>OZ024796.1:36660222-38143209 GCA_964017045.1 Omphiscola glabra
GATAGATAGATAGATAGATAGATAGATAGATAGATAGATAGATAGATAGATAGATAGATAGATAGATAGATAGATAGATAGATAGATAGATAGATAGATAGATAGATAGATAGATAGATAGATAGATAGATAGATAGATAGATAGATAGATAGATAGATAGATAGATAGATAGATAGATAGATAGATAGATAGATAGATAGATAGACATCTATGAAGAGATGAAGGTTTGCCATTGTAAAAATGAGCAAAATAAAACACTAAAGAAAAAAAATATTTTTTTTCATAATATCGAATTACAAAATTAGTTTTTAAAAATGTCACCATAACATTTTTGTTTCATTTATTATACTTCTTTTTTCAAGAGTGTACATTTCAAAAAAAAAAAAACACAAAAAAAAAAAACTTGCAACTTTGAAATGTTGTCCGCCTTAATTGCAAGCGTGTGTTAAAAAATACGGGACAACACAGAAACGGTTGTGTAATGATAAGTAGCATGTCTCAATGAGACTTTACGACCGATTCCAATCCACATCTATTCCAAGATAATTTTTTTTTCATGTATTTCACACGTGTGAATTTTCGCCGCCAATTCAATATTTTACCCTAATTTAGTTTAAAACTGCCTGATGGAAGTTTAAAAACAAAAAAAATTAAAGATTATAACGATTGATCCCGTACGCTCAGACTATTTCTGTCAACTAAACCATTGTGAAAAATCTCTCAGCCGTTTAATAAAAGCCAATGGTTCAAGCTAGAATGAACGGGACTCCAGGTTATGTGGTAGCAGTGGCGTAGCGAGCTTAACTCGCGCCCGGGGCACAATACCTTTTTAGCGCGCCCCTCTATTCGAAAACCATACAATATTATATTTAAATTATACCATGTGGCGCCCTTTTGTGAGTAGCGCCCGGGGCATGATGCCCCTCTTTGCCCCCCTTCGCTACGCCACTGTATGGTAGTACTTAAGGGTCAGTGCTTGTAAAGAAGATTTTATGAATATTGCCCATTAAGTCGTGTAAGAATATTGGTTGTGTTGTGTGTTTAACTTTGGGCATTAGAAGGCTTGAAACTACTGGAGTTAGAAGCTTTAGCCCAATACGTATCAGCAGATATGGTAGGAACTAACAAATATCCCTCAGAATTGGATTCGCTAATTATATCAAGTTTTCAATTTTATAATATTTTTCCCGTCAAAATCGACTCACAAATATAGATACATATATATTTATATTTTAAAACTAAAACATCTAGGTCTAAACTTGTACTAGCAGGTAATTCATATTGGATAGCGAAGAGTTTTTTCCACGTCCATCCAGCCACGTCGGAGGATATACGGAAAAAAAATCCAACCACCGCCTCCCCCCACCAAAAAAAAAAAACAAACAAACAAAACAAAGAGCCCCTCCCCCCCACCCCACCCAAGAAATAACAAACCAACAAATAATTTATATGTTTTATATGCCCCATATGTAATCAATTATGACATGGTATATGATATGTTGTGATGAGAAACTACATACCCACCACTACCAACAAAAAGAGTTGCAACACAATAAAACCGATTTGCAAAATCTGAAATGAGAACACTTACCAAAAGATCAAAAAATTATCTTTAAAAAAAGTGAGATCATTATTCTAATACTGATTGTACAATAAATACGTTGGTATATATCTATAACTAATTAAATGTAACAGTGAAACTATTTTCTTTTAAGCATATATTTGTGTTCATAGGTGAGGCAGGTAAAATCAGTTTGAGAACACACGTGCAGTAGAACTTCAAAACATATTTTTCTATCTCAATCCCATCACATGTCTTTATCTCTTTATGTCTTTATCTCTTTTAAAATGTCCCTAAATACATGTTCCGAGAATTCATTTCAACGAGATAACATTAAAATATACCTAAAAAGATTTTATCTTTGAATTAAAAAAATAAATTCCATCATACATATCAATGCTTAGAGTATGAGACTGCACTTAAAACACATCTCTTTAAACTCTACTATCCTGACTGATTCCCCTCCCCCCTCCCCCCACCTGACCGGTAAACGATGCTGCTGGGTGCCGTCCATGGCTTGACATGTAAATAGTTATGGAATGGTTGGGCGAATACACATTTGTTTTGTTTTATTTAATTAATGTATGTTAATTTTTAAACATACATTAACATGATTATGTTAGTTAATTTGATGTACAGCTTGGAGAGACCAGTCCTAGGCTGGGGTACCACGCTATAGAAAACTATCAATAATAATAATAATAATAATAAATAATACACCAATAATTTATCAAATATATTTAAAAATAATTTTTTTATGGGTTCTAAGAAAGTGAATAAAATTGAAACTGCGTGAATTTTAATTTTTAAATAAAAAAATATGTCGTTTTTTAGTCAGTGCGTTAAGTTATTAAAAAATTTTTTAATTTTTGAAAACGCAACTTGAAAATAAATAATAAGGTTTTGAAAACAATGAAATCTCGAAACTATTTTAGCCTACAAATAAAGTTAACAAAATGCTGATTTTCTGAAGTTTTGAAGACAAGATCAAGAGCAGCAAAGCTTTTGATAACATCCTTATTTCAATGAAGAGAAACGCACAAGTGCTCCATTATTTGAGAACCACTGCTACATTACTCCTTACGAGTTTATGGGCTACCTGAGCGTATCAGTTGTTAGCAGGCATGCCATTAAATTAACCGGTACACAAAACCCAGCTTCTGAATCGGATATTTTTGGCCGTCTGTAACAGAACAAAAGGGAACTTCTAGATTTAGTGAATTATGACCGTTATACGGAACGGAACTTCACACGTGATCGCAATCTCGCACGGGAAATTTGGATTGATTTCAGCCTTAGTTTTCCGCCAACGTCAACAAAGGTAACTGTTAGCTGGTGAGGGATTCGGTATCGCTTAGCGAGGTAAGTAACATAATAAAGTATTCGAGCGTAATGTTTTAAATGTAGAATGATTTTATTTTAAACCTGTGCTCAGTGAGTATATATATATTAATGCCTTGACGACTAACGCATCGTTGAGTTGTGAAAACTAAGAAAAACATAATGTTCGCTGACAATGTATTTTGTTTCCTCAGTTGGCCCGTTTAAAATGACATCATCGCTTAACACCACGGGCTATCAGATTGTGAGGGTTAGGGAATGCAGTCCAAACATCACGTTGGGTCAGACGAGTCATGTTTTAACAACGGGATGAGATATGTCGGTTTATTAATTGGAATCTTTAAAAATCTTCTCGGATGTCAATGTTTTTTTTAGTCGTAATGCCCGTTTTACCGACCGATCGAATTATACGTGTTGCTGTATTTATCCTCATAAGTGTCTCATACAGTATGATCCTAGGTTTGATCAAGTAATCATGATATATATTTTCTTGGCTGATCCTTAGTTATGGAGCCATGACGTCATTTGCGTGGATTCACTCCCCTTATTTTTTAAATATTTTTTAAAATAGAGTTACATTTTCATTAATATGACGGTGGCAAATTTTTATTGGTTGATTAATTATAATTTTTAAAATTTCATTGGTTGGCCTATTAAATATGTTAATAAGCGCCGCCAAGCGGCGCCATTTTTTAAGATAATCTTAGAGGCTGACCACGCTGTGTTTCATTAATTTTTGGATATTCTTTTCGTTGGAACCTGAAATAAAGTGTGTAAAAGTGTATTCCATGAAAATGTAAGTTGGGTTTTCATTACTTCTTTATTTTATAATTAATTTTGGCCACTTTTCTTTTTTTTTTTCAAATTTTCCTACTTTTCAGGGTCAAAGCCCAGCGCCACGTTAGGTTGAGGAGAGTGTCAAAACGCTGGTTCCGATAGGGTCAAAACCCTGATTAGGGAGAGGGTCAAAACCCTGTTAGGGAGAGGGTCAAAACCCTGTTAGGGACAGGGTCAAAACCCTGTTAGGGAGAGGGTCAAAAACCTGTTAGGGAGAGGGTCAAAACCCTGTTAGGGAGGAATTTAGGGTTCAGGTTAGGTTGAGGGATAGATTTAGATCATTTTTTCATTTTTAAAAACTTTTTATTCGTAATTTTAACAAAAACATGAGTTATTTTATTTTTCCATGGCCGCCATCTTGTTTGTCCCGACCCGTGAACACGTAAAAGTTCACTGGTCGAAGGAGTATGTAAGGATCTGATGCTTAGAAATGTTAGATCATAATGAAGAATTATGTAAGGACTAGAGTCCAACTTAATTTAGGTTTTGGATTAGACTCCGAAAGTTGCCATTTGATCACTTTCGGCGCAGTTTCGGTTTTGGTCGAAAACAGAAACGTTAACTTGTGGTTTACTTTTGGTTTTGGCCAAAATTGATTGCGGCTGTCGATCGTCTTCTAGATGTCAGACTGTCACTCTGTCTGTCTGTCTTTTGACTGGCCATCCGATATTCATAATTGCTCAACGCCTAGCTGTAATCGCACTAGACATGACTTATCCTCGGCGAAAACTGCTCACAGCTGCATAATGACTGACTTTTACAATATAGCCAAAAATAAAATTACAGTTAGGCTCAGGCAAAGGTAAATAGTTTTGTGGGGAAAAAATTGAAATGGTAATATTAATCTTATTATTTTTGTTTAAATTTTTCAAACAGGCAATTTGGCAACTGCAGGTTTATTCAATTTATTCCTTTGTTACATTCATTTGACTTATCATTATCATGCTCATAAATGTTTACATAGGCAAAGTGGATAGTATTGTGGGGAAAGAAATTCAATTACTATTTTTGTTTTAATTTTTTTTTAAATACAAAAAAAATAAGTGAAACTTAGACTTATTCAATGCATTGAAATTCATCATGATCATGCTGATAAGTATTATTGACGAAATAAAAATATTCCCCAAAATTATTCACACGTCTAGACACAAAGGTAAGGAAATGAAATTATGAAACTTTTCGTAATATTAAAATAATCTAATAAATTTATTTCACTTTATTCCACGACTGCATGCATCATTGCGTAATCATTGCGTATAATAATGATGTAATAGCTCAACTAGAACTTTTAAAAAAAAAATCTGGGTCAACAATAAAATGATACCATCAATGATAAGGATAAGGCCCCGCATTTCAACGAAAAGGTATGGGTTAGTGCAGTGATTCTCAACCTTCCTAACGCCGCGACCCTTTCATACAGTTCCTCATATGGTGGCGACCCCCAAGCCACACAATTATTTGCGTTGCTACTTCATAACTTATATAGAGTACATGTGTTTTCCGATTGTTATAGGTGACCCCTGACAAAGGGTCCGCAACTCTCAGGTTGAGAACCGCTGGGTTAGCGGAACAAAGATTTCCTTCAAGGCTTATTTCTGGACATTTTCATGGGCCGTTCCAATGCAAATTGATAAACTAAGCTTTCTATCGCTACCAAATACGTCTAGATAGCGTTGTAATTATATTATAACAGCATAGGGCGCCTAATGACCTATTTTGCATGAATTCCACCCCCCTCCCAAATCAAAATGTTCTCTTACCACACCACTTTAAAATATATTTAAAAAAAAATTATATTACTTTTTAATTCTATTTGTAAAAACATAAGTATCGTTTAAATGCCTATCTATTAGCATTTACGATAATCTCTTTGTAAATTTTTTTAAAAAATAACTAAATATCTATAATCTTACATATCATTTTTCTACGCACGTAGAACGTATGTTCGAATAAGTTACGAAATATCTACATCTTTCGGTTTCGACCGAAAGTAATTTTCAACTTTCAGTTTGGTTCCGGTTTCGGCAGAAATAAAAAAATCACATTCGTTGAGTAAGAACCTGATGATATTCTTTTTTTTTTTTTTTTTTTTTTTATAAGTGATGATAAATATGATAGGTCATGACAATAGGATATCACATGACAATATTAAAAAAAAAAGTTTTTAACACTGACTTCATTAAAACTATTATTTTTATGAAGTGAACAACTAAAAATGTCATGTAAATTATCATATAAATTATCATGTAACCACACTAATAACAACTATTATTAACTCCGCTATAACCAATATGTATCTCCGTTATAATAAATATCTTGCAACCGCGCTATAACAAATATCATGTAACTCCGCTAGAACCAATATCTTTTAACTCCACTATAACACATATCATTTAACCCTGCAATAACAAATATTATTCAACTCGAATTCGCATTATACGCGTGTTTGTCTGCATGACTGAACGTACACAATCTAACATTTTGCCCCACGTATAAGTGCGTGCTTATTGTCATAGCCGGTTGATCTCCTGCCTCCCCAACCCCACCCCCCTTGCAAAGCTTTACCGAACCAGTGGCGTAGTGAGGGGGGGGCATCATGCCCAGGGCGCTACTCACAAAGGGGCGCCAAATGGTATATTTTACTATAATATTGTATGGTTTTCGAATAGGGGGGGCGCTAAAAAGGTATTGGGGGGCGCTAAAAGGTATTGTGCCCCGAGTGCGAGTTAAGCTCGCTACGCCACTGTACCGAACAGTATAAAAGTCTGCAAGGGTACACGGCCCCTGCGCCATAAATACAACCGACTACGACACAGTAAAATTTGGCAGAGAGAATGGCCATTCAGTATCTTCTCGAGAACAATCTTGCCAAGAAGTCAAAAGACACAGAGGCGCGCAACTAGGTCAGCTCAAAGGAAGTCAGCGCCACTTAAATAACACTTCGGTATTCATTCTTATATTATCATGGGCGCCTCCAATATGGGTCATGGTGGGTCCCATGACCCCCCCCCCACCCACCAACCCTTGAAAATTAATATATTCATACTAAAAAAATATTAATAAGTGTACTTTTTCGCTATGAATATGAAATGGTTTTTATATACAAATAAATCGTATTTCTTTTTTTAATCTGTCACAAATGATCGGGGCTGAAAGGGAAAACGAAGTACGATAGATGAGGGAGTAGTTAACCTGACATTGGCACAGATTATTGTAGTACAGAAAAACAGGGAAGACATGATAGCTTGGGATGCGGGGGGGGGGGGGGGGGCACCAGGGGGGACAGTGTGCGAACAGGTATCACGAATGAGTTCGAGTAATGAGATTTGTAGTTAGATTTAAAAAGTAAAAGGGGAATGTTCATGTAGATCATTGGTAGCGATAGATCAATTGTAAGTGATAGAATCATGAAGACAATGGGTAGCGATAGATCAATAATAAGTGGTAAATAAAAAAGACCATGGGTAGCGATAGATCAATTAAAAGTGAAAGAATCATGAAGACCATGGGTAGCGCTAGATCAATTGTAAGTGATAGAATCATGAAGACCATGGGTATAAGCGATAGATCAATTACAAGTGATAGAATCATGAAGACCATGGGTATAAGCGATAGATCAATTACAAGTGATAGAATCATGAAGACCATGGGTATAAGCGATAGATCAATTGTAAGTGATAGAATCATGAAGACCATGGGTATAAGCGATAGATCAATTATAAGTGATAGAATCATGAAGACCATGGGTATAAGCGATAGATCAATTATAAGTGATAGAATCATGAAGACCATGGGTATAAGCAATAGATCAATTATAAGTGATAGAATCATGAAGACCATGGGTAGCAATAGATCAATTGTAAGGGATAGAATCTTGAAGACCATGGGTATAAGCGATAGATCAATTATAAGTGATAGAATCATGAAGACCATGGGTATAAGCGATAGATCAATTATAAGTGATAGAATCATGAAGACCATGGGTATAAGCGATAGATCAATTATAAGTGATAGAATCATGAAGACCATGGGTATAAGCAATAGATCAATTATAAGTGATAGAATCATGAAGACCATGGGTATAAGCGATAGATCAATTGTAAGTGATAGAATCATGAAGACCATGGGTAGCGATAGATCAATAATAAGTGATATAATCATGAAGACCATGGGTAGCTATAGATCAATTACAAGTGATAGAATCATGAAGACCATGGGTAGCGATAGATCAATTGTAAGTGATAGAATCATGAAGACCATGGGTAGCGATAGATCAATTATAAGTGATAGAATCATGAAGACCATGGGTAGCGATAGATCAATTATAAGTGATAGATTCATGAGGACCATGGGTAGCGATAGATCAATTATAAGTGATAGAATCATGAAGACCATGGGTAGCGATAGATCAATTGTAAGTGATAGAAAAAATCTCAGCATGACAAAGGCTAAAAAGAATCGTGGGTAAAGGAGCTAGTCGGGAGTATGTTGTCTTGAATAATTTAGCAATTGAATGGCCATGGGACGATTATCTATTAGAGTTTATAGTCATAGGACGGGAAATATAAAAGGGAACATCTATTCTAGGCGCGGTTAGTAGGGTTGGAGATTCGGAGGACGGTCATTCAGAAGTGATAGAGGCAGTGGTACTACTCTTTTAGTCTAAGTTATACCTAAGGATAGACAGTTAGATTTATGAATCCAGATACAATTAATATTAATATGGATATCAAGGACGGACCTGCACGTACGCGGGAGAAAAAACGTTAAGTGCCATGTAAGCTGAGAAGCCATCTAAATTATACAAGAGGTCATGGGATCATGATGAGTGTAAGGTTTACCGGAAATTTGATCGAAAGAAATTTGGTCGACGGAAAATTGATCGACGGTAATTTGATCGAACGGAAATTTGGTCGAATCTTTTTTTCAGTCCAGACGTTAAAATTTTCGTCAAATTTCTTTTTGAACGCACTATACTATATCGTAAAACATAATAATGCGTTCAAAAAGAAATTTGACGCAATATTTTAACGTATAAAATTAAAAAACGATTCGACAAAATTTCCGTTCGATCGAATTTCCGTCGATCAATTTTCCATCGACCAAATTTCTTTCGATCAAATTTACGGATACGGAGTGTAAGACATGTTGTAGCATAACCACTGTTTCCACATCACTGACACTGACCAGAGGTCACCAACAAGTTGAAGAACACACAAAAAGTGGCGACCTTACGATTTCACACTTGCAGAAGTTTGAAGCTGCTGCCAGTGGTTCTCAAAGCTGTGATTCATTACTATCGGCATCACCTACATTTTGACACCGAAATGTTAAGACGTACACATATTTTGGCTTTGAAATATGCAATCAATGCTTTGGTAGGTGTCAATATGTTCAGTCAACATCTCAACTGTAAGATGTTTTAAAATAGCGTTTCCTCAATAACCCATATTGACCAATGTCTAGTTACAATTTCGGTGACGATTGACCTGACAAAAAACGTTGTTTTCGTTACGCCTGACTTTATCAGTTTTCTCCGTGGCTTGCCTATTCTAGTCATAGTAAAGGTCCTGTATGTATATTTTGTATAGTTTTTTCCCGCAACCCATTGAGCGCTGTTACCAAGTGGCATTTAAAGCAACACCTTTTACTACGTACAATCACCTTCCGCAAGGTGCTCGTAATCATGTGAAAAGTGAGTGGCACAAATGTTATGAGCAGGATGCAACAGCATTCTTGGGCATCAGTAGGAATCAAGACCGGCATATCCTAAGGAAAGATAGATAAATCCAGACCGACATATGCTAAGTGAGATATATACCCAAGAGTTTTCCAAAATTAGCTTTCTGCCTCCCTGCGCGTCGGCTCAATAGGACGGCATTTTATGTGAATTCAGTTGTTCAAGTGCATAATGCCATTGGGACAATCAAAGGCATCGTTAAGTTTTTTCAAGAAATCATAAAGCGAAGCTCGTATTACCTTTAACCAATTCCATTGGTCTATGAAACTCGATGGTCTGCAAAATATAAAAAGACTTCGCATTTTCAGTGAGAATTTCGAGGTAATATGCAATCCATTGCACAATCTGGCAACTAATGATATGGGTAAAACGCATAAGATGCTCACCAGCTATTGTGTTCACGTTCTTTGCCTAAATTTCTCGTATGTCTTCGGATTATCTCATACATACTCAGCGATACCGGAACCACTAACTCAATCATAAATCATACAGCTGGATTTGATAAGTGTACATAATTGTAAATGAACGGATTTTTCTCCATGAACACCATCAGAGTGTTGAAACTCAGTTAAGCAAAATATTCATCAAAAAGTGTTGGTTCTAGCAGCTTTAGTTAACACTGAGATGAAGAGCCCTCGCATCTGTAGAATGGGCTCTTGTAGTTATAGTTGACAATTAGATGGAGACCCTCGTATCTATGGATGACTAGTATATCGCAGCGATCCTTGAAACTCAAACAAAAAGCGTGAAGATCCCGACCCTGAAGAAGACTATACTTTAGACAAACAAAATTTGTTGAGTACTTGGATTCTATAATAGCATCTCTGACCAACCGTTTCTCTGGAGACAGTCCTTAGTTCCAGCCACTAAGCCTACTATGATGACTCGTCTTTATCGTGTCAAGTTTAAGAAGAGGGCTGATATCATGACTCGTCTTCATCGTGTCAAGTTTAAGAAGAGTGCTGATATCATGACTCGTCTTCATCGTGTCAAGTTTAAGAAGAGTGTTGATATCATGACTCGTCTTCATCGTGTCAAGTTTAAGAAGAGTGTTGATATCATGACTCGTCTTCATCGTGTCAAGTTTAAGAAGAGTGCTGATATCATGACTCGTCTTCATCGTGTCAAGTTTAAGAAGAGTGCTGATATCATGACTCGTCTTCATCGTGTCAAGTTTAAGAAGAGTGCTGATATCATGACTCGTCTTCATCGTGTCAAGTTTAAGAAGAGTGTTGATATCATGACTCGTCTTCATCGTGTCAAGTTTAAGAAGAGTGTTGATATCATGGCTCGTCTTCATCGTGTCAAGTTTAAGAAGAGTGCTGATATCATGACTCGTCTTCATCGTGTCAAGTTTAAGAAGAGTGCTGATATCATGGCTCGTCTTCATCGTGTCAAGTTTAAGAAGAGTGCTGATATCATGACTCGTCTTCATCGTGTCAAGTTTAAGAAGAGTGTTGATATCATGGCTCGTCTTCATCGTGTCAAGTTTAAGAAGAGTGTTGATATCATTACTCGTCCGTACTCAGTTGACCACTTTGAGCATGAAGCAATGAACGGGTTTCAGTTTTGGAGCATGCGGCGAGAATCACAAGATATTAAAAATGACTTGCAGTTTATCGAGTTGCTGCCAAGCACAGACGTTTCCCCAGCTATTCGCCCAGCTATTCGCCCAGCTATTCGCCCAGCTATTCGCCCAGCTATTCGCCCAGCTATTCGCCCAGCTATTCGCCCAGCTATTCGCCCATCTATTCGCCCAGCTATTCGCCCAGCTATTCTTATAGCATTTACTTTACCAACAACAACCTGCACCGTGGATCGTACCTTTTGTAGCCTCAGACGAGTTAAAACGTGGCTTTATTTGCCAATGGCTGACGAACGTCTGTCAGGGTTGTGTTAGTGTAATGTAAGTCGTTTAAGCCTGTATAGAAATAAGGAAGCGGTTATTTCAGAAAGTAATGGAAACAAATAAAAGCCGACTTCTATTCATAAAATTAAAAACAAATGAAAGAATATCAAGAAATGTGTGAGTCTATTAGTTGTATATTTTGTATTATAGCTTACTAATTAATGTTAAGAAATGAATAATATTTTCAAAATGACTGTTTTCTGTTGTTTGAAAACAACAACAACTCTTTTTTGAAAAGTACTATTATTACAGAGGTCTGTGCTCTATAATTTTCAATAATATATTTTTATTTTATGAAAATGAATGTCCGAAGTTCGTTGACTACCCTTGAGAAAATTCATGTGGGCGCCAACGCTTATATATTATATATACCCACTCATCAAAAGAGAAACGCTATAAGTGGTCATTGGCAAGACTTAAAATTAACGCTTGCAAAGAGAGGAGACAAGAATCTTGCTCAAACTAGGAGGTTTGACACTATGCTGAAACCTTTGCACATTCGAATTGTGACCTATACAAATGTATTTTAAAAGCTTTATAAGAACGACCTTTTTTTATATAAAAGACGCTTTGATATGCACTAGAAAGTACAAAACAATTTAAAATTTCTTACGCGATCAAACACAAGAATCTGAGCGACAGTGTCAAACCGCCTCCGTCGACCCAGTAGTAGGCGCGATGTTGACGCAACACATTTGTAACGAGACGATAAACACCTTTGAGTTGAACACGTCACGCGAAAGTGATCAACTGAGCAAAAATGTCACGTGTGTAAAAAAAAAAAAAACGAACACCTCTACATATCGACAAGATGGAAATGTTTGCAGAAAGAAAAGTCTTTAATGCCAATGAAACAACCCTGAAAAACATAGATTGTCGTATAAATCCTTTAGAATAGGCATTTTCTATTCTTTTATTGTACATTAATACTCTAATGTCCCATCCGCTTCCATGCTCAGCTCACACAAAGTAAAACAAAGCAATGCGTTCAAACAGAAATTTGATCCAAATGTCACGAACATTTGATCGTGTGAACCGGGCTTTACACCGCAGACTTATTTCACCAACCATTTTACCAACTATTTCACCAACTATTTCACCAACTATTTCACCAACTATTTCACCAACTATTTCACCAACTATTTCACCAACTATTTCACCAACTATTTCACCAACTATTTCATCAACTATTTCACCAACTATTTCACCAACTATTTCACCAACTATTTCACCAACTATTTCACCAACTATTTCACCAACTATTTCACCAACTATTTCACCAACTATTTCACCAACTATTTCACCAACTATTTTACCAACTATTTCACCAACTATTTCACCAACTATTTCAGAAAAATAAAAAAATAATATTACATATTACGCACCAAACGCACTTGCTATATATATTTTTTAAAATTTCATGAAATCAGTGTCATCATATTTCCCCCCATGTTCCAAACTTAGGTTGGGGGGTAGCTGTCCGAAGATTCTTTTACAACCAAACCAGAAACAAAGGCGAAGTTAATACAAAGGATTTAAGAATGAGAAGACTTCATGTGGGCTTCTTGGCGACAACAGAACTACTTAAGCTTATCGTGTAAAAAAAACACACAATTATAATGGTGATCCATTCGCCTCGTTTAATGTTATCCCTAACAACATTAAAATTGTTTCTGAGTCTCCAGAAATCACGCATGTTAACAAATACATGATGTTTTGACAAACGTGTTAACAATACCGAGATGTTATAGCAAACATGTAAAATAATTCATAGGCGTCAATAAAAACCTATTTACAACGACAAGATATTATAACATAATTGTTCACAATATCCAGATTTTGTAATTAGCATGTTCACAGTAATAAAAAATAATAAGATGGTATATCAAAAGTTTCACAATAACAACTTGTTATAACAAAAAGTTCACAAAAACAAGGTGTTATAACATAAATGTTCACAATTACAAGATGGTATAACAAAAAGTTTCACAATAACAAGATGCTATAACAAAAAATGTTCACAAGAACCAGATGCTGTAGCATAAATGTTCACAATTACCAGATGTTATAACAAAATGTTCACACTAACGAGATGTCTCAATTTGTTAGTCATTTTAATATTAACAGACCTGTTTACCCTCAAACTCTTAAAATCGTACAATATCATCATAAAATTGTTCAATACATCATCTTAATAGTAAAAAATAAACATACATTATATATTAACCACAATGTTAACTTGGTGCAGCTAGATAACATAATCACTAATTATTTAATGGGCTTTACTTACATTGTATTCTGTCGACAATTACAAAACCTTGAACAAAAAAATATACTCACTGTTTCAGTGACAATGGTTGCAAGGATTTGGTTCAGGAGCTTCTGTCCGAAAATCCGCCGAACCTGCGCTTTCCTAGCCGTGTGTGGGATATTGGTGTACGCCAGGCAATTGGTGGTCATGCGAGTAGATGAAACACAGGGAAGCAGAGAGGTGATCAAAGTCACCCAGGGACACACGACCCGTTCACAGAATCCCGGGGGTCAGGGTTTGCTGGAAAACATGTTGACCGGACACTGGGTGCCCAGAAAGTATACAGCGCAGGAGATGAGCGAGCTGGAGGCTTTCATCAAACGTGTCTGGACGTTTTACAAAATACCACATACCTTACAACGCGAGGATAAAAAATGTGGTAAGTGATGTGTGATAGATGTTGGAAGTGAAAGATGGTACATGTGGTAGGGGATTTATGATAAATGAACTTGGTGATATATGATACATAATTAAATAGAGATGATATATGTATTATTTGAAAAATGAAAAGATTGTTGGTGAAATGTGTTAATAGAGTAAAGGAAAGATGATGCATGTATAAGTGATAGTTCAACAGTGTATTGTGAAAGATGGTGCATATATAAGTGATAGTTTAATAGTGTATTGTGATAGATGATGCATGTATAAGTGATAGTTCAACAGTGTATTGTCATAGATGATGCATGTATAAGTGATAGTTTAACAGTGTATTGTGATAGATGATGCATGTATAAGTGATAGTTTAACAGTGTATTGTGATAGATGATGCATGTATAAGTGATAGTTTAACAGTGTATTGTGAAAGATGATGCATGTATAAGTGATATTTTAACAGTGTATTGTGATATATGATGCATGTATAAGTGATAGTTTAACAGTGTATTGTGAAAGATGATGCATGTATAAGTGATAGTTTAACAGTGTATTGTGATATATGATGCATGTATAAGTGATAGTTTAACAGTGTATTGTGAAAGATGATGCATGTATAAGTGATAGTTTAACAGTGTATTGTGATATATGATGCATGTATAAGTGATAGTTTAACAGTGTATTGTGAAAGATGATGCATGTATAAGTGATAGTTTAACAGTGTATTGTGATAGATGATACGCTTGCATGTGAAGGATGGTTAATGTGGTTAGTGATCTTAAAAAGATTATTAATCACAACCTGATATCGACGATACATATGTTGAGTGATACACCGCCAGCTGCTAAGTTTGGCTTCAAATAAATTTCATAATATGTTAGTATATAAAGCAATCCTGGGAGAAGCCGGGTATATCAGCTAGTTTTAGTATATAAAGCAATCCTGGGAAAAGCCGGGTATATCAGCTAGTTTTAGTATATAATGCAGTCCTGGGAGAAGCCGGGTATATCAGCTAGTTTTAGTTTATAAAGCAATCCTGGGAGAAGCCGGGTATATCAGCTAGTTTTAGTATATAAATCAATCCTGGGAGAAGCCGAGTATATCAGCTAGTTGTAGTATATAAAGCAATCCTGGGAGAAGCCGGGTTTATCAGCTAGTTTTAGTATATAAAGCAATCCTGGGAGAAGCCGGGTATATCAGCTAGTTTTAGTATATAAATCAATCCACGGTAATTGCATGCTAACATTATTTAGGTGAACAAGTCGCCATCAATGTTCCCTTTAAGCTGCGCGGCTGCGCGGTCGCGCACCTACCTCACAAATGCCGCGCAGCAGTTTTGAGCATCCGCGCAGCAAATTTTTATAAAAAATAAATTCGAACAGATACGCTGCACTCTGCAAAGTAAAACTTTGCACACACTTGTATGATTTTGCACACAAACCAGCAAACCTTAGAGGGAACATTGGTCGCCATCCCTAAAACTTTTGTAATCATTATAAAAAACAACATACTATCTGCTGCTCAGAGGTTCTCATACTAATAGTAAATATCTTCAAATCACAGAATAGGTAAATTGGCTCATTTGTTCACTGATGGTCGGTTCACACGAACAAATTTCGCGTCAAATTGTTGTATGAACGCAATATTTTGTACGTGGTTTCTTTTTTTGGGGGCAAGGCTTCATACACGAATTGCATCAAATGCTTGAAGGAAACTTTGATCGTGTGGACCGCCCCTAAGAAGTCGATGGCTGTCTAAAAAATTTTGTTGTTGTTGCTGACAATCTACTCAATTAGACAAATTATGTGCGCAGCTGTGACGTCACGTGAAACATTTTCGTTCCAAGCTAAAACTGCACCCTTTGATATGTTCACGAGTCACTCCCCAAGCTAAAACTGCACCCTTTGATATGTTCACGAGTCACGCCCAAGCTAAAACTGCACCCTTTGATATGTTCACGTGTCACGCCCCAAGCTAAAACTGCACCCTTTGATATGTTCACGAGTCACGCCCCAAGCTAAAACTGCACCTTTTGATATGTTCAAAAGTCACGTGATTTTATCCGCAGGAAGTGTGTCGTTTCCGGGGCACGCCTGGTTCAGGGGATTATGTGACCCCAAAGGCAACACTCCGTGCTGCATGAACAACTCGTGTGTCCATAAATCTGTCCAGGAGTGTCAGTGTCCAGATTGTTATGACATGAGACCACAGATCCATGCAGAGTTTGCCATGTGGGTACCCAACGATACCAAGTTGAAGGTCAGGAGTTAAGTAAAACACAACTGAATTTAAGGATTTTTAAAAAAAATGTTCAAATAGTAGTAGTATGCCATCACAATGTTTAAATACATAAACTTATTGATTGGCAACATGTCAGTTATTATCAAGATAAACTTATTGGTAGGCAGCATGTCAGTTATTATCAACATAAACTTATTGGTAGGCAACATGTCAGTTATTATCAACATAAACTTACTGGTAGGCAACATATTTGTTATCACCAACATAAACTTATTTGTAGACAGCATGTCAATTATCACAAACATAAACCTATTGGTAGGCAGCATTTTAATTATTTCAAATGTAAACAAATTGTCCGACATCATGTCAATTATTACCCACCCAATTAAGTGTGTAATGTGTCATGATGCATTTCACCACTGACCAATCCCAGCTGACGCAGTTCACCAGTGAGAAGGACGTGTGTCGCGTCCTTCAGAACAAGACCGTCTACTTCATCGGTGACTCCTTCATGCGTCAGGTGTACACGTCGGTGCTGGCCATGTTACGAGACGCTAAGCCTCGGCATGTCATCAGGGATAATGTGCCACTAGGTTTGTATTCATGTATGAAGTCAAGTGTCATGGAGAAAAACAAACAAAAAGCATGCGCATAGGTCGACTGATCTTATTTGCTAAGTGATCTACTTGTCACTCACTTTTAAGATAAGAAACGATTCTATTTTTTAAAATCCAATTAAATGGAAATATGTTTGATTCCATTGCACCCATTCATGAGCCGCATGTTAAAGGCCACGCCACCCCATCGTTTCTTTGTATGGAAACCAAGAAAATTTAAAATACATGTGCAAAAAAAAAAAAAAAAAAAAAAAAAAAAATTGTTTTAAAAATGTATATATATCCAACGTAACTAAACATTCTAATTTAGATAACTATTTTAAACCTTAACAATTTTAACGTATGACGTTTTAAAATAAATTTTTTCAAGCAAAAGTTATCAGCCGTTATCTGGTGTAAAAATTCCTTTTCCGTAATTTTGTAGTGCATTTGAAAAAAAATAGTTATTTTACAAGCCATGGTAATTTTGTAGTGCATTTTTTTAAAAATAGTTATTTTACAAGCCATGGTAATTTTGTAGTGCATTTTTTAAAAAAATAGTTATTTTACAAGCCATGGTAATTTTGTAGTGCATTTTAAAAAAAAATAGTTATTTTACAAACCATGGTAATTTTGTAGTGCATTTTTAAAAAAAATAGTTATTTTACAAGCCATGGTAATTTTGTAGTGCATTTTAAAAAAAATAGTTATTTTACAAGCCATGGTAATTTTGTAGTGCATTTTAAAAAAAATAGTTATTTTACAAGCCATGGTAATTTTGTAGTGCATTTTTAAAAAAAATAGTTATTTTACAAGCCATGGTAATTTTGTAGTGCATTTTAAAAAAAATAGTTATTTTACAAGCCATGGTAATTTTGTAGTGCATTTTAAGAAAAAATAGTTATTTTACAAGCCATGGTAATTTTGTAGTGCATTTTAAAAAAAAAAAGTTATTTTACAAGCCATGGTAATTTTGTAGTGCATTTTAAAAAAAAATAGCTATTTTACAAGCCATGGTAATTTTGTAGTGCATTTAAAAAAAATAGTTATTTTAGAAGCCATGGTAATTTTGTTTGTGCGCTATGACTCGATTGTCTGATAAGTCTGTTCAATCGGCGTTTGAGTAGAAACGATGGATTGCAACAACAGGAGGCAATACTAAACCTCAGCTCATGCACTGTATAATATTTTATAATTTTTTTTGATAGTACCAAAATAATTTTTTTTTTTTTTTAAAAGATGAAAAATAGAATAGTCTTTTACCGACGTGTCATGTAGCATTTGGCATTTGTCATAACTCAATAGTTTCTTTGAAATATGTCTTCGCACAACAAGCAAAGATTGAATCATGTTCTTACTGACAGCGGTTAATGCTATTCACGTCCAACAGCTAACGTGACAAACTGTGACAAGTACTACCGCTTCGTAGCTGACTGCAGAAATTACCTCATCTGGAGTACTCGGGAGTGTAATGGAACGGTGAGTACAATAAGGTTAAATTGAAATCTTTCGAGTTCAGGTAAATGAACATTTTTACACTCAAACAAAAAAATATTTTATCTGGATACATCAAATCAGTCTATGATAAAAATTAAATAATACAAACCACACACAAACACACACAAACACACACACACGCACAGACCGACCGACAGACACACACACACACAGACAAACACACATAAATACAGACAGACATATAGACGCACACACACACATATAGCGATTCCTGTCAAGCTATGCAAACTGGGTGGAGTGAATTCCAAAAGGAAAAATTCAAGACCTCTAAATGTTTTATGTGTTCAATCATTGGTCCCATCTAATGACGACGATACCTCATGGTCTAAACAATACCTCGTGGTCTTAACGATACCTCGTGGTCTTAACGATACCTCGTGGTTTTAACGATACCTCGTTTTCTTAACGATACCTCGTGGTTTTAACGATACCTCGTTTTCTTAACGATACCTCGTGGTCTTGACGATACCTCGTGGTCTTAACGATACCTCGTTTTCTTAACGATACCTCGTGGTCTTGACGATACCTCGTGGTCTTGACGATACCTCGTGGTCTTAACGATATCTCGTGCTCTTAACGATAACACGTGGTCTTAACGATATCTCGTGCTATTTGCGATCCCTCGTGGTCTTGACGATACCTCGTGATCTTAGAGGAAGTGTACAACGCTCTGACTCCACATTGTATTTCAAAGTTTGTAGCTCAATGATAGAAACCTAACTTTAGTATAATATTTATATTAAAAAAAAAAACACTATTTATTTATCGTTTTGTTAAACCATAAGTTATCTTTTGTCATATTTACACGCTTAATTCAAATTTTTACGACGGTCACATCTCTAATTTCAAGCCACCTGATAAGATTTCTGCAACAGCTTGTCTAACTCTAGAGCCTTAAGGTTTCGTTAACTCTTTGATGGCCAGTTAATATGTCAGTTAAATGCACACTAACGTAATTGAAGCTTGTGTCAACAACACATTTTGTTTTTTTCAAATGATAACTTCATAACTTATGGCAGGCGACTCTCAGCATGAAGTCTATCTACAAAGCTCAAAATTCTGATGGTGTCCTCAAGTCTATACGAGAACTGAACGGGACAGTGAACTCCTGGCTGGTCGTGGGTCTGGGAGCTCACGACTATTACAACATGATGGCAGTCCGGCATCATGTAGGTAGCATTTTTGAAGTAGATTGAGTATCTTTCCTTTCCTTCAATATGTTTGTCGTTACGTTCTTTCACTTTGCCTGTCGTACCTTCTGTATCGACCTGTGACATCACTCTGTGTGTCGTCCTGTTCCGTCACTGTGTGATTGTCGTCTGTTACATGAGTAAATGCGTAGACCTGTTTTGTAGCTTTATGTGTAGTCCTGTTCTTTTTGTTTGTATCTTGTTCTGTTCCGTTGGTTTGTATCTTGTTCTGTTCCGTTGGTTTGTATCTTGTTCTGTTCCGTTGGTTTGTATCTTGTTCTGTTCCGTTGGTTTGTATCTTGTTCTGTTCCGTTGGTTTGTATCTTGTTCTGTTCCGTTGGTTTGTATCTTGTTCTGTTCTTTTGGTTTGTGTCTTGTTCTGTTCTTTTGGTTTATGTCTTGTTCTGTTCTTTTGGTCTGTGTAATGTTCTCTTTATTTGGTTTGTGTCTTTTTCTGTTCTTTTGGCTTGTATCTTGTTCTGTTCTTTTGCTTGTGTCTTGATCTGTTCCTTTTGCCTGTGTCTTGTTCTGTTCGTTTGGTTTGCCTCTTGTTCAGTTGATTATTTCTGAAAAAATTTGAATGGTAAGTTTGGATGGAATTTATTTTGAGAGCGACGGTACAAAATAAAAGCCGTCGGTGCAGTTCATTTTAAATCATTGATTTCAGGCAAATATTTTATGTTTAAAATGCCCGAAACCGCCGTATCTCCCACACCTTATTTCACCCTAAGACTCAAAACTGGCCGTAAAACCGATTTCTATGAATTCCTGAACGTGAAATTAAGCTTTAAAGATACAATAATGTTCTTTTATTGATCCAAATCAGTGGCATAGCTGTGGGGTGAGGGGGTGCGGACCGCACTGGGTGACACCATCTCAGGGGGTGACACCAAATTGAAAAATTGCATATTTACAGTGCACACACGACTCTTTCAAACAGAATTTCATAAAATAATAACTGATCACACGTAAAGCGCCAACATATAAAACCAATCCAAAAAGCCGTGCTTTATTCAAAGTTCTAGGTTCGTGCGTTTGACAAGAGGTGACCCAATGTTTGGGTCAGATTAACAGCGTTTTGATCATGATTCAAGTGCTCGGTAACTTTCGTAAGTGACACGCTTTTGACGAAATTTAATCAGTTATTATATATATTCGGTGCTCTTGAGAGAATGTTTTCCTTGTTTGTCACATCCGCTCATTGGTGAGATGTTCTAGATCAGCGGTTCTCAACATTTCTAATACCGCGAACCCTTAATACAGTTCCTTGCATTGTGGCGACCCCCCCCCCCCAACAACAAAATTATTTTCGTTGCTACTTCATAACTGTAAAGTATATGTGTTTTCCGATGGTCTTAGGCGACCCCTGTGAAAGGGTCGTTCGAATCCCAAAGGGGTCGTGACCAACAGGTTGAGAACCGCTGTTCTAAGTGAACACACTGTAATGTCGGTGAAAAGACTGCCAGCAACACGTTGGAGTGCTCACCATGCTGCTGTTCAAACTGTGAAAGAAAAGTTTGATGAGTGTGTGGCGGTGAGTGAAGCTCCGTGTGTGATCCTCTTAAAAATTTTAGATTTGAGAGGCACAGCTCAAGGTCTTTAACATGCTGTCTGTGATTTCACGTTTATCTGCTACCTTTACTTTTGGGCTGATCTACTCGGCTGCAGTATCTGTAGACTACAGGCTTCACTCTTAACAAAGAGGCGACCAACCTAGAGGCTTCAGCATTGTGTCTGCCTGATAAGCGCTGTCACTTGGTGGAACATGCTATTGAAAAGGCACTTTTAAAATAAGACCGATATGGAATTTCGGTATAGAGAAGATTAAGGTTTAAGAAAAGAAAGGCAGGAGAACAATTTATAGATGCTGGACTCTCTCTGTGGGAAGAAAACTGTAGGCAGATGCTGGAGTGCATTGATCGCTTTCATTCTGAACTACCGATCAGATCATCGACGATCAAGGAAGTAGCAGATATGTTTGGGGCTGTTCAACTACAAGAGTCTACTGTCAGCAAGTGAAGAAGAGTTATAGGTGTACGTTCCAAAATTAGCCTCTTTCTATGATGGGTTATATGAACTTTCAAAAGAAAATTCCAAGGCTTAGAGGACACCTAAAGGCAGCTGATATTGAATATCACAAAGTCATGGACTGGTCAGTATTCGATGTTTTGAAATTCATAGCTAAATGGGACCCCTTAGAATATCTTCCAATACTCTCGCTAAGCCTTCAATTGTTTCTTACGATCTGTGTGTATGTGGCTTCGTGTGAGCGGAGCTTATCAATACTAAGACGTATTACTTATCAAGAACTATTTACGATCCACCCTGGGACAGTCAAGGCCTTCTGACCCAGCTCTATTATCAAATAAAAGTGTTACTGTGAAAGAAATTGATTTTGATCAAGTGATTGACATGTTTGAAGATTTAAAGACCTGAAGACTAGGGAAGGACAATTTTAATTACAATAAATTTGATGTACAAATAACTATAACTTAACGTTGTTAAGGTTCTTAAATGCATTTACCTCCTGACCTTCAATTAGTTAGTTTTTGTTTTTGTCATTTTATACTGTGCACTTATTTTAACATAAGAAATACATCGTGTAAGTTGGGGTGAAGGTGGGGGGAGGTGACACCATGAGTTTACCTCACCGGGTGACACCAAACCTAGCTTCGCCACTGATCCAAATAAATTAATATGTTTTTTTAAAAACATAAAATGTACATATACATTTTCAGCACATAAATAAATACATATTCTAAATTAACCAAGCCAACATTTACACTTCAAACAATGTAAGCACATTTCTCTAGCGTAGCATTCAGCCATAAATGAACTTTATTAGTGACCAAATGACTTAATTCGGGGTCATTTAGATTTAGAAACCACTGGGGAGGCCCGCCGGTCAATTTTTGGCAGACTGAGGAATAACCGCAATTTTGTATATCTTCCGATCCTAACATAAAAGGAAAAGAATTCACCCTGAGCTAGCTGACCTTTAGGTATGCGAAGAAGAGCGCTTGATGTTTGTGTCACTCTATTTGCACACTCTTAAAAATTTTTGCGACCCCTTTCACCCAAAGATTGAAAAACCTGCTTTTAAAATTAACCAATAGACCACGTCTCGTTTATATAAGGGATTCGTACCGGTTTTCAATGGGACTTGTTTGAAAGGCAGCCGTGGATCCAGCTCATTTCTTCAAATGGAAAGAAGTTGTTGTAAAAATGTTTGGTAGCTCTGTTACGGTGGAGGGGAAAACTGGTAATGTCACTCCGAGATCGGGTGTGTGGCAATCTTGGTGTTCAGTCCCTTTTTTTTTCTCTTGCTGGTAAAACTGTCACTTCTTGGTGGTAAATCTGTCACTTCTTGGTGATAAAACTGTCACTTCTTGGTGATAAAACTGTCACTTCTTGGTGATAAAACTGTCACTTCTTGGTGGTAAAACTGTCACTTCTTGGTGGTAAAACTGTCACTTCTTGGTGGTAAAACTGTCACTTCTTGGTGGTAAAACTGTCACTTCTTGGTGATAAAACTGTCACTTCTTGGTGGTAAAACTGTCACTTCTTGGTGGTAAAACTGTCCCTTCTTGCTGCTAAAACTGTCACTTCTTGGTGGTAAAACTGTCACATCTTGTTGGTAAAACTGTCACTTCTTGGTGGTAAAACTGTCACTTCTTGGTGGTAAAACTGTCACATCTTTGTGTAATGAAACGTATGCTGTTGGAAAATGTGTCGTATTTCGGTTGTAAAATATTTATGACATCCGTGCCGCAACTGGTCTCATCAGTTATGTGCGCACTCGGAGACAGAATCAGCCCCAACAGCAAGATTGGACTCTGTGATCCCCCCAAGAAATCGACGGATGATATATTTTAAAATCCGTTTCATTTTTATGATAATAGCCCTTCTTTAACCCCAGACACCATTCACAGGGGATCTCGAAATGGATATATTCAGTCAATATTAAAAAAAAAGTGTGTGGGGGGGGGGTGCCATTCACGTCTTCCCATCCACTCCTGACCGGATACCAGAAATACTCTGTTGTACATAACAATGCACCAAAGTGATGTTTTAAGAGGGGGAAAAAAAGTTAACAACGCTGGCCTTCGCTTAGTTTATTAATCACCATCTTTGCGTCACTATGTCACCGCCTTAAGCACAAGTCTTCCTCTTGTCATCGCCTTAACGTCACTGCTTTAAGCACAAGTCTTCCTCTTGTCATCGCCTTAACGTCACTGCCTTAAGCACAAGTCTTCCTCTTGTCATCGCCTTAACGTCACCGCCTTAAGCACCAGTCTTCCCGTTGTCATCGCCTTAACGTCACCGCCTTAAGCACCAGTCTTCCCTTTGTCATCGCCTTAACGTCACTGCCTTAAGCACCAGTCTTCCCCTTGTCATCGCCTTAACGTCACTGCCTTAAGCACAAGTCTTCCTCTTGTCATCGCCTTAACGTCACTGCCTTAAGCACAAGTCTTCCTCTTGTCATCGCCTTAACGTCACCGCCTTAAGCACAAGTCTTCCTCTTGTCATCGCCTTAACGTCACTGCCTTAAGCACAAGTCTTCCTCTTGTCATCGCCTTAACGTCACTGCCTTAAGCACAAGTCTTCCTCTTGTCATCGCCTTAAACACCACGCGGTGCTTGAAAGGAATGTATGCCTACTTTAATGATGACATCTGATGGCATACTATTGATCACTGAATTATTAAGGCTTTACATTTTCTCACAGATGATCGATCCCTTGTTGAAAATCTTAGAGAACTCCACGTGGCCAAAACTGATTTGGATGGCGGCACAGTCCCCTGGGCTGCTTAAAACTGGAACTGAGAAAAGACAACAGAGTCAGGCGCTGCTGGATTTTAACGACGAGCTGAAAGCTATTTTAAATTCCAGGGGAATCCCGATTTTGAAGTTCTTCGAATTCACCAAGGGGATTTTTAGTTTCGATGGCGCTCATTATGGTAAGGGTTTGAATGACGCTAAAATAAACATTATTCTCAATTTTTTACAAAAAGTGACTACGACTTGAATTTCAAGTTTTAAGCTTATTATGTTAATCAATAGTTTTTATGGGTGAAAATTTGTGGATTTTTCATGTATAATTGTAGAATATTCAATTTTTTTGTTTTGATGGTTTTCATTTACTCAATGTTGACATTTTGAAAAGCGGTTATGATATTGTGTATTGTAAATCTCGTAGCCTAGACTAACTTCACATTTATTTTATACATAATTTCAAATGAAACATAAGAACAAGGTATGGTAAACTTGAATTCATAGACAGGACAAAAGATGTTGACGTTTCGGCTTAGAGCCTTCATCAGAAAACAAGACAAATAAGAAGAAGAACAACATCAGATCACAGTAAAAAAAATTTAGAGATTTCTTTTTTGCTTTTTAAAAAATTATATGATAGGCCAGGGGTCGGGAACCTTTTTGTCTGAGAGAGCCATGAACACCACATATTTTGAAAAGTAATTCTGTGAGAGCCTTACATTATGTTTAAAACTAAAAATTCAAGTAAATGTGTGCATTTTGTGTAATGTCAACACTAAAAATGCAATAATTATGTCTCTGAATTCTTTTTTAATAACATTGTTATGCTGTTGTTAATCAATAATGAATATTTCTTACCACTGAAAAAAAACATTTTTTTAATAATCGAACATTTGTCTGCGAGCCAGATGCAGCAACCAATAGAGCCACATCTGGCTGGCGAGCCATAGGTTCCGGACCCCTGTTATAGGCGATAACCTCCCCCCCCCCCCACTGTTCCCTCGATGAAATTCTCTGTGCCACTGTAAGGCATGACTATCATTTTTAATGAAATTAGAAGTTGAGATTAATTTTTTTAATTATTATAACCACAATAAACGTTCCCAAGTAAAGTTCTGTTTAAATAAAAGTATTAAGCATTCTATATTCTGACCAGACTTATAGACCATTAAGTTCTATATTCTGACCAGACTTATAGACCATTAAGCTCTATATTCTGACCAGACTTATAGACCATTAAGTTCTATATTCTGACCAGACTTATAGACCATAAAGTTCTATATTCTGACCAGACTTATAGACCATTAAGTTCTATATTCTTGCCAGACTTATAGACCATAAAGTTCTATATTCTGACCAGACTTATAGACCATAAAGTTCTATATTGTGACCAAACTTATAGACCATAAAGTTCTATATTCTTGCCAGACTTATAGACCATACAGTTATATATTCTGACCCAACTTATAGACCATAAAGTTTTATATTCTGACCAAACTTATAGATCATAAAGTTCTTAATTTTAACAAACTTATTGACCATAATGTTCTATATTCTGACAAAACGTATAGATCATATTTCTATATTGTGACAAAACATATATACCTTAAAGTTCTATATTCGGCCATAATTTACAGACACTGTAGTTCTATATTCAGATAAATATAATGAAATACTAAAAAGACTAAATATTGGAGTGTTAAGTTTACATCCCCCACCCCTTAAAAAAACTATTTTTAAAAATAGAATTTCGTTCAAACGTCAATGGAATTTGAAGAAACGTCTATAAATAAATATTTTTAAAAGTGTTTTAAAAGTACACTTAAATTTTTTTTAGATGGCCACTGGTTAATATTCATTTGCATATATTTTTTGTATTGCACATGTCACAATAAAATAATTCAGCTAAACTGCAGTAGTTTTATGTCTGAGTTTTCTGAAAGAATAACATTAACTTAAAATTAAAAACTAAATGCACTGGTGACTTCTTTGAAAATCTGTGACCAAGAAGTAGTGCAGCCATTGCGGTAGTACCCGAAGTGTCAAGAAGTAGTTCAGCCCTTGCAGTAGTACCCGAAGTGTCAAGAAGTATTGCAGCCCTTGCTGTAGTACCTGAACTGTCAAGGAGTATTGCAGCCCTTGCTGTAGTAACCGAAGTGTCAAAGAGTAGTGCAGCCCCTGCGATCGTACCTGAAGTGTCAAGGAGTAGTTCAGCCCTTGCGGTTGTACATGAAGTGTCAGGGATGAAGGTAACGGATCCATTTCATGATCCTTGTGGGAACCCATCTTTCAGGACTTCATAAGCAATAAGGAAGAGTGTTTAAAAAAACACACCATTTGGTGAAAGTCTTCTCCAGGGCCGTGGGAGCGAGAAATTGCACCCCACATCGGGTGTTGATTCATCGGATATTGATTCATCGGGTATTGATTCATCGGGTATTGATTCATCGGGTTTTGATTGAAGTTTTAAATTAAATTTCAAAATTTGACAGATTAATTAAAGAATTTAACGAAATTATAGAACCGATCACTAATTAGAAAGAGAGAATAAATGTCTATTTCATTTCAAATGACATGGAAAGGTGGAAAAAAAACCTAAATCACTAAAAGACCAAGAGAAGTGAACTATCAGAAATTGTACGACATTAGCAAAGCCACTACGTAACAATTTACGAAATTAGTCTATTTAATTACTTTAGTTTTTGTCTTTTTCTGAAATTTGATTTGTTTATTTTATGTATACATGATTAGACCAACAGTGCGAATGCAATGAATCAATAGAATATTAGATGAAACTTTTGAAAGAAAAGTTTTTTGAATGCCGTCTCCATTATAAATGATAATTGGTGCATTATTTTAAATGGTAATTTTTTAACGTGAAAAAAAATAACATAAATGGTAGTCTAAAATTAGTGAAACTATAAGGAAATAGATCAATAGGAATTAGAGTTGTGTCTATGTTAATTTATTACAAATTTTACTATTGAAATACTAAATTTAAAAAAAAAATGTTTTTTGGAAATTATAACTATGAAAAAATAAGGATATCTACAAACAAACAGTAGCTTCATATAGCAGGTAATATTATATCTAAAACAGCATGTGATTATTTGTAAAAACAACACACGTTTAAAGGTTGTAGATCATGTTGTATCATTTTGCCAAGTCTCATGGAAATTCGCTTAACACAACCCGACACTTTCTTATTATGTACGGCTTCCTTTAAAGGATTATGACTCAAGTCTGTATAAAGGATTATACCTCCACTCTGGATAAAGGATTATGACTCTACTCTGGATAAAGGATTATGACCCTACTCTGGATAAAGGATTATGACTCTACTCTGGATAAAGGATTATGACTCTACTCTGAATAAGGGACTATGAATTTACTATTGATAAAGGATTATGTCTCTACTCTGGATAAAGGACTATGAATTTACTCTGGATGAAGGATTATGACTCTTATTACGGACTGCTATAAATAGAGAATTTTATCTCTTAGTTTAGTCTATTGGCTCGTTTCAAAACAGTCCATAATAAAGGACGATACCAACGTTTAAAAACAATAACACATAGAGCGATACACAAAGTCAGGGCTAACTACAATTAATACGTTTATAATGTGTGAATTTCAATGAATTACAAACACAAGAGAATATGATTAAAATTATTAACTTACAGTATGCCTGGTACCGGTGCTGTATGTAAAGATACAATAAGTTCAAGTTGTACAATGAAAGAAAATCTACACACAACAAAGCACTGTCTAGTATTAAATGATGACACACTGCACGTCTCGTGATAAAGGAAAGGATCCCCTCTCATTCAGTCGTTCAGCCTTTTATAGTCTACTTTTGACTCCACTCTGGATAAAGGATTATGAATCTACTCTGGATAAATAATTATGACTCCACTCTGGATAAAGGATTTTGACTCTACTCTCGATAAGGGATTATGAATCTACTATCGATAAGGAATTATGACTCTACTCTAGATAAAGAATTATGACTCTACTCTGGATAAAGGATTATGAATCTACTCTGGATAAATAATTATGACTCCACTCCGGATAAACGATTATGACTCCACTCTTGATAAAGGATTATGAATCCACTCTGGATAAAGGATTATGACTCTACTCTGGATAAAGGATTATGAATCTACTCTGGATAAATAAGTATGACTCCACTCTGGCTAAAGGATTATGACTCCACTCTCGATAAAAAATTATGACTCTACTCAGGATAAAGGGTTATGACTCTAGATAAAGGATTATGACTCTACTTTGCCATGAGATGAGAAGGGAGGAAGAAAACAGTGGCGCATTTGATACAATTTCCAGAGATTAATCGAACACAAATTTCAAGATTTAATAACAATTTACCTACAGCTAGAATTTATGATTAATATAAATTTGTTAATTCCCGACAGCTTTTACACCACATATTTCAGAGAAAACAAAAGAAACTATTACGCACTAAACGCACTTGCGATATTTGTAAGAATCTATTTTGGCTCGGTCATTGTGAATTTTATTTTGTGAAATCCATGATTTTGGAAGCGTTAAATCAGATTTGTGGAAAGGGGGGGGGATGGTTGGGCTGGAAAATGTGATAGAATGTTGTTGTTATCGACAAGGAGTCTGTTTGCCGAGTTTCAGCTTGATAGGATGACCGGACGTGGGTAAGCGCAGTAACACACGAACAAGATCGACCTTAATATTGAGGATTAAAAAAAAAAAGGCAACCTCAAGCGCGTTTGGTGACTAAGATTTTCTCGTGTTTTAACGAAAATAGTGTCAACTTACATATGATTTAATGAATCTGCGGTATAAGAGCGGTTTGGGGCATAATAATATTTAATGATGTAGGCAATGGGACGTGAAGGAAGAGCGCGGTCGCCAACATAAAGAGGGGTTGGCACTAATTGGGATTCTTATCAACTCCGTAACTCGAGTGCATGTTTTGACAAGTGACGTTGGTGGATGATATAAATGAATCCACGCATTGCGGCGGCCACTGACTAGCGGGCTTTTTATCGGCTACATGCAATTTACCACAGCATATTGAAGTATATGCTTTTTAAAAGATACATTTAAGGAAAATGTGTCCCGATGTTTGTTATTTTGATGTAAACATAACGTTAACAATACGTTGCACTTTTTTTATTTTAAGAAGGTGTTAGATTTGACGGTGTATTATTTCGTAACTCTGCGGCCCTCTAGGTGGTATCGAGTGAGCTTCCTTTTCCATTTGGTTTGAGGATCCCGGCACTTCCTGCAAGGCTGTGGGTCCTGCAGGGTTGTGGGTTGTGTGGGGCTATGGGTTTTGCATGGAGACGAAGAAATATGCAAACATGGTGCGGAACTTGTATCCGTGGACTGCGTTTTGTATTTGTTTTGAGGCGTACTAAGTAGGGTTCGCGCGGACGTACTAGAAAACAGATTATATTTTAGTGGCCAAAAAGAAAAATAACGAGGAAAAAGGCTAAAAATGTCCAGTATTTTCTTGTTCATAGCGATTCAACCGGTCAAGATAGCCGAAAGCCATGAAAGTAATCCACCAAGACAGCCCCGGCGTCATCCGACAACGTTTGTCGGATCGACTTCGAAGGGTACCGGTAAAAAGTAGACGAAAAAACTATAAAGCAATAAACTAGACCAAGCCGTTTGAAGCGGAAATCGCGGACTAAAGCGGATGCCACCATTCGATCGGATGCCCCTTCAAATCCCAGGGTTGCCGATTCGGTGTCGGCCCCGCTAGCTGTTGACGCACCGTGAGGAGTTGACTTTCGGAAAGAAAGCAAGTGGACAGCGCTGTGCTCCACGTTGCATCGCACGCACTTGATAGATTGACAGAGGAGTCAGAATGGATTCCTCTGCTCTCTCTCTGTAATTCTACAGCCCTCTAGGTAATATCGAGTGATCTTCCTTTTCCATGTAGTTTAAGGATCCCGACACTTCCTGCAATGTTGTGGGTTGTGTAAGGCTATGGGTTTTGCCCCATTTTATTTACCCGGTGCCCACCAGCCATTGCTGATGGGGCATGGCTGGTGGGGCTGGTGCATTGCTGGTGTTGCTGTAGGGAAGATTTCACCCTTCAGTCACCTTGGCATGTGCTTGTTGAGCGATCAGCAGCTATACACTCCGTTTTGCACTCCTGTAAGGGAGTGGGGGTCACTCGGCCGCCCTTTCATAGAGACGAAAAAATATGCAAACATGGGGCGGAACTTGTATCCGTGGACTGTGTTTCGTCTTTGTTTTGAGGCGTACTACGTAGGGTCCGCTCGGACGTACTTGAAAACAGATTATATTTTATTGTCACCAGCTGAGCTGAAAAAAATGGAACTCACAATGCATTGCGGTAGATCAAATAGGGGTGCAGATATTTCAACATTTTAATGCAAATTAAATGATACATTTTCTGTAACTTTCCAACTACTGCTTTAGATTTGATTCAGCCTTCCTGGCACAAAAGGCACCCGTGGAGCGAGTTTTCTCTCAGGTAAACAATGCTTGGACGCCTGAGAAATCACAGCTGGAAGTAACCACTCAATTTTGATTGTTCAGTATAACTTTGATCTGACATGTCCTCAGTTTGATGACATGCTTTTTGAGAATGGAAATTTGTTAAAAGCTATTAATGAATCAGCAAAATATTCACAATAGTTCGCAACCAAATAATGAACAAAAGGATATTAAATATTATTCACAACACCCCCGGTCTCTCTCCTTCACCCCCCCCAGCCGCTGATATGCCTCCGGTTGCTGTGTGCCTTTGTGTCCGTACTTGGCTGCCAGAAAATCTGGTAAGCTTATTTAGGCTTGTCATCACACACACCGACACACACACACACATCACCTGATACAATAAATACATTTTACAATTTTTTTGTATGTTCACCGTGAAAGGCTCTTGCTAACAATCCACATGAGAGAATTTTTCTTCTTCAGTCTTAATGGTACATTCAAAGGGTTTTATCCAGCCATTCTATAGAATGCCTGGGCAAAGTGTACAATGGCTTTTGTATTTTACACTTTGACTAGGCGTTCTATAGAATGGCTGGATTACACACTTCGCCTGTAACATTTAAATAGAATAAATCTAATACGTTTTTTTTTGTTGTGCAATTCTAGAATACAGAAATAAATACTATAGAAAAAAAATTAATTTAAGCTAGCTTCCACCTGCTATAAGTAGTAAAAGCTCTATAATAAACAAAATTAGTTGTAGTAGATTTATATAATAGAGCCTTAAAAACTAACACTACAATATTTGTATTACTGCAACTCTCTTAAAGGCCTAATTTAAAATATTATTTTTAAAATCTATCTAAAAATAAATTTAAATTAATTGCTACGTAAATTTAGTATTTGCCACTTAGCTAAGGTTCTAAAATCGTAAAGCATTTGCTAGATCAAGATCATTCAACTATTTAACGAAATAAATTGTAAAGAAATCCCTTAAAAAAAAATAATGGTTAAAAAAACAATTCCTATAATGGAAGACAAAAATCAATATTCAATGTCTGTTATAGATCTAAATACGCAGCCCCGATAAAGCTGCTACTTCATGAATTAGTTGCGAGGTGGAAACCCACTGTAGAATCCCACTTAGAGGGCGTCCGATGCTTCCACGGGACGGGTGGGGGGAGATAATAGGACGTTAATTTACCGTTCCGGCCCCTAAGAGATTGGACTGCGGACGTTTTAAGCGCAGCGTCTTCGGTCGACCAGATGTCTCCGGACGGGGAGGGTCTCCGTCGGCAAACCCGATCGAGCGGTTGCTGGCGGGGAGGTCCACGCCCCGGGAGGTCTCTGGCGTGCCACCGCACGGCCCGACGCCAGGGGAAACCCGGCATCTGGCTGGCCTGGGGTGAGCCAGGGAGGGCATAAAGAGCTTTAAGCTCGACTGCCCGCTGACGCCACTTCCTAATGTGATATATCTGTGTTATATGCCGGATGTTATGTCGAAGCACATCACTTTAAACATATATTTCGTGGACCCCCATGCGTGTTCGGGGTGTTGACTCGCGACGCTAAATTGTTGGTGGAATATGAGTGTGGGAATTATTTATGATAATTCTTCTTTTCAAAACATCTCTGTACTTTGTTTTTAAGGAAAAGACGAGCTGTGGTCGAGTGTTTGCTTCCAGTTTGCTGGAGTTAGAGTCATAAAAACTTTATCGGCTCAAGAATATTAAATGAAAAACTGCAAGGTGGATATTTTAAAAACTCGTTTGGTATCGTTTGCCCTATTTATGCTAAGCATGGAACAAAAAATAAAAATAAAACACGTGTATAATTTCAACTTATGGGAGATCTATTGGTAAGAGGGTCGAAAGTAAACTGTCATTTCTTAGACAAATGGTAGAAGAATGTATGTGAAAGCTTGAATCGTAAGACGGGAGAGTAGGATTAGAACGTTTCGGCCAAGAGCCTTCCCCAGAAGACATGACAAATGAAATAGAAACTTGTTTTAAAGACTTGAGTAGGAGAGAATTTGATTAATTCCATATGGTGATATTGTACCGAAAAGCAGAATTAGTTTGTTTTAGCTTCTAACTCTCGTTGTGATGTTAATTAAGTGACGTACTGCTTGGGTGATTTAGGCTGCCTCCTTGTTTCCAGCTTTCTCATCTGTCCTCGTTGCATATTGGCTTGCATAGCCCATTGCTGCAGACGATGAAAGACTTCGAATAGTTATGCTTGTATGTTGATTTTCTATTGTTGCGTTTTGAAATTTAATGTGGACAAAATATATTGTTATATGTGTTAACTTTGTACCGCGCTTCGAGCCTTAAATAGGGACAAAGCGTGTTTTTGAAATGAACTTTCTTATAATTATTTATGATTATACTCATTTTTATAATGCGCCATTTACATAATTGGAGATTTGCTTACAACATTTCATTCCAATTTCATCAAAATTAAGCAATGAATTTGTTTTTTACACTTTATGTGATTATCCTGTTCTTGTCACAGTTTGACATTTGAATCTGTTCTTGTCACAGTTTGACATTTGAATCTGTTCTTGTCACAATTTGACATTTGAATCTGTTCTTGTCACAATTTGACATTTGAATCTGTTCTTGTCACAGTTTGACATTTGAATATGTTCTTGTCACAGTTTGACATTTGAATCTGTTCTTGTCACAATTTGACATTTGAATCTGTTCTTGTCACAGTTTGACATTTGAATCTGTTCTTGTCACAATTTGACATTTAACCTGTTTGCCATTTTGTTTACATTGTGATAAATAATGTTTAAGTCTTTTACAGATAACCATTAGAAATCTGTTACGCGGTAAGACAACAGTCATGCGGTCCTCGGAAACTTTTTCTGGTAGCACTAAACGCATAGGCGGGTCTGATGTAGCCCGCGGGCCGAAGGCTGCAAGCCACTGTTCTACATAGTACGCGCGTATTCCATTTCAGTTTCTTGTTTGCCTCCTGGACCAGCCCAGGGGTCCGTCTCAAGTGAGCGCCGTATTTGGCGAGACGGCTCTCTGACTATTCATATAAGCATGCCAAACCCATGACCATCTTTTAAACCTCATCAAAATGACAATATAATCTTCACGTGATCTCATCAAGGTATGCGCCATTAAAAAAAAAATTCGAATCAAATAAAAAACGAATCGTTTGGTCCAGTTATCTTTACGAAATGCCACGCGCGGAGAACCCCTTATGAGAATATTTTTAAAGCCCAGATGGTGCACTCCGGGGTGCACCATTTTTATCTCTATTTTTATCACAAGAAACCTCAAGGTTCTATTAATATTTATGTGTAGCGTAGTGCGACAGCGTCGGTGTCCTCCCGAGGGGGTAAATTTTCAAATTGAATCCATTTATGTCATCGAACCAAAAAACCAGTATCAAAACCAGTTTCATTCGCCTGATGTTATCGCCCCAACACCTGCTTTGTCATGTTAATTATATTTCTCTTCTGTTCGATTATTATCGGAGATTGGAGCCTACCTTTCGTTTCGACCCCCTAAATATTTAACCAAAGTTTAAACCTTTGGACACATGTATTCAATCAAATATGCATCGGGCATTTTCTTTCTGCCGTTAATTTAATCAAAAACCACAAGGTACGTCATTTATGGCTGAGTCATAGTGAAGATGTGTTTTACTTTGGTATTGTCTTTTTAAAGGCTGAACGATTTCATGCACTGTTTTATTGTTTGTGTGTGAATAATTGCATTTATTTTTATTATCGGACAGGGGACATCAGAGTACAGACACCTATTTTCAAATACGCCCCAGCGAAAACTCTATGCCAGGGGTGGGCAAACTTTGTGTGAGTAGGGCCACATTGACAAATGAAAAGCTATAGGAGGGTTGCATATAGTAACATTACATTACGAAGGTCAAGGACTGTTTAAAAATATAGAAAATTGGAAAGAAATTTTATAAACAAATGTTTAAAAAAATCGTAACGGTACACGAAATTCTGTTTAAGCAATGATGCTTAAAAACGAAGTATTTGTTTTATTTCTAAATGCCTTCGGAAGCAGCATCAGTTGCCGGGCCGCATGTGGCCCACAGGCCGTAGTTTACCCACCTCTGCTCTATGCAAACCGACGTATGCTTTTCAGAAAGCACGACCGTAACAACAGGATATCTCGTCTTTGTTGGCGTTCAACCCCAAGGCCTAAGACGCCAGCCCTTGTGTTTGATTACCTTTGAAACCGGATCACACAAGAGAAGTATTCGTACCGTTCAAATATATGCTTAGTAAACGAACAGAAATTAAGCTCATTTTTAAAAAATGTACAACTAAAAGGCTGAACTGTTGGAGTTCGATATTTTAAAACAAAAATGGTGAATCCTTTAACACAGTGGTTCTCCAAACTTTTATTCACCACCGACAACCTGTGGGTCAGAACTATATCAATAGCACCCATGACTTATCCCCATAATAAGCATGCCTCAGAATAATAGTGTTCAAGACACTTAATGGAAGATAACATCCCAGTTAAATGTAAAAGTGTAACATTTATAAGAGTTATGAATCAAATCAAATATTATGAAACTTTGTATTGAGTTAATTCAATAATAACTTGGTTACTAGCACGGGGTGGATTTGGACAGCTTTTAAAGTAGGATCAATATTTAGCAGGGTTTTGGATATTAAAAGTCTTTACAGGTACAGGCACTTTGTCCAGGCTCTTGTACTTGGTCCAGGCTCTTGTACTTGGTCCAGGTTCTTGTACTTTGTAATGCCTCAATTAATTTGTACAGACTCATGTATCTAATACAGGCTCGTGTACTTTGTCCAGAGTCATGGATTTTGTCCAGGCTCATGGACTTTGTCCAGGCTCGTGCCCCATGAGAGTCGTGCGTATTTGAGGAGTTACTTTCTTGCAAAGCTCTACCTGGATTTCTTGCTGTAGAAATTATACGATTCCATAATTATGTTTACGACCCAGGTGGAAATAAGCCTGTACTTTCTATTATGATGTCCCATAACTTTTAATACTATACGTCCTCGGATATAAATAGTTAAAATATGCGGATTTCAGACGCCCAGTAGTGCGCACTAAGTAACGCTATTTTTAAAAATATGTGAATGCAATCTCAGCCATATTAAGTTCAGCTACTCTTGTTGAAGAGTGAACAAGTTTAAAAGGGTTCTAAAAATATGAGGGACATAATATGGTTCATTTAAAGAGAAGTCCATGTTATAAGAGTAGTTTTTATATTTCTGCACCACCAACACGTTTCAGATACAATATATATATAAACTTTATTTAAATTATGTTTTGCTAACAATTTTTTGTTTTAAAGTTCAACAACAAAGAGTTGTAATTTTAAAAAAAATAATTCTATACCTCTAATGATGCAATGTTTTTATTGCAGACTGAAGCACAACTGGACTTCAATGCACGTCTCCCCGCCCTTTTTTATTTTATTTCCAAGTATTTGACTTAACACACAAGAATTTAGAATATTGTCAACACCGTTTGAGGTACTGCTATCATGCATGAAGGTAGCCATTTACAAATGACGTGCTCCTAAATCCCCACAACGCTACGACTGGACAAGCATCGTCTGAACCTTAGGAGGAGATCAGTGAATAACTGATCTTAATGTCCATCTTTGTTTGCGGGGGGAAGATTTTTTGGTCAATTTTTTTTTATTCTTCGGGTGTTTTACTCTATTCTGTATGTTACATTTCATGTTTTCTCTTATTCGGTATGCTATATTTCAGGTTTTCTCCTATTCGGTATGCTATATTTCAGGTTTTCTCCTATTCGGTATGCTACATTTCAGGTTTTCTCCTATTCGGTATGCTATATTTCAGGTTTTCTCCTAATCGGTATGCTACATTTCAGGTTTTCTCCTATTCGGTATGCTATATTTCAGGTTTTCTCCTATTCGGTATGCTATATTTCAGGTTTTCTCCTATTCGGTATGCTATATTTCAGGTTTTCTCCTATTCGGTATGCTACATTTCAGGTTTTCTCCTATTCGGTATGCTATATTTCAGGTTTTCTCCTATTCGGTATGCTATATTTCAGGTTTTCTCCTATTCGGTATGCTACATTTCAGGTTTTCTCCTATTCGGTATGCTATATTTCAGGTTTTCTCCTATTCGGTATGCTATATTTCAGGTTTTCTCCTAATCGGTATGCTATATTTCAGGTTTACTCCTATTCGGTATGCTATATTTCAGGTTTTCTCCTATTCGGTATGCTATATTTCAGGTTTTCTCCTAATCGGTATGCTATATTTCAGGTTTTCTCCTATTCGGTATGCTACATTTCAGGTTTTCTCCTATTCGGTATGCTATATTTCAGGTTTTCTCCTAATCGGTATGCTATATTTCAGGTTTTCTCCTATTCGGTATGCTACATTTCAGGTTTTCTCCTATTCGGTATGCTATATTTCAGGTTTTCTCCTAATCGGTATGCTATATTTCAGGTTTTCTCCTATTCGGTATGCTACATTTCAGGTTTTCTCCTATTCGGTATGCTATATTTCAGGTTTTCTCCTAATCGGTATGCTATATTTCAGGTTTTCTCCTATTCGGTATGCTACATTTCAGGTTTTCTCCTATTCGGTATGCTATATTTCAGGTTTTCTCCTAATCGGTATGCTATATTTCAGGTTTTCTCCTATTCGGTATGCTACAATTCAGGTTTTCTCCTATTCGGTATGCTATATTTCAGGTTTTCTCCTAATCGGTATGCTATATTTCAGGTTTTCTCCTATTCGGTATGCTACATTTCAGGTTTTCTCCTATTCGGTATGCTATATTTCAGGTTTTCTCCTAATCGGTATGCTATATTTCAGGTTTTCTCCTATTCGGTATGCTACATTTCAGGTTTTCTCCTATTCGGTATGCTATATTTCAGGGTTTCTCCTATTCGGTATGCTACATTTCAGGTTTTCTCCTATTCGGTATGCTATATTTCAGGGTTTCTCCTAATCGGTATGCTACATTTCAGGTTTTCTCCTAATCGGTATGCTATATTTCAGGTTTTCTCCTATTCGGTATGCTACATTTCAGGTTTTCTCCTATTCGGTATGCTATATTTCAGGGTTTCTCCTAATCGGTATGCTACATTTCAGGTTTTCTCCTAATCGGTATACTACATTTCAGGTTTTCTCCTAATCGGTATGCTATATTTCAGGTTTTCTCCTATTCGGTATGCTACATTTCAGGTTTTCTCCTATTTAGGTATGCTATATTTCAGGTTTTCTTCTAATCGGTATGCTATATTTCAGGTTTACTCCTATTCGGTATGCTACATTTCAGGTTTTCTCCTATTCGGTATGCTATATTTCAGGTTTTCTCCTAATCGGTATGCTATATTTCAGGTTTTCTCCTATTCGGTATGCTACATTTCAGGTTTTCTCCTATTCGGTATGCTATATTTCAGGTTTTCTCCTAATCGGTATGCTATATTTCAGGTTTTCTCCTATTCGGTATGCTACATTTCAGGTTTTCTCCTATTCGGTATGCTATATTTCAGGTTTTCTCCTATTCGGTATGCTATATTTCAGGTTTTCTCCTATTCGGTATGCTACATTTCAGGTTTTCTCCTATTCGGTATGCTATATTTCAGGGTTTCTCCTATTCGGTATGCTATATTTCAGGTTTTCTCCTAATCGGTATGCTATATTTCAGGGTTTCTCCTAATCGGTATGCTACATTTCAGGTTTTCTCCTAATCGGTATGCTATATTTCAGGTTTTCTCCTAATCGGTATGCTATATTTCAGGTTTTCTCCTAATCGGTATGCTATATTTCAGGGTTTCTCCTAATCGGTATGCTATATTTCAGGTTTTCTCCTAATCGGTATGCTATATTTCAGGGTTTCTCCTAATCGGTATGCTATATTTCAGGTTTTCTCCTAATCGGTATGCTATATTTCAGGTTTTCTCCTAATCGGTATGCTATATTTCAGGTTTTCTCCTAATCGGTATGCTATATTTCAGGGTTTCTCCTAATCGGTATGCTATATTTCATATTCGTTTAGTTGACAACAGCTGTTGGTTCTAAATAATTTACACTGGATTCGGTTTTATCAAAGAAAAAAAAAGTTAAATATTATCCAAAATTGAGGGGCGAAAGTTCAACCTCTCTGAATCTTTATCATGGACACAATCCAATTCTACATGGGCTGCCCGCTATGCTGTATATTGCATGGGGGAAGAGCCGTGAGGAAAAGAAATTGGGTTGGGGACGGAAAGGGGGCGGGTAAAAAATAACCCTACTATTGGTTTACATTTTAAATTGTTATTAGTTTGTTCTTTTAAATGTACTTATTTTAAATTGCAAGTAAGATTTTTGTAATAGTCCAAATAAATGAAAATATTTTTTGGATAGCATTGTACATATACATTTTCAGCACATAAATAAATAATTTAATAAAGTCAACATTATCCAATTAAAACAATTTAAATATAAGATATCAATTAAATTAAATTATTTATCTAGCGTAAAAAAACAGCAGACATAATAAGGGAATTAATCTTGTTTAATAATTATCAATTATTACATACATGAATTATTTCTCTTACATTTCCATATTTTTTAAAAATCTTTATTTAAATTTGATGAAATATTGGCTTTGCGAGAAGGAAAGGAACAGTGGCTTTGTGGCAAGGAAAAGAACAGTGGCTTTGTGGGAAAGAAAGGAACATTGGCTTTGTGGGATGGAAAGGAACAGTGGCTTTGTGGAAAAGAAAGGAACAGTGGCTTTGTGGCAAGGAAAGGAACAGTGGCTTTGTGGGAAAGAAAGGAACGGTGGCTTTGTGGCAAGGAAAGGAACAGTGGCTTTGTGGGAAAGAAAGGAACAGTGGCTTTGTGGAAAAGAAAGGAACAGTGGCTTTGTGAGAAAGAAAGGAACAGTGGCTTTGTGTGAAAGAAAGGAACAGTGGCTTTGTGGGAAAGAAAGGAACAGTGGCTTTGTGGCAAGGAAAAGAACACTGGCTTTTGTGGAAAGAAAGGAACAGTGGCTTTGTGTGAAAGAAAGGAACAGTGGCTTTGCGGAAAGAAAGCAACATTGGCTTTGTGGGAAAGAAAGGAACAGTGGCTTTGTGGCAAGGAAAGGAACAGTGGCTTTGTAGGAAAGAAAGGAACAGTGGCTTTGTGTGAAAGAAAGTAACAGTGGCTTTGTGGCAAGGAAAGGAACAGTGGCTTTGTGTGAAAGAAAGGAACAGTGGCTTTGTGGCAAGGAAAGGAACAGTGGCTTTGTGGGAAAGAAAGCAACAGTGGCTTTGTTGGAAAGAAAGGAACAGTGGATTCGAAACCTTATTCCATTTGGCATGCTTCGATGAGTTGTACAATATGAATTGCTTTAAATTGACGTATTGTATATTTCTTTGTTTTAAAAAAAAATAATTTGGATATTATTTCATTCATTCCCATTGTGTTTGAAAATTATCTGCATTACAAGACTAGATATGAGGCTGATTATTTAAACATCTACAAAACGAATGTAATGTTACTCTGTTCATTCCACGCTGAAATGCGAAACAATGGTCGGGTGCGTGTTATTTGATCTAGTCAGGTGCGTGTTATTTGATCTAGTCAGGTGCGTGTTATTTGATCTAGTCAGGTGTGTGCTATTTGATTTAGTCAGGTGCGTGTTATTTGGTCTAGTCAGGTGCGTGTTATTTGGTCTAGTCAGGTGCGTGTTATTTGGTCTAGTCAGGTGTGTGCTATTTGATTTAGTCAGGTGTGTGCTATTTGGTCTAGTCAGGTGCGTGTTATTTGGTCTAGTCAGGTGCGTGTTATTTAATCTAGTCAGGTGCTTGTTATTTGATCTAGTCAGGGGCGTGTTATTTGATATAGTCAGGTGTGTGCTATTTGATCTAGTCAGGTGCGTGTTATTTGATCTAGTCAGGTGTATGTTGTTTGATTTAGTCGGGTTATGTTATTTCATTTAGTCAGGTGTATGCAGGGCCGGATTTACAATTTTAGGGGCCCTAAGCCAAAAAAACCATTTGAGGCCCCATTTTGAACAATAAAAAATATTGCTAAGTTTTTTAAATTCAAAAATATGTATTTTTTATATACTACTCCCGATTTTGGGGCCCCTTATTTCGCGGGGCCCCTAGGCCACGGCCTAGTCGGCCTGTCTGTAAATCCGGCCCTGGGTGTATGTTATTTGATTTAGTCAGATGTATGTTATTTGATTTAGTCAGGTGTATTTTATTTGATCTAGTCAGGCGTGGGCTATTTGATTTAGTCAGATGTGCGTTCTTTCATCGACTTAGGCTCATTATAGTTCGTCAAAAATCTGCTGCCTCTTTCTACTGTAGTGTGGTGTGAATCGTAAGCTTTAAATTGTATAACAGTTGCCCAGTCAGAGGACTTCATCCACATGGTACTAATTTCTATTTACAATGCACTAGGAAGCACAATAAATAATTTTAAAAAAAACATCCATTAGCCATTATGAAAGAAACACTTTGTTGAGGACCTCCGGTGTTAATTTTGTGAATTTAAGCCTGGATGAACTTTTTTTGTGTGCCAGCTAGTGACTAAATCACAATGTTTAGTTTAAAGGTGAAAAGAAGAATAAAAAATAAAATTAAAAAAAAAAAACCCAAGCCTAAAACATGGAAAAAGAAGGTGTTCGAAATGTGAAAAGCTCTGAACACAACTTTTTATAACACAATGTAATGTTTACATGTAAAACTTCATTTTGCATTGAACACATTATTCAAAAAAAACAAGTTTCATTCGCCCGATGTTATCGCCCCAACACCTGCTTTGTCATGTTAATTATATTTCTCTTCTGTTTGATTATTACCTGTCGTTTCGACCCACTAAATATTTAACCAACGTTTTACAAATTTGGGCACACGCCCTTAATCAAATATGCATCGGACAGACACTTTCTTTCTGCCGACCCAAAAAAAAAAAAATAATTCTTCAATCGCTTGCCCAAGGCACTGAAACTAAAAGAACACGGGGGAAAGTTTTAAAACAAAAGGCAATATCTCATATGATATTTTACAGGGAAGCAATAGTTACTGGTGGTAAATGATTTGTAATGCACAGTGTTGGGCAGGAATGAGTTCAATAATTACACATACTCCGACTATGACGCATATTCTAATAAATAACACTATGACCCTTTCAAAGCAATAATTCCACATAAAGAGAAAGAACTGTTAACGATTGTATGTACTTTGAAAGCAATAATTCCACATAAACAGAAAGAACCGTTAACGATTGTATGTACTTTGAAAGCAATAATTCCACATAAACAGAAAGAACCGTTAACGATTGTATGTACTTTGAAAGCAATAATTCCACATAAACAGAAAGAACCGTTAACGATTGTATGTACTTTGAAAGCAATAATTCCACATAAACAGAAAGAACTGTAAACGATTGTATGTACTTTCAAAGCAATAATTCAACATAAACAGGTATATATACCAGCATAAGATATAACAGCCTCAATCTAACGATCTTTAAAAGCATCTTTAGGTACTTGACATGATTGTTGATTCCCGAAATTACTTACGCTAAACTTTCTCAATGTGAAGGCAAACTTTCTTCAGGTGTACTGAAACATTCTCCAGATGTAGCCAAAGGATTCGATATGAATGTAGACGGAATTTAAATGATTTTTTTTTGTTTTTCATAAATTCTTAGAAATATTTTCTGCCCAGACTTTCTTATATAAAACTTTCTGATATAAAGGAATTTTAAATTATTTTATTGTTTAGTTACTTATTTTTTGACATAAAGTCTTCAGCTACTATATTTTATTTTTATACTTTGAGTATTACAATTTGTAATCTGTAAACTATCTACAAAATGCGTAACAAAAATCCCTGTTAAAGTGACTTGACTCTTTATCTAGGCATAAAACTAAACGGTAGATCTGAGCTCAACCACCCACCAACCCGTTCACTGAGCGCGACGCAGACGGTATAAACCACGATAATTTGAGCTTGTCGGCCCGCCTCCGTCGACCAAGTTTTCCAGCCGTTCCCCGGGTGAACACTACACAAATTTTTGTTTGTTTGTAAATGTCGCATGCGTCAACAAAATGATAACTGCCCATCCACACAACCACAAACAAGATGGAAATGTGAGCAGAGAGAACGACTGGTTAGTATGCGAGAGGAAACCAAGAGTAACGTGCTCATAATATATTACATCTAAGTGGTTTTTTTTAAAATTTAATTCTGTATTTACTTTTGTTTGTTCTGCTATGCAGGCTTCTTGCCGACACGTTCGTTGTTTTGTTGCGTGATTTTTTTTCCCTCAGGTTTTCCCATGCTTCGTAAATCTCATTTGCAGTCCTTAACCTCTGCACGTGACTGAGTTCCATGTGGTCCAGACGTCAGTAATGGAAATGAGTGCATGTCTAATTATGCAGCTAACACTACAGTTGCAGTTAGCATCACTCGAATTTGAGTTTGATGGAGATGTTCCCTTTCTAATAGCTACGTCGCTAGAATCTAAGTGACCTGACAGTTCCGACTCATCGTTAGTGATTAAAGAATTCGCTCTGCCTTGGTAAGAGTTTTAACATAGATCATTTCTTTGATACTATAAATTATTTTTGGCGATCCTTATGTATATTTATTCTGCTGCTCTAGATGAGCGTTTAGACCATTTCCTGCGTTAGCCTTTCCCCTGAAGGTTAACACTAATGCCACACACTTATATTTATAAACTGATCATGGAAAGAGAGATGCCTACATATATTTTTTCTTATACATTTATTATTACTTATTTTTTATTTTTCTGGAATTCGCCGCCCCTTTAAAAAATTCCGGTCTCTGCCGCCGCCTATAACACCTATATCGCATATATCACTTATATAGCTTATATCACATATATCTCCTATATCACATATATCGCCTATATTACCTAAATCGCTTATATCCCATATATTGCCTTTGAATATTACTCTAAAATTCCGGCCAGCTGAGAAAGGTCTATTGTATCTTATCATCGCTACCACCAAGGATCGATACCTCTGACTGCTCATTGCTTCTTTGAAAGTTTTAGCAGTGTCAAGATTCTATTTAGCTATTTTTTACTGCCCCATTTATATAATTTATTGACGATCTTTGCTTACAAAAGGGGTGGGGGTCTCCATTTTAAGATCATGTCCCTTGCGTAGTTTCTTCTCCACATGGCCCTGGTGGTCACGACACACAACTTCAGAACTAGAGTAATCGTTTAGAGGTTCAGCTATCATAAGAAAAGGGACAAAGGGTGATCTGAGCTGATTTGTAATGCACAGTGTTGACGAATTGTTCATTTTAACGGATAAATGAAGTTACATTTTTACGTCATAATTATTCATTTTAGTTTTATGTTCAACAATACCTGCACTAAGTAACACTGTTAGTTTATCCTACCTATCTCAAACTTCCTTTTAAATTAAACGAAGTCTAAGAAAGTCAATGACCACAGTTTCCGTCAATGAAAATATACAAAAAAATCAATGCGAATAGGGAATATAGTAAACATTTTCATAAGTCAGTGAATTCGAGAATCACACATTGCAGTTCAGTTTGAAATCTTTGATCGAAATACCCTGATAGCAACACTATCACTATCACTATCACAGAGCAATGCGACTATCCACTATCACAGAGCGATGCGACTATCCACTATCACAGAGCAATGCGTAGACCAGCAATATCTCCTCTGCGCGTTCGAAACAGTTTTGACAGAGAAAACTACCCGGTCAGTCATGGGTCACTGCGAAACTCCAACGAAAGTAGTGGTAGCAATACGACTTCGTACTTGATTATCTGATGTTGGATGAAGCCAATGATTTTTATGAAGGCACGGGGATGGAGAGATACAAAACGTGTAGGACGTTGACGGCCCTATTTGAAGAGTGTGAATTTGGGATTACCAAGTTGAGGTCGTGTGTGATTTTTTTTCTCTCTGTTAACTTATGAAATGATTGTGAAATATATGGATACTATTCTATGTGATCTCGTGATTTAATTTACCAAATTATAGTGTGAAGTGTTTATTCGGGAAATACAGGGTTCACTGGAGTAGCTGTCATGTTGTCAATGGTGTCAAGACACTAAGGCTGCCTGACGATCTGAGATAACACTGGTATAATCAGACGATTTACCGTGTGTTACAGTAATGACCCTCATCAAAAACGTGTTTGAGGTTTTTACCGGACGAGTGGTACTTAGCGGCAGACTAAACCGAGGAATCATGAAACAACCGAAGAAGAGCAAGTATGTTTTCTCAGTCCACTCCTGTTACTCATAGTGTTAGACTGGGTTACAGGAGAAGCCTAAATAAATTCAGGCGATGTTTCTGTGTTGATAATTTTAACAGTAAGACATGATGTTTTTCCTTTGGGAATTCCCCAAACATCGCACTATGTTTAACAAGTCACGAATGCGCTATGACGCATTTCAGTTGGTGTGATAGATGGGTGCGGAATTGTTGTTTTGGACGTCAGGCTGAAATTTTTTTTTAAAAGATAGATTGGGTGATTTGTTGCCCTGGGGTGTTTCCCATGTGAACGGTATTGTTGTTGGTTGGTTTGTTATACACTGTGTCTTGGCACATCACATGAGTAATTAAAGTACATTTATTTCAAACCATATCTTAAAGTTATTATCAGAGAGAAAGAAGGTGGAGTTGAGGCTCTAATTTGATAGTGTGCTTCTGTGGCCATTGGAAGAGGGACCTACCATTAGACGACCTTCCGCCACAGGATCCAATAGACTGTTAACATGAAAAATTAGAAGATTTGGAATTTGAAGACCATATAAGTCATACCATCTGACAGGCTACATTAGATGCATGAGAAGATCACAACTTTGAACGAGTCTGAGTGGGGATTAAGATAAAACCTTTAAAAAAATACTAAAAATAAACCGCACAAAAAATAGTGACATAAAGCTAGAAAATCAAAGGAGAGATGAATGGACTACGATGAGTCGATTGTTTTGTCACGTGATACGTGTAAGTACGCGTAAGACTTCAGGTAGGCAGTCTGCAACACACTGGTCGCTGACACATTTTTCTTCAAGCAACTTTCCTCCTTTAATCATAACTGAATTATAATTATTGTCACATTTAATGAATGTCATTTAAAGAAACGCGTGTATTCAAGAATATTTTAAAAAGTAACATTTTTTAATTAACGTTGGGGGAAGCGCTGATGGAGACAAACATTTTGCTTTAGAATTAATGATAATGGCAATGGCTGATCAGCTGTTATCTGTTGTTATGCGTTGTTATGTGTAGCAGAAAGCCTACCAATGGCTGGTACGTATCACGTGACAAAACAAGGAAGTGACTCATCGTAGTCCATTAGATAGCTTCATTTACCTTGTGAGTGTGGTCAATGTGTCTGGAGGAACATGATAGCTTCATTTACCTTGTGAGTGTGGTCAATGTGTCTGGAGGAACATGATAGCTTCATTTACATTGTGAGTGTGGTCAATGTGTCTGGAGGAACATGATAGCTTCATTTACCTTGTGAGTGTGGTCAATGTGTCTGGAGGAACATGATAGCTTCATTTACCTTGTGAGTGTGGTCAATGTGTCTGGAGGAACATGATAGCTTCATTTACCTTGTGAGTGTGGTCAATGTGTCTGGAGGAACATGATAGCTTCATTTACCTTGGGAGTGTGGTCAATGTGTCTGGAGGAACATGATAGCTTCATTTACCTTGTGAGTGTGGTCAATGTGTCTGGAGGAACAGACGAAGACATCAAACGTGAAATAAATTTAGCACGACAGGGTAAACGACGTAGAGGAAAAAAATAAGTGAACATCGAGGCGCATTGTGCTAAATTAAGCTGAGAGAACATAGTGGCTCAGTTTGCTGGAATTGCTGAGTGAAGAGGAAAGAGCTGGGAAGAAATAAAAATACTGACCACCAAAACTAACGCCAAATGAATATGAAGCATGATATTTTTTAATAGAAAGAGTAAAAAAATGTGCATTTCATAGAAACAACGATGCCACTGTCATGGACGAAATTTCATCCCTTTTTCACAGTGCAGATGACACATCCCCAGAAAAGCGCATATTTACCACATATATCCATCTTGAGTAGATTCTGTGACTCAAAGTGCCACCCTTTGCTTTTCCTGATTTGGGATTCAGGGTTGATCACATCCCAGCTTTAATAGCATTCATATCATTTTGCCATTCATGATGGAAACTTTAACCAGCTCCTCAACGCAGTACAGCTGACTCACCCACTCATTGTTGATGCATATTGCAAGACCGAGGCAAACCGTTTGATTTTGTTTCGATAAAATCAAAACCCAAAGAGAGCTGAATACTATGATGTCATTCATCGATTTGTAAACAACCACAATTTATTTTGAAGTTAACATATTGCCTAGTAAGAAGGTTATAATGCCTTCCATTTTCATAGGACGTCCAAGGAACACAGCTCAAAATTACCCACTGCTAAGTTTTATGATGAGGAAATACGGTAAACCTGTTTTATTTGTAACACTCAAGCATAATCCTAAATGGAGGTAAATTAGGGAAAACTTACTTCCCGGACAATAAACTTCCAATCAGTTTCATTTAATAGCCTGGGTTGAAACTGAAATTGATACTTGAAGACTAAACAAAATACCAAAGACTTGATCGTGTTAGATTCTATACTTCACGTGATCGAGTTCCAAAAAACATTTGGTCTACCATATTGGCAAGTATTGCCATTCATGGCCCAGAAGACGAAGCCTGGAAGATTAAAGAATTGACAAAATTATCTGTGCAGCATTCCCTGATAAAGATGTCCACCTAAGCCTACATAAAATCCTGAATGATACACGGCATCTGCGGTCCATTGAATCGAATTGCACCGTGTATGGAAAACGGCAATTGCAGAGAAGAATTCCCCAAAAGATTTCTGTGCCAGGAACAACAGCAATGTCAATGGTAACCCAGAATATCAACTCTAAGATGACGGGAACTTTGCTGAGCTTGGAGAAAACAAAGTGGATAACAGATGGGAGATTCCGTACAACCCTCTGAAATACAATGTCCACATTTAACGAGGGGATTTGTAGCTCACTTGAAAGCGTTGAATACCACTTCCTATTCGCATGACTGTGGAGTTATTCAGTTTGGTACCGTTCACTCACAATAAGAAGGTAATTAAATGAGAAGAAATGAAAGAAATACCTGGCGACCCGATATGTAAGTGCACCCGAAGCTCACTGGAGTCTCAGGGAATACAAAATGTACCAAACAACTGAAGCACACTGGGGTCACAGGGAATACAGTATGCACCACTAAAATGATCACATGGAAAAATTAGATGTCCACCTTGGGGTCAAGTAATGGTGATATTTATTTATTATTTTTGCTTAAACTTTTTTCAACAATAACCCTGTCTTTATTCAACTCATTAATTTCTGATACGCATTTTGATTTATAATTATTATGCTAATAAATGTTGTTATATGCAAAAAATTTGGAAAAAATCCCCATTGATTGGTAACACTTCCTTTATTATTTGTGTAGTTTTAATTTAAAATAAAATAATTTTTTGCAATGTTAGGCTTTATTCAATGGACAACGATGAGTCGATTGTTTTGTCACGTGATACGTGTAAGTACGAGTAATACTTCCGGTAGGCTGTCTGCAACACACTAGTCGCTCACAAATTTTTCTTCTAACAACTTTCTTCCTTTAATCATAACTGAATTATAATTATTGTCACATTTAATGAATGTCATTTTAAAAAAACACGTGTATTCAAGAATATTTTGAAAAGTAAAATTTTAATTAACACTGGGGAAGCGCTGATGGAGACAAACATTTTGCTTTAGAATTAATGATAATGGCAATGGCTGATCAGCTGTTTATCTGTTGTTATGTGTTGTTATGTGTAGCAGAAAGCCTACTAATGGCTGGTACGTATCACGTGACAAAACAAGGAAGTGACTAATCGTAGTCCATTGATTCATTTATTAAAATGCATCATTAACACGCAGACAAACGTACTCATTGACGAAATAAAATGTTAAATTGTTCCACAATATTAGTCACGTGTATGGAGACAAATGTAAAGAAAGAGAATAGTGAAATAATTAGTACCATAAAAAATATCTCTTATATATATTACGCTTCTGGTATGACTCGTGGATGGCGTCCTAATTTACTGCTTCCATTTCCGGCTCAATAATAATAAGTTCAATAGCGCGCAAAATATAATTCCCGATAACTTCGCTAGATTATATATATATTTTTTTACATAACGCAACTGCGTTTGGTGAGTAATTTTTTCTTTTCGAGAAGTAAAATCGTCTCAATTTAAGTACACCCATACCTCACTTTACGACCTAGATACCTTCCGGAAAATTTGGCAGTAAAGCGAAAAGCCGTATAATGAATCAATAATTTTGATATAAATCCATACAAATTTAATTGGATCTGTTCCAATTTTTGTATAAAATAATAGAGTCGTTAGTTCATAAATCATTTTATTCTTTTCATTTCCTATAAAAATAAAAGTACAAAACATTGTAATAGTAAACAGAAATTTAAAAAATAAACATATACATTAAAAAACAAAAGAAATCATATGCACATATTTATATATAAAATAAAATGTTTAGAAACTTTATAATCTGATGAAGATTAACACGAAAAATCATCTGCCATCCTCACTTTCCGCTGTTGTGGATTGACCCAGTTGAAAATATTGGTGCAAAGTTGTCTGCTTCACCTTGCTTTCTGTTTCTTTTAAAAGAGTTTTGTAACAGACAATTGCTGAATTTACTCCTCTAGACACTTTAGCGCTGTGTTCTACTCGGGATCATTTTGAAGAAGGATTTCATTCCCTGCTCAAAATATGAAAGTGCATTTGTATAGGTTCTTTGCAGTTAGCTGTTGGCCGTATAATGAAACATCGTGGGCCGTAAACCAAAAAGTGCCATAATTCAAAAAGGCCGTAATAGCGAAATGCCGTATAAAGAGCGGCCGTATAGCGAGGTATAGGTGTATGTCATAAATAAATATTCGTTTTAAAAGTGGTTGGGACATGAGAATATTTAATATAGTTCATTAGCGTGAAATAAAAGTGTGCAGTGACGTATCATGTGGGGGGAAGGGGTGTAGGAAAAATTGGGATTCTTAAATGTGCGTGACTTGAGTTCATGTTTTTTCAAGTATAGCTTTAGTAGGTGGGAAGTTCACGCATTGCTGGCGCCAATGTTTGGCGGGCTATATCTAGTAGGTGGGAAGTTCACGCATTGCTGGCGCCAATGTTTGGCGGGCTATATCTAGTAGGTGGGAAGTTCACGCATTGCTGGCGCCAATGTTTGGCGGGCTATATCTAGTAGGTGGGAAGTTCACGCATTGCTGGCGCCAATGTTTGGCGGGCTATATCTAGTAATTATTTATTTCAAATGTGTATATAATAAGACTTAAGGGAGCCTTTAATTTAAATCATAGTCCTACACGCGCGCGTGAGTGCATCACTGTTTCGTATAATAATTATACAGATACAGTATATTATTATTATTATTATGGGTAGTTTTCTATAGCGTGGTACCCCAGCCTAGGGCTGGGCTCACCACGCTGTACATACAAATTAAAATGAACTTAAACAATATAAATTAAAAACCAACCATATCCTACTGAACGGTGCTCAACATTCACCCAGCATCTGTTGTATCTGTGTCAAGGCTAAAATTAGCTGATACGTGCTATTCGCGGATTAACGAAAAATATAAATGTCGGCAAAAAAACCTCCTTTTCGAACAAAAATGTTTGGGTTAGCGGAGCAAAGAGATCCTTCCCGGCTTATTTCTGGACATTTAAGTGGGCCATACAAATAAACAATACATCGGCTAAGCTTCCGAGCGATACCAAATATGTCTAGCTGGCGCTGTCATTATATTATACAATCAAGGGCCAACTAACGTATATTATATATATATATGTATGTATATATGTGTGTATGTATGTATGTGCAGAAATAAATTATTAGAAGCCATGTTTTACGAAAACATTGTCAAAAATAGTAACATTAAGTGATGTGATTTAAGGTTTTCCGGTCTTAGAAATAACAAAACTTATTGAACATGATTATATGGTTGATCATTGTTAATAAAACTATGTTTGGTATCGTTTTGCCTTGTAAACCGGCTTCAAGTCCTTTGTAAAAATCCTTTATATTAACTTTTCTTTTCTTTGTGGTTGGCTAGCTCGCTGGCAAGTCTTTTGGATGACTAATTGACCCACTTCTCGTCCTCCGATCGAGCTTAAACTTGGCACATGGACTCATTACCGGTATGCATGTTTTATCAAATTTTCAGCCCATCCCCACTGCTCGATATTATATTTTGTAAGGGATTTATACGAAAAACGTTGTCTTTACTTTATTGGTCGTTTAATTAAATCCTTTTTATAAAACTTCGTTTTCCCGTCATTTAATTAAATGTTAATATGTGAGATGTTAACTTGATTCTCATTAGACGTTTTGGGATGTTAACTTCACATGTTTGTTAACAATCGTGTTTTTTTTCAAATAAATATTTTTAACACTTTCAGTCAGCACTATTAAAAAAATCATGTCTCTGGACTACTCACGGTGAGAAAGTGATGGTTGCTTGTTCGATTGCGTTCGAATCAGTTTTGGCCTCTGAACTTTGACCCCTGTTATGTTGTCAATGTCCTAGATGTTTTAATAAATAAATTGCAACATTTTGACGTCTGCTATCTTAAGAACACAATCTTTCGGCACTATGTTAATAATAAAATTTACTGATAAACGTTCATGAAATACTTATTAACTTTTTTTTTTATCAATGTTTCAGTGAATTTAAAATGCTTTTTAAAAAAAAAGTATTCACTTCCGAATTAATGTCTAGCTAACCACATTCACAAATTTACAATATCCCCTTCCTTCTTACATTATATCAGTTATTTATATTAAAAAGGACACTTTTCGTCTCCTTTTTTTTTTGTAAAAACGATTGAAAAACTTATTTTTTGGCGTGGACAAGTACATGATTGATTAAGATATATGCTTAAAAAACTCCTCAAAAATACAACTTCTATATAAGATGACATTTATATTACGACAGATATAACGCGTTTATAAAAATAATTTTTTTCAGACTTGCATGATCTTATAAAATTTATGTATGTGAAGGGAAGTAAAAGAAAATTAATAACTGTTATATTTCCTCTTCATGTGTACTTTCTTGATTGTTCTTGTTTTTAACGTCTCATGTTTTGGAGTTAGTTTGATGCAACACACAAAATAATAATAATAATAATTAACTTACAATCGTATAGAGTTGTTCATGCAAGAATTGTTCATTCAAGGCACCATTTTTATATCAAATATACACGTAATTTATTGTACAATGTGCCAATTTGTCCCCTCTTTAAACTATCTGCTATGACACATGAATAATTTAAATATTTAGTCTGTCTTGTTGATTCTTCTGTTATCTTCATGGTAAACTATGAAATCTTTAAATATTTTATTTTTGTGTATGTTCTTATCTGATAAGTATTTTACTTTCCCCCGTCTTCACTACTACCATTGTTTCTCAACTGTTTTCCAGTTTACCATTGGGATGTGCATCTTTAAAAGTGGAGATGGCGTCTATTAATTATCTTTCTGTCTTAACTTTGCTTACTTTAAATGAATTGGAAGCAAGTTAGTGGTGTATTGCTAAGTTTTATTTTTATCTACTATGAAAATATCTAGCAGTGCTTTTGGGTTGTTGGTATCTACTTCAGTTATTTCTCGCCATTTTTTCAGTTTGTCTCTAAAATTTAAATGTTACAGTATTGAAATGTATGTCTCTATCCAATATGATTTGATGCAATGTTTCTCTGTTGTCATCTTCTGTCTTACCGTGATATTTTAATTATTCATTCGGGATATACTCCTTATAACGTCATCTGTTGTTCATCTGGAGAACTGAGATTGCTTAGAATTTAACCTACAATTTTTACTTAACACTATGTCAGCCCGAGTGTTTTAAATAAGTGTAGGTTTTGCAAAGTCCCTCAAAGTGTGTTTTAGTATATTGTAATGTACTCATTTTTTTTTAAAAAGGAATATTCAAAGTGTTTCGACTATCTTTCTCTACTGTTGTATTTCCTGCCTCAAGTTTCGCTTTTTCTAACTTTAGGTTATTTCATCTCTTTTTTGTGTATTTCTATCATCTAAACGTTCTTCGCTTTGATTATCTTATTCTTCCATCTCTTTATCTCGTTCTTGTCATTTCCAATTCTTTCATTCAACAAGATATTCTCGTTTTTCCCCTTTTCTTTAATGCCTAACTGCATATTGTTTTGGAACTTATGAATTAGTTTAAGATTAACTGTTAACAACAGTAGGTAATAGATAGTTTTAATTATCATATTATTTATTATATTGTCAGTTACTCAAATTTAGTCAAGTTCAACATAGGTGTCAAATGTTACATGTTCAACTAACGTAAGAATCAATAATCAACAATAGTACCAATCAACCATTGGGATTAATAAAGAAATTTGCAAAAAATACTTAACTTTACAGGAGATGTTGATGAAAAAAAGGTTAAATATCTTCCAAATTCAATGTGTCATAAATATGTATAGTTTACCATTGCAGTTTCACAACACGTATGTAATAACAGTTTAGTGAAACACATTATTTTAAAAAATTATCACAATTATGTCACAATTGTACACAATTTCTTTTTATGTGTGTAATGATAAATAATAATATAGAACATACAAAATAATTGTAATAAAATTGTAATAAGAAAAACATAATCACACAGAGTACACCATAAATACAGATATTTAAATGTATATTATATGTACACAGCAATGGTGCATGTGACATAAGACCCCAGATCGGAGAAATTGTCGACCAAGAGATTACAGTAATGATAACAATGACGAGATGTACGTTTACAATTAACACAATCCAATATCACTTTTCTCAAACTGAAACACACAGCTGAACAAAAAATATTTTACCAGAATTACACAAAGGGCTTAAAGTTACACGGCCTAAGGGAGATTCCTCAATATAACAATGAAATACACACTAAATAGCACTATAAAAATGTCCCATAATATAGAACTATATAAAATTGTCCCATAATATAGAACTATATAAAATTGTCCTGTTAGAGAACTATAACGGTTTCGTTTCGAGAAAACACCTTTTGAAAAAAAAAAATATGTTCTTCAAACTATTCAATTTCAAATCATGTTAATGTTTGTAGAATGTCTTAAATTAACGCTAAGAGAGAAAACTTTTTAAACAACAATTTATTTATTTTTTTAAAATGCAACTATCTCCCCTGACCAAGTGAATGCTTTGTTGAACATTGATAAATTCATTACATTTTTTGCAAGGGAAACAACCTCGGGGAAAGCGAATTATTTCAGATCATACGGCTTATTGGGAACAAATCTGCTTTAAAATGATTATTTTATAAACTTGCCCAACACCTTAGTGTTGCAATTTGGTAATTTTTTTATGCCGGTCCCCAGCGTTATTAAGATTAGTCGTATGATTACTCTTAATAGTTATGCTACCTTAATTCTCACCCACACTAACGCTACTAAGGCACTATCACTCGCAACTCTCTTATTACTAAAAGACACAGGTGGTTCAGCCCACAAATAATACTTTAATTATACAGAAAATAACTTCACACATACACATATAAAGAAACAATAATGTGTATACTGTCTAGTTACGAATACAACAATGCGATGGTGCGATGATCTGCCTGTCCTCTGGTGATCCTAGTCTCTACACACACATGTCAGGTCCAAACACACAACAAGCCCTCTGTTGAATGGTCTGCTATCGCTCGCTGGCCACTGGTCACTCTGGCGGGGGGGGGGGTGGACGAAAAGGATGGAATCCCAAACTCACTCCTCGGTGTATATACACAACACGAATGCTGACCTGGATGAGCCTATGCTAATTTCTAGGCCTCGCCCTACAATTGACTCGTTCAACATGACGTCAGAGTTAGTCTGCGCTAACCTTCTGACTACTCCACTTCACAGCGTTATCAGTTATACTGAGCTATACTTTAATCTATGCTCAACTCTATTATATTCAAGTCAACTCTACTTAGTCTACTAGCTATTAGACGGGTTCCGTGAAAAACGCGCACTTGACAAACGCGCACACGATAAACGCGCACAGAAAATTCCGCAAAGACATAGCTGCGCTCAGGAAAACTGCGCACACCGACAGTTGCGCATACAGAAAACAGCGCACACCGACAAATGCGGACACCGAAAATTCCGAACACGGACAGTTGCGAACGTTGACAATAGCGAACACATACATTTGCGCACAATTGGAATCGTACAATGTAATTAAAATGTCATTAAAGAGTTGAAACGGTTGTAGTTGGTTGTCAGCTTAAAAGATAAGTCGGCAATTATAAGGATAATAAGTGGCTGGGATTAGAAATAATTATTAAAGAATCCTTTTAAAGACGAATAATTAAAAAATAATTGGGTCATCTTATTTATGATTTATAAAATTAAAACTATACACAAATATAATAATAATAATAGTAATTATATAGGTAACAATAGATTTATTGCGTGGCAAAGAAGAATTATTTTTTAAAAATATTTTATTGACAGTGGGCTCATTCTCCTGTAAAAGATATTTAAATACCGGGTATTAAAAAGATTACTGATATAAGTATAAGTTATTATAAGTATAAGGCGAGTTAAAAGTCTGATAACGGTATGGAAAATATTACTTTTAAATTAAAATTATTAAATTATAGTCACAATAAGCAAAATGACGCCTGTAGGCAATGAACGTTTGAATTTATATTCTCCATTCCATTAACACTTAGTACGTAGGCCTATATAGTACAACTATGATAGACTATATCATCGTAATGAAGTATTAAAATTATAATTTAAAATAATCGGTAAATGTTGAGAGATATCACCGCGTTTTGTACCATGGCTGCCAACTTGATTGCAGTGAATCGTAAAATTAAGAATAAAATGTTTAAAAATAATGTAAAAATGTCCTAAATGTATCCCTAAACCTAACCTGAACACTAAATCTATCCCTAAACCTAACCTGAACCCTAAACTAAATTATGTATCCTTAACGAAGTCACGGTGATATCTGTTAACATTAGCCAAATAATCGTCTTAGTATATAACTAAGCCTATTTTAGTTTCATTAATAATAATTATAGTTTAAATGAATAATCTTCCTACTCCTAGTACTAACTAAGCCTAAATTGCATAAAATTTGCGCATTTGTATGTGTTCGCTACTGTCAACGTTCGCAACTGTCCGTGTGCGGAATTTTCGGTGTCCACATTTGTCGGTATGCGCTGTTTTCTGTGTGCGCAACTGTCGGTGTGCGCAGTTTTCCTGTGCGTAGCTGTGTTTTTGCGGAATTTTCTGTGCGCGTTTATCATGTGCGCGTTTGTCATGTGCGCGTATTTCTGGTCACCATTAGACGATACTCTAAATATACTCAAGTATACTTATACTATACTTGGTATAATATACTATACTAAACTAAGTGGTTACCGGAAATTTGATAGAAAGAAATTTCGTCGACGGAAAATTGATCGACGGTAATTTGATCGAACGGAAATTTGGTCGAATCTTTTTTTCAGTCGAGACGTTAAAATTTTCGTCAAATTTCTTTTTGAACGCACTATACTATATAGTAAAACAAAATAATGCGTTCAAAAAGAAATTTGAAGCAAAATTTTAACGTATAAATAAAAAAAACGATTCGAGCAAATTTCCGTCGATCAATTTTCCGTCGACCAAATTTCTTTCGATCAAATTTCCGGATACGAAACTAAGTACTAAACTGTACTAAAATTTACTGAAAATGTCGCATTGGAGATGGCGTCGGTGGGCCGTCGAGCGCGAGCTCTTAATGCCCCCCCCCCCGCCCGCCCGCCCCCCCCCCCACAAAACCAGCGCACTGAAGGTCTCCACGACGCCAGCAGTGGGCAGCCGAGTGGACGGTTGCTATCAAAGAAGATACTGCTCACTGGATGACAATTCAAATATTCTGAGCCGTGCTAAACGTTTACTCTCTAGCCTTAACCAACAAATATTGCTATTGACATTTTAATACACAAAGTTCTAGTGGCATGTTGAGCTACTGACACACATATAGAATTCAAAGATCTAAGTTCCTTTCAGTTTTCCGTTAATTGTTCAGTTAATTGTTCCGTTAATTGTTCCGTTAATTGCTCCGTTAATTGTTTCATTAATTATTCCGTTAATTGTTCCGTTAATTGTTCCGTTATTTTTCCGTTAATCGCTCCGTTAATTGTTTCGTTATTTATTCCGTTAATTGTTCCGTTAATTGTTCCTTTAAACAAAAAAAAAAAAAAATAACAAAAAACTCTTAGCTCGGTCCTTATGGTCATTATCATAATTTAACATGTTACAGGTGGAACTTATTTAGATAAAACTGAAATATTTTCCGGGTAGTCAGTTGTCCCGTACATATACTCGTTTAATTCTAGTAGTAACAAAAAACAAACCGTACGCCTGCCACTCGCATTGCTCTATTTCATCCACGGAAAAAAACCTAGGACACGCTTAGAAATATTCCTATAACTAAATTGAAACTTGTACTTACTGTATTATGACATATTTTTTTTTATATTGTAAGCGACCTTTATTTCAATGACAGTGAACAGACCCGCCATTCTTCTAAGACATCCATGCTGACGTAGAAACACATTGAACACAAATGTTCAATGGGTCTACATGTCACTTGAATTGGGGGGGGGGGGGTGGGTGGGGTGGGGTGGAGGTGGTGATGGGGCTCGAGCCGTCCGTCAATATGTGATGAGTTTATTTGAGCCCGGCCGCGTCGTCTCCGGATCAATGACTTCGGTTGTCAACGGTTCAAACACGCGTGACCAACAATGGTAGTGTAGTTAAACTTAGCATCCCATCATTACCTCTCAACCAACAAAAAAATCACAAAATGATAGAAGTAACCCAGTAAACCTTTCTAATTAGAACACCAACGATTATTGGCATCCGTCCGTCACAAAGGTGGCGATGGTCTGGACTTCGCAGGACGAATCCACAAGGCCTGCGATTGTTCCTCTAGGATTATAAGCTGGTTCCCCAACAGCAAATCGCCTCACCAGTGGCGTCGCAGGAGTTGTCGGAATGTTTCATTGTATCAATGTTAACCGCCTTTCGGGACTTCATCTCCGAGTTTTTAAATCAGAGTTTCCTTCTCTTAGATGAGTTGCTCTCCATGGTACCTTGATCTGTATAAATGTGACAAGTAGTATCACCTTGATCTGTATAAATGTGACAAGTAGTATCACCTTGATCTGTATAAATGTGACAAGTAGTATCACCTTGATCTGTATAAATGTGACAGGTAGTATCACCTTGATCTGTATAAATGTGACAGGTAGTATCACCTTGATCTGTATAAATGTGACAGGTAGTATCACCTTGATCTGTATAAATGTGACAGGTAGTATCACCTTGATCTGTATAAATGTGACAGGTAGTATCACCTTGATCTGTATAAATGTGACAAGTAGTATCACCTTGATCTGTATAAATGTGACAAGTAGTATCACATTGATCTGTATAAATGTGACAAGTAGTATCACCTTGATCTGTATAAATGTGACAAGTAGTATCACCTTGATCTGTATAAATGTGACAAGTAGTATCACATTGATCTGTATAAATGTGACAAGTAGTATCACCTTGATCTGTATAAATGTGACAAGTAGTATCACCTTGATCTATTTTCGGTTAGGAGACATGTTTCAGAGTGAAATTCGGTCTCCGTTCCTCTTTTTATTCAAGACTTACTTTTTCATACATCTGTCCAACGGGATTTATTTGCTGACATACGTGAAGCTCTCACTCGGTCGGCTTAGTCTTCCTCGTGCTGAACAGTAAAGTCAATTCTGGGTGGATGACACAGAGTAACATCTCCAGTATGCTGGGTCAATGGTGAGGGTAGGGGTTACTGAATGATGGGGAATGAGAAAATATGATTAAAACCACCAACCCCATCCCTTCGCTCACCATCTCCACCGTTTCTAACTGAGATTTAGAGATGGGATGGGAAAAGGTGTTGGGGCCTGGAATTTAGGGCAAGTAGACCCCGATCAACGGACGGCAAGCGGTCGTCAAATTCTACTTTTTATTTGTATACCTTTGTAAAGAGCTAAGTGACAATAACTTGAGTTTTATAAGCATTCGTTGTTTTTTAAAAAGAATCTTCATTTCTGAATCATTTACCGATTACAATCTTCATACTAAAAATGTAGAGAAAAAATATTTCAAAAACAAAAATACTTTCTTCCGATAACCAGTTGAAGCACAATAAAAAGACAAAAATATTTTTCTTAACATTTCTTCAAATTCAATTACGCAGTGAAAGTATTTGCAGAGAATATTTTCAAAAATTAATTTTAAAGAAAAAAGGTTTTCTTTACATTTAATTGTATTTTTTCATTGAGAGCATACCTTACTAACTTACTGCATATACTTTCCTTACATAGCTAATTGGAGAAATTTTACGAAAATTATATTCTAACTTTTAAAATGTTTTTTTTTTTTTAAATTTTGTAAACTACCACAGCTCTTTAAGGATAAATTTTGCATGTATTAAATTGCAAATGGTGGATACATTTGGAAAAATTATAATGATTCGCAAACAACTTCCCAGATTGAACGTGTCGACCAGAATTAATGGAGCGCTCTAATGAGGAATTTAAATCTTTGAAAGAACTCTTTGATATCGCTTCAATCCAGACGAAAAGAAGAGATAATCTTGAGGCAATCTTGAAGCAATCTTCAGGCAATCTTCAGCCCAGAGCAAACAATACATATAATTTGTCTTTCAGAATAGAACCCACGTGTGTCTCTTTTTTTCATCGACAGTTGACAATGGAGTTTGAAATATGTTCCTCTAAATAACGCAAACAAAAATGGCTGTACCAATAGGCCGCAACTCACCGGGATGGAAGGGGATTGCAAGTCATCTATTTAGTTTTTTTAAATAAAAGATAAGTTAACCAAGAAATTAATGGGTGCTTTGTGTGGGCTTAAAAATGATGTTTCTTCTCGGTTTACAGAGTGTCTGTATTACGTACCATTGTTTCTTATGTCCGCTGTGACACCAGTATCCAACAGACGATTATACTTTATAGTGCTCCAGCTTAGTCCACTGCATGCTCTAAGTCGTACATAGACAAGGTGTTCGCGCGTGTAAAATACTAGCAGCCATATCAATATAGGTAAAATTCTGTGACCTTATAGTTGTAAACAGCCAAGAATCTAGAAATAGTAGCTTAACTCGGTAATCGAATACTTCAGGATTTCAGTGCTTAAAATAAGTACGGGGTATTTGAGAACAAAAATATATTGAGAATGCACTGGACGCTCTCAATCTCAGATATATTTAAAAAAAAGGGGGGGGGCTATCTAAATGTGTCTAATCCAGTGGTCGGCAAATCGCAAATCGCGAGCCGCATGCGACTCTTTGGTGACATGAGGGCGGCTCAGCCAGTCGGCCACAAATCGGGTTTGACGCCAAAAAACATGGTTCTTGACAGGTTCTTGAAAATCAACTTGGCTTTCAAAATTTTTTTAATCGTCCTGCTGCTGGTTTTTGCCTCTATTGACTGATAAGTTTGCCGACAATTGGCCTAATGCAGGGGTCGGGAACTTATGGCTCGCGAGCCAGGTGTGGCTCTATTGATGGCTGCATCGGGCTCGCAGACAAATGTTCGATTATAAAAAAAAATGTTTCTTTAGACTCCTTTGATCTTTTAAACATAATGTAAGGCTCTCACAGAAATACTTTTCAAAATATGTGGTGTACATGGCTCTCTCAGACAAAAATTGTCCCGACGCCCAGGCCTAAAGCAAGCCAAAGTCCATAGCATAGCGTATACAGAGGCGTAGCGTAAGGGGGGGGGGTGCGGAGGTACAGATGTACCCGGGCGCCAGCTAGTTAGGGGCGCCAAAATGTGCTTTGGTATTATTTTATTGATGAAAATAATGGGTTTGAGAGTTGAAAAAAGGAAAAGATGGCGCTTTAAAATGAATATTGTCACCGTGCGCGAATCTTGTCCCCGGGCGCCAAACACTCTAGCTACGCCTCTGAGCGTCTATACTATCTAAATACATAAACGGATTCTTTTTTTTTCGCCTTCGATACTCGTGTTGAGTCTGCTATTATAATTGGTAGTTGTTGCATGTCAACGTTATTTCCAATATGACCATGGCTCTAAATGAAAAAAATATATGCTAACTGCTAGTTATGTGTGTTTGTTTTGTTACTTTGGATAACCTGTAAAAACATTAGTAATCCCTCGTGTTATATTGGTGATTGTCATACTTTGGATAACCTGTAAAAACATTAGTAATCCCTCGTGTTATATTGGTGATTGTCATACTTTGGATAACCTGTAAAAACATTAGTAATCCCTCGTGTTATATTGGTGATTGTCATCCTTTGGATAACCTGTAAAAACATTAGTTATCCCTCGTGTTATATTGGTGATTGTCATACTTTGGATAACCTGTAAAAACATTAGTTATCCCTCGTGTTATATTGGTGATTGTCATACTTTGGATAACCTGTAAAAACAATAGTAATCCCTCGTGTTATATTGGTGATTGTCATACTTTGGATAACCTGTAAAAACATTAGTTATCCCTCGTGTTATATTGGTGATTATCATACTTTGGATAACCTGTAAAAACATTAGTTATCCCTCATGTTATATTGGTGATTGTCATACTTTGGATAACCTGTAAAAACAATAGTAATCCCTCGTGTTATATTGGTGATTGTCATACTTTGGATAACCTGTAAAAACAATAGTAATCCCTCGTGTTATATTGGTGATTATCATACCTTGGATAACCTGTAAAAACAATAGTAATCCCTCGTGTTATATTGGTGATTGTCATACTTTGGATAACCTGTAAAAATGGATATCTTGCCTTATCCACCTTGTCACTTGATATGTATTTATACTTAGATGGATGTCATACTGTACACGAACTATGCTAAATGTATCTTAGTAGAGATACTGTACGTCTTCTCTTGCTAAGTCTTCTTACCAATCCCTAAGATAATATAAAGCTATAGTTCACGAGACCTCATTTTTCCCTTGCGTTTTAACTTTAAAAGTCCGAGGCACCAGCCGCACACCACTCGGTAGAGCCACACAAAATATAAGATTGTTATGAAATAAACATATTTTCACGTGACACACTTTTGTTTGAGTATTTCATTGTATGCTAAACGATAAAAGGGCATATGTTCTATATCTAAACAAAATGAGTTTATAGTGGAAAACTGGTGCCATAATTTTTTATTTTTTTTAAATTAGCGGAACAAATATAACGAGGAGAAGGTGTAACATTTCAGGCATGAAATATGTAATATTTATATATAAAGCCATAATACCACATCCCTTTCATATCCAACCAGCATCAAATTACCTGAATCCAAAGAGCAGTGGTTCTCAACCTTCCTAATGCCGCGACCCTTTAACACCTTTTCTCATGTCGTGGCGACCCTCAACCACAAAATTTGTTTCCTAGCTACATCATAACTGTATAGTTTATGTGTTTTCCGATGGTCTTAGGCGATCCCTGTAAAAGTGTCGTTCGACCCCCAAAGGGGTCGCGACCCTCAGGTTGAGAACCGCTGCCCTAGAGTATTTATTTAACCCATGTCTACTGCACCCCGCCCAATAAATACAAACAGAATAAAATAAATATTTCATCACCCAAGGGCCATTACCCATTAACATAATACCATGTAGTTAGCTCCCTTTCTGCAAACTCGCGAAGCTGTGAACAATTAACGCAGACCAGAAAGGTGGGCAAGCACTGAACTGGCATGATATCCGTAACCAAGCGCAACCAGGTCGTGAACTGTCCTTAAGCAGGCGAAATATTATTTTTTTTAAACCAGACATTCTGGAATACGTTTTTGGAACAAAAATGCATTTTTTTTGGAAAAGGATAATTTGTGTTGTGTATAACCGTGCTTTTGATGAATAATTCTAATCTTCGAGGGATACAAATAAGTTACTATTAAACTTCGATACTTGAGTTTCAAATTTAGGAGTGTTAATCTAGAATTAATAAGGAGCGTTAGAAATGTTCAATAATTAGGAGCGTTAGAAATGGTCAATGAAAATATTTTTATTCATATTCTTTGGGAAGTTAATTAATTATTATACATATTTAAAGAAATAAAAGAAACAAGTTGTTTTAAAAAAAAAAAAAACGGGTATGTTGATAAAAGAAGTGTTAGTCTGCGAGTAAGCTTTTCAGTATATTTATGAGACACATACAATTTTTGTGAATAAAACAATATATGTTAAGATTAAGATTTATTTTTATGCTTACAAATACAAATTCAAACGCCTTCATCGGTACAAAAAACAAACAACAACAAAACAACACTTTCATATTAGTAAAAAAAATGTAAATTGACATTATATATAAATATATAAATAAATATATATATCGCATTTTATACCTAAAAATTAAAGGAAAGAATACGAATGTTAATAATGAAGTTTAGTTGCTAAGTCAGTGATTCTCAACCTGTGGGTTGCGACCCCTTTAGGGGTCGAACGACCCTTGTACAGGGGTCGCCTAAGACCATCGGAAAACACATATACTACAGTTATCAAGCAGAAATGAAAATAACTTTGTAGTTGGGGGTCGCCAGACCATGAGTAACTGTATTAAAGGGTCGAGGCACTAGGATGGTTTGAGACCCAGTGTGTTAAGTGTTATCGTGTCTGCATTATTACAAAAAAAGCTTAAATTATTTAAATCTAGTGTAACTAATATATATATATATTTTATACAGATATGTGTTGAACCATTTCTGTTTTGTGGAAAATATATTAAGCAAAGTTATAGTGAGTTTTAAAAGGGGGGCTTATATATTTGAAATTCCAACTAAAAATGTCTTATAAATTGAATTGATTAAAAATATTTATTATAATAATGACACAATAACGCAGTAAATGTATTTAAGGCTTTTAATAAATTAATTTTATGAACGTTCTATTAATGTCAGTAGGGAGATATTGTTAAAACAATACTTTCAAATACGTCAAAAAAGTTCGATGGCATTGTAGACAGAGCAATGGCATACCGGCTAAACAAATTCTTTGAAAAGCTGAAAATTACGCATAAGGAATTAAACTCAGCGATCCGAGCTGATGCTCTTACGGGACCCCCGAGAGTCCCAATTCGTAGAATGGCACCTCCTTTCAAATTGAAATCTTCATTCGAAAAATGGACCCACCCTTTTGTCTCGCTCCTAAATTATTTGTTTGGAAAATCGTTAAATTCACCACGTAATTCTTGTATCTAAAGAGCAATTTATTTGCTGTCTGTAAGTGTGACAACTCTATGGGTTTAATTACCGTGAATGCTAAAAAAAAGTTAAAAACTCTCTTTTTTGAACCTATCGTGTATTTTTTTTTAGAAAAATAGAAAGATTAATACTCGTTTTTTATTTAATGAGCCTTATTTTTTATTTGGCCATTTATATCAAATGCTACAATCTTGCTCCTCAGAATGAGACCCCCTAAAACACTGAGTGGATCTCAAGCAGATAAGTTGAATGAATCCTATTACAAAATATTTCCTTGATTTAATGGATGTTATAAATCGCAGATGTTTTCTTTTGCATAGATGCTTCTCTCAAGTGTTATATGGTATTTTAGTGTGAAGTGTTGTATGGTGTTTTAGTGTGAAGTGTTGTATAGTGTTTTAGTGTGAAGTGTTGTATGGTGTTTTAGTGTGAAGTGTTGTATGGTGTTTTAGTGTCAAGTGTTGTATGGTGTTTTAGTGTGAAGTGTTGTATGGTGTTTTAGTGTGAAGCGTTTGTCGATTATATTTCTTCTTGTTTTTTTTTTTTGCGTGTGTATGTTTTTATGATAAAGGATGACGACATCCATCCGCACGTTTTGGTTTTCTTATTCAATTCCGCCGTCTAAGAAAGCGTCAATGGCTTTTTCCGCTTTCTGGCAATGCAACAGGATTTAAGAAACCCAACTGAGAGCCTTTGATTCATACCGCCCTTAACGAATGGTCTCTTGATATTTATTGTTCCACAAAAAACCGTGTTGCGTACCGCTATAACGTATAGAATGTAATCTCTGATTTGACTTGAAGGCTCGTGTCTAACAGTATATAACAAGAGACGATACCGTTAATTAAATATACTGTAATAAAGAAACGATACATAAACTAGGGCTTATTACAAAAAATAATTTAAGTTAATTTAGAATTACAAAGTAAAAAAGAATAAACTAAGGCTATTGACTTACAGTGCAATGGTGAAATTTTAACGGTACAGTGTTGTAGAAGGTGCACATACACGCTCACACACACAGAGTAAATATTAATATGTAAATCTTTGTCTCGTATCGCAAAACGCTCTTGTAATCGCTCAATATCTCTCTCGGCTATTCTCTCGGCTATTCTCTCGGCTATTCTCTCAGCTATTCTCTCGTCTGTTTATCTGAAATATTACATTCATTGGAAAGGGCCGAGCTATTGCTCTTTTATGGCCCCGGCAAGTAAGGTACAGGCCTGCCGCATCTGGTGGGCAGTCCCATAAATTAGACTCTCGACATGGTTGGCTGGGAGGACCCCAGTCACGCCAGTCGCCAGCGTTGAGCACTCGGCTAGAAGGTGCTCGATTGTCTCCGGTGCCTGACCACAATGGCGGCAGCTCGGGTCCCGCAGTGGGTGTAATCTATTCAGATAGCTGCGGGTAGGGCAATGCTCTGTTCTCATTTGAGTGATGAGACTCTGGTGGTGGCGTTTAAGACTCCACCACTCATCGCATTTGCGGTTGTTTTTGGGCATGCTCCAGTAAAGTTTACGGGCCGTGTTCCCCTGTTCCCATTCTTTTAGCCACTCCTCGTGGCAGAGGTCCTTAATCCAGGCTTGGGCCCCCAGTTGGGTCATTGGCCGGTTAGGTTGAGGCCGGGAAGAGCCTTGCCTCGCAAGACAGTCGGCTCTGTCTTGTGGTGGAATCCCCACATGTCCTGGGATCCATTGAAGGGTCACTTTGCCTCCGTGTGACTGTATGTCTCGCACGAGTTCCATAATTGCGTACACCATTTTCGTGTTCGTAGAGCTCCTTTTCACAATTTCCAGAGCACATTGTGAATCGGTGAACACTACGATGGGTGGAAGTGGTTTGCGTCTGGCTAGTCTGCGGCGCACTTGTTTCAAGCCCATCAATATAGCCTCTATCTCTGCATCAGTTGCAGTGCTATTTGTGCCACTTGGGCCTGAAATCTCCTCAGCTGGAGGTATCCCCTTAGGATACTGAATGAGTGCACCGTAACCCGCCCGCTTTTCGCTGGCGAGATAGGAGCCGTCTGTGAAGACTTGTTTATCTCGATAGACATATTTATAGACGTTCTTCAGAAATATTTCTATAAATGGGTTCGGCATTGTACATGGGACCATCCATAAATGACGTCACGCGTCTGGGGGTTACATCTTTGTGACGATGTGTTACGAGGGGGAGGGTAGTGACGTCATGTCATAAGCCATGTGACGTCTCAATAGGAAAGAGTTGCACTTAATAACCCTAAATTACAGACATGTTTAACTTTCTTCCTGTAACAGTTAAACTTATTTTATTTTTCAACTACGATGGCTGAGAAAATCCGAACAGGTATGCGGGGTCCAACAAATTGCCTCTAATCAAGTTACAGGACGCCACAGAGGAGGAGAAAAACGGATGTAATGACATTGACAGTCGAGCGAATTTATGTCAAAGTGTGGGGACGGGAGAATTAGGACAACCACGTGAAATGAGTTCGAACGGGAAAAACAACTCCGTTTTCACCCCCCCCCCCAACCGTATAAATTATATTGTAATCATATATATGTATATTAAGGTGATTTTTTTATAACACTCCATTTGGGACAGAGGGCCTGGAATTGTTTTTTTCCCCTATATATGAGCTATATAAATAAAATGACCAACAAATACTCCTACTTGAATAGATGGATCTTGACCAAACTAAGAACACATACACTTTATTATCCATATTCAAATACCAAAGGTTAATGAACTCATAATATCCGTTCCTCTGGGGCTGGGGGCTCCATTTCCCGTATATTAGTTATATGACTATCAATAGGCTTAGACCATAATATACGCTCTATGTGAATTGGTGGATCTAGGCCTAGCTTTGTAGCAATACCCTTCAAAGTCGGTAAAGAAATATCGGTGGATTTAAAATGAATAATATCTAATCCTTCTAGGCCGGTCCAGACTTTTCCAGAAAGTTCGATAATGTTAAAAGGGCTGTAGGCTATATCTAAGCCATTTTAAAGCCGATTTTAATGGGACAACTTTCAAATTTTAACTTTATTATTTATACATTTTCTGACTGAGTTTTATAGGGCCCTCATCTCAGGCATAAGCTAAAATGTTACACATATGGAATGGGGCCCCGCTGAGGCCCCTCTTTCTTCTTAAATGTAATATTATTTACAGTAGCGCATTAAGTTATAATTTTTCGTATTTTAAAAATAATAATAAAGCATATTTTTTACATGCTTCAAGGAAGATATTAAATATAATCTAGAATGTTCCAAAACGTTCTATTGTTGCCCTACTGCAATATATATTTGGATCTAAACGCTTTTTGAAGAGTTAGTTTAGTTGCTTTCATTTCTATACTTAAACGTGGATTTTCTCCAATCATACTCTTCACAATCCTACTGGGAACCAAATCCAAATAGGAACATTATCCCACCGAGGAACAAGATTCTAAAAAGGAACGAGATCCAACAGTAAACTGGAATCCACTGGTAAGGCGAACCCATCGGGTAACGGGATCTAATTGGGATCCTAACGGGAAAAAGATCCCATCGGCGAAGAGGATCCCAAAGGCAAACGGGATCTCACAGAGAACCGGATTAGGGTGCTAAGGGGATTAGTATCCCACGGGATGGGGACCCCACAAGGAAACGGGATCCACTGAAATCGGGTTCCGTCAGGATCGGGATACCACCGGGATCGAGATCCCAAGATATCGGGGTTCCTCCATCAAACGGTATTACACCGGGGTCGGGATACAAACGGGGTCGGGATCCCTCCGGGAGAGGGATACCTTTGGTAAACGGAAAAAAAAGGTGGTATAAGTCGTTTTTCCGAGTACAATCTCGGGCAACGCCGATTATATTGGCTAGTAAAAATGAAAGTAATTCAATAATTTAGCTATCGTAGTTTTATTTCTTTAATGAAATTTTTATAACAAGGAAAACATGACAAACAACTAGCAATGGCAGCACATACAATGTTCTGGTCTTCCGCACCTTTGGGCTGGGGAGGTACTTTTACTCCTGGTTAAGAACCACTGTTCTAGTGAAATGTCTGACATAGGTGCAATAGTTTGATATCCATGGGAGATGAATTCTTAAGGGTTTGTAAAGGACAGAAGTGGACACAGGGACTTTTTATATTGGGGGATGGTCGCAGAGATTTGTGACGTAATATTTGAGGGGGTGGGGTCGAAATTTTTGGTACGATTTGTTGCGAAAAAAATGGGGGGGGGGGGGGGGGCAACAATCGGCCAAATTTGCGCGACGTCGTTCACGGAAAACCCCTAAGCACCACGACCCATCTAGGACATTCTAAATATGTCTAATTCGAAAGACTATCGATTGTTTTGACTTGTAGACAAGGTCAAGGGAGACTCTTTATAATTAAGTCACAACCCCCGTCGTGATGCCGAATTTGTGGTCAGCTAAAGTTCATGCACGAGAAGAAAATGACGTGAACAAGACGCCTATGTAACAACCTTTATAGGAAGGATGTAAGCCATGGAACCCCCTTTTTTTTTTTAGAAGAAAGCAGCACAAAGACATTGTCAGGCGCATTTCTACTATGCTTATGGCCAGGGACGTCATTTGGGTCGGGCAGGGAGGGGCACACCCGCCCCCCTCTGAATTGGCAGGTTTTATTTAAATTGCTTTGCTATTTACTGTGGCGCCTTCAGTAATAAACAACTTAACAAGCCGACAAAGTTTTGATTTTGCCCCCACCCCTGAAAAACTTTGAATTGACGCCACTGCTTATAGCTTTTACCATATACATTTTTAAAAATGTTTTTGTTAGTAAAGGGATGCATTCAATGAAATCACTTTTAATTTGCATCATTTCGAAATTCACTTTAATTTATATTAGTTAACTACAGATATAGCTAATAGCATTGTAACGCAATGCTCACGTAGATTAGTAAAGGAAGTCAACGATGCTTGCTCAAAATTCGGTTAATTTTTCACGCTCACCGATCCACTTTTACGCTGATCCCTTTTACGAACCCGATATTACAGGGTTCGTTGTCTAGGGGTTATAATTTCTTAAACAAACCATTGAATTCATACAAGAACGTATCTTCATTTACTGTACAACTATATAACTCAACTACATTGTCAACATTATTCCCGATACTGATGCCATTACTCAACCACAACACACATAGTATAGCAACACATCTAAGTGGTCCATTGACCAAATGTCACGTTAAGTACCCCTCTACTAATTAATTATATATGCTAGTTGGAGGGGCAATACTCACATTTATGAAATTACATCAGCTAGTTTTTTTAATTTTTTTAATTTTGAGGAAAAGGAGAGGAGACTAGCTTGGGACATCAGCATTTTGAATGTTTAGGCTGTGGTGTTTGACAAGGAGGATTCCAAGAGAAAAACGTAACATATATTTAGTGGACGTATGAGAAGCACAGATGGTAGATGCCTTGTGGGGGGGGGGAGCTTCGTGGTGGGGCCTCGTAAGGGGGGCATCGTAAGGAAGCTATGAGGCTGGTGCGCCTGCTTGACACCTTTCTTTCCTTTCTATATTTTGAGGGTCCACGATCAATATATTCATCATTCTGGCTCGTGGTTTGAATTTAGAGTTTGTCTTCTCTTAGATGAGTTGCAGTCCAAGGCTAGCGAGTCCCATCCACCCGAGGTGCTTGGGATGTTGGCTTTGTTGGGGATTGAACTCCAGAACACTAGCTATTTGCGTTGAGTCCGTTTAGACCACTCTTTATTTGTTTTAAATTATGTATATTTATATATATTCATTAAAATCGGATCTGGCAATTAATTTCACAGAATTATCTATTTACACTACTTTGTTTTAAAACATAAGGGATTCAGCTAATACACTCCTTAAATTTATCCACAGAGTAACATTCCTCACCAAATGGATGAATTTCAACAAGATCAGAAAATTACGCTAAAAGACCTCATCCTAGAATTTGCAGGCAAGACATCGATGTCAGCTTTACCTTTTATAGAATCTTCCTCCGGTTGTTGTAAAGGGTTTTGGTCAGCTGTGTTCGTGGTTGCTTTTATTGCGACCGTTGCACACATAGTTATGTAAGTGAACTTTGTTTAACACTCCCTTATACAGTACAACATGAATGCTTCCGTCTACGCACCGTTACGCCATATAGGCAAATCTAATTAAATACATTTTAGTCTATGGGGTACGCTCACATTCTTGTACAACAGAGTAGCTTGCCCGTTGTTGCCGCTAACGTTTACTCATTTGGTTTGGTTCCAAACTCATGTTTATTGTTTCTAAACTCGATTCCAGTCAGTTAAGTAGGGTTAGTGAAAACAGTCCCAATAACATAGTTTCTGAAGTAAAATTTATACTTTTAATAAGAATAATTTCTTTACCCTCAATTCACGGTGACGTCATCTTTACTTAGTGTCAGTTCACACGATCAAATTTCGCGTCAAATTGTTGTATGAACGCACTATTTTGTGTGGGGTTTCTTATTTGGGGAATCTCATCAAATAGTAATTTGAAAGTTGTGACAAGGCTTCATACACGAATTGCATCAAATGCTTGAAGGAAAATTTGATCTTGTTAACCGACCCTTAGTCAAACCGTGACAATAAGAAATGATATGAAAGCGGACATGATATCCACTAACCCATCATGTTCTTTTCTCTCCGAAAATAAATAGTTTTTCCAATTCAAATGTGTAAAATTATGTATTTAAAAAGGGGCATAATTTTCCCCTTTAAAAAAGTCTTGGGATAAGAGAAAACGGTTTTTTAAATTTAAAAGGCAATTTGTTTTACAAAATTTTCTTTATTTACTTGTGTAAAAGTAGTGGGTGATGGTAAATATTATTTGTTTAGTGTATTTCTTCTTTTACGGCATTGTCGTGACTTTTATACCCCTTCAATTCGTATCATTGAGCAAGAATTTATTTTCATTAAAGTGGAACAAATATATTATTTTAACAAGAGCAACATTTATTTATATAATTATTTATTTTCAATATTAGTTTGTGAAGAAAAAAAAACCACGTTGATGAAGTTTTCTGCCAACATAAATTAAGTTTATTTTGTAAATTCTCGTAGTCGTTGCTGCTATGTTATTTATTTTAAAACTATGATTCTCAGCATCAGCCTAAATTTTGCCGAGTTTCAAAAACATGCAAAAGTTGTCATTGTCTCCGAAGAGTTTGAATTCCCCGCCGTAACTTTCTGTAACGTCAATCCGATGAGATTGTCACAGGTAAAGTAACATAAAAACTCTCCTATATTTAAAAAAAATAATATTTTTTTGGTTAGATTTAAACATACAATAAATGTTTGTTTGTTCTTAATTATTTATGTTATTTAATGACGAGTCTCTGCAAAATGTTCTTTTCAAAATGTTGCCTTCACTGCATGCATGAACTGATGTAGAAAGATAAGGCCAAAGAAGCCCTACGTAGCCTGATTGACTCCATTCATCCAGATGCTATACTTAAAAGTATTGGAAATCACACTACAAATTTTTATTTAAATGGGTGAGAAAATATATCATTATAAGAAAAGTAGCATTTATTTATATCATTAATTATTTTCAATATTAGTTTTTAGATCTAAGTGTTGTAAAGTTTTGTTACAAGACTTCATCATAAAAATAGAGAAAAGGGTCCTTCAATACAAATTTCTTTTCAAGTAACTGATTAATAAACAAAACACTCTCGAATTAGCCTAAAGAACAAGAATGCACGTGCCACCGGACCCCCAGCCCCGCCACCGGGCCCCCAGCCCCGCCACCGGGCCCCCAGCCCCGCCACCGGGCCCCCAGCCCCGCCCCCCACCCAAAGGAAGAAGGGATCTTAATGTATTTAATATTAGTGGGGCTTTTATTTCGGAGGGTTGCTTGATTAAAATTGTATAATGGACACACTAGAAATGACATGGTGATGGCTATCTCAGACATCTCATGACATAACAAATTGTGTAAGTGGCAAGAGAAAAGAAAAAAAGGTAAGGTAAATGAAGCAAGTCGTAAACTCGTCCTAAGCGGTCCAAAAACAAAGTGTGTGTGGGGGGCGGGGGGACTTAATAGACTATCTCTTTTGATGACATTAGGGCTGAACAAAAACATCAGCTCTTTGAGACAGTTAATAATAGAATGCATGTATTAGAGAAAATGACTGCCTCATTTTTTAGGGCGTTAAACTTAACCAGATGCTTACTCAATCTCGAAACCAAAGTAAAAGATATGAATAAATGGTTGGGAATTTAGTGGAGCTTGGGGTGGGGAAGGGTTGGATGTGGAGCTGGGGGGAATGACTAAGGGTGGGACTGGGCTGGGACTGGGGGAGGGCAGGGTTAGGGGATGCACAATTTCGATGGCCTAGCTACAGGCCTCGGCTTGTCTTAATCTGGCACTGAATGAAAGGCATATTGTCCAATCGCGTCTCCTCTTTATAAACGGATTTATTCGTCTAGGTGTTGGCGGACTTAATCAGTGATGTTAATAAACTAATAATTTGTTCTGTTTATTGTCAAGTTTAATGGAATTCATATAATGTAATAGTTTTGAATTATATCACGACAGAGGCATAGCGAAAGGGGTACAAGGGGGTTCATATGCCCACGGGCGCCAAGGTACAGTGGCGTCAGAATGAGGCTTACAACGCTACAATATAATAAGTTAGCAATAGTAATAAATCGGTCACAAAATCGGTAAAACGGCTTAGCAGACGTGTCATCTGATAGCCAACTTATTTTGTCGCATTTGCTTGTGTCAATGGGACAGGATCGTCTCAGCGATCTTGATCTTCTTAACGTTAAAAGAGGAACATTGGAAAAAACATTTTGATTGCGTAATTGACCAGTTTGCGACAGCGAAATAAAGGAAAAATAAATCTTTTGTAGACTATATAAACCAGTCTATGACAGTGACTGAGTGGGTCATCATATAAAAGTGAAAATTTGTATGTGGACTTGTTTGTTCCACAAAGGCTTTTACATGAATTCATGAATCTTGACCAAACTTTGCACATAAATCCATAATTATCCGAAATGAAGTCTTACGGGGCTATAAACTTTTTATAACATTCCGATTGGGGCCAGGGGCCCTGAATTGTTTTTTTTTCATAAATGAGTTATATAAATAAAATTAGCAAAAAATACTCATGAACGAATAGATGGATCTTGACCAAACTTAGTACACATACACTTCATTATCCATATTCAAATACCGAAGTGTACTGAAATCATAATATCCATTCCTCTGGGACCAGGGGCCCCATTTCATTTTTCATTATATTAGCAATAAAAATATCATTATCATCATGTCGCTTAGTCCTTGGACCGTTGGGGCGCCACGGATGACATGAAAACTATCTTCCTCCATTCGTCTCTGTTTTCTGCACTACGTACTGCATCGCCTAGTTTTAGTCCCATCCTCTCTTTGATGTTATCTTCCCAGTTTTTTCTCTTTTCTTCTTCCCCCTTTTCTCCTTGTGCCCTGCTTGATTTCTTTGGCGAACGATTGTTTTCTGGTCACGTGGCCATACCATTCAATTTTGCGCTTTTTTACAGTCACTAGTTGGTCACAATACTGCCCAAATGTTACACGAATACTTTCTTTCACTTGTTCATTAGAGATAGGGTCTCTATAGCAGATTCCGAACATGTTTCTGAAACATCTCATCTCCGTTGCCTTTATATTCCCTTTCAAGTTCTGCTTTTAATGTCCAGGACTCACAGGCATGGAAGAAAATGGGGAGGACTAATGGGCGCATCAGCCTAATTTTGGTGCTGAGGACTATATTTTTGTCATTACATATTTTCTTAAGCCTCTTTAGTGCTGTTGTGGTCTGCGCAATCCTGGCCATCAAATCGGGTTTGGAGCCTTCTTCCGAGACTATTGCTCCTAGGTACTTGAAGCTGCCCACTTCCTCTAATCGTTCCTACCCGACCTTAATTATTATTATTATTATTATTATGGGTAGTTTTCTATAGCGTGGTACCCCAGTGGAGGTGCCGGTGGTTTTTTTCGTCATCATTTTTGTCTTTTCTGCACTGATTTGCATTGCGTTTTGTCGAGACGCTTTACTATGTTTGCTAGCTCTTCATCGATTCCAGCAAGTACATCTACGTCATCCGCAAAACACAGATTTGTGATTGTTCTGCCATCAATGCTGACTGTCCCTACATGCGCTTCCAGTGCATCTGACATAATTCTCTCTAAGAAGATGTTGAACAAGGTGGGGGAGAGAAAGCAGCCTTGTCGTACTCCAACCGTGGTCTTGAACCATTCTTCGATGTTATTGTTGAAGAAGACTGCGCTGGTGGCCTTACCATAGAGGCTGCATATCATTCTGGTTAGGTTTGTGTTGATGTTGTAGTGCCTCATGGTGGCCCATAAAGCAGCATACCAAAACATGTCGAATGCCTTCTTGAAATCCACAAAGTCGTGGTATAGGTTTTGTTGGTGTTGAGCATATTTCTCACATAGTATCCGGAGGTTTAGGATCTGCTCAGTAGTGCCACATCCTTGCCTGAAGCCCGCCTGTTCTTCAGCAATGATTTTGTTGGGATATGGTCTTAGTCGGTTCAATATGACCTTTAGCATGACCTTGCTTTGGTGGCTTATTAGGCTAATGGTGCGATAGTTTTGGCATAGCTGTAGGTTACCTTTCAAGGAGGGGGTGATGATGAGCGATTGGGTCCATGTATTTGGCCATTCTTCTTTTAGCCATATTTTGTTACAAATATTGATTAAGGCAATCATCATTGCTTCTACTCCTTATTTCCCCAACTCGGCAGGGATATTATCAACTCCTGCGGCCTTACCTATTTGGAGAGCTTGAACTGCTACCACTTCTCCGCGGAGAATAGCGTACTCTTCATTGTCCGTTGCTGGTTTGACATTAAGGATCTCTGGTTCTAACTTTATATTTTCATTATACAGCTCTGAGCAGTATTCAGTTAATCTTTCTAGGATATCATTTTCCTCGGTCAAACATTTACCATATTTGTCTTGTATGGTAGTACTACGCCCTTGCTTAGCAGTGGTTAGTTCTTTCACCAACTGGTATTGTTTTTCTTCAAGCAGTTTTCAATTTCTTTGTATTGCTCTTGATTCCAGTTCTTCTGCGCCCTTCTCATAACTTTTTTGATAGCTTGGTTAACTGTCCTATATTTATTGGCGCACTTTGTATCTACAATCTTTGTGTGCTTTAACTGCCTCCGTTTATCACACAGATCGAGGATGTCAGCTGTCACACATCGTTTTTTGGTTTTTCGATATTTACCAAGGATGTCATGAGCTGTGTCTGTCACGGCTGTGTTGAAGTTATCAATCAGTGTGCCCATGTCTGAACAGTCGGCTTCTATAATGTTAAGCGCTGTAAATTTTCCTCCTATCATTGCTTTGAATACTTTTGGTACTTAACGATACTTCAGCTTTCAATTTTGAATTTGATTCTGGTATATCCCTGTTTATTTACCCTATTTAAGTGCAGCCTAAAGGTCATCATGACTTGATCGTAGCCAATTCCAGTGTCTGCTCCTGGGAAGCTGCGAGTCTTGGCAATTTTATACTAGACCGGAAGAGTGTTTGCAACATGATGTAGTCAATCTGATTGTGGTGTTTCCCATTGGGGCTATGCCATGTGTTTTTCCTGGATATTTTATGTGCACCCAGTGTGTTGGACAATATGAGTTCGTTGAAGCTGTCGAATTCCACGAGCCCCATACCTCTCTCGTTTGAAGTTGTGTTACAGCGGCGTCCACATGTTCCTTTCCAGTTTGCATAGGCATCTTCTCCTATTTTGATATTCCAGTCACCTTGAACGTCGAGAATGTCTTTCTTGGGGGTTTGTTTCAGCACATCCTGGAGTTGATGGTAGAAGTCATCCACTTCTTCGTCATCATAATCTGAAGTTGGTGCATACGTTTGTACGATGGTGATGTTGAACGGTGTTGCCATTTGAATCTCCTCATTTCATGCACTAATTCCTCCACCTTGCCCGTTTCTCTCGGCGATTTCACATTCCAGGTGCCTAGTGTAATGTTGTTCCTGGCACTGATATTGTTTTTTGGCTGACCAGTAGCATACTTTCCAACTCCGTTTCGGTCAAATACGGTAGGTGCGACCCTTGGTAACCCGGGCAAAGGCCGAGCCGGTATGGATAGTGAATCTGTTCTCATGTACATGTAGCGTATCTATGGCAGTTGTCGCATGGCGGCGCCCATCCCTTTCCTTGCCTAACCACTGCTGATGACCTCAAACTAGATTGCTTGCCTTGGTTACGAACATGTGGCCATTCTATTTCGTTTCGGAACTCTTGCGCCCTGGCCGGTAACCTGCCTCAGGGAGGTTTTTCGCCCAATGGTGCCATGTTAACACCACCCCCTCACATGGTTTAGTCCGCCAGCTAAGGCAGTTTTCCAGGGTATGGAGCTTGGAGCAACATCCATCTTCTGAGGACCAGTGATGCTGCCTACCCGAGTTGCAGCATGACAGACATCGAAAGGTACTACCTTTACACAGAGCCTCCTACACCCCTATAAAAGTATAAATAGTCTTAATACTCCTACATGAATAAATGGATCTTGACCAAACTTAGTACACATACACATGATTATCCGTATTTAAAATACTTATAATATCCATTCCTCTGGGGGCCGGGGACCACATTTAATTTTTCCTTATAAAGCTATATATATAAATATCAATAGGCTTAGACAACGCCATAATTTCTATCTGAATTGATGGATCTAGGCCTAGATTTATGGCAATACCCCTTCTTAGTCCGTATTGAAATATCGGTGGATTTAAAACCAAACATATCCAATCCACTCAGTGCTGATCTGGAATTTTCTAGAAAGTTAAATAATTTTAAAAAGCTATATCTATGGCATTTTAAAACCGATTTTAATAGGACAAATTTTACATTTTAACTCCATAATTTATCTGAATGATTTTTATAAGGTCCCTATCTCAGACTTAACTAAAAAGGTACTTTATTTAATGGTCCCCCACCTTGGCTCCTATTTTGATTTAAATTTACTATAGTTGTAGTAGTGCAATTTAGTTGTATAATATTTCATATTCGATAAATAATTACCTAGAAAAGTAAGTTTTTACACGGAGATCTAAAAGCTTATTGAAACAAACTCGTTCTGAGCATGATCCTAGAGAGGAACAGGAACCTAATGGGGAACGAGATCCAAAAGTTAACTGGAACTCATCGGCAACGCGATCCCATCAGGTAATGGGATTAATCCGGGATTGGAATTTTATCCCGAAACGGGATAACATCGGAAAAGAGGGTCCCTTTGTGGAACGGCATCCCACAGAGATCGGTACGCTAACGGGATCTGGATCCCACCGCGATCTGGATTCCGCACTGGATCCGGAGCCACGAGAAAACGGAATCCCACCGGGATCGGGATCTCCCTGAGAAACGGGACTTCGTCGAGAACGGACTCAGAATGGGATTGAGGTCCCAATATGATCGGGGTCCCACCAGGATGGGATCTTACCACGCCGGGTATATTGGCTAGTATACTATAATTTCTATAAATTGCTACTTTAAATACAATGTTTTATTAAAATTTTATTTGTTTTCCTTATTCAATGTGATAGAGAAATGTTTTTAAACGTTGAAGGGGGTGGGCGCCAATTTTATAGTTCGTGCCAGGGCGCAAAATATAATAGCTAATAGGTACGCTTCCTTATCATGAGCACATAAAGATGTATATTAAGCTGAAATAAAAATAAAAACTATTTTTGTATTCAAAATTTATTAATGACTCTGCGGTGTATTCAGCTATTCAAACGGTTATAAGAGATGCCAGCGCTCCACTTTAATTATCGTTACTGAACGTGTACTTGTGTGTTCGTATATACAACTAGTAACTATACACATAAATAATTTTAAATAGAACTTTTGCTGATTCACCACCGAGCTTAGACAAAATCTACAACTTTCTGCAATGGGACAACAAAAGTTATACGGACATTAATGTAAGTAAGGAATATTATTATAATTATTATTATTAGTTGTCTTATACAGCGCTGTACATAAACATATTAGCAAAAGAGACACAATCGTGACAATAAAATAAAATACAGTTATGTAATTAAGAACAGCTGTATGGAGACAAAACAAAAACTAATGCATATTCACCCCATCCACCCCAGAACTTTTACATGACAAGCCATGGACGGCGGTCAGCGGCATCGTTTATGTGGGGAATCAGTCGGGGTAGTAGAGTTTAAAGAGATGTGTTTTGAGTGCAGTTTATAATGTCTGATAGTATTGTTTTGTACTTGTATATTTCTAAATTTGTCCCCAAAGCCTTGACCTCCAGTCGGACATCATTGTTTTATAAATAGATTAAACGGTTTACTTAAAGCTGTTTTCCTGAAAGTCACATGCAAATTTATTTCAGAGTTGTAATGCAAGCATAAGAAAATAAATAAATTGATATTGGAATGCTATGTCAACTATTTACACACGTTTTAATTTTAAAAAAAAATTGGTTAGCTAAAAAAAAATTATCGAAATCATTATTTTCAAAAAAAAAAAAATTATCATCAAACATCTTGGTAATTAAATTCTGTTTTTTAATGAGTGGAATTTTAAAAAAAAAACGTACAACTGTCCATTTAAAGTGTCACCTTAATGCATGGGCCCACTTTTAAACCGAATATTTTTACACCATGCTTAAATAGAGACGATTTCGTTTTCCGAAGTAAAATAAATTACGCAAAAAACACAGATGCGTCAATGAAAAAAAAATCATTAAGCGTAGTTTTCGGGAATTATATTTTGCTCGTTATTGAACTCGTTATTGAACCTTACTTTCTTTCAAACATATAGAATTATTTATAATAAACTTTCAATACAAAATTCGCTGATTAGAAAGGAGCCGGAAATGGAAGCAGTAAATTAGGAAGCAGTCCACGAGTCATACCAGAAGCGTAATATATATTGAGAGATATTTGATTGCTTTTTTAAATTGTTTATAAAACAAAACAACAATTTGCTTTGTATTTTTAACTTTTAATAAGTTTTATTTATTTATTTTCATTCAACGTGATAACGTGATAAAATCTTAACCTTTTAAATATGCTTCTAATAAGAAAACGCCGTTTAAGTCCATCAGTGCAGCGAAACTCCTTAGCCTATTAGCAGTCACTAATGCAATTATCACTCATCAAAATAAGAACAAACCATACGAAGTGCAAAAAGTGTGTACATAAGGGGCTGCAATCCCGTGGAGGATTGTATTATTTTTTTAAAAAAAATTTGGGGGGTGGGGGTGTCGATACTCTCATTTTGCCCCAGGCAGCACAATATACGCCCCAGGATAGAGGGGATAAATAGTCAACCTCCTTAGGTAAAAACAGATCCGGGTTATGAAATAGGATGTGTACATTTTTCGTGGATGACAATATCTTTAAATCCCCTGGTATTACTGTTGTGAAAAAGAAATATTACATTCTCTTTTTACAAATACACATTTATACACATTAAGAAAATCAATGACGTTGACAAAACGTAGGTACATATACATAAGTTTATCAAGGAAATATCAAATAACACACGTGAAAATGTTGAAAAATAAAGATTGGTTAAGATTTTCTTTTAAAATTTGTAAATATATTTCTTGTTTTTTACTTTGCGAAAAGTAAAGTGGTTATATATTAGTTAAGAAATTAATATCATTTCTGTAAAAAAAAAAAAAAAAAAACCATACTCAAGGCTGTAACAGACTTGACAAACGCTTAAGAGATTCTTCTTTACATAAAATAATTCTTTGTTTACGATTTCCTAATAATATGGTAGAAAACAAAGGCAAAAGTTTGGTTAAATTTTTAGTGAAGATATCAGTATATTCCGAAGATATAAAATGTATTGAAAATATTACATAGAGTTTCTGTTGTAAATTTAAGATTAGGTTTTCACATCTTGTAGCGAGAAGGGTTAGGGTTAGGGTTAGGACAGGCCAAACATTTAACAATTGAAAAACACATGACAACTATCATGTTCCTCTGGCGTAGACATCGGCCGCCAACAACTTATTTCGTGGCAGCAATGATTTCATTAGTGATCTTGTAGATTGGGTAATTTAAGGTCATGTATATGGAAAAAACATATTTTAGGATCGCGAAAAGGGGTAGGTTAGGCGTATAATATAAAGCAGAAATATACTTCTTAAAACTGTTAATTTTTTAAACGTAAACATAATTACATAGATACTTTCGCAATAGCAGGTGGAAATTATCGCAAAGTGCTTGCCATTATTACATCGGCTGATATTTTCTAGTATATATATATATATAACTCTTTCAGGAATGTCCAAATTGCACACAGGATGCATCTCCTGGCTTATCTGGTATTGATGTAACCTTCTGGGATAATTTTGTCTTGCTAAATGAGTGAGTATTTTGTGTCCTAGCCGACTACTCGACTTTAAATTAGGAATTAAAATGCAATCTATTCTTTCTTCTAAAATGTGTTAAATCTACAAAAACGTGTTCGATGTTGATTTACTACTGAAATCTTATATATATATATATATATATACTTTCCATTTTATTCCATTCCTTTTAAACAAAACAGCCCCCCCCCCCCAAACCAACAACGTTCTGTTTACATCCAAATGGATTTACTTATTACTTTTAAGGGTTCTTAAAAATCTTCCTTTTTTCCATTTCCTTGCTCTGAAAAAAGTCATTGTTTATCCATACTAACTTTAATTGATTTTGTTTGTATACCTTATTTAATCTCTGAAAAGTTATTTTTACTTGAACATTTTCAAGTGTGAATAGGCAAATTGTTAAACTGACCACACTTCGAACTTTTTGTTTCTTTTGTTTCTCCGTATTCTTTTGAAATAATTATTAGTGCAGCTCATAACATACAATTTGTTGCTAATGTGTTTTGCTATGTTTAGAGGTTCCATTTTTTATTATGAATTTATTTCTATTTCTCTAGAAGTACGCGTAGAGCATTTGGTCACCAGCTGGAAGATATGTTACTGAAGTGCATTTTTGCGTTTGATTTCTGTGTTCGAAGGTTGGTCCATCGTCCTTGTATTGTACTAAGTTTTTTTGTAGGAGGGCGTACTGATATCCTACTGCATGACTAGCACTAAATTCCCTTATAAATTCCATTTTCTTTATATAACGAGCAACACTCAGATTGGCTTGATATTTACTTTAAATAATTTCCATAAACAACATTTTGATAAAATACACGTAGCCCTGTTTAATTATCTAATAACTAACGATATGAACGAAATTTCAGCCTTCATTCATTTTTTGTTCCGTTGGTGCCGCAGATACATTTAAATAAATTTAATGAATTTTTTTTTATTCCATTTTTTTTTTTTTGGGTAGCCCAACACAACAGTTTTAATAATCAACTGATTTTTTTTTCTACAGCCATTTTAAGCAAATGTTAGATTATGTCTACGGTAATTGCTACACATGGCAACACAACAACTCCACAGATCATCATAGAGGACGAGACAATGGTGAGGGGGACAAAGATTAAATTTGCTTTAACCAATCTGTACATTTAATGCACACACACACACACAAAACAACCTAAGAGTTCTTAGAATGCGTTCCTGCGCAGATAGGCGGTACATTAACTATTATTTTATTTTATATTAATATTCTAAAGTCCCATACGCTTTTGCACCGCATATTTGTTTCACCAACTATTTCAGAAAATCAAAAGAAAATATTACGCACCGAACTCATTAGCGATATTTTTAATAGAATCTCATTTAACGCAGTTATCGGGAAATTTATTTCATGAAATCAGTGACGTCATACTTCTTACATTTCCTCTTAAAAAGCAGGAAAAACTGATTTTGGAAAGGAAAAAAGGGGGGGAGGGTTTGAGGCTGAAAATTTAATAGAATGTGTTGACAACGGCATGAAACTATGTACCAAGTTTCAGCTCAAAAGATTGACGGGTAGTGCGTCAATAAGCCGTCCGAAGTCAATTTTATTAAACTAATGAGAGTTGGGAATGTTAAGTTTGTGAGGAGCCGACCTTACAGATATACCTAATTACAACCAACATCCGTTTGGGTGTCGGTTCTGACTTAATCTCACCACTGCATCTTTGTGCCATTTAGTTTTAAGACACTTGGTTATATCCTGACTGAACATTGAATTCGCTATTTAGAGGAAAACTCTAAAGTCAATCCCCGTAGGTGGTATGACGTTGACACAGGGAAAAATGCGACAACTCCTAAGCATGAAGTGAGACACAAAATACCGTGCTGGTCATTAACTGCATACTCGGCTATCGCCCAGTCGACATGTCTAAGTTTTGCCATTGGATCAAATAGGCATGGACGAGAGAGTGAGGCTGACGAATTGCGCAACTCTCTTTTCCCTTTAATCAAACTATATCTCAAGTAGATGCTGCTACTCAAAACAATGGTTATCTTCACATGCGACTGTTTAAGAACAAAGACTAATTTCGGAAGACGCAAATTGTGAGGAGATATAAACCTTAACAAAGCAAATTTGTCTTTCTTTCTTTGTATCAACATGAAACTTTTTAATATCAAAGTTAAAAAAAAAGTGAAAAGCAAAAGCAACTCCTGCAAGTAATTTTGAGACCTATTTATATGCTTCATACGGACTGTATAAGCAATTTTGAGTATTTTATGGTAAGTTACGGATTGGACATTAAATCATATGATTGCATTAATAATAATTAGCTTTTGTATAGCTTAATCTATTTAAAGACTTATTATTGAATAAAAACGTTGACTGAAATTTTACTTTTTATATTTAATTAGTGTTATAGTACGTGCTGCACTTGCACATTTCAGTATGAAGTTTTCTTCTACAGAGGTAGTTGTAGTATAATATTCTGATCATACTCAAGATGGCGTATAATAAGAGGTGGGGCTAAGTCTATGGCCACAAATCTGAGAATCGCTGAAATAAATATATATATATATATATTTAAATATATATATATGAAATTAAAAGGCTTACTACTCTATTTGTATCTCAGGTTTGCTGATGACAGTTTATCTAGAGACAGATGATTATATCCCAGGTGTTGCAGACGGCCATGGTGTTAGATTAATTGTACACGAACAGAACACGCTGCCAAATCCATGGGATGAAGGAATACTCTTGCCAGGAGGAACTGCGTCCACTATCAATTTAAAGATGGTAACTTTAATTCCTGGGTAGTTGCGTAATAACATTTAAATGCAACTTTCAGACATAGCTTGCTTTTAAAATACACAGCAATACCCTACCAAAGAATTATGAAGTCCTTTGTATGCGTTTGTTCACGTTGTTCATATGACCAAAAAAATTATTTACCTCAACTAAGTTATTAATGTGCAGTGCATTTAAGTATTACTTTAAAATAAAAGCAGCATGAATAAAATAAATATTTAACAGTTTAAGTCAGAGTTGTAGCCACTTCTTTCTGATAACTGAAAATGTCACATAGGAGATGGCGTCGGTGGGCCGTCGAGCGCGTGCTCTTAACCCCCACCCCCCCCGGCACACCTTCACATGGGCCAGACGCCGGGTTTCCCCGCCGACAAACCGTGCGGCGGCACGCCTGGAGCCTCCCCTCCCCCTGGCCTGGGGGACGTCCGGTCGACCGAGAACGCTGCGCTTAAAGCGTTCGCAGCACACTCTCCCAATGGTCAAGGTGTGTTTGCTTCCACTACGGAGGGAAGGTTTCCGTTACCACCCCCCACCGCCCAGGGAGTCTTTCGGTCGGAACGGAAAGTTGATGACTACAAGACGCCTACGAAATGTATGGGCCACGTTAATGTTGAATGGCAACTCATATTAGAGACTGCATACCCTGAAATCAAATCCTGAGATGGAGACCCGTGGGTAGCAATGAAAATTCCAGCACCTCCTGTGACGTTTAACGCATATAGAGCACAGTGCGACAAAAAAATTGCCTGCCATCTACTGCATCTTGGTCTATTTCCACTCGTCTTTACTAAGTCTAGCCATTGGACCAAACAGGCAAAGACGAGAGAGGGAGGCTGACGAATTGAGCAGTCTTCCCTCACTTGAAATAAAATACAACTCAAGACAAGGCCGAAGTCTTGGTCATATTCGCAATGGCAGGACGAACAATATTTTCAGAAGGCGCACATTGTGAGTAGATATCTTATATTACAGTTATGGGTTACAGTTATGGGTTACATCTAGGGGTAGTACCACCCGGGAACGACTGCCTACTCCGCAACCCCCCCCCCCCCCACCACCATCGTGTGTGGCTTATTGTGTCTTGTCGCAAAAATTTTTGTCGCGTTTCTTACTAGTTGGGCCGAGTTGATGTTTGCGTATGCTTGACGTAATGCCTTTTTGTTGCAGACTAAGCTGGTGCACCTCAATTCCTGGAATGACCCGTGCGTATCAACCAATGGCTATCAGGAGAAATTTGGATTTAAATACTCGAGAAATGTACGTATCATGAGGACTATTGGTTGAGTTATGGTAAAATAACCTCCCTCTCACGCACACAATTATGTATCTCCTTAGAAAACTACCAAATGAAGGATTTAAAAAAAAAATGATAATTTAAATAGATTTTAAAAAAAATTTGAAATGATATTTTATTTTAAAGTATTTAATATGATACCAGGTTTCATTTACAGATGACATAGTAATAATATTTCGTTTTATTTGGAGGTTTGTGACAGGCTGTGTTTTCAAAAGTTTGTAAGGGAAAAGTGTGAATGTATCAATGGCATGGAGCCAGAAATCAATAACATGCTGCAGAATCCACTCAATCTTAGAACGTGCAGTTATTCGAACAACAGCGGTAATTATCAACTACTTTAAAACACGTAGTTACTTAAAACATTGTTTGCGTGCGTGTGTGTGTGTAAGGGGAGATACTTATTAGAGCAAAAAGGCATCAGAAGTTTGAGGTGTGAGCCCATTAAAATTTTAATAATAGCGTTATATTATCAAGAGATGATAACTGCCCAACATCCTGCAAACGAAATGCCAATCTTGCACTCGTCCGTCCGATACTTGAATATAGTGCAATCATCTGGGACCCATACCGAAAGCAAGCCGTGGACAAGTTGGAGCGAATCCAACGTAACGCAATGAGCATCATAGCACGTGACTATAAAACCACCACCCCTGGCTACGTCACTGGCCTCTTAAACAGATTTGACATCCCCACCCTCAAGGACAGACGAGAAAAGAGCCGCCTAACATTCTTATATAAAGTGGTCATGGGGCTACAAACAAGTATCCCAGCAAACAATTATGTCACCCCACAGACGCCAGGTCGATTAATCAGAGCCAAACACCCATTAAACACTGACTTAACCTCTGAAAACCCCATGAGAAATTACACCCGGAACAATATCAAATGCTTCACTGTGCCTCGGAGTAACACAGTGCAACATAAGCAATCATTCTTTCCACGCACAATAATCGCTTGGAACCAACTGGACAATACCGCCGTGAACTCGACATCTATCGAAAGCTTCAAGACTGCCCTGGCATCTGCTAGGAGCCGTTAGGATGGCAGCATCGCTTCCCCAACCGTTGCACATATGCCAGTATATAGATGCAGCAACGTACCGAACCAGAACCAGAACCTGACCTCGTCCACATAATACGAAAGTGGGTTTGATGTATGGTAAAGTGCATCTTAATATAACTAAATGGCCACACTATGACAGGCTGAATTTTAAAATATTTTTTATAGCTTCCATACGTAGACAAAAAACAAATAATGGCCAATATCTGAATATTTTCGATAGTCGTTTTAATGCACCGAAGATAAGATTACATTGTATACATTTTATTTTTATAAAACTATATTTTTTTCCCCTCCAGATCTTGATTGCATTTACCAAGATTTTGACTTCACTTCTTGTGGATGCGTGAGCCCTTGCATGTAGCCATTTTTATATTATTACATTTTTAAAACGTTTTAATCTTTTTTTTAAAACAAATACACAAATATTTTAAATAACTCTGACACATCTCATAACCGATATTGAAAAGGCTGCACCTATTGGTACCCGGGTACCAGAATTGAGAGCTTGGGATTAAAAAACGATTTAAAAATATTATTGTTGGGTTTGTAAGACCAAATGAGGTATCAAATGAAAGATCATTTAATGTACTATACGTTTGAAATGTTAATTCTTCACTTTTACTAAAATAAACTACTACAAATGACATCCGAATAGCATTGAGTCTAATCGTACCCGGGTGCGAATGGCGGCGCTGCGTGTCCGTGTACAACCGTATAGTACATTCAATTATCTTTCATTTAAAACATCATTTGGTCCTACAAACCCATCAGTAATATTTTAAATAGTTTTTTAATCCCAACCTCTCAATTCTGGTACCCGGGTACCAATTGCCACTTCGTATTGACAATGTCAAATCAGCCGTTAAAACCCCCAGGGGGCTGGGGTGTAACATCATTTTGATCAAAGGGAGTGAGGCAATGACGCTTGTTCTAAACATGGCAACCCCACTTCCCCCCACCCCCTCACGCCCCCCACCCCACGCCCCCAAAACACAAAAAACCCTTATTACAAAAAATTTAATCTATAGAATATGCCTCTTGGCCTGCAGCGGGCCAACTTGCCATCCGCCTGCTGGCTATGCAATTTTTACCAATGCATATTTTAAAGAAAAGGACTATAGATTATATTTTCTTTTGTTTTCAGGGAAACAATTTATTCCAAAGAAGTTTCACAAGTGAACTGGCCTACGTCGTCTTTTCAAGTGAGTTAATATAACTCTATGTTTTAGGCTGCTAACAGCTTATATTGGTTTCAAAACAGAAAGGTAGAGAAGTGTTACCGGAATTAATCTATTGCACAGCGGTCGGCAAACTCATTAGTAAAAAGAGCCAAAAAAATCAGCAGCAGGACGATTAAAAATTTTTTACAAGCCAAATTAATTTTCAAAAAACCTGTCAAGAACCATGTTTGTCGGAGTCAAAACCGATTTTAGGCAGACTGACCGAGCCGCAATCACGTCACCAGAGAGCCGTATGCGGCTCGCGAGCCGCGATTTGCCGATCGCTGTAACAGACAGCTGATAATATTGTGTCAGTCTCCTTTTATTAGGTACCTCGTAGAAACCCGAAAAATCTTATCTTGTAATGTCGCTTCCAATTAGTATAAATATACTTAAATCTCACAATCAGATAATTATTTACAATAATTTTTTAATTATTACTCTATTCATCAGAATAATAATAATTACATATCAAAATTACATAATATATTTTCATATAAGCGTATTTATTTATCGGATTTAAGAGGCGGGATTTATACATAATAAAACTTAAATTTCTGTCATTGTTTTTAAGAAATAACTTTAGTGCAGGAAGATGAGCTCTCTCAGCTTTGAACAGACATCAAGCTTTGTTTGTTACACATTTAGGTGATTTTATAGTGTGTGTTATAGAAAGCGTTTCATCCTCAGCTTAGCTACTTCTTATATACTAGAAGATATGACCCGATGTTACGGGTATGTTTCTTATATACTAGAAGATATGACCCGATGTTACCGGTATGTTTCTTAAATACTAGAAGATATGACCAGATGTTACCGGTATGTTTCTTATATACTAGAAGATATGACCCGATGTTACCGGTATGTTTCTTTTATGCTAGAAGATATGACTCGATGTTACCGGTATATTTCTTATATACTAGAAGATATGACCTGATTGTACCGTGATGTTAATGGAATGCATTTTGCAATTATTTCTTATTGCTATTGCGAAGTCTCAACATCTAACAGGTATGAATATAACTTCAAAATGTAAGAAAATATTTCACACCATTGAAAAGTATATTTAGAAAAGGGTTAATTAGATGTTCTTTTTTTAAAAAAAAAAAGGATCATCTATGTTATAACTTGGCCGTTTCTAAAATCATTTAGTTTTGAGAAATATCTATAACAAATATAATATAGGCCTAACTTACCCGTTTTCACTCTTCTGGACAACAAAAGATAATTTTTTTTCTAAAAATTGAAAAACATGTCCCTAAATTTACAAGAAAACTTAAAAACATGTTCAATGTCTGTAGCATTGACGGAATTAAAGATATACATTTTTAGAAATTTGATATATTGTTGCTCAGCGATCTGCCCTTCACTAATCTGCAGATGAAATACATTTTATCGGCTTTTGTTCACATTTTTCTGTCTGATAAACATTGTCTTTACGCTGAGTCTACTCAGGATCATAACATTTTTTTAGTTACTCATACAAATGTGAATAGACGGGGAAAGAAACCTCGAGCAATGCTAAACGAAAGAACCAATATAAAAAAAGGGAAGATGTAAAGAAAAAAAAGGACAAAATCATGATGTTCATAAGGAACATAGACAAATAGTGGGGGGGGGGGCGACCCTATGTTGATAGGGATGCAGTAAACAACTTTGACAAGGCAAACCACGACGTCAACGGATCTTCTGTTTCCATGTACGCAAAAAAGCTAGAACGAAATCAGTGAGGAAACTACTACAAGGTACTATCAAAATAGACATTTGGTTTCCTGGATAACAAAAGGCTTTATCAGGATTCGGATATAACTGATATTCAGAGGACAGTAATGACAAAGTTTTATCTATTGGGCAGAAAATCGGATGCAAGTTGTGTCACGCTAAAAAACGGAATGATAAGCCTCTTTCTATGTTGTAGCATTGGACCGGTCCATCATGTCTCAGTCTATGTTGTAGCATTGGACCGGTCCATCATGTCTCGGTCTATGTTGTAGCTTTGGCAAGGTCCATCATGTCTCGGTCTATGTTGCAACAACGGCAATGTCCTTCTTAGTGTAATTAAACAGTTGCCTGTGTCTTTCAAATTTATAATAATGATACTAAAACAAATACTTAAATATAAGCATATCTATTTTATTTTCATCATCTTTAAATTGATTCAATCTACAAAGGATAGATTTTATGGAAAGTTCTCCGGAAAGACAGGAATTGAAATCTGTGATTCATGCAGACAGAAAACCTGCAGTTGAACATTCGGCTTCATATAACGCCTCACAGCATAACATAGAAAAGATGTTTTCTACTCGTGGTAGCTAAATACATGATGTGTAATCCCACACATGCTAGACACATTCATAAACTTTTTTTCAGAACTTTAAACATCAAAGCAAAAAAAAAAATCGTAAAATCGTTTTAAGTAAACTGATGAAAAATTTAGCGCTATTGCTAGGAAATTTTATAAACATGTACGTAATCATTCCTTTATTTGTTATGTTTGTTCTTGTGGCTTGTGTTTCAATATATTTTTTTAAATTTTACAAATCAATACTTGTTTTCATATTAACAAAATAAAAAAACTGCTGTGTTGCGAAATTCATGAATTTTAGCTCAATATGCCCATCAGTCAAGCAAGTCTGTGCAGTCAGTGCCTTTCGTGCTTGCCTAAGATCTTTTTTCATCCTTGTGAAACAAATCGGAGGACAATATCCTGTATATATATTTATCTTTGTTACGTACAAAAGCAGTTGAGTAAATTTCCTGACACAACTTGTATTTTGATTGCAAACCAGCCCCCTCCCCAGGCTACTTGACCAAACTACTCTTTGGAGCTTGAAACTACGTTTTTCAGAGCTGAAAACTACTCAGACACCAACTTAGGTGTTAACAGGTCTGCTCTATGGTTAAATTGGAGCAACACTGAAAGCGAAAGCATGCCTCAATACGTTTTTTGAGGAGAATGGATGAATGGTGTTTGTGGTGGATTTTGTGAATATAAACTTTTATTTCAATCGAATTTATTTCTTATCCTCCTTAAAGATTTGATGACAACTCACTAAGTCATATACATGACTTTAAGATAACTCACTAAGTCATGTACATGAATTTAAGATAATTTACTAAGTCTTGCACATGTCTTGAAGATAACTCACTAATTCATGCACATGTTTTAAAGTTAACTCATTTAGGAATGCAGATTTTTTAAAGATAACTCCTTAAGTCATGTACATGTTTGAAGATAACTCCTTAAGTCATGCACATGTTTTGAAGATAACTCATTAAATCATGCACATGTTTTGTATTGTAGGAAGTTTTAATTGAAAAAGTTTGTCAGCGAATGTCCAATGAATCGTGCCAGAAAATAAAGTCCAAAAGCAAAGAACAATTAACGTAAGTAAAAAAAAAAAAAAAAATAAGTGTTCGCTTTCTTTACAGTTGTTGGATTTTTCATCACAAAAGCTGATGCAGTTTTATTTTTTATTTTCGTCAAATGCTAATCTAAATGGATGAGACGTCAAACGTTATCCCCAAAATACACGCCATTTAAGCACAATAGTTGGTATGATTATAATGCTCAAAAGATGTGCTAGGAATAGATTTTGCCAACGCTTGACAGTGTGTTAACGTTATTAAGTCGTCACGCTTGTTGACCGGTGTTCCTTTCAGACATTTTCCCCACCTGGATTGGGGGAAGGGTATCATTTCAGATTTTCGGGAGGGGGGCAGTGCCAGTTGCCAGTGACTAGAGGCGAAGCTAAGGGGTGGCAGATGGGGACATACGTCCTAGGAGGAAGACTAATGGGGGCACCAAAATGGGTTTTGGTGATATTTAATGGTTGAAAATAAATAGTTTCAGAGTTGAGAGGGGAGGGGGTAAAATGAGTCATCCTCTGACGCCCAGCACTCTATGTACCCCCCTGCCAGTGGCGTAGAAGTGGGGTGGTCCACCCAGTTGTCCCTTTTTCTTTATATGGAGGTGCGCCATTTTCGGACAACTGCAGAATTTCTATCGTGCAATGGAGAGCGGCAAAATGATTTGGACGTCTATGGTGGCACAAATACTATCTACACCACTAGCCAGTAAATCTATCGATATGAAATAGCGATAACTTGTATCGGGGAGTGGGCCAGAAATCGAGGAAACTGATGAATCTTGCGTGATAGAGGAGTCTGTGGAGACCTCTCCCCGGAAAATTTTTGATTTTTATAAAATCAAGTGTTAAATTTTGGAGCATACCTGAATTAAATGTGTCTATTAGACTTTTAAATGAGGGGAAGGACATTTTTACAGGGTCTGGGGAAGGCATTCTGGCGTCCAGTGTAATACATAGACTGAATTCACTCCAGTTTTTGCGTGCCCCAGGATAATCATTTGGCACAAGTTTACATTCAAACACGTACTGTAACATTAACCATCGTGAGGGAAGGGGATGTAGAAATTGGGTGTGCAAAAAGAAAGTCGGACATATTCAAAATGCAGGGATGAATTTTGGCGCATACTTGAATTGGGTGTTTCTTTCAGACAATTTGTAAGAGGCATTTCAAACTTTTGGGTGGGACGCGCCAAAATTAGTCGCAACAATGATCAAAGACATCTCTAGCCCCGCACCAGCGGGACGTGAACTAAATTCCTATTTGTGTCGTCCTTGATAGTATGTGTCGTCCTTGATGGTATGTGTCGTCCTTGATGGTATGTGTCGTCCTTGATGGTATGTGTCGTCCTTGATGGTATGTGTCGTCCTTGATGGTATATGTCGTCCTTGATGGTATGTGTCGTCCTTGATGGTATGTGTCGTCCTTGATGGTATGTGTCGTCCTTGATAGTATGTGTCGTCCTTGATGGTATGTTTCGTCCTTGATGGTATGTGTCGTCCTTGAGGGTATGTTTTTTCCTTGATGGTATTGGTGATTTTATGAATGAAGAAATTAGTTACTTGCAAAAGACATCATATATTTATTAATGTGTGATTTTATCTGACGGATCTCGTATAAAAATAAAATACACATTTTCCAATATTCATTTGATTGAAATGTTTATTTGGAATTTCAAAATACTATAACTTTCTTCAGATAAATTACAACGTGTCCCTTCGTTAAACTTTAAAACATTTTTAAACCAAATTTTTTACAGAATTTATTATAAATTGACGAATTAGGAATTATATTTTTTCCTTACATATACTAGCAACACCCCCTCCCCCAATTGGAATTAGCATGGTATTCGAAATGTTAGTTCACAAAAATATGGTTTAAAGCTTTTTCATTTAGAAAAAAAGATGTTATTATTTTTAAAATGAGTCGTGCAAATAGTCGGGGGGGGGGGGGGGGCGCCCAGTTTGTTAATTAATCTTATATTACAAAGACAAAAGCGGCAGTTGGCAATTTAATAAATATGGGCGAAGTATTTTTACAATCTCAGTTATTCAAGAAATTTTGTTAGGAAAGTAGCACTTTCGCTTTAATAATAATGATGTAACGTGCCTTATTTGTATGAGCCCTTTAAATTCTTAATTTAAAAAATGTAAATATAATCTTGTAAGATTTCCTTTTATCAAGCTCAACACACATGTAATCAAGTACATTAAAAATTTTGCTAATAACATTATTTTTAAAGCCTAGTGCCATCATCAAATTTATAATTAACACCCTATCCTTACTTTAAAAGTCATTCTTTTATGGTGAAATATAATTTGAAAATAGATTGCACATGTTTCATAACTAGCAAGAACTATTATTAAGAATTTAGACCTTTACATTGATGTAAAGATATTTCAATACCGTGTTATTAACGTCTTTAAACTTGTGAGGTTGCAAAAATTAAATTTAAAAGAACAACTCGATATATGAGAACAAAGTGGGTAAGAGCTCAGGTCAAAACATGAACGGCCAGAACGATATTTATAATCGAATACTGTAAGCCTTTGACATGATTAGCCTTAAAAATACGGACAATGAAATATATCGAGTGTAGCGATATTTCATAGAGTCCACTAATTGTAATCGGTTTAAGGCACAAGTTACTATTCTTTTTAAACTGTTTAAAAATGACAAGTTAGTTTTAAATAAATAAATATATAAATATATATATATATACACATTTTGCTCCGGGGGCACTTGACTTTCCCCGAAAGGGGGGTGGGAATGGTTATGCCAGAAAGTAAGAAACACTGTTGTCATCTGCTGTAAAACTAAACAGTAAAGCTATACATGTGACTTTTCTAAGATATATGACTCAATGGTTGTTTTAGCCAGGGGTGGGGCAAAGTTTTGTGCGGAGGGCGACATTTACCATTTTAAAGCTATTGGAGGCCGCATATATATTATGTCCAATTTTTACATGTCGATAAACATTTCTCTATATTAAAATCTGCAAAGTCTCATTTTAGCATTACATGACAATTGTCAAGGACTATTTTAAAAACTAGAAAATTGGAAGGAGGGTTGATCAAAAATGTTAAAACATTCATAGCCGTGCGTGAAATACTGTAAAATTCAACAAAATAACTTAAAAATCAAGTAATTTTTTTAAATTTCTAAATGCCTTCGAGGGCCGCATAATATCAGTTGCCGGGGCGCATGGGCCGTAGTTTGCCCACCCCTGGTTTTCGCGAAGCACAGGTTTGATGGAATTATTTCGATATCCACTGTGTTGCAAAGAACTGCGCCTCTCTTTGGTGTGCACAAGAGCTCTCTGTGGCAAGAAGAGCCCTTGGAGACGAATCTGTTATTATTTATTTTTTTGGTGAAATCTAGATGAAGTAACGTGTAATAAATTATTCTTTACGTATATCTAATGGGTTAGTCTTCACATTAAGCGTAAGAAACGCCGTGCTAGGTCTCCTTGACATGCTAGCTAATATTATGAGTGATTCCTACAGCAGTATGTCTAAGATATTGACATAATATTCAACGAAAATGTTTCTTTTTTTATTCTATTCTTAATTATCTTTTCTTTCATTTTATTTCACATATTTCTAACAGGCGCGATTTCCTACAAGTGGAAATTTACTTTGAAAGCTCCAACTACGAGGAATTTATTGAAGAAGAGGATTACATGGTAAATTATTCTGTTCTTGACTTTCACAAATGAACACCTCTATTTCTGTAGCTGTTGTTGAACAACAAATTGAATTATCATAATTTTATTTTATATCTAGAGGGTATTTTGTAAGTGATCCGGTAACAGCTTTTCACCTATAAACAGGTGTTTTCACATATAAGCTGATATTTTCACCTATAAACAGGTGCTTTCACCTATAAGCTGGTATTTTTGGGTGGCTCTGTTGTGCTTTATGCGCATCACTTTTGTTCTATCAGTCAGTTTTACATGCATGTATTTTTCATAATTTAAACTCTGTCAAAACAGTAGCAAGTTTAACTTACTTGGCACAAGTTTGTTCAGAATTGATGGACTGCATTCTAGTAGTGTAAATTACATTTAAGAACAGAGTATGCTAAACTTGAATTCATAGACAGGACAAAAGATTTTGACGCTTCGGCTCAGAAACTTCTAAAGCTTTTTTTTTTACTGTGATCTCATACTTGTTATACTTCTTTTTTGTCTTGTTTTCTGATGGACGCTCTATGCAAACTGGGTGTTGGGCAATGTAGTTTGTTAATAAATGGGCTCGATAAATGGTAAACAATAACAATAGCAAAAACAATGTTCAAGTAGACTGAGATAATAGTTGAATAAGCTTCGCAGGGTTACCCTTAAATCTATCAAAATACACTGGACAAACAACATAAAACATCCGTCTTCATACCGGCGTTGCATTATGTTAATATGCGGTTTCATATACAACAACTTGAGTTTTATGATGTGGAATTGCTTCTGTAAGTTTAGTTCACACGTCAGTATCCAACTATAAACCCACAAACATTTTCTGAAACTTTTTTGAACTAATGCGTAGATGAAAACAAAAACTATATTATTTTTACTAGGCAAAATTTGCAAACTTTCATAACCATAATCAGAATCTGTAAACGTTTTGTGAGTGGGCCTCAATGCAATATCTCAACCTAATTTGCATCTTATGTCCACAGTGGTACACGATGTTATCGGATGTTGGTGGATCTATAGGCCTGTGGCTCGGCTTCACTGCCGTCACTATCATTGAGGTGGTGTATCTCCTGTGTACGTGTGCGATGCACCTCAAGCGCAAGTTTAAGACATGGATAAACAACAGAGTCAGACCAGTCTGAGCTTCAACAGCGTGTAAACCCATTTTTATAACAACTTGTTTACATCAGATGGTTTTGTTTTTGTTTTAAATTAATTTATAAAAAAATATTTGGATAACATTGTACTACAAACGGATAAACAAAAGTCATAATCAAGAACATATAATACTAGAAGTTATGACCCATGTTACTGGTATCATAATGGAAGGCATATGACGCTACGTTCTACTTGCAATTGCGAAGTCTCAACATCTAAACAGCAAATGTTTACGTATGTAACTGAATCGGGTTTTGATGTATTGTATTTCACAACAAACAAATTCATGCTCTTGAAATGTATATTTAGGAAACAGTTATCAGATTTTCGTTACATAAAAAAAATAATATATATATATATATATAATTGTGTGTGTGTTAACGTTTCTAAATCATTGGGTTTTATTTTTATTTTCAATTTTATCAATAATATTAACATGAACAACCATTTTTCACGCCCCTGAACCACAAATAAATTTATTTTTCCTTAAACATTGTAAAAAACAAGTAATTAACATTCAAAAGTCAATATACAACTTTAAATCTCTGTAAAATTAACGAATTTTGTACATTGACCATAAAAAAACCAACATATACCCAACTCTGCCTTGCTCATTAACAATAATGATCGAAAAATTACATCCTTACATCCAAATATATATTTTTAAACATTAATAAAAGGGAACCCGGGAGCCCCCCCCCCCCCCTAGTAACGCCATGGCGCACTTTTTGCCCAACCCTTAACTATATTAATATTCTAAACGCCCAAGCCTTTTTAGCACGTAAAGTACTCCCTTTTAGATTGTCTATTTTAAAAAGATTTGTTATTAATCTCATTAAAAATAGACACCCTTTTTGCTTTTCGAAAAATAAAATAATATTATTAAAAAAAAAAATTTTGAAAGAAACTCTTAACCCATTTTTCTTCACGCCCATGCTCTGTAAATAGCAAAAAAATATTGGCTCTATTTTTAAGATTACATTTTCATGTGTGTTAAATGGTTGGGTTTTAATATTCATGGGGTAAACTTATATAAATGCTCCAACGTTTTGTCAACGCATTGATTTTCTTAATGGGCAAACTATATGTTTATTTGTAAAAGGAGAATGTAACACCCCTTTGTCCTGACTGTAATATCATTGTAGTTAAAGATGTTGTCATCCACGTCAAAATGTACACATCCTATTTCCTGCCCCCGATACATATGTTCCTAAGAAGGATAATTATTTATCAAATTCATTTCTTTTTTCTGAGGCGTATTTTGTTCTTCCTGGTGCAAAATGAAACTATTGACTCCCCCCACCCCAACCAAAGATTTTAATAAAAAAATAGTGAAATCGTACACTGGATAGTAGCCCCTAAGTATGCAATAACACAACATTTTTACAACCTCCCTGAAATTGTTTAAAATTCTTAAATCCCAGATCCCTTTTACAACACATTATTTTTCATTTTCTAAACAAAATATATAATTCTAGGCATAATTATGTATATTGAAATTGTATGGTTATTTATTAAAACATTAATTACCATACCACAGTTCAAGCCTGTCAGATTATTGGGTCTTTAAATGAGGAGTCCAATTGCAAACCCTGCTAAGTCCCTTTTTTAAAAAAATGAGTTATCTATCTTGGCTGGTTAATTAAGTGTCAATCTACAGTATTTTGTGTATTTAATAATTAAAAAGCTTTATGTAAGTCTAAAATTCCCCATTTAAAAATATATAAATGCTATATTTGCTATATAGATTAATTTACAAAAACTCATTTTTCTCTGAATCAAAAAGAAGTTACTTATCAGGATCTGCAATTATTGGACTCCTCAAATATAGATATAAAAATGAACCAATTGCAAGCTCATATGGTTTGTTCTTATTTGGATGAGTGATAAGTGAAATAGTGAGTGCTATTTAGCAATGAAGTTTCGCAACACTAATTGACTTAAACAGCACTTTCTTATTAATGGTATTTTTAAAAGTTAAGATTTTATTACTTTATAAATTAGATAAAAGTGAATTTTTTTTCAAAATAAGTAAAAACTTATTTAAATGTTAAAAATACAAAGCTACAATTTTGTCTATTTTATTTACAATTTAAAAAGCAATCCATAATATTTATTGATTTTACTTTTAAAATGTTTGACATACATTATCAGTTTTGTCACACATTGTCATTATTTCAAAGAAACTTTAAGTTTTTATTTGCAAGTTACAATTTTGCTCATTTGAAATATATCTTTTTTTTTTAAATTTTAATTCAGTCGAGAATTTCATTTTTCACATTGATTAAAGATACTTAATTCCCATTAATTCTAATTTATTTTCGCATTATAAACAACTCACTAAAAATAGCAGATGTTTGTGTTTCTCAGTTAAATGTGATTACGATTTAATTAAACAAATTAATTTTTAGATAATAATTTAATGCTTAAAAAATATCGTAACACAAATATCATATATAGTTGTTTAATCGTTATTCAAAATGTTTTTGAAATCAATAATATTTATACTCAAACATATCCTAAAAAAAAGCCGATGTTTCTTTATTGCGCATTATTATATCATTATAAGTATATTCGATCGAAGTGGCTATTGGTACCCCGGGTACCAGAAGTGAGAGTCTGGGATTAAAAAACGATTTAAAATATTATTGTTGGGTTTGTAAGACCAAATGAGGTATCAAATGAAAGATAATTGAATGTACTATACGTTTGTAATCTTAATTCCTCAGTTTTACTAAAATAAACTACCAAAAATGACATCCGAATAGCATTAGTTAAAATGAACCCAGACACGCAGCGCCGCCATTCGCACCCGGGTACCATTAGACTTAATTCTTTAATTTCTTCTTGAGTTGTGGAGTTTATAAAAGGGTCTGGTCCTCCCTGTGGTGGTTGATAATCTTCATCTTGTCTATTGTCTACATTCAGTATGTTCTCAAAATATTCAGCCCATCTCTCCAGTACTTTACTATGGTGAATTAATCACGGAAAATAGTATAGTAAAGTACAAATATACTTTATTAGCGCAAATATACTTTATTACCAAAAATATACTTTATTACTACAATTATACTTTATTACAACTAATACACTTTATTACCACAAATATACTTTATTACCACAAATATACTTTATTACCACAAATATACTTTATTACCACAAATACACTTTCTTGCATAATATTCCTTAGTTCTCCTAGAAATCAAGGTGACATTGGATGTGGATTCATTGAAGCTTTACCGCACTTCTCCACACCCCGCACACCCACCCCATTTTTTGTAAACTCCATACATTCACGAACATAATCATTCCTGCTATTTATTTTTCATTCACCGCATGCTCAACTGTCATCGCAGATTGTCTCTGATACTAGTGATACTAGCTGAACCACACCATCTTGCCAACTCTACAGTACACATCAGCTAAACGCTTGGTGTGGTAGCATGAGACTAGCACACAGAAAAGTGCTACGATTATCGCAGGAAACGAAATAACGCTTTTCGGAAGAGAGGAACCATCAATAACTGATTTTAAATTATTAAAAAATGTTTTCCCTTCTCTTATTATCTTGAAAATTTCTTGTTTAAAACATGAACAATTAACAAAAGTAGGTAGTTATATCTCGTGCATTTGAGAGTCGATCGTGTTTTGAATGTCATAGTGTGAGGGATACAAATTTCTTCAATAACCATATATATGTCAGAGACTTCGGAGCTTACCAAAATGTGAAGCATGATCTCCGCTCTTTGGAAGAAGCACCTTCGCTACTTAGGCCATCTAAAGAGAGTGGAGGAAGGCCGGATTCCAAAGGATCTGCTGTATGGAGAGTTGGCAGACGGGAAAAGACTTATTGGTCGGCGCGGCTGTGATTTAAGGGCGTTTGCAAAAGATACATAAAGGAAGCCAGTGTGGAAATCAACAGTTCATCGCTGAGCATCGGACCAGTTTGCGAACAGCAGTGTGTGCAGGGGTCAAGAAGGCAAAAGATGCGCAAAACGAGAATAAGGACGGCCAAATTTAACCCAGGAGCCGAGGTTCTCCTGCGAGAAATGAGACTGCCATTTCAGAATCGGTCAATTGAGTCTCCACAGATCGTTCATCTGTTCGCGGCCATATATAAATGTATTTATATATATTATCCTACTAAAACTTCAATGAATATATTCAACAAGGTCGGTCAGACACACGGACTGTGCGAAAAGGTCCTCCTATTTGAAATATATTTTTTTCAAAGCTACTGCTAGACAAACACCAGAAATCCTCTATCTACACAACTACTACTTGACAAACACCATCAAACTATCTATCGAACTTGAACACGACTATCAACAAACTAATGATGACTTAAACACCAACAAATACTGAACTAGCGCCTGCTAATTCTCACACTATATTTATTCCCAGACTACAATCGTGGAAGTAGAGAATCTGGCCACATCAGGAAACAAAAAGAATCTCTGCACATTTAGGGAATCCGACATTGTGTTTTGAATATGCGCAGACACCTCTATCATTTGTTGTAGATTATAAACCAAGGGAGTAGCTATAGCTTTTGATGCCTGGGGGATAAGTGTCTCTTTCAGCCATCTCTCCTAGAGGGCATCGCCCGGGGAAAGTCAAGTGCCCCCCCCCCCGAAGCAAAATGTGTACAACAATATAACGATAATATCTTTTTTTGCTAAAAATTATAAAAATTTAAAAAATAGTTGATCAAGTATCAAGCATGCACAATCATGCATTTTTGTCTAATTTAGAATTTAAAGGGCGCATACAAATAGTGAAGGTTTCATCAATGTAAAATAGAAATTGTTTTTTTTTCCTTAAATGTGCTACTTTTGTTACACAATTTCCCCAAAAACATTTTTTTAAAGTACTTAGCCTATATTAGTATTCTTAATTTTCCAACGGCTATTCTCTTTTTAATATCAGTAAAATTAACAAACTGTTCCATCTATTTTCAATCATTTTTTTTTATATTATTAATTTTATTTTAAATGAGAATCCAGTAGAAAGCTAAATAAAAATTATTTTTTTTTGAACTAGCATTTCGATTATCATGCCAATTCCATTTTTGGGTACTAGTTTAAGAAAATAATCGTATTCCAAATTCGTTAATTTAAAATAGATTCTGTGGATTTAGTTTAAAAATATATTAAAGTACAGCGAAGAGGCAATTAGTAATGTATCTGAAGAAAGTTATAGAAGTTTGAATTTCCAAATACAAATTTTAATCTACCGAATATTGGGAAATGTATACTTTTTTGCACACGATTTCCCTAAGATAAAATCATACATTAATAAAAATTTATAATATACTAGCGAGTAACCAGCATGCGTTGCATTGCCACTCAAAAAAAAAAGTGTTTGTGTTTTAATTATGTTTTTTGTAAGTACTTTATATATACATTTTTTAAAACTTTTTTGTTTACCGTCTGGTGCGTATTCGAATCAATTAGAAGGTTTTTCAAAGCGTGAGCAGGCAAAACACAGCTGTCCATGTGAGAAGCGTGGTTTTTCAAAATTTAGTCCACACACTTGTAGCGACTGAACGACCCATGCAATAACTATGTTTGAAATTATTTTATATGGCTCATTTATTACATAGAAACAAATTCAGGGCCCCCGGCCCAAAACGTAATATTTTAAAATAGATGTACTAATTCAGAAACCTATTTATTATGTAGCATACAAAATGAAATGTCACAGTTTGTATTTAATTCAATTCCATCCACCCATGCAATAGCTCTGTTTGAATTTATATTTACATAGCTCATATAATAAAATGAATTTAAGGCCACCGGCCCCAAACGGAATTTTGTAAAATGGTTGTACTTATTAAGAAACCTAAAAAAAAACTCACCAAAGTTTTATCGCAAGCAGATGCATGGTAAATGAACCTATACGGAAATTATATTTAAATAGCTTGTTTAGAAAAAAAATATACTTTAGGTCCCCCGGTCCAAAACTGATTATTGCAAAATGCTTGTACTGATTCAGAAACCTACTCAATTATGTCACACAGCAATATTGCTGTTTGTATTTGATTAAATTTAACCCACTCATGCATTAGCTCTGTTTAAATATATATTTTTATAGCTCATTTAATAAAAAATAAAAATTTAGGGCCCCCAACCCCAAAAGGAATATTGTAAAATGGTAATACTAATTTAGAAACCTACTTATTGTGTAAGACACAATATTGAAATATCGATATTTGTGTATCATTAAAATTCCATCCACCAATGCATTTAGTTCTTTTTGAAATTATATTTATATAACTCATAAAATTTAAAAAAAAACGAAGTAAAAACCTTTTGAAAGTGGGCGCAAATCAATTCACCAAAGATTAATCGCAATCAGATTAATGGTATAGAAACGCATACGGAATTATGTTTATATATCTAATATAAAAAAAGGGAGGGGCGCGAATTTAGGTCCCCCGGCAAAAAAACGTAATATTGTAGAATGATTGTACTACTTCAGAAACCTACTTTTTATGTAACACACTACATTTAACGTTGCTATTTGTATTTGATTAAAATTCTATCCACCAATGCATTAGCTGTTTGAAATTAATTATTTTTATAAAGATCTTATAAGAAAAAAATCCAATTTATCGCCCCTGGCTCTAAATGAAATATTTTAAAATCGTTTTAATAATTCATAAACCTTTGCGGGCGTGCGCACAACAACCCACCAACGTTTTATCGCAATCGCATAGATGGTATAGGAGCGCATACGGAAATTATATTTACATTGCTCATATGAGAAGAAAAAACGAATTTAGGGCCAACGGCTCAAAACGAAATATGCTAAAAGAGTTGTCATGACTTAGAATAACGCCCTGGCCAGTGGACAAAACTCAGCCATGGCCAGTGGACAAAACTCAGCCATGGCCAGTGGACAAAACTCAGCCATGGCCAGTGGACAAAACTCAGCCATGGCCAGTGGACAAAACTCAGCCATGGCCAGTGGACAAAACTCAGCCATGGCCAGTGGACAAAAACTCAGCCATGGCCAGTGGACAAAACTCAGCCATGGCCAGTGGACAAAAACTCAGCCATGGCCAGTGGACAAAAACTCAGCCATGGCCAGTGGACAAAACTCAGCCATGGCCAGTGGACAAAAACTCAGCCATGGCCAGTGGACAAAACTCAGCCATGGCCAGTGGACAAAACTCAGCCATGGCCAGTGGACAAAACTCAGCCATGGCCAGTGGACAAAAACTCAGCCATGGCCAGTGGACAAAAACTCAGCCATGGCCAGTGGACAAAAACTCAGCCATGGCCAGTGGACAAAACTCGGCCATGGCCAGTGGACAAAAACTCAGCCATGGCCAGTGGACAAAACTCAGCCATGGCCAGTGGACAAAACTCAGCCATGGCCAGTGGACAAAAACTCATCCATGGCCAGTGGACAAAAACTCATCCATGGCCAGTGGACAAAACTCAGCCATGGCCAGTGGACAAAAACTCATCCATGGCCAGTGGACAAAACTCAGCCCTGGCCAGTGGACAAAACTCAGCCATGGCCAGTGGACAAAAACTCATCCATGGCCAGTGGACAAAACTCAGCCATGGCCAGTGGACAAAAACTCATCCATGGCCAGTGGACAAAACTCAGCCATGGCCAGTGGACAAAACTCAGCCATGGCCAGTGGACAAAAACTCATCCATGGCCAGTGGACAAAACTCATCCATGGCCAGTGGACAAAAACTCATCCATGGCCAGTGGACAAAACTCAGCCCTGGCCAGTGGACAAAACTCATCCATGGCCAGTGGACAAAAACTCATCCATGGCCAGTGGACAAAAACTCAGCCATGGCCAGTGGACAAAACTCAGCCATGGCCAGTGGACAAAACTCATCCATGGCCAGTGGACAAAAACTCATCCATGGCCAGTGGACAAAACTCAGCCATGGCCAGTGGACAAAACTCAGCCATGGCCAGTGGACAAAAACTCATCCATGGCCAGTGGACAAAAACTCATCCATGGCCAGTGGACAAAACTCAGCCATGGCCAGTGGACAAAAACTCATCCATGGCCAGTGGACAAAAACTCAGCCATGGCCAGTGGACAAAACTCAGCCATGGCCAGTGGACAAAACTCATCCATGGCCAGTGGACAAAAACTCATCCATGGCCAGTGGACAAAACTCAGCCATGGCCAGTGGACAAAACTCATCCATGGCCAGTGGACAAAAACTCAGCCATGGCCAGTGGACAAAACTCAGCCATGGCCAGTGGACAAAACTCATCCATGGCCAGTGGACAAAAACTCATCCATGGCCAGTGGACAAAACTCAGCCATGGCCAGTGGACAAAACTCAGCCATGGCCAGTGGACAAAAACTCATCCATGGCCAGTGGACAAAAACTCATCCATGGCCAGTGGACAAAACTCAGCCATGGCCAGTGGACAAAAACTCATCCATGGCCAGTGGACAAAAACTCAGCCATGGCCAGTGGACAAAACTCAGCCATGGCCAGTGGACAAAACTCATCCATGGCCAGTGGACAAAAACTCATCCATGGCCAGTGGACAAAACTCAGCCATGGCCAGTGGACAAAACTCATCCATGGCCAGTGGACAAAAACTCATCCATGGCCAGTGGACAAAACTCAGCCCTGGCCAGTGGACAAAACTCAGCCCTGGCCAGTGGACAAAACTCAGCCCTGGCCAGTGGACAAAACTCATCAACGTTTTATCAGAATGACATAAATGTAACGAACATAGGGCCGCTGGCACAAAACTGAAATGTTTAAAATCGTAATCATGTAGAAACCTTTGCGGGCGTGCGCACAGCATCTCTATAAACTGTTATCGCATTCGGATAAACGGTATAGGAGTGCAAACGGAAATTATTTTTGACACATTTCATATAAGAAGAAAAAACGAATTTGGGGCCGACGGCCCAAATCGGAATATTGTAAAAGGATTGTATTGACTTAAAAAAATGTCCGGTTATGTGGACAACATATCACCAACGTTTTATCACAATCGCATGAATGGTGTAGGAGCGCATATGGTACATACATAAATACATACATACATACACATACATACAGACATACATACATACATGCATGCACATACATACATACATACATACATACATACATACATACATACATACATACATACATACATACATACATACATACATACATATATACATACATACAAAGATACATACATACATACATACATATATACATACATACATACATACATACATACATACATACATACATACATACATACATACATACATACATACATACATACAAAGATACATACATACATACATATATACATACATACATACATACATACATATATACATACTTAAAGACATTCATTTTTTATATATAAAGATATAATGTCTTTGAACTTATTATAGTCTGTACTTTGCACACGAGGAGGGTGATCATTACTACATAAACTTTGGGATTCTTTCACTCCTGTATTTTGAGAAAAAAAAAGTATTATTTTTAATTATGCAAAATTTGTTTATTTATTGTTTGCTATTTCTTCTTGTGGCGTTCGAAGGCCGGCGATTGGTCCCCGGGGATCGAGATAACCAAGGTTAAGTGGCAAATTTAGCCCCAATTAGTGCTCGAGATATTAGGGTTCGGCGACATAAAAGAATCAACATAATAAGAAAATCGAAGAAAAATGCTAAGACATAGTGAGAATTTGGCAGTTCTCCTTCAACATTGTCCACTTGGTAGGATTGGCGAGTTAACCGAGGTCGAGATAAGTGGGTTCGACTGCAATGTCTTTTGTAAACAACTCATGTCTCCTTAAAATAGTTATGTCGTTCGTACACGATAAATAACACGTTCATAAAACCCATAACAACGTATAGACCTTTCTAATTAACATTTGTTTTTGTTTTGACTCTGGTTTAATTATTATAAGTAAGTTGTTTTTTCTCTATTTGCGTTCAGCATATAAAGAAAGTTTGAAATGCTTTTTAATGATGGAACCCTTTTAAATCAATTATTTTTTGTTGAAAATTTATTTATAATTAATTAGATATCCCTCCAAATAATGTAAATAAAAGACACATAACTATTATTAGTAATATTTTTTGTGTGCATAACACAAGCAGGTCAAGCACTATTCCGCCCCCCACCACCCAAACGCGACATTGAAAGACGATAATTAAGAAAATATCCTTATCACGTCCTTAAACTCCTAAATATCCGAGATACCCTGCAGTCGATGGGGTTGCTGGGCGCACACGATGGTTCTAAGATTAAGTGACACCTTAATTTCTTAACTAGGATCTCTTCCGCTGCTCTCCAATTAAGTGTAGGATGTTGCAAAACTAAAGTGAGATATACGTTAAAATGCATTCTTGTATTTTGAATTGCTCAAAAATTTATTGGAGACTATAAGGATTTAATGGGCGAGATTAATCTAGGGCAAAAGCGTACCCTCAAGGGTGACACAACCAGAGTGAATTTTGTTGACGTCCCGCTGTTGCGGAATTTAAGATGCCTTTGGTCATTATTATGAATAATTTGGCACTTCCCACCCGAAAGTTTGAATAGCCCCCTCAAACTTGTCTGAAACAACAAATTCAAGTTACGCGCCAAAATTCATCCCTGTAATTTGAGATTGTTTTACTGTCTATACACCCTAAATTTTTCCGCTCCTTTCCTCGAGCTGATCACTTTTACAGTATGGGGTTAATTATAAGCTTGTGCATAATGATTATCCTGGGGCACGCCACAACCGAAGTGAATTCAGTTTATCTATGTTACGGGGCGCCATAATGCCCCGACAAAAACCTTAAAAATGCCCTCTACCGTTCGAAAAGTATAATAGAAACATTGAATTCAAGTATACTAAAAAATACGCCTCTTAATTTTCAAATAATAAAAAAAATATTCATTTTTACGCCCTCCCTCAACTCATAAACCCATTAATTTCAACCATTAAATATAACCGAAGCCCATTTTGTCCCCCCCCCCTCGCTTGTCTGGCGCCCCGGGACATTTTTCCCACCTACCACCCCTTAGCTACGTCTCTGGCACTGCCCCTCAACCCCGAAAATCTGAAATGCACCCACTTCGGGGAACAATTTCTGAAAGAAACTTTGCTGGAGATGCCCTTGACTTGATCTCATCCGACCACTCACACGAAAAAAAAATTATAAAAAATAAACACTAACCATACAGAATATTCATCACGTGAACGACGGACATTGTTGTCAATGCTCCTACGCAACACTCTTTCTATGCCAGCGCTGAGATATGTTAATACACTTGATTGTGTCTCAGTTTTATTCTCTAGAGCAATTTTTTTTTACTTCTCTTTTCAAAATAGTTTGATATAATGTTTTTATTTAGATGAAATATCTAATGCATTTCTTCCGCTCGAATAATAAACAACGAATAATGCCACCATTGACTGTAATAAAATTTCTTTATCGTAAAGGGTTTTGGTTTGCATATTTTACTTCACCCAGGGTGTCTCTCCGCTTTGCTATACTGAATTCAACTTCAAGCACCGATGACTCCTTTGCTGTGATTCGGTGCTGAAAATCTTTTGTTCGAAGAAGACAAGATGCGCACGGTGAATATTCTTGACATAAAATAAATGCAACTTAACCATGAGCCGGCGGAACACGCACACACAGTTTGAATGGGATGTTACTGAAGCACGTTTCTCGTCGACAGATTCCCCTCCAAGCACTCTGATCATGTCAAGACTGCTATGAATGTTAAGAATAACAAAGAAATCTATGATTTTGTCACCTTGAGACCTGCGATTATCCTCCACATCTGCAAAGGTGATTGGCTGCTAAGGTATCCAATCCCCAGCGAGCAATGTACGACCCTGTGTTTAGCAGCCATGAAAGGATTGTATGTTTAGCAGTCATGCAAGGATTGTATGTTTAGCAGCCATACAATGATTGTATGTTTAGCAGCCACTGCATTGATTGCATTGAACGACTTATATAATTATATATAATATATTTGTTACACTGAGCAATACAACATTTTAGTTTCATTTGAATTTGCACAAAATTTACCCCCCCCCTCATCCCCGCCTTTTTTAAATAAAACATCCAGCATACTTTAAAGCTTAAAGATTAGTTTAATATCCAACAAAGTTAAATTCCATTTTTTTTCTCTCAAAAAGAACATGTTATATTAAATTGTTACAAATAAAATAAGTGTCTTAACATGTTGTCAAATTGTGTATTAATTGATTCAATCAACAATTGAAGTAGAATATTTTTGTAATATAAATGAGTGACGTGGTTTTACTTTATAAGTTCAAGAATCTGATTTTTTACTTTCATGAAATTTATCGATTTTTATCATTAATAATTTAGATCTGAATATTGATTACCTTTTCTAATTCTTTATTCTTCAAAACAAAACTTTGGAGATTGCTATATTGGATTCCCTTCATTTGTAAATATAACTTCCTTGTTTACTACGAAGGTGCATTTAACATCATACTCAAGTTCATAAACCAAAAACACTGTTCGTTACACCTTAAGTTCGTGTGCACCGCAGAGTAGCGGAATGTCCTAGCTCTGCGTGTAGTTTTTTCAGGAAAGGGTGAGGGGACAGTCGGGGGGGGGGGGGGGGAGGGAACAGGGGTGGGGTGGGGGATATTTTAACAAAATAATTGAGACAGTAAAACACATCAATTAATTTCAACAAGATTTATTTTAAATACAATCAGGATGTTCATGAAGCAGAAGGTCTTACCTTGTCCTGAGTTCTAATAAGTCCACTCCGATTTGAATCAGAGCATGGAGGAACAAAAAAACTTTTAAAAAAAACTTTAAGATGAAACTTCCTGTATTCTTTTCATTCTCTATTCAATTCGCTTATTACTATCTGTATAGATTAACGAATAAAGAAATATATAGCACTGAAATATGACGTTGACGTGGCATCCTTGGTATTTCCGAAAAAGTTCTTTTGCCTCTTTGTTATGATGACAATTTGACGTCCATGGTAAATGAAAGTGGGTGATCATGAAGTCGCGTCGACGTCAGCGGTAAAAAAAAAGAGAGATATATTTTTATGCGTTAATTTTTTTGTTATTAAATGGCTTGGATTTGGAACGAACAGAATGTACCAAAATGTACCACAATGTACCAGAATGTACCACAATGTACCGGAATGTACCAGAAGTACCACAATGTACCACATTGTACCACATTGTACCAGAATGTACCACAATGTACCAGAATGTACCAGCTTTAGATGAAACTTTACATAATGAAAGCATCACCTGTTTAGCAGTTTTTTCTAATTGGTCAAGATTGTATAGGAAAAGTCTTAAATCCTCATTATTACATACAATTTATTTGAAACCAAAGTTTATGTTTCCACAACGTGAAAACGTGTTTATTGTAAATAAAACTGCCAACAGAAATTACGTTACCTTACAAATTATTCCTTGAAATAACATCAAGCTTTAGTAAATTTAAAAACATATATTTTAAAATTAATTGAGCTTTATAGATGAATAAAGAAGCAGTCTGCATCATTACGCTGAATAATTAAGCCATCAGAGAAATCTGAAGGGGCAAAAAACTTTGTTCCTCAAGTAATTGCTAAAAAAAAGGGCCTCGCACAACCTTCGAAACAACCTCGATAGATCCATACTGGAACATTGCGCGAACAACGTTTTCAGCGCCATATTTGAAAAAGAAGTTAACACGGACAGAGGACTTATTCAAAAACGTCTGAAAACACAGTCGCAACATACGTTTCTTTACAACACTTCATGTATGTGAGCTCATGACTTACAAAGGGTTATTTAATCCATGATTACTGGCCAAACTTACTTCGTGTGACGCGATATGAAGAATGTCTAAAGAGGGTGTCGCCACAAGGAAAGTTTTGAAAAGCCCTGGGTAAGTCCATAGTCTCCTAGCACTGGGTATTCCACAGTCTCCTAGCACTGGGTAAGTCCATATTCTTCTAGCACTGGTTAAGTCCATAGTCTCAAAGCACTGGGTAAGATCCTAGTCTCCTAGCACTGATTAAGTCCATAGTCTCCTAGCACTGGCTAGGTCCATAGTCCCTTAGCACTATGTAACTCGATTGTCTCCTAGCACTGATTAAGTCCATAGTCTCCTAGCACTGGGTAAGTCCATATTCTTCTAGCACTGGTTAAGTCCATAGTCTCAAAGCACTGGGTAAGACCCTAGTCTCCTAGCACTGATTAAGTCCATAGTCTCCTGGCACTGGGTAAGTCCATAGTCTTCTAGCACTGGGTAAGTCCATAGTCTTCTAGCACTGGTTAAGTCCATAGTCTCAAATCAATGGGTAAGACCCTAGTCTCCTAGCACTGATTAAGTCCATAGTCTCCTAGCACTGGGTAAGTTCATAGTCTCCTAGCACTGGGTAAGTTCATAGTCTCACAACACTGGGTAAGTCCATAGTCTCCTAGCACTGATTAAGTCCATAGTCTCATGGCACTGGGTAATTCCATAGTCTCTTAGCACTTGGTAAGTCCAGAGTCTCATAGCACTGGGTAAGTCCATAGTCTCCTAGCTCTGGGTAAGTCCCTAATCTCCTAGCACTGGGTAAGTCCATTGTCTTCTACCACGAGACGATAATAAATAACGAGTAAATTTTTTGCTCCTTATTTAAGCAAACTAATTACATGAACTTAGGCAAACTTTTAAAACCAATTTTAACATGTTAGTTTTTTTTTTTTTTTTTTATCTTTCCTTTAACACAAACATCAACTTTTGCATCTATATGTGACTACCTCAAGGAGACAATTTATCCTATAGAATGCTCACTGTTGATTTTAGTTGTTCTTTTGTTATTTCAATATGGGCCATGTTGTTAATTTCTAGTGCTATTTATTTAGTGCAGCTGTGTTCATTTCATTTTTATGTAATATATTAATTTTAATATTTATAACTTGTTTGTTCTTTCAATCATTTGAACGTCACATATTGTAAATTTTGCTTTGAATTTGAAGTGTGACCTCGTTTTCTTAGTTTGACTTTCTTTTAGGATAATTTTTTTTTTTCCAAAGCGGAAGTAAAAATTCCTTGAAATATCAGCCACACTTCGGTACGACCAGTGTGAACGAACTCGACAAATTGGATGATGCGTGTCCGGGGACGCTGAGCCGTGGCCCGTAACGGTTACAAAAGGGCATGCGGACGCGTTTTCATTACAGATTCAGTTCCAAGAATTAACGGCAATTGTGTATAACTTGTGATATGTAGGCGAAACTTCAAGATAATCTATTCAAGACAAGTAGGCCAAAGCATTGTACGGCGCAAAAAGGGACGGTCGTGTAACCAATAGAGAACAGTGCCAAGGGCGCGGCACTTAAAATCGAAACGTGGGCAGTTGTAGATCCACCAGTGACATCTTCATACCAAGGAGAGCACCTTGCTTAGTTTCTTTCATGCTCGTTGTTCTTCAATGTCCTTCTAAACAAATAAGTGCACAAAACTACAACTTTTCTTTGTCAATATATATATTTATACATCTACTAATCAAATTGCACATGTCCTCAATTGATTGACTGGCCATTGCACATGTCCTCAATTGTTTAACTCCCAATTGTAAATACCCTCACGTGTCATAGGAGCTAGAAATTCAATCCATTCATCGTGGTCCCTCAAAATATATGAGAAGAATAATATCACCCACTCATTCGTTGACTAACAATAACACACTAATCACGAGATATCAAGGGAAAAAAACCAACCTATAAAGTTGAAATTTGTTTAACTCACCATTGCACGTGTCCTCAATTGTTTTACTTACCATTGCACATGTCCTCAATTGTTTGCCTCACAATTGCACATGTCCTCAAATTTTTGACTGACAATTGTAAATACCCTCACATGTCCTAGGAGCTAGAAATTCAATCCATTCATCGTGGTCCCTCAAAATACATGAGAAGAATAATATCACCCACTCATTCGTTGACTAACAATAACACACTAATCACGAGATATCAAGGGGAAAAAAAACAAACTATAAAGTTGAAATTTGCATGTTGACTCCTCTTATAATCTAGGCGTGAACTAACACGTTTTGTTTGTTTAAATTTCCCCTTTAAATGGCATTAAATGACGAAACATATCAAAAATAAATTGCTAGTTTCGGTACCGTACAGTGGCGTAGCGAGCTTAACTCGCGCCCGGGGCACAATAACTTTTTAGCGCCCACCAATACCTTTTTAGCGCCCCCCCCTATTCGAAAACCATACAATATTATGGTAAAATATACCATTTGGCGCCCCTTTGGGAGTAGCGCCCGGGGCATGATGCCCCCCTCACAACGCCACTGTTACCGTATTCTTTTGTATAAGCTTTGATAGCACCAGGGCCGGATTTACAGACAGGCCGACGAGGCCGTGGCCTAGGGGCCCCGCGAAATAAGGGGCCCCAAAATTGGGAGTAGAATATAAAAAAAAAATATTTTTCAATTAAAAAAACATAGCAATACTTTTGATTTTTCAAAATGGGGGCCTCAAATTTTTTTTTGGCCTAGGGCCCCTAAAATTGTAAATCCGGCCCTGGATATGACGATTAATGTCTTTAGCACTGCATTTGAGCATGCGATATTTGCATTTAATTTTTACTAATGATGCGCATCCCATATGTCAATGTATGCTTATAGTTCAGTTCTGAGACCATGCATCCAAGATTAAATGTCAACCTATAAGTCGCTTCTCTCTTTCTATAACGTTTGATCATTTTGTTGAATGTGACGAGATAATAGATCTGCGTCAATCTTTTTTTGAAACTTTAAAAAAAAAAAAATGTTTCACTTTAATTTAAAGGTGTCAATGCTAAAACAAATATTAATAAATAATTAAACGTTGATTAGTTCACACTAAAAAGAGACCAGTTTAAGGAATGACAAGGTGCCACTCTCTAGGTGGGTAAAGGTGCCACTCTCTAGGTGGGTAAAGGTACCACTCTCTAGGTGGGTAAAGGTACTACTCGCTAGGTGGGTAAAGGTGCCACTCTCTAGGTGGGTAAAGGTACTACTCTCTAGGTGGGTAAAGGTACCACTCTCTAGGTGGGTAAAGGTACTACTCTCTAAGTGGGTAAAGGTGACACTCTCTAGGATGGTAAAGGTGACACTCTCTAGGTGGGTAAAGGTACCACTCTCTAGGTGGGTAAAGGTACCACTCTCTAGGTTGGTAAAAGTGCCACTCTCTAGGTGGGTAAAGGTACCACTCTCTAGGTTTTAGGACAAGTGCACCATGGCTCGCACAGAGGGAATAGAAGCCTTGGACAGAAATTTACATATAGTAAATGCTTCATGGATGGGATTAATGTGATACATTTGGATGACAGCGGACGATACTTTGCACCTTTCCGAGGGAACGCAATCTCATGAGGTCCAAGCATCATGAGGTCAAAGCATCATGAGGTCAAAGCATCATGAGGTCAATGTATCATGAGGTCCAAGCATCATGAGGTCAAAGTATCATGAGGTCAAAGCATCATGAGGTCAAAGCATCATGAGGTCAAAGCATCATGAGGTCAAAGCATCATGAGGTCAACGTATCATGAGGTCAAAGTATGTCCTAAATTTCCCCACTTTCTCTCTAAAATCCTAGTCCGTTCCTTGCGAGTAATCATGAGAGATCATTTTGAAAAGTGATTTGAAGGTAGAGGAGTTCTCAAACTTCTAAATAGGATATATGGGGATATAGGATATGGAGGATATATGATCCAGGAAGATGATGACGAGCTATACACTCTGAAAATTGGATATACATTCCCAACATGGTATACTCAAAACGAGCAAGTAGTATACACTCGGTTAATATCTGTAAAGTTTTCAAAGATCTAAATACCTTTAAGAATTTACACTCACATAATTTCATTTGGCTTAAGGTAAGAGTAATTGTTGCATACCCCTTCCACCCCCAAACCCCCCTCCCCCACTGCAACAAGCACTTATGATTCTTTGTTGGATCAACTTCCTTCTGATATTTTGAGATGTCAGTCCGTGGACTCCGTGGTCTAGTTATAGGACTTTATTCCCTACCCGATAGAGTTCCTTCGCACTAAACACAACAAGGATTCCTGCACATCATCTATGTTTGAATTCGTACTCCAATCATGCTGCTGCGCAATCTGATACTACCCGCGCCCCCCCCCCCCTTTTTTTTTTCTTTTTTTTTAAATTTACGGAACCAGGTTACAGGTTAGAGCCTCATAAAAAATGTCATTGAAATGACCATCTTTCATTGAAATGACCATCATTCATTTAAATGACCATCATTCATTGAAATGACCATCTTTCATTGAAATGACCATCATTCATTGAAATAACCATCATTCATTGAAATGACCATCATCACAGGACGTGGTGCCGAAGAAACAGTTTTAATATCACCGTTTTGTTATTTAATACCACCGACAACCACTTTCAGGTTTAAGCGACTGAAAATTCTTGTCAGAGTCTCCTACACCGCGTTAATAAAATAGCTCAATGGAAGTCTTTTAATTTATGTACCACAAATACAAGACAAAATTACCATAAAAATGTAACACGATTGCCACAAATATGAGACAGGGTTACTATAAATGTAAGCCAAGTGTGTTCAAAATACGACAAATTAACCACACAAATCTATGACAAGGTTAATGGGAGGTTATGATCAACGACAAACTAGCGTCTTGTCCAGTAATACGACCCGTGACTTAAGCCTTGAAAAGCTCAGCAGGCAGACGAGTCGTCGTTTGAGAATCGCGCACCAAAACCGTGACAATGTCATTCTTTAAATTCGGGGCTTGTGACTCCTATCGTCCTACTTAAGGCCGAACCGGTGTACGCTTATTTCGGAGTTTCCCAACACCACTCTGGCGGTTTGGAATTGAATGCGAGCTTACTGGAACTTGCAATCCTATCCGTAAGAAGTATCATTTGATTATATTTTATTTCAAAATCTGTTGGTTTTTTTTTTTTCAAACGGTGTGCCGGGCCCAGTAAGTTCACCTGCTGCGGTATTTGTGGACGCATCACGGCAACGTTTTCGGGGGAAACATCTGAGACTTTGGGAAATTATGATTGAAAACTCATATTTATCTTCGAAAGTAATACACGTTATATATAAAGATTTATTGATTGTGTGGATCACGTTGGGGATTAATTATCATATATTACAGCGTGTTTCAAGCAACACGTTCTAACATATGATAATTAATCCCCAAAGTGATTCACTCAATCAATAAAAAACTTTTTTTTCTCTATAAAAATAATAGCACACTTAAGGGTATATTTGCCCCAAAAAATATATCTTTAAAATAATCATCTTTTATGCTTTCCCCAGAAAGTGAGATTACAGACACAATGGATGAAGCTCAACAAAATGAGGTAAGTCATATAAAATAAATTTTATCGTTTTAAGGAAAAAAACATCAGCTGTTGTATTTTTTCCAAGTAAAAAGATTTTGGTTTCATATGAGTTGTATAGTATGTTCAAATGGGTTAGAATTTTGGCATAGGTGGCGGCGCATAGGAGTATAAGGATTAATTAAGGGTTGGTAATCACCTAATTACTTTTTAATCTTGTTTTAATTAATAATCGCCCTTTATTGTGTGACATTTTTTTATCCTTGTCTTTTATTTGAATAGTTTATTTGTTTTTATATAGTAAATTAGTTAATTTTTTTATTAATTGTCTTTTGGTATGATGGTTTTTAAGTTGCCAGCTTCTCAATCTAGGGTTAAGGGTCTTGTTGTGTTAAATAAATTAATTGTAAATTGTGAAGGCCCATTAGCCCCGAAAGAGTATTCTTGTGGTTTATCTTATTATTTTGAGTGGTTCTCATTGTGTGGGGGTACGAAGGCATACGGGTGGGTGTTTTTCTTTTTTCTTAATTGTCTTGTAGTGTAATGTTTTAATACGGATTTTCTAATGAGTGGTTTTGTTATCACCATCAACATCGCCCGTCGTCCCGTCTGGGGCATAGGCCACAAACAAAGACTCTCCAGGCATCCCGGTCTTGGGCAAGTTTCTCCAGCTGTCCCCAGTTGTGCCCACTCTTTTTGGTGTTTGCCTCCAGCTCTCTTCTCCAATTCATTTTGGGTGGACTTCTTTTTCTATTTCCCTGGGGGTTCCAAGTGAGGGCTTGTCTTGTGATACTTGATGTGGACTTTCTGAGGGTGTGACCAATCCATCTCCATATGTGCTGGCAGACTAACTCTTCAACTGGTTCTTGTTGTGTGCGCCGCCAAAGATCCTCATTGGTGATGACGTTGGGCCAGCGGATTCGTAGAATCATTCGGAGACATGAGTTGATAAATGTCTGTAGCTTTTTTTAACCAGCTGCTGTTGTTCGCCATGTTTCTGCTTTATATAGCAAGACAGGTTTCACTGTGGTGTTGAATATCCTGATCTTGGTCGGGAGGGTCAAGTTGCTGCAGCTCCAGACTTTTTTTAGCTGGTTAAATGCAGCTCTTGCCTTGCCAATTCTCACTCTTATGTCGGCTTCTGTCCCTCCTTGTATGTAAATGAAGCTATCCACCTCCTCAAGGTTTGTTCCTTCCAGTGCTATAGGTGTGTTGCTTGATGTATTTATTTTAAGGACTTTGCTTTTTCATCTATGGATGTTCAGGCCGATGCAAGCAGAGTACTGTGCGACATACTTGGTTTTTTCTTGCATCTATTGCTGTGTGTGTGATATTAGGGCCAGATCATCCGCAAATTCCAGATAATCAAGCTGTTTCCATAGTGTCCACTGGATACCATTTCTCTTCTGCTCTGTAGACATTTTCATGATCCAATCAATGGTCAGCAGGAATAAGAATGGCGAGAGCAGACACTCCTGTCTGACAACGGTTTGTACCCCAAAAGCCGCAGTTGCACGACAGTCCTTCGTAAGAAGCCTTAAGTATGCCTGTCAATTTTTGTGGTACCCGTAAGTGTCTTAGCAGCTTCCACAGAGTCTGTCTGTCTACACTATCAAAGCCTTCTCATAATCAATAAAGTTAATGTACAGTGGCAAGTTCAACTCCAGGGATTTTTCTACAATAATTCTCAGTGTGGCAATCTGGTCTGAGCTTAATGAGATGTCCTTCTTTCCACTCAATCGGTATCTGTTCTTCCTCCCATATTTTCTTGAATTAGTGTGTGTAGCATTTCAGTGCTAGTCGTAATATTTTCTATCAAGGCTTCTGCCGGTATTCTGTCTGGACCTGCCGCCTTGCCTTCTTTAGTTGTTTAATTGCTCTGCATACCTCTTGTTTTGTGGGTGAGCTGCAATCTATTTATAGATCTTGTTCCGCTGGCTCTATGATGAGTGTGTTTTGTGGGGGCTGGCCGGTTGAGTAGTTCTTCAAAATGCTCTATCCATCTTTTTTTCTGACCCTAATAATCAGGTATTGACTTCCCATCTTTTAGTTTTAACTAGTCTCTCTGGAGTGTTAAACTTTGCAGATAACTTTTTGATTGTACTGAATAATTCTTTGTTTCCATGGTACGCTGCCTCTTCAGCTTCACTTGCTAATCCTTCAATGTAGTTCTTTTTATCTGTCTTTATACTACGTTTAACTTCTTTATTTGCTTCTGAGTATTCTGCTAATGCTCTGGCCTTTTCGGTTCTGATTCGGCTGCTGTTTAGATGTGCCGTCTTCTTTTTCATATATTGGATTTTTTTCAAGGTTTCAGCAGAAATCCATTCTTTATGCTTTTGTTGCCTAGGATCCAACACTTCTTCGCAGGTAGTCATGAATATCTCTTTGATGTCTTTCCGATTTCGGTCAGTTGTTTCCTAGTTCTTGTAGGATCTGGAACTTGTTGGTAAGTTTAAACTCATTTAGTTTGGATTCGTCTTTCAAGAGATTGGTGTTAAAACGTTGGTGCTTGCTTCCCTCGCTTGTCCAGTTCTTTTTCAGTTTAAGCCTTAGTTTGTCAATCAGTAAATGAGGGTCTGAGGCTTCATCTGCCCCCCTTTTTACCCTAACATCTTGGAGAAATCATATAAACTTATTGCAGATACAGAAATGGTCAATTTGGTTATCCGTTGACATATCCGGTGATATTCATGTCGCCTTGTGGATATTTCTATGCATGAAGAGGCTTCCTCCAATGACCAGTCCATCTGTAGCACATAGATCTGCTAGTCTTTCACCGTTTTCATTCATCTCCCCCATGCTGTGCGTTACCATTCATTCTTCATAGCCTTTATTGTTGCTGCCTATTTTCGCATTTAGGTCACCCATGAGTATAATCACAATGCTCTTAGGAAACTTTTGGACACGGGTTCGTAGTCAATTGTAGAAGTCCTCTTTGTCCTCTTCTTTACTATCGTGGGTAGGAGCATATACCTGTAAGATGTCCATATTGACTTTTCGTTTTTTGGTCTTAAATCTTGCAGTGATTTTACGGGGGCCGTGAGCTTCCCACCCTATAAGTGCGTTCTGTGCATTTCTGGAAAGCATGAGTGCCACTCCTTGGTTGTGAGCCGCATTTTCATCTTCGTGGCATGAGTATAGCAGCAGTTCCCCTGTGCCATCTTCGTGGCATGAGTATAGCAGCAGTTCCCCTCTGCTGAACATTAACTGACTTGAGCCTGTCCATTGAGACTCACATGTTCCTAAGATGGCTAGTTTGTATCTATGTATTTAAGCAGCAACTTGGACAGTTTTTCCAGTTTCGAACATTGTTCTTACGTTCCATGTTCCTAGACTGGTGGTGGTCCTAGTGGAGAGGATGGTTGTAAGCCGGGTGGTTTCCAGTTGGCTTTGGCCACCCAGCTTAATTAATTCTCTGTTAGGAGACCCATCCTTTACAATGTCCGAGCTTCCTTTTGAAATCTTTGTTTGTGCTTTTGTAGCAGGGCTTTTTTTTACAGGGAAGGGTTGCTAGTCCTTCGCCCAACCCTCCTCCTTTCTTAACCGGGCTCGGGACCGGCTACGGCGGAATTGGTTTTGCTATAGAAGGGTTTAATACTATTAATAGGTACTGAGTGTCGTATGAGAATTATAAGGTATTAACTGCCTTGTAGTTTGTATTTTTAAAATCCTTCTTCTTGTATATTTTGAGGACCACTTTTTTGCTAACCTGTTTTCAGCCTCTCCCATCATTATCTTTTTATTTCGTGATTACGTACAAATCTCTGGCTGTCTTCAATTTGTGGGCTTGGAAAAGCTCCCCATCGTGATTCGGGCCGATTACTAGCGCTCAACTTTGGAGCAAAAGGCTCTACAAATGTGTCTTCACGCTATCACATCATGAATGGTTGTCTGACGTCGTCAGACCCCATTTCGTTCAATGTTCCATCTCTCGTACTTCTTATCGGCACAACCCCATTGTCAAACAAACGTGTATTGCTACTTTACTTAAATCCTAAATTCTGAATGCAAAATTCTCAAAATTAAATTGTATCTCATTCAACAACTAAGTAAGAAAAGGGACGCTATGATAATTTTATGTTCACCCCCGCCCACAAACAGACAAAAAAGCCGAAAAAGGTTTGAGAGCCCTTGTTTCTGACCAATGTTTTGTATTAGTGCATTTACATTTTGTTACCAACCCAGAAGATAAAGCCCCCCATGAGAAAATAATAACATGTTGAATTTTAAATAATAAATTAATTAAATTCTCAGAACACTAATCTTCAGTTACAAACTTGTAAAATTCGTGATTTTACCAACATTTAACTTGTTCAATATAATATTTTGTGGAGTTTTTATTGCAGTAATAATGATGTCTTTTAAATCGCTTATTAACATCGCTTTTGTTTGTGGCTGGCTGGCAAAATATTCGGACGGCTAATTGACCCACCTCCCATCAACCCATCGAGCCCACCCTCAAAACCCCCAAAATATATTTTTTTCCTGATTTTTCAAATTTCCGATAACTGATAAATGAGATTCTTTTTTAAAAAAATTTCGCATGTGCGTTTGGTGCGTAACATTTTCTATTGTTTTTTTTTCTAAAATGGTTGGTGACATTATTAGCGGTGTAAAATCGAGAGTGACATCAGAATATAAATATATTTCAGGGGCGTAAAAAGATTATGTGGTTGCGAACCTTGTTGGGGGGAGCACTAATTGGGATTCTTATAAAGTGACATACGTGTATTCATGTTTTGTTTAAATTTTCATCCGCATTCCCCGCCCAACCCCCATTACCCGATATTGAATTTTATAAATGTTTTATTAACAATTAGGGGTTGTTTATTTCAAAAATGAAGTTAGGGGAAATACGAAGAAATCTTGCAATAAAACAGAAGAGTGCATGTGTTTCTGCATGCCTTTTTCAAACCGTTTCATTCATATATGTGAATAATAAAAGAAAATATACTTAGGGTCGGATTATTTAGTAAGACTTATTTTAAATAAAAATATATATTTATCATATCATACATATATATTTAAAAGTGAAAATGTCTGGGTTTGTGGATTTTTCCGCATACGTTTCTACTTGGATTGACATATCTTGATCAAACTTGGCACATACATCCATCAATATCCTTAAGGAACTCTTAGGGGTTATTAACTTTCATTACCATTCCGTGTGGAGCCGGAGGCCATGAATTCATTTGTATTCTTATATGAGCTTTATAAATAAAATTAACAAAAAATACTCATACTTGAATAGATGGATCATGACCGAACTTAGTACACATTACACATGATTATCCCTATTCAAATATCAAGGGGTAATTAACTCATATTATCAACTCCTTTGGGTTTTCTTTAAATATATCTTTCTCTTTCTGTGCCCCCAAACAATAGAATTCTCTTCCACTGCACATCCGCAATATACCAACCATCACAGCCTTCAAAACTGCACTCAAAACACATCTCTATAAACTCTAATATCCAGACTGATTCCCCCCTTTGACCGATAAACGGTGCTGCTGGGTGCCGTCCATGGCTTGACATTTAAAAAGTTATGGAATGGTTGGGCGAATACACATTTGTTTTGTTTTATTTAATTAATTTAATTAATGTATGTTAATTTTTAAGTTCATGATTTGTATTATGTACAGCGTGGTGAGCCCAGCCCTATGCTGGGGTACCACGCTTTAAAAAACTTCTTATAATAATAATATAAGTTTTAATAGTCATAGACAACACTGAAGTTCATATGTGCAATGATGGATTTAAGCCTAGCCTTGTAGCAGTATCCTTCTTAGTCCATATTGAAATATCGGTGGATTTTAAATTATTAATATCCAATCCATTCAGGTCCGGTCCCGAATTTTCTAGAAAGTTCGATTATTTAAAAAAGCAGTATATATGGCATTTTTCAACCGATTATAGTGAAAAAAACTTTTAAATTTTAACTCTATTATTTATCTGAATAATTTTAGAGGGCCGCCATCTCAGGCATTACTCATACTGGTACAATTATGGAATGGCCAGCCCGTGTGCACTTAAATTTACTATAGCTATAACAGTGCCTTTAGTTTTTTTACACGTTTTGTGGAAGATATTACATTTTATCTGTATCTTTCCATGAAGTTATATACTGTTATAATGAGATCAAAAAGCTTATTTAAATGTTAGTTTAGTTATATTCATTTCTATACTTTCATGAGGGATTTTCTATAAACAAACCCTTCATAATCCAACCGGGAACAAAATCCCACTGGTAACATCTTTTCATCGTGGAACATGATCCTCAAGGGGAACAAGAACCAATACTGGAACACACCGATAACGCGATCCCATCGGGTAACGGTATCAAACCGGGATCCGGATCCTATTGGGAAACGGTATCCAATCGGAGAAGAGGATAACACCAGGATACTGGATCACACAGAGAACGGGATCCTATCAGGATCCCACCGGGATCAGGATCCACCAGAAAATGGGATACCACCGGGATCAGGATCCTACCGTTATAGCGATCCCACCGGGACTGGGATCATAAATGACCGTGATCCCACCTGAAAACGAGAGCCCTTTGGGATCGGCAACCTACAAGAATCGATATCTTACATGTATTGTGTTACCACCGGGATCGGGATCCAACTGGTATAATAGTTAACAAATGGAGATACGACAAGTTTGGAGATACGACAAGTTTGGAGATGCGGTAAGTTTGGAGATACGACAAGTTTGGAGATACGACAAGTTTGGAGATGCGACAAGTTTGGAGATACGACAAGTTTGGAGATACGACAAGTTTTGAGATACAAGTTTGGAGATACGACAAGCTTAGAGATACAAGTATGAAAATATGGAAAGGGTGAAGATATGGAAGTGGGAAGATTTGGCATGTCGGGAGAATATACAGGGTAAAAGAAATCGTACGAATCTAGAGGGCATTTAATAGAGTAGAGGTTTTAGGATGCTATAGATGATGAAATTGACAAAACCAAATACTTACTCATTTAACGAGGCGAACTCATACAAGATTTCTCTTCGATGATCCTCGATAGTCGCGTGGTACTATAAAAAAAAAATCAGTGAAAAGTCCATTTTGTTCTAAACAAAAATTTCGCATTAGAAATACCCCCCTCCAAACAAATGAGACAAATAAATAAATTATAATCTTTTTTTTTTAATATTGCGTTTTTTTTTTTTACATTGCGCTTCACTTCAACGTATATTAAAAGGCTGTAGAGGTTGGTTATTTTCCCCAATGCAATCCTGGGAAACGCCAAGCATATTGGCTAGTATATATATGTATTGTTTCAGACTACAAAGCTTGCGTTAAAAATTGTGGTAGACCGCCAACTTCCGGTTAAAGTAAAATAAAGTAATACAATGCATCTGTGAACCATTTTAATTTTTTTTTTAGCCACAGCCTGAAAGGAGTTCTTCGGAAGATTTATGCCAAGACTTCATAAGCAAGACTTCGATTGCAGCTCTGCCTTTCACAGTTGAAACCTCCAAGTGTTTGAAAAGGTTTTGGTGGTGTGTATTAGCTGTTGCCATGATCCTGGCAATTGCGCATATAACCTAGTGAGTAACATCAGTTTTGCAATGGCTTTCTTTACAACTAGTTAAAGCTTTGATCCTTTTAATGTATGTAAATGGTACTCGTCAGCCTTTGACCGAAGCTCAACTATGAGAAAGGAAACGCTGATATGGAGTCCATCAGGCTGATGACAATGACTACAATGACAATCCCGGCAACTCCTGCGACGCTTCTGGTGCGAAGTCTAGACTATCGTTACATTGTGAGATATGGATGCCAGAGTTTAGAAATGTATATATATATATATATATATATATATATATATATATATATATATATATACTCCTTACGGGAAGAAAATTTATTTTATAAACATTTGTGACTTTAATCATAGACGCCAATTTCTCATTCTTTTAAAAAGTGTTTATATAAGAAAATAATAATTTTTTATATTCCACTCCCCCAAACATGTATTCAATTGTTGCATATAAATATTATTAGTTGCACATTTTTACGACCTTTGTGAGCTTCGGTTTATGAAGGTTATTGTAGTGAATGTATTCATTTTAATTTATATTATTGCTTTTTTAAAAAAATAAATACTTTGGTTTAGTTTTAAAATGATATTTTTCAGCATCTGCGTAAAGTTTAATGAATGTAAGAAAAATACCAGAATTAGCGTCGTTTCAGAACCGTTTCAGTTCCCAGCAGTAACATTCTGTAACGTCAACCCTATGAGAATTTCAAAGGTAAATAACAATTTTCTTATATAATACGATACGCAATAAAATTATTAAATTCTATTCAAATGTTTGGTAACGTTTAATTTGATTAAATTCGTTGTTATTGCATTTTTTTTCTTTATTCCCTATGTGATTTATACTTATTTCAGAGGAAATATTCTCATCAAAGTTTTGTCATTAATTTATTACATAAAAATGGTTTAGGCAGAAGAACTCTCTTTTTTAAGTTGGCTGATTCGATCCATTAATCCAGAAAACGTAGATGTGTATTACAGAAAATATCGGTAAGTAAATTTGAATTAAAGTAACAGTTAATAAATTATGCCGCTTACAATTCTTACATTTGTTTCGAAATTCTTTGTACAATAAAGGTTTTGGTGTACATCTCCTGAGTCAAAGTTATTATAGTCTAATCCAGCCATATAATTGTCTAGATGAAAAATCTGTTGATTAAGTTTTTTACTGACAATTTAAACAACGCAGTTTTGGAAACTAACTTATCCTCTTCATCAGCAGTATTTTTTTCTAGTTATTTACAGGCGGATTGATTGACGTTAGCCCTTCCTCATTCGATCAATATCTTTTTCTTGAGCTTAAATTAAATAATTAAATTTTGGAAAAGTTTTAAAAGAATCGCATGGAGGCGGGATACGAAATAGAGGTTTTATATAAAACACTGGCAAATATACCCGCTTCACCCGGTTTGTATTCAGAGAAAAACCTCATAAAGACTAATTGTCGAACCCACAGTCATAAATACTATGCTACAGTAACTATTAAAATTTTAATTATTTCCTGTAAAGGTCACGTTTTTAAAGAACTCTTGTAAATAATGAATTTTGAGTTAATGTTACTGAAACCAAATTGCCTGCTAATTGTATTAAGTGCCTGCCATTGTATTTAATACCTGCGATTGTATTGAGTGCCTGCCATTGTTTTGAGTGCCTGCCATTGTATTGAGTACCTGCCATTGAATAGAGTGCCTGCCATTGTATTGAGTGCCTGCCATTGTATTGAGTGCCTGCCATTGTATTGAGTGCCTGCCATTGTATTGAGTGCCTGGCATTGCATTTAGTGCCTGCCACTATATTGAGTGCCTGCCATTGTATTGAGTGCCTGCCATTGTATTGAGTGCCTGCCATTGTATTGAGTGCCTGCCATTGTATTGAGTGCCTGCCATTGTATTGAGTGCATGCCATTTTATTTAATGCCTCCCATTGTATTGAGTGCCTGCCGTTGTATTGAGTGTCTGCAATTGTATTGAGTGCCTGCAATTGTATTGAGTGTCTGCCATTGTATTGAGTGCCTGCCATTGTATTGAGTGCCTGCCATTGTATTGAGTGCCTGCCATTGTATTGAGTGCCTGCCATTGTATTGAGTGTCTGCCATTGTATTGAGTGCCTGCCATTGTATTGAGTGCCTGCCATTGTTTGAAGTGCCTGTCATTGTTTGGAGTGCCTGCCACTGTATTTAGTGCCTGCCATTGTATTGAGTGCCTGCCATTGTATTGAGTGCCTGCCATTGTATTGAGAGCCTGCCATTGTATTGAGTGTCTGCCATTGTATTGAATGCCTGCCATTGCATTGAGTGCCTACCATTGTATTGAGTGCCTGCAATTGTATTGAGTGCCTGCCATTGTATTGAGTGCCTGCCATTTTATTGAGTGCCTGCCATTGTATTGACTGCCTGACATTGTAATGAGTGCCTGACATTGTATTGAGTGCCTGCCATTGTATTGAGTGCCTGCCATTGTATTGAGTGCCTGCCATTGTATTGTGTGTCCGCCATTGTATTGATTGCCTGCCATAGTATTGATTGCCTGCCATTGTATTGAGTGCCTGCCATTGTATTAAGTGCATGCCATTGTATTGAGTGTCTGCCATTGTATTGAGTGCCTGCCATTGTTTGGAGTGCCTGTCACTGTATTGAGTGTCTGCAATTGTATTGAGTGCCTGCAATTGTATTGAGTGTCTGCCATTGTATTGAATGCCTGCCATTGTATTGAGTGCCTGCCATTGTATTGAGTCCTTGCAATTGTATTGAGTGCCTGCCATTGTCATGAATGCCTACCATTGTATTGAGTGCCTGCCATTGTATTTAGTGCCTGCTATTATACGTAGTGCCTGCAATTGTATTGAGTGCCTGCGATTGTATTTAGTGCCTTCCATTGTATACTATGCCTGTCATTGTATTGAGTGCCTGCCATTGTATTGAGTACCTGCCATTGTATTTAGTGCCTGCCATTTTATTGATTGCCTGCCACTGTATTGAGTTGCTGCCATTGTATTGAGTGCCTGCCATTGTATTGAGTGCCTGCCATTGTATTGAGTGCTTGCCATTGTACTGAGTGCCTGCCATTGTAAACATTCCTGCCATTTTATTGATTGCCTGCCACTGTATTGAGTGCCTGCCACTGTATTGAGTGCCTGTCATTGTATTGAGTGCCTGCCATTGTATTGAGTGCCTGCAATTGTAATGAGTGCCTGCATTGTATTGAGTGTCTGCCATTGTATTTAGTGCCTGCCATTGTATTGAGTGCATGCCATTGTATTAAGTGCCTGCCATTGTATTACGTGCCTGTCAATGTATTTAATGCCCAGCATTGTATTGAGTGCATGCCATTGTACGGATTGCCTGCCCTTTTATTGATTGCCTGCCATAGTATTGAGTGCCTGCCATTGTATCTAATGCCTGCCATTGTATTAAGTGCCTGCCATTGTATTGAGTGCCTGCCATTGTATTGAGTTCCTGCCATTGTATTGAGTGCCTGCCATTGTATTGAGTGCCTGCCATTGTATTGAGTGCCTGCAATTGTATTGAGTGCCTGCCATTGTATTGAGTGCCTGCCATTGTATTGAGTGCCTGCCATTGTATTTATTGCCTGCCATTTTATTGAGTGCCTGCCATTGTATTGAGTGCCTGCCATTGTATTTATTGCCTGCCATTTTATTGAGTGCCTGCCATTGTATTGAGTGCCTGCCATTGTATTTATTGCCTGCCATTTTATTGAGTGCCTGCCATTGTATTGAGTGCCTGCCATTGTATTTATTGCCTGCCATTTTATTGAGTGCCTGCCATTGTATTGAGTTCTTGCCATTGTATTGAGTGCCTGCCATTGTATTGAGTGCCTGCCATTGTATTGAGTGCCTGCCATTGTATTGAGTGCCTGCCATTGTATTGAGTGCCTGCCATTGTATTGAGTGCCTGCCATTGTATTTATTGCCTGCCATTTTATTGAGTGCCTGCCATTGTATTGAGTGCGTGCCATTGTATTGAGTGCCTGCCATTTTATTTAGTGCCTTTCATTGTATTGTTGCCTGTCATTGTAATGAGTTCCTGCCATTGTAATGAGTGCCTGCCATTTTATTGAGTGCCTGTCATTGTATTGAGTGTCTGCCATTGTATTGAGTGTCTTCCATTGTATTGAGTGTCTTCCATTGTATTGAGTGTCTGCCATTGTATTGATTGCCTGCCATTGTATTGATTGACTGCCATTATATTGATTGCCTGCCATTGTATTGATTGCCTGCCATTTTATTGATTGCCTGCCATTGTATTGATTGCCTGCCATTGCATTTAATGCCTGCCATTGTAATGAATGCCTGCCATTGTATTGAGTGCCTGCCATTGTATTGAGTGCCTGAAGTTGTAATGAGTGCCTACCATTATACGGAGTGCCTGCCATTGTACTGAGTGCCTGCCATTGTAATGAGTGCCTACCATTGTATTGAGTGCCTGCCCTTGTATTGAGTGCCTGAAGTTGTAATGAGTGCCTACCATTGTATTGAGTGCCTGCCATTGTATGAGTGCCTGCCATTGTATTGAGTGACTGCCTTTGTATTCTGTGCCTGCCATTATATTGAGTGCCTGCCATTATACGGAGTGCCTGCAATTGTATTGAGTGCCTGCCATTATACGGAGTGCCTGCCATTGTATTAAGTGCCTGCCATTGTATTGTGTGCCTGCCATTGTATTGTGTGCCTGCCATTGTAAGTCTACTTGCCATTGTAATGAGTGCCTGCCATTTTATTGAGTTCCTGCCATTGTATTGTGTGCCTGCCATTGCAATGAGTGCCTGTAATTGTATTGTGTGCCTGCCATTGTAATGAGTGCCTGCCATTTTCTTGAGTGGCTGCCATTGTATTGAGTGCCTGCCATTATAATGAGTGTCTGCCATTGTACTGAGTGCCTGCCATTGTAAGACTGCCTGCCATTGTATTGAGTGCCTGTCAATGTATTGTTGCCTGTCATTGTAATAAGTTTCTGCCATTGTAATGCGTGCCTGCCATTGTATTGTATGCCTGCCATTTTATTGAGTGCCTGCCAATGTATTGTGTGCCTGCCATTGTATTGAGTGCCTGCCATTGTTTTGAGTGCCTGTCATTGTAGGAAGTGCCTGCCATTGTATTGAGTGCCTGCCATTGTATTGAGTGCTTGCAATTGTACTGAGTGCCTGCCATTGTAAACATTCCTGCCATTTTATAAATTGCCTGCCACTGTATTGAGTGCCTGCCACTGTATTGAGTGCCTGTCATTGTATTGAGTGCCTGCCATTGTATTAAATGCCTTCCATTGTATTGAGTGCCTGCCATTGTATTGAGTGCCTGCAATTGTATTGAGTGCCTGCATTGTATTGAGTGCCTGTCATTGTATTGAGTGCCTGCCATTGTATTGAGTGCCTGCCATTGTATTGAATGCCTTCCATTGTATTAAGTGCCTGCCATTGTATTACGTGCCTGTCAATGTATTTAATGCCCAGCATTGTATTTAGTGCCTGCCAATGTACGGATTGCCTGCCCTTTTATTGATTGCCTGCCATAGTATTGAGTGCCTGCCATTGTATTTAATGCCTGCCATTGTATTGAGTGCCTGCCATTGTATTGAGTGCCTACCATTGTATTGAGTGCCTGCCATTGTATTGAGTGCATGCCATTTTATTGATTGCCTGCCATTGTATTGAGTGCCTGCCATTGTATTTATTGCCTGCCATTTTATTGAGTGCCTGCCATTGTATTGAGTTCCTGCCATTGTATTGAGTGCCTGCCATTGTATTGAGTGCCTGCCATTGTATTGAGTGCCTGCCATTGTATTGAGTGCCTGCCATTGTATTGAGTGCCTGCCATTGTATTGAGTGCCTGCCATTGTATTGAGTGCCTGCCATTGTATTTATTGCCTGCCATTTTATTGAGTGCCTGCCATTGTATTGAGTGCCTGCCATTGTATTGAGTGCCTGCCATTTTATTTAGTGCCTTTCATTGTATTGTTGCCTGCCATTGCAATGAGTGACTGCCATTTTATTGAGTGCCTGTCATTGTATTGAGTGTCTGCCATTGTATTGAGTGTCTTCCATTGTATTGAGTGTCTTCCATTGTATTGAGTGTCTGCCATTGTATTGATTGCCTGCCATTGTATTGATTGACTGCCATTATATTGATTGCCTGCCATTGTATTGATTGCCTGCAATTTTATTGATTGCCTGCCATTGTATTGATTGCCTGCCATTGTATTTAATGCCTGCCATTGTAATGAATGCCTGCCATTGTATTGAGTGCCTGCCATTGTATTGAGTGCCTGAAGTTGTAATGAGTGCCTACCATTATACGGAGTGCCTGCCATTGTACTGAGTGCCTGCCATTGTAAGAATGCCTGTCATTGTATTGTTGCCTGCCATTGTAATGAGTGCCTACCATTGTATTGAGTGCCTGCCATTGTATTGAGTGCCTGAAGTTGTAATGAGTGCCTACCATTGTATTGAGTGCCTGCCATTGTATGAGTGCCTGCCATTGTATTGAGTGACTGCCTTTGTATTGTGTGCCTGCCATTATATTGAGTGCCTGCCATTATACGGAGTGCCTGCAATTGTATTGAGTGCCTGCCATTATACGGAGTGCCTGCCATTGTATTAAGTGCCTGCCATTGTATTGTGTGCCTGCCATTGTATTGTGTGCCTGCCATTGTAAGTCTACTTGCCATTGTAATGAGTGCCTGCCATTTTATTGAGTTCCTGCCATTGTATTGTGTGCCTGCCATTGCAATGAGTGCCTGTCATTGTATTGTGTGCCTGCCATTGTAATGAGTGCCTGCCATTGTCTTGAGTGTCTGCCATTGTATTGAGTGCCTGCCATTATAATGAGTGTCTGCCATTGTACTGAGTGCCTGCCATTGTAAGACTGCCTGCCATTGTATTGAGTGCCTGTCAATATATTGTTGCCTGTCATTGTAATAAGTTTCTGACATTGTAATGAGTGCCTGCCATTGTATTGTGTGCCTGCCATTGTATTGAGTGCCTGCCATTGTTTTGAGTGCCTGTCGTTGTAGGAAGTGCCTGTCATTGTATTGAGTGCCCGCCATCGTACGGAGTGACTGTCATTGTATTGAGTGCCTTACATTGTTCGCAGCTCCTGCCATTGTCCTGAGTGCCCTGCCATTGTATGGAATCCCTGTCATTGTACTAAATACCAGCCATTGTACTGAGTGCCTGCCATTGTAGGGAGTGCGAGCAATTTTATGGAGTTCCTGCAATAATACTAAATGCCTGCAACTGTATGGAATGTTACTCCATTGTGCTTGCCTTTGTACTGAGTGACTGTCTTTGTACTGAATGCCTGTCATTGTAAGGATTGCCTGCTATTGTGCATAGTGTCTGCCGCAGTTGTGAGTGCCTGCCATTGTACTGAATGACTTTAATTGTACGCTTGCAAAGCAGTTTGCTTGCAATTTGACAGGCATTTTGACCAGGTATCCAAAACACATTAATTAGTTGCTCAGTCATATACCGTCTGTTTGGGATCGCACCAACCAGCATCACGTCTCTTATATCTCATATTGCAGGTGACTATTTCTTCTCGCGACTTTTATTCAGAACCAAGACATGACACCGTAACACTACTGAGTGTTTCTGGAATGTTAGTAATAAAATTGAGTGTTTCAAGTAATATTTTACTATTGTACAAAGTTTCGTGTAGGTTTACCATTAAATTTAATTTTAATTATACGGAACATATTATTTTAAAGTACTAAATTTCATATTTTACAGCAGTTAGTATATTAGGTTGAATAAAGAACAAATTTCATTTACAAAATTTTCCTATTAAAATTGATTGACGGAGCAACACCCCCCCCACCCCCCAACCCTTTCCACTCCTTTTTTTTTCTTTTAAAAAAAGTGGATTTATCACAACAATTGAAGTAAAAGCTTTCAGGGTTATGATACATTGCAGAACGCCCTAATCTCATTTGGAAATGTGCATCTGATATCGAATCATTTAGAGAAAAGCATAGAGACATTAAAATAATAAGAAACATAAAAAATAAGAACCTCTTCCACACTAACGAGTTAAATTTGTAATTTCAGTAAGAAAAAATATCGAGACAACCTTATGGTTTTTGGAATTTAAGAAGGATAATCTAATAAAGAATATTTAAATAGCTAAATCTGAAAGGTGAAATCTACTAATAACTATGTGTGACAAGTAATTCCTCTGAGACATTGCAATCCTCATAAAATGCACCCACACATTCAGGGACGTAGTTTGACTAAATGTTGATTTACTTCTAAATAATAAACTTACGATTCTCCGCCCCCCCCCCCCACACCTACTTTATAAAATGGGTCATACAAATTAATAAAAGAACACAAATACTGTACACTCCCGTGCCCTCCAAAGCACCTTTTATCCCCATCCATGAAGAGAATGATACTTCTGATGAACTATTTCTTCTGAATGGTACATTAAAAAAAGGTTTTGTAATTTAAAATGCATGTATGAAACAAAGACTTACCAAAAACTTTTCTTTAAAAGATGTTGAAAAGCGCACCGTACTGAATATAAGCTTATTAAAAACATATGAACCAAAAATAATATAGCTTGAACGTCCCTCGATGCCTTTGAAAAATTACCACAAAAAGTATATTATTTACCCCCTACATTGTACGGTTTAAAAAAAAAACACCATTATTGTATAAAGGGAATCTGACAGAACTTTCCAGGAACCATCTATAAGTCAGGAGGGATGACAATGTCAAATTTGTTTGAGATCCATTGTTTGGTTTTCCTAGTGATTGAAACAAACAACCAAAGAAACAAACAAACATAGTCACACTGAGGTTTATTATGTTATCATTTGATCGAAAGAAATGCTATTGAGGGCATATCAAATTCAATAATCCCTTGAAAATGTATCTGGTTTTTTTAGTGCTAATCATTTAAAACAATAGTGATCAACTATATAAGTGATTTTTCTTTGACAGAAATTACAAAGAACTTTTGGATGAATATTACGGATTTATGCAATGGAACGGCCGAAACGAAGCTGACTCTACTGTAAGTAAACTATTTCGTTCTTGACGGTAATATTCGGTAATCTATAGTGTGAAAGTGGCCATTGCAGCATTTAAAGAAATTATTCAAGAGTAAACAGTTCTGCAAAAGCATCGTTCTAAAAATTTAACTTTAGAGTGTTTTCTTTAAAGTGAATTGTTATTTTTATTTTATAGTTGTAATGTAGACATATAAACATTAAGTAGTTATCCACATTTCATTAATGGTAGATAATTTGATTTTAAAATGTTTGTGTTTACATATTTGCCAATCGAATTGATTTTGATATACTTTAAATCAGTTGGTGTGGTCAATTACTTACTGTTTTTGTTTTTGTTCCTATATTTAAAAAAAACATACCTCATGAACGTCATTTCGGTAGGGCAAGGTGGGGCATTTGCCCTCCCCCTTTAATTTGCAGGTTTTTTTGAAATTTCTATTTACTGTGGAGCCTACAGTAACAAAAAACTTAACAAGCCGACCAAGTTTTGGTCACCCCCCCCCCCTCTTTGAAAAACCCTGAAATGACGCCCCTGGTATTAATTGTACAATCATGTAGAATGTTTTGACTTATGCACAATAAAATGGTTATTTCATTTTTTTTTTTTTTTGAAATACCACTTATTGTCTAACGCTCAGGTTTACATAATCTACTTAAATCTCTCATGAAACAAGCACTATGTGGGATTCAGATGTATTTATAGTCTTATAAAAGTCCACTCAGAATCCAGATGCTTTAAAGGAATACATTTTTAAGAGCATATTCATTACCGCCGAATGGGGAATTTTTTATTCTAAATATGTGTTCCCAATTAAGGTTTTCTCAATGATATGTTATCGATATCAGTTGTAAAGCCGTTTGAACTTATAACAATCACGAAGAACCTGTCTAGGACATTTTGATATAGAAACTAGACAAAAATTAAAAATTGTACAGTGATTTTAAGTTAAATTTGTTTGGATGTACCCGTTAATACAGTTTCCATCGGAAAACACATACAATCTATAGTTATGAAGTAGCTAAAAAAATAATTATGTCGTTTGGGGTCGCCACAACATGATGAACTGTATTAAAGTGTCGCAGCATTAGGAAGGATGAGAAGCACTGGTTTAGAAAAAAATGGAGATTTTCACTGATTTTTTTATGGAACATCTCGACTCAGATATATATACATGAGATACTATAATAATGATGATGTATATGTAATACTCTATCAGGAATGTGAAAATTGCATAACGGATGATCGAGATGACTTCTTCTATCAATTAGCCTTGCTTAATGAGTAAGTATTTGTTGTTGTGCACTGCATCATTCATCTCCTATAAAACCCTACTAACTCTACTGTAAGAAATGCCAACTAGAACTTTACTTTTCCTTTTACCATGTATATTCTCCCAACTTGCCGTATCTCCACATCCGTTTCAACCCCTAACTCTCATCATCTTTAATCTCTCAAATTCCTCTCAACTCCTCAGCCTTATCTGTTCCCAGCCTCTCCACCAACCTGAATGCCCGACCTTTCCACTAAACGCTACCAGTCGCTACTTCTTATACTCTTGGTGATTGACAATATTTTTTCCCCCGTTTATTAGTTGGCAGGTCACTTCATCGACAGACTCTTCATTTATAAATACGCTTCACAAATCGAAAATCCATCGACTGAAATTTCATGGGACGCCCATGCAAAATAGGAACCACTTGACTATTGATCCGATTTTATGTAATATATTGTTTTTTTCGGGTTATACTGGCGGGTTTAACGCGCCATTGATGAAGTGCATGTCGATGAAGTACATGTCGATGAAGTACATGTCGATGAAGTGCATGTCGATGAAGTGCAAGTCGATGAAGTGCATGTCGATGAAGTGCATGTCGATGAAGTGCATGTCGATGAAGTGCATGTCGATGAAGTGCATGTCGATGAAGTGTCATGAAACCTTATCATTTTTATGCGCTCAGTTTAGCAGTGTATTACATTATATTAACTAAATTAAAATTAATTTAATCTTTACACCACTATTTCCAACTTTTAAATAGTTATATAAAAAAGCATACTTAATTTTATTATTTATTTTTACTCATTGAGTTTTAAAAGATGATCCGGCTATTTGTTCCAACGTTGTACTTGTCAAGTATTAGAATTTAAAAAAAACAACAATTCTTTAGTATTCTGATTAAATTTTAAAGTGTCATTAGTTAAACCCAGGAGATCAAATTTATTGCACTTTTATTTTACTACGCTTCAAAATTTCAATTCAACTGTATGATGTATTTTGTTATTTTTCTGTTTTAGAAAAACACGTAAAGAAGTTGGTCACCAAAAAGAAGATATGTTAATCAAGTGCAGCTTTCAAAATAAACAATGTAATGGAAGGTCGGTCTATGGTCATTTCTTTTTATTAGACACTGCCTAATATTCCCGGCGTGATCCGCGTTTCCTGTGCCCGACAAGATCCCGATCTAGTTGGTATTCCTTTTTCAATCCGAATAGAATCCCAATTCCAATCGGATAACGATCCCGTTGGAATACCGATCCAGATGGGATTCCCGTTTCCATTTAGGATCCCGATCCCGTTTGGATATCGACCCCATTGGAATTTTGACCCCCGTGGGATTCCAATCCCGATGGGGTCGCATTTCCAAGTAGGAAATTTTCTTGAAAATTCGAGACCGAACCTATCGGGAAACGGGATCCCATAGGAGAAGATGATCCCTGTGGCAAAGGGGATCCCAAAGAGAATAGGATCCTAACTGGATCGGGATCCTAATGTCATCAGGACTACACCTGCAGACGTGATCGGGATCACACCTAAAAACGGGATCGGGGCACCACCGGGAAACGGGATCTTACCGAGAATCACGTTTTTCCCCCTTTGCGTTAAATTGCAATGTTAATGAAAAGGCTGTAAAAGTTGTTTTTTCCTAATGCAACGCCGTGTATTTTGCTAAGTTAATTTTAAATCCAGTGTTATTTTAATAAAAACTATATAAGGGTACTGCTACAAGGCTAGGCCTAGATCCATTAATTCATAAAGAGCATAGAGTGTTGTCTAAGCCTATTGATATTTATATAGTTATATAAGGAAAAAGAAACGGGGCCCCCGACCCAAAAAACTGCACTCAAAACACATCTCTTTAAACTCTACTACCCCGACTGATTCCTCACATCTGACCGATAAACGCTGCTGCTGGTCGCCGTCCATGGCTTGTCATGTAAAAGTTCTGGTGTGGATGAGGTGAATATGCATTAGATTTTGTTTTGTCTCTATACATCTGTTCTTTATTACATATATCTATTTTATGTTATTGTTACGATTATGTCTCTTTTAAAATATTTTTATGTACAGCGCGGTAAGACAGCAAATAATAATAATAATAATAATAATATTATGACTTCATTACCCTTCTGTATATGAATATGGATAATAAGGTGTATGTGTACCAAGTTTTGTATAAGATCGGAGTATTTGTTGTTAATTTTATTTGCATAGCTCATATCAGAAAAAAAACTAATTTTGGGCCTACGGCTCCAAACGGAATGTTATAAAACGTTTATAACCCCTAACAGTTCTTTCTGGACAGTGATGGATATGTGTGCCAAGTTTGGTTATGATCCATCAATCTATGTAGAAAAGTATGTGGAACAAGAAACAAACCCAGAAAAATACTTATTTTAACTTATATTTATATATATACTAGCAAGTACCTGGCATGCTTTGTAATGACACTCAAATTAAGAAAGTAGTTGCGTTTTAATTATGTTTTTTGAAGTACTTTGTATATAAAAAAAAATTCCGTCTGGTGCATAGACGCCTAAATTAGAAGGTTTTTCGATGCGTGAGCAGGCCAGATACAGCTTTCCATGTTAGAAACAGGGATTCTCAACATTTAGTCCACATTATTACGGACCGTTATAGATGGAGAATTTAATCTCTGTTGTTTTGTATAGGGCTCGTTATAAAAAACAGTCCATAATAAAGGACGATACCAAAGGTTAAAAATAATAACAAATAAAACGACAATTAAGGCCAGAGCTAATTACAATTAATAACTTTTTAATTTGTGAACTACAATTAAATAATAACAGCAAGAGAAATATAATTAAAATTATAAACTTACAGATTTGCTGGTACCGGTACTGTATATAAAAATACAATGAGCACAAAATTGTACGAGGAAATGAAAATCTCTACACACAACAAAGTATAATGACACACAGCATGCCTCGTAATCAAGGAAAGGAAAATCTCCCCCGTAATTTTTTCTTATCCCTTTTATACTCAGTTTCAGATGATCATTCTGGAAAAAGGAATACGCAGTCTTACTGCTTCTCGCATTCTCTAGATCGTTCGATCCTGTTCCACAGAAACGGACGATAGTAAACAAAAGTATCAACAAAGGGATATTTTTTTCTAGCCTCCCCAACACAGGACCGACATGAAAGAGGTCATGCACGTGGAAGGCGGGCAAAGCGTCTTAAAATACGTCATCCCTTATAACACCTCCCCTCTTAAAAGAAAAAAATTCATTTTTCGAAACTTCTTACTTTAAAAAAATATTAAACAAGCTTCTTTATAGCTTATAATCAACTACATAATTTTTTATTTTTTTTTTGTGCAGAGAAAATTAATCTCTGGACAAAGTATCAGCAATCACATTATCTTTGCCTTTGATATGTTTTATGTCCAAATTATATTCTTGTAAAAATAGACTCCATCTTAACAATCTTTGATTTTTGGAGACCATCTTATTCAAAAATGTTAAAGGATTGTGATCAGTAAAAACAAGTACTGAATGTAAGGAACAACTGACATAAAAATCAAATTGTTGTAGAGCAAGAATTAAACCTAAACATTCTTTTTCTACAGTGGAATAATTTTTCTGATGGGAGTTAAATTTCTTTGAAAAATAACAAACAGGATGATCCACACTGTGGTTATCTTCTTGAAAAAGAACTGCACCAATGCCAACATCACTGGCATCTACAGCTAATTTAAACTGTTTGTTAAAGTCTGGCGCAATGAGAACAGGAGCATTAGCTAGTATTCTTTTAATGTTTTCGAATGCTTCCTGACAGGCATCTGACCAATGAAATTTTGCATTTTTCTTTAACATATTACTTATGGGAGAAGCAATAACTGAGAAATGTTTGCAAAATTTTCTATAGTAACCTGCCATTCCCAAAAATCTCATTAACTGTTTTCTAGTAGTGGGTGGTGGAAGTGCTGCAATAGCATTTATCTTAGCTTGAACAGGTTTTAAATGACCTTGACCCACTATGTGACCTAAATATTCCACAGTTGCATGACAAAATTCACACTTATTTAAATTTACAGTTACATTTACCTGCAAGAATTTTGTAAATAGAGATCTTAATTGATTTACATATTTGGAAAAATCTTGACTGTAAATAATTACATCATCAATATAGGCGCTGCAATTTTCCTGGTCAGCAATAATGTTGTTAACTAGACATTGGAATGTAGATGGGGAATTTTTCATTCCAAACGGCATTACTTTATATTGGTATAAACCATCTGGAGTACAAAAAGCAGAGACTTCTTTTGCTCTGTCAGATAGGGGAACCTGCCAATAACCTGATAGTAGGTCTATCTTGGTTACATATTTGGCATCGCCTATTCGATCTATAAGATCGTCTATCCTTGTAATCGGAAAGGAATCAGACTTGGTAACTGAATTCACTTTCCTGAAATCAGTGCAAAACCTGTAACTTTTGTCAGGTTTTGGGACTAAAATACATGGAGAACTCCAGTTACTAGAGCTTGGTTCAATGATATCATTTTCAAGCATGTATTTTATTTCAGAACGGATTATTTCAAGTTTTTCGGGATTGACCCTATAGGGGTGTTGCTTGACCGGAACTGCATTGCCAATGTCAACATCATGTACAGCAATGTTGGTTTTATTAGGCACGTCAGGGAAAAGTGAAACAAAATCTGCAATAACAGACTTGATAACATCTTTTTCTGACAATGACAAATGTCCAAGTTTCTGATCAATATTGACCAGTATTTCTGAATTTTTAAGTTTGTAATGACCAACTTTTTCTGGGACACTGTCAAATATTTCAGTAACATTTTCTTTAGGTACTGAAGTTACATTTGAGATTGTGTTAACATTAGTTTCTGAGGATGGACAATTGTCATCACATTTTCTTTCTACATATTCTTTTAACATGTTAATGTGACATAACTGTTTCTTTCTTTTACGATCTGGTGTTAACACAATGTAATTTAAGTCATTAAGTTTGGACTCAACTACATAAGGACCAAAATATCTAGCTTGTAGTGCCTGTCCTGGTATTGGCAAAAGTACAAGCACTTTGTCCCCTGAAGCAAACTGTCTGAATTTGGACTTTTTTTCATACCAAACTTTCATTTTGGATTGAGAATCCTTCAAATGTGACTTAGCCAAATTAACGGCGTTAAAAAGTTTAGTTTTAATCTTTAGGACATAGTCCAAAAGTCCTTCAGTGGGTGTCGATGACATCCACGTGTCTTTTAAAAGTTTAAGGGGGCCGCGAACTGTATGGCCAAATACCAGTTCGAAGGGGCTGAATCCAAAAGATTCTTGAACTGCTTCTCTTGCAGCGAACAGTAGCATGTTGATCCCTTCATCCTAGTCTTTCTCTTGTTCTAGGCAGTACGTTCTCATCATGTTCTTTAATGTCTGATGGAATCGCTCAAGTGCTCCCTGCGACTCAGGATGATACGCACTCGACAAGCAGTGTTCTATACCCAATTGGTTCATCACTTGTTTGAATAGTCCAGCCTTGAAGTTGGTTCCTTGGTCAGACTGTACAGACTTCGGAAGACCAAACAATGTAAAAAACTTCGTCAGGGCTTTGGCGATGTTCGGAGTCTTGATATTGCGAAGAGGAATAGCTTCTGGGAACCTTGTTGATGCACACATGATTGTCAGCAAATATTGGTGACCTGATTTTGTCTTTGGCAGAGGCCCAACGCAGTCTATTATGACGCGACTGAAAGATTCTTCAAACGCTGGAATGGGTTGAAGAGGAGCTGCTGGTATCTTCTGATTTGGTTTCCCTACCACTTGACAAGTATGACATGATCTGCAGTAGTCCACCACATCTTTCTTGATTTTGGGCCAAAAGAAGTGTGACGTAATTTTGTGATATGTCTTGTTCACTCCCAAATGGCCTGAAAGTGGTGAATCATGGGCTAAGTTGAGGACTTCGTTCCTGAAAAGTTCAGGAACTACAATCTGGTGAACAATCCTCCATTCTTCATCAGCCTTGGCATCTGGAGATCGCCTTTTCCTCATAAGTATGTCATCTTGTAAAAAGTAACAAACAGGGAATTGCTCAGAATCTTCTTTGGTCATAGCGTTTTCTCGAAGTTTAATGATTTCTGGATCATTCTTCTGCTCTTCAATGAGCTGTGTTCGAGTTGGTGTTTTGTGATCCTTTGATTCTTCATTCAGTTGGGCAAAAAAGGTCGTTCCCAGATCAATTTCAGATTGGATTTTATTACTTTTTAATGAACTCTCTTTTTCTGAGATCTTCAGACTCATTGCCCTGGTAACAGCACATGCTGTATATATTTCTGGATCTTCTTCTGGAGATTCCATGAGACAGGGTTCTTGAGTTACGATGGGTTCGGCTATCACCTTCCCACCAGCTAAGTCGTTGCCTAGCAACAACGAGATGCCGTCCAATGGTAATGTTGGTCGGACACCTGCAACCACAGGTCCGGAAACTAGGTCTGATTTGAGATGGATGAGATGTAGAGGTACGTCGATACATCCTAGTTCTACGCTTTTCAACAGTATGTTGCTTCCAGTAGCAGTTGATGCAGATAAGGGAAGTATACCCTTTAGTAATAAGGACTGTGAAACACCCGTATCTCTTAGGATTTTGATTGGTCGTAGACTTGAAAAATCACCTGGCAGTGATACAAATCCTTCCGACATGAAGGGCATGAAGTCTTGTATGACATCAGTGTTTTCTGATGTGGAATTTTGGACCTTGGTAGAAAAACTCCTGTTGGAGTCTTGAGAACATTCGGCTAGGGTAGAGGAAGTAAAACTCTGTGTAGAGTCGTCAAAACTTGCACTCAAGTCCTCAGTAAGACGCCCTCTGGAGGTAGACCTCTTCTCGGAGCAAAAGGATCTTGGCGACAAGCTCATAAAACTCGCAGTCGAAGCAGGAACTTGGCTGGAGTCAGTAAAACTAGCCTTATTGTTCATATTGAAACTCTTTGATGAGTTGTGACAAACTTCTTTGAAGTTTGTATGGACATCTGGAGAGCCAAAACTTTTGACTTTTGAAAATGTGTTTCCAGATGTATGACGAGACGTAAAACCGGAGACTTTGTGTGGTGTACCAGGATGTGTGGTCTTCTCAGTTTTCTTCTTGAGTTTCCAACACTCATCCCTCGTATGTCCTTCTTTTTTACAGTAGGCACATGTGTCTTTTGCACTCATTTCTTTTGTACCGGGTTTATATGGTTTTTGTGGAGGTTTGCTGTAAGTCGATGTTGTTGCCTTGTTTTGCCTGTCTTTTCTGGTTTCAAATGGGTTTTTTGAGAGTTGATGTGAGATGGTGAAGTCATCAGCTCACACTGCTGCCGTATGTGCGTCACCTTCGCCACGGTCTGCAATATGTGTCCGTACCTCTTCACGAACACAATTCTTAAACTCTTCCATCAGAATTAGTTTCTTGAACCTTTTGAAGTCGGTGTCAGTGTTCGTTGCGTGCAGCCATTTATCCAGGAGTCGTTCCTTTTCCCGGAGGAACTCAACGTGAGTTTGGCCATCCCGTTTCCACAGCTCCCTAAACTTTTGACGGTATGCTTCGGGGACACATTCATAAGCCTTAAGTATTAAGGATTTAACAATGTTATAATCCCCACGCTGTTCTGCGTTCAAGGACACAAAAACTTCGGCTGCCCTGCCAGTCAGAGCCGGTTGCAGTAAGGTAGACCACATGTTTTCAGGAATTTTAAAATTTTGGGCAGTTATTTCAAACTGTGCAAAATATTGATCCACCTCTTTTTCTGCAAATTTCGGTATTACTTTTGCAAATTTAATTGCATCGCAACCCTGACCGGCTGGAGCCGTGAGTCTATTTTCCATTGGCCTTAATTTCCATTTCTTTTAGTTTTATTTGTAGTTCTCTATATTTTTCTTCTTGCTCTCTTTTTAGCTCTAGCTCCATTTGCTTAATCTCTCGTTCTTTTTCTCTCTGAGCATCTAGCTCCATTCGTTTGAGCTTTAGTTGGAGCTCCATACTAGGATCATTCGGCTGTGTCACTGAGGCTAGTTCATCCTCAGACAAAATATCTTCATCCACTAAGTGGACGATGATCATATCACGTACTGTCTTATTTAGCGCCGAATGAGCTACATTAATTCCTAAGTCTTTCGCAATGGAAAATAGCTCCTTTCTCGAACATTTGTCCAATGCCTCTACTGATGGGTTAACAATATCAAACTCCATTTTGACACAGGCAAATTATAACAATATAAGTTTTATAAATGTTCAAGCTTAGTGAACACACTTATAAAAAATAGAATTTCAAAAATAAATTGCAACTAGCTCTGTTATTGGTATCGTTAAAAAATATGGTATCGTATACTCAATTTAGTCTGAGTAAATTAAAGAAAACAGGGGGTCAAAAATCCTCAAACACTCAATTTATTATTGGTGTAATAATAAATTTATGGATTCAAAAACACCCAAGGACGAGTCACCCAATTTATTTGGGGGCTTGTGAGAAATAAACAATATAGATTCTATATATCCACGGAAGAGCCCACAATTTATTACGGACCGTTATAGATGGAGAATTTAATCTCTGTTATTTTGTCTAGGGCTCGTTATAAAAAATAGTCCATAATAAAGGACGATACCAAAGGTTAAAAATAATAACAAATAAAACGACAATTAAGGCCAGAGTTAATTACAATTAATAACTTTTTAATTGTTGAACTACAATTAAATAATAACAGCAAGAGAAATATAATTAAAATTATAAACTTACAGATTTGCTGGTACCGGTACTGTATATAAAAATACAATGAGCACAAAATTGTACGAGGAAATGAAAATCTCTACACACAACAAAGTATAATGACACACAGCATGCCTCGTAATCAAGGAAAGGAAAATCTCCCCCGTCATTTTTTCTTATCCCTTTTATACTCAGTTTCAGATGATCATTCTGGAAAAAGGAATACGCAGTCTTACTGCTTCTCGCATTCTCTAGATCGTTCGATCCTGTTCCACAGAAACGGACGATAGTAAACAAAAGTATCAACAAAGGGATATTTTTTTCTAGCCTCCCAACACAGGACCGATATGAAAGAGGTCATGCACGTGGCAGGCGGGCAAAGCGTCTTAAAATACGTCATCCCTTATAACAACATACTTGAAGTGATTGATCCACCCATGCAACAGCTCTGTTTGAAAATATATTTATATAGCTTATATCATTTAAAAAATGAATTTAGGGCCTCCTTGTCCCAAATATTGTAAAATGGTTGTAGTAATATCCTAGTACAAGATTTTTATCTAGAACTTTGTTTCCTCAAATTGTATCTTCTTTAATAAATTGTTGTTTTTTTTATGATTGCCATCAACTATGGTTTGAACACAAAACTTGTTAAACGGAGTGATAATCACAACGATGTGAAGGTCATTTCAATCTTATTTTGTTAGGTGGCGCTATATAAATTTATTTAGTGGTCAATGAAATATATCATTATATTATTTCCTACACACACACACCAGCTTTTCCAGTAATCGCCGGATGTTATTTTTCAGTGACTTTAAGACAGTGTTAACTAACCAGTACGGTAGTTGCTACACGTGGCAATTCGACTCCTCATCTCATCACAGAGGACGAGACGATGGTGAGGAACACAAAAAAACTCCTTTCAATTTCTTTAAAAATTCTTGACAATGACTAGAACATAAGATGTTTTTAATAGGAATGCTCGATGGTGGGCCCGGGGGGAGGGGGATGTTTAAATCAGTTTATTTCATCTTCAAGTTTTGCGACATAAAAAATGCTTCAAAATTATATACATATAGATATTATATAGTCTATACATATATATATATATAGAGAGAGAGATTAGATGAAGTACCCGTTCTACGCCCGGGTGGTGCGCCTTTCTATTGTCACATATTGATAAATGCACGACCGGCTATGGAGTTCAATTATTGTTTTAAAACTCCTTTACAGACCGCCGTTTTGGCGTAAACTATGTGGTCTTTCTTTAGGTTACCTTGTTGGTCAGTTCCTAAGACGTATACCTTGACTTGCTGCTCATGAAAAGGTCAACCTAATGTTGTCCATGGCTCGGCCACCCTTAACCAACAGTTTTCTTCACATATGTGGAATTCTATGAATACCAATATGGGAAGAGATAGTCTATTCAGGATTCATATATATTGTAAAATTGCGCTTTTCAGATATACCATATGCACGGTGAAACACAGCAGTAATTTCTCCTCTGGTATTGGGAGCGTTGATTCTGCAGGGCGCACATTATTTGCTCCCCCCTCTCTCTCTCTCTCTCTCCCTCTCTTTCTTTCTTTCTTTCTTTCTCTCTCACTCTCGAATGTCATACTATATTCAACTGGCGTTCGGTTTTCCCGATTTGCCTTAAACATTTCAACTTGTTCAAATTGGAGCAACTCACAGCAAAAAATGTCATCAATACAAAGTACACAGAAGCAGCAAGAACTATAATCTCTGCACCAAATGCACTCACTAAAAATAGCTATAGCGATGACGGACAATAGACCTGGTGTCTTATATAATAAATATATGAAGTAAAATATATTAATACTCTATATCCATCACAGGTTTGATGATGACTTTTTATCTGGAGACAGATGAGTACACACCAGGATTGAGAGACAGACAAGGTGTTCGATTGATTATACACGAAAGGGGACAGTTTTCCATCAGTGTGGGATGAAGGAATGTTCTTACCAGGAGGAAGTGCGTCTACCATCAATCTAAGGATGGTGAGTTATATGAGTGTGCAGTTTCTTAATAAAATGCATTTCTTATTCCAAAATAACACAGACACTGTTAGAGTATGCAGTAGCGTCACCTGGGATGCGGTTGGTGCAGACTTCAAATTGCGAAATTTACAGAGTTCAGACTTTTTCCCAGTACGTTGTTCAATACAAGAGCAGGCTGCAACCAGAACAGTGTTCAACAAGGTCAAGGTGTTCTTAGAGCATGCTGCCATCAGAGCAGGCTGCCACCACAACAGTGTGTAATCAGAACAGGATACAACAAGGTCAGGGTGTTCTAAGAACATATTTCAATTAGAGCAGGCTGCCACCAGAACAGGGTAACACCAGAACAGGGTAACACCAGAACAGGGTAACAACAGAACAGAGTGACACGAGAACAGGGTGACACGAGCAAAGGGTGACACCAGAACAGGAGGAAACCGGGGAAATCGTTTCCCGATCAGGTTGCAATTACAACAGACTGACAACAGAGTGGGCTGTCACCAGAGTAGGATGTAACCTGAGTAGGCTGTCACCAGAATAGGCTGTCACCAGAATAGGCTGTAACAGAGTAGGCTGTCACCAGAATATGCTGTAACAGAGTAGGCTGTCACCAGAGAAAACAGACTCCGTCATATCAACGGGGAAGTCTGGAAACATGTGAACAAAGGATGACCTAATTACGTGGGAGCGCTCTCAGCCAGTCATAGCAGGTGGCCTAAAATAAGTTTGTGGGTTAGCCTACTGTCTTGTGCCCCACATCATTGGTAGTGAAGGTCGGGTTGGCCTACTGTCTTGTTTCCCACATAATTGGTAGTGAAGGTTGGGTTTGCCTCCGGTAATGGGCCACTCATCATTTGTAGTGAAGGTCGGCTTGGCCTCCAATCTTGGGTCCCACATCATTGGTAGTGAAGGTCGGCTTGGCATCCAGTCTTCGGCCCCACATCATTGTTAGTGAAAGTCGGGAATCTTCGTGGGTCATCTGTCAAGATCAAATGTCAGTAGCTCTATGCTCGTACCGGAGGGGGTGGTCGTACCATGTGTTTACCGCACTAGTCGACTTCAACCCTAGTGACGACTCCAACCCTAATGACGACTCCAACCCTAGTGATGACCCCAACCCTAGTGACGCACGCCACTGACAACGTATAATTTTCCGAGTGTTGATGTCTTAACAATGTACCTCCTTATCGAGGACAGGCCTTTAGCAATAACCTTTTATGTGTTTTCTATTTAAAATGTTAGTAATTACTTCTGTGATTAGCGTCAGTTCACACGATCAAATTCCTTTCAAATTTGCTTCACATTTTAGTATAAATGTGCTATTTTGTGCGTGATTTCTGTTTTCTTTTTCTTTTTTTTCTTTGTTTTTTTTTGTTTTTTGGGACAAAATTGAGAATGTGAGCAAACAGTAATTTGAAAGTTGTGACAAGGCTTCATACAAAAATCGCATCAAGCGTATGGAAAAAATTTGACAAGAATGAGCTGTGTCTTAGAGAACAAGTTTTTTTAGGCACTCTGACTTCTGATTACATACGACCAGGGCCGGATTAACCTCTAGGCAAACAAGGCACGTGCCTTGGGCACCAAGCGTTTGGGGGCACCACAAGTCCTCAAGAAATTAATAACAACTTTAAGTCAAGAAACAACTGAAAATTGAACAAGTGCTATGAAAATGAAGAAATACATTATAATAAAAATTCACATTCAAGTTTGGTACAATCTTGAATGTTTAAAAATTAAGCGCATAAAAATTTTTAAAAACTCCTGGTGAATGGTAATGAGTAAAATGCGGACCATGCGGACTCACTCGGCTTGTAAATAAATAATGCGGTCGTATTCAAATTTTAAAAATTTTTGGGAAGTTTTATAAAAAAATTTAAACAATTTTCATATTTGCAATAAATAATATTAAAATAATAACATTAATTAATTAATTCGACCGGGAATCCCTTAGTGATAGACACAAAATGAGCATGTGAACTTGAGAACGTGTGCTGATTTGTATTCTGCACCAGCAGATCACTTGCATTAATTTAGGAATGAATTTGAAAGATTTGAAGAAGCTGCAGAAATAATACCACCAGGTGTAGAATGATGTAGCAGTTCGATTTTCTTGTTTGGTCGATGTATCACTATCACAAACATCTCAGTGTTGTGAATAACTAATAAATGCTTATCCTAATGATCTGAACAATAATTTATGTACTGAACTACAACAGTTTCATTCATATATTCGCAACAAGTTTCCTGCATCAAAATCGGAAAAGAACACGTTCAATCATGGAGAATTATACAAAGTAATAGTTAGAGACAACATCGAGTGTGCCTTTCCAAATGTTGAAATCACCTTGCGCATATTTTTAAAATTAATGGTTATTAACTGTTCAACTGAGCGCTCTTTTTCTCAGTTGAAACGTACTAAAAATCCAAATAGATCAACAATGAAACAAGAAAGGCTCGATTCCTTATCTCTGCTTATGATCGAGGCAGATGTGTTGCGCAAAATTAACTTTGACGATATACTCAAAAAACTTCGCTAGATGTAAATCTAGGAAATAAATCTTTAAAATGTAAATGACAAAATCTTTTTGATTTTTTCATCTAATAAAAAATAAATTATTTTTGTCTATTATTATTTCAAAATTTATTAACTATTAATTTTAATATAGAAATACTTTATTGTAGGTTTTATATAAGTGTTAGTAATACAAACTACAAATATATTTGCTAACAACTGAATAATATTGAACATACCAGCAGTCACGGTCAGTGAAAGATCAGGGGCCACGGGCAGAAGGGGGCACCCATGTGGGTTTGTGCCTTGGGCACTAAAATGGCTTAATCCGGCCCTGCATACGACGCTAAACGATATAAGTCATATAAGGTGTGAGTCGAGTACATTCTATCGTGAAATGAAATTAAATAGTGTATTTAAAATGTTGTACTTGCATGTATGTGATTGTACGGTATTTATTGTTTATCAAGAAGCGGTTATGTAAATGGGTAAAATTCTGGCGAAAACACGTTTCATATTTCCTTCATTTTCCCCCTTCAGAAGTAATACTGCAATGGATTATGCTCATAGAGTATAGCCGTTTTAAAAAAAGTCAAACTCTTAGTATCTTTCTTAGATCTTCATCAACAGCAAGAATATTGAAAAATAGGAGGGTATGATTTTTGGATGTTGGGGTGGGGGCGGGGCTAAAAAGAATTTGTGGCTAGCAGCGAGTCTATGTGTCAAGTTTCGGGAAGTGGGTCAAGTAGCCTAACGAAGAGTAGCCTCCATAAACATAAGCAAAGACAATATAAAGCAATTAAAAATACAGGCATTATCAACCCCAAAAAAACTCGAAATCTTTCTTAAAAGGCGGCCGATTATTCCACTTGATATTAAAGCAGAAATATATTCACAAATCTCGGATGACTGCCGGACTGCGATTTGGTAAAGTAGTGTAGTAATGCCTTAGTAGTGTAGCAATGCCTTAGTACTGTAGCAATGCCTTAGTAGTGTAGCAATGCCTTAGTAGTGTAGCAATGCCTAAGTAGTGTAGCAATGCCTTAGTAGTGTAGCAATGCCTTAGTAGTGTAGCAATGCCTTAGTACTGTAGCAATGCCTTAGTACTGTAGCAATGTCTTAGTACTGTAGCAATGCCTTAGTACTGTAGCAATGCCTTAGTGCTGTAGCAATGTCTTAGTACTGTAGCAATGCCTTAGTAGTTTAGTAATGCCTTAGTACTGTAGCAATGCCTTAGTAGTTTAGTAATGCCTTAGTACTGTAGCAATGCCTTAGTAGTTTAGTAATGCCTTAGTACTGTAGCAATGCCTTAGTAGTGTAGTAATGCCCTAGTAGTGTAGTAAAGACTTTGTAGTTTAGTAAAGTCTTTGTAGTATATTAAAACCTTAAGAGTGAAGTTAAAGACTTTTCTTTACTTTATTCAACAATATGCAAAATGTAATCTTGTATTTAAATATCTTTAAAAAATTCGGAAAGTTTCATTACTATTTGTTTTCTTCTCAAAAGTATTTATAATCGCTATTCAGTTTGTGTTTTTCTTTTCCTATATGAGGGCCGACGTTATCATTTTGACTCCTGGTTAGAATTCAATATATGGTTGGCCGGGTCTGGCCCACTGATTGCTCAAGCTGACATATTGTGTCTTTTTTTTTTTTGCAGACCGAATTAAAGCGTATTGACGCACCGTGCGACCCATGTGTATCAACCGATGACTATAAGAAACAAAATAACTATACATACACTCGAAACGTAAGTACACCTCCCAATCTTAAGGAGTAATCAAGGCGAGAGACTGCAATCAGGTTATGTAAACTGAAATTAGCGAAACAGAGTATGGGAAGCCTAAGGGGGCAAAAGGACGCAAGAAAACAACGAGCGTGTCTTCGGCGTTAAAACAATAGTAGAAACAAACTAAAATAAATAACACATAGCTCCAATGAATTATCCGAGAAGACATCAAGAGGAATGTGTTAATTCACTATTTTAAAATAGCGAGAACCAGGCATGCGTTGCAGTGAAACTCAGAGAAAACAGTTTTTAGTGCTTTTATTACATTCTTGAAGTAATTTTAAATAGAAAATATGTTTTTTGATTTTTCCGTCTGCCACATACACAAATTAATTTAAAGGTATTTCAACATGTGAGCAGGCAACATAAGTGAGAAGCATCGATCTTTTTTTATTTACTTAACACACTTGTAGCGATTGATCCACCCATGCATATTTATTCTTTTTGAAATTATATTTATAGACCTCACATTATAGATTTTTTTTAAAATTAAGGCCCCCGGCCTCAAAAATAAATTGTAAAATGGTTGCACTAATTCAGAGACCTACTTATTATGTCACATACAAACTGAAATTTCGCTATTTGTATTAGATAATATTCCATCCACCAATGCAATAGCTGTTTGAAATTATATGTTTATAGCCCATATAAGAAAAAAATATATGAATCTATCTATCTATTTATCTAGATAGATAGATAGATAGATAGATAGATAGATAGATAGATAGATAGATAGATAGATAGATAGATAGATAGATAGATAGATAGATAGATAGATAGATAGATAGATAGATAGATAGATAGATAGATAGATAGATAGATAGATAGATAGATAGATAGATAGATAGATAGATAGATAGATAGATAGATAGATAGATAGATAGATAGATAGATAGATAGATAGATAGATAGATAGATAGATAGATAGATAGATAGATAGATAGATAGATAGATAGATAGATAGATAGATAGATATATAGATAGATAGATAGATAGATAGATAGATAGATAGATAGATAGATAGATAGATAGATAGATAGATAGATAGATAGATAGATAGATAGATAGATAGATAGATAGATAGATAGATAGATAGATAGATAGATAGATAGATAGATAGATAGATAGATAGATAGATAGATAGATAGATAGATAGATAGATAGATAGATAGATAGATAGATAGATAGATAGATAGATAGATAGATAGATAGATAGATAGATAGATAGATAGATAGATAGATAGATAGATAGATAGATAGATAGATAGATAGATAGATAGATAGATAGATAGATAGATAGATAGATAGATAGATAGATAGATAGATAGATAGATAGATAGATAGATAGATAGATAGATAGATAGATAGATAGATAGATAGATAGATAGATAGATAGATAGATAGATAGATAGATAGATAGATAGATAGATAGATAGATAGATAGATAGATAGATAGATAGATAGATAGATAGATAGATAGATAGATAGATAGATGTGTTTAAAATGTGTTTAGTAGTTTTACCTTAATGATCATATCAGATTCCACTGCCACATGAAATTTCGTTTTAGTTTTGTGAATCGCTGTGTGTCGAAAGGCAAATGCGTCAGTTTTGTGATTGTTATGATGTCAAGGAGACAGAACTTAATAAAGTCCTCAAGAATACAAACATTTCTAAGGCGTGTAACGATTCGAGTGATAAAGGTAATTTAATTGTTATTTTTTAGCTGATATAGTTTGTGTTTTGATCAATTTTTTTTGTGTTTACCACTTGACTCCACCCCACCCCACCCCCTTTTAAATTAATTTTTTTCGATTATCACACCCTCCCGTGATTGGGAAAACGTTTTTTTTTTATACTCTAATTTGTTCTAAAGAATAATATTGGTTCATGCAAATTTCAATACTTGTTTTTTAAATTATGGAGGGTTCCAGCTCACTCCCTGCAGCTGTCCCACACGGTAGGAGGTAGATATTTTAACACTTTTCTCAGACATTTGCGAGAATTACTCTACTGATATGAGCCTTACAATAATGTACTCTTTCTGTGTGTATATGTTAACATTTAAATCATTTGAGGACTGTGCATTTTCACGTGCGGTGCTGTAAGCTGATATAGATTTGCCTGCGCATTTTATTTTGTATTTTTATATAAACTTAAGTTTTACAATTAAGTTGAATATTTTTAATATCACTAGCAATGGTAAAGTTTTTACTCTATGTACTGATTTTCTGTCATTTTTTAAGTATTGTTCAGCAAACGGGCTGTATCTTAAAACGGATTAAATGTGCATAAACCATATAACTGCACGTACAAGAAACCTTTGAACAAAAAATTTTGAAATGATAGAATGTTCTATGGGGGTAATTAAACAGATGAATCAGATTTACACTTAAATAAAATATGGAGAGCGTGCATTATACAGTTACCATAATTCGACATTGGCACCATATACTAATAGGCAGCGACAAGACCATGACAGGCAGTTCCGGCTCATAAAAACAAGAACTCATTACAGGAGCACCTCATTCCTGCCAAAGAAAATCAAGGACTGGAGCAAGCATACAAAAGCAATAGTGTTTGCGAATACACTTGACACATTTGCGTCTATTGCCTTCTGTCTTCCAAAACCCCCCCCCCCCCCCACTTTTTCATAACACCATCGCTGAGTAGCCCTTGCAACCAGTGAAGTATTATCCCCTTCAGAACCATACACACTTACATCACGAACCCGCCTCTACAAACATATGAGCCAGAATGATCAAAACATTGATCGTGAGCCCTAAAAATATAGAAGAAGAAACAACAGTTCGAACGAAGCAGTATGTAATGCACTATAAAAACAGCTCATTAGGGACATACGAGGCTCGATGATAGGTAGGGTTGCATTTATTGTTTTTGGAGGCTAAATTCTCAGATTTATACCCAGGGGTGTAACGATGTTGTGGCAGGGTGTTGGTGGGTGCAACATAAATTAAGCAGACGACCGGCAAGTCGCACCAATTATTTTCATTCTTATATGTTAGTTTACCTATTTAGTTAAGTTAAAAGCTTCATAATAATTCGTTTGAATGTCCTTGTCTATGTTGTAGTAAATGTTATTTCTTCGAAATGGCTTTCTTAAGCTTAAAAAGGGCGCAATTTATTTTTGTTGTTGTTCAGCGTCGCATGATATCCAAAATACTTCTTCTATTTCAATATCCAAGAGTATTTTTTGTTGTTGTTGATGTAACATCAATTACATTAAGCTTTCTATACCAATAATCTCACATGATTTCTTGTAGATTACAAGTGCATGTACTATGATTATTACTATAATCCAAGTTTGTGTGGATGTGTCAACCCCTGCAGGTAATACATTTATCTTACTTTAATTTTAACATATTGAATTCATGTAACTAAAATTGTAATCTTTACATTTAACCCTCAGACAATATATCATAATCTTTACATTTAACCCTCAGACAATAATGCATAATCTTTACATTTAACCCCGAGACAAAGTATGAAAATAATTACATTTTATACCTGAGAGAACATAGTATAATCTTTTCATTTACCTGATATATTATATGACAATTTTTACATTTAACCCTTAGACGGTATATTATAATCTTTACATTTAACCTTGAGACAACATATCATAATCTTTACATTTAAACCTAAGACAATATATGACAATCTTTACAATTAAACCTGAGACAACATATCATAATCTTTACATTTAACCTGAGACAATATATGAAAATGTTTACGTTAAACTTTGAGACAATATATCATAATTTTTACATTTAACGTGAGACAGCATATGATTGCAGCCTGCGAATAATGGGTACCGGATGTGTTGAAACAAAAGAGAGGTCATAATATTAAAGCCTGTCATTTTTGATGATCAGAGGCTCGGTATCTCATTGTTGATCCCACCCATTTTTTACTCTATAAATAAGTATCGGGAAATCCCGGGTACTATCTCAAGAATAGATTAATAAATCACAAACAATTGCTTTATATAAAAACATATAGGTTAAGCTTTAATAATGATCACACAGAATACAAACATTTTGGCAATGCCTTAATCAGTGCCTCAAAAATCAAAACAAAAACATTTACATAAGTATAAATTAAATATATTTAAATATATATATTATTTAAGTGGTCTTATATAGCGCGCTGCCACAGCCTAAGGCTAGGCTAACTTTCCTTTTAACAACAGACCTGTGTTCATTTACAAAGATTTTATTAAATGTGTTATCAAATAAAACTACACGTGTTTGAGTTTCAGTGAGACTGTTTATTCCAAGGAGATTTCACAGGTGAACTGGCCACTGCCTCCTTATCAAGTGAGTCAATGTAATTTTACGCATTACACATTTTTATTAACTGAAAACGTAGGCGGGTAGATAGGTCGTCAGAAATGTCCACCATTTCCTGTCAACTACACATCTACAAGTCTACAAGCTGAGTTTTTCAGTCTCTGTATTTTTATGTCAAAGGCTTTTTATGCCTAAACCTCCTTTTTTTTTTTGTACTCAGAGTCAGCGTAATTTTCTGTTTTAAAGTTGGTCCAGTTCTCTCCGTATTTCTCGAACATATTTTACAAACCTTAGATTTCAACAAATGTGTATTCTCCTCTCCATCATTGTGAGAGATGTGTGTCCATTGGATTATTATTTTTTGTTGACTTTCTCACCTTTTATGTTAGCTGTGGGATACACGTCAATGAATGTTAAGTCATAAAAGTTTAGCTCTCTTTGCACTGTCCAAGCCATGGGCTGAAACTTTTACATTTTTAGTTGGGACCCTTTTTTCAACATTAAAGCTTTTGATTACACAAGTAGTCCATGACGTATCAATCTAATTAAGTTACATCACAGTCCAAACTGATAATAATTCGTGTTTTTTTTAAAGTTTTTTTAATATATATCCGTGCTCGATGCAGGTTTCAGTTTTCAATTTTTAAAAAAAATTGCAGCAGTATTGGATATTGTTGTTGTTGTAGTATTGGATGTTGTTGTTGTAGTATTGGTTGTTGTTGTATTATTGGTTGTTGTTGTTGTAGTGTTCGTTGTAGTTGTTGTAGTATTGGTTGTTGTTGTTGTAGTATTGGTTGTTGTTGTTGTAGTATTGGTTGTTGTTGTTGTAGTATTGGTTGTTGTTGTTGTAGTATTCGTTGTTGTTGTAGTATTGGTTGTTGTTGTTGTTGTAGTATTGGTTGTTCTTGTTGTAGTATTGGTTGTTGTTGTTGTAGTATTGGTTGTTGTTGTTGTAGTATTGGTTGTTGTTGTTGTAGTATTGGTTGTTCTTGTTGTAGTATTGGTTGTTGTTGTTGTAGTATTGGTTGTTGTTGTTGTAGTATTGGTTGTTGTTGTTGTAGTATTGGTTGTTCTTGTTGTAGTATTGGTTGTTGTTGTTGTAGTATTGGTTGTTGTTGTTGTAGTATTGGTTGTTCTTGTTGTAGTATTGGTTGTTCTTGTTGTAGTATTGGTTGATGTTGTTGTAGTATTGGTTGTTGTTGTTGTAGTATTGGTTGTTGTTGTTGTAGTATTGGTTGTTGTTGTTGTAGTATTGGTTGTTGTTGTTGTAGTATTGGTTGTTGTTGTTGTAGTATTGGTTGTTGTTGTTGTAGTATTCGTTGTTGTTGTAGTATTGGTTGTTGTTGTTGTAGTATTGGTTGTTGTTGTTGTAGTATTGGTTGTTGTTGTTGTAGTATTGGTTGTTGTTGTTGTAGTATTGGTTGTTGTTGTTGTTGTAGTATTGGTTGTTCTTGTTGTAGTATTGGTTGTTGTTGTTGTAGTATTGGTTGTTGTTGTTGTAGTATTGGTTGTTGTTGTTGTAGTATTGGTTGTTGTTGTTGTAGTATTGGTTGTTGTTGTAGTATTGGTTGTTGTTGTTGTAGTATTCTTTGTTATATTTGTAGTATTGGTTGTTCTTGTTGTAGTATTGGTTGTTGTTGTTGTTGTAGTATTGGTTGTTCTTGTTGTAGTATTGGTTGTTGTTGTTGTAGTATTGGTTGTTGTTGTTGTAGTATTGGTTGTTGTTGTTGTAGTATTCGTTGTTTTTGTTGTAGTATTGGTTGTTCTTGTTGTTGTAGTATTGGTTGTTGTTGTAGTAGTATTGGTTGTTGTTGTTGTTGTAGTATTGGTTGTTGTTGTTGTAGTATTGGTTGTTGTTGTTGTAGTATTGGTTGTTCTTGTTGTAGTATTGGTTGTTGTTGTTGTAGTATTGGTTGTTGTTGTTGTAGTATTGGTTGTTCTTGTTGTAGTATTGGTTGTTGTTGTTGTAGTATTGGTTGTTGTTGTTGTAGTATTGGTTGTTGTTGTTGTAGTATTGGTTGTTGTTGTTGTAGTATTGGTTGTTGTTGTTGTTGTAGTATTGGTTGTTGTTGTTGTAGTATTGGTTGTTCTTGTTGTAGTATTGGTTGTTGTTGTTGTAGTATTGGTTGTTGTTGTTGTAGTATTGGTTGTTGTTGTTGTAGTATTGGTTGTTCTTGTTGTAGTATTGGTTGTTGTTGTTGTAGTATTGGTTGTTGTTGTTGTAGTATTGGTTGTTGTTGTTGTAGTATTGGTTGTTGTTGTTGTAGTATTGGTTGTTCTTGTTGTAGTATTGGTTGTTGTTGTTGTAGTATTGGTTGTTGTTGTAGTATTGGTTGTTGTTGTTGTAGTATTCTTTGTTATTGTTGTAGTATTGGTTGTTCTTGTTGTAGTATTGGTTGTTGTTGTTGTAGTATTGGTTGTTCTTGTTGTAGTATTGGTTGTTGTTGTTGTTGTAGTATTGGTTGTTCTTGTTGTAGTATTGGTTGTTGTTGTTGTTGTAGTATTGGTTGTTGTTGTTGCAGTATTGGTTGTTGTTGTTGTTGTAGTATTGGATGTTCTTGTTGTAGTATTGGTTGTTGTTCTTGTTGTAGTATTCGTTGTTTTTGTTGTAGTATTGGTTGTTGTTGTTGTAGTATTGGATGTTTTTGTTGTAGTATTCGTTGTTGTTGTTGTAGTATTGGTTGTTGTAGTATTGGTTGTTGTTGCAGTATTCGTTGTTGTTGTTGTAGTATTGGTTGTTGTTGTTGTAGTATTGGTTGTTGTAGTATTGGTTGTTGTTGTAGTATTGGATGTTGTTGTTGTAGTATTGGTTGTTGTTGTTGTAGTATTGGTTGTTGTAGTATTGGTTGTTGTTGCAGTATTCGTTGTTGTTGTTGTAGTATTGGATGTTTTTGTTGTAGTATTGGTTGTTGTTGTTGTAGTATTATTTGTTATTGTTGTAGTATTGGTTGTTGTTGTTGTAGTATTCGTTGTTGTTGTAGTATTGGTTGTTGTTGTTGTAGTATTCGTTGTTGTTGTAGTATTGGTTGTTGTTGTTGTAGTATTCGTTGTTGTTGTAGTATTGGTTGTTGTTGTTGTAGTATTGGAGATTTTTGTTGTAGTGTGTGTTGTTGTTGTTGCAGTATTCGTTGTTTTTGTTGTAGTATTGGTTGTTGTTGTTGCAGTATTTTATGTTTTTCCTGCTTTTGGGTGCTGCTGCAGTATGAAGTGCTGCTGCAGCATTGGGTGTTGTTGTTGCAGTTTTGAATGTTGTTGCTGCAATATGTGGTGTTGCTGCAGTGTTGGGTGTTGCAGCAAATAATAATAATAATAATTAAGACATTTCATATCACGTCGTCTTTATATTATCAAAATTAAATCATTTTTATTTTAGGATTTTAGGATTTTTAATGTAATATATCGTTTTCGATACTATAGGATTCTAAAGGATATATACAATAATTAACTTTAAGTCCATTTTTTTGGAGTATGAACATTTCTTTATAACCGTTATTTGATATCCTTTTTAAAAATTTAGAATATATTCAATAAGGTCATAGATTTTTTTTTTAATTCTAGAAAGTTTTACGTAAAAAATTATCTAAGGGAATGAGGAAGAGAATGAGCAAAGAATCCTACAAAAGAATGATGAGGAAAACCAGTGGGGAATTCGCGTAAGTACTTTTGTTAGGTGTGGTTTCCGTAAAATCTGTTTGTAATATATGACTGCGCAATTGTCATGTTTGTTATATATGACTGCGCAATGGTCATGGTTGTAATATATGACTGCGCAATGGTCATGGTTGTAATATATGACTGCGCAATGGTCATGGTTGTAATATATGACTGCGCAATGGTCATGGTTGTAATATATGACTGCACAATGGTCATGGTTGTAATATATGACTGCGCAATGGTCATGGTTGTAATATATGACTGCGCAATGGTCATGGTTGTAATATATGACTGCGCAATGGTCATGGTTGTAATATATGACTGCGCAATGGTCATGGTTGTAATATATGACTGCGCAATGGTCATGGTTGTAATATATGACTGCGCAATGGTCATGGTTGTAATATATGACTGCGCAATGGTCATGGTTGTAATATATGACTGCGCAATGGTCATGGTTGTAATATATGACTGTGCAATGGTCATGTTTGTATATGCATCATGAAAGACAGGGTCGAAAGATTCCAGAGTTTAAAGCAGAGTTTTTCAATACCGTCATTTCAAAATACTAAATGGATGAACCTAAGACTTAGATCTATCGAAAAAAGGACACAGTGGGCTCATTAATATAGACCATTTTAGTTTTAAATACTCAAAAGATATCATAGAATTTTTAATTTTCTTTTTTTAGCTTTCTTACTCTAAAAATTACATTAAACAGTGGAAGTCGTTATTGACACATGTTTAAATGGGGAAATGTGTACCTGAAAGATGGATCTATTTTTATATATATTTAGGTTCATTGTATAGGTCAAAACAATCGGTAGAGCACAATGAATACCTGTATGATATTCCTAGTTTTCAGCTTAGGTGACAGGGTCTGCTAACCGAAATCGTATCGCAAAATTAAGAGGTTAGTTTGCTTTGATAACCAACGATGCAATGCTTGTGAAAATTGGATCTCAACTAGGGGGCCGTCGTCGACAGAAGACCTCCTTGTAGAGAGATTTTTTTTTTTTTTATCTAAAGAATAATTAGAAAAGATGTTCGTATTTTCACTTGAGGATGTTTAGAACCATTTTTTTAACGATAATATGAAGACATGTTTGTATTGAACTCACTAGAATGTTTTTAACTAGATAAACGAAACATTGTAAAAGTTCAGAGAGTTTCTTATTGTTTTGCATTATTTTTCCATTTTTAATCAAATGGGGGTTCTCAAGGGACTCACCAATGGCCCCCAAAATATTTTAAACTTAAAAAGTGTGATGCATTCAATTATAAAATGTCAACAAACAGCATACGATTCAAAGAAAGCTTTACTAGTTTAATTTATTGTTAGAAACTGCATTGAATATAATTTCTGTAGATTTATTTCAAATTTTGTCAACAGACGCGATTTCGTAGAGGTGGAAATGTATTTTGAAAGCTCCAACTACGATGAGTTGGAAGAAATATGGGACGGCGAGGTAATGTATTCTATTATACAGTTACACAAATCTAAATCATCATTGCTTGGAACATTGTTAAACACCAAACACAAGAAGAATTTAGTATGATGGCTCTACGGTAATGAGATTGTGCATTCACTATTAACACTTGAAATAATGATCCCGTGAATAGCTACATGAATGATAGCCGCCCATGTACAATAAGGATTAGACAAAGAAGACACACAACAGAAAGAGCAATTTCAATTTGATTCACACCCAACCGCTTTATGCCTATGGTGTTAAATCTTCAAAACTTGGCCAGTCTCAAATAACCAATCTTGCTTGTGTTGTGTGTGTGGTGTGTATGCGCTGTGTTTTGTGTGTGTGTGTGGTGTGTGGGTGTTGTGTTTGTGTGTTGCGTGTGTGTTGTGTTTGTGTGTTGCGTGTGTGTTGTGTTTGTGTGTGTGCGTTGTGTGTGTCTTTCTATCCTCGTATTGTTGGGGGGGGGGGGGGGTTGTTTGTTTTTTTTTGCTTTTTCTTTGTGACGTAGCCACCGGTCTTTCAAATACCATTAAAAATTAGACGCACTGGTTGTTAATCTCATCTCTTTGTAGTGCAAGAATATTTCGATAACTGTAGTTCAACCAGGTTATCGTTTAAGACCATGACTGTAGATCCATCGAAATACCACACCTAGACGAACAACAGTAAACCACCACCTCCCCCCATCTCCGCAAAAGCAACCATCACCACCGGCTCGTGGCAAGGGTTTTATATTATGTTCTGAATTAAAGTTCCTCACTGACACGAGTTTCACTTTAAGACGCGTCTTACCTGTTCCTCTTCCTCGACGTCAATTTAAAACCTTATCTTAAACCTTCAACAAACGGCTCTTCCCGACGCTTATTTAAATATACCGCACGCTTAGCCGCAAATAAATATAATATTTTTTTGGTGTCTTTAATGGCCAAACCAAAGAGCATCACATTTATCTTTATTAACCAGGATATTTTTATGTTTGTTAATATCAGAGAGCAGACTCTCACGTTTGAGTGTTACATTTTCTTCTGTTTCACAGTGGTACTCATTTCTGTCTGATGTCGGGGGTTCTACGGGCCTATGGCTGGGCTTCACTGCAGTCAGCCTTGTGGAGTTGGTATTCATTACATATGCAGCTTTGAAGACTTGCAGGCGCTAGTTTTTAAATTGATAAACAAGAAATAATTCACCAAGCTGAGTTTTTTTAACTGTGGTAAAAAAAATAGTTTCAAAATATTTTATCACACATTTTATTTTTAAATTTTTGAAATCTTGATAACACGGAAAAAACACATTGTGATGAAAATTTTGTGACGTTATTTTGTACACTTTACTGCACAGTTGTTTAATGTATTTATTTTTTTTGGTATTATAATGAAGCTAACATCTTTATAACTCTTTCCGCTTAGGAATTCCGCCACCCGTATTTACATAGCTTTTAAAGGAAGTACATTGCACTAAATTTTAAAAGGTTACATAAGTGACATTATTTCTTCGTGAAGCTGTACCATCGTTTCCTTTTGATCGTCTAGCTCATTACAATGTCCTTAATTCAAGTACATAGAGTATATAACTTTTTTTTTAATGTTAATAATTTTTAAAGAACAAAATCTTTATTGTAGGCTTTTTTTTTCAATGCAAAAGATCCGATTAACTATTTCTTATGTCTCTGTGTCTCTATGTCTCTATCTCTCAATGCCAAGCGACCATCGAACATGCGCATATTTATAACTTTATTTTAATGTATGACATACTTATCAGTGTTGAATTTCTCTTGATTACCATCATCCACATTTTAAATTGCAAACACTGAGACCTCTCGTTAGTTTCAATTACAAAGATTTTGTTTATACTTTCTTAATTACTGTGGGGATTTTTAACGGACATCCTCAAGCTCTTTACGGCTTATTACGGACAGGTAATTTTTTTTCAAATTTATTTTTTCAACGACTGTCCTTAAAATACACAGACGGTTGTCAACTCTGATTCGGTTCTTCCCCAATCCCCATTTGCCAAATGTTATATTCCTTTCCTTAAGATCGGTTGTTTATATTAAAGATAACACTTTCCATCGCCTTGGCTGTTACAACACGTCTCCCGAGAAAACAAAAGCAACAAAACTAAAAAATACGTTTTAGATCAGTCGGTATGAAAGTACAATAAGATTGATTAACACTGTTTTTTTTAATAGTTTCAATGAGATTAGTTGTATCAGGTCTGTAAATAGAAAATGGTATATTATATTTAAATGCATACGAAAATTAAGATTTTTGTTTTCCAAAACCATATAATCATTTTTATCATGTAATTGAATTTTGTGTGTATTTGTAAAACATAAACTGATATATTTACCTACTTGTTCTCAGAACATATTTCATATAATATCGCCACATTATAGGGGCATCAATCATATATCGCCACATTATAGGGGCATCAGTCATATTCTCTTCACTTTAGTAAAATTGTTTTTCTGAAATCTTGATTAAATTTTGAAAACATTCATTACATGTTGAAAACTTTAAACAACAACTCGTTGTTTCAAGTAAATATATATATATATATTAAGTACATCTCCAAACTGCCAAATTAATTTGATGTGCCGACACAAGTCGCTCTCAGGACACATCCCCTTCAGCTTTCACTCTGCATAATAACTGTCGATCCATTGCAATAAACAGCTCTCATAGCCAAAAAAAAACCGTCATCAACCAAAAAGCACATGGCAGCAGTTATGCACAAAAATCTCAACACCAAATACGCCCACTTACAAATCAAGTATTACAAAACACAAGCCAAAACACAACCACGAAACAAATCATGTATCACTGTAGATACATAGGAAACAATTTGTAAATAAATCATTGCTCTATTTGACGCTTCGCCATTTCAATTTTCCTGTAGATCTTTTATTTAAACACTAGAATATATGACCCGATGTAACCGGGATAATAATGGAAGGCCTTTTACGATACTTTAGAACTGCTATCGTGAGTTCATTACGTCTAACAATAAAAAAAAATACGTGCATAACTGAAAAATAATTATGACAATGCTCAAGGCCGTTGAAATGTATATTTAACCAATAATTAATTAATCAATCTTTTCTTGCTATATAAAGAAGTATCAATGTATTGATGTTTAGTTTTATAACGCCATTTAGTTTTCAGAAATATTTATCTGCAATGTTATATTTGCCTACCTTTCCCATTTTGAGGACCCATAATTTGCACACGCTCACATTTAATTGACAACAACAAATTGAAATTACATTTAAAGTACCTGCAGCATTAACGGAATTTGATTTATTGGTATCTTCATTAAACTATTGAACAGGACTCTGTACTACAATATCGGAAGACCGTAAAACACAGAATTCTTAAGAATGGAAGACTATCTTAACTAATGTTTATGTCTGTTAAAGCCGTATTTTTTTTTTAATGAAATATTTTATCAATTTTATAAAAATAAAAATGTGCAAACAACCCTTTTCATCGACTTTATTTTTGCAAAATGAAAATAAAAACATGTTGTCATATTTTTAAAGAAAATTTTGAGCCATCTTTGTTCACGGTTTTAAATCATAAAGAAGAACGCGATATTGCTCTACTTTTAATATTAATTTTCATGTGGGTAAAATGATGGATTTTGATATTTGTATTTGAGGTATGTGTATGTCTATGTAAATAAACCAATGTTTTGTCAATGTCATTGAACTGTATTGTCTAAATTGTTATACATATATTTATTCGTAAAAGGATAATGTAGCACATCTTGTATACGACAATAATATTATTGGATTTAAAGATATTGTCGATCACATAAAAATATATACATCCTATTCCCAACATCCGATATATGTACCGAAGAAGGTTAATTATTAATCATATTCATCCCTTTATTTCTTGGCATATCTTGTGCACACCGGGCCAGACTGAACATATCAAATTCATTTCTTTTCTCTGAGGCATATCTTGTGCCCCCTGGGGCAGAATGAACATATCAAAGTCATTCCTTTATTCTGAAGCATATCTTATGCCCCCTGGGGCAGAATGAACTTATCAAATTAATTCCTTTATTCTGAGGAATATCTTATGCCCCCTGGGGCAGAATGAACATATCAAATTAATTCCTTTATTCTGAGGAATATCTTATGCCCCCTGGGGCAGAATGAACATATCAAATTAATTCCTTTATTCTGAGGAATATCTTATACCCCCTGGGGCAGTATGAACCTATCAAATTCATTCCTTTATTCTGAGGAATATCTTATGACCCCTGGGGCAGTATGAACCTATCAAATTTCTCTCTTCCGCAGTTTTAAATATAAATTAATAAAATCTTTGACGGGATTGTAGCCCCTTCGTAGACAACCACATATTTCGGCCACACCCCTTAACCTAATTTGAATTCTTTGTTATAGATGGCTTTTACAACACATTATCTTATAATATCTTTATATAAGTGGGACCGGACTTTCCTATACCAAACATTGGATTGCGATAAATATTTGGTGAATTTATATGCGCCCACCTGCAAAAAGTTTCTAAATTAGTACAACCATTTTACAATATTCCTTTTGGGTCGGGGGCTCTATTTTCTTTGCTTGTTACATGAGCTATGAAAATATAATTTTTAAACAGAGCTAATGCAGTAGTGGATGGACATTTTAATCAAATACAAAAAGCGATATTTCCGTTTCTGTGTGACATAATTGAGTAGGTTTCTCAATTTGTACAACCATTTTGCAATATTCAGTTTTGGATCGGGGGTCCTTATTTAGTTTTTATTTCTGATATGAGCTATTGAAATATAATTTCCGTATGCGTTCCTATTCCATGCCCGCAAAGGGTTTCTGAATAAGTACAACCATTTTACAATATTCCGTTCCGGGCCGGGGGCACTAAATTATTATGTTTTTTCTTATATGAGCTATGTGAATATAATCTCAAACAGAGCTATAGCATGGGTGGGTGAAATTGAATCAAAAAAAGTGTGACATTTCAGTTTGTATTTCACATAATAAGTGTGTTTATGAATTAATACATCCATTTTACAATATTCCGTTTTGGCCCGGGTGACCTAAATTTGTTTATATGTACTAAATGAGCTATATAAATATAATTTCATACATAGCTTTTGCATGGGTGGATCAATCGTAGCAAGTGTGTGGGCTCAATTTTGAAAATCCATGCTTCTCAAATGGACAATCTGTTTGTGGCCTGCTAACGCTTCAAAAAAAACCCAACCAAACCAACTTTTTAATTTATTCGAGTACGCACCAGAAGGTAAAAAAAAATGTAAAAATATAAAAGTACTTCAAAAAACATAATTAAAACACAAACACTTTATCTCTTTGGGTAGCATTGCAACGTATGGTGGGTACTGAACGTTGATTATAAAATTCAATACGAATTTCATGAACGTTAAAATAAGTTTTCAATTATGTGCATAGAGGTGAACGCTTGTTTGCCAGAAATATCAGCTGTACATTTTTAATGCATTTAATTATTAAAACATCTAAGACATTGACTGCCAACCCAATGATTGTTACAACCAAAATTTACTACATCACATTTAATTAAAATTGAAATTTTTTGCGTAAAGCCTAAAGAATCTTATTTAGCGCAAATGTCGGGAATTTTATTTTGCGAGCTACTGAAATCACCATTACATCCAACTTTCTTTCATACTTAGTATTATATAGATCGATATAACCGCAGCTACACTGCGGCATAGCTAGGGTTGGTGTCACCCGGTGCGGTAAACTCATGGTGTCACCCCTTCGCCACGAATCCCACGATGTCTTTCTTCTTGTTAAAATTAGTTCACAGTATAACAATTACAAGAACAAAAACAAATTAATTGAAGGTATTTAAGAACTCTTAAAAACGACACTTTATAGTTATTTGTACATTAAGCCTTGAAAATTCAATGGTGATTGTTAAAAAGTTTTGATAGCTCTAGTTTTCAAAAACTCAGCTCACATGGAGCCACAGACACATTGATAGTAAGAAACAATTGGAGGCTTAGCGGGAGAGTATTCTAGAAAGTCCAAATCAGTTATTAATTTACAAACATCATATGCTGATCGGTCTCTAACTTTGTGAAATTCAATATCACCTACCTTTAGTTATATTTTAAGCCTTGGCATTTCTGTTTTAAGTTGATTTTCTGATAACTCATTACAGAAAGATATTAATTTTTGAACGGACACCAATAACCCTTCTTCACTTGCTGATAGTAAACTCTTGGTTTGAAGAGCACCAAATATATCTGCTAATCAAGCATCTATTAATTGTTCTCCTTTCATTCTCTTCTTAAACCTTAATTTTCATGAACCGAAATTCCGAATTGGTCTGATTTTAAAGTCTCCTATTCAAACCTTTTCGATCACGTGACAGCGCTTCGTACAGAAGCAATCTTAAGGCCTCTAGGTTGGTCACACCTTAGTCAAGAGTAAAGCCTTTAGTCTGCAGTCACTTCTGTGTAAGATTAACTTGCTCAAGTAGATCAGCCCAAGCGTAAAGGTAGTAGAACATGCGAAATTAGAGACAGAATATAAAAGACCATCTGCTGTACATTTTGTACCCAAATTTTCAAGTGGACTACATAGAGCGTCGTTAGCCGCCGCACTTGCATCAAAATTATCTTTCATTATTTTAACAGCAGCATGGTAAGCACTCCAAGTGTTGTTGTCAGTCTTGGGCCAGTGCAACAGTAACGGTCTTCTCCTTCTCTAGACATGGCCAGAGCATGAACTGCTTATTACTAATACCATATTTCGCCTTGAATTACTATTTCATAAATTGCATGACTAACACTTCTATGACTTACATTAAGTGACTTACTTTGGCAAAGTCTTTCGTTTATATTACTTCAATTGCTGACTCCAAATGCTATGAATTCCAATGCCATGATTCCAATTGATATGACTTTCATTGCTATGACTCCCATTGACATGACAAACATTGATATGACTCCGACTGTTATGGCTCCCATTTCTATGATTCTTATTAATATGACTTCCATTGCTATGACTTACATCGTTATGACTCCCATTGATGTGACTTCCATTACTGTGACTCCCATTGCTAAGACTCCCATTACTGTGGCTCCCATTGCTAAGACTCCCATTACTATGATTTTCATTGCTATGACTTACATCGTTATGACTCCCATTGATGTGACTTCCATTACTGTGACTCCCATTGCTAAGACTCCCATTACTGTGATTCCCATTGCTAAGACTCCCATTACTATGACTTCTATTGCTATGACTTACATCGTTATGACTCTCATTGATATGACTTCCATTGCTCTGACTCCCATTGCTATGACTCCCATTGCTATGTCAAAATATCAGTTGATTCTTCTTCAGAAGACGTGTTGTCCTCAGTAATATCAAGAACGTCCCCAGGGAAAGGGTTGAATTTAAAAACTTTGTTCTTCTCTCCAGTGTTTTGCCCGTCGGAATGTCACTTTCAGTAAATTATGGAAATAATATATTCTGTATAAATATCTCATCCGAGAACCTGATTTAAAATACTGTAAAGCTGGCCTGCACAACTCAAAATGTAAGGCGGGCCGTAATACTTTTTGAAAAGTTTGTGTGGGCGGCAGGGGGGAGAGCTATTAAGAAAATAATAATAAAAATGAATATTTCGTTACTTCGTGGGCCACAAAGTGGGTCTGACGGGCCACATGCGGTCCGCGGGGCGTATGTTGTGCAGGCCTGCTATAAAGCATTGCTTACTTATTTTGGCTGCATAGTTTCAGAGGCGTACCAGTGCTAAAGCTAACCACGGGTATGTCCAGGTACATTGTATGTAAAAAGGGAGCGGCCAACCTCGGAGATAACGAAGAATATGTTTAGCCAATTAAGCGTTGAAAATTAAAGCACCTTAACCACGGATTGTATCACAGAATTATAGATTATAAACTGGTTAACTCCCTTAGAGAGCAGAATTCAAAATAATTTTTAAAATTAATAATAATCGTGAATCATATTTCCTAAATATGAACCTAAAAATTATGGTCCTATTCGACTATTAGCATTTATGAGATAAATAAGTTCGTTTTTTGGTTGTGGTCTGTATAGTCGGTCTTTAAACCATTGCCACTACTGCCCCTAATGCACGGTAATAAAACACAGCTAATTTAATGAACTATTAGAATTTCGCTCTATTGATGACGCAATAAACATAGTTCAATAACTTTTGCTCATCATTTACGAAGTGTTACAAATGGCTGTGTTTATTTAGTTATATTTCATGTTTTAGATAATTTAAAATAAAATAAATGTCTTAAAAGAAGTCACCATAGTGTGTAACTGAGCCCGTATTCAGGATTGTGTATCCAAGTGCCACACAGTTTTGTAGAGCTGTTCGATAATGTTAAAAACATGAAAGGACCACTGACCAATATACTTTTACCAGGACCGACCCTAACAATTGCGGGGCCCTATGCGAAACGGATTGCGCGGGGCCCAGTCTGGGTAGGAATAAGGATAATAAGTGAAAATTAAAATTTTGTATTAGGAAATAAATTTAGTTCGGGCCCATTGCGGCCTCATAGGTTGCAGTGGCCTAAGGCCGGCCCTGACTTTTACATTACTCCAGGCCTGATAATACATTGAACCAGTTTGCTTCATCAAATAACAATTGTTTCTAGAATGTAGTAGAAAGTGACACACATGTACATTTTTAACAAATCGGATAGAAATTTACTGACATCTGTTGAGGAAGTTAGTTACATTTTTACTTAATTTAAGGGAATGACAAAAATTACTTCTTTGATTAAAATAGCTGAGGAATACTTAATTATAAACGTCCCCTTTACGCCACCCTAAAGTTCATAAAAATAAAATAATAACAACATTTTTTTTAAAAAACAACAACAAATAACACTTAATTTCAAAATGTATAAGACTCTATGTAATAATTATCTAACAGCTATTGTCACTAACGTTTTCACTAAATAAAATTACCGATATGTGCACAAAATGAATGCGGTGCAAAATATATATTTTTTTCGGAAATTGTCTACATTTACATAATATAGTAGAGCAAATCTGTGGCTTAAAAGTGGGAGGGGGGGCATTAGCAAATTAATATAGTCTAGTTTAGGGGCAGGAAAAAAGTATGCATTGGTGTAGGAGGGTAGGTTTAATTGGGACTCTCAACATGTTTTGTCAAGTAACTTTAGTTGCGTGACGCAATTTTATGCTCCTATTAAGGACCAAGAAGGGGTAAAACTAGTATCAAAAATAGAATAGATTTGACATGCTAGTTAAAAAATAAGAGTCTTTCAGTCTACTATTTGATTATTGTCTACATATATTAAATGGCCAGTGTTATGTTGGCGTTCAGATAACTCAATTCTTCGCGGTTACAATATGCTTAAAATTTCGCGAGGGCATGTTGCGATATCTGTTTTAAGTTTTTTTCAAAATAAACACAATTGTGTGTGGTCAAATAATATCGGTATCGTGTTTTGAACAGTAATAACAGCTTATGAGTTTTAATTTTGGCTTTAGCTGATGTGTCTGAGCTGCCTTGTAGACCAGACTCAATTGATGCTGTGATGTTGCTGATGTGTCTGAGCAACCTTGTAGACCAGACTCAATTGATGCTGTGATGTTGTTGATGTGTCTGAGCAACCTTGTAGACCAGACTCAATTGATGCTGTGATGTTGCTGATGTGTCTGAGCAACCTTGTAGACCAGACTCAATTGATGCTGTGATGTCGTTTTTGATGTGTTGTCACAGTTGCGTCCATTTGTTGTTAAAATGCGAGGCGCGGGACTCGTGAGTTGAGATGTGAGAGGCCATGTTGTTTCACCTGTAGCTAGTTATTAAAAGTCTATACACCAAGTTGATTAGAGTTAGTTTTCATTGTGATGGACATGGTAGTACTAAATATAACATAGTGGCAGTGTTCATAAACTTTTTTATCTAAAAAGATTTGTACCAATGGATAATCAGACTGTTGTACCAATGGATAATCGGACTGTTGTACCAATGGATGATAAGACTGCTACTGCATCCCATAGAGTTCCAGAACCACAAATCCTGAGGACCACCTGGAGGCCCCTCTATCATGTGCACACCCTGATACACCCTGATACACCCATTACAAGTTATGACGTCCATTATCATGGCATCAGGTATCCCGAGTTACAAGATAAACCAGATAATGTGTCACATCAGCAGCCATTTCACAGCATACGAAGAACCTGAATCCCATCAGCAGCCATATCACAACATACGAAGAACATGTGTCACATCAGCAACCATATTACAACATACTAAAAACCTGTGTCACATCAGCAGCCATATTACAACATACTAAGAACCTGTGTCACGTCAGCAGCCATATCACAACATACGAATTACCCGATCAGGGCGGGATATAAAGACTACAAGAATGAAATAATTTATTTATGATTATTATTGGTGGACAGTATATCAATTAAATTATCTTGAGGTGATTATAAGTTTTGTTGTCAATGGTGTGATGTGCCACCTCTTTCCAGACAGAGTGGGATGTTGTGATTTCGTTGTTGTTGTACTGTTACATTTGTATCCTTTTGTTGTCAATATGTGAGGCCTTTGATTCGTGAGTAGAGATGTGGGAGGCCATGTTGTTTTACCTGTAGCTAGTTATCAAAATATCAAGACATCTAGCAGAACATATGTGTTAGTGTTAGTTTTCCTTGATTTGGACATAATATTACTAAATAAAACACGGGGGTTACCATTTCATCAGTTTTGAAAACGTCTGAGCCCACTATGTAATTTTATTATTTTTTAGACGGGGTTTTGCTAACAATGTATATCAGCATTATATATATATATACATATTATTTTTCACAGATTTTTTATGTCTGTAAAAAAAGCGCAAACTTGAATGGTGTGGCCACTTGACCAGAAAACAATGGCTCGCCAAAGAAATCCTGCAGGGCACTACTAGAGGAGGAAGAAGAAGAGGAAGACAGAGAAAAAGATGGGACGATAACATCAAAGAATGGACGGAATTACATTACAACTAGGCGATGCTATGCATAGGGCAGGAGACCGAGAGGAATGGAGAAGAATAGTTTTTATGTCATCTGTGGCGCCCCAAGGTCGATGGACTAAGGGACATGAAGATGATGATGATGATATATTTATATATATATATAAATAACAGTAACAAGTTGTAAATTCTTTCATAAAATATTATTGTAAAAAATATGTTTTTGTCTGGAATAAGCCCCACTTCCCTCGTTTAAGTACCGAACAACTGTTTAAAGATTGAACAACCAGAATGCCCGTATGTTCTTTTTATTGTTTGCCGCCATTTAATGACAAACCCTATTGCAATCTACATAGAAAGAGACAGAAACAATCTGAAAATGTTGTTCAAGACATTCTTACAAACGTGAATAATAGCAGTGGATGCAATTAAATCGTTTATTGTTTCTTCAGTGATGTAGGGAATAGCACCAAGTGATGTAGGGAATAGCACCAAGTGATGTAGGGAATAGCACCAAGTGATGTAGGGAATAGCACCAAGTGATGTAGGGAATAGCACCAAGTTATGTAGGGAATCGCACCAAGTGATGTAGGGAATAGCACCAAGTGATGTAGGGAATAGCACCAAGTGATGTAGGGAATAGCACCAAGTGATGTAGGGAATAGCACCAAGTGATGTAGGGAATAGAACAAAGGCTAACTTGAAATATGTTTTTTTTTTTGTTGTTATTGTTGTTATTTAACATTAGATATGCTTATTATTTGCGCATTCGACTGTTGGAAGGCCGTTTTGGAGGTGACTGTTAGTGTAACAACACAGATCACGCAATATCGCAGGGGACTACTGGAGGTGACTGTTAGTGTAACAACACAGATCACGCAATATCGCAGGGGACTACTGGAGGTGACTGTTAGTGTAACAACACAGATCACGCAATATCGCAGGGGACTACTGGAGGTGACTGTTAGTGTAACAACACAGATCACGCAATATCGCAGGGGACTACTGGAGGTGACTGTTAGTGTAACAACACAGATCACGCAATATCGCAGGGGACTACTGGAGGTGACTGTTAGTGTAACAACACAGATCACGCAATATCGCAGGGGACTACTGGAGGTGACTGTTAGTGTAACAACACAGATCACGCAATATCGCAGGGGACTACTGGAGGTGACTGTTAGTGTAACAACACAGATCACGCAATATCGCAGGGGACTACTGGAGGTGACTGTTAGTGTAACAACACAGATCACGCAATATCGCAGGGGACTACTGGAGGTGACTGTTAGTGTAACAACACAGATCACGCAATATCGCAGGGGACTACTGGAGGTGACTGTTAGTGTAACAACACAGATCACGCAATATCGCAGGGGACTACTGGAGGTGACTGTTAGTGTAACAACACAGATCACGCAATATCGCAGGGGACTACTGGAGGTGACTGTTAGTGTAACAACACAGATCACGCAATATCGCAGGGGACTACTGGAGGTGACTGTTAGTGTAACAACACAGATCACGCAATATCGCAGGGGACTACTGGAGGTGACTGTTAGTGTAACAACACAGATCACGCAATATCGCAGGGGACTACTGGAGGTGACTGTTAGTGTAACAACACAGATCACGCAATATCGCAGGGGACTACTGGAGGTGACTGTTAGTGTAACAACACAGATCACGCAATATCGCAGGGGACTACTGGAGGTGACTGTTAGTGTAACAAAATAGAACATGTAAAATGTTGGGGAGCTTATAGAGATTGCTATTTTTATGCGTACAAAGATAATTTCATATCGTGGGGATATTCCTATTTTGTTTGAGATGTCAATTAAGTAACTTTTCACTGAGTGGAATTCAAGACTCGAAGCGTCACATCAAGAGAAACATGGAGAAGGCATAGTCTAAATAATCCTCACAGAAACAACATCCACGCGTTGTTACAAAATGGACAAGCCAAAGGGGAAGGATATGTTTAGAAAATGCAAGAAAGCAGACTGCTAAATGGCATAATTTCAGACAGCAGACTACCTATACAACCAATGGGGAAATTCCTTTACAAACAATTGGTAATTGACTATACAACCAATGTGGATTCCCATAAAATTAATAGGACATTTTCCAATGGAAAAATATCAGTTGTCAACTTTTTCAACAAATAAATACCGTGGGTAGGGGGAGAATAATTTGATGATTGAAAAATCTATTCTTTGGTGTTTGTTTGTTTGTTTTTTTTTAAATTTTATATTGGGGAATATTCATAAAAATATTGTTTTAAAAAAGAAAGGCTTCCTCGTATTCTATTGTGATACAATTTTTTTAAATTACTTTGTTCCCAGAATGACCTACTTACCACCAGCTTAACTTGGTTGCAATAATGACCTACTCACGCCCAGCTTAGCTTTGTTGCCAGAATAACCTACTTACCACCAGCTTAGCTTTGTTGCCGGAATGACCTACGTACTCCCAGCTTAGCTTTGTTCCCAGAATGACCTACTCACCCCCAGCTTAGCTTTGTTGCCAGAATGACCTACTTACCACAAACTTAGCTTTGTAACCAGAATGACCTACTTACTCCCAGCTTAGCTTTGTTGCCAGAATGACCTATTTACCACCAGCTTAGCTTTGTTGCTAGAATGACCTACTTACCCCCAGCTTAGCTTTGTTCCCAGAATGACCTACCTACCACCAGCTTAACTTTGTAGCGAGGATGACATACTTACCCCCAGCTTAATTTTGTTGCAATAATGACCAACTCACCCCCAGCTTAACTTTGTTGCTAGAATGACCTACTTACCGGCTCATTGTTCCAGAATGGTGCTTTTTTTAATAAGAATGGAAGTCGTTCACATTGGATGGTATTTTAGTCCGATAATAATGACAATATTCTTAAGGCGTAATCTAAAGATCAGCAACTCCGGTGTGAAAGAAAGAGCCTATAAAGCCTTTGTCCGGCCGCTTTTAGATTATGCATCTTCGGTCTGGGACCCATTCACTCAGAAGAGCATCGTCGGGTTGGAGGCAGTACAGCGACGGGCAGCACGCTTTGTCCTGAACCGCTACAGGAATACCTCTAGTGTTGGGAGCATGCTGGAAACACTGGGCTGGTCATTATTGGAGGAACGACGACGACAGTCCAGGCTCTTCATGATTTACAAGATAAATAATGGGCTAGTCCACTGTTCTGGCATTAAACAGAAACTCGTCCCTCTCCCCCATAGACAACGACGAGGCCATGACAGGCAGTTCCGGCTCATACCAGCGAGAAGCCAGTATAGGAACTTCTCATTCCTACCAAAGACAATCAGGGACTGGAACAAGCTTCCAAAAGGAACAGTTGAGGCGACAAAACTTGACTCATTTGCGTCTATTGCCTCAGGCCTTCCAACCCCTAGTGCATGATACACTCAAACAGTTACTCTTGTAACCAGTGAAATATCCTCATCAACACCAGGCACAGAGACATTGCAAATCCCATCTACATTCATAGGAGCCATTATGATCAATAAATTGATCGTGGGCCCTTAATATATAGAAGAAGAAGAAGACCTTTGAGTACGAAATAGTCTTGCCCGGCTATCATACTATTTCCGTAGCTTTTCTTTAAAGTGTTTTGATCAAATGGTTCCAAAAAGGCTATGCTGCAAACTGTGTGTGGAAATATAAAATTGTGTGACAATTTGATTTGTTAAACTTGTTAATTCTTTGGTAACTTTTCTCATCTTGTGATAATAGTATCTCGCCCCTCCCCCTCGCCCTTTATGTTTCTTTTCCATTACTAAACTACACACTGCTGGTAATCTGGTGCATCCTGGTATATTTGCAGTCGTCTTGACTAAGTATTCCCAATGAATACAATAGGCAAAGACGAGAGAATGAGGCTGACGAATTGAGCAACTCTGAATCACTTTAAACAAAATACCGCTAGTCATGGCTACCGTACTGCTCAAGTCGAATTTAAACTGGGTTATCTTTGCGTCTGAATGACGAACAACGAGAAAAAAAACTATAATAAATAACCTCCCCTGATTTAATAAATTAGTTTGTGTTTATGTATATATATATATTCCATCAAAATATTACCTGACATTATGTTAACTAAAAATAGCAGGAGAACAAAAAGGCAGCCATTAATTTTTAGCATCCTTAATATGATTTCAGCTGAAGCTACAGGCCAAAGGCCACAGGCCAAAGGCCACAGGTCATCGGTCACTGCCCAGAGATCACAGGTCAAAGGCCACTGGTCACAGGTCACAGGTGCACTGGGTATAATGCCAGGAAACTATGAGACACAGAAAAAAGTGCTGGCAAGAGAGCATAACACAGCAATCGAATTAGATCTGAATTTATTACGTCATTAGTGAAGACGACGGTTTCACGTCCCCTGACAACGCAATCCATAAAGTGTTCTTACAAGCATAGGCTAATAACTGTGACTACATAATTTACATATTTGTAAACACCGTATTAATCATAATTTAATTGTTTGGAAAACAAAAGATTTAAGGAACATGAGAAATAAGTTGGGAGTGAGAAAAACACTTAGAAGAATTTGTAGTCAGACTTACTCAAACTTTTAAGTTTGGCTGACCGGTGGACAAGTTTCATATTGCACCAGGGACCGGTTAATTATTTCCCATTGCATCAGGAACCGGTGGACAAATTTCACATTGCACCAGGGACCGTTGGACAAGTTTCCCATTGCATCAGGGACCGGCGGTCACGTTTCTCGTTGCAAAGCATACCCTACACAACTTAAAGGAATTTAGCTCATGTCCTGCTTGTGCAATGCTAGAGATGTTTTTGATCATTATTTTAGCTAATTTTGGCCAATCCCTCTCAAAAGTTTGAAAGATCCCCTCAAGATTATCTGAAAGAAACAACGAATTCAAGTATGCGCTAAAATGAAGCACTGCATTTTGAATTTGTCTGACTGCCTTCAGCATGTTCAGTTTCTGCACCGTATTTCCTCTGGCTGATCAATGGTACATTATAGGGTTGATTATAATATTGTGCCAAATGATTCCACTGGGCAACGTTACAACATGAATGAATTCAGTTTAAGTATGGCCCTGGCACTATGATCCCCACCAAGACCCTTAAAAATATCCTTTCCCTGATCACGTCAAATAGAAACAGTGAAATCAACTACACTCCAAAATGCACATTTTGATTTTTAAATAATTAAAATAAATTCGTTTCGGTCCTATGCTTTCCTTTCCATTTTCGTCCAGTTGTATCACATACTTTGTGTGTCTGCCTCCGGGTGTATCCCATACTTTGTATGTCTGCCTCTAGGTGTATCCCATACTCTGTGTGTCTGCTTCTAGCTTGCGTCTTCATGTATTTTTAGGGCTTCCTCTCTTTCGTTTTCCCTGTGGATTTCATGTTAGGGATTGTCTGATTTTATCTTGGGGTTTGCGGAGAGTGTGCCATATCCACCTCCATCTTTTCCTTATTATGGCTTAAGCAATAAGGTGACGATAAACTCACTGTCGTGGCGTAGCTACTGTTAGATTCACCACGTGGACCAAATATTTTTGCAGCTTTCCCTTTCATGATACAAACTGTGCAGTTGTACGAAAAATGCCAAACCATCATATAAAGAAACATCGACACCTGGGGCGAACTACCTCACCCTTCCCTTTCTTAAAACGTTCTATGCCATTGGAAGTGGCGTAGCTTGAGTTTTGGCATCCCCAATCTCTGAACCTAATAATTTTCAATCATTAAAAACCACCAAAGCCCATTTTGGTGCCCTCTCTAAGTCTGGCACTCCGGGACGTAAGTTCCATCTGCCGACCCCAAGCTACGCCTCTGATTGCTGCCCACTGGCACCGCCCTCCTGAAAATATAAAAATCACCCCCCTCTTCGGGGGGGGGGGGGGGGAATGTCTGAAAAAAACCACTAGTTTCCACTTTAGGCCAGGTCCTGCAACACCCATAACATTTCTTATTTAATTGGCTTGTCCTTTTTATGGGTGATCTTTGAATTGATATGTTTCACACTTCTGACAATTTTTACCTGGGACATAGCCGAGTCAGCTTCACTTTCTCCCATGACGCGTACAAAGCGGGGTATCCTTTATGCTAAAGACAATCTCAGTTTCTAAAGTCTTATTTTTTTTTTATATGAGAATCAAACCTGTTATGTAACTCGCCAACCAGTTCCGTTACTTAAGTCTTGCGCACCGACAAAGCAAGGCTCGTGGGCCGGCGCCGGTCCGGTTACCACCTTTTGATGAGCGCTGCTTTGGACTTTTTTCGGTAGTCAAATCTAGAACATCTATAAAAACAACAAAAAAGAAGAGTCGTTTTAGAGTGTGTAACATAGATTAAATACCAATGTGATTTTACCTGGTGTGGTTAGGCAAATCGTCAAGGCACGAGTGTCTCTGTGACCTAAACTGACATCGCCTGGCATGTCTTAAAAAAGGGAGGAAAAAACCACAAGGTTATATAAGCACATACATATGATAAAAATGTGCTGTTACAAATGAGATACTCGATAAATTCATTAGAAACATGCATGTGAGCACCAGTGGTCCCATTGTAAACTACTTTCAGAGAGGTATTGCATAATAACAACCAACAGGAACTCAATATAGCCAGCCCTATACAGGACACACTGAGAAGATGCCGGATTGTAGAGCAGAACAACTGTCATACTGTCAAAAAACTAGGGCAGACGGCTCACCAGTCAACCAAGATTGAGATGGATCGACAATGTAGAGAAGGACTTACATCACCTGGAGGCGGAAAGCGATGGATTCGTCAGAATGGAATGATGTGAGGGAGCGGGCCAGGGACCTACATAGGCTGTAGCGCCACTGATTATGATGATAACAATTGCGAAAATGATAAGGATGTCAAACTCTACGATAACTGAAGTGTTTCCAATACTGAAGATAGAGAAATGCAGCGTAGTATGATACTTCAAAGCATTAAGCGACCACATGAATTTTATCTTCATTAAATTTTTGGTATTTAGTTTACTTCAAATTGATTTGTGGCGTGCCGCGGGATTCTTTGGTGGGAGGCCTAGGGTGTGCCGCTCATGTTAAAAGGCTACTTAGCTCAGTTATATACTAAGACCCCTTACCCATGCACAACTGGACATATTGCTTTGGCATATTCAATCAATCTCACCATATAACCTTTTGGAAAAAAGAAATTTTTAAATAGCTGTTCACAAACGAGCACATACATTAGTAACAACATAAAAAATAATGCAACCAAGATTACGTGGACGTGCATTGAATTTGATGATAATTTAGAAAATGGTATACTATATGCAGATAAATGGTGTCATGACCTATCACACGGCCGCCATCTTGGTTGCCGCGACCCTAGAACTTTTTAGATGTTCACAGGTCGTGGCAACCAAGATGGCAGCCTTGGAAAAATAAAATAACTCACGTTTGCTTCACTTATAAATAAAACGTTTAAAATTAATTTAAAATATCATAAATGTATCCCTAAACATAACCTGAACCCTAATTCTATCCCTAAAACTAACATGAACCCTATATCTAAACCTAACCTCGGGTTTGACCCTAAACCTAACCAGGGTATTGACCCTAACCATAACTCCCTAAATCTGTCTCTAAACCTTACCCACGTCACACCACTACTTCATTCACTTCATTGGCTCACTGTACAAGCACGGATTGACTATAAACTCTCTGTTCTCTGCCACAACTTTTTCTTGAATTCCTGCCCTTCCTATCTAACCGAACTTCTCTCTGTCTATTCACCCCTTCGACAGCTTCGCTCCTCCGCAGACGGGCGTATTCTTTCTGTCCCCAAGACTCGCACAAAAACATACGGTGAAAGATCTTTCTCTTACTGTGCCCCCAAACAATGGAATTCTCTTCCTCTACACATCCGCAATATATCAACTCTCACAGCCTTCAAAACTGCACTCAAAACAAATCTCTTTAAACTATACTACCCCGACTGATACCCCACATCAGACAGATAAACGGTGCTGCTGGCCGCCGTCCATGGCTTGTCATGTAAAAGTTCTGGGGTGGATGAGGTGAATATGCATTCGTTTTTGTTTTGTCTTCATACATCTGTTCTTTATTACATATATCTATTTTATGTTATTGTCACGATTATGTCTTTTTTCTAATATTTTTATGTACAGCGCGGTGAGCCCAGCCCTAGGCTGGGGTACCGAGCTATATAAAACAGCAAATAATAATAATAATAATAATAAAACTAAAGAATTAATGAAAACCCAAAACTTACAGACTTATGAAAAACACTTTTACACACTTTATTTCAGGTTCCTACGAAAAAAAATCATCTGGGAACCCATAACTAAAACAAGACGTGAACAAGTTGTAGCGAATCCAATGTAACGCTGTTCGCTTCATAGCACGTGACTACAAAGCCCCCACTCCAGGCTACGTCAATGGCCTCTTAAACAGATTTGACATCCCCTCCCTCAAAGGCAGACGATAAAAGATCCGCTTAACATTCTTATATAAAGTGGTCATGGGTCTAATGCCGGCCATCCCAGCAAACAATTATCTCACCCCACAGAAGCCAGGCCGATTAATCAGAGCCAAACACTCACTAGACACTGACTTATCCTCTGACAACCCCATGAGAAATTACACCTGGGACAATAGCAAATGCTTCACTGTGCCGCGGAGCAACACAGTGCAACATAAATAATCATTCTTCCCACGAACAATAATCGCTTGGAGCCACCTGGACAATACCGCAGTGAACTCGACATCTATCGAAAGCTTCAAGGCTGCCCTAGCATCTGCTAGGAGCCGTTAGGATGGCAGCATCGCTTCCCCAACCGTTTCACATATGCCAGTATACGGATACACCAACGTACCCTACCAGAACCAGAGAACCAGAGAACCAGATAATGAATAAAATACAAAGCCTGCCGTGACGCCCAAATCCACCATTGATGGCATCAAATAATCCGTTAAAAAATATCATAATGACACAACCAATGAAAATTTAAAATTATAATTAATCATCAAACAAGAGTTTAATTGAAAAACATGCCATCGTAATATTAAGGAAAATGGAACTCTAGTTACAACAATAAGGGGAGTGAATCCAAAACACAAACTTTAAAAACTCACGAAATGACGTCGGTTAATAGTTAATGGCACCAAGTCTCTGCATTGATCTATAATTTATGATGCAATTTTATAATACAAAGATAACACCTCTTAATGTGGATGGAGCGAACATAGATAATATTCGTGTTTTATATCTGTGAAGATAAGGGGGACTGCTGGCACTTAAGGGGGACCGCTGGCACTTAAGGGGGACTGCTGGCACTTAAGGGAGACTGCTGGCACTTAAGGGGGGGGGCGCTGGCAGTTAAGGGGGACCGCTGGCACTTAAGGGGGACCGATGGCACTTAAGGGGGACCGATGGCACTTAAGGGGGACTGCTGTCACTTAAGGGGGGCCGCTGGCACTTAAGGGGGACCGCTGGCACTTAAGGGGGACTGCTGTCACTTAAGGGGGACTGCTGTCACTTAAGGGGGGCCGCTGGCACTTAAGGGGGACCGATGGCACTTAAGGGGGACTGCTGTCACTTAAGGGGGACTGCTGTCACTTAAGGGGGGCCGCTGGCACTTAAGGGGGACCGCTGGCACTTAAGGGGGACCGCTGGCACTTAAGGGTGACTGCTGGCACTTAAGGGGACCGCTGGCACTTACCTGTCTAGAATGGCAGGCCAATTGCGTTACTTTGCATTGTTTACGCTGACTCATGAGATGAGTTAGGGCATAGACTATTAAAGTACACATGTATAGCCATCACTAGCCATTGCAAGGATATTACGATCTTACAGCTCTTATACAAAGATACAAAGATCTAACGTTTCGTCAACAGGTCGTCTCTTAACTCTATCATAATATATATTTAATCATGTATAAACACACAGTGGAACCTCGCGAAACATGGCTGAACGCTCTCAGTGAGCATTTATATATCAAAATGTTTCATGAGTTAACTCACACCTGGCATAGGCAGTGTGGTTTTTTTATAATGCGCAGTTCATAACATGGCTTAACGCTCTGAGTGATCCAAGGGAGACAATAATAACAGAGGGAAAAAAGGGGGGGGGGGGAATAGTTCATACTAATACACACACACACAAGTGGGGGTGTTGCGTTCTAGCAAGGTGTACCTAATTCATCACATTATTGCAGTTTTAATGCTGGGATAGATTCCATCACATTAACAGATCCAACGTTTTGAAAGTGAAATCAGAATGCTGGCCCAACACTGTTGACACCAGACCATTGTAGACGATGTTAACTTTTGGACAAAGGGGGACTGGTGGCAAGAACTTTTTTTTAACCCGGGAGACAAAAAATATATATATATATAAGAATGAGCTATAGGGACATAACGCTTAAAACCCGAAAATATTTTGATACGTTCGGACTCTTAAAAACAATCATAGTTATTTTCTATAATTTTACGGAAATCGAATAAATTTACATGCGCAAAAAATATTATAATTCCGCTTTTATTTTAGCAAAGGTTTAAGTATTTATATTATAAATTACAAATACATATAAAGAAACAACTAAGGAACTATCTAAAGCATTTTATATGCGTTTAAAAGTTATGAAAGGAAAATTAAATATAAAAAATATGATCAAAGAAATACACAGTATTGGTGATTCTAGGAATATCACGTGTGTGGGAAAATCTTAAATAGGACCAATGTAGGTGGTGCTAGGAATATCTCGTGTGTGGGATGTCCAATACAAGGACCAGTGTAGGTGGTGCTGGGATTTCTCGTGTGTGGGATGTTTTATACAAGGACCAGTGTAGGTGGTGCTAGGAATATCACCATATGGCGGGGTACTCTTAAGAAGGACCACTGTTGGTGGTGCTAGGAATATCCTTTTTTTGGGGAGGGGGGAGGGGCTCTTAAGTAGGCCCACTTTAGGTGGTGCTTGGTATATCGCATGTAGATAGACTAATGTAGTTGGTGCTATGAATATCTCGTGTGTGCGTGGTGCTCAAATGAAAGACAAGTTTAGGATTTCCTAGAATGTATTGGTCTAGGTATGGTGTGGTTTTGTGTGGAGTAGTTTTGTGTGGCGGGGTGTGGTTTGGTTTAGTGTGGTGTGGATAAGCTGGAAAACAGAAGGGAAACGGGTGGCATAGGGAAATGGTGCGGGGGGGGGGAGAGATTTCCATGTAAGATGTAGGTTCAATGGTTCAGATTGCTTCCGTACGGCAGTCAAGGACAAATGGGAATAATTTGGGAATAAGAAATACAGTGAAATCCCAGAGGTGAAGACGGCTGGAAGACTAGGAAAATAGTGATTTGTAATTTGTGGAGAGGTGGGGTGATTTGCCTTACAACTTTTGAAACACTTTACTAAGACAAGTTCATTTGAAATTGTACATTATACACCCGTTCATATTTATTCAGCTAATGCAGGATGACACTTCCAGTTGTAAAAACACTTTAAATTAAGGAATCACCCAAAGAAAATTAACGATACAGCTTGCTTAAGAATTTAATATATATAATAAAAACTCTACAAATGTATAATAACACCTTCTCTGTCTGTTTATAGATTGAAACAACCACAGTTATTTTATACAATGTAACCTGCAAGGATCTTGATAAAATCCCTATCGACTCTCGCAAATGCATGTCCAAGGATAGCAAATTCGTCCGCGTCAAGTGCAACATAACGGCAAACTGGAGTACAGCAGGGGTGAGGTCAAGCTACACTTTGCAGTGATGGCCTGGTATATTAGTCCTAGTTTGCACCTGCCTGTCGTATACGGTGAGTAGCTTAACCCCCGCCTGTCGTATACGGTAATTAGTTTGTTCATACGTTCCCACGGAATAAGTGCCGTATGCGTTAACGGCTTCGAAATGAGTCCGTTTCAAGTGTGTTACAAAGCAACAACATTTTAAAAATCGCAACTCTAAGAGTTGACCTCTTTCTACGCCTTGTCGGTGGACTGTTATTTAAGAACGCCTCTGCAAATATCAAAAAGAATTGATACTTGTCTCATTAGAAACCTGTATTTTTTCAGGTACGCCTTCGTGCATAGGACTTTCTGTTAATCGAGGTAATCAAGTATTGTGGCTCGCTTATAGTTCATTAGTTCTGCATTGTCAGTTTTTAAAGGGGACATTGTCGTTTGTAGAATGTAGATTAAAGAGCTTAAATGAGGGCTGCTGATTTACGGGCGTCTGTAGTTTATTTTAAGACTTTTTTTTATTAACTTCGATTTTGTGTGTTCACCGCAAAAATCTTCAGACGGCTAATTACACCACGATTGAGTTTAAATTTAACGCAAAGAATCGTTGCCTATGGAAACATTTCTATCAAATTTTCAGCCCCCCCCCCCCCCTTCACCTATCCCAACCCAAAAAATCTGTTGTTCATCTTTGTTTTTCAATCTGAATAGAAAGTACATATGACGTCACTGATTTCACGAAATAAAATTCCCGATAACTGCGCTAAATGAGATTCCTGATAACTGCGCTAAATGAGATTCCCGATAACTGCGCTCAATGAGATTCTTTAAAAGAAAATATCGCAAGTGCGTTTGGTGCGTAATATTTTCTTTTGTTTTTCTGCAATATTTGGTGCAATAAATCTGCGGTGTAAAAGCGGGTGAGACATTAGAACATTAATAAAGTAATTTTAAAATGCATATTAAGGAGTTATACAAAATACTTTGTTTTTAGGATTTGTTTCATTTATTCCACAAAAATACGTTTATTGTTTTTAGTATTAGGGTAGTGAGATCTAGAAATTTCTTTTCAAACATTTTGATCAACAGAAGTTTGAATAGAACTCAATAGAATAACAATATAAACAAGTGAAAGAACTGATATAATACTTGTGTATCTTTCCCCCTTTTACAGCAGCAAAGAGCAACCCTGAAAGCCTCACTGCTCTCATTGGTATGTAATGTTAAATTTATTTGAATATATTAATTAAAAATTGTACGCTGCTCATCAAACTATGAGGAAAGACAACGCTATCCGGAACAGGAGATCAAAGTGAACTGGCAGGGACATTTATAGAAATCGTTGCCTGTATTCTCTGCCTGCGTCGTTCCTTAGGATGGTGGTTCCGTACTGGTGGTCCGCGGGCCAGCATCTGTCCGTGGGCCCTAATGGGACGGTCGGCACAACCGGAGCAGTTAAACTGGAAAAGAATTCTATTAAGTTAAAGAGACATAGAAAAAACTTACCGGTATTTATAACATGTTGAATGGGCGTGAACGGTGCGTTATCTCTCTCTAAAGATTGTGCTTCCATAGTGAGACTGCGTCGCTAACGCGGGAGATCTAAATTACATGTTTTTAATGAGTTCTGGTATATGATATGTTAATGGATTTCATGAAAATTTAAAGCAGATTAACTGGCCTTCAGTTGATATTTTTCCTTTGTAAAAAGTCCTATTAATTAAATGGGAATCAACATTGGTTGTATAGGAAATACCGCATTGGTTGTATAGGAAATTCATCATTGGTTGTATTGGAAATTCCCCATTGGTTGTATAGGTAGTCTGCTGTCTGAAAGTATGGAGTCTAGCAGTCTGCTTTCTTGCATTTTCTAAACATGCCCTTCCCATTTGGCTTGTCCATTTTGTAAAAACATGTGGATGTTGTTTCTGTGAGGATTATTTAGACTATGCTTTCTCCATATTTCACTTGATGTGACGCTTCGAGTCTTGGTTTGAATTCCAATCAGTGAAAAGTTACTTAATTGACATCTCAAACAAAATAGGAATATCCCCACGATATGAAATTATCTTTGTACGCATAAAAATAGCAATCTCTATAAGTTCCCCACCATTTTACATGATCTATTTTGTTACACTAACAGTCACCTCCGGTAGTCCCCTGCGATAATGCGTGATCTGTGTTGTTACACTAACAGTCACCTCCGGTAGTCCCCTGCGATATTGCGTGATCTGTGTTGTTACACTAACAGTCACCTCCGGTAGTCCCCTGCGATATTGCGTGATCTGTGTTGTTACACTAACAGTCACCTCCGGTAGTCCCCTGCGATATTGCGTGATCTGTGTTGTTACACTAACAGTCACCTCCGGTAGTCCCCTGCGATATTGCGTGATCTGTGTTGTTACACTAACAGTCACCTCCGGTAGTCCCCTGCGATATTGCGTGATCTGTGTTGTTACACTAACAGTCACCCCCGGTAGTCCCCTGCGATATTGCGTGATCTGTGTTGTTACACTAACAGTCACCTCCGGTAGTCCCCTGCGATATTGCGTGATCTGTGTTGTTACACTAACAGTCACCTCCGGTAGTCCCCTGCGATATTGCGTGATCTGTGTTGTTACACTAACAGTCACTTCCGGTAGTCCCCTGCGATATTGCGTGATCTGTGTTGTTACACTAACAGTCACCTCCGGTAGTCCCCTGCGATATTGCGTGATCTGTGTTGTTACACTAACAGTCACCTCCGGTAGTCCCCTGTGATATTGCTTGATCTGTGTTGTTACACTAACAGTCACCTCCAGTAGTCCCCTGCGATATTGCTTGATCTGTGTTGTTACACTAACAGTCACCTCCGGTAGTCCCCTGCGATATTGCGTGATCTGTGTTGTTACACTAACAGTCACCTCCAGTAGTCCCCTGCGATATTGCGTGATCTGTGTTGTTACACTAACAGTCACCTCCAGTAGTCCCCTGCGATATTGCGTGATCTGTGTTGTTACACTAACAGTCACCTCCAGTAGTCCCCTGCGATATTGCGTGATCTGTGTTGTTACACTAACAGTCACCTCCAGTAGTCCCCTGCGATATTGCGTGATCTGTGTTGTTACACTAACAGTCACCTCCAGTGGTCCCCTGCGATAATGCGTGATCTGTGTTGTTACACTAACAGTCACCTCCAGTAGTCCCCTGCGATATTGCGTGATCTGTGTTGTTACACTAACTGTTTGGTTTCTTCTACTAAAACAGGTCCCGCTCTGTTGGGCACCGCTGTCGGTTGCCTCGGGTCATCAATATTCTCACAAGGTTAATTCCGTATAAAGTCTCTCAATGATCATACCCCAACGATGAAATTCATAAAGGCCGGAGCTCTAGTACGAAGTGCATCGGAGTACACGAACAGGTTTTGAAAGACATTCAGAAAATTAGGATTTAAAAAAGAAAAAAATTGAAATATCAGATGAAGGAGTGTCCGATGAAATCCTTTAACGGCCTTCCAACAGTCGAATGCGCAAATAATCATATCTAATGTTAAATAACAACAATAACAAAAAAAAAACAAAAAACATATTTCAAGTTATCATTTGTTCTATTCCCTACATCACTTGGTGCTATTCCCTACATCACTTGGTGCTATTCCCTACATCACTGAAGAAACAATAAACGATTTAATTGCATCCACTGCTATTATTCACGTTTGTAAGAATGTCTTGAACAACATTTTCAGATTGTTTCTGTCTCTTTCAGCGTAGATTGCAATAGGTTTTGTCATTAAATGGCGGCACTCTATAAATAGAACATCCGGGTATTCCGATTGATCAAGCTACTATCATTTGTTCGATCCTTAAACAAGCCAGGGAAGGGGGTCTTATTATAGACATATTTTTTACAATAATAGATTATGAAAGATTACACAACTTGTTACTGTTATATATATATATAATGCTGAAATACATTGTTAGCAGCCATTTTAAAACCAAGTCTAAAAATAGTAACATTACATGGTGCGCCCCGACGTTTTCAAGACTGAAGAAATGGTAACACTGTGCTTTGTTTAGTAACACTATGTCCAAAACAAGGAAAACTAACACATCTGTTCAGCTAGATGTCTTGTTTTTTTAAGAACTAGCTGCAGGTAAAACAAATTGGACTCTCACATCTCTACTCACGAATTACAAGCCTCACATATCGACAATAAAGGGATGCAAATGTAACAAAAAAAAGGGCAAGAACCACGAAATCACAACATCCCACATTGTCGGGAAAGAGTTGGTACATCAAAGCATCCCACTCTGTGTGGAAAGAGGTGGCACATCACAACACCCCCCTCTGTCTGGAAACAGCTGCATGTCATAAATTCGCCCTCTGTCTGGAAAGATGTGGCAGAATACAACATCCCACTCTTTCTGGAAAGACGGGGCACATCACAACACACCCCCCTCTGTCTAGAAAGAGGTGGCTCATCACAACGTCCCCCTCTGTCTGGAGATAGGTGGCACATCACAACATCCACTCTGTGTGGAATGAGGAGGCACATCACAACATTCCTCTCTGTCTGGAGACAGGTGGCACATCACAACATCCCTCTCTGTCTGGAGACAGGTGGCACATCACAACATCCCCCTTTGATTAGAAAGATGTGGCACATCACAACGTACCCCTCTGTCTGGAATTAGGAGGCACATCACAACCCCCCCCCCTTCTGTCTGGAAAGAGGTGGAAATCACACCATTGACAGCATTACATAAATCACCTCACAAAAACGTAACTACTGCACTGTCTTCCACTAATTATACATAAAGTCTTTCGTTCTCGTTTATCTTTATATCCCGCCCTCATCGGGTTCTTCGTATGTTGTGATTTGGTTGCTGATGGGACCCTGGTCATTCGTATGTTGTGATATGGTTGCTAATGTGACCCAGGTCATTCGTATGTTGTGATATGGTTGCTGATGTGACCCAGGTCATTCATAAGTTGGGATATGGTTGATGATGTGATCCAGGTCATTCGTATGTTGTGATATGGTTGCTGATGTGACCCAGGTCATTCGTATGTTGTGATATGGTTCCTGATGTGACCCAGGTCATTCGTATGTTGTGATATGGTTGCTGATGTGACCCAGGTCATTCATAAGTTGGGATATGGTTGATGATGTGATCCAGGTCATTCGTATGTTTGATATCGTTGCTGATGTGACCCAGGTCATTCGTATGAAGTGATATGGTTGCTAATGTGTCCCAGGTCATTCGTATGTTGTGATATGGATCCTGATGTGACCCAGGTCATTCGTATGTTGTGATATGGTTGCTGATGTGACCCAGGTCATTCGTATGTTGTGATATGGTTCCTGATGTGACCCAGGTCATTCGTATGTTATGAATTGTTTGCTGATGTAACTCGGGTACTTCGTATGTTATGAATTGTTTGCTGATGTGACTCATGTACTTCGTAGGTTGTGATATTGCTGCTGATGTAACTCAGGTTTTTTGTATGTTGTGATATGGTTGCTGATATGACTAAGGTGCTGTGTATGTTGTTATATGGTTGCTATTGTAGCTCACGTACTTCTCATGGTGTGATATGGTTGCTGATATGACTAAGGTGCTGTGTATGTTGTTATATGGTTGCTATTGTGACTCAGGTACTTCTCATGTTGTGATATGATTGCTATTGTGACTCAGGTACTTCTCATGTTGTGATATGGTTGCTATTGTGACTCACGTACTTCTCATGTTGTGATATGGTTGCTATTGTGACTCACGTACTTCTCATGTTGTGATATGATTGCTATTGTGACTCAGGTACTTCTCATGTTGTAATATGATTGCTATTGTGACTCAGGTACTTCTCATGTTGTGATATGGTTGCTATTGTGACTCACGTACTTCTCATGTTGTGATATGGTTGCTATTGTGACTCACGTACTTCTCATGTTGTGATATGATTGCTATTGTGACTCACGTACTTCTCATGGTGTGATATGGTTGCTATTGTGACTCAGGTACTTCTCATGTTGTGATATGATTGCTATTGTGACTCACGTACTTCTCATGGTGTGATATGATTGCTATTGTGACTCACGTACTTCTCATGTTGTGATATGGTTGCTATTGTGGCTCACGTACTTCTCATGTTGTGGTATGGTTGCTATTGTGACTCACGTACTTCTCATGTTGTGATATGATTGCTATTGTGACTCACGTACTTCTCATGTTGTGATATGATTGCTAATGTGACTCACGTACTTCTCATGTTGTGGTATGGTTGCTATTGTGACTCACGTACTTCTCATGTTGTGGTATGGTTGCTATTGTGACTCACGTACTTCTCATGTTGTGGTATGATTGCTATTGTGACTCACGTACTTCTCATGGTGTGATATGATTGCTATTGTGACTCACGTACTTCTCATGGTGTGATATGGTAGCTATTGTGACTCACGTACTTCTCATGTTGTGGTATGGTTGCTATTGTGACTCACATACTTCTCATGTTGTGATATGGTTGCGATTGTGACTCACGTACTTCTCATGTTGTGGTATGATTGCTATTGTGACTCACGTACTTCTCATGTTGTGGTATGATTGCTATTGTGGCTCACGTACTTCTCATGTTGTGATATGGTTGCTATTTTGACTCACGTATTTCTCATGTTGTGATATGGTTGCTATTGTGGCTCACATACTTCTCATGTTGTGGTATGGTTGCAATTGTGGCTCACGTACTTCTCATGGTGTGATGTGATTGATATTGTGGCTCACATACTTCTCATGTTGTGATGTGATTGTTATTGTGGCTCACGTACTTCTCATGTTGTGATGTGATTGCTATTGTGGCTCACGTACTTCTCATGGTGTGCTATGGTTGCTATTGTGGCTCACATACTTCTCATGTTGTGATATGATTGCTATTGTGACTCACGTACTTCTCATGTTGTGGTATGGTTGCTATTGTGACTCACGTACTTCTCATGTTGTGGTATGGTTGCTATTGTGACTCACGTACTTCTCATGTTGTGGTATGATTGCTATTGTGACTCACGTACTTCTCATGGTGTGATATGATTGCTATTGTGACTCACGTACTTCTCATGGTGTGATATGATTGCTATTGTGACTTACGTACTTCTCTTGGTGTGATATGGTTGCTATTGTGACTCACGTACTTCTCATGTTGTGATATGATTGCGATTGTGACTCACGTACTTCTCATGTTGTGATATGATTGCTATTGTGGCTCACGTACTTCTCATGTTGTGATATTATTGCTATTGTGACTCACGTACTTCTCATGTTGTGATATGATTGCTATTCTGGCTCACGTACTTCTCATGTTGTGGTATGGTTGCTATTGTGGCTCAAATACTTCTCATGCTGTGATATGATTGCTATTGTGGCTCACGTACTTCTCATGTTGTGATATGATTGTTATTGTGACTCACGTACTTCTCATGATGTGATATGATTGCTATTGTGACTCACGTACTTTTCATGGTGTGATATGATTGCTATTGTGACTCACGTACTTCTCATGTTGTGATATGATTGCTATTGTGACTCACGTACTTCTCATGGTGTGATATGATTGCTATTGTGACTCACGTACTTCTCATGTTGTGATATGATTGTTATTGTGACTCACGTACTTCTCATGATGTGATATGATTGCTATTGTGACTCACGTACTTTTCATGGTGTGATATGATTGCTATTGTGACTCACGTACTTCTCATGTTGTGATATGATTGCTATTGTGACTCACGTACTTCTCATGGTGTGATATGATTGCTATTGTGACTCACGTACTTCTCATGTTGTGATATGATTGCTATTGTGGCTCACGTACTTCTCATGTTGTGGTATGGTTGCAATTGTGGCTCACGTACTTCTCATGTTGTGGTATGGTTGCTATTGTGGCTCACGTACTTCTCATGTTGTGATATGGCTGTATGTTGTTGTACGAGGGTTGACGTGATTCAGGATCTGGTTTATCTTGTAACTAGGAATGCCTGATGTCAAGATACTGGACGTCATAATTTATAATGGATATATCAGGGTGTCCACATGAGAGAGGGGCGTCCAGTCTGTCCTCGGGATGTTGTGGTTTTTTAACTCTATGGGATGGATAGCTGTCTGATCATCCATTGGTACAACTCTTCTTAGATAAAAACGTTTACGACCGCTGCCACTATGTTATGTTTAGAACTACCATGTCCATCACAATGAAAGCTAAAACCTCTGTTCAACTCGGTGTAGATACTTTTAATAACTAGGTACAGGTAAAACAACATGGCCTCTCGCATCTCAACTAACGAATCACGGGCCTCTCAATTTAACAACAAATGGATGCAACTGTGACAACACATCAACAACGAGATCGCAGCATCAATTCAGTCTGGTCTACAAGGTTTTTCAGACACATCAACAACATCACAGCATCAATTCAGTCTGGTCTACAAGGCTGCTCAGAAACATCAACAACGAGTTCACAGCATCAATTCAGTCTGGTCTACAAGGATGCTCAGAAACATCAACAACGACATCACAGCATCAATTGAGTCTGGTCTACAAGGCTGCTCAGAAACATCAACAACGACATCACAGCATCAATTCAGTCTGGTCTACAAGGCTGCTCAGAAACATCAACAACGACATCACAGCATCAATTGAGTCTGGTCTACAAGGCTGCTCAGACACATCAGCTAAGGCAAAAATTAAAACTCCTAAGCTGTTATTACTGTTCCATACACGATACCGAAATTATTTGATCACACAATTTGTTTTGAATAACCCTAAAGCAAACATCGCAACATGACCTCACGAAGTTTTAAGCATATTGTAATCGCGAAGAATTGAGTTATCTGAACGCTGACGTAACACTAGCCATTTAATATCTGTAGATAAGAGTCAAATCGTAGACTGAAAGCCTGTTGATTTTAACTAGCATGTCAAATCTATTATATTTTTGGTACTAGTTTTAGCCCGTCTTATTCCTAAGTATAGCGATAACTTTGCGCTACGTAACAAATATTACTTGACATATCATGCATTCAAGTAACGCACATAATGAGAGTCCTAATTAGTACTACCATCCACCCTCCGTACGCCCACGCATACTTTTTTTTACGCCTCTGAACTATGCTTAAAGTCCCTCCCTCTGTTAAACCGCAGATTTGCAACACCACATGTAAATTTAGACTTTTCCCTCAAAAGTGAAAGCGTTAGTGGCAATGGCTGTTATAAAATGTAACATAGAGACTTATATATACTGATTTTTTATTGTTTTGTTGTATGTTGTTGTTATTGTCTTGTTTTTATTTGTTTTTTATTTGTTGTTTGTTTTTTTGGGGTGGCGTTTACAATTAAGTATTCATCCGCTATTTTAATCAAAGGAGGACAATTTGTAGTTCCCTCAAATTAAGGATAATTTTAACTTCCTCACAGATGCCAGTAACTTTCTATCCGATTATTTAAAAATATATCATCTTCCACTACATTCTAGTATCCATTCTTATATGATGAAGCAAGTTGGTTTTAAAGTTTTATCAGCCGTGGAGCAACCTAAAAGTATTATGTTCTGTGGTGCTTTCGTGCTTTTAACATTATCGGACAGCTTTACACACATGTGTGACTCTTGGACACAATGCTGACCTCAGGCGCACTTCGGACAGCTTTACACAACTGTGTGTATCTTGGATACAGTGCTGACCACGGGCTCAGATTTACACTACAGTGACTTTTTTTAGAAATTTCTTGTACTTTAAATTATCTAAAACATACAATATATTTAAATAAACACAGTTGTTGGTAACACTTAGTGATGAGCAATAGTTATTGAACTATGAATTTTGAGTCATCAGTAGAACAAAATTCTAATATTAATAGTTAATTAAATTAGTTGTGTTTTTTTCTGGTGTTTTTCCCGAGCCTTAGGGGCAGTGATGGCAAACGTTTCAAGACAGAGTATAAAGACCACAACCCAAAAAAAGAACTTATTTATCTAAAAAATCTAACAGTCAAATAGGACCATAATTTTTAGGTAATTTTTTATTTTAGAATTCTGCACTGTAAGGGAGTTAACCTGTTTAAAATTTATAATTCTGTGATACAATCCGTGGTTAAGTGTCTTTAGTTTGCAACGCTAGATTTCTACATTACAACATTGTGTGTTATCTTGCGTGGTTGGCCGCTCCCTAATTACATACAATGTACCTGGACGTGGCCGTTGTAAGCTTTAGCACGAGTGCGCCTTTTAAACTATGGAGCCGAAATAAGTAGGCAATGCTTTACAGTATTTTAAATCAGGTTCTGAGATGAGGGATTTATACAGATTATATTATTTACATAATTTACGGAAAGCGACATTCCGACGGGCAAAACACTGGAGAGAAGAAAACAGTTTTTAAATGAAACCTTTTCACCTGTTGACGTTCCCGATTTTACGACACGTCTTCAGAAGTTGAATCAACTTATTTTAATTTAAAATTGACAATTTGTGTTTAGAATTTAAATAATAAAATGTTAAAGTAACATTCAGTCTCATGAAAACATCGCTATCCAAACAATCATGGGGACTACACACTCATACTTTTCTCACTAAACGTTATAAATTGTAGAAACAAAGAAAAGCACATAATTAACATCGTCAAAAAACACAAATGCGATTTTATTTTTGTACAAAAAAGAAATATAAATACAGAAGATGACGCACAAAGGTACACATCTTTAGGCATGAGTAACAGGCATTTCAGTTTAGGCAGACATTGTAAACAGACAGATACACACTATTCAACATATACGCCCCTTCAAAGCACACAGAAAAAAACACTATTTTACAACACACTAGTACTGTCTAGTACAAACACTGAGATACTCACACAAAAGAGGAATGGTCCTTTAAGGAGATCATTTCAACTATATAACAAGCCGTTTAGATACAACAAACCCAAAAAGAAAAGGGAAAACAATAATACAATACATAGCAGAGACATATAACATGGTAGACGCATACAGAACACTACATAACAGAGACATATAACATCGTAGACGCATATAAAATATTACACAAATGAGGGAACGAAGCGACATTTAAACGCAACACTTTCAACACCAAAACAAGAATTGATAAATTCTATATACCAAAAATAGATACAATAAATGAAGCAAAACACATTTCAGAAACACTAGACTTTACAGATCAAAAAGTAAAGGTGTAAAAATTACAATAAATACAACAAGATCAAACATCATTAAAAAAAATCCCCACATTGGAAATTTAACCATACACTTTTAGAAAACAATCAGTACACAGAATCAGTACACAATTTCTCATACCACCAGAGAAAGCAAACAATCCTTTCAGCCACAATATACAAGAATTAGAAGAAGAACTAGAAAGTAATAATACAACATAAATACAATGGGACTCATGTTAGGAGTAGAATTTTAACTAACAACCAAGAGGCGCCTATAATAATCTTTTTAACAATAGAACAAAATAAACAAAAAGTAGACAGATGGGACAAATCATTGACACAGATTTGGAAACACACACAGACACTCAAAAGGTAGTAAACGCATTTGAAAAATTGTACACAAAACTTTTTGGAACAGAATAAAGTGAGTCAGATAGACAAGATAAGTACACACAATTTACGCAAAAACTAAACAAAAATCAAACACAATAAATGGACAAAACTATTACATTAGCAGACATCAAAACATCATTGTCCAGCATGCACAAAAACAAAACACCTGGACCAGATAACCTAACAACGGAATTCTACCTTTTCTTTTTCACAACACTAGGACCAATTTTACATGCCATACTAGAAGAAGCTTATAGCAACAATGAGTTACCACACTCAATGAATACTTTATACATTACGCTTTTACCAAAATAAGATACAGACATAACACAACTTAAAAATCATAGACCCATATGTTTACTTAACACACAATATAAAATTCTCCAAAAAAAACCAATAGCAAATAAATTAAAACTACAATTAAATAATCCTAATACATACAAACCAACACTGCAGGTTCATAGGCAGGGACATTCATGAACCCAATCATTTCATTAGAGACCTCATTTATTATTAAAATGACAAAAACATCCAAACGTGTACATTATCACTAGAGACAAATCCTTTGATAGGGTAGACCATATATACCTACATAAAATATTACAACAAACTGGGGGAGTATTTTTGTAATTGGGTTAAAGTTAAACTTTTTATGCAAGTCTCCCATTAGAAATATATTAATAAACAACACACTTTCTAAAGACATTAAAATTGACAAATCAGTTAGACAAGGGTGTCCTATATCCCTGGGTTCTCTCTCTCTCTCTCACTCTCTCTCGAAGTATGTGTTCGTAACCCCAGTTACCACTGTATTTTCATTGGCTGAAATCAATCTCTCTCTATCTCTGTCTCTCTCTCTCTCTCACACTCTCTCGAAGTAATTGTTCGTAACCCGAGTCACCACTGTATTGCCATTGGCTGAAATCAATCATTTATTTCATCAAGACCAACTAAGTAAATTTTCAGAAGCGTCATCAACATGTTCCATGAGTTACCTCACACCTGGCATGGGGAGAGGGAGTGGGGTTTACTGCGCAGTTCTTGACATGTTTGAACGCACTCAGAGGGCAAACTGAGACAATAACAACAAGGGAGAATACCTCATACTAATAAACACACACACGAGTAAGAGTTTGCGTTCATCACAGTATTGCAATTTTAATGCTGGGCTAGATTTCATCACATTAAAGAATCCAACGTTTTGAAAGTGAAATCAGATTACTGGCCCAACACCTGTTGACACCAGACCATTAAAGACGATGTTAACTTTTGGGCAAGAGGGACTGGTGGCAAGATTTTTAATTGTAACCAGGAGACAATATGATATTATAATTAATTTTAAAAAATACAATTGCACACTTAAAACCGATTCAAATGTGTGCACCATCATGCACTAGGAAGTGATGTAAAGATGCGCTTCCTACATTTCTAACATGTATTTATAGTGACATACTGTATCTTAGCTTGGTAAAAAGAAGTTTCGGCACATAGTTACATGTGTTACAATTTAACAACACACTTCATTAACCATCAAAGTAACGTAATTGGCCTACCATTCTAGACAGGTAAGTGTCACGGTCAGATCGTGTCATTACATTTGCTGTGAGTTTTCTAAGGCATGTATGACCATCTTGGCGTGTGGAAAAAAGGGGGGGGGGGACCCAGGTGAGGAGGTGTGTGTTGTTGTGAGTTTTGGGGAAAATAGGAGTTTTGAATGAATGTGAACGAAAGTGAACTAATTTTGGTAAATGTGTAGCTGTATGGCCACTCTTTTTTACCATGGCCGCCATCTTGGTTGCCCCGACCCGCGCACTTTTACGTGTTCACGGGTCGGGACAACCAAGATGGCGGCCGAGGAAAAATAAAATAACTCATGTTTTTGAAATAATGACGGATAAAACGTTTTTAAAAATGAAAAAATGATCTAAATCTATCCCTCACCCTAACCTGAACCCTAAATTCCTCCCTAACCCGGTTTTGACCCTCTCCCTAACAGGGTTTTGACCCTCTCCTTAACAGGGTTATGACCCTCTCCCTAACAGGGTTTTGACCCTCTCCCTAACAGGATTTTGACCCTCTCCCTAACAGGGTTTTGACCCTCTCCCTAACAGGGTTTTGACCCTCTCCCTAACAGGGTTTTGACCCTCTCCCTAACAGGGTTTTGACCCTATCGGAACCAGCGTTTTGACACTCTCCTTAGCCTAACATGGCGCTGGGTTTTGACCCTCTCCCTAACAGGGTTTTGACCCTATCGGAACCAGCGTTTTGACACTCTCCTTAGCCTAACGTGGCGCTGGGTTTTGACCCTGAAAAGTAGGAAAAGTTTTTAAAAAAACAAAGAAAAGAGGCCAAAATTAATTATAAAATAAAGAAGTAATGAAAACTCAACTTACATTTTCATGGAATACACTTTTACACACTTTATTTCAGGTTCCAACGAAAAGAATATCCAAAAATTAATGAAACACGAATAAAAATGAATGAAGCACGTGTGGTCATCCTCTAAAATAATCTTATGAAATGGCAGACGACATAAAATACTAAATCAGCCAACCAATCAAATTTTATCATTATATTTAATCAACCAATAAAAAATTAATTAAAAAACATGCAATCTTAATTTAAGGAAAATGTAACTCTAATAAAAAAAAATAAGGGGAGTGAATCCACGCAAATGACCCCATGGCTACTCAGCTACACATTAGCCCTAATTTTTTCATATCACGAGTATATGGTGTGTGAGGATATAAAAGGGGAGACAACGAGTTGGCAGAGCGAGAGAGATTATTAGGCTAATATAAAATAGATCGTACCTCATTTCATTTGCGTGTTTATTGCGTGTTTATTGGGAGTCACTTCCCTTTATTTATTTATTTTTTGTTAATAGAGTTACATTTTCATTAATATGAAGGTGGCAAAATTTTATTGGTTGATTAATTATACTTTTAAAATTTTCATTGGTTGGCTTATTATAATATTTTCATATGTTCCGCTATTTCCGCTATTTTTGGAACGACTTGTCCATGGCAGAACCTGTATTTTATTCAATGTTCTGGATATTATTTTCGTTGAAGTGTATTCCATGAAACTGTAAGTTGGGTTTTCATTATTTCTTTATTTTATAAACAACTAGCCGATGTACCCGGCGTGGCCCGGGAATGCATTAGGACACCGATCCCGGTGGCCTACAGATCCCGTTAGGATACTGTTCTCTGTGAGATCCCGTTCCATCTAGGGACCCTCCTTTCCAATGTTATCCCATTTCCCGATAGGATCCCGCTTTGATCGTGACATAGAACTTGCTTTTGAAAGATATCGACCTTTCTGGAAAATTCTAGATTAAAAGTATTATCCTCTTCGAAAAGTGTAAAAACTGTCTTTTTCTAAGTAATTGTTCTTCGAATACGAAAAATTATACAAATAAATGCATTTCTATGACTATAGTACATTTAAGTTGAAAGAGGGGCCCCGGGGGCCCATTCCATAATTGTACCGAATTAGTTTTGCCTGAGATGGGGCCCTATAACAATCATTCAGGTAAGTTATGAAGTTAAAATTTTTAATTTGTCCCATTAAAATCTAGTGATTAATGCCATAGATATAGCGTTTTAAAGTTATCGAACTTTCTGGAAATTTCTAGATTGGATATCATTAGTTTTAAATCCACGGATTTTTCAGTACGGACAGTGATGTGTATTGCGTTCACCCTAGGCCTATATCCATCAATTCACATAGAACCTATAGTGTTGTCTAATATTTATAAATCTCATATAAGGAAAAATGAAATGGGGCCCCCGGCTCCAGAGGAATGGATATTATGAGTTCAGTACCCTTTAGTATTTAAGTATGTATAATCAAGTGTATGTGTACTAAGTTCGGTCAAGATCCATCCATTCATATAGGACTATTAAGCTAATCGCTATTTATATAGCTCATATAAGGAAAAATGAAATGGGGCCCCGGCCCCAGGAGAATGGATATTATGAGTTCAGTAACCTTCGGTATTTGAGTATGGATAATAAAGTGTACGTGTACTAAGTTTGATCGATATCCATCCATTCACGTAGGAGCATTTGTTTGTAATTTTTTTATATAGCTCATAAAAGAAAAAAACGAATTCGGGGCCCCCGGCCCCAAACGAAATGTTATTAAAAGTTCTCAACCCCTTAAGAGTTCCTTCTGGACAATGATGGATATATGTGCCAAGTTTGGTCAAGATTCATCAATCCGTGTAAAAGCCTTTGTGGAACAGACAAACAAACAAACAAATTTTCACTTTTATATATATACTAGCGGATATACCCGGCAATCTACCGGGATAGCATTCGGAACGAATGAATTTCAACAGTCTACAGCCTTACAATTATTCTGATGCCGGTGGGCTCCCAATCCCGTCAGTATCCTGCTCCCGTCAGTATACCGTTTCCCGGTGGGATTTTGATCCCGCTGAATCTCAATTTCGGTATGATCCAAATCCCGTCGGTATTCCGATCCCGGTGGTATCGCGATATCAGTAGGATAACGATAGCTGTCGGATCCCGATACCGGTGAGGTACCGGTCTAAGCCTATTGATATTTATATATAGGTTATATAAGAAAAGATTAAATGGGGCCCCAGGCCCCAGAGAAATGGATATTATGGCTTCAGTACCCATCGGTATTTGAATATGGAAAATAAAGTGTATATGTTCTAAGTTTGGTCAAGATCCATCTACTTAAGTAGGAGTATTTGTTGTTAGTTTTATTTATATAGCTCATATAGGAAAAAACGATATTTTGGGCCCCCGGCACCAAACGGATTGTCATAAAAAGTTCATAACCCCTTAAGAGTTCCCCTGGATAATGATGGATATATGTGCCAAATTTGGTCAAGATCCATCCATTCATCTAGGAGTATTAAGCCTATTGACCCTATAGAACTTTCTGGAACATTCTAGATTAAATCTATTATCCTCCTGGAACTGTGTAAAAACTGTCTTTTTCTAAGTAATTATTCTTCCAATACAAAAAAATATACAACTAAATGCATTTCTATAACTAAAGTACATTTAAGTTAAAAGAGGGGCCCCGGGGCCCATTCCATAAATGTACCGAATTAGTTTTGCCTGAGACGGGGCCCACTAAACATCACTCAGGTAAGTTATGACGTTAAAATTTTAAACTTGTCTCATGAAAATCGATTGAATAATGCCATAGATATAGCGTTTTCAGGTTATCGAACTTTCTGGAAAAGTCTGGATTGGATATTATTAGTTTTAAATCCACCGATATTTCAGAACGGACAGTGATGTGTATTGCAACCACCCTAGGCCTGTATCCATCAATTTACATAGAACCTATAGTGTTGTCTAAGCCTATCGATATTTTTATAGCTTATATAGGAAAAAATTAAATGGGGCCCCCGGCCCCAGAGGAATGGATATTATGAGTTCGGTACCCTTTAGTATTTGAGTATGGATAATCAAGTGTATGTGTACTAAGTTTGGTCAAGATCAATGTAGGAGTTTTAATCCTATTGATATTTATATAGCTCATATAAGAAAAAAACGAATTCGGGGCCCCAGGCCCCACACGAAATGTTATTAAAAGTTCTCAACCCCTTAAGAGTTCCTTCTGGATAATGATGGATACATAAGCCAAGTTTGGTCAAGATCCATCAATCCGTGTAAAAGCCTTTGTGGAACAGACAAACAAACAAACAAATTTTCACTTTTATATATATACTAGCCGATATACCCGGCGTGGCCCGGGATTGCATTAGGACCCCGATCCCGGTGACCTACAGATCCCGTTAGTATACTGTTCTCTATGGGATCCCGTTCCATCTAGGCCTATATCAAGCTATTCACATATAAACTGTAGTGTTGTCTAAGCCTATTGATATTTATATAGCTCATATAAGAAAAAATGAAACGGCGCCCCCGACCCCAGAGAAATAGATATTATAAGTTCAGTACCCTTCGATATATGAATATGGATAATCAAATGTAAGTGTACTAAGTTTGGTCAAGATCCATCTTTTCATGAAGGAGTATTTGTTGTTAATTTTATTTATATAGCTCATATAGGAAAAAATGACAGTTTGGGCCCCCGGCCCCAAACTGAGTGTCATAAAAAGTTCATAACCCCTTCAGCGTTTTTCCGAATAATGATGGATATATGTGCCAAATTTGGTCAATATCTATTCATCCATGTAGGAGTATTAAGCCTATTGACCTTTAGAACTTTCTGGAACATTCTAGATTAAATCTATTATCCTCCTGGAACAGTGTAAAAACTGTCTTTTCTAAGTAATTATTCTTCGAATACGAAAAATTATACAACTAAATTCATTTTTAAAACTATAGTACATTTAAGTTAAAAGATGGGCCCCGGGGCCCATTCCACAATTGTACCGAATTATATGTGCCTGAGATGGGGCCCTATGAAAATCATTCATGTAAGTTATGAAGTTAAGATTTAAAATTTGTTCCATTAAAATCTATTGAATAATGACATAGATATAGCGTTTTAAAGTTATCGAACTTTCTAGAAAATTCTAGATTGGATATTCTTAGTTTTAAATCCACCGATCTTTCAGTACGGACAGTGTATTGCTACCACGTTAGGCATATATCCATCAATTGACATAGAAACGATAGTGTTGTCTAAGCCTATTGAAAATTGATATTTATATAGCTTATATAAGGAAAATGAAATGGGGCCCCCGGTCCCAGAGGAATGGATATTATGAGTTCGGTACCCTTTTGTATTTGAGTATGGATAATCAAGTGTACGTGTACTACGTTTGGTCAAGATCCATCCATTCATATATGAGTATTAAGCCCATCTATATTTATATAGCTCATATAAGGGAAAACGAAATGGGGCCCCCGGCCCCAGAAGAATGAATATTATGAGTTCAGTACCCTTAGGTATTTGAATATGGATAATCAAGTGTACGTGTACTAAGTTTGATCGATATCCATCCATTCACGTAGGAGTATTTGTTTAAACATTTTTTATATAGCTCATATAAGGAAAAATGAAATGGGGCCCCCGGCCCCAGGAGAATGGATATTATGAGTTCAGTACCCATTAGTATTTGAGTATGGATAATCAAGTGTACGTGTACTAAGTTTGATCGATGTCCATCCATTCACGTAGGAGCATTTGTTTGTAATTTTTTATATAGCTCATATAAGAAAAAAACGAATTCGGGGCCCCCGGCCCCAAACGAAATGTTATTAAAAGTTCTCAACCCCTTAAGAGTTCCTTCTGGATAATGATGGATATATGTGCCAAGTTTGGTCAAGATCCATCAATCCGTTTAAAAGCCTTTGTGGAACAGACAAACAAACAAACAGATTTTCACTTTTATATATATATATGACTAGCGGATATACCCGGCAAATTTGCCGGGATAGCATTCGGAACGAAAGAACTTCTACAGTATACAGCCTTATAATTATTCCGATCACGGTGGGCTCCCAATCCTGTCGGTATCCCGCTCCGGTTAGCATACCGTTTCCCGGTGGGATTTTATCCCACTGGATCCCAATTCCGGTATGATCCCAATTCCGGTATGATCCTAATCCCGTCGGTATAAAGATCCCGGTGGTATCTCGATATCAGTGGGATAACGATAGTTGTCGGATCCCGATACCGGTGCGCACCGGTCTATGCCTATTGTTATTTATAGATAGGTTATATACGCAAAAATTAATTGGGGCCCCTGGCCCTAGAGAAATGGATAATATAAGTTCAGTTGCCTTTGGTATTTGAGTATGGACAATAAAGTGTATGTCTACTAATTTTGGTCAAGATCCATTTATTCATGCATGAGTATTTGTCAGAAATTTTAATTATATAGCTCATATAAGAAAAAAACGAATTCGGGGCCCCCGGCCCCAAACGGCATGTGATAGAAAGTTCATAACCCATTTAGAGTCCTTTCCGGATAATGATGGATATATGTGCCAAATTTGGTCAAGATCCATCCATTAATCTAGGAGTATTAAGCCTAGTAACCTATAGAACTTTCTGGAACATTCTAGATTGAATGTATTACCCTCCTCGAACTGTGTCAAAATTGTCTTTTCTAAGAAATTATTCTGCGAATACGAAAAATTATACAACTAAATGCATTTCTATAACTAAAGTACATTTAAGTTAAAAGAGGGGCCCCGGGGGCCCATTCCATAATTGTACCGAATTAGTTTAGACTGCGATGGGGCCCAATAAAAATCAATGAGGTAAGTTATGTAGTTAAAATTTAATTTTTTTCCCAATAAGATCTAATGAAAAATGCCATAGATATAGCGTTTTAAATTTATCGAACTTTCTGGAAAGTTCTAGATTGGATATCATTAGTTTTAAATCCACCGATATTTCAGTACGGACAGTGATGTGTATTGCGCTCACCCTAGGCTTATATCCATCAATTCATATAGAACCTATACTGCTGTCTAAGCATATTAATATTTATATAGCTTATATAAGGAAAAATGAAATGGGGCCCCCAGCCCCAGAGGAATGGATATTATGAGTTCAGTACCCTGTAGTATTTGAGTATGGATCAGTGTTTCTTTCAGGCATACCTCCAGGGGGGGCACTGCCCCCCCGGAACAAGTCAAGTGCCCCCCCAGGGGGAAAATGTGTAAGAAAAAATAATTTTAAAAAAAATACTCTAAATTTAATTTTTATAAAATTTTTAAAAGTTATTGAAATGTGTGCCTTTAATCGATTACAATTATTGGAACAAATAAAATATAGCTTTGTTCGATATATATTGATGATACATAGCGTTCAGGTTAATCTTGTTATAGGCTCGCAGATATCGATTATAAATATGGTATTGTTTTGAAAATTGGCCGCTCCTGATCATTAACCAAAATCTTACTTTTTCTGATTCGCAGATATCGGTATCTTTTATTTAATTACATTTTGCAGCTGCAAAAGTTGAAAGACTTTTTAATAACCCTGTATTAAACTACCTTTTCATCGATATAAATGTCTGTAAATTAAATATAGTTCTTTCTAAGAAATAAACATGTGCAATCTGTTTTCAAATTATATTGTATAATAGCATCATGCTTTAAAAAATCATTTTTAGCAAATATTTTAATGTAGTAGATTCCATAGATGTATGCTGACATAGATAAAATGAAAATTTTAAAATAATAATAATAATAATTTTAAAACAAAAAATTAGGAATTTACCGGTTACATACAAATAGTGGACATTTCATCATAATTATTAAATCGAGTGTTTCTAATTTTTTAACACAGTTTCGGGAACAGAGTAAAATGATTTTTTTTTAAAAAAATAGTCTTTATTTATTAAATCCCCAATGACTTTTCTCTGTTAATATAATAATAATAAACAATCTTCCCCAGCTGTTTGAACTATTTAAAAAAATTTTATTTAAGATGATAATCCAGTAGAAAGAATATAATATATATTTAAACAACGAATAAAAAAAATCGAGTATTTCGATTATCTTGTAAATGCCATTTTTGGTAGTAGTTAAAAAAAAATTATATGGAATTGGTAAAAAAATTGTTTTCAAGTATAATATCGAAGAGGCAAGTTGTAATGATCTGAAGCAAATTATAGTAGTCTAAATTTCTTAATTAACATTTCAATCAACTGAATATTGAGAATTGAAACTTTAATAATTTATACGAAAAAAAAATCACTGGTTTCTGCCTGTAGATAGTTTTTGTTGCTACAGAATCCGGCATACTTTCAATGTGTCCTGCCTATGGCAGTCTGCCTTTTTTTTTATATTGTTATGACTATGGATGGGTATTTGTACAATTGATATAGCTCTTAGTTTGCACGGATTCCCAAAACAAAATTGTCTATCATCGGGTCATATATTTAGCAGGTTCTCTGCTTTTCTGGTAGGAACCAAGTCTCACTACTGGTCTTGTGATAGTGGTGTATACTGCCTTCTTTGTTCCCTTAGCGAGATTTTTGCTTTGAAGTAGCTTTTGTAAATTGAAATAAGAACGGTTGCATGATGTTATTCTTTCTTGCACCTCCGATTGTATTTCCTCTTGCTTATTTATAGTCACCCCTAGATATTTGAAAGAAGCTACCCTCTCAAAGGTGTAGTTGTTCATATTGTTGTCATCAGTGCGTATTTCCTGACATTATCATAAATATTGCCTTCGCTTTATTTACATCAAGACCAGCTTTGACCGTCACATCTTCAAGTTCCATGAAAGTTTTAATTATATCATCAATGCTGTTTCTACCAAGTAGCGCTATATCGTCTGTGTAGGCCAGGTATTGCAGTGGCTGGCTTTATAAAGTTCCTTATGGATGAAGTCTTGTCGAGACTCTTTACTAGATTGGCTAGCTCTTCCTCGCTTCCAGCCAGTCCGTCTATGTCATCCGCAAAACGTAGATTGGTGATTGTTCTGCCACCAATGCTGACTGTCCCTACATGCATTTCTAGTGCATCTGACATAAAACTCTCTAAGAAGATGTTGAACAGGGTGGGGGAGAGCAAGCAGCCTTGTCGTACTCCAACCGTGGTCTTGAACTATTCTCCGATGTTATTGTTGAAGAAGACTGCACTTGTAGCCTTATCAAAGAGGCTTCTTATCATTCTGGTTAAGTTTGTGTTGATGTTGTAGTGCCTCATGGTGGCCCACAAAGCAGCATGCCAAACCCTGTCGAATGCCTTCTTGAAATCTACAAAGACGTGGTATAGGTTTTGTTGGTGTTGAGCATATTTCTCACATAGTATCCGGAGGTTTAGGATCTGCTCAGTAGTGCCACGGCCTTGCCTAAAGCCCGCCTGTTCTTCAGCAATGATTCTGTAGGCATATGGTCTTAGTCGGTTCAGTATGACCTTGAGCATGATCTTGCTTGGATGGCTTATTAGGCTAATGGTGCGATAGTCTTGGCATAGCTGTAGGTTACCTTTCTTGGGGAGGGTGATGATGAGAGATTGGGTCCATGATTTGGGCCATTCCCCTGTTAGACATATTTTGTTACAAATATTGGTTAGGGCATTTATCATTGTTTCTCCTCCCTGTTTCACCAACTCGGCAGGGATATTATCTACTCCTGCGGCCTTCCCTATTTGGAGTGCTTGGACTGCTGCTTCTACTTCTGCGCGGATATTGGGGAAGCTTTCATTGTCCGTTGCTGGGGGGACATTAAGGATCTCTGGGTCTATCTTTATATTTTCATTATACAGCTCTGAGCAGTATTCAGTCCATCTTTTCAGGATATCATTTTCCTCGGTCAAACATTTGCCATTTTTATCTTGTATGGTAGTACTACGCCCTTGCTTTGCAGTGGTTAGGAGCCATAAAGATCAATAAATTGATCGTGGGCCCTAAATAGACAGAAAAAGAAGAAGAAAAAATTGCACCACAATGCATCACTGCATTTTGAATTTATTATTTTTAAATTAAAGTGACCCCTGCCCTCATTTTTGCTCAAACTCTTCAGATTCCTCAATTTCTGCTACCCCCCCCCCCTTTTTTTTTTTCCTTGACGTCAATCAATGTGACTTCCGGGTTGAATCTAATCTTGTGTCAAATGATTTTCTTCGGCACACCACAACCAGAATGAATTTAGTTTGTGTCTGGCACTGGTCGCCATAATGTCTCCCCCGACGCTTGAAAAATTATTTCCCCCGAACAAATGAAAGTCTTATCAAAACATTCGAATCATGTATACTCCAAAATGCACCTTTTGATTGTTAAACAATCTCACATTTTCTGCTACCCTACTTCCCAATAAAAATTACTTGCCATGACAGCCAAATTTGGTGCTGATATATACACTGCCCAGCGGCGTGCCTAGTGTTAGCGCCACCCTAGGTGGGTTAACTTTTTTGCCACGCTACCTTTCTCTATAGAAACTCTGCAGATGTCCGTAAATCCCGCCGCTCTATCTAAAGAAAAAATGACACCTGGGAAGACCAAATGTTCGCCCCCCCCCCACTTCTACATCACTGACGTCTTTGATACAGGGGACAAGATTCATTTAAACACCCCCCCCCCACCCGGCTACACTCTGAAACCTATTATTTTCATCCATTAACACTATAGCCCATTAGATGCCCCCGCTAGTCTGGCGCCCGGGGACATATGTCCCATCTGCCACCCCTTAGCTACGCCTCTGGCCACTGGAAAAACTGGCACTGCCCCCCCCCGAACGTCAAAAGTGCCCCCTCGGGGGAAAATTTCTGAAAGAAACACTGGTATGGATAATCAAGTGTATTTGTACTAAGTTTGGTCAAGATCCATCCATTCATGTAGGAGTATTAGCCCTATCGATATTTATATAGCTCATATAAAGAAAAATGAAATGGGACCCCGGCCCCAGAAGAATGGATATTATGAGTTCAGTACCCTTCGATATTTGAGTATGGATAATCAAGTGTATGTGTACTAAGTTTGGTCAAGATCCATCCATTCATGTAGGAGTATTAAGCCTATCGATATTTATAAAGCTCATATAAGGAAAAATGAAATGGGGCCCCCGGCCCCCCAGGAATAGATATTATGAGTTCGGTACCCTTTAGTATTTGAGTATGGATAATCAAGTGTATGTGAACTAATTTCGGTCAAGATCCATCAACTCATGTAGTAAGTATTAAGCCTATCGATATTTATATAGCTTATATAAGGAAAAATGAAATGGGGCCCCCGGCCCCAGAAGAATGGATATTATGAGTTCAGTACCCTTCGGTATTTGAATATGGATAATCAAGTGTACGTGTACTAAGTTTGATCGATATCCATCCATTCACATAGGAGTATTTGTTTGTAATTTTTTTATATAGCTCATATAAGACAAAAACGAATTCGGGGCCCCCGGCCCCACACGAAATGTTATTAAAAGTTCTCAACCCCTTAAGAGTTCCTTCTGGATAATGGTGGATATATCTGCCAAGTTTGGTCAAGATCCATCAATCCGTGTAAAAGCCTTTGTGGAACAGACCCACAAACAAACAAACCAATTTTCACTTTTATATATATAGTAGCCGATATACCCGGCGTGGCCCGGGATTGCATTAGGACCCCGATCCCTGTGGCCTACAGATCCCATTAAGATACTGTTCTCTTTGGGATCCCGTTTCATCTAGGGAAACATTGGAAAGGAGGGTCCCTAGATGAAATGGGATCCCATAGAGAACAGTATACTAATGGTATCTGTAGGCCACCGGGATCGGGGTCTTAATGCAAACCCGGGCGACGCCGGGTATATCGGCTAGTATATATATAAAAGTGAAAATTTGTTTGTCTGTTCCACAAAGGCTTTTACACGGATTGATGGATCTTGACCAAACTTGGCACATATATCCATCATTATCCAGAAGGAACTCTTAAGGGGTTGAGAACTTTTAATAACATTTCGTGTGGGGCCGGGGGCCCCGAATTCGTTTTTTTCTTATATGAGCTATATAAATATCAATAGGTTTAATACTCCTACATGAATGGATAGATCTTGACCAAACTTAGTACACATTTACTTGATTATCCATACTCAAATACTAAAGGGTACTGAACTCATAATATCCATTCCTCTGAGGCCGGGGGCCCCATTTCATTTTTCCTTATATAAGCTATATAAATATCAATAGATATAATTCTCCTATATGAATAGATGGATCTTGACTAAACCAGAAGAATGGATATTATGAGTTCGGTAACCTTTAGTATTTGAGTATGGATAATCAAATATTTGCGTACTAAGTTTGGTCAAGATCCATCCATTCATGTAGGAGTATTAACCCTCTTGATATTTATATAGCTCATATTAGGAAAAATGAAATGGGGCCCCTGGCCCCAGAAGAATGGATATTATGAGTTCAGTACCCCTCGGTATTTGAATATGGATAAGCAAGTGTATGTGTACTAAGTTTGTTCAAGATCTATCTATTCATGTAGGTGTATTTGTTGGTCATTATATTTATATAGCTTATATAGGAAAAAAACTACATTTTGGGCCCCCGGCCCCAAACGGAATGTCATAAAAAGTCCATAACCCTTTAATAGATCTTTCCGGATAATGATGGATATATGTGCCAAATTTCGTCAAGATCCATCCATTATTCTAGGAGATTTAAGTCTATTGACCTGTAGAACTTTCTGGAACATTCTAGATTAAATGTATTATCCTCCTCGAACTGTATAAAAACTGTCTTTTCTGAGTAATTATTCTTCGAATACGAAAAGCTATTCAACTAAATCCATTTCTATAACTATAGTACATATATGTTAAAAGAGGGTGGCCCAGGGGGCCCATTCCATAATTTTACCAAAATTTTTAACAGATGGGGCCCAATAAAAATCATTCAGCTAAGTTATGACGCTAAAATGTTTAATTTGTCCCAATAAAATCTATTGAATAATGCCATAGATATAGCGTTTTAAAGTTATCGAAGTTTCTGGAAAATTCTAGATTGGATATTATTAGTTTTACATCCAACAATATTTCAGTACGGACAGTGAAGTGTATTGCTACCACGCTTGGACTATATCCATCAATTCACATAGAAACTATAGTGTTGTCTAAGCCTATTGATATTTATATAGCTCATATAAGGAAAAATGAAACGGGGCCCCCGGCCCCAGAGGAATGGATATTATGAGTTCAGTACCATTCGGTACATAAATATGGATAATCAAGTGTACTTGTACTAAGTTTAGTCAAGATCCATCTATTCATATAGGAGAATTATATCTATTGATATTTATATAGCTTATATAAGGAAAAATGAAATAGGGCCCCCGGCCCCAGAGGAATGGATATTATGAGTTCAGTACCCTTTAGTATTTGAGTATGGATAATCAAGTAAATGTGTACTAAGTTTGGTCAAGATCTATCCATTCATGTAGGAGTATTAAACCTATTGATATTTATATAGCTCATATAAGAAAAAAACGAATTCGGGGCCCCCGGCCCCAGACGAAATGTTATTAAAAGTTCTCAACCCCTTAAGAGTTCCTTCTGGATAATGATGGATATATGTGCCAAGTTTGGTCAAGATCCATCAATCCGTGTAAAAGCCTTTGTTGAACAGACAAACAAATTTTCACTTTTATATATATACTAGCCGATATACCCGGCGTCGCCCGGGTTTGCATTAAGACCCCGATCCCGGTGGCCTACAGATCCCGTTAGTATACTGTTCTCTATGGGATCCCATTTCATCTAGTGACCCTCCTTTCCAATGTTATCCCATCTCCTGATTTGGTTCTGACATAGATTTAGCTTTTTAAAGATATCGAACTTTCTGGAAAATTCTTGATTGGATATTCTTAGTTTTAAATACACCGATATCTAAAAACGGACAGTGCAGTGTATTGCTACCACGTTAGGCCTATATCCATCAATTCACAAAAAAACTAAAGTGTTATCTAAGCCTATTGACCTATAGAACTTTCTGGAACATTCTAGATTAAATGTATTATCCTACCCGAACTGTGTAAAAACAGTCTTTTATTAGTAATAATTATTCTTCGAATACGAAAAATTATACGACTAAATGAATTTCTATAACTATAGTACATTTAAGTTAAAAGAGGGGCCCCGGGGGCCCATTCCATAATTCTACCGAATTAGTTTTGCCTGAGATGGGGCCCTATAATAATCATTAAGGTAAGTTATGAAGTTACAATTTTAAATTTGTACCATTAAAATCTATTGAATAATGCCGCAGATATAGCGTTTTAAAGTTATCGAACTTTCTGGAAAATTCTAGATTTGATATTATTAGTTTTACATCCACCGTTATTTCCATATGGACTAAGAAGTGTATTGCAACAAAGCTAAGCCTATATCCATCAATTCACATAGAACCTATAGTGTTGTCTAAGCCTATTAATATTTATATAGCTTATATAAGGAAAAATGAAATGGGGCCCCCGGCCCCAGAAGAATGGATATTATGAGTTCAGTACCCTTCGGTATTTGAATATGGATAATCAAGTGTACGTGTACTAAGTTTGATCGATATCCATCCATTCACATAGGAGTATTTGTTTGTAATTTTTTTATATAGCTCATATAAGACAAAAACGAATTCGGGGCCCCCGGCCCCACACGAAATGTTATTAAAAGTTCTCAACCCCTTAAGAGTTCCTTCTGGATAATGGTGGATATATCTGCCAAGTTTGGTCAAGATCCATCAATCCGTGTAAAAGCCTTTGTGGAACAGACCCACAAACAAACAAACAAATTTTCACTTTTATATATATACTAGCCGATATACCCGGCGTGGCCCGGGTTTGCATTAGGACCCCGATCCCTGTGGCCTACAGATCCCATTAGGATACTGTTCTCTTTGGGATCCCGTTTCATCTAGGGACCCTCCTTTCCAATGTTATCCCATTTCCCGATTTGGTCGTGACATAGATTTAGCTTTTTAAAGATATCGAACTTTCTGGAAAATTCTTGATTGGATATTCTTAGTTTTAAATACACCGATATCTAAAAACGGACAGTGCAGTGTATTGCTACCACGTTAGGCCTATATCCATCAATTCACAAAAAACTAAAGTGTTATCTAAGCCTATTGACCTATAGAACTTTCTGGAACATTCTAGATTAAATGTATTATCCTACCCGAACTGTGTAAAAACAGTCTTTTATTAGTAATAATTATTCTTCGAATACGAAAAATTATACGACTAAATGAATTTCTATAACTATAGTACATTTAAGTTAAAAGAGGGGCCCTGGGGGCCCATTCCATAATTCTACCGAATTAGTTTTGCCTGAGATGGGGCCCTATAATAATCATTAAGGTAAATTATGAAGTTACAATTTTAAATTTGTACCATTAAAATCTATTGAATAATGCCGCAGATATAGCGTTTTAAAGTTATCGAACTTTCTGGAAAATTCTAGATTGGATATTATTAGTTTTACACCCACCATTATTTCCATATGGACTAAGAAGTGTATTGCAACAAAGCTAAGCCTATATCCATCAATTCACATAGAACCTATAGTGTTGTCTAAGCCTATTAATATTTATATAGCTTATATAAGGAAAAATTAAATGGGGCCCCTGGCCCCAAAGGAATGGATATTATGAGTTCAGTACCCTTTTGTATTTGAGTATGGATAATCAAGTGTATTTTTACTAAGTTTGGTCAAGATCCATCCATTCATGTAGGCGTATTAAGCTTATCGCTATTTATATAGCTCATATAAGGAAAAATGAAATGGGGCCCCCGGCCCCAGAAGAATGGATATTATGAGTTCAGTACCCTTCGGTATTTGAGTATGGATAATCAAGTGAGTCTTTCGGTCGGGACGAGTAGTGACGGGACGAAACGGTTGCCTATGAGCGGCTTTCTCAGGGCCGCGTAGTTAAAATCATCGGCATAGGTTTTGACCGCCACCCAAGCCTTATATCCATCAACGGCAACTAGTAATCATGTTAGTCGCTACTCCTGTTGCGTTTGGAGTCATGCGTTTGGCCGTGTGTTTTGGCTTCGGGTGGACACGTCCACCCTACTAGTCCGCCACGCCACGAAGAGGCAAACCTTATGTGGACGCCCCAAAGTCTCATCGGGGACGCTGCCGCTTACGCAGCACAGGGCATAGTAAAATAAGAGGTACGATCTCGCTACATTTACCGATTATTATTCAGGACGAGAGAGATTATCATTCGAGAGGGAGGTTATTATTGACTAGTGGAGTCCAATGGACTGTGTGGTTTGGTCGTTTCGTGAAATAGGATGTGATTTTTTATAAGGATAAAGTAGTTGTGATTTCTGATACTTTTTTAACGCTTACACATCAAAAAGGAATTAAATATAGTTTGATGAATTGTTGGACTGCCTTGTGTTTTTCCTTTCAAACCATCGGCTCTTTAGGAGCTCAGAGAATTTCCAAATATCAGCTCTGCAGGAGCTGGAGAACCGGAGTTTTTAACTCTGAACTATTGTCTGTGACTATAGAAGGGACCTCACTCATAGACAACGTACCTTCGGTCGCAGTAAGTGCCAGCAGTCCCCCTTATCTTAACAAATGTAAAACACGAATATTATCTATTTTTGCTTCACCCACAATAACAGGTCTAATCTTTGTTTATAAATTGCAATATAAATTCTAAATTAGATTTAAAAGTATACACATTTTCGGTGCTCCGGCCCTTGTGTAATACCACAGGAGAATGGACATCATATGTAATGTCCGAATTCAATGTACGTCCATATGATCTTGGTTGCATTAATTTTTGTGCTGTTTATTATGTATGTGCTCGTGTGTGGACAGCTTTTTAAACAATTTATTTTAAAAAACTTATTGCAAAAGCAAAAAAGCAATATGTCCAATTGTGTATGTTTTAAGGGTCTTAACATATAACGGAGCTAAGTAACCTTTTTACATGAGCGGCACACCCTAGGCCCCCAGCAATAATCACGTGGCACACCCTAGGCAGCCACATCCTTGACCCCCCCCCCACACCTTAGGCCCCCACACCCTAGGCCCCACACACCCTATGCCCCAACACCCTAGGCCCCCACACCCTAGGCCCCCCAACAAGAATCACGCGGCACACCACAAATACATTTAAAGTAAACTAAATTCCCAAAATATAATGTAGTTAAAATTCATGTGTTCGCTTGTGCTTAGAAGTATCATACTACGCGGCATATCTCAATTTAAAACATTTCTGTTATCTTAGAGTTTGACATCCTTATCATTTCCGCATTTGTTATCATCATAATCAGTGTCGCTACAGCCCACGTATAGCCCTGGCCTGCTCCCTCACATCATTCCAGTCTGACGAATCCGTGGCTTTCCGCCTCGAGCTGGTGTAAGTCCTTCTCAACATTGGCGATCCATCTCAGTATTGGTCGACCGGTGAGCCGTCTGCCCCTATGTTTCTGTCATATATGTGGGTCTTCGTAAAATTTATATATCTCATAAAGCAGCCCCTATAAAAAGGTGGTAATCGGACCGGCCCACGAGCCTTGCTTTGTCTGTGCGCAAGACTTAAGTAACGAAACTGGTTGGCGAGTTACGTAACATGTTTGATTCTCATATAAAAAATAAGACTTTAGAAATAGAGATTGTCTTTATCATAAAAGATGTCCCGCGTTGGAACGCGTCATGGGAGAATGTGAAGCTGACTCAGCTATGTCCCAGGTAAAAACTGTACGAAATGTGAAACATATCAATTTAAAGACCACACAAAACAAGAGACAAGCCGATTTAATAAGAAATGTTATTGGTGTTGCAGGACCTAGCCTAAACTTTCAACCAGTGTTTCTTTTAGACATCCCCCCCCCCCCACGGATTTTCAAGCGGGCAGTGCCAGTGAGCAGCGGCCAGAGGCGCAGGTAAGGGTCGGCAGATGGAACTTACGTCCCGGGGTGCAAGACTAGAGAGGGCACCAAAATGGGCTTTTGTGGTTTTTAATTATTGAAAAAAATGTGTTTCTTGCCAGCACTTTTTCTGTGTCTCATCGTTTCCTGGCATTATTCCCAGTGCTCCTTTGACCTGTGACTCTTGGCCTTTGACCTGTGAGCTGTGATTCGTGGCCTGTGAGCGGTGGGCTGTGACCCGTTGCCTTTGACCTGTGAGCTGTGGTCTGTGAACCGTGGCCTTTGACCTGTAGCTTCAGTTGAAATCATATTAAGGATGTTTGAAATTAATGGCTGCCTACTTGTTCTCCTGCTATTTTCAGTTAATATAATGTCAGGTAAGATTTTGATGGAATATATATAAATTTATATACATATGATTATTTATATATATATATATATATATATATAACACAAAATAATGTATTTAATCAGGGGAGATTTTTTATTATTGGTGTTTTTCTTGTTGTTCGTCCTTCGGACGCACAGATGACTCGGCTATATTCGACTTCTTGAGTATTACGGTAGCCATTACTCTGGCGGTATTTTGTTTAAAGTGATTGAGAGTTGCTCAATTCGTCAGCCTCATTCTCTCGTCATTGCCTATTGTATTCATTGGGAATACTTAGTCAAGACGACTGCAAATATACCAGGATGCACCAGATGACCAGCAGTGTGTAGTTTAGTAAAGGAAAGGGAACATAAAGGGCGGCGAAAAAAAAAAGTGCGGGGGGGTAGATACTATTATTACAAGAGGAGAAAAGTTACCCAAGAATTAAAAATTTTAACAAATCAAATTGTCCCATAATTTTATATTTCCACACACAGTTTGCAGCGGTTGGGTTGATCCCACTAGAGTCTTTTTGGAACCATTTGATCAAAACACTTTAAAAAAAAGCTGTGGACATGGTATGCTAGCCGGCAAAGACTATTTCGTACTCAATGGTCTTGTCAACATTAGCGGAGTAGAATACGCTGAAGTGGGGATGACTTTCATTTATATTAGAAGAGCACCCTACTGGGACAATTATGAGGTAAGTAGGTCATTCTGACAACAAAGCTAAACTGATGGTAAGTAGGTCATTCTGGGAAAAAAGTAAATTTACAAAATTGTATGACAATAGAATCTGAGGGAGCCTTTTTTTAAACAACAACATTTTTATCAATATTCTCCCATATAAAATAAAAACATTTTTATCAATATTCCCCCATATAAAATATAAACATTTTTATCAATATTCCACCATATAATATAAAAAAAAATAATTGAAAAAACAAAACAACAAAGGTCAAGTGGTAAGTGTGGCTTCTCTCATTCTCAGAGGGTAGAAGTAGCAGCATAGAAATTTAGAAGTATCAGCATAGAAGTAGCAGCATAGAAGTTTAGAAGTAGCAGCATAGAAGTAGCAGCATAGAAGTTTAGAAGTAGCAGCATAGAAGTAGCAGCATCGAATTAGCAGCATAGAAGTAGCAGCAGTTTTGAATCCCAGTTCTTTAAAACTACTTTTGAAAGAATTTAAAACTATTCGAATTGTCGCAATCACCTCCCATCCCCCACACATTGTTTTTTGGTGTCTCAGCCAACCAGCTCACGACCAATGCAAAGGTCCTAAAAGGATGACTGGTCCACTTTGGGTGTCTTTTTTTCCTTTATTTACAGAATTTCTATATTCTTTAAATCACAGCATTCAAGGTTGTTGTTTTACCAAAGTTGCCATTGTTACGCAACGTACATGCGAGAGTTGTTTAGAAAATAATATCCCATTGCCTTCTCCCTAACTTTCTTAACGTTTTTATTTCAACATTTGAGAGCTAAAATATAGTGAAAATAAATTACTTTAAAAATATTCTCAGTGTGAAGGGAGACTTGAGATAGTGAACATTGGTTTGTGTGCGCTGCGGGGAGAGGGGGTGTGGACTCTTAAGTAGGACCAATGTAGGTTGTTATAGGAATATCACGTCTGTGGAATGCCCTATACAAGGTCCAATGTAGGTAATGCTAGGAATATATCGTTTATGAGTACTCTAAAGTTGGACTAATGAAGATGTTGCTAGGAATATCTCGTGTGTGTGTGTTGTACTCAAATGAAAGACAAGTGTTGGAGTTTCTAAACGGTGTGGTCTAGACATGGTGCGACCTTGTGTGGAATGGTTTTGTTTGGCATGGTGCGACCTTGTGTGGAATGGTTTTGTTTGGCAGGGTGTGGTGGGTTTTAGTCCCGTGTGGATAAGCTGGAAAACAGAAGGGAAACGGGTGGCGTAGCAAAGGGTGGGGGAGATTTCGGCTTAATGGTTCAGATGGCTTCAGTACGACAGTCAAGGAGAATTGGGGATAGTTTGGGATTAAAAAATACAGCGAATAGGTGAAGGCGGCTAGAAGACTAGGAAAATAATTACTTGTAATTTGGGTGAGGAGGCGCGATTTATTTTAGAACTTTTAAAACACTTTCCTAAGACAAGTGCATTTGTACTTGTACTTTATAAAATCCGTTCATATTTATTCAGCTAGCGCAGGATGACACTTCAAGTTTTAAACACAATTTGAATTATGGAATCAACCAATGTAAGCTAACAATAAAGGTTCCTTTAAATTATACAATGAAAATACTCAACAAATGTATGATAACACATTCTCTATCTGTGTATAGATTGTTGGATCCGAAATTATGTTATCCTTTGCAACCTGCAAGAATCTTGATAAAGTCCCTATCGACACTTGCAAATGCATGTTCAAGGATCTCAAATACGTCCGCGTTAAGTGCAACATTACGGCAAAACTGGAGTACAGCCGGGGTGACGTCAAGCTGCTCTTTGCAACGAAGTCCTGGTATATTAGCCCTAGTTTGCCCCTTCCTGTCGTATACGGTGAGTAGCTTCCCCCTGCCTGTCGTGTACCGTGAGTAGTTTGCCCCTGCCTGTCGTATACGGTGAGTAATTTTGCCCCTGCCTGTCGTATACGGTGAGTAGCTTTCCCCTGCCTGTCGTGTACGGTGAGTAGTTTCCCCCTGCCTGTCGTGTATGGTGAGTAGTTTTCCCCTGCCTTTCGTATACGGTGAGTAGTTTGCCCCTGCCTGTCGTATACGGTGAGTAGTTTGCCCCTTCCTGATGTGTACGGTGAGTAGTTTTCCCCTGCATACGGTAATTAGTTTGTTTTTAAGTTCCCGCGGAAAAATATAGGTTAACGACTTTGAAATGAGTACGTATCAAGTGTGTTATTAAACACACACAAAAATCACACATCTGAGAGTTCACCTCATGCCACGCCTCGTCGATGGATTGTTGTTTAGCCTGTGCTAATATTGAAAAGATAAATACATGTTTTGTCTCATTAGAAACCCGTATTTTTTCAGGTACTTCTTCATGCACAGCAACTTCTCATAGTCGAGGTAATCAAGTGTTCTGGTTTGCTTTTAGTTCATTAGTTCTGCATTGTCAGTTTTTAGTGGGGGGGGGGGGGAGGGACATGGTCGTTTTTAGAATGTAGATTAACGAGTTTAAATAAGGTGTTCTGAGTTATGGGCGTCTGGTCTTTATTAATGATTTTCAAATCCTTGCTATTAACTTCACTTTTGTGTGTTTAGGGCAAAATATTTGTACGGCTAATTGACCCACTTCCCGTCAAAATTACTGAGCTGAAATTTGGCACATAGACTCGTTGCCGATGACAACATTTCTATCAAATTTTCAGCCCCCACACCATCCCAACCCTCAAAAATCAGTCTGTCCTGTTGGTTTTTCAACTGGAATTTTGAGAAAATATGATGACACTGATTTCACGAATTAAAATTCCCGATTACCACGCTAAATGAGATTCTTGAAAAGAAATATCGCAAGTGCATAATTGTGCATAATATTTTCTTTTCTTTTTCTGCAATATTTGGTGAAATAAATATCTGGTTTAAAAGCAGCTGGCATATTAAAACATTAATATAAAATTATAAAAAATGCATATAAAGGGTTTACACGAAAAACTTTGTTTTTAGCAATCGTTTAATTCATTCCTAAAAAATATGTTTTAGGATTTTTTTAGTAGTAGGACTAGGACGTAACATTTAGAAATAATTTCTATTCAAATATTTTGATCAACAGAAGTTTGAATAGAACACAATATAATAGCAATCTAAAGAGGTAAAAGAGCTGATCTAATACTTGTATATCTTTCCCCCTTTACAGCAGCAAAGAGCAACCCTGAAGGCCTCACTGCTCTCATTGGTATGTAATGTTAAATTCATTTGAATATATTAATTAAAAATGGTACGCTGCTCATCAAACTATGAGGAAAGACAACGCTATCCGGAACAGGAGATCAAAGGAAACTGGCAGGTACATCCATAGAAATCGTTGCCTGTAATCTCAGCCTTCTTTGTTTCTTAGGAAAGTGTTTTCCAAAGTGGTGGGCCGCGGACTAGCACCTGTCCGTGGGCCTTACTGTGGCGCTCCACACAATACGAGCAATGAAAGTGGATAAAAATTATCTAAAGTTAAAGAAAACCTATCGGTAATTACAACGACTTGCATGGGCGTAAACGATGCATATCTCTCTCTGAAGATTGTGCTCCCATAATGAGCATACCATTGCTACAGTGTACGATTTAAAATAATTCTTTTCAACGAGTTCTGGTATATGATATGTCTATGGATTTCAGGAAACTTTAAAGAAAATATTTAAAGCAATTTATCGGGCCACCAGCTCATCGTATTCTTTTGGAAAATGCCCTATTTGTTGTATAGAAATTCATATTGGTTATATAGGACATTTCCCATTGTTAGTTAGTAAATTCCACATTGGATGTATACGAAACGCCCTATTTGTTGTATAGGCAGTCTCGCACTCTCTAAAACACGCTCTGCCTATCTAGCTTGTCCATTTTGTATCAACTTCTGGATGTTGTTTGTATAAGGGTTGTTGAGATTATGCTTTCTCCCCAATGTTTTTTTTTTTTTTGATGTGACGCTTTGAGTCTTGGTTTGAATCCAGCTCACTGAAAAGATATTTAATTAAGATTTCAAATGAAAAAGTAATATTCCAGCGATAATAATTTTCTTCGTTCGTCTACAAACCGCAATCTCGATAAGTCCTCTTCCATTTCACATCATCTATGTTATTACACTAACAGTTACCACGGAAGTCCCCCACGATATTGCGTGATCTGTGTTGTTACACTAACATTCACTTCCAGTAATACCCTGCGATATTGCGTGATCTGTGTTGTTACACTAACATTCACTTCCAGTAATACCCTGCGATATTGCTTGATCTGTGTTGTTATCTTAACTATTATTTCTTCTATTAAAACAGGTCCCGCCCTGTTGTGTACTGCTGTCGTCATCGATATTTTTACAAGGTTAATTCCGTATGAAGTCTCTCAGTGAACATAACCCAACGATGAAATTAATAAAGGACGGAGTGCTTAAAGTCCATCAGTGTACACAAAAAGGTGTTGAAAGCTATTCAAAAAATTAAGATTAACTAAAAGAAAAAAATTAAGTATCATATTAAGGATGAAAGCCCTTAACGGCTTTCCATTAGTCGAATACGCAAATACGCATGTCTAATTTTAAATAACAACAATAACACAACATATTTCAATTTGGCCTTGGTGCTATTCCCTACATCACTGAAGAAACAATAAACCATTTAATTGCATCCGCTGCTATTATTCACGTTTGTACAAATGTCTTGAAAAACATTTTCAGATTGTTTCTGTCTCTTTCTACGTAGATTGCAATAAGGTATGTCCTTAAATGGCGGGCATTCCGGTTGATTAAGCTATAAACTTATACAAGAGAGCAAAGTGGTCCTTTTTCTAGACAAAAACATTTTTTAAGACTATTTTTTTGGAAAGATTTTACAAGCCCATTTTTCTACGAAAACCAAATAAATAACATTACGTGGTGTGCTCTGACGTTTACAGGACTGAAGAAATGATAACCCCGATGTTATATTTAGTAATACTATGTCCAAAAAAAAGGAAACCTAACACATCTGTTCAGCTAGATGTCTAGATTTTTTAATAACTAGCTACAGATAAAACAACATGAACTCTCACATCTCAACTCAAGATATCACGGGTCTAACGTATGGACAACAAAGGGATACAAATGTAAAAATTCTACAACAACGACAACACATCTCCCTCTGTCTGGAAAGTTGTGGCACATCACAACATCCCACTCTGTCTGGAAAAAGGTGGCACATCACAACATCCCACTCTGTTTGGAAAGAGGTGTCAAATCACAACACACCCCTCTGTCTTGAAAGAAGTGGCACATCACAACACACCCCTCTGTCTGGAAAGCGGTGGCACATCACAACACACCCCTCTGTCTGGAAAGAGGTGGCAAATCACAACATACCCCTCTGTCTTGAAAGAAGTGGCACATCACAACACACCCCTCGGTCTGGAGAGAGGTGGCACATTACACCCTTGACAATAATACACATAATCAACACACGATACCGGTAACGTAATTAATACACTGTCTTCCACTAATTATAATTATAGTCTTCCATTCGTGTAGTCTTAATCTTCCGCTCTGATCGCGTTCTTCGTATGTTGTGTTATGGCTGCAGATGTGACACAGGTTCGTCGTATGTTGTGATATGACTGCTGATGTGACACAATATCTGGTTAATCTGGTAACTCGAGATGCCTGATGTCATGATACTGGACGTCAGAACTTGTCATGGATGTATCAGGGTGTGAATATAATAGAGGAGCCTCCTGGTGGTCCTCATGATATTGTGGTTTTGGAACTTTATGTGTTGCAGTAGCAGTCTGATCATCCATTGGTACAACAGTCTGATTATCCATTGTACAAATCTTCTTAGATAAAAACGTTTACGACCGCTGCCACTATGTTACAACATAGCCTATCTTAACTCGCGAATCACGGGACTGAAATGAACGCAGCTGTGACCACATCTCAACAACGACATCACAGCATCAATTCAGTCTGGTCTACAAGGCTGCTCAGACACATAAACAACATCACAGCATTAATTCAGTCTGGTCTACAAGGCTGCTCAGACACATCAGCTAAGTCAAAAATTAAAACTCCTAAGCTGGTATTACTGTTCCATACACGATACCGAAATTATTTGACCACACACAATTTTGATTATTTTGAATAACCTTAAAGCAAACATCGCAACATGACCTCACGAAGTTTTAAGAATATTGTAACCGCGAAGAATTGAGTTATCTGAACACTGACGTAACACTTGTCATTTAATATCTGTAGATAAGAGTCAAATCGTAGACTGAAGGCCTGTTGATTTTAACTAGCATGTCAAATCTATTCAATTTTTGGTACTAGTTTTAGCCCTTCTTGGTACTTTTCTGGAGGATAACATTGCGCTACGTAACAAATATTACTAGGATGAAGCAAGTTGGTTAAAAGTTTTATCAGCCGTGGAGCAACGTAAAAGTATTATTATTATGTTCTGTGGTGCTTTCGTCCTTTTAACATTATCGGACAGCTTTACACAACTGTTTGGCACTTGGATACAATGCTGACCTCAGGCGCACTTCGGACAGCTTTACACAACTGTTTGGCACTTGGACACAATGCTGACCTCAGGCGCACTTCGGACAGCTTTACACGACTGTGTGGCACTTGGATACAATGCTGACCTCAGGCTCACTTCGGACAGCTTTACATGACTGTGTGGCACTTTGATACAATGCTGACTACAGTCTCAGTTAAACACTACAGTGACTTCTATTTAGAATTTTGTTTTCCTTTAATTATCTAAACCATAAAATATATTTAAATAAACACTGTGATTTGTAACACTTCGTAAATGATGAGAATAGTTATTGAACTATGATTTTTGCATCATCAATAGATCAAAGTTCTAATACTAATAGTAATAGTTAATTAAATTAATTTTGTTTTTTTCTGTTTTTTCCGATCCTTAGAGGCAGTGATGATAAACATTTGAAGACCGAGTATACAGAACACAACCAAAATAACTTATTTATCTCAAAAATGTTAACAGTCAAATAGGACCATAATTTTTAGGTATTTTTTTTTCTATTTTTGAACTCTGCACTGTAAGGGAGTTAACCAGTTTAAAATTTATAATTATGTGATGCAATCCGTGGTTAAGGGTCTTTAATTTGCAAAGCTAGATTCCTACATTACAACATTTTGTGTTATCTTGCGTGGTTGGCCACTCTCTAATTACATACAATGTACCTGGACATACCCGTGGTTAGCTTTAGCACGAGTACGCCTCTGAAACTATGGAGCCGAAATAAATCGGCAATGCTTTACAGCATGTTAAATCAGGTTCTGAGATGAGGGATTTATACAGATTATATTATTTACATAATTTACGGAAAGCGACAAGTTGACGGGCAAAACACTGGAGAGAAGAAAAAAGTTTCTAAATGAAACCTTTTCTCTTGGGACGTTTCCGATTTTGCGACACGTCTTCAGAAGTTGAATCAACTTATGTTATAGACTTTTAATTTGAAATTGACAATTTGTGTTTAGAATTTAAACAATAAAATGTTTAAGTAACATTCAGTCTCATCAAAACATCGCTATCCAAACAATCATGGGGACTACACAACTCATACTTTTCTCACTAAGCTTTAGAAATTGTAGAAACAAAGAAAAGTACATAACTAACATCGTCAAGAAACACAGATGCGATTTTATTTTTGTACAAAAAAGAAACATAAATACAGAAGATGACGCACAGAATTACACATCTTTAGGCATGAGTAACAGACATTTCAGTTTAGGCAGACATTGTAAACAGACACATACTCATTATTCAACATATACGCCCCTTCACAGCACACAGAAAAAACACTATTTTACAACACACTAGTACTGTCTAGTACAAACACTGAGATACTCACACAAAAGAGGAATGGTCCTTTTAGGAGATCATTTCAACTATATAACAAGCCGTTATATCACCAAAGATGCATGCATGATACTGCTGGAATAAACAGCTCCTACAGGATATTTCACAGATGGAAGAAAAGGCAGAGACAGGGTAGGGATCATGATTACAATTTGCAGTTAAGGGATATGAGGTGAGAGGCTGTGGTGGAAGTCTCTGGCCGATGATTCTAGATACGCATTCGTCCCAGCTACTTCGCAAATTAGTTGCGAGGTGGAAAACCACTGTAAAATCCCACTTAGAGGGCGTCCGATGCTTCCCCGGGATAGATGGTGGGAGATATTGGGACGTTAACGTACCGTCACGACCCCTGAGAGAGTGGGCTGATGAAGCTTTAAACGAAGCGTTTTCGGTCGACCTGACGTCAGCAAACACGATCGAGCGGTTGCTGGTGGGGGCAGTACACGCCCGGAGGGATATCTGGCACGCCCCGCAAGGTCCGGCCTCGGGGAGACCTGTTGCCTGGCTTGTGTGGGGCATCGCCAGGGAGGGCATAAAGAGCTTAAGCTCGACGGCCCGCTGACGCTATTTCCAAATGACATATTATATTTCATTATAGGATCGCATACGGAATTTATTTTTACATAGCTCATATCAGAAAAAAAAAATTATGGGGCCAATGGCCCAAAACAATAATTCTTTAAAATAGCTGTAATGATTCAGAAAAATGCGCGGGCTTGTGGACAACAACTCCGCAAAGTTTTATTGCAATCGCATGAATGGTTTAGGAGTGCACAAGGGACATACAGACATATACATACATACATACAGACATTCATTTTTATATATATATAGATAGATGTGTTTGCAAATTTAAAAACTTTCTTTTAAATTTTCGCCGTTAAATTAAAGTCTACCTAGCCACATTTACATATTTACTTGATCACTTTCCTTCATATATTTTATCACAAATTTATATTAAAAGGGACATTTTTTTTTCTTGTTTTGGGTGTTGTCAAAAAGAACAAAAAAACAAGTTTTTTGGGTAGGCATGTACATGATTGATAAATATATATTTGGTTTTAAACAAACTCATCAAAAATTCATCTTCTATATACGGGGGCAATTTATAGTATGACAATAACAAGCGGTTATAAAAAAATAGAAATAAATAACCGTTATATTTCCACCTCTTGTTGACTTTCTTGTTTCTTTTTTTTATAATCTGGTAGCGTGCTTTGAAATAAGTTTGATGAAACAGCCAAAATAATCTAATGATAGGAAAAAAAATTAAAGTACAGTCGTATGTATCTTTCATGGAAGTTCAAGGCTTCCCAAGTCGTATATCAAATATACTTATACTTTTTTCAGTACACTGTACCAATTTGTTCCCTTTTATAACTATCTGCTATTACACATGTCATATAATTTAAACTTTTTAAAGGCTTATTTTTGGTGACGGGTAAACTCTTTATATTCGAGTAAACTTGTCTTCAATAAGGCCCAACACCTAAACAAACAGGAAAATATCGTATAACTTTAAATGGTAGCTTATCCAGAAATTATATCGAAATTTGATTATAGAAAGGGACATATCTTGTAGCCAAAATATCTGTGTCATATCTCTTGTAACCAAAATGTCTGTGTGATATCTCTCTTGTAACTAAAATATCTGTGTGATATCTCTTTCAACTATTAACAATGTACTAAAAACTCAATAAAAACAACTGATGTCCGGGTTTTCCCGAGAAATGTGATTACGGTGTAATTCGTTAAAGAGCCGCCATTTGTCGACCACTGGCTTAAGGCAAAACTTTCGGACGGGTAATTAATTAACCCACTTTAAACATTACCAGATGCCAATGATTTTACTTAATAAAATTCCCTTTAACTGCGCTAAAATGAGATTCTTGAAAATATCGCAATTGTGTTGGTGTAACATATATTGAAAAAAATTTGCCTTTTTGAAAAAAAAAAAAAAATTATTATTTTTTTTGAAAAGAAATAATAAAAACTTTGCTTTTTTGAAAATAAAAAATTTGGGGTGGAGGGGGGATATTGGGATTCTTATAAAGTATATTACTTGAATCCATGTTTTGTCAAAAGCGCACCCCTAAGTTAGGAGAACTTTACATAAAGCGTTCAAGTCATGAGTCAATTTTAGTTGTCAGAAAGACAAGCTGAATAAAAAGTTTGGTATGGCTTAAAATAGCTCTGTGGATTAATTACCTGATACTTCTTCAAAACCTTTTAACTTGTTTTGAAAAGAACAACCTTGAAGATTGTTATGCCATTTCTCTAACTACTGAATTGGTACGTTCTTATTGCTTTTAGGCATAATTGTTTTTTTTTAAAAATGAAAGTCTTTTAAATTCTAAATTTAAACGGTGCGGGAGGAGCGGGTGGCGTTTGCTATATAAACAAATACAGTTAATATTTTTTATAAAATTTTTGTAAAAATAAGATTTTGTTCTCCTTCATAAATACACATTTTAATACGAAAGTGATTGTTCTATCGCGTGCTGGTTAGTCAACATGTTTCTACGACATGTGTTAATCATGTCAGACTCTTTGTTAAAACTATCCAAGGGGGGGGGGGGGTGTGGAGTACTTTCGGTGTTAAAGTGGGGGATGTGCTTGTTTGAATGCATTTTGATTAAAGGGTTTAAGCAGTGGCGTAACTAAATTATTTGTGGCGCCCTTGGTAAATTGACGTGACATGAAAATTAGAGATTTAGCAGCGCCCTTGATAAATTGACGTGACATGAAAATTAGAGATTTAGCAGCGCCCTTGATAAATTGACGTGACATGAAAATTAGAGATTTAGCGGCGCCCTTGATAAATTGACGTGACATGAAAATTAGAGATTTAGCGGCGCCCTTGATAAATTGACGTGACATGAAAATTAGAGATTTAGCGGCGCCCTTGATAAATTGACGTGACATGAAAATTAGAGATTTAGCGGGCGCCCTTTTGAACCGGCGCAGGCCGGCGCCGTGGCAACTGCCCCAATGCCAAACCGTTGTTACGCCAATGGGTTTAAGGTTTAACAGTTCACCGCTGGTTATAATGAGTAAATGGTAGTGTGTATAGCAAACTAAAATTCAAGATTCATGAAATTTAATTCGTCGGCTGCTACTATCTTTAGCATAAACACTTTCAATACTATGCTTATATTCTATTACTTTTTAAAATGTGTTTAAATTTAAAATAACACTTTGTATCCTCTTTTAGCCTAGGTAATAAAAAAATATTTTACTTTTATGAACTCAAACTATTTTATTATGAAATCCACCTGCTTTATTAGGGTCGACAAAGCAGTGAGATTTAGAATCCACGAAAACTACAACACTAGCGATTTATAACTGACAAAACGAATCCTCGAAAGTGCGATCAGATTGCTTGCCCAACATGATTGAAACCAGAACATTATTTACGATATTGAACTTTTCTACACGGAAGAGCAGGGATAGTATTTTTTTAACCAGCAAACAAAATAATGTAACCAATAATAATATGCGTGAACTGCCCACGTACTAAAGTTACTTGACAAAACATAAACTCAAGTCACGCACACTTAAGAATCTCAATCACCCCCCCCCCCCCCCAAAAAATAATAATAATTGCATGATACGTTATTGCACACTTTTTATTTCCCGCCCATGAACTATATTAAATAATCTCATGTCCCAACCACTTAGAATCCGAATTACTTTTACACCATACTAATGAGACGATTTCATTTTCCAAAAAGAAAATATTACGCGCCAAACGCAGATTGCGCTATATAACAAAATATATAATAATAATGATAATAAAGTTCATTTGAAAAATCACGCTTCATCCCCAAAGGCTCGAAGCGCGGTAAAAAAAAAAAAAAGCTGGGAGATAATAACTAGCTGGAAAAGATGGTAGACAACTTCACCACAGAAGGTGTTTGCGAAATAGATTAGTTTTTAAATTTGTCTTGAAGGACTCCCGCGTCTCCTTGTGTATGAGATCGCCAGGAAGGGTGTTCCAAATGGTTGGGCCAGCAAATGTGAAAGTGCGCCTTCCGTAAGTCTCAAGGCGAACACGCGGTATCGAGAGTTTGCCACTATCGGATAAGCGGAATTGTCTAGTGGGTACATAAAGCGTCATGAGCGTTTGGAGATAGGACGGCGCCAGGTCATGCAAGCAGCGGTATAGCACAGAGTTGCAATTTTGTACTCTATGCGAGCGCGGACCGGCAGCCAATGCAGTTCTCTCAGAAGAGTTTTAGCATGGTCGAATTTGCGTTTACGAAGAACAATTCGAGCCGCATTATTCTGTGCTTTTTTAATTTTATCCAGGAGCCTAGCTGGAAGACCCACCATGAGATCATTGCAGTAGTCCATGCGTGATAGCACAAATGCAGACATCAGCCTCTTTGATGCATTCAAAGTTAAGAAAGGTCTGATATGACTTATTCTGCGCTGCTCTAGAAAAATCGCCTTGCAAATCATGTTAATGTGATTTTCCATAGTTAGTGTTCTGTCTAAGTAGACACCCAGGTTTCGCACTGTTTGAGAAAACTCAATCTGCACGCCTGAGAGAGTAAAGGATGGTGTATTTTTTAAATATTTTAGCTTTTGAGCGGTAGCAATTGAGATCAGCTCAGTCTTTTCATCATTCAATTTGAGCTTGTTTATTGTCATCCAGTGCTTAACTGACTCCATTGTCTTCTGTGTCATATTAAGAAGCTGAGGGAACTGAGAGGGGATCACGGAGTTCTGAAGTTGGGTATCATCTGCGAACATGTGATATACCATGTCAAAATGCTTGATCACTGTACCCAAGGGCTGAACGTAGATATTGAAAAGAACCGGGCCTAAGACCGAGACCTGGGGTACTCCGACTTCAATAATGGATTTCTTGGAGGTCAAGCCGTTTGCGATAACTGATTGGACCCGATTTGTCAGATATGAGCGGAACCATCTCAGGACGGTATCGGTGAAACCGAACGTATTTTGCAGACGTTGGATAAGTATGCCGTTATTAAGCGTATCGAACGCTGCCGAAAGATCCAGTAACGACAAAAGGGATACCTGGCCCTCACCACAATATATCATTTAGCTAGTTATCTGGAATCATGTTTTACGCACTATTGAACTCATTTATGAACCATACTTTCTTTTAAACATTTAGAATTATTGGTAATATATTCCCAATACCAAATTCGCTGGTTAGGAAGCAGCCATTAATGGAAGCAGTCCAGTTAGGAAGCAGTCCACGAGTCAAACCAGAAGCGTAATATATCTAAGAGATCATTTCCATTTGAAATATCAACATTTGCAATAGTCCGGCCCTTTGTTTATTACCACGGTGGAAATGATCATCATATATAAGAGATATTGTGTACAATTGCGCACTGAAACCCAATTCAAATGTGTGCACCACAATGCACTAGGAAATGACGTCAAGATGTGCTTACTTAAACGCAGTTTATACTGACATATTTTCTCGCACATTTTAGCATGGATTGATAAAAGGTGTTTGTTTTTTTGTATGTTATTTTTTAAGGTAATCTATTTGAAATTGCGTTTTCCAGCCAAAAGTTTACATTCACCTCTGCAACAGACTTAATAAACCATCAGAGCAACATAATTTTAATACAGTTCTAGTGAGGTAAGTGCTAACAGTCTCCTTATGTTAACGGATATGTGGTACGTTAAAATATTTGTGAAATAAGGTAGCTTGCCCGTGGTTGCCGCTTAATTTTATCAATTTGGGTTGATTCCAAAATCATGGTTGTTGTTTCTAAACTAGATTCCAGTAAGTGAAGTAGGATGAATAAAAACAGGCGGTAAATGCAAAGAGAATGCACCATGACTTAATACAGGGCCGCCATCTTTGTTCTGGTTCTGGTTGGGTACGTTGCTGCATCCATATACTCGCATATGTGCAACGGTTGGGGAAGCGATCCTGCAATCCTAACGGCTCCTAGCAGATGCCAGGGCAGCCTTGAACCTTTCGATGGAATACGAGTTCAAGACGGTATTGTCCAGGTGGTTCCAAGCGATTTTTGTGCGTGGGAAGAATGATTGTTTATGTTGCACTGTGTTACTCCGAGGCATTCGTGCCTTGATGTCACATAGACATTCGTGCCTTGATGTCACACAGACATTCGTGCTTTGATGTCACACAGACATTCGTGCCTTGATGTCACATAGACATTCGTGCCTTGATGTCACATAGACATTCGTGCCTTGATGTAACACAGACATTCATGCCTTGATGTCACATAGACATTCGTGCCTTGATGTAACACAGACATTCGTGCCTTGATGTAACACAGACATTCATGCCTTGATGTAACACAGACATTCGTGCCTTGGTGTAACACAGACATTCGTGCCTTGATGTAACACAGACATTCATGCCTTGATGTAACACAGACATTCGTGCCTTGGTGTAACACAGACATTCGTGCCTTGGTGTAACACAGACATTCATGCCTTGATGTCACATAGACATTCGTGCCTTGATGTAACACAGACATTCACCCCTTGATGTCACATAGACATTCGTGCCTTGATGTAACACAGACATTCGTGCCTTGATGTAACACAGACATTCGTGCCTTGATGTAACACAGACATTCGTGCCTTGGTGTAACACAGACATTCGTGCCTTGATGTAACACAGACATTCGTGCCTTGGTGTAACACAGACATTCGTGCCTTGGTGTAACACAGACATTCGTGCCTTGGTGTAACACAGACATTCATGCCTTGATGTCACATAGACATTCGTGCCTTGATGTAACACAGACATTCACCCCTTGATGTCACATAGACATTCGTGCCTTGATGTAACACAGACATTCGTGCCTTGATGTAACACAGACATTCGTGCCTTGATGTAACACAGACATTCGTGCCTTGGTGTAACACAGACATTCGTGCCTTGATGTAACACAGACATTCGTGCCTTGATGTAACACAGACATTCATACCTTGATGTAACACAGACATTCGTGCCTTGATGTAACACTGACATTCGTGCCTTGATGTAACACAGACATTCGTTCCTCGTGAATAAGGGCAGTCATTCTTCTGTTTTTCATTCATATTTTAGATTTAACTGCCTAGAACAGTCTACAGCAAGCGTTCTCCAGCAAGCGTTCTCCGAACGTGTTTTTGTCAACGGACTTGTGCCGGTCCATGAGCCTTACGTTGCCTGTCCGCACCACAACATTCGAGAAACTGGGGGGGGGGGGGGGGGGTTTACGTGTTTGAGTATCGTTTCAAAAATTACTTTTTTAAAAGACATTTTCTTTAGAATAAAAATACACCGCATTGTACGTGTCATTGGTATGGCGGTATGTGCAAGAATACATATTCAAGAAATGTGATACTTATAAATTGAAAGACTAAACATAAAACCAAGACAAAGACAATGTCATCAGACATTTTTGGTCAAATCCAAGTAATATCGAGGGGAAAAAAAGTAGGGGTAGGGGGGATGCCAGATAAAACATACACGGAAACCAAGCGTACAACTCTTATGTGCCGCACTCTTCGGCTACTTCTGATGTCCGAACAGTCGCTTATTAGCGGCACGGTGTTTTGACACGGCCGAACCTGAACACAAAGCAATTCCTCTGCTTGCCCAATGACGTTGTTACTTTGTTTGGTGTTTTGTTGTTGTTGGTTTTTTGTTTTTTGTTTTGTTTTGTTTGTTTTTTTGGTGAGCGGGATCGTTTCATCAATAGCTTTTACAGAATTTCTGAACGAGGGGAAAAAAAACAACAGATTTGTCAGAATTGTTGAGAAATGTGGATTGGATAGGCAAGTTGGATATCTTGGCAGATATCTTTGCCAGCCAGTGGTGTGAGAAGAGGGGAAGGGGTGGTTCACCGTGGACGGCACATTTTTCTTCATAGAGGGGGGCAGTACTTTTTGGCCCAACTCTGGCGGCAGTAACACTAGCTACGACGTCAATGTCCTCAGCTTAAGTAAGCTCAACACATCCATGCAAGGAAAGATGGCTTCCATAATAACAATGGCTGACAATATCAATGATCAAGGACGGAAGATGCAGGCATGGACCGTTAATTTAAACAACACTTTGCAATATAAGTTAATGGACCTAGCTGTTGGGGAAGGAGTGAAGATGATTTGCACCACCATGACATCACTAGCTACATTTTTGGAAAGTTTCGGAAACACTGGTCACAGCTTTTTCCGAGTATTTCTTACTTGCTTACTTCTTACTCATTCCTTTCACCCCGTCTACAATGTTTCCCTTCATCTCTGTCCTGTTGTTTTCTTCCAGGCGTATCTCATATAACTTTTCTTGCGGAAGAACAGCCATCTCTTATCAGGGTTTAACATGTTTGATTGAGTACAAGACATTGGCCAGCTACCTCACCTGTATAAAAAAACAACTGCTATAGAAACGTCAACAAGAAGTGTTTCTGCTCACTCACAATTTGTTTCTTTTATTATTAAATGTATAATTATTATTATTATTATCATTATTATTATTATTATAACGATGATGATATTTTGAGTTGATACATAATGCTTCGTCTTCGTGTGGTTTACAGATCTTTGACGCATAACGTCAAAGTTATTAGCGTAGGCTTATAAGAACACTTGGCGTTTTCAAGGGTGAAATCTGTTGTCTTTTCGTCATTACGTAAGTATTTCGACCTTAACAGATTGCAAAGTGGACGTGTGAAATTGAATGACAGAAATTGGTGCATTTATTTTTATCGTGATTCATTGCCAACACCTTTTCTGTGTCTAATAGTTTCCTGGCATTACATGCAGTGAGCCCAGTGACCTGTGACCCGTGGCCTGTGACCTGTGACCCGTGGCCTGTGACCTGTGGCTTCAGCTGAATTCATGTTATAAGGATGTTTGAAATTAATGGAACACTTCTTGTTCTCCTGCTATTTTTAGTCATTGGATCAGGTAAGATTTTGATGGGGAAAAAATATATTTATTCATTTCTCTTCCTTGTCAATGATGCCTTGAGGATCGCGGCTTAATAAATGATTGGCACAGATCAATCTGACTGGTCGTTTCATTGTTTTTTGCATAGGGAATAGATCCCTGGTTGAAACAAACTGAAACATTTTTAACAATAAAAAAATATAAATATTAAATATATATATTGATTTATTTCATCAATGTTTTTTTTGAATTTTTTTTTTATAATTATAACACAAAATAATGTATTAAATCAGGGGAGCTCATTTATTATTGATGTTTTTCTTGTTGGTCGTCCTTCACACCTGAAGATGACCCAGTCTATATTCCACTTGAGTAGCACGGTAGCCATGACCCAGTCTATATTCCACTTGAGTAACACGGTAGCCATGACCCAGTGTATATTCCACTTGAGTAGCACGGTAGCCATGACCCAGTGTATATTCCACTTGAGTAGCACGGTAGCCATGACCCAGTGTATATTCCACTTGAGTAGCACGGTAGCCATGACCCAGTCTATATTCCACTTGAGTAACACGGTAGCCATGACCCAGTGTATATTCCACTTGAGTAGCACGGTAGCCATGACCCAGTCTATATTCCACTTGAGTAGCACGGTAGCCATGACCCAGTGTATATTCCACTTAAGTAGCACGGTAGCCATGATCAAGTCTATATTCATCTTGAGGAGTACGGTAGCCATGATTCAGTCTATATTCGCCTTGAGTAGTACGTCAGCCGTAACTCAGTCTATATTCGTCTTGAGTAGTACGGTAGCCATGACTCAGGCTATATTCGTCTTGAGTAGTACGTCAGCCATGACTCAGTCTATATTCGTCTTGAGTAGTACGGTAGCCATGACTCAGGCTATATTCGTCTTGAGTAGTACGGTAGCCATGACTCAGGCTATATTCGTCTTGAGTAGTACGGTAGCCATGACCCAGTCAATATTCGCCTTGATTACTAGCCTTGACTTAAGCCGTATTTTGGTTAAAGTGAGGTAGAGGGTCTCAATTCGCCAGCCTCACCTTGTCGTCATTGCCTATTTCATTCAATGCCAAGAGTTAGTCAAGACGACTGCAAATATACCATGATGCATCAGGTGACCAGAGGTGTGTATTTGAGCAATCAAATGAAATATAAGAGAAAGGGGGTATTGTTATTTCAATAACAATTGTATAACCCAATATATCTCCACTATGTGTCTACTATATTTCAACTATTTTTCCACTATATTTCCACTATATTTCCCCTATATCTCTAATATATTCCCACTATAATTCCACTACATCTCCACTATATTTCCACTATATTTCCACTATAATTCCACTATATCTCCACTATGTCTCCACTATATTTCCATTATAATTCCACTATATTTCCAAACACAGTTTGCGGTGGTTGGTTTGCCCCAACAAGAGTCTTTTTAGAGCCATTTGATCAAAACACTTTCAAAAAAAGCTGCGGAGATGGTATGCTAGCCGGGGAAGACTATTTCGTGCTCAAAGGTCTTGTCAACATTAGCGGAATAAGTTACGGTCAAAGAGGAGCGATTGCCATTTGGGTTAGAGTTCCTTCGCACAATTACTTGGTAAGTAGCTGAGTCTGGCAACAAAGCTAAGCTGGTACTAAGTAGGTCATTCTGGCAACAGTATTTTACAAAATGGTGAGACAATATATTCTGAAGCAGCTTTTTTTTTGTTCTTTTATTATGTTTATCTATATCCACACACACCCCCCCACCCCCATCCCCACCCCCAAAAAGAAAAAAGAATATATTTTTTTTCAATTATCAAACACACACCCCCCTACCACCAACGGTTGTTCATGTTGAAAATGTTGACATTGGTTTGGTGGAGAGTGAGGGGATTTCTTCAGCACATGATCTCCAAGTCCGAGATATAAGCAAAGCAAAGAGGCCCGTTGATTAGTGTGGATTTCTAATTCTCAGAGGTTAGAAGTAGCAGTAATTCTGTATCCCAGACCTTTAAAATTACTATTTAAGTGAGTGAAAACTATAGGGGACTGCAACGGTCTGAAAAAGCAGGGGTTTTCGAACTTCTTAATCTTTTTCGCCCAGAAATTAGAAAAATGTCTCAGATACATACGTATTGTTCCTCACAAATTCGCAACGCTACACAGCCCGATCTACAAGTCCCAATTCCCGTAAAAATGTCTTAATTTCTCCAACTCGCCAGGTCTCAAATGCTGTTTTCGCCATGTTTTCTCCATGTGAACAGCCATCTTTGTACGTTCGTTGTACTCCACGGTATGAACGATAACTCTGGGTGACAAGGGAAGTTGCATTCCCCTATAAGAGTGCGGGTTGAGGGATCATTACATTGTACCACTCCCGACAGTCCACCCGATCTCCGGTGTGTGCGCACGTCTAAATGTCACCCCTCGGTCTCGGTCTGCAAGCTCACTACCAACTCAAGGGTTCTAAAGGGATGACTGTTCCGCTTTGGATGCTTTTCACTTTATTTCCGAAAATTCTTTATTCCATACATCACAGCACGCAAGGGTTTTCTACCAAAGTTGCCGTGGTTATGCCCCCATGTACTCGGGAGTGGTTTGCGAAACATGATCACATTAGCCCCTCCCCAACTTATTTAACGTTTTTTTACTTCTACATATGAGAGTTGAAATAGGGTGGGGAAAAAATAACTTTAAAATCATTCTCATTGTAAAGGGAGACTTGAGATAGAGAACATTGGTTTGTGTGCGCTGAGGACCTTGGCAGCATTGGTTGTTTTTGGAATATCATGTGTGTGTGGGGGGGGGGATCTAAAGTAGGACCAATGTAGGTGGTGCCTAGGAATATCTCGTGTGTGTGGGGTGCTCAAATGAAAGACACGTGTTGGAGTTTCTAGAAGGTATTGGTCTAAGAATGGTGTGGATTTGCATGGCCGGGTGTGGTTTGGTTTAGTGTGGTTTGGATAAGCTGGAAAACAGAAGGGAAACGGGTTGCGTAGGGAGATTGTTGGGGGGGGGGAGATTTTTATGTAAAATGAAGTCTCAGTGATTCAGAAGGCTTCGGTACGACAGCCAAAGAGTAAGGGGGATAATTTGGGAATTAGAAATACAGGCAATTCCCATAGGTGAAGACGGCTGGAAGACTAGGAAAATAGTGATTTGTAATTTAGGGAGAGGTGGGGGTGATTCGTTTTACAACTTTTAAAACACTTTACCAAGACATGTGCATTCGTAATTGTACATTATACATCCGTTCATATTTATTCAGCTAACACAGGATGACATTCAGGTTTTTAAAACAATTTGAAATAGGAAATTATTCAATAAAAACTTTTCCAATAAAAACTAAAGGTATAGGTTCCTTTAAATTTTATAATTTAAAAAACTCAACAAATGTATAATAACACCTTCTCTATCTGTGTATAGCTTGAAGAAACTGTAATTCAGTTATACTATGCAACATGCCGGGATCTTGATAAAATTCCTATCGACACTTGCAAATGCATGTTCATGGATCCCAAATACGTCCGCGTTAAGTGCAACCTTACAGCAAAAATTGAGTTCAGCCGTAATAGGATCTTGTTGCACTATTCATGGCTGGGCGTGTATAATAGTGCTTATTTACCCCTGCCTGTCGTATACGGTGAGTAGTTTGCCCCTGCCTGTCGTATACGGTAATTAGTTTGTTCTTAAGTTCCCGCGGAATAATTATACGTTAACGACTTTGAAATGAGTCCGTTTCAAGTGTGTTTTTAAGTACACACACAAAAATCACACATCTGAGAGTTCATCTCTTGCCACGCCTTTTCGGTGGACTGTTATTTAAGAACGCACGTGCTAATATCGCAGATAATTGATATTTTGTCTCATTAGAAACCTGTATTTTTTCAGGTACGCCTTCGTGCACCGAACGTTCTGTTAATCGAGGTAATCAAGTATTGTGGTTCGCTTGTAGGTCATTAGTTCTGCATTGTCAGTTTTTAAGGTGGACATAGTCGTTTGTAGAATGTAGACTAAAGGGTATAAATAAGGGCTGGTGATTTATGGGCATCTGGAGTTTATTAATCGTTTTTTAGTCTTTTTATTAACTTCGCTTGGGTGTGTTTACCTCAAAATATTTGTACGGCTAATTGACCCACTTCCCGTCAACCGACTGAGCTGAAATTTGGCACATAGATTCGAAGCCGATGACAACATTTCTATCAAATTTTCAGCCCCCACCCCATCCTAATTCTCAAAAATAAGTCTGTCCTGTTTGTTTTTCAACTGGATTATGAAAATTATGATGCCATTGTTTTCACCGTAACTGCGCTAAATGAGATTCTTGAAAAGAAAATATCCCAAGTTCGTTAAGTGCGTAATATTTTCTTTTGTTTTTCTGCAATACTTTGTGAAATAAACATGTGGTGTAAAAGCAGCTGGGACATTAAAACATTAATATAAAATTATTAAAAAATGCATATATAGGATTTAAACGAAAAACTTTGTTTTTAGCAATCGTTTAATTCATTCCTAAAAATATGTTTAAGTTTTTTTTAGTAGGTTTACGTAAGATCTAGAAATTGCTATTCAAACATTTTGATCATCAGAAGTTTGAATAGAACTCAATAGAATAACAATCTAAACAGGTAAAAGATCTGATCTAATATTTGTATATCTTTCCCCTTTTACAGCAGCAACGAGCAACCCTGAAAGCCTCACTGCTATTATTGGTATGTAATGTTAAAGTTATTTGAATATATTTAATAAAATTGTACGCTGCTCATCAAACTATGAGGAAAGAGAACTCTATCCGGAACAGGAGATCAAAGGGAACTGGCAGGGACATTTATAGAAATCGTTGCCTGTAATCTCTGCATGCGTCGTTCCTTAGGACAGTGTTTCCGTATTGGTGGTCCACGGGCCAGCATCTGTCCGTGGGCCCTACTGTGCCGGTCCGCACAACCGGAGCAGTTAAACTGGATAAGAATTATATTAAGTTAAAGAGACATAGAAAAAACCTACCGGTATTTATAACATGTTGAATGGGCGTGAACGGTGCGTTATCTCTCTCTAAAGATTGGGCTTCCATAGTGAGGCTGCCTCGCTAACGCGGGAGATCTTAATTACATGTTTTTAATGAGTTCTGGTATATGATATGTTAATGGATTTCAGGAAAATTTTAAGAAAATATTTAAAGCAGTTTATCTGGCCTTCAGCTGATATTTTTCCTTTGTAGAATGTTCTATTAATTGTATGGGAATCCACATAAATTGTATAGTAAGATCCCCATTGTTTGTATAGGAAATTCCCCATTGTTTGTATAGGAAATTCCCCATAGTTTGTATAGGTAGTCTGCTGTCTGAAATTCTGCCGTCTAGCAATCTGCTTTCTTGCATTTTCTAAACATGTCCTTCCTATTTGGCTTTTCCATTTTGTAACAACATGAGGATTATTTAGAATATGCTTTCTCCATGTTTATCTTGATGTGACGCTTCAAGTCTTGAATTCCACTCAGTAAAAAGTTACTTAATTGACATCTCAAACAAAATAGGAATATCCCCATGATATGAAATTATCTTTGTACGCATAAAAATAGCAATCTCTATAAGCTCCCCAACATTTTACATGTTCTATTTTGTTACACTAACAGTCACCTCCAGTAGTCCCCTGCGATATTGCTTGATCTGTGTTGTTACACTAACAGTCACCTCCAGTAGTCCCCTGCGACATTGCGTGATCTGTGTTGTTACACTAACAGTCACCTCCAGTAGTCCCCTGCGATATTGCTTGATCTGTGTTGTTACACTAACAGTCACCTCCAGTAGTCCCCTGCGACATTGCGTGATCTGTGTTGTTACACTAACAGTCACCTCCAGTAGTCCCCTGCGACATTGCGTGATCTGTGTTGTTACACTAACAGTCACCTCCAGTAGTCCCCTGCGATATTGCGTGATCTGTGTTGTTACACTAACAGTCACCTCCAGTAGTCCCCTGCGATATTGCGTGATCTGTGTTGTTACACTAACAGTCACCTCCAGTAGTCCCCTGCGACATTGCGTGATCTGTGTTGTTACACTAACAGTCACCTCCAGTAGTCCCCTGCGATATTGCGTGATCTGTGTTGTTACACTAACAGTCACCTCCAGTAGTCCCCTGCGATATTGCGTGATCTGTGTTGTTACACTAACAGTCACCTCCAGTAGTCCGCTGCGATATTGCGTGATCTGTGTTGTTACACTAACAGTCACCTCCAGTAGTCCCCTGCGATATTGCGTGATCTGTGTTGTTACACTAACAGTCACCTCCAGTAGTCCCCTGCGATATTGCGTGATCTGTGTTGTTACACTAACAGTCACCTCCAGTAGTCCCCTGCGATATTGCGTGATCTGTGTTGTTACACTAACAGTCACCTCCAGTAGTCCCCTGCGACATTGCTTGATCTGTGTTGTTACACTAACAGTCACCTCCAGTAGTCCCCTGCGATATTGCGTGATCTGTGTTGTTACACTAACAGTCACCTCCAGTAGTCCCCTGCGATATTGCGTGATCTGTGTTGTTACACTAACAGTCACCTCCAGTAGTCCCCTGCGACATTGCGTGATCTGTGTTGTTACACTAACAGTCACCTCCAGTAGTCCCCTGCGACATTGCGTGATCTGTGTTGTTACACTAACAGTCACCTCCAGTAGTCCCCTGCGACATTGCGTGATCTGTGTTGTTACACTAACAGTCACCTCCAGTAGTCCCCTGCGATATTGCGTGATCTGTGTTGTTACACTAACAGTCACCTCCAGTAGTCCCCTGCGATATTGCGTGATCTGTGTTGTTACACTAACAGTCACCTCCAGTAGTCCCCTGCGATATTGCGTGATCTGTGTTGTTACACTAACAGTCACCTCCAGTAGTCCCCTGCGATATTGCGTGATCTGTGTTGTTACACTAACAGTCACCTCCAGTAGTCCCCTGCGATATTGCGTGATCTGTGTTGTTACACTAACAGTCACCTCCAGTAGTCCCCTGCGATATTGCGTGATCTGTGTTGTTACACTAACAGTCACCTCCAGTAGTCCCCTGCGATATTGCGTGATCTGTGTTGTTACACTAACAGTCACCTCCAGTAGTCCCCTGCGATATTGCGTGATCTGTGTTGTTACACTAACAGTCACCTCCAGTAGTCCCCTGCGATATTGCGTGATCTGTGTTGTTACACTAACAGTCACCTCCAGTAGTCCCCTGCGATATTGCGTGATCTGTGTTGTTACACTAACAGTCACCTCCAGTAGTCCCCTGCGATATTGCGTGATCTGTGTTGTTACACTAACAGTCACCTCCAGTAGTCCCCTGCGATATTGCGTGATCTGTGTTGTTACACTAACAGTCACCTCCAGTAGTCCCCTGCGATATTGCGTGATCTGTGTTGTTACACTAACAGTCACCTCCAGTAGTCCCCTGCGATATTGCGTGATCTGTGTTGTTACACTAACAGTCACCTCCAGTAGTCCCCTGCGACATTGCGTGATCTGTGTTGTTACACTAACAGTCACCTCCAGTAGTCCCCTGCGATATTGCGTGATCTGTGTTGTTACACTAACAGTCACCTCCAGTAGTCCCCTGCGATATTGCGTGATCTGTGTTGTTACACTAACAGTCACCTCCAGTAGTCCCCTGCGATATTGCGTGATCTGTGTTGTTACACTAACAGTCACCTCCAGTAGTCCCCTGCGATATTGCGTGATCTGTGTTGTTACACTAACAGTCACCTCCAGTAGTCCCCTGCGATATTGCGTGATCTGTGTTGTTACACTAACAGTCACCTCCAGTAGTCCCCTGCGATATTGCGTGATCTGTGTTGTTACACTAACAGTCACCTCCAGTAGTCCCCTGCGATATTGCGTGATCTGTGTTGTTACACTAACAGTCACCTCCAGTAGTCCCCTGCGATATTGCGTGATCTGTGTTGTTACACTAACAGTCACCTCCAGTAGTCCCCTGCGACATTGCGTGATCTGTGTTGTTACACTAACAGTCACCTCCAGTAGTCCCCTGCGACATTGCGTGATCTGTGTTGTTACACTAACAGTCACCTCCAGTAGTCCCCTGCGATATTGCTTGATCTGTGTTGTTACACTAACAGTCACCTCCAGTAGTCCCCTGCGACATTGCGTGATCTGTGTTGTTACACTAACAGTCACCTCCAGTAGTCCCCTGCGACATTGCGTGATCTGTGTTGTTACACTAACAGTCACCTCCAGTAGTCCCCTGCGATATTGCGTGATCTGTGTTGTTACACTAACAGTCACCTCCAGTAGTCCCCTGCGATATTGCGTGATCTGTGTTGTTACACTAACAGTCACCTCCAGTAGTCCCCTGCGATATTGCGTGATCTGTGTTGTTACACTAACAGTCACCTCCAGTAGTCCCATGCGATATTGCGTGATCTGTGTTGTTACACTAACAGTCACCTCCAGTAGTCCCCTGCGTGATCTGTGTTGTTACACTAACAGTCACCTCCAGTAGTCCCCTGCGATATTGCGTGATCTGTGTTGTTACACTAACAGTCACCTCCAGTAGTCCCCTGCGATATTGCGTGATCTGTGTTGTTACACTAACAGTCACCTCCAGTAGTCCCCTGCGATATTGCGTGATCTGTGTTGTTACACTAACAGTCACCTCCAGTAGTCCCCTGCGATATTGCGTGATCTGTGTTGTTACACTAACAGTCACCTCCAGTAGTCCCCTGCGATATTGCGTGATCTGTGTTGTTACACTAACAGTCACCTCCAGTAGTCCCCTGCGATATTGCGTGATCTGTGTTGTTACACTAACAGTCACCTCCAGTAGTCCCCTGCGATATTGCGTGATCTGTGTTGTTACACTAACAGTCACCTCCAGTAGTCCCCTGCGATATTGCGTGATCTGTGTTGTTACACTAACAGTCACCTCCAGTAGTCCCCTGCGACATTGCGTGATCTGTGTTGTTACACTAACAGTCACCTCCAGTAGTCCCCTGCGATATTGCGTGATCTGTGTTGTTACACTAACAGTCACCTCCAGTAGTCCCCTGCGATATTGCTTGATCTGTGTTGTTACACTAACAGTCACCTCCAGTAGTCCCCTGCGACATTGCGTGATCTGTGTTGTTACACTAACAGTCACCTCCAGTAGTCCCCTGCGACATTGCGTGATCTGTGTTGTTACACTAACAGTCACCTCCAGTAGTCCCCTGCGACATTGCGTGATCTGTGTTGTTACACTAACAGTCACCTCCAGTAGTCCCCTGCGATATTGCGTGATCTGTGTTGTTACACTAACAGTCACCTCCAGTAGTCCCCTGCGATATTGCGTGATCTGTGTTGTTACACTAACAGTCACCTCCAGTAGTCCCCTGCGATATTGCGTGATCTGTGTTGTTACACTAACAGTCACCTCCAGTAGTCCCCTGCGATATTGCGTGATCTGTGTTGTTACACTAACAGTCACCTCCAGTAGTCCCCTGCGATATTGCGTGATCTGTGTTGTTACACTAACAGTCACCTCCAGTAGTCCCCTGCGATATTGCGTGATCTGTGTTGTTACACTAACAGTCACCTCCAGTAGTCCCCTGCGATATTGCGTGATCTGTGTTGTTACACTAACAGTCACCTCCAGTAGTCCCCTGCGATATTGCGTGATCTGTGTTGTTACACTAACAGTCACCTCCAGTAGTCCCCTGCGATATTGCGTGATCTGTGTTGTTACACTAACAGTCACCTCCAGTAGTCCCCTGCGATATTGCGTGATCTGTGTTGTTACACTAACAGTCACCTCCAGTAGTCCCCTGCGATATTGCGTGATCTGTGTTGTTACACTAACAGTCACCTCCAGTAGTCCCCTGCGATATTGCGTGATCTGTGTTGTTACACTAACAGTCACCTCCAGTAGTCCCCTGCGATATTGCGTGATCTGTGTTGTTACACTAACAGTCACCTCCAGTAGTCCCCTGCGATATTGCGTGATCTGTGTTGTTACACTAACAGTCACCTCCAGTAGTCCCCTGCGATATTGCGTGATCTGTGTTGTTACACTAACAGTCACCTCCAGTAGTCCCCTGCGATATTGCGTGATCTGTGTTGTTACACTAACAGTCACCTCCAGTAGTCCCCTGCGATATTGCGTGATCTGTGTTGTTACACTAACAGTCACCTCCAGTAGTCCCCTGCGATATTGCGTGATCTGTGTTGTTACACTAACAGTCACCTCCAGTAGTCCCCTGCGATATTGCGTGATCTGTGTTGTTACACTAACAGTCACCTCCAGTAGTCCCCTGCGATATTGCGTGATCTGTGTTGTTACACTAACAGTCACCTCCAGTAGTCCCCTGCGATATTGCGTGATCTGTGTTGTTACACTAACAGTCACCTCCAGTAGTCCCCTGCGATATTGCGTGATCTGTGTTGTTACACTAACAGTCACCTCCAGTAGTCCCCTGCGATATTGCGTGATCTGTGTTGTTACACTAACAGTCACCTCCAGTAGTCCCCTGCGATATTGCGTGATCTGTGTTGTTACACTAACAGTCACCTCCGGTAGTCCCCTGCGATATTGCGTGATCTGTGTTGTTACACTAACAGTCACCTCCGGTAGTCCCCTGCGATATTGCGTGATCTGTGTTGTTACACTAACAGTCACCTCCAGTAGTCCCCTGCGATATTGCTTGATCTGTGTTGTTACACTAACAATCACCTCCAGTAGTCCCCTGCGATAATGCGTGATCTGTGTTGTTACACTAACAGTCACCTCCAGTAGTCCCCTGCGATATTGCGTGATCTGTGTTGTTACACTAACAGTCACCTCCGGTAGTCCCCTGCGATATTGCGTGATCTGTGTTGTTACACTAACAGTCACCTCCAGTAGTCCCCTGCGATATTGCGTGATCTGTGTTGTTACACTAACAGTCACCTCCAGTAGTCCCCTGCGATATTGCTTGATCTGTGTTGTTACACTAACAGTCACCTCCGGTAGTCCCCTGCGATATTGCGTGATCTGTGTTGTTACACTAACAGTCACCTCCAGTAGTCCCCTGCGATAATGCGTGATCTGTGTTGTTACACTAACTGTTATGTTTCTTCTACTAATACAGGTCCCGCTCTGTTGGGCACGGCTGTCGGTTGCCTCGGGTCATCAATATTCTCGCAAGGTTAATTCCGTATAAAGTCTCTCAATGATCATACCCCAACGATGAAATTCATAAAGGCCGGAGCTCTAGTACGAAGTGCATCGGAGTACACGAACAGGTTTTGAAAGACATTCAGAAAATTAGGATTAAAAAAAGAAAAAAATGAAGTATCAGATGAAGGAGTGTCCGATGAAATCCTTTAACGGCTTTCCAACAGTCGAATGCGCAAATAATCATATCTAATGTTAAATAACAATAATAACAAAATAACAACAACAAAAAATTTCAACTTAGCCTTGGTGCTATTCCCTACATCACTGAAGAAACAATAAACGATTTAATTGCATCCACTGCTATTATTCACGTTTGTAAGAATGTCTGGAACAACATTTTCAGATTGTTTCTGTCTCTTTCTACGTAGAGTGCAATAGGGTTTGTCAATAAATGGCGGCAAACTATAGATAGAACATCCGGGCATTCCTGTTGATCAAGCTACTAACAGTTGTCCGGTACTTAAACAAGCCAAGGAAGTTGGTCTTATTATAGACAAAAACATATTTTTTACAATAATAGATTATGAATGATTACACAACTTGTTACTGTTTATATATATATAATAATGCTGAAATACATTGTTAGCAGCCATTTTAAAACCACGTCTAAAAAATAATATTACATGGTGGGCTCCGACATTTTCAGGACTGATTATCCATTGGTGCAAATCATTTAGATAAAAACGTTTACGACTGCTGCCACTATGTTATATTTAGAACTACCATGTCCATCACAATGAAAACTAAGGAAGATTTTAACTTCCTCACAGATGCCAGTAACTTTCTATCCGATTAGTTAAAAATATCCATGTGTATCATCTTCCACTACATTCTAGTATCCATTCTTATATGATGAAGCAAGTTGGATAAAAGTTTTAACAGTCGTGGCGCAACGTTAAAGTATTATGGTCTGTGGTGCTTTCGTGCTTTTAACATTATCGGACAGCTTTACACAATTCTGTGACACTTGGACACAATGCTGACCACCGCCACACTTCAGACAGCTTTACACGACTGTGTGGTACTGCTGACCACGGGCTCAGATATACACTACAGTGACTTGTTTTTTAGAAATTTGTTTTACTTTAAATTATCTAAAACATAAAATATATTTAAATAAACACAGTGGTTTGTAACACTTAGTAACTAATGAGCAATAGTTATTGAACTATGATTTTTGCGTCATCAATAATCAATGTATCAAAATTCTAATAGTAATAGTTAATTAATTTACTTGTGTTTTTTTCTGTTTTTTTCCGTGCCTTAGGGGCAGTGATGGCAAACGTTTCAAGACCGAGTATAAAGACCACAACCAAAAAAATAACCTGTTTATCTCAAAAATGCGATCAGTCAAATAGGACCATAATTTTTAGGTTCTAGTTTAGGAAATATGATTCCCATTTGAATTTAATTTTTTCTATTTTTAAATTCTGCACTGTAAGGGAATTAACCAGTTTAAAATTTATAATTCTGTGATTCCGTGGTTATAGATCTTTAATTTGCAACGTTAAATCCTACAATTACCGTATTTTGTGTTAACTTGCCTGAATGGTCGCACCGTAATTACATACAATGCACCTGGACATGGCCATGGTTAGCATTAGCACGAGTACGCCTCTGAAACTATGGAGCCGAAATAAGTAGTCAATGCTTTACAGTATTTTAAATCAGGCTCCAGGGTGAGATATTTGTACAGATTATATTATTTACATAATTTACTGAAAGCGACATTACGACGGGCAAAACACTGGAGAGAAGAAAAAAGTTTTTAAATGCAACCTTTTCCCTGTGAACGTTCCCGATTTTACGACACGTCTTCTGAAGATGAATCAACTTATTTTAATTTAAAATTGACAATTTGTGTTTAGAATTTAACAATAAAATTTAAACAGTAATATTCAGTCTAATCAAAACATCACTATCCAAACAATCATGGGGACTACACAACTCTAACTTTCTCACTAAACATTAGACATTGTAGGAACAAAGAAAAGCACATAATTGACATAGCCAAAAATGAGCTTTTATTTTTGTACAAAAAATAAATATAAAGACACGCCCTAAGGTACACATGTTTAGGTATGAATAACAGACATTTCTGTTTAGGCAGGCATTGTAAACAGACACTTACACACTATTCAACATATATAACCCTTTTACAGCACACAGAAGAACCCCTATTTTACAACACACTAGTACAAACACTGCGTTACTCACACAAAAGTGAAAAGGTCATTTTACGAGATCATTTCAACTATATAACAAGCAGTTTCGATACAACAAACACAAAAAGAAAAGATACATTTTTAGAGGAAACAACAGGAACAGAAACAATACAATACATAACAGAGACATATAACATGGTAAACGCATATAGAACATATAACATGGTAGACGCATACAGAACATATAACAAGGTAGGCGAATATAGAACATATAACATGGTAGACGCATATAGAACATATAACATGGTAGACGCATATAGAACATATAACATGGTAGACGCATATAGAACATATAACATGGTAGACGCATATAGAACATTACACAAATGAGGGAACGAAACACCATTTACACGCAACACTTTCAACACCAAAACAAGAATTGATAGATTCTATATACCAAAAATAGATACAATAAATGAAGCAAAACACATTCCAGAAACACTAGAAGTTACAGATCAAAAAGTAAAGGTGTAAAAATTACAATAAATACAACAAGATCAAACATCAATAAAAAAAATCCCCACATTGGAAATTTAACCATACACTTTTAGAAAACAATCAGTACACAGAATCAGTACACAAATTCTCATACCACCAGAGAAAGCAAACAATCCTTTCAGCCACAATATACAAGAATTAGAAGAAGAACTAGAAATTAATATAATGCAACATAAATACAATGGGACTCGTGTTAGGGGTAGAATTTTAACTAACAACCAAGAGGCGCCTACAAAAATCTTTTTAACAATAGAACAAAACAAACAAAAAGTATGCAGATAGGACAAATCATTGACACAGAATGGGAAACACATACTGACACTCAAAAGGTAGTAAACACATTTGAAAAATTATACACAAAACTTTTTGGAACAGAGTAAACTGAGTCAGATAGACAAGATAAGTACACACAATGTACACACAATTTACGCAAAAACTAAACAAAAATCAAACTCAAGAAATGGAAAAAACTTTTACATTAGTAGACATCAAAACATCATTGTCAAGAATGAACAAAAACAAATAACCTGGACCAGATGACATAACAACGGAATTCTACCTTTTCTTTTTCACAACACTAGGACCAATTTTACATGCCACACTAAAAAAAAGGCTTTACAGCAACAAGGAGTTACCACACTCAATGAATACTTCATACATTACGCTTTTACCAAAATAAGATACAGACATAATCATAGACCCATATCTTTACTTAACACACAATATAAAATTCTCCCAAAAAAAAACAATAACAAATAAATTAAAACTACAATTAAATAATCCTAATACATACAAACCAACACTGCAGAATCAAAGGCAGGGACATTCATGAACCCAATCATTTCATCAGAGACCTCATTTAATATTCAAATGACAAAAACATCCAAACTTGTACATTATCACTAGAGAAAAAGCCTTTGATAGCGTAGAACATACATACCTACATAAAGTATTACAACAAATTAAGGGAGTATTTTTGTAATTGGGTTAAATTTGTATATAAGTCTCCCACTCGAAATCTATTAATAAACAACACACTTTCTAAAGACATTAATATTGACAGATCAGTTAGACAAGGGTGTCCTACATGCCATTACCTTTATATCCCTCATTTGAACCCCTGGTAGAGAGAGTTAGAAGGGAGTAGAGTCTTAATGAAGTAGGGATCCCTGGGGGTAACGGGATGAAAGTCATTGCATTTGGGGATGAAAATCTTTTTTCTTCTATTGGTGATAAGTCAATTACAAAAATAATAAGATTTCAGGATTTTGGGAGAGGTAGTGGGTCTATAATAAACATAACTAAATCTGAAATTATGTGGATTGGTATGTGGAGAGACAGATTACAATTCCCTTTAGGAACTAACACAGAAACATATCAAAACATTGAACAATCTATAAAAAACATAATTAATAGACACAAATGCACAGCACACACAATTTTTGGCATGAGCACAATCATAAACACATAAGTAATTCATAAATAATATACACATATAACATATGGGGGCATGCACCAACAATTTTAAAACAAATCCCCTTATACATGAGGAATTACATATTTCAAGGAACAATACAAAAAATTAAAAATACAACATTAATCCAATCTAAATTAAAAGGGGGGATTAATTTACAAGACATACAAACAAAACTACAGGCACTTAGAATCAAATTTATAAGACAAGCCATTTTAAAGAAGGATGAAAATATATGTACGCATTATTACATAGGGATAAGTTTAGCAAGGTTAACAAAAATTGACAAAGGCACACCACATGACATAGGGAGAAAACAATCGGATTTTCACATGACATATATCCAAGCATTAAAAGGCAATGAAACAATTATACTATACACAAAATTATACTATACACAAAATTATACTATACACAAAATTATACTATACACAAAATTATACTATACACAAAACAACCAAAGAAATGTACACACATTTTATAAAGCGACAAGCAACACACTTCTACAATAATTTACAGCTTGCTGATGCTGGGCACGAGCTCTGCACCTGAGCACAAATGAAATTATTGGCTGAATTATTTCTTTTCGTTCACAAGACTCAAAACTTAGAGATGGGACTATTGGACTTGATACCTTTTACTGGAGTCACTTTTCAAAAGAGAAATTAAAGAGGTCAGGATTTCAGGATTAAATATATATTTTTTTTTTTAAATAAAATTGAGAATGATTTATTTCATATCTTTTCGTTTAAATTACTTTAAATGATAAAATAGCTTATACAAACAAATTAATAAAACTATGTTGTGAAAAAAAAAAATTGAGGTGCAATGCTAGTTTCCGGCTTCATCCTTCCATTCTCGTTCGCCAGTTCTTTCTCTGATCTCAGTTGGCACCGTCTGCTACGTCGTAGACATTGACATCTGTAGATTAAAATTGTATATAGATAAAGGACGATTTCTAAATGGCTGCAGTGTTGTAGTTTAAGTGTTACGAGTCAGGATCGGAGCCCTAAAACAGGTTCGTGGTGTGGGTGGGGTGCACTAATCAGAATAGGAGTAAATATTACAGCTATGGGGGGTTACAAGTTAGAATAGGCGTTCATTGTACAGCTGGGGGTGGGGGCTATTAGTCAGAATAGTTGTCAATATTACAGATGGGGGTGGGGCTACTAGTCAGAATAGTTGTCAATATTACAGCTCGGGGGATGGGGGGGGGGGGCTACTAGTCAGAATAGTTGTCAATATTACAGCTCGGGGGGTGGGGGGGGGCTACTAGTCAGAATAGTTGTCATTATTACAGCTCGGGGGTGGGGGGCTTCTAGTCAGAATAGGAGTCAATATTTAATCTATGGGGGGGGGGGGCTTCTAATCAGAATAGGAGTCAGTATTTAATCTATTGAGGGGGGGGGCTACTAATCAGAATAGGAGTCAGTATTTAATCTATTGGGGGGGGGGGCTATTAGTCAGAATAGGGGTCAATATTTAAGCTATGGGGGTTACTAGTTAAAATAGGAGTCAATATTACAGCTACGGGGGCTACTAGTCAGAACAGGCGTTCATTGTACAGCTGTGATAGTCACGGTCTCAGTTTAGAATTTAGGCTTTTCGGTTTACTATAACAACGTGGTAACCTTTTAATGAATGAAAGTTGAATGCATGCAAACCTGCCCATTGAAAGAGCACCACTGCCAATCAAATAACTGAAACACGGCGACATGTCATACACTTTATCTTTTTGAAAGGAGGTTTTGTGCAGAAATCTTTGCTTACCATTATCATAATGATGGGACTCTTGATAGGAAACCACGGAATGAACGTTCGGTGTCCTGTAAATATAAATACAATAATGATACACGTGAAAGATGAAGAATGTTTAAAAGAAAGAAATGTTCCCCCTTTCTGAAATATTTGTCTTGGGTACACCCTGGAATAACGCTTAGATTAAACAACCCCTCAAGACAAACTGTTTGGCATAAAACCTTTATATGCACTACTGTGGGACTTAACGATTGGTTACATTTCAAAAAATAATGGCACCATATTTTTTCGATCTTCACAAAAAAGCAACAGGAAAAACTGATTTGTGGAGAGGTGGGGCTGAAATTTTGGAAGAATGTGTTGTCATCGGCAACGAGTCTATGTGCCAGGTTTCAGGTCGATAGGATTACGGGAAGTGGGTCAATTAGCCGTCCGCACAGTTTGCCTTAAACACAGAAACACGCGAACAAAATCAAAGTCAAAGTTGGTCATTTAATATGAAATGGCTGATACGCCCTTGACATGGAAGAAACTCGGATTGAAACTGAAATGAAAGCACCACTACTTTAGATGAAAATTTTGATGGGCAAAAAATCACCATCAAATTGGAACTAATATATTGATTTTATGAGGAAATATTAAGATCATAATCTTTATCATGCAGCTCTACAAAAATTTTCATCTCTAAAATAAACGTTTATTTCATCATTTCTTTTTTTTTTCTTACAGATAATATCCTACTTATGGTTATAATTATAATTATAAGCTATGCAAGTATATTTAAAATTATTTATTTTAAGATTTTGAAAATAATCCGCTTACTCGGAGTCCTCTGCCCTTGCTACAGTCGTGTGCTTCCTACAACAGAGGCTGGTGCCGAGTTGAGGGCAATTACCTACAATGAAACATAGACAACATGTCTACATTCATAAAAGATCTTGATCGCCAAAATATACGTTTTGTTAGCCCGGACATGAGCAATAAATTATATAATGAATAAGAATACTGGAGCAACATAGGATGGCACAAGTTAAAGGGACCGTTACATGTTACTAATAAACAAACGGAGGGAGATCGAGTGCGATAAATGTTACGAGTAGAGATGTGGGGAGCTCTGTTAAAAAGGAAAGGGGGGGGGGCTTTGAGTACAGAAGTGTTAAGCTTTATTAAAGGTGGGAAAGGCTCCGGGTACAGAAGTGGAAAGCTTTATTGAAAAAAAAGGAGGTGGGGCAAAGAGTAGAGACGTATGAAGCACTATTGAAAGAGGGGGAAAGGTTCTGGGTAGAGAAGTGGGAAACTCATTTTTTTAAGTGGGGGGATGGGGTGGAGATTAAATGCATATTCATTTACCTCCATGGATACGTTTCAGCAAGACTAGCAAGACTACCAAGACGACAAGGAGGACACAACCCAAAATGGTTGACACACCTATCGTACAGTTCCGGTACCAGGCGTAGCTTGTATCTTTTATGTCTGAAGACAAAGAATTCAAATAAAAAGAACATCTTTCAAAAATATATTTTAGGCCAATCAGCCAAACAGCCAAACAGCCAATCAGCCAATCAGCCAAACAGCCAATCAGCCAAACAGCCAAACAGCCAATCAGCCAAACAGCTAAAACAGAAAAAAATGAAATTATTTAATTCCGAAGACTTTGATCATAGTCGTGTATTTGCAGGAAATATATTTTTTAAAAATGGTTGCAAATGCTTATGCTAAATATATGAGATAAGACATATCCTTTTGTTTTTAACCCTGTATGCATCTTTTACTATGTACATCCAGTAATAAAAAGTATTGATTCAACATAATGTAAGACAAACTGTTAGGGAAATACCCCCTCTAACATATGGAGTGCTTCCCCCCCCCCACCCACCCACACACTTTTTTCAATATTAATCGAAATAGCGTATTCAAAAAATAAATTAAACCCCCCCCCCCCCCCCCCCCCCCCCCAAGGTTTTTTAAAAACTATTTTTTTCCTATAGATCCTTAATAAAATGTAATATCTAGGAATTGGACGGAGGGGCTGACTAAATGACAAAAATGCATTCAATTTCAAGTAACGCACTTTATAAGAAGGCTGCACCTATAGGTACACGGGTACCAGAATTGAAACTTAATTCTTCATTTTAACTAAAATAAACTACTACAAATGACATCCGAATAGCATTAGTCAAAATGGACCGGAAACGCAGGCCGCCATTCGCACCCGGGTACCATTAAGCTCAATGCTTTTCGGGTGTCATTTGTGGTAGTTTATTTTAGTAAAACTGAAGAAATAACATTTCAAACGTATAGTACATTCAATTATCTTTCATTTGATACCTCATTTGGTCTTACAAACCCAGCAATAATGTTTTAAATCGTTTTTTAATCACAACCTCTCAATTCTGGTACCCGTGTACCTATAGCCACTTCGTTATAAGAATCCCAATTTTAAAAAAAGAAACAAATCTCGCAACCGCACATTTGTACAGTTATCGTGTACTTCATTTTATCTTCCGCTTGAAAAACAGGATCAACGGCTCTTTAGGGTTGGTGCTGAAGATATTACAGAATGTATTGTCACCGGCAATCAGTCTCTGTGCCATGTATCAGCTCGAAGGCGTGACGAGATGTGGGCCACTCAAACGTACGAAGATTTTGCCACCCAGCCAGTCCATCAGTCACCCAGCCAGCCAGTCAATCAGTCAGCCAGCCAGTCAATCAGTCAGCCAGCCAGTCAATCAGTCAGTCAACCAGCTAGTCAATCAGTCAGCCAGCCAGTCAATCAGTCAGTCAGCCAGCTAGTCAATCAGTCAGCCAGCCAGTAAGCCAGCCAGCCGGTTAATCAGTCAGCCAGCTAGTTAATCAGTCAGACAGCCAGTCAATCAGTCAGCCAGCCAGCCAGTTAATCAGTCAGCCAGCAAGCCAATCAATAAGTCAGTCAGCCATTCAATCAGTCAGCCATTCAATCAGTCAGCCAGCCAGCCAGTTAATCAGTCAGCCAGCCAGCCAGTTAAACAGTCAGTCAGCCAGCCAGCCAGCCAGTTAATCAGCCAGCCAGCCAGTTAATCAGTCAGCCAGCCAGCCAGTTAATCAGTCAGCCAGCCAGGCAGTTAATCAGCCAGCCAGCCAGCCAATTAATCAGTCAGCCAGCCAATTAATCAACCAGCCAGCCAGCCAGTTAATCAGTCAGCCAGCCAGTTAATCAGTCAGCCAGCCAGCCAGTTAATCAGTCAGCCAGCCAGCCAGTCAATCAGTCAGCCAGCAAGCGACTCACAAACAAATCTAAATAACTTTAAAGATTTTTAAAAACCCAATTTGTGTTATTTAAAACCCTTCTGATCGTCGATTTAACTATCGATGGATGCAACTTTAATCTTGGGCTGGTTCTCTTTGTGGATGCGCAGAGCTGGGCTGGTTATTTCTGAGGATGCGCAAAGTTGGGCTGGTTATTTCTGTGGATGCGCAGAACTGGGCTGGTTATTTCTGTGGATGCGCAGAGCTTGGCTGGTTATTTCTGTGGATGCGCAAAGCTGGGCTTGTTATTTCTGTGGTTGTAAAGATTGCGGATGCCACAAGTTTTAATTTATATTTATGTAAATTTAATCTATTTAGGAGCCAGGATGCAGGAGCCATGATGCAGGAGCCAGGATGCAGGAGCCAGGATGCAGGAGCCAGGATGCAGTAGCCAGGATGCAGGAGCCAGAAGGCTTTGTGGTTTCAAAGTGTTCATAAGTTGTTGCTTTTTTTTAAGCTAAATTAATCCAATTTGTTATGAAATGTCATCAGCGCGCTCAAAATGTCTTAAGTCGAAAAAATCATAAAGATATTTTTACAAAACTTACCTTCAACAAAGTACATAATTTCTTTACTGGAGTTAGGATACTGGCATTTGTACACCTGGACTTTCCAATTTCTAGAGATGGAAGCGAAGACGCTAGATTCCTTGACGTGGTAGCCACAGTATGTGCATTTATGTGGATGAATGTATATGTTATCCAAACAATTGTCGAGGACCCGGCAGCGTGAGCCTGGCCGAAATAAAACTAGTTTAAAAAAATTAAAGGTGTTCTTAGATTCAGAGATGACCACATCAATATCATCGTTTTCGGTCCCGGGACAGATGGCCGTAAAGTGCTCGGAGCTCTCGTTGTCTTCGACCATGTAGGCTCCTGGTTGGAAGAAAAAAAACTTTGTTATTTTCAAATCATTATTTAGAACATGGTCGTTTGGCATAGGGAGTTAAAGATTTGGTCGATTCCAAAATGGCACATTTTTAAAGGTAGACTTTTTATATTCAAAGCAGGCACCGTGTATGGCCAAGGTTTGATGTACATTATGAGGAGGTGGAAAAGTCCATGATCCCCCTGGGTGCCAAAAACCATATAAACAGGGCCGGCCATAACAATTGCGGGGCCCTATGCGAAACGGATTGCGCGGGGCCCAGCCTGGGTAGAGGATAAGGATAATAAGTGAAAATTAAGATTTTGTATTAGAAAATAGAATTAGCGCGGGGGCCTATGAAAGTGCGGGGCCCACTGCGACCGCATAGGTTGCAGTGGCCTAAGACCGGCCCTGCATATATATGTCATTGATTGAGAGAAATAAGGACACAGTTTTATATCAACTTCTGTGGCTATTAAAATATCATGAATTGTGGGCATTTCACTGGTGTGACTGTGTTTAAACATGATGACAGAAGAAATTCTAATTTAAAAATATTAATATCAGTTAGCTTTACTAACTTGTACCACGGCAGAGGCTCTAGGCAAGTGGGCTCACATATATATATATATCACATCTCAAAAACGCTATCATTTTTTGTACATACAGATGCACTGACCTTCGAGCTGTGGCGCTTGAGAAGTAACCAGCACGTTCATTAACGTAAAGCAGGCCAAACACTTGGAAGACTTGGAAAACAACATTCTTGACCGCTAGTGAACAGATAAATAAATAAATATATATATATATATATAGCTGTATATGAGTGTGTGAGAAGGAGAGAAAGAGAGACAGTGTATGTGTATGTGAGATAGAGAGAGAGCATGTGAAAAAGAGAATATGTGTGTATATGTGTGTATGTATGTGTATGTATGTATGTATGTATGTATGTATGTATGTATGTATGTATGTATGTATGTATGTATGTATGTATGTATGTATGTATGTGTGTATGTGTGCCAATGTCCCTGTAAATGGACAAACCAAATACCAATATTATCGTTATGTTTTCGATATTACCGGTGGCTTAGATAAATGGTGTGACGTGATCGGCCGGGATCATTGTGAAATTTCTTCTATACTCACGGATTCATCGGCCTGGTTCACAGTGAGATATCGTCTATGATGACGTATTCATCGGCCGGGTTCACAGTGAGATATCGTCTATGATGACGTATTCATCGGTCGGGTTCACAGTGAGATATCGTCTATGATGACGGATTCATCGGTCGGGTTCACAGTGAGATATCGTCTATGATGACGTATTCATCGGTCGGGTTCACAGTGAGATATCGTCTATGATGACGTATTCATCGGTCGGGTTCACAGTGAGATATCGTCTACGATGACGGATTCATCGGCCTGGTTCACAGTGAGATATCGTCTATGATGACGTATTCATCGGTCGGGTTCACAGTGAGATATCGTCTATGATGACGTATTCATCGGTCGGGTTCACAGTGAGATATCGTCTATGATGACGGATTCATCGGTCGGGTTCACAGTGAGATATCGTCTATGATGACGTATTCATCGGTCGGGTTCACAGTGAGATATCGTCTACGATGACGGATTCATCGGTCGGGTTCACAGTGAGATATCGTCTACGATGACGGATTCATCGGTCGGGTTCACAGTGAGATATCGTCTATGATGACGTATTCATCGGTCGGGTTCACAGTGAGATATCGTCTATGATGACGTATTCATCGGTCGGGTTCACTGTGAGATATCGTCTACGATGACGGATTCATCGGTCGGGTTCACAGTGAGATATCGTCTATGATGACGTATTCATCGGCCGGGTTCACAGTGAGATATCGTCTACGATGACGTATTCATCGGTCGGGTTCACAGTGAGATATCGTCTATGATGACGTATTCATCGGTCGGGTTCACAGTGAGATATCGTCTATGATGACGTATTCATCGGTCGGGTTCACAGTGAGATATCGTCTATGATGACGGATTCATCGGTCGGGTTCACAGTGAGATATCGTCTACGATGACGGATTCATCGGCCTGGTTCACAGTGAGATATCGTCTATGATGACGTATTCATCGGTCGGGTTCACAGTGAGATATCGTCTATGATGACGTATTCATCGGTCGGGTTCACAGTGAGATATCGTCTATGATGACGGATTCATCGGTCGGGTTCACAGTGAGATATCGTCTATGATGACGTATTCATCGGTCGGGTTCACAGTGAGATATCGTCTACGATGACGGATTCATCGGTCGGGTTCACAGTGAGATATCGTCTACGATGACGGATTCATCGGTCGGGTTCACAGTGAGATATCGTCTATGATGACGTATTCATCGGTCGGGTTCACAGTGAGATATCGTCTATGATGACGTATTCATCGGTCGGGTTCACTGTGAGATATCGTCTACGATGACGGATTCATCGGTCGGGTTCACAGTGAGATATCGTCTATGATGACGTATTCATCGGCCGGGTTCACAGTGAGATATCGTCTACGATGACGTATTCATCGGTCGGGTTCACAGTGAGATATCGTCTATGATGACGTATTCATCGGTCGGGTTCACAGTGAGATATCGTCTATGATGACGTATTCATCGGTCGGGTTCACAGTGAGATATCGTCTATGATGACGTATTCATCGGTCGGGTTCACAGTGAGATATCGTCTATGATGACGTATTCATCGGTCGGGTTCACAGTGAGATATCGTCTATGATGACGTATTCATCGGTCGGGTTCACAGTGAGATATCGTCTATGATGACGTATTCATCGGTCGGGTTCACAGTGAGATATCGTCTATGATGACGTATTCATCGGTCGGGTTCACAGTGAGATATCGTCTATGATGACGTATTCATCGGTCGGGTTCACAGTGAGATATCGTCTATGATGACGTATTCATCGGTCGGGTTCACAGTGAGATATCGTCTATGATGACGTATTCATCGGTCGGGTTCACAGTGAGATATCGTCTATGATGACGTATTCATCGGTCGGGTTCACTGTGAGATATCGTCTACGATGACGGATTCATCGGTCGGGTTCACAGTGAGATATCGTCTATGATGACGTTTTCATCGGTCGGGTTCACAGTGAGATATCGTCTATGATGACGTATTCATCGGTCGGGTTCACAGTGAGATATCGTCTACGATGACGGATTCATCGGTCGGGTTCACAGTGAGATATCGTCTACGATGACGGATTCATCGGTCGGGTTCACAGTGAGATATCGTCTATGATGACGTTTTCATCGGTCGGGTTCACAGTGAGATATCGTCTATGATGACGTATTCATCGGTCGGGTTCACTGTGAGATATCGTCTATGATGACGGATTCATCGGTTGGGTTCACAGTGAGATATCGTCTATGATGACGGATTCATCGGCCGGGATAATAGTGAGATTTCTTCAATCGTGCGCAGTTTCGCGTGCAGATCTAAAAATTGTACATCAGGAACAAGCTTCGTCTGTTCATAGCACTTTCGTCGTTCAGGACAGAGGCAGACGAATCAGTACCTCCAATATTAGCCAAGGATTTTCTGGCCAGAAAACGAGCAGAGACACTTTTAACTTCAAAGTACATCGGAAGTTGACCACACTTCTGGGGCAAAGCACCAAATGGCGGGAATGTTCTGAAACTGGACGAACTTCGATTTTCAATGGGGAGTTATAGCAATTCTTAGCATTGTGAGTCATACCAATAGATGGAATAGCAATAAGAGTCATAGAAAAAAGTCATGTAATGGATGTCATAGCCATAGGAGTCATAGAAAGGAAAGTCATTGCAATGGAAGTCATACCAATAAGAGTCATAACAATGGGGAGTCATAGCAATGGAAGTCATAGCAATGGATGTCAAGGCAATTGGAGTCATAGCAATTGGAGTCATAACAATTGGCATCATAGCCATTGGAGTCAAAACAATGGGTGTCATAGCAATGGATGTAATATCAATTAAATTCATAGCAATATCAGTAATAACAATGGGGAGTCATAGCAATGGTAGTCATGGAAATGTGACTCATAGCAAAATGAGTCATAAAATGGAGATTCATAGCAATGAAAGTCATAGGAATACGTTTCATAGCAATAAGAGTCATAACAATATGGATTCATAGTAATGGGAGTGATGGCAATGGGTGTCAAAGTTTTTGGAGTCATAGCAGTGGAGGTCATAGCAATGGGTGTCATAGCAATGAAAGACATAGCAATGGGTGACATAGTAATGGATGTCATAGCAATGGGTGTCATAGCTATGGGTGTCATGACAATGGGTGTCATAGCAATGGATGTCATAGCAATGGAAGTCATAGCAATGGGTGTCATAGCTATGGGTGTCATGACAATGGGTGTTCTTGCAATGGGTGTCATAGCAATGGAAGTCATAGCAATGGAAGTCATAACAATGGGTGACATAGTAATGGAATTCAGCAGTTGAAGTCTTAAAAGTGTAAGTCTTGCCAAAGTAAGTCACGTAATGTAGGTCATACAAGTTTTAGTAACGCCATTTAAGTTATAATAATTCAATACACACAATTTTGTCATAGAAGTCAAATTAATGTTATGAAAGCAATTTAAGTTATAGCAATGTAAGTTATAGCAAAGTAAGTTATAAAAATGTAAGTTATAGGAATGTAAATGACATCAATTTAAGTTATACCAATGTAAGTTATAACAATGTAAGTGATAGCAATGTTAATGATAGCAATGTAAGTGTTAGAAATGTAAGTTATGGCTATGTAAGTTATAGCAACGTAAGTTATAACAATGTAAATGATAGCAAAGTGAGTTATTGCAATGTAAGTTATAACAAATTAAGTTATACCAATGTAAGTGATAGCAATGTAAGTGATAGCAATGTAAATGATAGCAATGTCAGTTGTAGCAATGTAAGTGATAACAAATTAAGTTATACCAATGTAAGTGATAGCCATGTAAAGGAAAGCAATGTAAGTGATAGCAATGTAAGTTATAGCAATGTAAGTGATAGCAATGTAAGTTATACCAATGTAAGTGATAGCAATGTAAGTTATACCAATGTAAGTGATAGCAATGTAAGTTATACCAATGTAAGTGATAGCAATGTAAGTTATACCAATGTAAGTGATAGCAATGTAAGTGATAGCAATGTAAGTTATTGCAATGTATCTGATAGTCCCGACATATATTTTATAATAATTTAGGTCAAACCACGAAAGTCATAGTAATGTCAGTCAAAACATTTAGTTCATACCAATGTAGGTCAAATCAATTTGAGTCTATCTTATTTAAAACAAGTCAAAGCAATTTATGTCTAATCAATGTAAGTCTTGGCAATATAAGTCACGAAATGTAAATCATAACAGCGTAAGGCAAGTTGATATAAGTCATGGCAATGAAAAGCAAGCGATGTCATAGTTACATTATTCTTATAATGTATTTCAGACCAATATAAGTATAAAAAAAAGTTTGCGTCACACTAACGTAAGTGACGGAATGTAAGTCATAAGACTGTAAGCTATAATAAATAATTCACATAATGCAAGTCATAGCCATGTAAGTCATAGAAATGTAAGCCAAAGCAAAGGGCTATTTTTTTAGGGTTATCTCATTCAAAAGTATGTAATGTATTTTCCTCAAGGGAAGGTGAGAGTAGCGCTTCAGTTTTCTACTTCATATTTTTACATTAAAATTCGAAATAATTATTTAAATTGTCTTTTTAATTTAAGCATTTTTTAAAATCTCCTTTTACCTTTCTCAATTAAAAAGAAGATGATAGTAACCGTAGTGGATATATTCTGTTTTGATTTTATACAAATTTGTATTTAATGTGAAACTTGATTAAATATTCCAAATGAGTTGTTTGCGAATACTCCACGAGAGTTTATAGTATAAAATAATTGCATTACATGACATCATCAAGGTTTTAAAGAGCAAATTAACCTTCAATTCTGTAAGGAAACAAAAACATTTAAAACAAATTAAGAATACAAAAAATCAACCTTCACGATCCACTGACTGGAGGTTAAATGGCAGTCTTCGGCTCCAGCACTTATAAATTGCGGCTCTAACGTAACGGCTAGGGCGCCCACTGTCAGGAGGTGAAATGGCAGTCTTCGACTTCAGCATTTAGCAATGGTGAATCTGACGTCATAGATAGCGCACGCTTTCGGATATTTAGGGTTCACAACGCCGAATCATGTGACACCACCACCAGACGAAATGGGCGAGGAAGGCATGAATCGTGTTTTCGATTAACCTTACTGGAAGGGGGAAGGGGGGAGGGGGGCGAATAGTAGATAATACACGTTTAATAAATTATTTGAAAATTTATACCATAATATTGCAGCCATTATTAATGTTTCTAAACACGCTAATAGACACACATAATATATATTTTATTTTTAATATATATATATATATATATATATATATATGTGTGTGTGTGTGTGTGTGAATATTTATATATATATGTACAGACCTTTTTTACCACTATGTTAGTGTCAGAGTAGTTTTCAGCTCTTAAAAACGTAGTTTCAAGCTCCAAATATTAGATTGGTCAATTTGAGAGGGAGGGGGGGGAGTTTGGGGAGGGGGGAGGTTGGGGTGGGCGCGCGCCTCATTAGCAATCAAAATATAATTTGCGTCAGAAAATCCCCTCAACTGCTTATGTAATTTAACACAAAAAAATATAAAGCATTGGACTTCCAAATTGTTTCTTAAGTATGAGAAAAGGTCTTAGGCAAGCACACTGGCAGTTAAATATTAACAACACAAGCCTCTAAAAGAAATATATTCTGGTCTGTTTCTTGAGAAAAGCGTAGGGGTAAACATGTCTGCATATACTTTCTGCACACATTAATTCATACTATAGAATGTTAAAATAACAAAATTAATCACATCAGTTTTTAAAAAAAAACTTTATATTAACTTCGTTTTGTTCGTGGCTGGCGGTTTGGTAAAATCTTCTTACGGCTAATTGGCCGCTTCCCGATCATATATATCGAGACTGGGCACATAGACTCGTTGCCAATGACAACACACTCAATAGACTCGTTGCCAACGACAAAACATTCAATAGACTCGTTGCCAACGACAACACATTCAATAGACTCGTTTCCAACGACAACACATTCAATAGACTCGTTGCCAACGACAACACATTCAATAGACTCGTTGCCAACGACAACACATTCAATAGACTCGTTGCCAACGACAAAACATTCAATAGACTCGTTGCCAACAACAACACATTCAATATACTCGTTTCCAACGACAACACATTCAATAGACTCGTTGCCAACGACAACACATTCAATAGACTCGTTGCCAACGACAACACATTCAATAGACTCGTTGCCAACGACAAAACATTCAATAGACTCGTTGCCAAAGACAACACATTCAATAGACTCATTGCCAACGACAACACATTCAATAGACTCGTTGCCAACGACAACACATTCAAAAGACTCATTTCCAACGACAACACATTCAATAGACTCGTTGCCAACGACAACACATTCAATAGAATCGTTGCCAACGACAACACATTCAATAGACTCGTTTCCAACGACAACACATTCAATAGACTCGTTTCCAACGGCAGCACATTCAATAGACTCATTGCCAACGACAACACACTCAATAGACTCGTTGCCAAAGACAACACATTCAATAGACTCATTGCCAACGACAACACACTCAATAGACTCGTTGCCAACGACAACACATTCAATAGACTCGTTGCCAACGACAACACATTCAATAGACTCGTTGCCAAAGACAACACATTCAATAGACTCGTTGCCAACGACAACACATTCAATAGACTCGTTGCCAACGACAACACATTCAATAGACTCGTTGCCAACGACAACACATTCAATAGACTCGTTGCCAACGACAACACATTCAATCAAATTTTCAGCCCTATCCCCTAACCCACAAACGCAAAAAAAAATAATTAGGTTTTGCTGTTTTTCAAGGGGAAGATGAAATTCCCAATAACTGCGCTAAATGTGATTCTTTTTTAATAATATCGTAAGTGTGTTTGGTGCGTAATATCTTCTTTTGTTCTTTCTGAAATGGTGAGAAACAATCTGCGCTGTGAAAGCGGGTGGTACATAATAATAAAAATATTAATATAAAACGAAATATCTAAGAATACATTTACGAAAAACGTTGTTTTTAGGGGCTGTTTAATTTTAAGTGTGGCATTACATTAATTGGTAGTTGGGATGAAATCAATCGATATAATTCTCTAGGTATGAAAGAAATTTGGATGTAAAAGTGAGTTTAGTAGCGCGCAAAATAAAATTCCCGATAAATGCGACAAATCAGATTCTTTGCGCTTTACGCAATACGTTGAATTTTAAATGTGATGTGATAAATCTGCGTTGTAACAGGGTGGGTGGGACATAAGAGTATTGATATAATTGAGGGTCGTAAAAAATGTGGGGGGGGGGGGGGGGGCGGGGTTCTAGAACTCGGTGCGATTCTTTTAAGGTGCATAGCTTGACTGCATGATTTGTTACCTATCTTCAGCCCTAGGGAAGTTCACGTCATTGTTTTGTGGTTCATTACTAGTTAAATATTTTTTTAACAGTCTTCTATTTCATAAACCTGCCATCAATGGATAAATTTGACTTATTTTTTTACTCCTAATCATTCTGCTGGCGTTATCCCAAACTTTACGGGACCGCACCGTCCCAGTCTAAGGGCCTTACAACAGACCCGAGTGGCCTCAACCTCGTCAGTCTCAGGTCGATATCCCTCCGACCCAAACGGACCCCCATCTCCCAAGTCTGAAGCCGTTATTCAAAAATTGCTTGACCCCCACATCCCCAGTCTAAGGGGCATTATTCTAGACCCTATTGAATCTTAACCTTACATAGGGTATTTAAAAGAATCCACGTTTACCTTGCACATATCTGTGAGTGCCAGCGTCTTGGCTTCGTGAAGTGAATTGATTCACTGCATCCACCCCATCTGAGTTTAGTTCAGTAGTCAAGAGTGTGCTGGGTGGAATTACACAAATACGCACAAGCCAGCCCCAGAGAAACGCCAGCTCGGTCCATGTTATAGTTGTCACAAGGGATTTGGCGAATGCTTTTTTATTTTTGCCGAGGTCCGCTCAGCCTCTGCTCCAGACAAATCTTTGTCAGCTCCGCTCAGCCTCTGCTCCAGACAAATCTTTGTCAGCTCCGCTCCAGTTCTGCTACGGACAAATTTTTTTAGCCTCGCTCTGAGCTCTGCTCCGGACAAACTTTTGTTAGCTCTGCTCCAGCTCTGCTCCGGACAAATTTGTTAGCTCCGCTCCGGACAAACTTTTGTTAGCTCTGCTACAGCTCTACTCCGGACACATTTTTGTTAGCTCCACTCCGAGCTCAGCTCCGGAAAAAAATTGTTTTAGCTTCGCTCCGAGCTCTGGCAAATTTAAAAATAGAGGGGTGGTAGTTGGGGGGGGGGGGCTAAGTGTTTTAAGACAATTGTTAACATTAGTGTCATTGTCCTATGTTATTAACTAGGCGATAGAAATGCATGTACCAGCGAACATAGCTGTTGAAAAGTCGGGCAACACAGTTGCAAAAGAATGGGGTAACACAGTTGCAAAAGAATTGGGTAACACAGTTCCAAAAGAATGGGGTAACACAGTTGCAAAAGAATGGGGTAACACAGTTGCAAAAGAATGGGGTAACACAGTTGTAAAAGAGTGGGGTAACACAGTTGTAAAAGAGTGGGATAAAAATTGTTAAAGCCTGGGGTAAAGCAGTTGTAAAAGCGTGGGCAAAATAGCTGGTAGAAGAATAGGGCTCCAAATTATTTTTTTTATTCTTTTTTTTTTCGTTATTTAAAAGTTCAAATTATATTTTGTTTAATTATTTTGTTTCGTATTACTTTATAATTTTTTTTAATTTTGAAGCTTGGGGCTGTAAGAAAATTTAACAACTTCAGAGCTCCGAGCTTCGTTCCAAGTCCCTAATTGTCATTTCTAATTTGTATGGTGCCCCAACTCGACCAAGGTAATGGTGGCCAGACATTTGTTTTCAAATTAAGAGTCGTAACCTAATAAATAAAGTTTAATCAACCTTTTCAGTTAATTGTTGAAATATCTTTAAGTATGCAACTCAAGATTTATGACAATTTGAATCAAAGACATTTTAAAAAATAGTTTAACCCACGCCCCCAACCCCCCTCCCCCACTTTCCCCCTTCTCCCGAGTTTGGTCGAATGGGGAACAAAACGGACATAGGGAAGCGTTTGCTATGATTGTTCTGTGCAGGTCCATTGTTATAAACGTCACACCCTTCTCGTTCTGTCCTTGTGTGTCGTTCTTTAAAAAGCCTTCCTTTACACTCTACGGAAACTTGAAGCACAACAACCAGACCAACTACCGAAAACAAATCAATAACAGCCGCATGTTGTCCACATAAAAACATCGTATGTTCCTTTTAATGTATTCACACGGTTTAGCCTTATCGAAGAAAAGACAATGCTTGTCTGAATGCATAAGACGTGTAACTACTCTACGCATGTAATGGGGCGATTGACAGGTGGGTTAGCTTAAAAGGACTGGGGTCTTTCCTCTTTAACAAAGGGGGCAATCCGGTTAATTACTTTCACATCAAATGTCGTGTGGCCCGTACGTCTTCTCTTCTTTCTATATGTGCCAATCCCACCATGTTTTATGTAAGCCACCCCAGGGCCTGATTGTATGTCAAATATAGCCATAAAGTCATGTCCTGAAGTCCTTAGGTCTTTGTTTCGTTTTGCCTTTAAGTCTTTATGTATTTGTGTCTTTAAGTCTTTGTGTCTTTAAGTCTTTATGTATTTGTGTCTTTAAGTCTTTGTGTATTTGAGTCTTTAAGTCTTTTTGTATTTGTGTGTTTAGTCTTTATGTATTTTGTCTTTAAGTCTTTATGTATTTGTGTCTTTAAGTATGTGTGTATTTGTGTCTTTAAGTGTTTGTGTCTGTATTCCAGCAACACCAATAGTTATCAATTTTTTCACCAGTTATCGGTCCTAGTGTTCACGAGTTATCAGTCCATGTGTTCACCAGTTATCGGTCCTTGTGTTCACCAGTTATCGGTCCTTGAGTTCACCAGTTATCGGTCCTTGTGTTCACCAGTTATCGGTCCTTGTGTTCACCAGTTGGCGGTCCTTGTGTTCCTCAGATTCCCACCCCCACCCACGTTGCCCCCATTTATGTCCCTACAAACAATAAAAAAAATATTAACTTTGTAATTCAGCCCCATGGGGTTTACCAATATGGCCAAATGGCAAACTAAAGATTTGTAAACAGAAACCTGATGTAAGACTCCGGCCATAGGGTTTCTCATTTACCGGGGCTTAGCTCATCCCGAGAAGACGGGATAAATGTGTGTCTCATCCCGGCGTCTCCCGGGATAAATGTGACTCTCATCCCATCATCTCCCGGGATAAAATTAATTATATTATAATATTGATAATTTTCTGAACTAAACTATAAAACAGAGGGTTTTTAACAATTGCTTTATTTAAACGAATGGGAAAAACATTTAAGTCGTGTAGGAGAGTGATCACTAGCTTCTAGCTTCCCCAACCCTGACTCTAGTAATTGATACCTAGATAATGTTAAAAAAAATGTCGGATATAACCACCTGTAGAATACAAAACAACTGACACGCTCGTTTCTAACAACTTGTGACAAGGGTTTCGTAGGGAATAATCATTAGGCAAACAAGGCACGTGCATTGGGCACCAAGCGTTTGGGGGCACCACAAGTCCTCAAAAAAAAAAAATAATTTTTTTTGAACAAATTTAAGTCCAGAAACAACTGAAAATTGAACGAGTGCTATGAAAATGTTTTCTTTGCATAATATTGAACATACCAGCGGTCACGGTCAGTGAAAGATCAGCGGCCCCGGGCAGAAGGGGGCACCCATCTGGGTTTGTGCCTTTGGGCATTAAAATGGCTTAATCCGGCCCTGGGAATAATGCATGTATGTGTGTGTCTATATAAATATAATGTTAATACATGTATGTGTATGTCTTACTGTTTTGATTTATGTAGTTTTAAAAAACCTGATATGTATATACAAAGATAATTTGGCACATGGTTTTATGCAGTTTTAGAGCAAGTGCTCCCAGCCCGTGTGATGTGCTCCCAGCCCGTGTGATGTGCTCCCAGTCCGTGTGATATGCTCTCAGCCCGCATGATGTGCTCCCAGCCCGCATGATATGCTACCAGTCCGTGTGATGTGCTCCCAGCCCATGTCAAGTGCTCCCAGTCCGTGTGATGTGCTCCCAGTCCGTGTGATGTGCTTCAGTCCGTGTGAAGTGCTTCAGCCCATTGGATGTTCTCCCAGCCGACGTGATGTGGTCCCAGCCCATGTTGTGTGCTTCCGGACCATGTTATGTGGTCCCAGTCTGTGTGAAGTGCTTCAGCTCATGGGATGTGATCCCAGCCCGTGTGACGTACTCCCAGTCCGCATGATGTGCTCCCAGCCCAAGTGATGTGCTCCCAGCCCATGTTATGTGCTTCCAGCCCATGTTGTGTGGTCCTAGCCCGAGGGATGTGCTCCCAGCCCATGTGATGTGCTTTCAAACAGGGTTGAAACTGTATGACTGATGGAAAAACTGGATGAAACAACTAAGAGAAAAAGCTATTTTTAAAATAGTTTTCTTATCACGACCAATTGCAGTGGGTCTACTTTTTCTCTCTTCCGGCCCATTTTGTCTGTATTAACTCTCTTACCTACTTTTGTTTTATCACAATCTCCCTGTTGTCATCCCTGATACTCCATTGCTGCTAAGTATTGTTTTTTTTATATTGTTCTTACTGTTGTTTGTTCACTGGAGAAGGCTTCTAGCCGACACGTTCATTGTTTTGTTGCGTCCTTTTTTCTTACTATTTTCCCATACTTTGTATCGCTCATTTCCCTTTGGAAATAACCAGCTTTCCAACCATTATACATACTTTGGAATAGGGCGATTCCAAATAATCATAACAAAGGGGTCAAAGCACTACACCAAATGGATCGAGTGTGGTTTGTTTATTGATTGATTGGGTCATGAAAAAATGTAATTTATTATATTTTCTAAATTACATTTGTAACAAGAATTACATTTTAGTTAAGAAATGGTGAAGGAAATCAAATACACAATAACATTTTTTTTTTAGTTATTTAAATTCAAAATTTGACATTTTCGCCCATTCCTCACCCGCACCTCTCCTTAAAGTTTGATTACAAATTCAATTTTGGCATTAAAAATATCGTTAATTAAACATGATATTATGCTTTAGAAACATAATAGTTTTAATAGGTTTTCATCCCCACGAATTAACCTAAACTAGAAAGCTTTGTTTGTTAATGTTTTGCTTCTAAATAGATGTGGTCGCGACTTGAAACCGCTTGAGACGCCTTGGTACGAGAAAGGCTGAGCGAAATTAACTGTATTTTACAGAATCTTACTTATCGAGACAATATGTGACACTCTGTGACAATCTGTGATAATATGTGACAGTCTGAGACAATCTGTGACAATCTGTGACAATCTGTGACAATCTGTGACAATCTGTGACAATCTGTGACAATCTGCGACAGTCTGTGACAATCTGCGACAAAATGTGACCTTCTGTGACTTTCTGAAATTGAATTTGCAAAAATCCAATAAAATTTTACTCTTCAAGGCGTTACGTTACATGATAAAATTGCCCTGGATCTAGCTTTTACGAGCCCAACACCAGCCCCCAGCCAAGCGGGCTCACCTTTTCTATACGTCGAAGAAAAAAAAAACTACACATATAATAACGCCCCACGCACGACCTGGATCTATGAAGATTTACCGCTGCCATTTCGTTGACGTTATTTCTCCTGACGCCGAATCACCGCTGCCATTTCGTTGACGTTGTTTCTCATGACGCCGTATCCCCACTGCCATTTCCTTGACGCCGTTTCGCAAAAGTTGATAAAGAAATTATTTAAGAACAAGGGTTTTGTTTCTGAGTTCCCTATAGAAAGCCTTATGCGTATTGACTAAACCTGTTATTATTTAAATTGATTTTTTTTCCTTTTAAAACGGATGCTCGACAAATGCCTCCTCTCCCTTGGGACTGTTGGCACTGCCAATATGGGACCGCACTGCCAATATTGGACTGCACTGCCAATTTGGGACTAATATCAAATTGCGACATGAGATTACGCAAGCCATTATGTTGATTTATATTAAATAATTTATTCTTTCTATCCGGCAATAAGGATAATTTATCATCCTCTGTGACTATTTATAGTTTATTTCTGATAATGTTTTGAAACTATTATTGAATTTTGAATGATTTTGTTTTTGTATCAATAAATTGAATTCATCGTAGTTTAACTTAATTGAATGTTTATATTTATTTTATTTGTTTAATCATCTTGGTGAGTTGGTGGGAACTGTTTGCCCACCCAACTGTTTAAGCATGGGGGCGAGTGCCCCCCTTCGCCCCCATTCCCGCGGCACAGGTATGTTGTGTTGCTAGGGGGCCCCCAGTGCATTGCTGTGCACAGGGCCCCTATGTTGTTAAGACGGCCCTGCTCATGTGTTGTCCTTCAATAATCCCAGAAAAGATGTAACAATACAATGTGATTCTGTTCAAAGGGGACTTGGGGCTGTACTTATGTGAATGGTAAGCCAACTCTGACCGACACCGGAACCAGATACGCACGGATTGAAAAGGAAATGCCGGCCATTTTGTTTGCTCTAGATAAGTGTCACCAATATACTATCGGTCGGCACACTACGATTGAGCGTGATCATAAGCCTTTGGAAGCAATCATGGCAAAACCTCTCTCAGCCGCTCCCCGTCGACTAAAAGGAATGATGCTGAGGATTCAAGATTATGATATTAATGTGAAGTATAAAAAGGGAAAAGAAATTTACGTTGCTGATACACTCTAATGAGCCTATATACAATCATCTGAGAACAATCAAGGTGAATTTGAACATATAAATACGACCAGTTCTCTGTCTACTCGTGAAGAAAGACTACGTAGACTGAAAGAAGAAACTGGAAAAGATAACACCCTTTACTTCAAAGACTTAAAACTATAATTACTTCTGGCTGTTCTGAGGACACGCATCTATTGCATAATGCACTAGCACCTTATTACAGTTTCCGAGATGAAATGTCCATTCAGGATGGTCTGATATTAAAAGGTGAAAGAGTAGTAGCACCTATGTCCTTATGATCACAGATTAAAAAGGCTATCCATTCAACACACATAAGAATCGAAGGGTGTCTGAAATAAGTATGTGCAAGTCTATTCTGGCCAAGAATGGCTAGTGAAATCAAACATGTCCTTTCAACTTGTGATATATGTCAAGCACTTCTAGATGACCAACAAAAAGAGACTCTAATGAGTCATGATATCCAAAACACCATTGGGAAAAAGTTGGTGTGGATATTTTTTAACTAAACTGGAAAAACGATGGAGTCTGCGTGTACTATTTCAAACTGGAAAAAACAGGAACATAAACTGTGGTCAGAAAAATAAAAGTCCAGTTTACAAGATATGCATTTCATGTACGGTTATCAGTGAAAATGGTCCGCAATTTTCATCAGATACCTTTGCAAAATTTGCAAGAGACTGGGATTTCGATCACTGCACAAGTATTCCACACTATCCTAAACCTAATGGAAAAGCAGAATCTGCAGTGAAAACAATCAAACACCTGCTAATAAAGAATAAGGATGATCAATTCTTAGCTTTACTAAATCACCGTAATACGCCAAGTTAAACGTGTACAAGTCCAGCGCAGCCATTTTTTCAAAAGATCACTGCTACCAATAGCCCAAAGCCTGAGTTTAAAGCCACACATGAATGATCCCGAGAAACACAGATCAATTCTAAGAGAAAGCAAATGAAATCAACAATTTACTACAATACACACGCCAAGGATTTACCAGCCCTTAAAGAGGAGGACGCGGTGAGACCTAAAACACACCCGCGAGGCAATAAGAGATGGGAAAAGGAGTTGTCACTAAACAACTTGGTAAAAGATCATATGGAGTTGTCACTAAACAAATTGATAAAAGATCATATGAAGTTGTCACTAAACAACTTGGTAAAAGATCATATGAAGTTGTCACTAAACAACTTGGTAAAATATCATATGAAGTTGCATCGGGCGTTCGTATTCATAGTCGCAATCGATCTCGTCTAAGAAGAGTTGTTCCAATGGATGATCAGACTGCTACTGCATCCCATACAGTTCCAAAACCACAACACCATCAGGACCACCTGGAGCCCCCCCTATCATATGCACACCCTGATACCCCCATTATAAGTTCTGACGTCCAGTATCATGACATCGGGCATCCCGAGTTACCAGATAAACCAGAACCTGTGTCACATCAGCAACCATTTTACAACATTCGAAGACATGACGGAAGTCATAGAATTAGGACTCCCACGCCCACGTGAAGTGGGATAGAATGGTTGATGGGGTTGGGGTGATCTTAGTAAATGCTCTAGGGCAGGAATTATAACCTTTTTTTTTTTGCAGTGCTGCAGGTCCACACCGTTTGAAACACCCCCCATCCCCCCCCCCCCCCCAAAAAAAAAAAAAAAAAAAAAAAAAAAAAAACTTTATAAATTATATTGTAATAAAATTACAAATATAAAAATTATTAAATATTTTAATTATCGTAGTTTTATTTCTTAAGTTAATTTTTTTATAAACAACGAAAAAAATTACCAACTCAAGTAATTTGCAAACAAAATTCACCAGAAAACATTTACTGCTGCTAGTCAAAATGCATAAAAAAACTTATTTTTTTTATATTTTTTTTATAGCAGCAACAACCTGCTCATAGGAGCAAATACAGTTTTCTATATTCCGCACCTTTCACCCCCAGGTTAAGAACCACTGTCCTAGTGGAAATGTTTCTGACAAAGGTGCTGTAGTTTGATATCAACGGGAGGGGGTGGGGGTCAAATTTTTGTGATTTGCGCGGGGGAGGGGGGGGTCGAAATTCGTCAAAATTTGCGTGACGTCAATTATGGATGGCCCCTAAGGCAGAAGTTTAAATAAATAAGTTATGGATCCATATCTATTTTATCAGTGCTAACTAATATTTGTTTGTAGGCCTATGCGATCTTCAATAAATATTAATAAATCTCTATCTGTTTTAACAGATGTGCGCAGGAAACACAAAACACTTGACTCATTTGCGTTTATTGCCTCAGGCCTTCCAACCCCTAGTGCATGACACCCTCAAACAGTCACTCTTGTAACCAGTGAAATATCCTCATCAACACCAGGCACAGAGACATTGCAAATCCCATCTACATTCATAGGAGCCATAATGATCAAAAAATTGATCCTGGGCCCTTAATATATAGAAGAAGAAGAAGAAGAAATGGATGTAAAAAAAAAAAGTCAAACTTTATTCACAATCATAGCTTACATATAGGCACACCTTTTTTATGGACATCCAAACCCTTTTTTTTTTGTTTGTTTGTTTGTGCTTTTTGTAAAGGCTGCGACTATTCGCGCCCGGATACCAGAAGTGAGAGGTTGGTATTAAAAAACTATATAAAATATTTTTGTTGGGTTTGTATGACAAAATTTGGTATCAAATGAAAGATAATTGAATGGACTATAGGTTTGTAAACTTAAGTCTTCAGTTTAACTAAAATGGACCACCGCAAATGACATAAATATTTTAAATAGCTTTTTAATCCCAACCTCTCACCTCTGGTACCCGGGTGCGAATAGCCACTTCAATTTGTAAATGTTATGTTAGAACAATTGAAAGTAATATAAATGTAAATCTCATTTATCTCCTTGCTTATCTAATCTGAGGGTCAGGAGTGAACATTGATGTCACATGATGTAGAAGTTAATCTTCTTGAAGTCTCTATACTTAGCATGTAAGTGTTTACTAAAAATAAAAAAATATTAATATCTTATCTTTAAATAATCCCACCCCCCTCACCCCACACTCACACTTTTGTTTTACCCTGTCCAAGAAAATTTTTAAAAAATTAAAACTATTGACATAAAAAATAGAACACGGTTAAAATATTACGTTTAAAGAACATTTGAAAAAAACAAAGTCAAACAATTTGCATTTTGATTATAGAAACTAATATTGGCAAATGTAATTAGTGATTTCAGTATAGAAGGATATGACTTACAAAGGCTATCATTATGGGAGAATTCTTGTTCAGAAATTCTCCAAATTCTCAGGCAGATGTGAGGTCATTAATCTTATTGATGCAAACAACCAGTGTGTTAACAAATTGTAAAGGACCTAGCCCTTATTCACCAGAAAAATCAAGCCTAAAGTTAAACAATTTAATTTTTTTTATTAATAGAAACTATTATATCCATTTTATTTATGTTGTCACAGCATCTCCTTAATAAGCATCACAAGAGAGGTCACTATATAGGATAGAATCAGTTTAGAAGCACTAACTGTATTCTTGAAGTATACAGGTCTCTACTTTAAGTAAATTTTAACAAGGAACGGCAACAAGGTATAAGAAACACCAATTATTTTTTAGTGTGATGCTGATGAACTTATTTAAATATGTAAAATAATTATATTGAAATATTTTCCAAAAATGTGGTTTCAAAATGTCAGTCTTATTCAAAATGGCTATTTTCTTTAAACATGTTAAAATAGTTTACTTATTAAAAATCTTGTATAAAATTTGTTAAACCAAAGTTATTTATAATTTTACAAATATTTACTATTTATTTATTAAGTATTTATAAGTACTTGTAGATTAAGAATATTCTGAATATGTGTCTTTTTTTTATTGTTACTTTAACAAAGAAAAAGCATTATTTCAATTACTTATGATATGTCCTGACCACAAAGTCATAGAATGTCTTCAGCAATATGATATTGCCAATTTTATCTTTACAAAAAAAACCACTCCTGAATCATATAAAAATGACATTATTGAATAAGAGTATTGCCTGTCAATAAATAGTTGTCATACTATAAATAATAAAATGAGCAAAGCATGTAAATACATTTGTATCACTAAAAAAAATGTACATGTATAGCATTTTTTAAAATACATTAATTTTGCTTTTCATAATCAAAAGCCATGATCCCATAGTTCTTTTGTTATATTTCAAGCCCATGAAGTTGTTTATAATTTATATATTTAAATATAAATGATCTCTTATATATATTACGCTTCTGGTGTGACTCATGGACTGCTTCCTAATCAGCAAATTTCCTATTGCCAGTACATTACAAATAATTATAAATGTTTGAAAGAAAGTATGGTTCAATAATGAGTTCAATAGGGCGCAAAATATAATTCCCTATAACTATGCAAAATAATTTTTTTATGTAATTCAACTGCATTTGGCGCGTAATAATTTTCTTTTTGAAAAATGAAATTGTCTCAATTAAAGAATGGTGTAAAAATTATTCGGTTTAAAAGTGGTTGGGACATCAGAATAGTTAATATAGTTCATAGGTGTGAATTAAAAAGTGTGCAGTGACATATCATGGGGGAAGGGGTGTAGCAAAAATTGGGCTTCTTAAACGTGTGTTACTTGGGTTCATGTTTTGTCAAGTAACTTTAGTAGATGGGAAGTTTACGCATTGCTGTCATCAATATTTGATGGGCTATATCTAATTTCATATATTTATTAAAAAGTTTTTTTTAATGGATAATGAATTTCAGCTATGTAGCCCCGCTTTGTGAAATTTCTTTTTACTTATTCTTGCTATATATTTTTAACAGATCTCTAGTTAAAGTTGATGATTATTTGTACGGAAGCAGATCTTGAGTTAAGTAGTTCGACACATGAGATTCAGTCCTGTTCCTCCAGCTCTCCCTCTCCAATAGATATAATGGCAATCACAGCAGCAGCCAGGCCTCCTACTATAATTACATGGAGAACCAAAATAATCTGTTTCACAACTGAAGTCTGAAATGAGACAAAGGTTTTTTTTCAAAATAGGGTTAGACGCTTCAAAAAGGGACATTTGGCTTCTGTTATTTTTCATTGTTTTGTGCCAATCTGGAAATTGAAAAGCTGATTTGTAATCTTAAGTCAATCTGGCTGTTTGAGTCTTCCACCTTTAGTTGTTGAGGTTTGATTGCTCTTTTACCTCCTCCCCATTATTAGGCTAAGCAATCTATTCCACCCTTCATATAATCAATAGCTGGGGATGACACCAGATGAATTTCAACATGGTACAACTAGGTAGAGATTCATATGAAATCACAATTACATTATAAACTTCAATCAAATCTTAAGTCTAAACCCAAATCAGAAGTATTAAATAGTGGGTTTGAAAATTGAGGTTTATAAAAGTATTTTATACAGCTGGCCTCTGACCAAAATATAAACATAGGATATGAAATGGTTTTTATTCTTATCCTGATTCAAGTGGTAAAGCAAGGTTGTACATTAAATTAATGGCTGTCTTTTTTCAGAAGATGTAAAAAATTTTAACATATTAGATGAAGTTTCCTTTACTAAAACAACGAATAAAGGGAAGTTTACTTTTTTTAAGTTGAATATGGTTACCACTTCTAGGAATTACCCATAATTCTTCACTAATGGCTTTGGCAGGCATAGGCCTAATAGTCTTCTATATTATTTCCTTTAAGGTAGGGTTACGCAGACTGGGGATATGAGGTGACATTTCTGGGCTAGTAAGGATAGGTGATTAAATTAATTACAAATATATTTCTTAATTATTTTTTTTAATGCATTGATACTTTTGTATGAGGTGTAAGACTTGTTCAAACAATGCATTAGGGTGCAGAATATAAAAATGGTTGAGAAACCCTGCTTTTTTAAAGTAGGCCTTTTAATTAGGGGGGGCGAGGGGGGGGGGGGCTATATCTGACTACTGGCATAATAGATTAATAAGAATTTCTTAGAAAAATATTTCACAAATTATTGAAATTATATGGTGGTTATCTAGCAATCCTCACAGTTAATTTTTTCATCCTTAAGATTTTATTAAAATTAACAACTTACCCAGTTACTTTCTGCAGAAATATCTACTTTTGGATTCCCAGCACTGGTCAATTCATAAACCTCTTTTCTGTCTGAAAAACAAAACATTAGCAAATCGTTTTAGTTTATTTACTAATTCAGAACTATTATGTTAGTTTACATGTAAACCCTACTTGTATATTTATATTTACATGTTAATAAGAGATGGTTGCAATATTATAAGTAACAGACATTAAATGATTAAAATTTAAATTAGTTCTTGAATCTGACCAATAGTACATTTTAAATACTGTATCTAATAACTACCTTCCAAAATTTTTACTCCCACTTAATGATATAAATTAAACAGTTATTATCTGCATATTTGGTTTGTGAAACATAAAATTGAGTTAATAATAAGATAAGAAAAAGGAAGGGAATAAAAAATATTTTTATTGAAAAAAATTAAATTTACCAGATTTCCTTCCAATGCATGAAATAAACTCCAACAGAAGCTCCACAAAAATCTGCCATGCAACATAAGCTGCTAATATGTAAACAGTGTAGTAGGGAACGTTAGCTCCGGGGAGTTGGACACCAAAGAAAATTGTGATGACTGGAGAAGAGGATACATTTCAAACACTTAGAAAACATTATATGAATAGAAAATCAAATGAATTGAAATTCAACAAATCTAAAAAAAACTTTTATCTGAATTTTCAAATCAGTTACTTTGAATATTGATATCATGTTATATTATCAAGTCTATCACAAAGTGGTCAATAATTTACGAGTGTATAAACATCATTAAAAGAGATGCTTCCTGTTTACAAATTTTTAAACAGTTTTTATATTTCAGATCATTTATGTTTTATGCAAATAGGCTAATGGATCTTTGCCTTGATTTTTTTCTTATTGTTAAACATTTCTTTAAAATACCATTTTAATCTCTATCTGGATTTTTCTCAAATTACATACCACCCAAAATATGGGCTGCTGTCCCCACAAACCAATGGGCCCAGTTGAAGATATAACGCTTTGATGTTCCTGGGTGAGGACGGAATAGTGCCATGATTGGCTGAAAATTATAGACAAAGATATTTATGCATTCAAGTGTTTAAAGGAAAATGATTTATGATCAATCAACTCTTAAAAAGCTGCTAAAGACAAGACAATAGATCAGCCAATTTGTTTCAAAGAAAGTTATCTATTTATGAAAGCTACAATCATGCATGCCAAAATGGTAAATATTCAAAATTGATTTTTAATTATTTTAAAATTAATTTTAGTCTGTCATCAATATATGCAAATTAGCCAAGTCTGTAATTATTTTGACAGAATGTAATCTGCTTTATTTTGCACTCCAAAATTGACGTAATAATTATAATAAAGAAGATACTGTATTTAAAACATATTATATTTGTCTTGATCTCAATACTGATTTATTTTTTTTTAGACACCTCAGGATTTTAAAGCTAGAGCTTGTAAAAGTTATAGTAACTTCAGCCATCCTATCCGTAGCTGTTAAAGATAGTCATTGACTTGATATGCAATTGAGGCATTATTTCAGGATTTTAAATTTAGGTGAGTAGGCTACTCATTCAGAACCTACTCCTTTAAATCTCAATAAATCTTTCAAACAGTTCATTAGGCTTTGTAGATGTATAATATTAAGCTTGCTCAAGCTAAATAAAAAGGTTTTAACTGACTGCATCACATCAAACATGTGTTAAATCTATATCCATCTCTTACTTTTACCATATTAAATCACTGACTGTCCCACCATAAGCCTCACTAAAAAAGATCTACAAACTTTAAATTTTTCAAGTTCTGTTTATATGGAACAACTTATATAAAAAACTTACATTGATGACAGTCAAAGCCATTACAATGACACCCATTATAGGATGACCAACCAAAAACTGCTTGCCTGGAACATCAATCTGAAAGCCAGAAATACATTTTTTTTTTATTTCCCTACTTACTTAATCTGATATATATATGAGAGAGTATTTTAATTATGGGAAATTATATTCAGGTTTTGTTTTTAAAAAAATGTTTAGCTTAATTAAGCAGAAAAAAATTAAACATAAATTTTTGATAATTTACACTTACCTCACTCCATTGCTTCTCATCTACAAAGATAATAATGAAAGCAGCAGCAGTAGCACAGAAAACGAGAACCATACAAATTCGATGGATCTAATTGGATAAACAATTTTTTTTTTTAAACATGGACAGTGCAACAGTTTTAGCATACATGCCAACTTGTGTGGTTCACCCGCACTTTATAAGGGTTTTAAATGTTTTTCTAGTTGTATGGCCATACAGGATTCTGTACAAGTTTTCATGGGATTTAGAAAAGATATTTTTACGCAACCGACAGTGATGACACATGATTGAAATCCTAACTGGCAGTGCAATAAATAGTTCAACAGGTAGCTGAAATACTAAGTGCAATAAATTGGTCAACAGGTAGCTGAAATACTAAGTGCAATAAATTGGTCAACAGGTAGCTGAAATACTAAGTGCAATAAATAGGTCAACAGGTAGCTGAAATACTAAGTGCAATAAATTGGTCAACAGGTAGCTGAAATACTAAGTGCAATAAATTGGTCAACAGGTAGCTGAAATACTAAGTGCAATAAATTGGTCAACAGGTAGCTGAAATTCTATTGGTGTGTAAAAAAAGCTTTGATCCGAGTTTGGTAGGCTACAAAATTTAGAAACTGAGCAATGTTTTGTTGAGAATATTCATTAATATTACTAATTTTATTACTACAGCATTTTTTAATGGTAACTATTTTGAGTAGTAAACCAATCATTATGTGTAATTCTTATTGTAACTGAGTGGCAAGAGTGGGTGATTTGTTGGTGCCACAATTTTACCCTGCTCAATGTGCAAACACTGTAGCTTTAAATACATTTAGTTTATAAACACAATAAATTCAGGTCCTGAAAACTATAGCCTTTTATTTTGTCTATTTAAAGCAAGATTGTCACAAGTGCTAAATCCAAAGTTGTCTTATATGTAGATTTATCTAGTGAACAGTAAAATCTTTTCCCATATACTACATAGTCAGTTTGATATGTGAAGGCTAACATACAGGTCTAGAAATTACTACCGTACTGTCATCAATTTATGTTGTCTATATAAGATGCACACATTGAAGGGCTGGCTCTAAAGTACTGGCAATGGCAACTTGGGCAGTTGGCTGGGGACACCATGCATTTAGAGCACCATCAATGATCTTCCAAAATAGGAAAAGGCATGTGGGCGCCATGGAAAAAAAAAGAAAGTGCAATAAAAAGATCTGCTGATCTAAAGGCTAGGAGAAAAAAATTTCACCGGTAGGCTAATTGTTCCTACTGCCCACAGTAGGCTAATTGTTCCTACTGCCCACAGTAGGCTAATTGTTCCTACTGCCCACAGTAGGCTAATTGTTCCTACTGCCCACAGTAGGCTAATTGTTCCTACTGCCCACAGTAGGCTAATTGTTCCTACTGCCCACAGTAGGCTAATTGTTCCTACTGCCCACAGTAGGCTAATTGTTCCTACTGCCCACAGTAGGCTAATTGTTCCTACTGCCCACAGTAGGCTAATTGTTCCTACTGCCCACAGTAGGCTAATTGTTCCTACTGCCCACAGTAGGCTAATTGTTCCTACTGCCCACAGTAGGCTAATTGTTCCTACTGCCCACAGTAGGCTAATTGTTCCTACTGCCCACAGTAGGCTAATTGTTCCTACTGCTCACAGTAGGCTAATTGTTCCTACTGCCCACAGTAGGCTAATTGTTCCTACTGCCCACAGTAGGCTAATTGTTCCTACTGCCCACAGTAGGCTAATTGTTCCTACTGCCCACAGTAGGCTAATTGTTCCTACTGCTCACAGTAGGCTAATTGTTCCTACTGCCCACAGTAGGCTAATTGTTCCTACTGCCCACAGTAGGCTAATTGTTCCTACTGCTCACAGTCGGCTAATTGTTCCTACTGCCCACAGTAGGCTAATTGTTCCTACTGCTCACAGTAGGCTAATTGTTCCTACTGCCCACAGTAGGCTAATTGTTCCTACTGCTCACAGTAGGCTAATTGTTCCTACTGCCCACAGTAGGCTAATTGTTCCTACTGCCCACAGTAGGCTAATTGTTCCTACTGCCCACAGTAGGCTAATTGTTCCTACTGCCCACAGTAGGCTAATTGTTCCTACTGCCCACAGTAGGCTAATTGTTCCTACTGCCCACAGTAGGCTAATTGTTCCTACTGCCCACAGTAGGCTAATTGTTCCTACTGCCCACAGTAGGCTAATTGTTCCTACTGCCCACAGTAGGCTAATTGTTCCTACTGCCCACAGTAGGCTAATTGTTCCTACTGCCCACAGTAGGCTAATTGTTCCTACTGCCCACAGTAGGCTAATTGTTCCTACTGCCCACAGTAGGCTAATTGTTCCTACTGCCCACAGTAGGCTAATTGTTCCTACTGCTCACAGTAGGCTAATTGTTCCTACTGCCCACAGTAGGCTAATTGTTCCTACTGCCCACAGTAGGCTAATTGTTCCTACTGCCCACAGTAGGCTAATTGTTCCTACTGCCCACAGTAGGCTAATTGTTCCTACTGCCCACAGTAGGCTAATTGTTCCTACTGCCCACAGTAGGCTAATTGTTCCTACTGCCCACAGTAGGCTAATTGTTCCTACTGCCCACAGTAGGCTAATTGTTCCTACTGCCCACAGTAGGCTAATTGTTCCTACTGCCCACAGTAGGCTAATTGTTCCTACTGCCCACAGTAGGCTAATTGTTCCTACTGCCCACAGTAGGCTAATTGTTCCTACTGCCCACAGTAGGCTAATTGTTCCTACTGCCCACAGTAGGCTAATTGTTCCTACTGCCCACAGTAGGCTAATTGTTCCTACTGCCCACAGTAGGCTAATTGTTCCTACTGCCCACAGTAGGCTAATTGTTCCTACTGCCCACAGTAGGCTAATTGTTCCTACTGCCCACAGTAGGCTAATTGTTCCTACTGCCCACAGTAGGCTAATTGTTCCTACTGCCCACAGTAGGCTAATTGTTCCTACTGCCCACAGTAGGCTAATTGTTCCTACTGCCCACAGTAGGCTAATTGTTCCTACTGCCCACAGTAGGCTAATTGTTCCTACTGCCCACAGTAGGCTAATTGTTCCTACTGCCCACAGTAGGCTAATTGTTCCTACTGCCCACAGTAGGCTAATTGTTCCTACTGCCCACAGTAGGCTAATTGTTCCTACTGCCCACAGTAGGCTAATTGTTCCTACTGCCCACAGTAGGCTAATTGTTCCTACTGCCCACAGTAGGCTAATTGTTCCTACTGCCCACAGTAGGCTAATTGTTCCTACTGCCCACAGTAGGCTAATTGTTCCTACTGCCCACAGTAGGCTAATTGTTCCTACTGCCCACAGTAGGCTAATTGTTCCTACTGCCCACAGTAGGCTAATTGTTCCTACTGCCCACAGTAGGCTAATTGTTCCTACTGCCCACAGTAGGCTAATTGTTCCTACTGCCCACAGTAGGCTAATTGTTCCTACTGCCCACAGTAGGCTAATTGTTCCTACTGCCCACAGTAGGCTAATTGTTCCTACTGCCCACAGTAGGCTAATTGTTCCTACTGCCCACAGTAGGCTAATTGTTCCTACTGCCCACAGTAGGCTAATTGTTCCTACTGCCCACAGTAGGCTAATTGTTCCTACTGCCCACAGTAGGCTAATTGTTCCTACTGCCCACAGTAGGCTAATTGTTCCTACTGCCCACAGTAGGCTAATTGTTCCTACTGCCCACAGTAGGCTAATTGTTCCTACTGCCCACAGTAGGCTAATTGTTCCTACTGCCCACAGTAGGCTAATTGTTCCTACTGCCCACAGTAGGCTAATTGTTCCTACTGCCCACAGTAGGCTAATTGTTCCTACTGCCCACAGTAGGCTAATTGTTCCTACTGCCCACAGTAGGCTAATTGTTCCTACTGCCCACAGTAGGCTAATTGTTCCTACTGCCCACAGTAGGCTAATTGTTCCTACTGCCCACAGTAGGCTAATTGTTCCTACTGCCCACAGTAGGCTAATTGTTCCTACTGCCCACAGTAGGCTAATTGTTCCTACTGCCCACAGTAGGCTAATTGTTCCTACTGCCCACAGTAGGCTAATTGTTCCTACTGCCCACAGTAGGCTAATTGTTCCTACTGCCCACAGTAGGCTAATTGTTCCTACTGCCCACAGTAGGCTAATTGTTCCTACTGCCCACAGTAGGCTAATTGTTCCTACTGCCCACAGTAGGCTAATTGTTCCTACTGCCCACAGTAGGCTAATTGTTCCTACTGCCCACAGTAGGCTAATTGTTCCTACTGCCCACAGTAGGCTAATTGTTCCTACTGCCCACAGTAGGCTAATTGTTCCTACTGCCCACAGTAGGCTAATTGTTCCTACTGCCCACAGTAGGCTAATTGTTCCTACTGCCCACAGTAGGCTAATTGTTCCTACTGCCCACAGTAGGCTAATTGTTCCTACTGCCCACAGTAGGCTAATTGTTCCTACTGCCCACAGTAGGCTAATTGTTCCTACTGCCCACAGTAGGCTAATTGTTCCTACTGCCCACAGTAGGCTAATTGTTCCTACTGCCCACAGTAGGCTAATTGTTCCTACTGCCCACAGTAGGCTAATTGTTCCTACTGCCCACAGTAGGCTAATTGTTCCTACTGCCCACAGTAGGCTAATTGTTCCTACTGCCCACAGTAGGCTAATTGTTCCTACTGCCCACAGTAGGCTAATTGTTCCTACTGCCCACAGTAGGCTAATTGTTCCTACTGCCCACAGTAGGCTAATTGTTCCTACTGCCCACAGTAGGCTAATTGTTCCTACTGCCCACAGTAGGCTAATTGTTCCTACTGCCCACAGTAGGCTAATTGTTCCTACTGCCCACAGTAGGCTAATTGTTCCTACTGCCCACAGTAGGCTAATTGTTCCTACTGCCCACAGTAGGCTAATTGTTCCTACTGCCCACAGTAGGCTAATTGTTCCTACTGCCCACAGTAGGCTAATTGTTCCTACTGCCCACAGTAGGCTAATTGTTCCTACTGCCCACAGTAGGCTAATTGTTCCTACTGCCCACAGTAGGCTAATTGTTCCTACTGCCCACAGTAGGCTAATTGTTCCTACTGCCCACAGTAGGCTAATTGTTCCTACTGCCCACAGTAGGCTAATTGTTCCTACTGCCCACAGTAGGCTAATTGTTCCTACTGCCCACAGTAGGCTAATTGTTCCTACTGCCCACAGTAGGCTAATTGTTCCTACTGCCCACAGTAGGCTAATTGTTCCTACTGCCCACAGTAGGCTAATTGTTCCTACTGCCCACAGTAGGCTAATTGTTCCTACTGCCCACAGTAGGCTAATTGTTCCTACTGCCCACAGTAGGCTAATTGTTCCTACTGCCCACAGTAGGCTAATTGTTCCTACTGCCCACAGTAGGCTAATTGTTCCTACTGCCCACAGTAGGCTAATTGTTCCTACTGCCCACAGTAGGCTAATTGTTCCTACTGCCCACAGTAGGCTAATTGTTCCTACTGCCCACAGTAGGCTAATTGTTCCTACTGCCCACAGTAGGCTAATTGTTCCTACTGCCCACAGTAGGCTAATTGTTCCTACTGCCCACAGTAGGCTAATTGTTCCTACTGCCCACAGTAGGCTAATTGTTCCTACTGCCCACAGTAGGCTAATTGTTCCTACTGCCCACAGTAGGCTAATTGTTCCTACTGCCCACAGTAGGCTAATTGTTCCTACTGCCCACAGTAGGCTAATTGTTCCTACTGCCCACAGTAGGCTAATTGTTCCTACTGCCCACAGTAGGCTAATTGTTCCTACTGCCCACAGTAGGCTAATTGTTCCTACTGCCCACAGTAGGCTAATTGTTCCTACTGCCCACAGTAGGCTAATTGTTCCTACTGCCCACAGTAGGCTAATTGTTCCTACTGCCCACAGTAGGCTAATTGTTCCTACTGCCCACAGTAGGCTAATTGTTCCTACTGCCCACAGTAGGCTAATTGTTCCTACTGCCCACAGTAGGCTAATTGTTCCTACTGCCCACAGTAGGCTAATTGTTCCTACTGCCCACAGTAGGCTAATTGTTCCTACTGCCCACAGTAGGCTAATTGTTCCTACTGCCCACAGTAGGCTAATTGTTCCTACTGCCCACAGTAGGCTAATTGTTCCTACTGCCCACAGTAGGCTAATTGTTCCTACTGCCCACAGTAGGCTAATTGTTCCTACTGCCCACAGTAGGCTAATTGTTCCTACTGCCCACAGTAGGCTAATTGTTCCTACTGCCCACAGTAGGCTAATTGTTCCTACTGCCCACAGTAGGCTAATTGTTCCTACTGCCCACAGTAGGCTAATTGTTCCTACTGCCCACAGTAGGCTAATTGTTCCTACTGCCCACAGTAGGCTAATTGTTCCTACTGCCCACAGTAGGCTAATTGTTCCTACTGCCCACAGTAGGCTAATTGTTCCTACTGCCCACAGTAGGCTAATTGTTCCTACTGCCCACAGTAGGCTAATTGTTCCTACTGCCCACAGTAGGCTAATTGTTCCTACTGCCCACAGTAGGCTAATTGTTCCTACTGCCCACAGTAGGCTAATTGTTCCTACTGCCCACAGTAGGCTAATTGTTCCTACTGCCCACAGTAGGCTAATTGTTCCTACTGCCCACAGTAGGCTAATTGTTCCTACTGCCCACAGTAGGCTAATTGTTCCTACTGCCCACAGTAGGCTAATTGTTCCTACTGCCCACAGTAGGCTAATTGTTCCTACTGCCCACAGTAGGCTAATTGTTCCTACTGCCCACAGTAGGCTAATTGTTCCTACTGCCCACAGTAGGCTAATTGTTCCTACTGCCCACAGTAGGCTAATTGTTCCTACTGCCCACAGTAGGCTAATTGTTCCTACTGCCCACAGTAGGCTAATTGTTCCTACTGATGCCTACTGCCCACAGTAGGCTAATTGTTCCTACTGCCCACAGTAGGCTAATTGTTCCTACTGCCCACAGTAGGCTAATTGTTCCTACTGCCCACAGTAGGCTAATTGTTCCTACTGCCCACAGTAGGCTAATTGTTCCTACTGCCCACAGTAGGCTAATTGTTCCTACTGCCCACAGTAGGCTAATTGTTCCTACTGCCCACAGTAGGCTAATTGTTCCTACTGCCCACAGTAGGCTAATTGTTCCTACTGCCCACAGTAGGCTAATTGTTCCTACTGATGCCTACTGCCCACAGTAGGCTAATTGTTCCTACTGCCCACAGTAGGCTAATTGTTCCTACTGCCCACAGTAGGCTAATTGTTCCTACTGCCCACAGTAGGCTAATTGTTCCTACTGCCCACAGTAGGCTAATTGTTCCTACTGCCCACAGTAGGCTAATTGTTCCTACTGCCCACAGTAGGCTAATTGTTCCTACTGCCCACAGTAGGCTAATTGTTCCTACTGCCCACAGTAGGCTAATTGTTCCTACTGCCCACAGTAGGCTAATTGTTCCTACTGATGCCTACTGCCCACAGTAGGCTAATTGTTCCTACTGCCCACAGTAGGCTAATTGTTCCTACTGCCCACAGTAGGCTAATTGTTCCTACTGCCCACATTAGGCTAATTGTTCCTACTGTCCACAGTAGGCTAATTGTTCCTACTGCCCACATTAGGCTAATTGTTCCTACTGCCCACAGTAGGCTAATTGTTCCTACTGCCCACAGTAGGCTAATTGTTCCTACTGATGCCTACTGCCCACAGTAGGCTAATTGTTCCTACTGCCCACAGTAGGCTAATTGTTCCTACTGCCCACAGTAGGCTAATTGTTCCTACTGCCCACAGTAGGCTAATTGTTCCTACTGATGCCTACTGCCCACAGTAGGCTAATTGTTCCTACTGCCCACAGTAGGCTAATTGTTCCTACTGATGCCTACTGCCCACAGTAGGCTAATTGTTCCTACTGCCCACAGTAGGCTAATTGTTCCTACTGCCCACAGTAGGCTAATTGTTCCTACTGCCCACATTAGGCTAATTGTTCCTACTGTCCACAGTAGGCTAATTGTTCCTACTGCCCACATTAGGCTAATTGTTCCTACTGCCCACAGTAGGCTAATTGTTCCTACTGCCCACAGTAGGCTAATTGTTCCTACTGATGCCTACTGCCCACAGTAGGCTAATTGTTCCTACTGCCCACAGTAGGCTAATTGTTCCTACTGCCCACAGTAGGCTAATTGTTCCTACTGCCCACAGTAGGCTAATTGTTCCTACTGCCCACAGTAGGCTAATTGTTCCTACTGCCCACAGTAGGCTAATTGTTCCTACTGCCCACAGTAGGCTAATTGTTCCTACTGCCCACAGTAGGCTAATTGTTCCTACTGCCCACAGTAGGCTAATTGTTCCTACTGCCCACAGTAGGCTAATTGTTCCTACTGCCCACAGTAGGCTAATTGTTCCTACTGCCCACAGTAGGCTAATTGTTCCTACTGCCCACAGTAGGCTAATTGTTCCTACTGCCCACAGTAGGCTAATTGTTCCTACTGCCCACAGTAGGCTAATTGTTCCTACTGCCCACAGTAGGCTAATTGTTCCTACTGCCCACAGTAGGCTAATTGTTCCTACTGCCCACAGTAGGCTAATTGTTCCTACTGCCCACAGTAGGCTAATTGTTCCTACTGCCCACAGTAGGCTAATTGTTCCTACTGCCCACAGTAGGCTAATTGTTCCTACTGCCCACAGTAGGCTAATTGTTCCTACTGCCCACAGTAGGCTAATTGTTCCTACTGCCCACAGTAGGCTAATTGTTCCTACTGCCCACAGTAGGCTAATTGTTCCTACTGCCCACAGTAGGCTAATTGTTCCTACTGCCCACAGTAGGCTAATTGTTCCTACTGCCCACAGTAGGCTAATTGTTCCTACTGCCCACAGTAGGCTAATTGTTCCTACTGCCCACAGTAGGCTAATTGTTCCTACTGCCCACAGTAGGCTAATTGTTCCTACTGCCCACAGTAGGCTAATTGTTCCTACTGCCCACAGTAGGCTAATTGTTCCTACTGCCCACAGTAGGCTAATTGTTCCTACTGCCCACAGTAGGCTAATTGTTCCTACTGCCCACAGTAGGCTAATTGTTCCTACTGCCCACAGTAGGCTAATTGTTCCTACTGCCCACAGTAGGCTAATTGTTCCTACTGCCCACAGTAGGCTAATTGTTCCTACTGCCCACAGTAGGCTAATTGTTCCTACTGCCCACAGTAGGCTAATTGTTCCTACTGCCCACAGTAGGCTAATTGTTCCTACTGCCCACAGTAGGCTAATTGTTCCTACTGCCCACAGTAGGCTAATTGTTCCTACTGCCCACAGTAGGCTAATTGTTCCTACTGCCCACAGTAGGCTAATTGTTCCTACTGCCCACAGTAGGCTAATTGTTCCTATTGCCCACAGTAGGCTAATTGTTCATCAAGTTAAGAAAAACATTATCATTGTTCACTGTTTGTTAAAAAAAAAACAACCAAGGTAATAAACTAGCCCTTATTTTCTCACTTGTAAAAAAATTTATGATTATACTTAAAAAGGGCGACAAATTTAAGCTTGCCCAGGATGCCGGCAAGCATAGGGCCAATCCTGCCTATATTCCATTCACCAGCTAAGTGGTATTTTTATTTAACTCTGTTTGTACTGCTGTTTGTACTGGTGTTTGTACTGCTGTTTGTTCGCTAATGAAAGCTTCTTGCTGACACTTTCATCGTATTTTTTTTGTGGTGTTTTTCTTCAGGATTTCCCATAATTTGTTTTGCTCATTTCTATAATACGGTTTTGTTAAGTATAACAACCATTAGTTTGATACATGTGTATCAATTGCTGTGTCTTTTTTCATACAAAAGTGCATTGCAGTATATCTTATTTCATTAATACAGCTGGTAATATTATCCTAGCACATGCACCATTTCCTGTGTGAGAATTTAGCACATGGCAGGATAGTTACTACAAATGTTTTATGTAGCCTATATTTGCTGCTTGGATACTGTTGTATCATCGTTCGAAAGCACATTGCACATGTGTAACCAGAATGCTACAAAGGTTAGTAATATGCTCATGTACATATTGGTATCTAATTCAATTTAAGAATTCAGCATATGGCTGAATGTTCAACAATCACAATATCATGGCTATGAGTCCACTGATGGAGCTAATGATTGATTAAAACAATGAACAGAAATCTCCCATTATTAGCACATGACTATTGCATTCCACAAATAAGAAAATACAAAGTTGTATTTGCTTCAACTTAGAAAAGGCCCAAGGGTACGGGTGAACAATGGCGCTCTCTAGGGATAATCCTGATAACGTGTCTGTTCACGTTTAGTCCCAGCCAGGGCCGGATAGAGCCATTTTAGTGCCCAAGGCACAAACCCACATGGGTGCCCCCTTCTGCCCGGGGCCCCAGATCTTTCAATGACTGTGACGGCTGGTATGTTCAAAATTATGCAAAGAAAACAGTTGTTAACAAATATGTTTGTAGTTTGTACTACTATCACTTATATAAAATCTACAATAAAGTATTTGTGTATTAAAATTAATAGTTAATAAATTTTAAAATAATAATAGACAAAAATACTTTATTTTTAATTAGATGAAAAAATCAAAAAGATATTGTCATTTACATTTTAAAGTGTTTTTTTCTAGATTTACATCTAGCAAAATTTTTGAGTATATCATCAAAGTTAATTTTGCGCAACACATCTGCCTCGATCATAAGCAGAGATAAGGAATCAAGCCTTTCTTGTTTCATTGTTGATCTATTTGGATTGTTTGTATGTTTCAATTGAGAAAAAGAGCGCTCAGTTCTCCATGATTGAACGTGTTGTTTTCCGATTTTGATGCAGGAAACTTGTGGTGAATATATGAATGAAACTGTTGTAGTTTAGTATATAAATTCTAGTTCAGATCTTTAGGATAAGCATTTATTAGTTCTTCACAACACTGAGATGCTTGTGATGGTGATACATCGACCAAACAAGAAAATCAAACTGCTACATCATTATATACTTGTCCTCGTCTACTCATTTCTGTCTCAAGTTTGTCAACAATGGCATAGAATGCAGATATATGAAATTTGTCTTTGGCATTCAGAGATACCTTAGGGGCATCACCATGAATGACCACTGTCGTTCGTTTACAATTACGGTTCAAAGTTGACTTATAATCTACACCTGGTGTTCGGACTTAAATTTGTTCCAAAAAAAATATTTCTTGAGGACTTGTGGTGCCCTCAAATGTTTGGTGCCCATGGCACGTGCCTTATTTGCCTAATGGTTAATCCAGGCCTGGTCCCAGCCATCTAAGATACACTTTTATATTTATTTAAGTAAAATGGTCTTTGATATATAGAAAGAGTTGGGACCCTCCCATGGATGAATGTGAAAACATTCTTAATTACTTAATATTACAATATCCTCTAAAGATGTAGACTTGCAAATGTATTAAGATATAGAGAATAAAATCCCCTTTCCGGCCACATATAATTTATAGCATAATATCCTAGGGTTCCCAAGAAGTAAATTTTTGAATTTGTACAAAAAGCATAAATTTTGATTCTCTATCTAAGCCTGGTATTACATTGGTGAGAGAAGCAGATCAAGCAATGACGTAATAGCCTAACCCCTAGATCAAATTCCATGATGGTTTTGGGTGGTGAATTCTCTGTTTTGTAAAAGCTTAGTATACAATGCCACATTATTATAACTTTAACACTTATATGCACATATCGCCTATGGTTAAAAAAATATATATAAAAAAACTATCCACAGGACTTTTCCCATCAGTATGGTGAAAAATACAACTATTATTTGTCAGTGAACTTAATAACTTTGTCAAGACAGATAAAATTTATTTCCTTTCATTAAATTAAACCAGGAACCTGTATTACTACAGCTTGCATAATTAACTGATAAATATGTCTAATTGCATTTAATTCCTATCATATGCATCATCTCTGTCAATTTATTACAAAATTGCTATTGATCAGAGTAAAAAATGCAAAATCTGATAAAAAACCAGATTTAAAAACACGCTAATTTCCAAATGTAAACCTGCAAAAATGCTGGTGCAGTTAAGGCAATATTATTCTCCAAAATTTGGCCTATCAATGATCAACATTTGCAAAGTTTGCATGTATTCAAAGCATTGATTGAAAAGGTTAAATTATACTTTTTTCTAAATTCTTTTTTCTTTCATGCTTTTGTACATTTTTAAGGGGACTTTAGTAGCAGGTTTTTATCCAAACAGGTTGGCATGTATGGTTTTAGTTTTCAATTACTTAAATTTTAATGTTAAATAAATGAGGATGCAATTTCAATGCAAAATTGTCAACAAATAGTTATTTTTAATTATTAATTCATTTAACTGTATTAAAATTCATGAGTTAATAAAAAAAATTTTATTTATTATGCCTGTTTTTTTTTTAATGCAAATTTCACCTGAAACCAGATTTTCTCTGAACACATTGTAGATGTCCAAACTGGCTTAAAATACCTGGCTAACACAATTCCAATACTGGCCAGAAATATCCAAGCTCCAACCATAAGGCTTCCTGTTTTAAGAGATTTGTAAATAATTATCAAATTAGAACACAAAAACATGTACCTTCAACCAAACTTGCTCTAACTCTCAGCATTAAAGGAATCAATGAATAAAATTTCAATTTTGCCATTTGGCACAATAATAATTTAAAATAAAGCTTTATTAATCTCTCTTTGAAGAAAACACTACAGAGAATTTATAGATACAAGGAAACATTTATTACTACGACAATAGAGCTATTTTTTAATTTGTTTATAAAATGACTGTGTCAATATATATATGTAAGTTGTATAATTGTTTGTTTCTTTTTTTTTGAATTTTTTATCTAAGATGAAAATAAATTTAAATGAATTTGAATTTTTTTAATTGAAAGATTTTTTTTCCTGACAACAGATATGGGGAAGAAACTTTTATGTTTTTAGAAAATACATACCATGAGCTTTAACCATTTTATTGTCAAGGGATTCTGAGCTGATGTCTACTGTTGAATTGACCATTACTTGCTGTAATGAATTTCTAAAGTCTTGTTCATGATAAAGTATCACTGGCTTTCCTTTTGCTGAGAATGTAATGTTATTCACTAATTAATTCATAAGCAATTAAAATTTCATTTTTTTTTTTAAAAATCAAACACTTTAAAGTAATGTTTATTTAACTTAAAGTTTTTCTAAGAAACCTTATTTTATGTTTTTGTAAAAATGCATTAAATACAAAGGTTTATAACTGTAAAGTTGTAAAGGCTGTGTGTCTTTGAAATGGAGCTTCAGTTTTAACTGACACAAAGGTAGGAGAAATAGTAAAAGCTATACCTGGGAGACATTGTTGAAAGCTTAAACACAATTTTAGGTATTATACAAGAGTGAATGGAAAATCTAAAACTGTTAACAATCAAACATAAGAAATTTAAATGGGCAAACTCAATAGGTGGAATTGTATCATTTAACAAATAAGAATACTGAATATTTACCTGATTGAGTTAATTAAACATAAAATAAAAAATTAATGAGAAAATAGCAATTGTTAGTAATAAAAAAATAAGGATTAAGTAGCTCATTTAAACTTTGTAATTTTTTTCACTGCTAGAAAGCAAAAATACCCTACCTGAAAAATACATACTTCTTAAAGCATCTTATAGTGATCTGTCATGCCAAAAGATTTTGACAGTTGCAAGACATAGTTTAGAACAAAGAAGTAATGAAAAAATATATATAGAATTCATAAACTAACCATCAGTATCGGCTCGACCTCTAACAAACAATAGGGTCCAGGGCTTGTTGATGTCATAACGAGGCCCTGACCCAGCCTTGGGTCTTCGGATAGTGCATGTAAGAGTGCCATTTTCATATTTAGAGTTTGTAAGTACTACTGCCTGTTGCATGGGAAAACATTGCAAAATAAAGGAGTTAAAAAATAACTTTATTTCTATATGCTAGTTATCACTGCTGTAAACTGGGAACAGCTTCTAAATAAAACTGAAAACTCTATGAAATAATTTTACTCAGAATTACCAATCTAATTTGCTAAATGCTTGATAAAACCTTAAAAAATCAACTTGTGCTCGTTCAAAAAAAAAAAAAAGAAACTTTCTTAAATATCATGAAAGGTTAAAACCACATTTGTTTTATTTTAAAAATTGTTGAAATTTATTTCTTGTGAATTCACATTAGTATTATTGATTTAAACAATCACATATTTTTTGTTATTCCTTTGTGAAAAGGTAGCTTATTCCAATAAAAGTAAATCTAACTTTTTAATTGTACATCACTCACTATTCAGGCTATCAATATTTCTATAATTCAAATTTAATTCAATACTTTTTAAGGATAACAATATTTAGAATAATTATTCAAATTATGTCAGGACTCACCTCATCAATATATCTTGTTGGTGCAATATGACCTGTGTTTTCTGCTATCACCAATTCAATTTTTGTTGGATCACTAAAAGCACAGCCCATGACACTGTCATCTCCCTGAAGAAAAAAACAACATATTTTAGAAATAAAAACTTATAGAGTTAAGCTGAAATCATTGTACAAAATTTTGAGCACTTAATATATAGATAAAACAACACCTTTTCTCTACATGGCCTCATAGAACTTAGTGCTTCACAACTTGCTCTGCCATAAAGTGGGGAGAGGCATTAAGTGGCTGTCTGCAAAGTCTGCCACACTATCTTCTTTAACATAGTTCACATTCCTAGGATCTTAACCTGATCAGACACCCAAATGGGATGAACATTTTGCCTCAGAACATCACCTTTATTTATATTAAGTGTGTAATTTTTAACATAAAGGAAGTGTCCACATTTGAAATCAAATCATGATAACAGTAATCATGGACCTGTGCCTGACACTCTGCTCATTATGTCAAGAAGGACATTTTTCAAGTAACCAGTGAAGTACTCCTAGTTTGGTAAATAGTCTGTTTCCAGATAAATTGACTATCGTATTTTATGGACTATACGACTCTACGGACTATAAGACACACCTTAATTTTTAAGCAATTTTTTTTTAAATAAAATTTTTACCATTTTTATTATTAGATTGCAAAGCCAGACTAAAAAAAAAATTCTTAGTTTATAAAACCGACCTGACCTTTAAAATCTCTGAAAATCTTCATCTGAACTTTGCCTTGTTGCCAGATAGAGATAGGTTTCCCGTGGAATTGAATATATGACCATTTTTAAGACTGGCGGGAATTTTAAATCAAATACTTGACATTTTTATATTAATTTCAAGTATAAGATGCACCTGAATTTTGGAGGCAATTTTTCAAAGAAAAAAGCACATCTTATAGTCCATAAAATACGGTTATACAGATCAGATATTTACCCAGAATCCAGATGAATTTATTGTGTTTGTTTATTTAAGATTTAATTTCAGGATAGCTACAAATTTACTAATTATCAGTGCAGTACCTTATCTAGCTCTTACGTCTCTGGGCAAAATATGTCTTACAACCCTTTATATTCAATTATATAAAAGAAAATAAAGTTTTTCAAATAAAACTGACAGTGATAAAAGTATTGTCTAGGTATTTGTTGAATTAAAAACAAAAAACAAATTTTTTTAATTTGATATTAAATTCAAACGTGTTATTTTCTTAATTTGGATTTTATTTATTTTAATTTTTTCTGTCAATTCATTTTTTCCCCTTTCAAATTTGCAACTGGGGATAGCTGCTCTGATTGTGTCCCCCTAAACTAGACCATGAAGAGAAGAATTTACAGGCTAAATAAGTCAACAAGAAAATATGGAACTAAATAAATGTATCCACTATGATTAAAGTCCTTTATTTATTTATTTTTTATAGAATACAAAGCACTTGACCAATGTGCTTCCCCCCATTAATGTTTTATTTCAGTTTTATCTTTTAACTTCTTTTAACAAACTACATACTGTAATCTTTCTGATTTCATGCTTTAAACATTAATTTAATCATATTAGTTTGACACTTTTTCAGAACAAGATAAACCTATATAAGCTGACTACATTGTTTATTTTTAAGTAATTACATGACCCCAAAGCAAATGTATTACCATAGTAGAATCAGCAGAGAACCCCAGAGCCATCCACCCTGGGGACAGTTTAAGATTAGCAGTCAAAACGTATGTTGCATTTTCTCCATCTGCTTGCCAGGATATGAGGAAAGAGCACCCATTGTTTGTACAATCCGAGTAGCATCCCTTTGACTTGCCACATTCACTGTCTCTTGGTATTGAGCTCGCAGGGACTGGACTGATCGTTGTTAATGTGGGGTTCACAGATACAGAAGAGTAATTGCTGCCTAAAATATAATTATAAATATTTTATTACCAATCTTGGCATAGAGTAAAGGAAAAATATTTGTTAAAATATAGTAAATTAGAAATCATTAACTTGTGACATACTGGTAAGTGAACGGGTGTCCACAGGATTTTTTTTACAAAACAATGGGTTGGGAAGTCAGACATGGCTGGCTTGCAAAATATGTAAATATGTAATTACAAAATAATATTAATGCACAGAATTTTATTACCCGAGTAATGCTTATTAACATTTATCAGACTTTATCTTTGACATTGAACATTGAGCACCCATGAAAAAAATGTGAGTACTTTCTGCATATATTTTGTCTTTAATGTTTACATTTTTTTTTAAGCAATGAACTTTTAGCCCTCCAGATACAGAATGTTGTTCAGCAGCCATGGCTCAGCAACATTTGTTACTCCACTCAGTCTTGGCGGCCAGTAAGGTCAGCATGGCCAGCAGCTCTTAAAGAAATATGTGCTGGACAATGAGTAAACAAGCAGCCCAGCTGCAATACGTCATCTTTGACTTTTTGAGATTATTCTTCAAAAGTCGAACCAGCTAATCAACTCGAGCTGAATGTTCTAAACAGAACAGACAGTGAAAGGACTGAAGGAGTTTGGAATGAGCAAGAGGTGTCCTGATGACAGCAGTTTGGAGGTGTCATGATGTCAGCAGTTTGGTGGTGTCATCATTACAGCAGGTTGGAGGTGTTATGATGACAGCAGGTTAGTGGGGTCATGACAATAGGTTGGTGGTGTCATCATTACAGCAGGTTGGAGATGTTATGATGACAGCAGGTTAGTGGTGTCATGACAACAGGTTGGTGGTGTCATGATAAGAGCAGGTTGGAGGTGTCACGATGACAGCAGGTTGGAGGATTCTGAAACTGAGCGCTGTTGACTTCAGAGAGACAATCAGTTATTGTTGATGTGATGGGATACAATTACGGCACAAATATCATTTTCCTGAACAGATATTCAGAATGCTCTGTTCATTGTTTGGTGCCATTAGAGCTCCAGAGAATGGTGTGATAAATTTACTATCCACATAACTGATGGAACTTCATTTAAAATATTTGATAAAAGACAATGCAAGACAGCGGCGTAGGAAGTGGGGAGGTGGAAGGGTTGGTCCACCCTGAGCTGCCCCTTTTTTATATAGAGGAGAGTCAATTTTGGCAGACTTTTTTGTGGGGGTGGAAGTGGTGGCAAAAATCTTGGTGGACGTTCGGCAGCACAAAAAATATTTTTAAAAAATAGAGTGATATTTTTTAGGCATCTCCCCAACTGTAATAAGCAGGCTATAAATATAACAAGAATGCATAAATAAATCACAGCAATCATTATACATGATTAATCAGCCCTGTTCAGGAAAGAGTGGAAATAGAAGACACCTAGCATATAGGCAGGGCCGGATTTAGAATTTTTGGGGCCCTAGGCCAAAAACAATTTGAGGCCCCATTTTGAAAAATAAAACATATTGCTAAGTTTTTTTAAATTCAAAAATATATATTTTATATATACTATTCCCAATTTTGGGGCCCCTAGGTCACGGCCTAGTCGGCCTGTCTGTAAATCCGGCCCTGCGTATAGGTGTGTTTTTACTAATTTTCAGCAGTGCATAAATATCCATTACCTGTACAAGAAGAATCCAGCTCAGTTTTTTTAATGAGCGTATTTGGAGTTGTGGTCAAAGTTGCGTCTTGGAGGACATCAGATTTTATGTCTGTCCAGTAGGTAGTGAGAATCCTTACAAATGTTACCCTGTCAATAACAAAAAAAATATGTTTTATCAAGTATCAGATACAGCACTGGGGCTGCATTAGGCCACACATACAGCACTGTGGATGTATTAGGCCACACACACAGCACTGGGGATGCATTAGGCCACACACACACAGCACTGGGGATGCATTAGGCCACACACACAGCATTGTGGATCATTAGGCCACACACACAGCACTGGGGATGCATTAGGCCACACACACAGCACTGGGGATGCATTAGGCCACACACACAGCACTGGGGATGAATTAGGCCACACACACAGCATTGTGGATCATTAGGCCACACACACAGGACTGGGGATGCATTAGGCCACACACACACAGCACTGGGGATGCATTAGGCCACACACACAGCATTGTGGATCATTAGGCCACACACACAGCACTGGGGATGCATTAGGCCACACACACAGCACTGGGAATGCATTAGGCCACAAACATCCCTTTGTTCAGATGCCAGTAGAGAAATATATTTATGATGGGGTTAAATAGAATCGTCCATAAATATATTTTGTCCTGTTCCCTTTCTTCAAATTGTTCAAAGTGCAAAGTTCTCCGCTGCAACTTCTTTTCCAAATGGATTTTGCATGCACCTAAATTTATCAAAAGTGTAACGCCCAGGTGTTTAATTACAATTTCTGATTGGCAAACTTGTACAAAAATTATATGTTGAGTTGTAAAACAAAAGAAACAATTTGTAAACAGTATCCTTCAAGGTCTAAAAAATGATTGTTTTAATTGTTTTGAATTTCTTTTTGATGATTAATTTTTTTCAGTTTTAAGTTCCCCCACTGGCTAATGTTAATATTGAATCTTTACCTGAACACAACATGACCTAGAGCAGTAACTGGCGTCCATTGGACAGTTATATTTTGTTTTACATTGTTGTTTGCGTGCACCAACGCTTTCTGAAATGAAAAAGTAACACATTTTTCCTTATGACATAAAAACATGGCTGTTTGCATGTTAATCTTTGTTTATAAATCGAACGATCCAGTTTATACACAAAGCGTTCATCGAAGAACACATTTAGGCGGGTCTCCTCTTCTTCTTCTACTTCTTGCATTTGGTGAAAGACAATTAGAGTGGGCATAACGCAATGCAGTGGCGTAGCTAAGGGTATGCGGGGGGAGGGGGTATCTGGGGGGAGGGGGTTTCTGGGGGAGGGGTATCTGGGGGAGGGGGTATTTGGGGGAGGGGGTATTTGGGGGAAGGGGGTACGGACCGCACCGGGTGACACCATCTCAGGAAAGTGACACCAATTTTTTTTTTTAAAATTGCATATTTACAGAGCACACACTGCTCGGTCTAACACAGCACACACTGCTCGGTCTAACACAGCACACACTGCTCGGTCTAACACAGCACACACTGCTCGGTCTAACACAGCACACACTGCTCGGTCTAACACAGCACACACTGCTCGGTCTAACACAGCACACACTGCTCGGTCTAACACAGCACACACTGCTCGGTCTAACACAGCACACACTGCTCGGTCTAACACAGCACACACTGCTCGGTCTAACCGAATTTCATAAAAGGATAACCGATCAAACGTACATTTTCCACATGTAACCAATCCAAATGAGATGCGTGCTTTATTAAAAGTTCAAGGTTGATGCGTCAGAACTGGGGTGACTCTTTAATTGGGTCAGAAAATTTTTGAGAAATAAAGCTTTCCATTGATACAAAATACGCTGTGGTTGGGTCATTTTAAGTACGTGAATCGAATCGTTAAAAATTGAAAACATTAAAATGTGTCTTTTTACCCATTGATAGTGTTAACAAAATAATAGTTGACAACATTTTCTAGTATCTTTAATAGTTAATTTAAATTTATTTAAATGTAAAATGTTCCAGGTACCTGCTGTAATGTTATTTACTATATAAATGAATAATTAATTACAATAGGCATTGAGAGGGATGGGCGCCGCCATGCGACAACTGCTCTAGTTACTCTACATGTACATGAGAACAGATTCACAATCCATACCGGCTCGGCCATCACCCGGGTTACCAAGGGCCGCGTCTACTATCCTTGACCGGGACGGAGGTGGAAAGTATGCTACTGGTCAGCCAAAAAACAAATATCAGTGCTAGGAATAACATTACACTAGGTACGTGGAAGTGAGATTGTTGAGAGAAACTTGCAGGGTTGAGGAATTAGTGCATGAAATGAACAGATACAGATTGGACATCCTAGGTCTGTACGAAATGAGATGGAAAAACTTTGGAGAAACATCGACCCAAGAAGGCCATAGGCTACATTTTTGTGCACGGAAGGACACACACGAACAAGGAGTTGGCTTCCTCGTCCATAAAAACTTTAAGAACAGTATTATGAGCTGTCGACCAATTTCGAGCCGGCGGATCACTCTTCGTCTAAGGTGAAAATGCCTATGCAAACTGGAAAAGGACATGTGGACGCCACTGTAACGCAACTTCAAACTAGAGAGGCCTGAGGCTCTTGGAATTCGCCAGCTTCAACGAATTCATACTGGCCAACACACTGGGTGAACATAAAATATCCAGGAAAACAACATAGCATAGCCCCAATGGGAAACACCACAATCAGATTGACTACATCATGTTGCAAACACGTTTCCGGTCTAGTATAAACATTTCCAAGACTCGCAGCTTCCCAGGAGCTGACATTGGAAGTGACCACGATTTAGTCATGATGACTTTAGGCTGCACTTAAAGAGGGTAAATAAACAGGGATATACCAGAATCAAATTCGACCTTGAAAAGCTGAAGGATCCTAAAGTAGCAGAAGCCTTCAAAGCAATGATAGGAGAAAAATTAGCAGCGCTTAACATTATAGAAGCCGACTGTTCAGACATGGGCGCACTGATTGATAACTTCAACACAGCTGTGACGGACACAGCTCATGACATCCTTGGTAAACATGGACCAACCCAAAAGCCATGGGTGACAGCTGACATCCTCGATCTGTGTGATAAACGGAGGCAGTTAAAGAAAACAAAGATTGTAGATACCGAGGGGGCCAATAAATATAGGAAAATTTACCAAATAATCAAAAACGGTATGAGAAAGGCAAAGAAGAACTAGATTGAAGAGCAATGCTACGACATTGAACATTGCTTGAAGAAAAACAATAGCAAAAAGGCATACCAGTTGGTGAAAGAACTAACCACTGCAAAGCAAGGGCGTAGTACTACCATACAAGACAAAAATGGTAAACGTTTGACCGAGGAAAATTATATCCTGAAAAGATGGACTGAATACTGCTCAAAGCTGTATTATGAAAATATAAAGATAAACCCAGAGATCCTTAATGCCCCGGCCCCCCCCCCCCCCCCCCAGCAACGGACAATGAAAACTACCCTATTCTCCGCGCAGAATTAGAAGCAGCATTCCAAGCACTCCAAATAGGAAAGCCCGCAGGAGTGGATAATATCCCGGCCGAGTTAATGAAACATGGAGTTGAAGAACAGGTGAGTTTCAGGCAAGGACGTGGCACTACTGAGCAGATCCTAAACCTCCGTATACTATGTGAGAAATATGCTCAACACCAACAAAGCCTATACCACGACTTTGTGGATTTCAAGAAGGCATTTTACAGGGTTTAGCATGCTGCTTTATGGGCCACCATGAGGCACTACAACATCAACACAAACCTAACCAGAATGATATGCAACCTCTATGATAAGGCTACCAATGCAGTCTTCTTCAACAATAACATCAGAGAATGGTTCAAGACCAAGGTTGGAGTACGACAAGGCTGCTTTCTCTCACCCACCCTGTTCAACATCTTCTTAGAGAGAATTATGTCAGATGCACTGGAAACGCATGTAGGGACAGTCAGCATTGGTGGCAGAACAGTCACCAACCAACGCTTTGCGGATGATATAGACGGACTGGCTGGAAGCGAGGAAGAGCTAGCCAACCTATTAAAGCGTCTCGACAAGACTTCATCGTCCTTTGGCATGCACATAGTGCAGAAAAGACGAAATTGATGACGAATAGCACCATCGGCATCGCCACTGTAATTAAGGTCGGGGAGGAAAGATTAGAGACAGTTGGCAGCTTCAAGTACCTCGGAGCAATATTCTCGGAAGAAGGCTCCAAGCCCGAATTGATAACCAGGATTGCGCAGACCACAACAGCACTAAAGAGGCTCAAGAAACTATGGAATTACAAAAATATAGCCCCCAGCACCAAAATCAGGCTGATGCGCTCATTAATCCTCTCCATTTTCTAATATGGCTGTGAGTCCTGGACATTAACAGTAGAACTTGAATGGAAAATAAAGGCGATGGAGAAGAGATATTTCAGAAGCATTCTTGGTATCTGCTATAGAGACCATATCACCAATAAACAAGAGAAAGAAAGGATTGGTGAAGTGATTGGGCAGTACGATGACCTCTTGGTGTCTGTAAAAAACGCAAACGTGAGTGGTATGGCCACGTGACCAGAAAACAATCGCTCGCCAAAGAAATCATGCAGGACACAACTAGAGGAGGTAGAAGAAGAGGAAGACAGAGAAAATGATGGGAAGATAACATCAAAGAGTGTACGGTATTATAACTAGGCGAAGCTATGCGTAGGGCAAAAGAACGATATGAATGGAGGATAGTTTTCATGTGGCGCCCCATGTGGCGCCCCAATGGTCCAAGGACTAAGGGACATGATGATGAAATGTAAAATGCGAAATTTAATGTAAAAATAAATATAATTTAACGTTGTTGCAGTTCTTAAATTTAAACACATTTACCTCCTGACCATCAATTAATTTGCTTCTATGCTTGTCATTGTTATACTGTGGACTTATTTTAACAAGAAGAAATCCGTTGTGGAAGTTGGGTTGGGGGGGGGGTGACACCATGAGACAAGATGGCGGCCGTGTTGACATCGCAGGGAAGTCTCTTAACATTTACTTAATTTTGGAATGTTTCTCTCAAATAATAAAAAAAGGAAACTGCACGAGTTTTTCGTGGGGGAAGAAGGAAGATTAGGATCTTGACACTCAGCTCCCACAAAGATAATGCATCAAAAGACTGGCGATGTTAACATCTGGCTCATTAATGCGCAGTGATCTGTCTCTCTGTGTTCAGAGTTCACGTGCGCCTAACTGGCAGCAGTGAGACCTCTCGAACATTTTCGCACATCAGAGCATGCTATCATAGCATGGAAATGAGTGCTACGTAAGTACTCCAATCAATCAATCAATCCAATCAACCATGAGTTTACCGCACCGGGTGACACCAACCCTAGCTACGTCACTGACACAATGACTACTAAATGGTACCGATGGACCCCGAAAGAAATATTTGATATAAAAATATACATCATCAGCATTGACAGTAATGACAGCATTGACGGTAATGCCAGCATTGACAGTAATGACAGCATTGACGGTAATGCCAGCATTGACAGTAATGACAGCATTGACGGTAATGCCAGCATTGACGGTAATGCCATCATTGACGGTAATGCCAGCATTCACAGTAACGATAGCATTGACAGCAATGACGGTAATGACATCATTGGCATCGATGGCCGCGTTGACAGCAATGGCAGCACTGATAGCAATGACAGTATTGACGGTAATGCACGTCAACAATAGACACCTATAAGAGAGACAGTGTATGTGAAATGGTGACTCTATCAGCATACGCCATACCACAGTTACGTGTCATTGCTCTACGTTAAGACAGCTTACACCCGAGCAGGCTCTCCTTGTGTTTGCCACCTCCACAAAACTTCCCAGCAGCTCATCTTGATTCTGGGTCGTGTCCGCTCGTCTGGCTTGAATCATAAACCCCTTGAATCCGTCATTTGTACAGGAGCTGAGCGTAACTGAAATGTATTCAATCGAAGCATTAAACTGGGGACATATTTTCAATGTACTCTGTTGAGCCAGGACTGGACATGGCTATGCTATCAGGTGTGTGAGCTTCTTTATCTTGGTTCAAGGGGCTCTTTTTTTTTACAATGGTAACATTGCTTGCCTGTCAGGGAAGAGGTAGGAGTAGACTATAAGATGACTGAATTGAGAATAGCGTAGTCAGAAGAGTGGGGGCACGATAAATTGGGAATAAAAGTGTCTGGGAATTACAGTGGCCTGAGTGGGTAAATTTGATGTAAATTTGAGTGGGTAAATTTGATGTAAATTTGAGTGGGTAATTTTGATAAAAATTTGAATAGTTAAATTTGAGGTAAATTTTAGTGGGTAAAAATGAGTTGGTAAATTTGAGTGGGGAAATATCTGTCGGGACATTTCTTTTGGGAAATTAGACCAAGGAAATTTGATTAGAGCAAGATGTGAGGAGTAATATAAGTGGGTTAATGTAAGTGATTTATTTAATACAGTGGATTAATATAAGTGATTTAATACAGTGGATTAATATAAGCGATTTAATACAGTGGATTAATAATATTGATTTAATACAGTGGATTAACATCGGTGGATTAATATATATGGATTATTATAAAGTTAATAATATAGTGGATTAAGATAGTTGACTAAGATAAGTAGAGTAATAATAGTAGAGTAATTTAAGTGGAGAAATATCAGTGGATTAATATAGTAAACTACGATAAGTAGAGTAAGATAAGTGGGTAAGATACGTGAAGTAGGATAAGTGAGGTAAAATAATGGAGTACGATACATTTTGTAAGTAGAGTAAGGTAAGTAAGTAAAGTTAGATAATAGAACTAAGATAAGTAGAGTAAGGTAAGGTAAGTACAGTTAGATAATAGAAGTAAAGTTAGACATTTAAAGTAAGATAAGTAGAGTAAGGTAAGGTAAGTAAAGTTAGATAATAGAAGTAAGGTTTGGTAAGTAAAGTTAGATAATAGAAGTAAGATAAGTAGAGTAAGGTAAGGTAAGTAAAGTTAGACATTTAAAGTAAGATACGTAGAGTAAGGGAAGGTAAGTAAAGTTAGATAATCGAAGTAAGATAAGTAGAGTAAGATTAGTGGATTAACAAAGCAGACTAAGATATTAGATTAAGATAAGTAGAGTTTGATAGCAGACTAAGATAAATAGAGATAAGAAGACTACAATAAGTAGAGTAAGATAAGTGGAGAAAGATAAGTGAAGTAAGATATGTGATGTGAGATATGTGAAGTAGGATAATAGAAGTAACTTAAGTAAGATAATTGAAGTAATTTAAGTAAGATAACTGAAGTAAGCTAAGTAAGATAACCTAAGTAAGTTAAGTAAGATAATTGAAATAAGTTAAGTAAGATAATTGAAGTAAGTTAAGTAAGATAATTGAAGTAAGTTAAGTAAGATAATTGAAGTAAGTTAAGTAAGATAACTGAAGTAAGTTAAGTAAGATAACTGAAGTAAGATAACTGAAGTAAGTTAAGTAAGATAATTGAAGTAAGTGAAGTAAGTTAATTGAAGTAAGTTAAGTAAGATAATTGAAGTAATTTAAGTAAGCTAAGGGAATTTAGATAATTAAAAATGATAAGTGAACTAAGGGAAGTGAAGTAACATAATTAAAGTAAGCTAATTGAGGTAAGATAAGTGAGGTAAGTTATGTTAAGTTAACTAAGCTTAGTGAATTTAGATAATTGACGCAGGATAAGTGAAGTGAAGTACAATTAGTTAATTAAGAAGAGCTAATTTTTACCAGTTGAGTAAAATAAAGGGAAAATGGGTCTGAAATTATAAAGTAGACAACTTACTTGAGACAGGCACTCCAGCTGTATAGTTGGCGGATGCCAGAATGGCTCTGTAGGGGGGTGGTGTGTGTTGTATGCCAAACCCGTGTGGTGGGATGAGATCATAGCACGCGCTCTCAACATTAGTGCCATCGGGGTGCCCTTGTGCCCCTGACACAAATGCGGCCAACATTAAGATGTAAATCATTCCTGTCTTCTTCCCACAGAACTGAAATTTAAAAGAAAAGGTTGGCATGTTCCATTAAATCATTCATACAAGACATAAGGTTTTATTTGTGAGATTTTCGCTCCACTGGCGAACATGGGGGCAGTGTTTCTTTCAGAAATTTTCCCCCGAGGGGGCACTTCGGGGGGGGGGGGGCAGTGCCAGTTTTTCAGTGGCCAGAGGCGTAGCTAAGGGGTGGCAGATGGGACATATGTCCCCGGGCGCCAGACTAGCGGGGGCATCTAATGGGCTAAAGTGTTAATGGACGAAAATAATAGGTTTCAGAGTTTAGCGGGGGGGGGGGGTTGTAAAAATTAATTTTGTCCCCTGTCATCAAAGACTCACGTCAGTGACGTAGAAGTGGGAGGGTCGAACATTTGGTCTTCCCAGGTGTCATTTTTTCTTTAGATAGAGCGGCGGGATTTTCGGACATCTGCAGAGTTTCTATCGAGAAAGGTAGCGTGGCAAAAAAGTTAACCCACCTAGGGTGGCGCTAACACTAGGCACGCCGCTGGGCAGTGTGTATATCAGCACCAAATTCGGCTGTCATGGCAAGTAGTTCTAATCGGGAAGTAGGGCAGCAGAAAATGTGTGATTATTTAACAATCTAGAGGTGCATTTTGGAGTATACAGGATTCGAATGTTTTGATAAGACTTTCATTTGATCGGGGAAAATAATTTTTCAAGCGTCAGTGGAGGCATTATGACGCTCAGTGCCATACATAAACTAAATTCATTTTGGTTGTGGTGCGCCGAAGAAAATCATTTGACACAAGATTAAATTCAACCCGTTAGTCACATTGATCGAGGTCAATGAAAAAGGGTGGCGGGGGGGGGGGGGGTAGCAGAAATTGAGGAATCCGAAGAGTTTGAGCAAAAGTGAGGGCAGGGGTCACCTTAATTTAAAAATAATAAATTCAAAATGCAGTGATGCATTGTGGTGCAAATTTTTCTTCTTCTTTTTCTGTCTATTAAGGGCCCGCGATCAATTTATTGATCATTATGGCTCCTATGAATGCAGATGGGATTTGCAATGTTTCTGTGCCTGGTGTTGATGCGGATATTTCACTGGTAACAAGAGTTACCTATTGAGGGTATCATGCACTCAGGGCTGGCCTTAGGCCACTGCAACCTATGCGGCCGCAATGGGTCCCACACTTTCATAGGCCCCGCCCCAAATTTGTTTTCTAATAAAAAATCGTAATTTTCACTTATTATCCTTATCCTCTACCCAGAATGGGCCCCGCGCAATCTGTTTCGCATTGGGCCCCGCAATTGTTAGGGTAGGCCCTGCATGCACTGTATTCAATGTATCTTTAAAACAATGTGTGAAGGGGCATTTCAAACGTTCATATATTTACTGTCTCGTAGAAAAATGCTAAGAATACATCAACATACACCAACTATGTGTGGACTACAAATCAGTTTATGATAGCATAGACAGGAAATACATGAACGATGTTGTGCTGGAACTTGGAGTCCTTAACAAACTTACCCGACTCATACATATGACGATTGATAACTACAAAAGTAGAATCAAAGTACAGAGGGAGTACTTGAGGGAGTTCCCAATCAATCTGGGCCTCAGACAAGGAAATCCGTGTATCCTTTTCAACATCACTTTAGAAAAAGCATTAGAAACATACGTGTGAGCACCTGAGAGGTGGTACAGAACAACCATAAGGAACTTTATAAAGCCAGCCACTGCAATTCCTGGCCTACACAGACGATATAGCGCTACTTGGTAGAAACAGCATTGATGATATAATTAAAACTTTCAGGGAATTTGAAGATATGACGGTCAAGGCTGGTCTTGATGTAAATAAAGCGAAGGCAATATTTATGATAATTTCAGGAAATACGCACTGATGACTTCATCAATATGAACATCTACGCCTTTGAGAGGGAAGCTACTTTCAAATATCTAGGGGTGACTATAAATAAGCAAGAGGAAATACAATCAGAGGTGCAAGAAAGAATAACAGCATGCAATCGTTCTTATTTCAATTTACAAAAGCTACTTCAAAGCAAAAATCTCGCTAAGGGAACAAATAAGGCAGTATACAACTCTATGACAAGACCAGTAGTGAGACTTGGTTCCTACCAGAAAAGCAGAGAACCTGCTAAATATATGACCCGATGATAGACAATTTTGTTTTGGGAATCTGTACAAACTAAGAGCTATATCAATTGTACAAATACCCATCCATAGTCACAACAATATAAAAAAAAGGCAGACTGCCCTAGGCAGGACACATTGAAAGGATGCCGGATTCTGGAGCAACAAAAACGATCTACAGGCAGAAACCTAGGGGCAGACGGCTCACCGGTCGACCAAGACTGAGATGGATTGACGATGTAGAGAAGGGCTTACAAAGGTTGGGGTTCACACAGGGCCCTAAATGGGATGAAGCGCCACTGATGTAAACATTTTTGACATTTGGGTGGGAAGCGCTAGAAATAACGATAATAACAGGACATCACTAACTCTTCCACCAGCACAATATTAAATAAATTCATTCCAGTTTTGAGCCCTTAGGGTATATTTTTATCGAGATATACTCCTTAGCTTAGACTGCCCCTTAAAACTTTATGGGCCCCGGAAATTTTTGATAAATTCAAAATGCAAGAATGCATTTTTTTACATACCGTAGTTACATTTAGTTTCGCATCATTATACACTTAACTGTAGAGCAACGGGAGAGATGCTAGTTAAGATTTTATGTGTCATTTGACCTAAGAGCCATCGTGTGAGGTCTGCAACCCACATAACTGCATGCGGTCTCGTATATTTTAGGGGCTTAAAGTTGGGCTGTAATTACATTAAATTATCAACTTTTACTGCTAGGTAGGGAAGGAAAAAACCGAAAAGTAGCACGGGTGCCATAAAAAGTCAAGCGACGTCTCTGCTTGACTAAGTGTGGTATGCAAAAAAAAAATTGAAAATTGAAAAGTAATGTATTTTTAAAGTTATTATTTTAAAATATTTTTGGGATCAACTACATAAAAATAATGAATTTACTACAAAATATTTTTAAAATTAAGAAAAAATAATTCCTTCCAAAAAAAATATCCATCCCAAAAAAGAAATGCTAAAATAGTTTTACATTTTGAACGAAAAAGAAAAACCAAAAACATACATTTATTTCAAAATATTTCCAAGTTTCACCAAAGTCAAAAAGAAAAAAAACTTTTCTGTACAAAAGGCTATAAACTACATCTTAATGGGTTTTCAAAATTGGTATTTATTTATAAATCATATGTAACCGACATAATTGTGCAGAAGTCAAGAACTGTTAACAAAAGACTCATATATTTATTAATGTGTGATTTTTTTTCGTATAAATTATTAAAGTTTCAATTCTCAATATTCAGTTGATTGAAATGTTAATTAAGAAATTTAGACCACTATAATTTGCTTCAGATCATTACAACTTGCCTCTTCGATATTATACTTGAAAACAATTTTTTTTACCAATTCCATATAATTTTTTTTAAATACTACCAAAAAGGGCATTTACAAGATAATCGAAATACTCGATTTTTTTTATTCGTTGTTTAAATATATATTATATTCTTTCTACTGGATTATCATCTTAAAATAAATTTTTTTAATAGTTCAAACAGCTGGGGAAGATTGTTTATTATTATTATATTAACAGAGAAAAGTCATTGGGGATTTAATAAATAAAGACAATTTTTTTTAAAAAATCATTTTACTCTGTTCCCGAAACTGTGTTAAAAATTAGAAACACTCGATTTAATAATAATGATGAAATTTCCACTATTTGTATGTAACCGGTAAATTCCTAATTTTTTGTTTTAAAATTATTATTATTATTTTTTTTTTAATTTTCATTTTATCTATGTCAGCATACATCTATGGAATCTACTACATTAAAATGTTTGCTAAAAATGATTTTTTAAAGCATGATGCTATTATAAAATATAATTTGAAAACAGATTGCACATGTTTATTACTTAGTAAGAACTATTTTTAATTTACAGACATTTATATCGATGAAAAGGTAGTTTAATACAGGGTTATTAAAATGTCTTTCAACTTTTGCAGCTGCAAAATGTAATTAAATAAAAGATACCGATATCTGCGAATCAGAAAAAGTAAGATTTAGCTTATGATCAGGAGCGGCCAATTTTCAAAACAATACGATATTTATAATCGATTTCTGCGAGCCTGTAACAAGATTAACCTGAACGCTATGGATCATCAATATATTGAACAAAACGATATTTTATTTGTTCCAATAATTGTAATCGATTAAAGGCACACATTTCAAGAACTTTAAAAATGTTATAAAAATTAAATTTAGAGTAGTTTTTTTTTTTTTTTAAATTATTTTTTCTTACACTTTTTCCCCCGGGGGGGCACTAGACTTGCTCCGGGGGGGGCAGTGCCCCCCGGAGGTGCCCCCCCCCCGGAGGTATGCCTGAAAGAAACACTGCATGGGGGGACGGGAGTTGCTACCATTTTGAGAGGGTGATACGCTAAGTATTATCGACATAATTTAACAGATGTATACGAGGGGGGGGGGACGCAATGATGGGAGCTAGTCCCAAGCAACATTTATTCAAGGTATGCCTCTGGGTCTATGTGATTATCACGGGCGTCCACAGATTTCTGTGAAATATATTTGTATTTCTTTTTTTTTTTTAAGCAAAACAAAAACGGGCAGTGAAAATTTAAAATAATAAATTTAGAAAGCTAAAATTTTATTACTATTTTTACTACTATTTTTTTTTGTCAGTTTTTTAAAACATATTTTTTAGTTCATAGAAAGCCGAGGTGCGCTCTACGTGGTTTTTAAAGCTAAACCTAAAGTTAAAATTGTATCTATAATGTAAATAATTATAATGAACCATTTCTAATAAGAAGCGAAACATAATTTGGCTGCCGCTGCTCATCTTAAGAAGTACTCCTTTGAACCGTGCGTATAAACTCAAATTTCTCCCTTTATACTTTAATAAATACAAAAGGCTGTAGGGCCCATTTGATTTTGTAATACATTTATCACTTTTTTAAACAGATTGTTGATAATTTTTCAATAACAATACGGTCTTTAACTTTAGGGAATTTTAAAAAAGGGACACTGTCGGAAAATTTAATAAGATTTTCGTTAAAAGTAATCTTTCCTTTTCTCATATTTGAATAAAAACTTCTTCATCTTCCTGTCATTGTTGCAGAATCTGGTGTTAGGATTTCATTCCTGAATGAAGACTTTTCAAACAAAAGAACACCTTTTTAACACGGGTAAAATATTAAAGTTGTTATTTTGATTCAGATGGTGATAAATAAAAAAAATATGGTCAAAAAGATTTCCAATCGGCTCAAAACGGTATGTTTTTTAATCAGTGGCTTCTTTCATCAAAGAATTGGCATTCTTTTTCTTTTTTTCCTGCCTTTTTTCTTCATCGTTTTTTTCAACCGAAAATTGATCGACGGAAATTTGATCGAACGGAAATTTGGTCGAATTTTTTTTTTTTAGTTTACACGTTGAAATTTTGCGTCAAATTTCTTTTTGAACGCATTATTTTGTTTTACTATATAGTATAGGGCGTTCAAAAAGAAATTTGACAAAAATTTTAACGTGTGAACTGAAAAAAGATTCGACCAAATTTCCGTTCGATCAATTTTCTGTTGACGAAATTTCTTTCGATCAAATTTCCAGTAACCACAACTGACACCACTAACACAACTAACACAACTGACACCACTAACACAACTGACACCCCTGACACACAATCTCCCCCAAACAAAAAATAAAATTAATGTTATTTAGTTTTAAAAAGTGTTGATCTGAAAAGTTTCTCACAGACTGGGGATGGCAGGAAAATAAACGAAATTTTATAATTAAAAACTTTTTAATGCACGCTCATATAATACATCTCTTTCAATGCAATTTGTTGAAGATTCAAATATATCTTAATTGTAATATGATGGGATTTCCACGAAAACTAACTGCAAATTTAAAAACAATTTTTTTAAAAATTCAGATGACTGAAATGTAATAATACAAACCGTCCTCTAAACATTCGGGGTAAACATTCGACATCCTCTAAATATTCGGCGTCCTCTAAACATTCGGCGTCCTCTAAACATTCGTTGTAAACATTGGCCGTCCTCTAAACATTCGCTGTAAACATTGGCCGTCCTCTAAACATTCGGCATCCTCTAAACATTCGGCGTCCTCTAAACATTCGGCGTCCTCTAAACATTCGGCGTCCTCTAAACATTCGCTGTAAACATTGGCCGTCCTCTAAACATTCGGCGTAAACATTAGGCATCCTCTAAACATTCGGCGTCCTCTAAACATTTGGCGTCCTCTAAACATTCGGCGTCCTCTAAACATTCGCTCTAAACATTCGGCGTCCTCTAAACATTCGCTGTAAACATTGGCCGTCCTCTAAACATTCGCTGTAAAGATTGGCCGTCCTCTAAACATTCGCTGTAAACATTGGCCGTCCTCTCCATGTTTGAAAAGAGCTCGACTCATCAACAAAAACGCTACGAGTGCAGAACATGTATCGAACCACGGCAAAGAAATCTCAACACTGCAAAAAAGTCCCACCATGGCAAAGAAGTCCCACCATCACAAAGAAGTCCCACCATGGCAAAGAAGTCCCACCATGGCAAAGAAGTCCCAAAATGGCAAAGAAATCTCAACACTGCAAAAAAGTCCCACCGTGGCAAAGAAGTCCCACCATGGCAAAGAAGTCCCACCACGGCAAAAAGCCCCACCACGGCAAAGAAGTCCCACCACTGCAAAGAAGTCCCACCATGGCAAAAAAGTCCCACCATTACAAACAAACAAAGACATCTCAATTAAAAATTTTAATGGAAGTGTTGTTTTTTTTTTTATAAAAAGACATTCGTAATAGCACATCTCTTTCAAGAGATTGATCATTGCGATCAAAATATGTAAATCATGAAGTTACAGAAGATCTTCCTTATTTTAATTATATATGTTTTTTTTTAAGTTTACATATTGAAACTCATAAAAACACAATTTAAAAAATATTTTTTTAAATTTAAAAATAAGATAATTTAAATTTCTTAAAATGCATTACGCAAAGAAACACTGTTCAGGAGTGTAGATGAGCACTGTATGAAGCCAACAGATTCGAATGAAATGGATACGAAACATAACTATGGTATTTTTGTATTAATTTTTAAAATTATTTTCTGCACAGACTGTTCACAAAATCCCGGCTATAATGGCTAAACTCTAAAATGAGGAATAAAATTTAAAGTTAGATCTGAGCTCACCCACCCTCACCCGTCCACTCAACCTAGGCTTGCCAGACGTCCGGCAAAAGGAGGACATGTCCTCCTTTTTAGCTCATTGTCCTCCGTCCGGCAGGCAAAGCTAAAATCTTGTAAAATGTCCGGCTTTTCTTACATTTTATATTTTAATTTTTATGTATCGTTGTTACAACTATTACATCGTATGTTTACGTTGTTACAATGTACAAAGTCTGTGCATTTCTGCGAACCAGTCGATCTTAGTCCTTCTCACACTACGGAAAACTCACGCGCGTTCCGTTTGCTTATACGAAAAATGACGCAAAACCATTTTAACCAATACTGCAATCTTAAATCATTTGTACAAGACAAAAATGAACAGTTTTTTTTTTAAAGACTCTTGCATGAACAGTGGAGTTTATTTTTCCAAAGTTGCCCAAATAAATGTTTCTTTTCAGAGTTTGCCCAAATGAATGTTTCTTTTCAGAGTTACTTAAAATTTGTGAATTTTTCTTCTGTATTCCTGGACACAATGGCAATGTGGAAAGAATGTTCTCCTTGATTAATACTCAATGGACAAAGGAAAGGAATAGACTCTTACTAGACTCTGTAAAGGGCATTAATCTTACAAAGTACAACTTGAAGAATCTTACACGTGAACAGTTTTATGCATATGTGATTGCTAACGAGGATCTTCTGCGAAAAGTTGGCTCCTCCGAGAAATATGTCATGTAATTAATAAAGATTATAAGGTAATTGGCTATTTAAATGATGCTTTTGGACATTTTGAAAAAGGCGTCCATTGAATTTGTTTTTTTTAACGTGGCTGTATCTTGATCGATTCACTAAAAGTAAGATACACTTAATTGGAAGCGATTACAATAAAATTGTGCTGACTTTGACTGTTTCTTGGTCGATTCACTAAAAGTAAGATACACTTAATTGGCAGCTATTACAATAAAATTGTGCTGACTGTGACTGTTTCTTGGTCGATTCACTAAAAGTAAGATACACTTAATTGGCAGCTATTACAATAAAATTTTGCTGACTGCGAGTTTAATCCGGGACGACTCAAATAAAAAATTCAAAATTTCCTCCTTTGTGTCCTCCGTTTTGTCTTATCATGTCCTCCTTTTGGTTTCCACGTATCTGGCAACCCTAACTCAACCGTACCGCGAGGCCATACGCTGTCGACCACGACAGTTTTAGCAACACTGTCAACTCGCGAGAAAGACTCAATAATCATAACCATAATAATCATAATAATCATAATTAAAATCTCTAGGGCACTTGTTTTTTTACACCAGATCCGGGTATTTTGAGAAAATACCCGGGCGGTCCAATGGTAACAAACAAACAAACAAAAAGGGTTAACTTCACATTTCCTATAATATGCAACGAAATCTACTGCCCTATGTCGTAGTGAGACTGCATTGCCGTCGTCAATCGGTTGTGTCAAGAAATAACCCACTGATGGGAACAGGCCGTTGCCGGATCTCCGAATAGAGATGACGATGTACGCATGAAGATCGCCGCGTGACAGAGGAACATAAACGATGTCAACGCCGAACATTGGTCGTTTCCCCCATATCAAAACCCTCCAACCTAAGTTACCCGAGTTCAGACGTCACGCATGAGGCTCGCTGCGTGGCAGCATTGTCTTCCCCACTCAATACTATTACTATAAAACGTGGAGTTTGAGGGGTGGGGGTGCACTTTTGAAGAGGAAGGGCAAACAGAATAAATATATATAAAATATAACGCTCCACAATTGGAATTGGGAGTAGATAGAAAGACTTTAATGGGGGGGGAATATTTAAATGACTATCGTTATGATTCCTTAAAACAGTGGTTCTCAACCTTCCTAATGCTGCGACCCTTTCACAGAGTCCCTCATGTTGTGGCGACCCCCAACAACAAAATTAAGTTCGTTGCTACTTCATAACTTTACTGTAGAGTATATTTGTTTTCCGATGGTCTTACCGTGACCCCTGGGAAAGGGTCATTCGACCCTCAAGGGGGTCGCGACCCACAGGTTGAGAACCGCTGCTTTAAAAGATGAAATTAAAAAAAAAACAAGTTAAATAAAAGGGGATCGAAAGCAGGTCGGGCCTCTTTTATCGGGCTAGTATTAAACCAGTGGTTCTCAACCTTCCTAATACCGCAACCCCTTAACACAGTTCATCATGTTGTGGCGACCCCCAATCACAAAATTAATTTCGTTGCTACTTCATTACTGTAGAGTACGTGTGTTTTCCGATGGTCTTATGCAAAATAAAAATACCAATGACAGTTGAGAATGAAAACAAATTAATGTAGACTTTCTGAACCATATCACCATATGGAATCAACCAAGTGCTTTCTTACTAGTGGTCCTCCATTTATCTTCATTTCTATTCTCAGCTTTTTGTTTCAATTTTAAAACATTTATTTTAAATTAATTATATTTCAATTATTTTACCTGCTTATGTAATGATGTAAGATGCAAGTTGCAGTTTTGAAAAAAAAAACAAAAAAAAATAATTTTTTAAACCGTGCGCCTGTCGCCTTGGTTTCTACACAGAGACTGACGGAACTAAATTGTGATCTGTGAACACTTCCGTAAAAAAAAAACAAAAAAAAAAAAAAAAACTAATTTCGAATAATTTATTATTTCTTGCTTAAGTAATATTTATCAAAATTGAGTGAAAATTGGTAAATAGATACTATAACATAAATTTGTGAACAATGTATTTGACCATTTTATGTTTTTTTTATACATCAGAAGGCGATGAAAGTTAATATTGGGGGGGGGGGGGGTGTGGCATATAATAATGTAAACATCTCCAAATCCGTTTATGTTACAGATTTTATCCTTGGTATGCATTTAGGTTTAATATTAATCATATTTTTTAAATAAGCGAACATTTGCGTTCAGCTATTTTTTATAAAGAATATGTACAAATTACATGGCAAAAGGGGGTGGTGTATTAAAATTTTAATACAGTTTAGGGGCATTCGAAAAGTGTAAGGTGCCATACATAAGGGGTTGCAACCTCGGTGGTATTTTTTATTAACAGTTATTACACTTTTAATAACGTATTTGTGTACTAGAGGGAGGGGTAATGTTTCTAATGTATTTAACCTTACTCAGTTTCGTGGAGTGGAAAAAAGCTTTGTATCATCTTTTGAAATAAATAAATATTTGTCATTACCATTGTCCGAAAATACAACTGAATGGCGTTGACACAATAATAAACAAAGGAAATTCGGATTTACTATATTTTCTAAATATACATTTCAATGGCCTGAAACATTGCTGAAATATGTTCGAGTATACAGTACAGCAAAATCCGATGCAGTTGCATATGTACAAAATTGATTTTTATATAGACAATAGCTCAATATGCCTTCCATTATAACCCAGGTAACAGTGTATCACATCTTCTAGTGAATATAATAGTTATACCTCTCATATAGCCCGCTGGCACCCAGGGCCGTCTTTACATCAGTGGAGGCCCTGGGCACAGAAATGCACTGAGGCTCCTAACCCTTAATATACTCAGGGCCGTACGAATGAGGGGGCGAGAGGGCCAATCCCCCCCCCTGGTGGCAATATCAAGGGGTGGCGCAATCGCCTTAAGATAGGCCCTTTACAGTGAATCAAACAATAAAATCCAATGCACTTCACATTGACAGATGTGGCAAAATCGTCTAGTGCGGACTGGGCATCGCTTTTCCTGGGAACTGCTGTCTGTAGCCTACTTTACGAGTAATGTTACGCGTTTTGATCAGTTTCATTCAGAGTGGGGGAAGCATTTCGGGCGTTCGGTGGAGGGCATCTATCAGCCCCGAAATTAGGAATTTTGATGCCCAGGGCCAGCTTTCACTACTTCGCCACCGTGATACATAACCATAAATTCATTCTGGTAATGGAGCGCACTGAAGGTATGCTTTTAGCCCCAGCTTAGTTTCGTCCTTAGAATCTTTATAGTCCAACTATGTCTTACCTAACTAAATGAAAAATCATAATTTAGTCCGTTAAAAAAAAATCTGTTTAATTTATTACATCCAGGTTTTTTTTAAAAAAAGATCAAAATGTGTCAGTACTATCACTTTAATTGGGGAGGGACAAGAGATCGAGGGCGCCGAACGAAACTAAGAAATAGGGTTGGAGAGAGGTCTCAGTAAGTCCCTCACTATAACATTTTTTTTTAAATTCAACATAATGGGATGCATTTTGGCGCATACATGAATTTAGTTCTGCACTTAACCGGCTAGCAACTTTGGCGCATACATGAATTTAGTTCTGCACTTAACCGGCTAGCAACAGAGAAGACGCTATAGTTGAAATTTAGATTGCCTTGACCATGCTTGGGTTACACAATTTATTTAAATTTTTAGCTGTATATAAATAGTAATGTTTCATAATTTTGTCTGAAACTATTTATTTCTTTAAACTAATTCAACAATGAATGAATATACATATTTTATTTTTAAAAAAAAATTCCGTTCATAACAGTTGATTGTTATTTTTTTTTTTTTTTTTAAACGACAAACAATCGATTCGCATGTCATTTTATTTATAATTATCATTAAGGATTTAATTTAAAATCCAAGTAGGTTTTTCCCCTACTTAGAGGCGTGAGACCCTGGGCAAGTGCAGAGAGTGACCATGCCTTAAGACGGCACTGCTTTTTCTCCACTAATTTCACTACTGTTACTGAGAAGGGAGCACCTGGTTTTAACATCTTAGTCTGAAATGAATTTAAACACACATTTTTTTTTCCGATTCATATATGGAAACAGGGAAAACGTGTTGATGAGAGTTATTCCCCTTTAAATTAAGAAGTATATATTTTTTTCGTTGCATATATGGGAGAAGTATCCAATTTGTGATTCGCATTTGTAAATAAATAGTAATTTTAGAATGTGCCAATAATATCGTGGCTTAAAAAATTGGGAAACGTGCTGTCCACTGACTTTAAAATCAAAATTCGATTGCGAAAGTCTTTCAAAATGCATTAACTACAACTAAAGAATGATGCCTCTAAAAGAGCGAGTCTCCTGGAAGCGTGAGGTCCTGGGCCCAGTGCCTAGTGGGCTCATGCCTAAAGACGGCACAGCTGGCACCCAACATCGCTGACATCGGTCCAAAATTGTAACTTTGACACATGGGGGGGTGGGGGAGGGGGGAGTGGGTATAGACATATAACATTAAAGCGAACATAATAGGTCTTAGCCCCTAGTCGTCGGCTCATTCTCAAAAGTAACCGTTCTCATAGATCTTCACAGCCATTTACTGTTTCAAACATATACATATATGTATATAAAAAAGGCTGCACCTATTGGTAAAAGGGTATCAGAATTGAGAGGTTGGAATTAAAAAACGATTAAAAATATTATTGTTGGGTTTGTAAGACCAAAATGAGGTATCAAATGAAAGATAATTGGATGTATTATAAGTTTGTAATCTTAATTCTTCAGTTTTACTAAAATAAACTAATGACATCCGAATAGCATTGAGTCTAATGGTACCCGGGTGCGAATGGCGGCGCTGCGTGTCCGGGTCCATTTTGACTAATGCTATTCGAATGTTATTTGTAGTATATAGCCCTTTCGTAAAAAAAAAAAAAAGTATCATAAAATGAAAATAGCATGAAGGATTGTACTAATTTAAGTCCAACATATATCTGGACAGTAAATGGATCAAACTCACTATGCCATGGACAGAAAAAATATATGTGCTATTGTCAGCAGGGCCTCGGCATTATATAACTTAAGCTTGGAAAAAAAGGGGTTTGGGTGCCTGCTATAGGACAAGAGACCGCCCCCACCCCCCCCCCACAATGTTTGCCATTTAAAGTGGTTCGCAACCACTTGACACGACCCCCCCCCCACCCCCAAGTAATGGGATGAGACCGGGGGTGGTTTGTCTTGTCCGAATATTGTGAGGATATTGAATGAACCTAGCTATTTTTCCCAGTTCGCCTATAGTACATGAGCGGCATCTTTGGTAAAACAATCCCATGGATTACATGTCGACCGATAGATTTTTGTGAAGCCCACTTTGCTTGTGACGGTCCGCTTCTTGAACACGGCTTAGTCCCAACGTGAGAGGAGTCGGCTCGGAGGGGTACTGTGAATCAGAAGATCACATAGATCCCGTCTGAAGACAATAAGTGGAGGGCGGGTCTGCACAACATACGGCCCGCCAGCACCCACTTTGCGGCGCGCGAAGTAACGAAATATTCTTTACTCTTATTTTCTTAATAGCTTTCCCCCTTTGTCCTATTTTCTTTCGGCCCGCACAAGGTTTCCATGAAGTATTACGGTCCGCCTTACATTTTGATTTGTGCAGGCCTGGTGGAAGGGATGAGAATTACCTGCTAGTATCAGGGGCAGCAAGAAGCATAGGACATTTTTAAAGAATACTTTTTTGGCAATCACAGGATAGTTTTCGAAAAAAAAAATAGTGTTTGTTTTTTTTTTAAGAATCTCAATTAGATTCATGAATTTTATCTTGAACACAAATTTTCTCGCTGCTTGGTGCAGTAATAGGAAATTTTTTTGTTTTGCGCTATTGAAATGAGCTTAAGAATTATGCGGACTGTCATAAATTGGGGATAATTATTTCATAATCAATGCATAAGTGTATGAACACATTCTACGAGAGCCTTAAAGCAACAGTACGCTAATTCTTCAAAATCAACCACCCCAACCGATTAGTGCGAACATAATATATGGATGGCTCATTTGAGCCTTAGGGTCAGGTCGGCTTGACAGAAGAGGCGTTGTGAAAACCTACCCGTAATATGAGCTTGCATTCCCTACCCCCCCCCCCCCCACGACAGTCTAGCCTTGACCCATATACACCTGGTGGAGGTTTTAAAATTAAAAATGTCTCTTAGTGTGGGAGGTTGTGTATCTGAGTGAGGGAGGTTGTGTACCCAAGTGTGGGAGGTTGTGTATCCGCGTGTGGGAGGTTGTGTATCTGAATGTGTGAGGTTGTGTATCTGAATGTGGGATGTTGTGTATCCGAGTGTGGGAGGTTGTTTTTCTGAGTGTGGGGGGTTGGGTATCTGAGTGTGGGAGAAAGTGGGCAGTGTTGCTGATCCGGAATAGACAGGACTGCGCTAACCTACGCAAATCTATTTAATTATGTAACATCGAGTTTCGTGTTGACTCGTCCGTTTATTATTTCTTCCCATGTGTGTCCTATTTAGTGTGTATCTATTATATATACATTATATATAATTATAAATATATTACATATATAAAATAAGTGGATTTAACTTATTATGGGCAGTGTAAAAAAAAATAGTAAATGTTGCGCACGTTATACAAATAGATGACCTTTTAAACAAAGTTCACTGCTGTTGTGTTGCTTTTTTAAAGTAGACTCATCATTTAAAGCGGGCGCCTCTCTTCTTGCTACACAGTGAGCAGGCTAACTTTTTTGATAGGTGCAAGGCTGTGCAGTGGGAAAGCGGCACCCGGGACGAAGCCCGAAAATTCCGCCCCTAAACATGTAGAAAAAGTGCAGCCCGGTGCGAATTATTTCATAGCAAGACGATTTTGGCGCCCCTTGTCTTTGTGAAGGACAAGGGATATTATCGTTTAAATTCACTTTCAATGTCATATATAAATACGATTTTCACGCCCCGTGATATAAGCGCCCGAGACGGGTGCACCCTTCACACCCCCTTCCTTCGCACGGCCCTACATAGAGGGATAACACTGAGAACGTTTCTGTTTGAATTATAATGTGGGGCGGCAATACGCGCGACCGCTTGAAGAAGGTAAAGGGCAAATTCTTGTAAGGCAAGGGGTGTTACCACCAGAAAGTGTTTACGTTACTCGAGTGAATGGAGGGCCGCGTCCTTATTGTAGCGTGACCGACAGTCACTGGTTGTATATTACGGTATATATCTTATATACAACTTTAGATGTGACAGTGTGAAGAGTAAAAATGAAAATAAAAACTCCTTAAAAATATGCCTCTTGTATGACATGTCGGCCACAGTCCTGTGTGGGGCATTCTAAGAGTAGAGTAGTGCTATGGTAGGATAGGCCACAGACGGTGTTCCCCAAACTACGTCACTGGGGCCGTTGCCAAATTATTTTTTTCATTTAATATCGCGATGAGCCTATTCCATAGGACTCTTTTATCAGCACATTCCATAGGATTCTATTCTCATCTAATTCCATGGGACACTGCTATCAACATATTCAATTTGATTCAATTTTCAGCTAATTCCATAGAACTCTATTATCAGCTAATTTCATGGGACTCTATTCTCAGCTAATTCCATGGGACTCTATTCTCAGCTAATTCCATAGGACTCTATTCTCAGCTAATTCCATGGGACTCTATTCTCAGCTAATTCCATGGGACTCTATTCTCAGCTAATTCCATGGGACTCTATTCTCAGCTAATTCCATGGGACTCTATTCTCAGCTAATTCCATGGGACTCTATTCTCAGCTAATTCCATGGGACTCTATTCTCAGCTAATTCCATGGGACTCTATTCTCAGCTAATTCCATGGGACTCTCTTATTTATTACCATTCCATGCTAACCGTTTGTTGGCTCCCTTACCGACAAAGTAAGTTTAGCGAACCGGAGCCGGTCCGAGGACTTTGGGTCGTGACTTTGGGACAAAGTAGGCTAGGGCAGGGCAGTTTTGTGGTATTTAAGGCCAATGACTCACCGTACTGTACGCCAAACAGCCTGGTAAGAATGATTTAATGTTTACATTTGCCACAACGCAGTAGCGGAACTATTTAAAACAGTGGATTGAGAGACCGGAACCAAGATTCAACAACCTCCACACGCACACACACCCACCCCCGCTCACTATTTGACATTGCGCTTATACTTATACAGCGCACCTTCAACATGGCCACATGACTTCTCGAGGTTATTTTCTTCTTCTTATCGTTCTGTTCTTTAAAGATATGTGTCATGTGTATATCCATCCAAGATCATAAGTTAAATCTTTTTCTTCCTTCTTATCGTTCTGTTATTTAAAGATATGTGTCATGTGTATATCCATCCAAGATCATAAGTTAAATCTATTTCTTCCTTCTTATCGTTCTGTTCTTTAAAGATATGTGTCATGTGTATATCCATCCAAGATCATAAGTTAAATCTATTTCTTCCTTCTTATCGTTCTGTTATTTAAAGCTTTGTGTATATCCTTCCAAGATTCAGCATAAGTTAAATCTATGTTTTCCTTCTTATCGTTCTGTTCTTTAAAGATATGTGTATATCCTTCCAAGATTCAGCATAAGTTAAATCTATTTTTCCTTCTTATCGTTCTGTTCTTTAAAGATATGTGTCATGTGTTTATCCATCCAAGATAATAAGTTAAATCTATTTTTCCTTCTTATCGTTCTGTTCTTTAAAGATATGTGGATATCCTTCCAAGATTCAGTTAAATCTATTTTCTCCTCATTAAGCCTGAATGCGTTGTAAAATGATAATGAAATGTTTTTTATTAGCTTCTAATATTCTAAAACAATGAACTCGTGCACATGAAATTTAGCATGGGCTGTTGCGCCACCACCTCCCCTCTATCCGGCCCTCGGGAGGGTTGGGCACAACAAGTGTCTGGGCATATTTTCCTCCCGAGCTGAGAGATATTTGCATCACCGTTGGCAACTGTAATTTATAGTTATGGGACCTACTCTAAGAATAAAACTTCAATTAAGGTCTGTTAACCTCATTTTTATAAGACATCCGTTTTTCTAGTAAACGATACCTTTGAGTACCTGAGTACCTTTGAGTACCTTTGAGTACCTGAGTACATGTGAGTACCTGTGATTACCTGAGAACATGTGAGTACCTGAGTACCTGTGAGTACTTGTGTGAGTACTTGTGAGTACCTGTGAGTACCTGAGTACATGTGAGTACATGTGAGTACATGTGAGTACCTGAGTACATGTGAGTACCAGTGAGGTTTTGAACTAATTTTTGTTAACTAATAAGGTAATCGAGAGTATTATTACTGCCCTATGTCGTAGTGAGAGCGCATCGCCCTCAGACCTAACTAATGCTTTACTTTTCAATGCTTGGATTCCCAGCTGTTGTAGATCTTTTTCCACATCATCCACCCATCTAAGCGTAGGTCTGCCTTTGAGCCGTTTTCCTCTGGGGTTTTGGTGATGCAACCTCTTCACTCTTCTGTGATTACCTGAGTACATGTGAGTACCTGAGTACATGTGAGTACTTGTGAGTACCTGAGTTCTTGTGAGTACCTGTGAGTACCTGAGTACCTGTGAGTACATGTGAGTACCTGTGAGTACATGTGAGTACCTGAGTACCTGGAGTACCTGAGTACCTGTGAGTACCAGTGAGGTTTTGAACTAATTTTTGTTAACTAATAAGGTAATCGAGAGTATTATTATTATTTTGTATTTTAAATCCAACAATATATATTTTATTTTAAAAACGTTTAAACAATTGTATACTTCAATTCGAAGAGGATCGTATTCACTCAGCACACAAAGCACACCATGCACATTACACATAGTTAACTATACATATAACAGAAATTAACTGTACACATCACACAAAGGTAACTGTAAGTTTTACACATCACAGAGAACCGCTATAATTGAAAGGGTTATCCAAAGTTGTTTTTAGCCGCAAAGTCGGATCTAAGGCCTAACTTTCTGCCATGCTCATGGAGTAGGCGTGTACTAGGGGCTGTGTGTGCACACTTGGTTAAACAATGGACATGCCATCAATCCATGTCAGCTCTCAGCCGTGGTAAACATGAATCTGTCACTGTCGTGGAGATGATTGGTCGGTGAGTGTCGCGTGGTGTCGAGGACACGTGTTGGACCACGACCTACTAGAACTCTAGTGGGTCATGGTTGGACTTAGAAGAAAAACTGACTACGTGGTTCCTGTGTGTGTGTGCATGTGCGTGCGTGCCTGTTAGTGTGTGTGTGAAATGAAAGCAACTGCTAAAATATCTAAATCCCACTGAAAATGTTGAACAATTCTTCTGTATATCAACTATGACAAGGTTTTTCAAATTAAAGGAAGTCGTATCTAAAATTGATAAACAATATTTTGAACGCTCAAAAAGAATCGACTACAGATATATGAAAATCCGATGTTTTTGCTTAGGAAATGAGAATATTAACCTGCAGTATCTGTGTATCTTGGCTCTTCTCTTGGTTCGCGAGCGCTGTTAAAGCAAAGCGCCATCTACTGGGAGGAATGACAATAGCTATGAACGGACAGCATGTTTTCTGCTTCATTTCAATATACGTTTCTTTGCATAGCGAGGTACACGATCAACGAGGGGGCAGTTCTTACAATTTCAGCGTGCCGTGAACTGACGCACCAGCAGACATCACACAGTGAGGACAGCTTGCGAGTTATGCGGTCAAATTCCTTGATCTTGTGTGACCCTAGGTTGTGAGCGGGTCTTCACTTGGTGGTGTGTTCACTACAGACAGGGCTGTCACTTGTAATGTTGCCAACAAGAGTCCAAAAGAAAAAAATATTTGGCTTGAACCGCGGCTTTTTGTTACTGAACTAACTTATTGACCGGTACTCAATTTGTTGACTTTGTTTCGCGTTTTTAAACGTATTTTTTTTTTAATATGCCATCCATCCATCCCCGGTGGCGCTGCAGCCCATGTAGGGCTTTGCCCTGCCCCACTACTTCCTTCCACTCAATCCTTTCCAATGCTTTTCTTTTCTATGCTTGGATTCCCAGCTGTTGTAGATCTTTTTCCACATCATCAATCCATCCATCCATCTAAGCCTAGGTCTGCCTTTAAGCCATTTTCCTCTGGGGTTTTGCTGATGCACCCTCTTCACTCCTCTGTCATTGTTGGCCTTCTCATTAAATGCCCCGCCCAGAGTAGCCTGCCCCCTTTTTAAAATGTCTGCTACTATCGCGGGATCCTGATAAAAGACTACGATTGTACAAATATAGACTGTACAATTCCCGGTTGGTTCGTATCATCCATCCATATTCATCATTTGTCGGTGTTCTGGAGTTGACACATTTTTAAAATATTGGTGAATGTTACTATTTAAACCTTAAATATAGAAATATCACACTAAAACAAATGAAACAGTTCTCTACTTCGAAATATCCGTATATATTTGTCATACATATATATATATATATATGTGCATATTGTATTATGTTTTTATATAATTACTTTCTTTATTTTCTTTACTTTCACACTTACATGGTTCCCTTCAGGTGCCACAATAAGTGATAAAATATCTTTGAAAAAGTGCAAAAATAAAAAAAAAGTAGTGTTTTTGAACACAGCCCTTGGCCGGACGATACTCACTGCGTTAAAGCACCGATGGGACATCGGGATTGTGAGTACAGGCGTAGACCTGTGCGCATGTTCGTACCCCGAAGTATCGTTCGTTAACCGAGACAAATATGATTCACAATTCATAAACCTCGTTCGTGATCCGAGGTGTCACTGTACCTTAAACAGGGCCGTCTTAACAACATAGGAGGCCCTGGGCACAGCAATGCACTGGGGCCCCTTAGCAATACAACATATCTGGGCCGTGAGAAAGGGGGACGAAGGGGGGGGCACTCGCCCCATGCTTAAACGGTGGGTGGGGGGGGGGGGCAAACAGTTCCTGTTCCCCACCAACTCACCAAGAGGAATAAAAAAACTTCGATGATTTGAATTTATTTATAAAAAAAACAAATTATTCAAAATCAATAATAGTTTTAAAACATTATCAGAAATGAACTACAATAAATAATCACGTATCACAGAGGATGATAAATTATCATTATTGACTGATAGATAGAATAAATTAATTAATATAAATCAACATAATCGTTTGTATAATTTATTTAGAGATAATTATTTTTTATTGTTTTGAAGTCAATGGTCTTTAGGATGTCATTTTCCGTGCACATAAGTGAAAGCCAGTTCAAAAGCAGTTTTTGTCCCATTGAATTGCGAAGCTGATTCTTACCTTATTTTTTTTCGATTCATATCTGGGGAAAAGTAAAACTTGTTGACGAGAGTTATTCCCCTTTAATATTTTCAAAACTGTCCAACTTTGATTCGCATTTATAATATTAATTTTGGAATGTGCTGATAAATATATCGTGGGCTAAAAGTGGGAAATCGGGAATTTTAAATCTAATTAAATTGTCAAAGTCTTTCAATATTCATTAAAAAATATGTAAAGAATGATGCCTCTATAAGAGTGAGTCTCCTAGAAACGTGGGACCCCCTACAAGCGTGCGGCTCTGGGCCAGTTCCCACTGGCCCCATGCCTTAAGACGTCACTGACCTTAAACATAAAAGAAGACCAAATGTCTCAAAATATTTTTTAGTCAGCGTGCCTCCAGATTTTACCAAATGCGGTCTATATCAAACTAGATCTTACCCGGGTGCAATTGTTTTAACCGGGTCCGGGTATTTTGAGAAAATACCCGGTGGGTCCAGGTGCTACCAAAAAAAATAAAAGAGTCAACGTCTCATTTTATATAACATGCAACAAAATCTACTGCCCTATGTCGTAGTGAGAACGCATTGCCTTCGTCAACCGTTTGTGTCCAAAAAAACCTACGGATAGGAACATGCCGTTGCCGGAATACCTAGTAAGAGTGCTAAATTACATATTAGTGAGAGGGTTACTCCCCTTAAACTGTCGCCCCTCTCCAGCTGGCCTAAACTACCACTTCTTTCAATCTGGCCTAAACTGCCACTCATCTCCACCTGGCCTAAACTACCACTTCTTTCCAGCTGGCCTAAACTGCCACTCATCTCCACCTGGCCTAAACTGCCACTCATCTCCACCTGGCCTAAACTACCACTTCTTTCCAGCTGGCCTAAACTACCACTTCTTTCCAGCTGGCCTAAAATACCACTCATCTCCACCTGGCCTAAACTACCACCTCTCTCCAGCTGGCCTAAACTACCACCTCTCTCCACCTGGCCTAAACTACCACTTCTTTCCAGCTGGCCTAAACTACCACTTCTTTCCACCTGGCCTAAACTACCACTTCTTTCCGGCTGGCCTAAACTACCACTCATCTCCAGCTGGCCTAAGTGGCTAAAGTAACAGTTACTAACAAATATTCCTAAATCATCATAATTATTATGGACAAAAATAATCTTTATCTCATTTTTTTTTAATTAAAAATTATTTTTACTTTTTTCTTGTTTTGGTAACAGGGAAATGTCGTCTAATGGACATTTAACATCAATCCTCTGGCTGGATGTATAAGGTGGAGGAAGGTTCTCTTCTGACTTATATGATCTAGCTCCGACAACCGAGGGCACAAGACACTGGCATAAGACACTGGCACAACTCACTGACACCAGATACTGACACAAGACAATGGCATCAGACACTGACACAAGATAATGGCATCAGACACTGACACAAGACACTGACCCAAGACAATGGCAAAAGACACTGACACAAGACAATGGCAAAAGTCACTGACACAAGACACTGACGCAAGGCACTGACAGAAGACACCGACACAATACACTGACACAAGACGACGACGTTGTATACATGGGGCTGTGTTCTTTTGCAGTTCATAATAGGCTGGCTGAAGACCAACGACCATCTAACACTTTTTAAGACTGGGATCAGGATTATGAAGATTCCTGGGAATCAGTTACAAATCTGTTGGCCTGACAGCCTCGTGGGGCTGTACAGACAGCCTCGTGGGGCTGTACAGACAGCCTTGTGGGGCTGTATAGACAGCCTTGTGGGGCTGTACAGGTCAGTTCAGTTAGATCATGCACGGATCCATTCCAACAGTTCGTCCTCGTCCCAGTTTGTGACCCCCCCACTTTTCATCTAAAAAATAAAATATCGCCGCGTCATGATCTCGTTCGCGGGTCAAAGCGTCCCTTGATGGAATGGGGACAAGAGCCATTCATGGACCATGCGATGCCAACCGGAAAAAAAAATGCCCAGCCGACATTCACCCCTAGAAAAGGTTGGCTGCCCCCACGGCCACACCAAAAGACACGATTTTTTTTATAAATACTGTATCAACATTTTATTTTACTCATTTTGCATTGTAGGTCATGGGTTCTTAACCTGGGGGGGGGGGGGGTTGTTTGGGGTGGGGGTTTAGGGGCTGCACGAACACTCTGGGCGAGGGGGGTGGGAGCGAGAAGACTCAGAAATGTGCAAATATGCTAATAACTTTTTAAATACCTTGTATCCTGGGGTGGGGGTGGAGGAATTGGGTGTGGAATTGGGGGGGGGGGGAGGAATGTTTTAAATCGGGAGTGTTTGCGACGAGTCAAAAAAAAAAAAAAAAACTCTTGTAAAACGTGGGAAAGAGCCGTTTGACCTCTACAGAAAGAGCTGTGTCACCTCTACAGAAAGAGCTGTGTCACCTCTACAGAAAGAGCCGTGTCACCTCTACAGAAAGGAGCCGTGTCAGCTGTACAGAACGAGCCGTGCGACCTCTACAGAACGAGCCGTGCGACCTCTACAGAAAGAGCCGTGTCACCTCTACAGAAAGAGCTGTGTCACCTCTACAGAAAGAGCCGTGTCACTTCTACAGGAAGAGCCGTGTCACCTCTACAGGAAGAGCCGTGTAGACTCCATTGGAGAGCCAGGCTTTTTTCGAATATATATATATAATTTTTTTTATTTCCCATACCCAAAATAATATGGAAAACAAAGATGCAATTATTTGTTTTTGCTCTCTTCATTCGCAATGAGAATTCCACCCACCTCCCGTTTCACAACACAATTTAGCACAACACTTAGCTAACATTCCATGGGACGTAAATGAATCCTCATTAAAAAAAAAAAGAAATAAGTTAATATGTTCTTAAAGATATTGGCACATAATAGAAAACGCTTGCCGAGTACTGGAGTCTTAATTTTTTTCCATGCTGGAGCGTTTAGTTGACTTTGCAGCTAATTGGCTGGACGGGGACGTGAATTCAATAACCTGGGAGTCGCTTGGCTTTCTGTGCCTTTAGTTCAGTGGTCGGCAGCCGCATGCGGCTTTTTAACGACTTGAGTGCGGCTCGGCCAGTCGGCCGCAAATCATGGTTTGGACTCTGAAGAACATGGTTCTTGACAAGTTCTTGACAGGTTCTTGACAGGTTCTTGACAGGTTCTTGACAAGTTCTTGACAGGTTCTTGACAAGTTCTTGACATGTTCTTGACAAGTTCTTGACAAGTTCTTGACAGGTTCTTGACAGGTTCTTGAAAAGAAATGTGGCTTTCCAATTTTATTTTTTTTAATCGTCCTGCTGCTGATTTTTTGGCTCTTTTGACGAGGGCGTTTGCCGACCACTGCTTCGGTTGATCATTATGACGTTGCCATTTTCCCCCTTTTCGGTGACGCTCTTACATACGAGCGTTTTGGGCCATCAAACTGATCCCCTTTCATTACGTGTTTTTATGCATGTATTTATAGGTCTAACCGACTCTACCTCGCTCCTAGAACTTAACAAGCGCACAGCTGGATTCAAAAGCAATACTATTTTAAGGTCAGGGTTCGTTGAAACAGGGGCGTCTATTCCCCCCCACTCCCCCAACAAACACACACTCGATGACGTCCCTGGGTTGAAGTGAGAGTAGGGGTATTGGCGCATGAAGAGCGGTGGTCCATAGCAGACGGCTTTTTTTTTTTTTACTTTTTGGAGGTGAGGGTGGTTCGATATGTTTTCTGATTGTTTTATTGAGTTTTTAGGGATGAAGCAAAGTCAAGGACGACCTGGGCCATCGCGATATCGTGCTTCTTAAGTGGATGTGACGCTTCCAAAAAAATATTATATTTTAAATTGTTACATTCTCAAAGAGAAGTAAATTTCTTGTATGGCTAGGCAAAAATGTGAAGAACACTCCAGCTGTATACAGGGTAAATATCCATATGGCCGAGGTAGCAACCTACCCAGAGCACTCCCCCCCCCCTCACACACACACACACACACACACACACACGCGCGCGCGCGTGGCTCAAAAGGCACTCGGATGCAGCGTCCATAAATTACAATCCACTTTTCAGAGTCGGTGCTGTTAGCCGTTATCTGATTGACATTTAATAACAGTAACGAGACAACTGTACCAGAGGTTAACGAGACAACTGTACCAGAGGATAACGAGATAGCTGTACCAGAAGGTAACGAGACAACTGTACCAGTACCAGGGGTTATCGAGACAGCTGTACCAGAAGGTAACGAGACAACTGTACCAGAGGATAACGAGACAACTATACCAGAGGATAACGAGACAACTGTACCAGGGCTTATCGAGACAGCTGTACCAGAAGGTAACGAGACAACTGTATCGGTACCAGAGGTTAACGAGACAACTGTACCAGAGGATAACGAGACAACTGTACCAGAGGTTAACGAGACAACTGTACCAGGGGTTATCGAGACAGCTGTACCAGAGGATAACGAGACAACTGTACCAGAGGATAACGAGATAGCTGTACCAGACGGTAACGAGACAACGGTATCAGTACCAGGGGTTATCGAGACAGCTGTACCAGAAGATAACGAGACAACTGTATCGGTACCAGAGGTTAACGAGACAACTGTACCAGAGGATAACGAGACAACTGTACCAGGGGTTATCGAGACAGCTGTACCAGAGGTTAACGAGACAACTGTACCAGGGGTTATCGAGACAGCTGTACCAGAGGGTAACGAGACAACTGTATCGGTACCAGAGGATAACGAGACAACTGCACCAGTACCAGAGGTTAACGAGACAACTGTACCAGTACCAGAGGTTAACGAGACAACTGTACCAGAGGATAACGAGTCAGCTGTACCAGAGTATAACGAGACTACTGTACCGGGAGTACGATTTTTAAACAGCGCGGTGTCACGTGCTCTGACAAGTGTACATCTATTGGCGCGTGCAATCGTATATACGGAACGGCGAGCTTCTTAGGAGGTTGAAAGGGAAAACGAAATTATAAATAAATGCGGTTGAAAAATAAAAACGCAAGAAAAGTTGTAGAGTGCCCATTCGAAAAGTAAAATTAAACGCACATTGCATAATTTCGCCCCCCCCCCCTTTTTTTTTTTCCTTTTTTTTTCTATGAAAAAAATTGTCAGTGTGCCGAAAATGCTACCCCTCTGTGAAAATAAATAAATTGCCACCCAGGGCGTTCAGTCCACACTGATAACGCCACTGCAGGGCGGTGTATTGTTACGTGGCAATCAGCAGGCTACGCCCAAGGTCCACGGCGGCCTGACCATGGCCTGGACTGCACGGCGTCATCCTAAATTAAGATATCCTAAACTAAAATTTCCTTAATTAAAGATCTCCTATCTTGAAAAATCTCCTAAATTAAAAACTCCTTCTTGGTGAATTTGACGGGAAAGGGGGGGGGGGGGGGGGATGATGGTAAATGAATTCAGCATATATAATCATGTGGAGATGTTTTGAATGTTTAAGGTTGTTATTTTTTTGGTTCCTATTTTAATTTAAGAGTGGTTTGGAAAATGTACGGGCAACTCATGGCAGCAGCTGGCCAGTAAAATAATAAAAAGACATAAATATTTATCTCGGAATTATTTTGGGTTGCCTTTGAAGCGTTCATACAAAGATCCAATAAAAAAAAAACAAATACTGAATGAACGTATGTTCGAGTTTTTTTTTTAAAAATCATTCTCAGAACGTCCAGTCATGGGCGTAACTCGCGTCGCGCGGATAACAGAAATTCTCTTTGAGGACTTAAAGTGGAAATTGTGGATGAAAACCAGTGGCGTAGGAATGGAGGGCGGGTATGGAGGGTTGCCCCGGGCAGCACTTTTTTTCCGGGGGGGGGGAGATCTGCATTTTCGGGTCAACAACAAAGTTCTTTTCGTGGAAAGGTAAGGCAGAACATAGTTTGCCTCCCCCCCCCCCCCCACAACCCCGGGTGCTACGTACCCTGGCTACGCCACTGATAACGCTCATATGTTCGAATTAGTAAATACAATTATTATGATATATAATTATCGAATGATTCTTACATACAAATAATTTTGAAAACACTAACTTCTAATTAATACTTCTATTCAACCATTAAGTTCACAGAACGTACTATGTACTAACATCGGGGCACACAGCGAGACAGATAAAGAAAATATTTTCTAAATGTATCCCTAAACCTAACCTGAACCCTAAATCTATCCCTAAACCTTACCTGAACCCTAAGTGTAACCCTAACGAAGTCACGGTGCTATCTCTTCACATCAGCCCAATTATTAATTGGTGGGTTGTTGTTCCACGGGTCTACTCTGAATTATTCCAGTTCAGTTAGTGGTTCTCAGCCTTCCTAATGCCGCGACCCTTTCATACAGTTCCTCATGTTGTGGTGACCCCCCCCCCCCCAACCATAAATTTTATTTTCATTGTCACATCTTAAATATGTGTTTTCCCATGGTCTTATGCGACCCACAGGTTGAGAACCGTTGAGTTAGATAAAGACAGTTGAAATACCGCTGTTTAGTCAGACTCCGCTGTGCTAGACCACTACCATTCCCTGGACTGGATCAAGACACTGACCACAGTTACTGGGTTTTGGTTGCCTTGAGACATCGCGCGTACCCTCTATTAACAACAATTAAAACTACACAATTCTATAGTATAAGTAATAAACGTAGAAGATTTCTCATGGAGCGGAAGTAAACAAACATCTAGACACGCACGCTCAAACAATAATACATTCCACTTACCAGCTGTCGAGAGTAGATGTTATATCCACACAAATAAAATGCTTTTGTTGTTCAGTTGTGTACAACTTCTCGCCACACAGAAACGCCTATACTGTTCACGTGTGCTTGAGCGTTCAGGCCAACACCAACAAGGGGAGGCTATTTTTAACTGACAAATCTGGGTTGTTGCCCGTGTTGACCTGGCTTTTCGGCAAACTGCAATGTCACGGGATTTGTTTTATTTTTATTTACTTTTTTTTTAGCACGCTCGTCTGCCACACAACTTTTTTTATTTTTGGAAACCTTCCACAAAAACTAAATATGGGGAAAATTAATAAGGTAAAAAAAATAAAAAAAAAATAAACAGGTATTGAGAAAAGGAATTTCATATTCTCAAAGCAAAAATATTTCTGACATCGGCTATTTATTATCATTCTTTTTTAAATATGCGGTGACGGGGTGGGTGGGGGGGGGGGCGGGGGGGGGGCAAGTGGTCGGATGGTCCCCGACTAAAAGGAGATGAATAAGTACTGAATTTACTTTTGTATATAATAAAAAGCAGCTGTATGTTAAATTTTTACTGATAATCTCTTCCTCCCTCTATTCTCTCTCTCTCTGCCTTTCTATCCATTTATGTGTTTTTCACCTTCTATTGCAGTATGTGAGGGGCACTAGACCATGACAGTGAGTCAGTGGACAAAATAACCTTGCAGTATGTGAGGGGCACTAGACCATGACAGTGTGTCAGTGGACAAAATAACCTTGCAGTATGTGGGGATACTTGACCATGACAGCGTGGCAGTGGACAAAATAACCTTGCAGTATGTGGGGATACTTGACCATGACAGCGTGGCAGTGGACAAAATAACCTTGCAGTATGTGGGGATACTAGACCATGACAGTGAGTCAGTGGACAAAATAACCTTGCAGTATGTGGGGATACTAGACCATGACAGTGTGGCAGTGGACAAAATAACCTTGCAGTATGTGGGGATACTAGACCATGACAGCGTGGCAGTGGACAAAATAACCTTGCAGTATGTGGGGATACTAGACCATGACAGCGTGGCAGTGGACAAAATAACCTTGCAGTATGTGGGGATACTAGACCATGACAGCGTGGCAGTGGACAAAATAACCTTGCAGTATGTGGGGATACTTGACCATGACAGCGTGGCAGTGGACAAAATAACCTTGCAGTATGTGGGGATACTAGACCATGACAGCGTGGCAGTGGACAAAATAACCTTGCAGTATGTTGGGATACTAGACCATGACAGTGTGAGTGTCAGTGGACAAAATAACCTCCAGTATGTGCGGGGGCACTAGACCATGAGAGTTGTGTGTACAGTTTCACATGGACACTACCCTCTATGTTGTTGTTTGGTTTTGTTTTGTTTTTCTGTTCTTGTTGTTCCATTGTTCGAGAGCCGCTGACATTAAGAACCTGAATGCACCACTTACCTGTAAACCAGGTTTTGTTCGTTGTAGATTTTACCTTGATCTTTTATTTTAACGGCTCTCAAGTTTGCATGCATGACTGACTGCGTCCTACTCAATATTTTTTTTGTTATGTTCCACGGTCACGACATGTTGACAAGAAAAGACTGTTAGACTTAGTCACATTTTCTTGCGAGTGTTGCCCGATAGAATCAAAATCGATTCATTCAGGCGACCTTTCCCCCCCCCCCCCCCCCCAATTGGTTGCAAAACCTCATTTAGAAGTCAACGATTTTTTCAGGGTGTGGCGGCTTGTGTGTAGAGTTATGGAACTGCAGCATCCCCTATCTTCACTCTTAATAACATACAGTTTAATGATTTTTTTAAATTTCTTTCTTTAATACTTATACAACGTCGGTGGTCATTCTATCGTCTTATTTTTGGAGCGAGAAAAATACTTGCATGAAACTGGTAAGTTCACAGTTCCAGTGGCATGCTGCTTGGTTGGCCTACGCATGCGCACGTGTTACAGTTAGAGCAGTGGTTCTCAACCTTCCTATTGCCGCGACCCTGTAATATAGTTCCACGTGTTCTGGCGACCCCCAAAAACAAAATTAATTTCGTTGCTACTTCATAACTGTAGAGTATATTTGTTTTCCTATGGTCTTAGGCGACCCTTGTGAAAGGGTCGTTCGACCCCAAAGGGGTCGAGACCCACAAGTTGAGAACCACTGAGTTAGAGGAAAGAAACGGGCCCACTGTAGATCTTCTAAGAAAATCCATTATTCCAAAAGTATACCATTTATAAAGAAAAAAAAAAGAACTATTCCAAAAGCTTTGTTTGGCTCATTTAGATATTGATTTTATATTAAAATAAATCTTCTGAATATATTATTTTTTTCAGGATACCAATCGTTTAATACTCAGGTTTTCCAACAAGTGTGCCAGTACAGGGCGGACCCCTGCGCCTCAATGTACCACCAAAAAAATTTCAGAACGTGTTATTTAATAAATCAGTTCTTGAACCAATATAATGTATTTTTAATAAACACATTTGTTGTTAATTTGATCTTGTTTTTTTTTTTATTATGTTTTTATTTATATATTTTTTGGGTTGTTTTTGTTTTGTTTTGTTGTTGTTGTTTTTTTTTGGGGGGAGGGGTACATTTTTCAACATATTTATATAATTTTTTTATGTGTGGTGGGGTTATTCAAGTAAATGGAGATACATGTTAAAGGGTTTCACGCTAATAAAAAAAAAATTAACGAATACGATCTTCTATCGCATATTGTATGGGATTGATAAGGTAATGACTCGTACGACTCTTGTCTTGTGTGCTCAACATCGACATTACTAGACCAACAATGAATGCTTGTTTCCCCTCGACCATTCGCTACAACACACCCTCAAAACGTGCCCATTGAGATGTGATTACAACAATGCCACGCACTTAGCACTAGGGGTCGCAAACCGGGATCCCGAATTTCGAAGATACCGGAATACCGGACCATTATTGATGCTCGAAAATACCGGGATTGGATTTATGAAAACCGGGATTTTCGATAATCCCAGGATTTCATTTTCTATTTTTTAAAAAAAAGTTTTTCTTAGTTTCCACGTCGTAGTTAAAGAAAGACATAGCAATAATTTATCAGATGTGCAAATCCACCACACCACGTGTCTTAAGTTCAAAGAGAGCCGACCGACGGGCTAGATGTGTGTAATCGTATTCGTCAAGAATCATGACGTTGTGATTAGTTTGCTGTTTTGTTTTTTCATCGTGCGTGTGTAGTGTGTAAGTGGAGACGAGTCACGACGTGAAGGTACAGGATTGGTAAATAACTGTCATCATATTATTGACAAATAAGTCATTGGCATAGTCGAATGAAGATCGAAGTTTGACTTCCATTAAGAGTTTGTATGGAAATAATAACACGTTGCAATCAAATCACATACATTTTTGATTGCTTGATTTCTTTCAATTGCGCCAAAAACCTACATTAAAAAAATTATGATTAAATCATTATTTTGATAATCAAATATCTTAAGTTTAAGACAAAGAAAAATTATTTTACTTTTATTTTGTGATAACAATATTAATAATTCACTTTCACCTCATAATTGATTTTCGAGCTATTTTGTCTCAGGGTGAATGTCCCAGCTTGTCTGTACCGTACTTAACCAAACATTTACATGAAAATTTAAACATTTAAAAAAAAGTTTTACACGTCAAACCAATTCGATTGAATTAATAATTGTGTTGTTAATTATTTATTTTCCCTTCTATGGGCATCTTGTTCCAAAACTTCCGCCGACACAGAAGATGAAACACCACTAAAAAGAAGCAAATTAACAGACTATTTTTCAAGTTCCACCAGCTTAGCAGAAACAGTTTCTCGTATGACCGCTTTAGATGGTCTTCCATTCAGTTTTTTCATTACTTTTTTTTTTTTTACAAAGACGAATCATGAAGCAATGTGGCTACAATTTGCCCACATCTTCTAATTCAATTAAAAACATGGTGATAATGCACAGTGAGACTGTTAAAACCTCTTTGATTAGTAAACTGCATATACTGAAAGCAACGGTGGAAGAACTTTGCAAAAGAAATGCCAACTTAATGACATCCGATGTGGCTTTGATGTTCATGTTTAAAACATTAGATACTATGCATCATGAAATAGTTGCACGAGAACTTGTTGCCTCTCTGAAGTGTTGGATTAAAGAGCGCAGATTGTTGGTTGCTTCAACATTGAATTACTTGCATAACCCTAAGACGTACTTTGATTCGTCAAATGACTACCTGGATGTATTTCTAAGGCCAGATTGCGACCAGATTCGAAAACATATCGTGGATATTCAAAAGCTTGGTCAGACAGTGGATTCCTCGTTGGAAATATCTATGAACAATGAAATTGAACATCTTGGATCTGAGCATGACGAACTTGAAAACACACTGCCACTTAAGAGACAATTAGAAATAGAAATACAAAAGAATCTTCAGGCTCAGGATAAGACTTCCAGAGCAACGGATGGAGACATTGATACATTGGTAAAAATAGAAATGGCTTTATTTGAGAATGGCGGTTCAAGGGGAAAATATCTTGAAATTGTGTAGGATAACCTAAGGTCTAAGGTCTAAGGCCTAAGGTCTATTGCTCCGATCAGCGTGGAGATTAAAACAACACCAATTATTTTAATACTTGATTAATAAAACTATTTCAATTAAAAAGTTAAGAATATTATTTTTGTTCGTTTGATTAAAGTCTGAAGTTACAAATTTGTGTTATTTTTTTTTTCCTGAATGTTTTTATTTCATTGAGAATACTCACATCTAATCTCGACAGACAAATTCTCTAAATATCGAAAATATCGAAAATACCGGGATTCCGGGATTCGTAAACTTCAATATCGAAAATACCGGTTTTGGTAAAAGGGACCGGTATTGCGACCCTTGCTTAGCACGTCTTTTGTTTGTCCCCACATCCGTGAAAAATACCCCAACAACCGTGACTCAGGACAGGAAAGCGTTCCCGTGTGAAAGAGCTTACTATCCCATTGATCAAAATAACGATATAAATAACATTTAATGTTATTTTGCAACACGTGAACAAAAAAAAATGAAGTCTTTTGTATCAGAAGTAGAAAGAATAGTAATACGATCGTGCGGCCACTAATCCAAAGGAAAAAATAATAAATCGCAAGTTGACTACATTCGATGAAACCATAATTGAAAATTGAGGTAATACTGCGTTACGTTGAGACAAATGAGGGACGTCATTTTAGGTAGGGCAGGGTGGAGAGCATTTGCCCCCCCCCCCTTGAAATTGCAGGTTTTATTTAGATTTGCTATGTACTATGGCGGCTCCTGTAATAAACATCTTAACAAGCCGACCAAGTTTTGGTTTTGCCCACGCCCCCCCCCCCCCCCAACCTTTTGAAAAAAACTGAAATGACGCCCCTGATGGCAAGCAGAACAAATAAAACATTTGTCCCTATTATTATTAGTGTCACTAATGGTGTTTATTTATGGCTGAGTTCTATGCTAGAGAAATACTTTAGATGCCTTGTATTTACATTGTATTTATATTTGTGCTAAAAATGTATATGTACAATGTAATTTAAAAAAACGCCATTTATTTAGATCAATAGAAGAATCTTATATTATCTTTTGCTTATTGAAATAAATAAATAACCCTAAAAATAATGGAACCAGGTAGGTTTACAATAGTTTCAGGGTCGAATCCGGGACCTATGGGCAGGGCCGTACTTAAGCTTGCTGGGGCCCTAAGCTATACAAAGTCCAGAGGCCCTAAGCTATATAACGTCCTGAAACCCTAAGCTATACAAAGTCCAGAGGCCCTAAGCTATACAAAGTCCAGAGGCCCTAAGCTATACAAAGTCCAGAGGCCCTAAGCTATACAAAGTCCAGAGGCCCTAAGCTATACAAAGTCCAGAGGACCCCGTACCGTTTTAATTTACATAAGCAGGTCAAAGAAAATGTTCAAAAATATAGCCGGCTAAATATATTATTATGAAAATATAATGTCTTTTAATTTGTTTTTATTATTAAAATGATAAATAATGCGTTTACAAAAAAATCACAGAAATAATTCTATTTTATAATCCTCAAACATACTTTAAGTTACAACTTGAAACATTTATTTTTGTCTTCTTGATTTTCTCAAAAAGTAAAATCATTTACTACGTCATCAAAAGATTATGCTACGTAACTTAGCGCTTTCTGCACACTCTGTTAATGCTCAATTCACACGATCAAATGTTTGTCAAATTTCTTTTGAACGCACCATTTGTGTTACATGACATTCGGCATCATGCAGATCAAGGACAAAGCTAAGACTCTCGTCTCCAAGTATCAAGATGACTTGGTAGTCACACTGGTGCATAGCTGAGCTGATACAGTTTCCTGTGTTTAGGCGCACCCTATAACCGTTGCCTGTGAACGAATCAGCAGAGGTTACCATGTACAGGCCTCTGTCATCGTTGAATCTCTCTCAGACATTTTCCACGCGTCGAGATTGGATCACGCATATATTTTTGCATGATGGTGTCCAATGCCTATGGTGAAAGGGGGCTCCTCAAAGTTGAAAGTAGTCAAAGAAGAGCTGCGATCATCAAAGGGACAGGAAAGGCTAAGCATGCTTATGAGCTTTGAGCATGAGAGGCTGCGCAGCCTTGATTTCACTGACACGATCGAAGACTTCGCGCTTGCAATGTAAGTAAACAGCACTAGCGCCGTGGTAACAGTGAAAATATTCCTAGGTCAATGTGAACTAACTAACACACATATTCTGGTGAAGGTCGTGAGATTACACTCTTAAGACCCCGGCTAGTAAATTGGCGACCAGCTCCATCTGCTGAGCTGTGCCATACAACATTTTCCCTGGCCTTCCCTCGAAGCTCTAGTGAGGGACATTCAGTCAACAGATGCGCCAGCGTTTCCGGGACCAGGTTGCAATGCCGGCAGTCAATGTCAACTAGTTTGGCCTTTTCTGCATTAAGTGTACCTTTCACAGGCTTAATATAATTGCAGGGATTTGTGTGAAAATGTGTTGCCTACTCTTGAGACCGATAACAAGAGTGAACTAAAAAATTAATCTTCAACATTTAGAATTGATATTCAAAAGCATTGTGACAGGATCCCACGTGCTGTCCACTTGCAGGGTGTACCCCTATCCCCACAAACCCGGCCGAACCACTTGTTCGTGTGAATTACTTTATTAAATGTCAACCTTTTGAAAGAAATAGTCCACAACAAATTAAACAGTTCGTTTCCGGGTCACTTGCTATTTTTAACAAACTTTGCTGGTGGAATATTTTCACAACCACACATCCGTAAGGGTAGGGTTTTTATGAATTATGATAAGATGAGATGTTGTCATCGGTTGTAGTGACTGATTGCCACTATAAGACAGGTGACAAGATGAATTAATGCACCGTTTTCTGTGCATTACGTCACCTTTATTGACACGAACATATATTTTCAGTCAAATCCTGATTTATTAGATGGGACTTGTTGATACTCTCTAACTGTTTTTACTCTCGAACCTGGGGACCCAATGGCATGTAAAGGCGGATCGTAAGAATCCTAAGTTTGAAACACAATCTTTAGGTAGAATTGAAAGTTGTTAGCGTTATTTTAGGGCCAAGCCTGCAAAAATCAATATTGTAATCACGCAAACGAGAATGACTTAAATAAAACTTAGAGCTCCCACCAGCGATGTGTTTCCAAACAAAGTGATTATCGATTCAGTACATATCGGCTGCAGAAATAAAAATCACCAGGGCAGTGGCGTAGCTAGGGTTAGTCCCACCTGGGGTGGTGTGAGCATTTTGCCGCCCCTAACACAAAAAAAACTCTGCAGGTTGCTGAAAATGTTGCCTCTTCAAATAAGAAAAGGGGGGGGGGACCACCCGGGGCGGACTGCACCCCCCCCCCCCGCTTCCTAAGTCGCAGCATCCAAGAATTTCGTATGCTTTGTGTGTGGGTGTGGGTGTGAGTCTGTGTGATATAATTCAGCTTCAGGAGAATGGTTCAAAATTAATTAAACAACCATTTTGCGCACATAAAACACGTTGTTTCGAACTTCCTTCCTAGGAAGAGTTCGCCCTGCAACAAACTCCCGCAGTTTCACGCGTTTACTAAACGGGCGAGGCACCAAGTTGTCTGGCGAATGCCTTTTCATCATTCAACCTCAGCTGCTATGTTAGTTCTAAAGGCAAAGAAACGTGATTCCGTCACTCCACTACGCCACTCACTTCATTGGCTCCCTATACAGGCACGCATTGATTACAAGCTGTCTGTTCTCTGTCACAACTTTTTCTCTGGTTCCTGTCCTTCCTATCTTACTGAACTTCTTACTGTCTAGTCACCGCTTCGAAAGCTTCGCTCCTCCGCAGACGCGCGTATTCTTTCTGTTAGCAGAACACGCACTAAAACATATGGTGAACGATCGTTCTGTTTCTGTGCCCCAAAACAATGGAATTCTCTCCCATTACGCATTCGCAATATAACGACCATCACAGCTTTCAAAACTGCCATAAAGACCCATTATTTAAACTGTACTATACCGACTCATTCTCACCCCCCTCCCTCCTCTGACTGATAAACAACGCTCGATTCTACTTGGTGCTGTCCATGGCTAGACAGAGGTAGAGAGTACTTGGGGGGTGAGGTCAAGCTTTTCACCAGTTGTTTTTTAAATGTATACGTTTCTTTAATTGCTAATTTTTATGTAAAGCTCAGTGAGCCTAGCCCTAGGCTGGGGTACTGCCCTATATAAAACCAACTAATAATAATACACTTGCTCGAACACACATTAAGCGCCACGCCGTGTTCACACAGCATTTAAACAACTCACTTTTTTTATTGACCTTGCGTAACCCGACCAATCACAACTGGCCCTCATATAACCCGACCAATCACAACTGGCCCTCATATAACCCGACCAATCACAACTGGCCCTCATATAACCCGACCAATCACAACTGGCCCTCACATAACCGACCAATCACAATTGGCCCTCATATAACCCAACCAATGACAATTGACCCACACAAAACGATTCACCATCCGTTGACCAACAATTATTCCATACAAAAATTGACCGCGCTCTTAAAAACCAGTTCATAACTTGTCCCCACCCAAACACTCCATTGGCAACACTTAAAATAGAGATGTCACACGAAATTTTTAACAAATGCTTACAAAATGTTAAATCATTAAGTAAACACATCTAAATGAAGAAAAAATTTCAGACATATTACATTTTCCGTATAAAATCATAAATGATTCTTTCCAATTCGATTTGTTCACCTATACTAAACGTTGTCTTTCTCTTTACAATTAAGAGCAAGTCTTAGTGCAAAAGATAAATTAATCGATATACAATTTAGAGTTCATATAGAGTTCAACAATAATCTCTTATATATATATATATATATATATATATATATACGCTTCTGCTGTGACTGGTGAACTGCTTCCATTTCCGTCTGCTTCCTAACCAGCTGGCTGCTTCCATTTCAGCGTATTTGGTATTGAGATTATATTTTAAACAAATTCTATATCTTTGAAAAAAAGTATGGTTTAATAATGCGTTCAATAGCGCGAAAAATATAATTCCCGATAACTACGCCAAATGATTTTAAAAAATAAAATAAAGCTAAGCTGCGTTTGGCGCGTAATATTTTCTTTTCGGAAAATTAAATCGTCTCAATTTAATTATGGTGTAAAAAATATTCTGTTTAAAAGTGGTTGGGACATCAGAATATTTAATATAGTTCATGGGCGTGAAATGAAAAGTGTGCAGTGACGTATCATGGGGGGAAGGGGTGTAGCAAAAATTGGGATTCTTAAATGTGCTTTTCTTGAGTTCATGTTTTGTCAAGTAACTTTAGTAGATGGGAAGTCTTGCATTGCTGTCGCCAATGTTTGGCGGGCTATATCTAGTAGATGGGAATATCTCATATTGCTGTCGCCAATGTTTGGTGGGCTATATATAGTAGATGGGAAGTTCTCGCATTGCTGTCGCCAATGTTTAGCGGGCTATATATAGTAGATGGGAATATCTCATATTGCTGTCGCCAATGTTTGGTGGGCTATATATAGTAGATGGGAAGTTCTCGCATTGCTGTCGCCAATGTTTAGCGGGCTATATCTAGTAGATGGGAATATCTCATATTGCTGTCGCCAATGTTTAGCGGGCTATATCTAACAGATGGGAATATCTCATATTGCTGTCGCCAATGTTGATTGGGCTATATCTAGTCATAGCAATATTACATTGACAGCCCAAAGTAATCTACTAATCACAAATATTACACGGACAGCCCAATGTTATCTATTAGATCACTTACACAGAAACTGACTCCTAAGACTCTTAAATTCTAACCAACTTGTTAATTGTAGAAGAAGAAAAATGGCCACACATCTGAACTTGCGGGGACAGCTATAAATTTCTCAAACTAACCTTGGTCCGTTTTGTCAGTCCCACCCCACGCCCCCCTCCCCCACCCAAATGCGTGCAAATGGTTACCCCATCTCAACTCTACCCTCCCCCGCCCACTTAATCGTCACAATTTTGTTCCTATTACTCTGGTCTTTAGACACGCAATCGACCAGCAAATGAAAACTGTGCTTGTATTTACTCTCCCAACACGCCCCCACCCTCACATGTTTATATATAACTTAACAAAAATCAAAACCATCAAAACTGTAGCAATTAAAATTATCATAGCAATAACCGCTCACTGCAATATCATGTTTAGTAACAAAGTCAACAAACTTACAAATAAAAACTTCCCTCCTCGCTCAGCGACTTGTCTGCTCATTTCTTCGCTCAGCGACTTGACTGCTCATCTCCTCGCTCAGCGACTTGACTGCTCATCTCCTCGTCAACATCAAAACCAACTCAATGTCAGCTCGTTCCCATTGAATTCCAATAAACTTGTGCAGTAGTGCGGTGTTGTGAACTAGAGTTAGTTAGCCTGATGTTTTGGTATGAAAGTTGTTCATGCATGGTGAGAGTTTGTATGAGAACCACTGTTGTTAGTGTGAACACTTTTGGGGCATGAGTTGTTATGAGTGTATCAGTGTAGCTGATTGGTCATTGGATGATAGGGAAATATGAATAAACAAGTGCGTGTATAAAAGGACAGTGTGTTAGTTAGTCGAGGAAGACCAGAGAGAGAATACAGAGATTTTAGAGATCGTGAGAGAGGAACACCTGTGTTAGTCAGAGATTATTTTCATACGTGTGTGAGGAAGATATTTGATTAGGTATTAGTGTCTCTTGATGAGACTACACAGTTGTACATAGTGAATAAAGAATTGACTTATGAAACTCGGTAACATTTGTGGACTTAATAGTGTAATTGTGTCATTGTGTGGACCTCATGAGAATCATTGAGAAAGACCCTAGACAACGAGAGTAGGCCGTAGCGTATGAAGGCTGTAACATTAGTAGGCCGTAACATATGAAGGCCGTAACATGGGGGACACATTAACGAGCCTTATGCCTGCCTGCTGTGCTGTGCACACTCTCCACCAGCTGTTGTGCTAATCTATGCTGTCTCATTCCTCACATCCGCCCACCGTAATTAATAAAAAAATTAATTGGCATCGATTGGGCCATTTTAGAACTCAAAATACCTTTTATTGATTGATTGATTGGATACTTCTATAGCCAGGGCCGGCCTTAGGCCATTGCAACTGATGTGGCCCCGCGCTAATTTATTTTCTAATACAAAATCTTAATTTTCACTTATTATCCTTATCCCTACCCAGACTGGGCTCCGCGCAAACCGTTTCGCATAGAGCCCCGCAATTGTTAGGGCCGGCCCTGTCTATAGCGCTGGTATCCATGCTACTTTAACATGCTCACTGCGCTCTGGTTTCCTCAAATCTATTTAAACAAAAAAGTCTTTAATTTAAATGTTTCCTAAACGATTTTCTATCCTTTTCAGTACTCCTCAAAGATTGAGGTAAACTATTCCATAACTTTGGCGCTATCGCTTCAAAAGAGCGCACTCCGTACGACTTTTTTCTGTGTTCATGTGATTGACCTGTTGATATCATAGATCAGCTTACAACGAAGTACCTGCTGATTTTAAAGTTTTAATAACGTTAATGAATTAAGATAAGATGAAGATAAGTATACCGTAAGATAAGATTCGTATACTGATCCAAATGAATTGGGTGTGATGAAGTGGGTGTGGTCAAGTGGGTGTGATGAAGTGGATGGAAGTGGGTGTGATGAATTGGGTGTGATGAAGTGGGTGTGATGAAGTGGGTGTGATGAATTGGGTGTGATGAATTGGGTGTGATGAATTGGGTGTGATGAATTGGGTGTGATGAAGTGGGTGTGATGAAGTGGGTGTGATGAAGTGGGTGTGATGAATTGGGTGTGATGAATACATCGCATACATTAGTTTTCAGCATATGGATAAATATTCTTATTAAGAAAACTTATTTTTTTATTTCTAGGAACAATTTCAAATGTAAGACATAATACAATTGTAAAAACACAAAGTTTTTCGTATTAATCCTTTATTTTATATGCATTTTTTTTTTGCATTTATGTAAATGTACGTGACTTTACATGTATGCGATTGTAGCAGCTGTTTTTATTTTGTTACGGTTATGTTTTCATCAAACTCAGTGCATGCATTACCCAAAGGACTAAAGATATATTTAAACACAAATACGTCACAAACGCAAAGCACATAGCAAAAGCTACACAATTAATCTCCATACCAAAACACGCAAGCATTGAACAAATTATATTGCATCTATCTTCACCATGAGAAAATTTGATAGAATATGTAGTCATCAGCAATGAGACTGTGTGTCAAGTATCAGCTCGATATGATGACGGGAAGTGGGTCATTTAGCCTTCCGAAGGATTTTGCCTGAAACACGAACAAAAGCAAAGTTGATATAAAATATTTTTAAAGCATTTTTCAAGAGCCAAAATCAGTTATCATTATAATATATCATAATCCAAGACATCACTACCACGAGACAACATTGACATAGAAGGTGATTATATGATTTTGTTTCACCCGTGGGAGCACGCTGATTAATTCTAATAGAACAAGGATGTATTTATTATTATTTTGGTCCTAAATTCGAGGGAAATAATTCGCCCTGATAAACCTGATCTTAAGCGTATGTGATGAAGTGGATGTGATGAAGTGGATGGGATGAAGTGGATGGGATGAAGTGGATGTGATGAATTGGGGGTGATAAAGTGGATGTGATGAAGTGGATGTGATGAAGTGGGTGTGATGAAGTGGATGTTATGAAGTGGGTGTGATCAAGTGGATGTGATGAAGTGGGTGTGGTCAAGTGGGTGTGATGAAGTGGATGGAAGTGGGTGTGATGAATTGGGTGTGATGAAGTGGGTGTGATGAAGTGGGTGTGATGAAGTGGGTGTGATGAATTGGGTGTGATGAATTGGGTGTGATGAATTGGGTGTGATGAAGTGGGTGTGATGAAGTGGGTGGGATGAAGTGGGTGTGATGAAGTGAATGTGATGAATTGGGTATGATGAAGTGGGTGTGATGAAGTGGGTGTGATGAAGTGGGTGTGATGAAGTGGGTGTGATGAAGTGGGTGTGATGAAGAGGGTGTGATGAAGTGGGTGTGATGAAGTGGGTGTGATGAAGTGGGTGGGATGAAGTGGGTGGGATGAAGTGGGTGTGATGAAGTGGGAGGGATGAAGTGGGTGGGATGAAGTGGGTGGGATGAAGTGGGTGGGATGAAGTGGGTGTGATGAATTGGGGGTGATAAAGTGGATGTGATGAAGTGGATGTGATGAAGTGGGTGTTATGAATTGGGTGTGATGAATTGGGTGTGATGAAGTGAATGTGATGAGGGGATGGGATGATGTGGGTGTGATGAAGTGGGTGTGATGAATAGGGTGTGATGAAGTGGGTGTGATGAAGTGGGTGTGATGACGTGGGTGTGATGAAGTGGGTTTGTTGAAGTGGGTGTGATGAAGTGGATTTGATGAAGTGGGTGTGATGAAGTGGATGTTATGAAGTGGGTGTGATGAAGTGGATGTGATGAAGTGGGTGTGGTGAAGTGGGTGTAATGAAGTGGATGGAAGTGGGTGTGATGAATTGGGTGTGATGAAGTGTGTGTGATGAAGTGGGTGTGGTCAAGTGGGTGTGATGAAGTGGATGGAAGTGGGTGTGATGAATTGGGTGTGATGAAGTGGGTGTGATGAAGTGGGTGTGATGAAGTGGGTGTGATGAATTGGGTGTGATGAATTGGGTGTGATGAATTGGGTGTGATGAATTGGGTGTGATGAATTGGGTGTGATGAAGTGGGTGTGATGAAGTGGGTGTGATGAAGTGGGTGTGATGAAGTGGGTGTGATGAAGTGGGTGTGATGAATTAGGTGTGATGAAGTGGGTGTGATGAAGTGGGTGTGATGAAGTTGGTGTAATGAAGTGGGTGTGATGAAGTGGGTGGGATGAAGTGAGTGGGATGAAGTGGGTGGGATGAAGTGGGTGGGATGAAGTGGGTGTGATGAAGTGGGTGGGATGAAGTGGGTGGGATAAAGTGGATGTGATGAATTGGGTGTGATGAATTGGGTGTGATGAATTGGGTGTGATGAATTGGGTGTGATGAAGTGGGTGTGATGAAGTGGGTGGGATGAAGTGGGTGTAATGAAGTGAATGTGATGAATTGGGTATGATGAAGTGGGTGTGATGAAGTGGGTGTGATGAAGTGGGTGTGATGAATTGGGTGTGCTGAAGTGGGTGTTCTGAAGTGGGTGTGATGAAGAGGGTGTGATGAAGTGGGTGTGATGAAGTGGGTGTGATGAAGTGGGTGTGATGAAGTGGGTGTGATGAAGTGGGTGTGATGAAGTGGGTGTGGTCAAGTGGGTGTGATGAAGTGGATGGAAGTGGGTGTGATGAATTGGGTGTGATGAAGTGGGTGTGATGAAGTGGGTGTGATGAATTGGGTGTGATGAATTGGGTGTGATGAATTGGGTGTGATGAAGTGGGTGTGATGAAGTGGGTGGGATGAAGTGGGTGTGATGAAGTGAATGTGATGAATTGGGTATGATGAAGTGGGTGTGATGAAGTGGGTGTGATGAAGTGGGTGTGATGAAGTGGGTGTGATGAAGTGGGTGTGATGAAGAGGGTGTGATGAAGTGGGTGTGATGAAGTGGGTGTGATGAAGTGGGTGGGATGAAGTGGGTGGGATGAAGTGGGTGTGATGAAGTGGGAGGGATGAAGTGGGTGGGATGAAGTGGGTGGGATGAAGTGGGTGGGATGAAGTGGGTGTGATGAATTGGGGGTGATAAAGTGGATGTGATGAAGTGGATGTGATGAAGTGGGTGTTATGAATTGGGTGTGATGAATTGGGTGTGATGAAGTGAATGTGATGAGGGGATGGGATGATGTGGGTGTGATGAAGTGGATGTGATGAATAGGGTGTGATGAAGTGGGTGTGATGAAGTGGGTGTGATGACGTGGGTGTGATGAAGTGGGTTTGTTGAAGTGGGTGTGATGAAGTGGATTTGATGAAGTGGGTGTGATGAAGTGGATGTTATGAAGTGGGTGTGATGAAGTGGATGTGATGAAGTGGGTGTGGTGAAGTGGGTGTAATGAAGTGGATGGAAGTGGGTGTGATGAATTGGGTGTGATGAAGTGTGTGTGATGAAGTGGGTGTGGTCAAGTGGGTGTGATGAAGTGGATGGAAGTGGGTGTGATGAAGTGGGTGTGATGAAGTGGGTGTGATGAAGTGGGTGTGATGAATTGGGTGTGATGAATTGGGTGTGATGAATTGGGTGTGATGAATTGGGTGTGATGAAGTGGGTGTGATGAAGTGGGTGTGATGAAGTGGGTGTGATGAAGTGGGTGTGATGAAGTGGGTGTGATGAAGTGGGTGTGATGAATTAGGTGTGATGAAGTGGGTGTGATGAAGTGGGTGTGATGAAGTTGGTGTAATGAAGTGGGTGTGATGAAGTGGGTGTGATGAAGTGGGTGGGATGAAGTGAGTGGGATGAAGTGGGTGGGATGAAGTGGGTGGGATGAAGTGGGTGTGATGAAGTGGGTGGGATGAAGTGGGTGGGATAAAGTGGATGTGATGAATTGGGTGTGATGAATTGGGTGTGATGAATTGGGTGTGATGAATTGGGTGTGATGAAGTGGGTGTGATGAAGTGGGTGGGATGAAGTGGGTGTAATGAAGTGAATGTGATGAATTGGGTATGATGAAGTGGGTGTGATGAAGTGGGTGTGATGAAGTGGGTGTGATGAATTGGGTGTGCTGAAGTGGGTGTTCTGAAGTGGGTGTGATGAAGAGGGTGTGATGAAGTGGGTGTGATGAAGTGGGTGTGATGAAGTGGGTGGGATGAAGTAGGTGGGATGAAGTGGGTGGGATGAAGTGGGTGGGATGAAGTGGGTGGGATGAAGTGGGTGGGATGAAGTGGGTGTGATGAAGTGGATGTGATGAAGTGGGTGTTATGAATTGGGTGTGATGAAGTGGGTGTGATGAAGTGGGTGTGATGAAGTGGGTGTGATGAAGTGGGTGTGATGAAGTGGGTGTGATGAAGTGGGTGTGATGAAGTGGGTGTGATGAAGTGGGTGTGATGAAGTGGGTGTGATGAAGTGGGTGTGATGAATTGGGTGTGATGAATTGGGTGTGATGAAGTGGGTGTGATGAAGTGGGTGTGATGAAGTGGGTGTGATGAAGTGGGTGTGATGAAGTGGATGTGATGAAGTGGGTGTGATGAAGTGGATGTGATGAAGTGGATGTGATGAAGTGGGTGTGATGAAGTGGGTGTGATGAAGTGGGTGTGATGAAGTGGGTGTGATGAAGTGGGTGTGATGAAGTGGGTGTGATGAAGTGGGTGTGATGAAGTGGGTGTGATGAAGTGGGTGTGATGAAGTGGGTGTGATGAAGTGGGTGTGATGAAGTGGGTGTGATGAAGTGGGTGTGATGAAGTGGGTGTGATGATGTGGGTGTGATGATGTGGGTGTGATGAAGTGGGTGTGATGAATTGGATGTGATGAATTGGGTGTGATGAAGTGGGTGGGATGAAGTGGGTGGGATGAAGTGGGTGGGATGAAGTGGGTGGGATGAAGTGGGTGGGATGTATCCTCGAATTTAAAAAAACATTTTTAGTTTTACAAATGCATTTTGCATCTAACAGTTTTTCAAGCGATTTTTTTAAAAATTAATCGCGTTCTTGATCAGTGTATTTTATCGGCGTTGGATGAGAAACGAACTTTCCACACCACCAGGTAATACGGAGGTAAGGTCAGTAGGCTTCCAATTGTTGTCATTGTGGTAAATGTTACGAAGATGTTTGTTAATGTCGAAATCGTATAACTGTTTAAGTTAGAAAAGTCTTTGAATTACTATTATATATATATATATATATATATATATATATATATATATATATATATATATATATATATATATATATTTCCTTTCGAGTTCTGCTGTTAGTGTCCAGGACTCACAGGCATATAAGAAATTGGAGAGGATTAATGAGCGCATCAGCCTGATTTGGTGCTGGGGGCTATATTTTTGTCGTTCCATATTTTCTTGAGCCCCTTTAGTGCTGTTGTGGTCTGCGCAATCCTGGCCATTCGGGCTTGGAGCCTTCTTCCGAAACTATTGCTCCGAGGTACTTGAAGCTGCCAACTGTCTCTAATATTTCCTCCCCGACCTTAATTTCAGTGGCGATGCCAGTGGTGCTATTCGTCATTATTTTTGTCTTTTCTGCACTGAAAATATAATATATAAATATATATGGTTTCAGTTTCGGCGCCGAAAGTTGACATATTATCCCTTTCGGCCTAGTTTCGGTTTCGGCCGAAACAGAAAAGTTAACTTTCGGTTTAATTTCGGTTTCGGCAGAAGGTGTTTGAGTCTTTCGGCCATCTGGCCAAAAGTGAATGAGGTTTTCGGTCATCTTCCAGAACTCAGACTGTGTCTGTCTGTTTCTCAATCAAATATTCATGATTGCTCGACGTCCTGCTTTCATCGTATGTTATAAGATTAATACTCTGCGAAAACTACTCACAACTGATTGATGATCTACTTGTCATTTTTTTTTTAATATTTCAATTAAATCTAGACAAATGTCAATAGTTTTGTGAAAGAAAATCTAAGGGAATTGTAATATTTATAATATTATTTTTTGTATTAATTTTTCCTAAAATAAAATTTGGGAACCCTAGGTTTATTCACTTCATTCATTTCTGATATGCATTTCGATTCATCATTATCATGCAGTGGCGTAGCGAGCTTAACTCGCGCCCGGGGCACAATATCTTTTTAGCACCCCCAATACCTTTTTAGCGGCCCCCCATTCGATCCCCCCTTGCCCCCCCTCACTACGCCACTGTTATCATGCTCAACAATATTGTGATAGCCAAATATCAATCATATTGAATAATCCTAGGGAATGGTAATATTTCCATTATTATTTTTTGTTGTATTTTTTAAAAATTAGGGAAACTTTGGCGTTTTTAATTCATTAATTTCTTGAAATTCATCATTATCGTGCTTATAAACAGTGGCGTAGCGAGCTTAACTCGCGCCCGGGGCACAATACCTTTTTAGCGCCCCCCAATACCTTTTTAGCGCCCCCCATTCGAAAACCATACAATATTATAGTAAAATATACCATTTGGCGCCCCTTTGTGAGTAGCGCCCGGGGCATGATGCCCCCCTTGCCCACCCCCTCACTACGCCACTGCTCATAAACATTGTTATTGATGAAATAACACGCGTGTGAATGTATCATGGTAATAATTATGTAGGATGCCTACTGCAGACCTGTTTACTTTTATGATTTGGGCGAAAAATTTACGATTGGTATATTTCTTTTGCAATTCTCCGTCGAGACCCGTCAGAACAACAATTTTAAAAGACCCGGTTAAAAAAATATTTTTTCCTAACAAATGTGGTTGAGAGAAGTTGGTCGCTGAACGTAATAATTACGTCACCAGCGCGGTAAGACTAATGTGTTAGCTGACAGTGTTGGTGCTAGGCTGAATATTTAAACAGCCATATCTTGCCAGCTATTTGTGACAATACAAAGCGTTAGTATGACGACAACGGCGAACAATTGTGGTGATATTTGTATAGCCTTAATAACTGATATTCAGGTGACAAATAATAATTATTGTAGATATATGACTAGGTATGGGTTGTAATTATATTAATTATAAAAGCAAAGGGCACTCAAGGGTCTATTTTGCATGTATTTCGCCCTCCCCCCTAGCCCAATTTTTACTTTACCATACTAATTTAAAATACATTTTAAGACATTTAAATTACTTTTTAATTAAAATTGTAAAAGCTAAAGTATGTATTAGATATTTTTTTATCAATATTCAGGATGATCTCATTTTTTATAAAAAATAATGTAAATATTGATACGTTACCCCATCCTTTTTCGATGTATGCGGAATCTATGCGTGAACGAATGCGTTTTGGCCTAAAGTCTCGTTAAGCTTTTGGTTTCGGCTTCGGTTTCGGCCGAAAGTTATTTTTAACTTCAGCCTGGTTTCGGTCGATATCAGAAAATCACTTTCCGTCGCTCTCTAATATATATATATATATATATACATTTTGCTGGCATCCGTCCGTCACAAGGTGACGATGGTGCGGACTTCGCAATGACGAATTCCACAAGGCCTGGGATTATTCTTCTAGGATTATAAGCTGGTTCATAACAGCAAATCGCCCCTCTCCACGCCTCTGGATGACCCCAATGGAACATCTGCCATTTTCTTTTTTATTTTGTTGTTAGATTTTAATTATTTTTTTTTAATAGAAGCAGAAGCGCCACGAGGGGGGTGTGGAGGGGTGTGTGGAGGGGTGTGTAGAGGGGTGTGTGGAGGGGTGTGTGGAGGGGTGTTTGGAGGGGTGTGTGGAGGGGTGTGTGGAGGGGTGTGTGGAGGGGTGTGTGGAGGGGTGTGTGGAGGGGTGTGTGGAGGGGTGTGTGGTGCGGACACTAGTGTGGGGTGCGGACACTAGTGTGGGGTGCGGACACTAGTGTGGGGTGCGGACACTAGTGTGGGGTGCGGACACTAGTGTGGGGTGCGGACACTAGTGTGTGGTGCGGACACTAGTGTGGGGTGCGGACACTAGTGTGTGGTGCGGACACTAGTGTGGGGTGCGGACACTAGTGTGGGGTGCGGACACTAGTGTGGGGTGCGGACACTAGTGTGGGGTGCGGACACTAGTGTGGGGTGCGGACACTAGTGTGGGGTGCGGACACTAGTGTGGGGTGCGGACACTAGTGTGGGGTGCGGACACTAGTGTGGGGTGCGGACACTAGTGTGGGGTGCGGACACTAGTGTGGGGTGCGGACACTAGTGTGGGGTGCGGACACTAGTGTGTGGTGCGGACACTAGTGTGGGGTGCGGACACTAGTGTGGGGTGCGGACACTAGTGTGGGGTGCGGACACTAGTGTGGGGTGCGGACACTAGTGTGGGCTGCGGACACTAGATTTCCCCCTGAGCAAGATGCCACTTGGAGGAGGTCCAAGGCTGGTTGGAGGGGTGTGTGGGCTGCGGACACTAGATTTCCCCCTGAGCAAGATGCCACTTGGAGGAGGTCCAAGGCTGGTTGGAGGGGTGTGTGGGCTGCGGACACTAGATTTCCCCCTGAGCAAGATGCCACTTGGAGGAGGTCCAAGGGCTGGTTGGAGGGGTGTGTGGGCTGCGGACACTAGATTTCCCCCTGAGCAAGATGCCACTTGGAGGAGGTCCAAGGGCTGGTTGGAGAGGTGTGACACCACAAGTTTACCCGCACTGGGTGACACCAACTGTTGTGCAGTCACTAAATATAACCGTTACTGCATGTTTGAGAGCCTTCTTTTCTTCTGGCAGGTCTTGAGAATAAAAAAAAATCTCACTTTGTTGGGCTCTTGGGGGGGGGGGGGGGGTCACAGTTCAACTTTAATCGATCCAAATCTCATACAATCAATGGGCGATCTCACGAGTTTGCCCTACCTTTTAAATTTTCTTGAATAAATTAGACATAGGCTAAGCATTGCCTCAGAAGCGGCGTGTCCTTAAAGGTTTTAATTTTTTTTTATTAAAATTTGTAAAAAAAAAAAAGTCCATTACTTTCCTTTCGGGGACCGGGAACTAATAAAAAAAAACTTTGACATGACTTTTTTTTTTATTTATTTTTTTTACATGAATTAATTCAGTAGTCTCTGGGGGGTAACTCTTCCGAAAACGCCGTGGTACCAGGATTGCCTTAGACATTTTTTCATGTTGGCATAACTTTCTGACATAAACACGCATTTCTTTGTATTTGATAGATACCATTAACTTAATGGAGGTCGTTCGTAAATTACGTCACGCAAAAAATGACCTTTATTACAACCCCCTCCCCCACATCACAAAGTGTCACAAATTGTTTACTCTCCCCCCACCCTCTTTTTTAGTGTCATGTCACACCTAAAACAATTCGAAACGTGCAAAAAAGAAATTCATAACTAAACTAAGATTTTATTTATTCTTTGAAATTTTCCCATAATGGATTAAGATGTAGTATTATTAGAAAACTGTCACGTAAAACGCAAAACAACGAAGTGATCCCCGAGCAGAATGTAAAATGACCACAACAGTTTTTGCGTCATTTTCCGATTTGCGCAGAAGCTGTGCGTGACTGAGGTTCGCGTTACCTATAATACCTGAGGCAATTTCGACCTCAGATTAATGTTTTTTTTTAATTAATTGAATAAAGATTTTTCAAAAATGAAAATTATAGATTTTTTGGAAAGTTTATTTATTGGTGACTTCACAATTTTTTTTACTCCCTCTCCCCCTGTCACAAATTGTCGACCCCCCCCCCTCGCACCCCACACCCGAGCGTGACGTAATTTACGAACGGTCCATAAGAGTCTATTCAAGTAACATGCTGAGTACTTGAAGCGTTCCCAAGTTAGCAGCAGTGATCCATGTCACCCACTCCCCCCACCAACCCCGAGTGTCTGAAATGTGAAAATAAATCTTTTAGATTTAAAACATCCTAAACCTTATGGTCAATGAGTGTAAGTAAATGTGTTGACGGGGTTGGATGCAGTGACGTAGTTAGGGTTAATGCAACCAGGAGGCCAAGAGATTTGCGACTTAACGGAACGAAAAAAGCCCAACAGTTGGGGATGGTTGAAAATGCCACAGGTCAATAAAAAGAAAAATAACGCCTGGGGGCGCGGACCTGTTGGAGGCCGTGAGACAAATCGAGAGGACGCTGTGGTGTTTTTCCTTCCATAAGATGTGGCTGGATAAAATTAATGATTCAGGGGCAAAACGTCAAGAAGGATTGACTGGGTTATCTTCCTCCCCCCCCCCCCCCCCACACTTTTTTTTTTTGGACTGACGCTGACAAGTTTCACCCTTGGATACCTAGTTTTTATTCATAAGTTTTAAGATGGACGCAGCCGATAACCTCGAGATGGGGCGCACAGATACAAGCGCACCCAAACAGCCGCTGTCTCATCGTTCTGACGGCTCTAACGCTGAGCCATCGTTTCAGGCTAACGCGGATATGTCATAAGCAAAATGGGATTTCGATTTATTAAAAAAGGAAATAGCATACATGCGTGTTTACTGTGAGGTTGGATAGACCGCGATTAAAAATTTCAAGACATTACGTCACGCCATGGGCCCTTAGGGTGCGGGTGTAACAGGGGCCCTTAGGGTGCGCTGTAACAGGGGCCCTTAGGGTGCGGGTGTAACAGGGGCCCTTAGGGTGCGGGTGTAACAGGGGCCCATTGTCTTAGTTTTTTGTTTGTTTTTTTTTGGGGGGGGGGGTATTATTTTTACTTATAATTTACTTATAAAAAGTATTCTATTATTTTTATAAAGGTTGCCAAATCAATCAAATAAAATTTCATGGCACATATTACAAAATCACGCCCCTTTTTTACGGATAAGATTATTTTTTTGCACAGACACATTTTCAACAGAAATGGTTGAACCTTTGAAACCCACCCTCCCTCAAACACTTTTTTTTTTCTTCAAAATAAAATTTTATGCTGGTCATCTACTGCATCCTGGCCTATTTCCAGTCGTCTTGAGCAAGTTGTTGCGAACTGGATTTGTTATGAATGTTTGGTAGGGCTAGTTGTCGATCGTGTGAGTGTCTTGTGAGTCGTTGATCGTGAGGTCAGATTTTGAAGTGGTTCGTGTTGGGCTTTATTGTATGCTGGGTGGGTGTGGACTGATTTAAAAGACAGTGTGTGAAATTATCGTTGTTTGTGAACAGTTAGTTGGGTAGAGAAGCGAGTTAGTGTAGTCGAGAGTAAGATCAGTGCCACTTCAGTGATGTTTGAGCAGAGGACGTTTTCTCGAATTGGTAGCTCGTCTGTGCAAATAACTATTAAAGAACTGTTGTATTTTCATCCTAGAGTTTTTGATTTATATCCTGGGATAGTGTTGTAATCGCTAGCTCACGTTGAGTCTACTGACCGTGCAGTAAACGTAACTACTGCCGGGTTTGTTAAAGTGTGAGAATGCCGTAACATCTGTGACCCCCTAGACAACGAAAATAGCCCGCAACGCAAGTCTTGGCATTGGATCGAATAGGCAAGGACGAGAGAGTGAGGCTGACGAAATGAGGCAACTCTCCCTCACTTTATTAAAATAAAATACGTGTGAAATCAAGGTTGCTGCTTTAGTCGAAAACTGTCTCGATCATCTTCACGTGCGAAGGACGAAAAAAAAAACACGATGTCTTATGATCATGAAGTGTGAGCGTCTAGCGTTGGTTAAATGTATGGCATTCTCATCAAATTTAATTTCTACTGATAATGATAAGTCGGGTGCAAATCAAGCAATAAGAAATGAAGAATGCCGAGATCGTTTTAGTTTTAAGGTTTAAGAACCACTTCACGGTATTGTTGGTCGTTTTGAAATATCCACCAACACACCACCTAAAAAAAAAAGGGGGTTAAAAAAAGCTTACGAGTTGATTGCGTCAAAGGGAGTGACTTTATAGGCCAGAGGCAGAGTCTCCGGTAGGACCTTTTAATTTTAGTTTAAAGTGTAACAAGATATCCATAATTTAAATTTGATGACTTAAGTTAATTAATTATGTTGGGTTTTTTTTGTCAGACACCATATCATCATTATTTACAAAATGTATTGAGTTTAATAATTATATACTTGCTGACTATGTGAGAACCATTGTGACAGTACGGCTGAGAACCAGTGTGACAGATCCCATGATAACCAATGTGACAAATCAAACTAGAGCCAAAAGGACATATCGGATTAGAACTAATGTGACAGATCACCTAAAAACCCGTGTGACAGTTCAAATGAGGAATATGTGACAGTTCAAAACAAATGTGACAGACCAGACCAGCTGAGAATCAATGTGACAGACTAGTTGAGAACCACTATGACGCAGTGGATCTTTCGTGACAAAATATTCACTAAAGAGACCTCACTATAAAAGAATCACGATTTATTGACATTTTTCGTGAAAGGGCTTTTGTCTTGCTGACACATTGCTGCTTTTCTATACCACAGGTGTTAGGTGAAGCAAAGTGCGATCTATAGTGCGTAGCTAATAAGTCTGAACCTTTAATAATTTTATTGGCAGTACCGTGGTTTAGCGGCCTGATTATGTGTGTGGTTTTAAGGGGTGGAGTGGGGGTTAGATGAAACACAGATGTACACATGCATGTTGGTATTTGAATTTCAGGATTGATGGGAAATGCTGGATGCACCTTAACATGCACACATGATGCACCTTAACATACACATAGTATGCACCTTAATATTCACATAGTATGCACCTTAACATGCACATAGTATGCATCTTAACATGTACACAGTATATACCTGAACATGCACACGGAATGCACCTTAACATGCACACATTATGCACCTTAACATGCACACAGTATGTACCTTAATATGCACATGGGATGCATCTTAGCATGTACCCATTATGCACCTTAACATGCACATAATATGCACCTTAACATACAACCAGTATGCACCTTAACCTGTACACAGTATGCAACTAAACGTGTACACAGGATGCATCTTAACATGCACACAGGATGCAAAAGGTAATAATGGGGGAGACTGCAATCAGGTTAGCACAATAGGAAATTAGTAAAACACAGTAAGGTTAAACCTGGTAAAAGGAACGCAACAAAACAACGGATGCACAACACAGGATGCACCATAACATGCACACAGGATGCACCATAACATGCACACAGGATGCACCATAACATGCACACAGGATGCACCATAACATACACACAGGATGCACCATAACATGCACACAGGATGCACCATAACATGCACACAGGATGCACCATAACATGCACGATACTGTTACTTCAATCATGTTTTATCCGAAACTTACGAAATTAAAACTAAAAAATTCAACATGGTTACTGCAAGTCCTTGAATGGGCCCCTTTAAAAATATATATATATTCTGTAAAGGGTACTTCAATTTAATTTAAATAAATTACTCCTAAAAACAAAGATTTTCGTATAACTCCTTTATAAAATGTAATTTAGTCACTGCTCACTTTTTATTTCACGCCCATGAACTATATAAAATATTTTGATGTCCCAACCACTTTTGAACCTAATATTTTTTACACCATACTTAAATTGAGACGATTTCATTTTCCAGAAAGAATATTACACGCCAAACGCAGTTGCTTTATGTTTAAACAAAAATCATTTGGCGTAGTTATCGGGAGTTATATTTTGCGCGCTATTGAACTCATTATTGAACCATACTTTCTTTCAAACATTTAACATTATTTGTAACTAGCGAGTACCCGGCATGCGTTGCAATGCCCCTCAAAGAAATAAAGTGTTTAATGTTTTAATTATGTTTTTAAGTACTTTTTATATACACATTATATTTTTTTTGTTTTTACCGTCTGGTGCGTACTCGAATAAATTAGAGGGTTTTTCGAAACGTGAGCAGGCCACACACAGCTGTCCATGTGAGAAGTGAGCAGGCCATACACAGCTGTCCATGTGAGAAGGCCATACACAGCTGTCCATGTGAGAAGTGAGCAGGCCACACACAGCTGTCCATGTGAGAAGTGAGCAGACCACACACAGCTGTCCATGTGAGAAGTGAGTAGGCCACACACAGCTGTCCATGTGAGAAGTGAGCAGGCCACACACAGCTGTCCATGTGAGAAGCATGCTTTTCAAAATTTAGTCCCAACACTTGTTCTTTGTTTGATGCAATAGCTCTGTTTGAAATTATATTTATATAGCACATTTAGTACATATAAACAAATTTAGGGCCTCCTAAACGGAATATTGTAATATGGATGTACTAACTGAAATGTGTCGGTTTGTATTTGATTCAATTCCATCCAGCCATGCAATAGCTCTGTTTGAAATTATATTCACATAGCTGATATAAGAAAAAAAACGAATTTAGGTCCCTTTGCCCCAAACTGAATATGGTAACATGGTTTTACTTATTCAAAACCCTTTACGGGCGTGCACACAACTCACCAACGTTTTAACGCAATCAAATGAATGGTATAGGAACGCATACGAATATTATATTTAAATAGCTCATGACAGAAAAAGAACTAATTTAGGGCCCCCGACACCAAACGGAGTATTGTAAAATGGTTATACTAATGCAGAAACCTACTTATTATGTCACACACAAATTCAAATGTCGCTATTTGTATTTGATTAAAATTCCAGCCACCAATGCATTAGATCTTCTTGAAATTATATTTATATTTAAGGGCAAACGAAGTGAGGACGTCGGCCCGAAACGGAATGTTTTAAAATGGTTGTACTAATTTAGAAACCTTTGCGGGCGGGCGCACAACTCAACAATGTTTTATCGCAATCGCATAGATGGTATAGGAGCGCATACGGAAATTATTTTGATATAGCTCATGTAAGAAGAAAAAACGAATTTAGGGCCAACGGCCCAAAACGAAATATGCTAAAAGGGTGCATGGTAATGACTCAGAAAGATGCCTGGGCCTGTGGAAAACAACAAACCAAAGATTTATCGCAATCGCATGAATGGTATAGGAGCGCATACGGGTTGAAATTATATTTATATAGCGCATGTAAGAAAATGTGAACATAGGGCCCCTGGCTCAAAACGGAATATTTTAAAATCGTTGCAATAATTCAAAAACCTTTGCGGGCCTGCGCACAGCATCTCTCCAAAGTTTTATCGCATTCGGTTAACTGGTATAGGAGCGCATATGTAAATTATTTTTTACAAAGCTCATATGATATTTTTTTTTTAAACGAATTTAGGGCTAACGGAATATTTTAAAAGAGTTGTAATAATTTAGAAAAATGCCCGGGTATGTGGACAAGAAATCTCCAAAGCTTTATAGCAATCGCATGAATGGTGTAGGAGCGCATTCTGGATATACATACATACATAGTCAGACAGACATTCATTTATATATATAGATATATATATATATATATATATATATACTTTCATTGACAATAATTGATGGTCTGCATTCAAGCAGTCTAATTGAAATATAAGAACAAGGTATGCTGAACTTAAATTAATATACAGGACAAATCTGTCTATTAATTCAAGTTCAGCGCACCTTGTTCTTATATCTCATTGACAAATACGCTGATTAGGAAGCAGTCCACGAGTCACACCAGAAACGTAATATATATAAGAGATTCTAATGTCCCACCCGCTCTTAAACCACAGATTTATTTCACCAACTAAATGAAAAGAAAGAAACAATTTCGCACGTGCGATATTTTTTTTTAGAAAGAATCTCATTTAGCGCAGTTATGTCCAAAAATTTCTAAGAACCACTGCTTTTTTTATTTTTTTATTAATTTGTTTAGCAATCAATTTTTAAATCTAAATATGTATCATATACTAAACTCAATCGCATTAAATGTGCCGCAAGCGGAAACCCTGTTGAATTATTTTATACTTAATAATCCATCTTCAATGTGTTTTATGTATCGGTATCGCGGTCACTATCCTACAAAATGGGTCTGCGGATACCAAAAATGTTGGAACCTGTGGAAACGGACCATTGAGTCCATTGCAACGGGTGAATAACTCCATGCATAATCCCATAAGCAAATACGCGGGCTGAGTGTGTTTGAAAAAAATTAAAAAAAATTAAGTGGACGAAAAACAAGACTAGACAAACAGAGATCGCGCTTTAATGGCTATAGCCTTCTGTCACGAGAGTATGCATGTGTGGGAAGGCCGATGCCACACAGACTGCTGCTAGGAAGAAGAAGAAAAAAACAACGCACAAAAATGGATTTCATAAGCAATTATTTTATTTATTTCAATACAACTGTTTGTATTATATAAGTCATATTGAAGTTAAGATATGCAATTGATTCACATTGCAACATCCCGCCCCCCTCTCCGAGTAAATATTACCAAAAAAATTTAATGGTAAGTGACACGTGATCCGTAACCTTTCAATGAAGTGACTGTTTTATAAGCTATATGTATCTCACTCATTCATGATCAACTCAATCTGAACTCAACTTTTCAATGAAGTGACTGTTACTATAAGTAATATAAGCTATATGTATCTCATTCATTCATGATTAACTCAATCTCAACTCAACCTTTCAATGAAGTGACTGTTATTTATTATATATAAGCTACATGTATCCCACTCATTCATGATTAACTCAATGTCCACTCAACATGTCAAATAATAACAATAGTTCTCAAACCAACAACAATAGGTCAAATAATATAAACTTTAAAGACAAATAGGCCAAAATATTACCAGGCCAACCAACAGCAATAATCATCTAAAAAATACATTTCATTTCATGGTTAATGTTACATTTTGCCAGTGGCAAGCATTCTTGTAACATATAAATCTGATTACATGTTTCAAATCGACCGTTTCCAATTTGACTCTAATATTTTTGGTGGCTCCCTTAAGGTGGGCCTATATAATAAAAAAAAAAATGTATATTCGAAAAAGTGGTCTCAGACGGCTGTTTCCTTTACAGCACCAACTGAACTTTGAACTTGAGTTTCTGTGTGCTCACCCATGGCCCACCCCTAACTTTGATAGTTTTTTTTAAATGCCAAACTACAGGTGTCAGTTAAAATTCATAGTTAGAGAAGTGCTTTTTGTTGGGGGGGGGGGGGGGTTTTGGGGGGGGGGGGTTGCGGTTTCCAATTTGACCCGTTTCTAGTCTATCTTTGAATAGTATTAATAGTAAGACACCCTTTAGTTAGTAAAACCGAGCCCCCCCCCCAACCCACCTCAGTAAATTAGGACTGTACCTAAAGGCCCTGAATGACTCGCCTTTGATAGGCTTGTGCATGGCGAGCAAACAAATAAGTTAAGCTTAATCCTGGGCTCACATAGAACGAGCAGCTTTGTCACACAGTTTTTAAACAAAATATAATAACACAACATCTATGTATCGACAGAAACTAATGTTTATGGCACCTGTTTTTAAGGGCAACATGTCACATTACAGTCTGACATGCACAAAGAAACATGAGACTTAATCTTCCCTAGGAAATATAATCTTTTTTAAAATTAAAATAATTATAAGGCTGGCAATTGTCATACAAGACTACGCTAAGGTGGAAAAAAAGGAGTTATCTAACTTTACAATGAGTTGGCTAACCTCTTACTTATTATTTCTGCTATGAGATCACAGACCACAGCATAAGAAGCTGAATTTTGTATTTACTTTAAGTAAGAAGCTGAATTTTGTATTTACTTTAAGTAAGAAGCTGAAATATTTATGTACTTTAAGTAAGAAGCTGAATTATGTATGTACTTTAAGTAAGAAGCTGAATTATGTATGTACTTTAAGTAAAATGAATTATGTATGTACTTTAAGAAGCTGAATTATGTATGTACTTTAAGTAAGAAGCTGAATTATGTATGTACTTTAAGTAAGACGCTGAATTATGTATGTACTTTAAGTAAGAAGCTGAATTATGTATGTACTTTAAGTAAGACGCTGAATTATGTATGTACTTTAAGTAAGATGCTGAATTATGTATGTACTTTAAGTAAGAAGCTGAATTATGTATGTACTTTAAGTAATAAGCTGAATTATGTATGTACTTTAAGAAGCTGAATTATGTATGTACTTTAAGTAAGAAGCTCAATTATGTATGTACTTTAAGTAAGAAGCTGAATTATGTATGTACTTTAAGAAGCTGAATTATGTATGTACTTTAAGTAAGAAGCTGAATTATGTATGTACTTTAAGAAGCTGAATTATGTATGTACTTTAAGTAAGAAGCTGAATTATGTATGCACTTTAAGTAAGAAGCTGAATTATGTATGTACTTTAAGTAAGAAGCTGAATTATGTATGTACTTTAAGAAGCTGAATTATGTATGTACTTTAAGTAAGAAGCTGAATTATGTATGAACTTTAAGTAAGAAGCTGAATTATGTTGAAACTCTACATGCTGCCATAGCTGAGATCAAAGAATGCTTTTATTGAAATTCACAATCGTCCATGAAGAATAAAAAATATATATAGCTCTACAAAATATTTAGTGTCTGTATCACAATCACCTCAGAAGTTTAGTTACAAATACATAAGGAGCCTTCCACAAACATAAATGACATCACATTACACTGCCAACCACCAAGATCAGTCAAAATTGTCACAAAGTTTAGGCACCCTTGTCACACATCATCACACATTTCTGAGGTCCTTCATCGATAACTCTTAATGAGAGAGGCATTAACTACAGCAATGTTCACTTTATATTTCAAAACACATGATCTGCGAGAATGCTCTTCAAGTCACTCAAGGAAAAATTCCTACAACATTTCCAGAAATAAATTACTAAAAGATTATATAAGATTCTTTTATTGAGCCAAATAAATGGAAATGACATTTTGATGACATTATGCATACCCGGTAATCATTTTTAGCCCTTAAATAAATATACACATTTTAAACAAGACAACATTTTACAATTAGAACCATTTAAACACAAGACATCTAAAGAATTTCTCTAGCATAAAAATAAGCCATTGTAAACACACATACAAAAAAAACAACCTCCCTTTGTGAAAATACTGAGTTCATTAGTGATCATTTTAGATTTGGTAACCGCTGGGGAGCAAGCACTGTTAAATTATTACAGACTGGGAAATACATTTTTTTTTTTTAAATATGTTTCTGTCCTAACTTTCAGGGAAATAATGCCCCCCCCCCCCCCCCGAACGAGGAACGAGCTGATCTTAGGCATGTGTGATGAAGAGGGTGGATGTATCATCCAACGTTGCACCCATTCAAAACTTCAAATGTTAACGTTGATTTATGCATGATTAAATGTGCAATTAATTTTCAGTTCCAACAATGCACTTGGAAAGTATTACTGTGTTGTTGTTTGAAAGATGGATAAAATTGATTTTTTAAAAATGTGTACATTTAATCAAGAGCATCACTCCATCATTTGTTCCATTAAACATTGCTTCAATCAACAAAAATAACAAATGGTCTTCGTTTAGAAAAAAAAGTTTAAGCCACTTTTGTTTTTAATGGTTTTCACCAACTGGATTGCAACCAGCTAAAGAAAGGTAACTATGCATAACAGAGTTGCTGCCCATGAGGTATTGAATGCGCCCAATTGATAATAGTAATAGCAACAGTATCTAAGTAGACTGTGTAAGAATTGAATATTTCATTAACAAAAACGCACAAGTATGAAGCAAACAGGAAATAACAAAATTATATACATAAATAAATGAATCACAAATATATTTTTTTAAACAAATGGAGAAAAAAAAAATATGTGGCAATTGTAATGATTTCTCAGAACAATTTAGTTACAACTTACATTCACCTTGGTATGTAATCTAACCTTGGTTTTTTTTCAAGTTAGTTTTTATGTTTAGACTTGCGTCCTGATATTTTAAGTTAAAGTGAAATGGTTCACACAAAATGTTTTATTTTTAATCTGTCTTATTTTTTTCCTATATTTGTTAAAATATAAAATTAGGAAATATTGTGCAGGAATGACACTAGTCAACCACCATTTTAAATGGAATTCAAATAATATGATTAAAATTATTTTGTATTTTTATTATTGTTATAGTTAGTAGCTTAGAGGTAACTCTAAATATAAATAGACACAGACAAAATTACTTTGAAATAAACATTACATAAAAACAATTAATATGGCAGCAAAAATATTTTTTGTTATAGCCCCTCCCCCCAACTATGTCCCATAGTGTCTTAAATAGAAATAATCTAAAGGTGTGGGCCCATCTAAAGCAGATGCATTTGAGTATTCTAAATCAAGTAATGAAAATATGGATATTAAAAAAACATTTCCTTGTCGGTAATGCAACAGGGATATATATATTTTTGCCTTTTCTTGTGTGTATAGTGTCTGTTTTGTTTTTGTTAACTCTGAAGTAAGTTGTTTTTCTAATAATATTCTCATATATTTGTAAAGCATTAAAAAAAATGTATCAAAACAATAAATAACACTATTTAAATAAACACACTTAGTAACATTTTGCATATATTGTCCGTGTTAAAGAGGTTTCAGCTTATTCTCATTACAATGGATTTCCCTACAATTAAGTTCATCCGCGAAGTTGTAGATCAACTCAAATCTACAAAAACAACAGACATAACCCCCATCAAGTCTATGCTTTAAATAAGTAGGTAATCATAACAAAATGTGGACAACAAAGAATAGCGATATTGTTCACAAACCAGGGTAGAGTATCACAAGTTAAGTTTTCAACATAAATATGGCGTACATAAATAAGTGGACATTCAAGCTGTCAGTATTTTGCTTCCTAACATAAGTAGATGTCTAATAATTCATAAAGTTCAGTGATAGTTGAGAGGCAAAGATTATTTGTTTGCAGGTGTTGGTAAGTACAAAAAAATTAAGAAATTGCTATCAGTATATTATACCTACAATAATATTTTATAATTCATAAAGTTAAGTGATAATAGAGAGGCAAAGATTATTTGTTTGCAGGTGTTGGTAAGTAAAAAAAAATTAAGATATTGCTATTAATACATTATTCCTACAATAATATTTTACAATTCATAAAGTTAAGTGATAATAGAGAGGCAAAGATTATTTGTTTGCAGGTGTTAGTAAGTACAAAAAAATTAAGAAATTGCTATCAATTCATACTTTGTACCATAATTATTGCATTAGACACTTCATTTATGAGTAGAGAAATAAATATATAATAAGATGTGTACAGCTGTAGTATAGTTAAAAAATGTTGCTTTCAAAATGTTCTTATAATGGCTGCTAGAGGCTTTAGGGATCATTGTTCTGTTTCAATATTGAATAATTATTTTTTTTAATTTATCAATAACTCTTATCATAGATGAATATTTCAGACCCTGAAAGTTCAGTTTCTGTGAAATTAGATGTCAATGTAAGTTAAAGATAATTTTTTTTGGTGAACGCATTTTTATTAAATTACCATTAATTTTTTTTTTTTTTGAAAGCTCTGTTATTAAATGCAAATTTTCATTTCAACAAATTTAAGTGAAATCTGTCAACAATTGTGGGGAAAGCTGAAATCTACTTACTCTTTTTAAAACATTTGTTAGCATAATTGGTATTTTCATGCAAACAATACAATGAAAATGAACTAAAAATCAAAGCTAAGATAAAATTTAAGCAAATCAAAAATTCAGAAAACTGTATAATTATAACAAATAAAGTTTCATTTATCAACCACTACAATGTTTTAAAAGATAAAATATGTTTTCAAATTAAAAGCTACCCTAAAAGACTAAATAAAAACCTCAGGTGAAGGGCATCAAGAAAAAAAAAATTCAAGTAGATGTTATTATGGTCCTTAACTCTTGGAAGGGATAACTTCCAGACATGAGATGCTATTACAATAATTGATCTTAAATGTGTTCACCCATACCAACTTAAAAGCTTCCCAATTTTAACTGCTTGATTGCTTAACATTTATTGTGACACATCTATGTGTCTTTGAGTGACACGTGCATGTCTATTCCAAGCATGAAGTTTCTTCATTTTTCTCACACAATTTAAATTGTGTAAATTACCTCCCGCCTTAGGTAATTTATAATAAATATCTCAGGCCGTAAAGTAATTTGCTGGTATAAGCAACTGAGAAACATTAATTCTAGATATTCAAATCACACAAGTTTTCCACAGATTGCCATTGTTAATTTTTTTAAAAACAAATCACTTTTTTTAAAACTGATGTAATTAAACAATGTTTGTGTTAAAAATGTAAGACTATCTCAAATAAAAAAAAAGCAAATGTAATTTAATGTGTAACATCAGTCAATATTTTTAACATCTTTGAACAATTAATTTCACTTTTTCCCCCTTATAAATCATATTGATGTCAAATGTTGGTCAGACCATTTACATTTTTTTTTTGTTTCTTAATGAGTTTCAATTGAAACAGAAAAAGTAAATTAGAGTTTTAAAAAATGAAATAACTATGTCATGCCTAATATTGATCATAAACTCTCTACCACTTGATTGATTGATTGATTGGATACTTCTATGGCTCTGGTATCCATGCTACTTTAGCATGCTCACTGCGTTCTGTTTTCCTCAAATCTATTAAACAAAAAAGTCTTTACATGTTTCCTAAATGATTTTCTGTCCTTTTCAATACTCCTCAAAGATTGAGGTAAAGTATTCCATAACTTTGGCGCTACCGCTTCAAAAGAGCGCACTCCCTACGACTTTTTTCTGGGCACTTTGATCCTAAACTCTCTACCAATTTAACATAAACTCTCTACCACTATAATAAAATCTCTACCACTTGATCATAAACGTCAAAATTGATCTGATAAAATAAAATCAAGTATTTCTATTTGTATTTGGATTGAAATTTGAATAAAATTTAAAATTTGCTGCCGTCTGGTGTCTTAAAAAAAAAAAACAAGGTCGTTTCCATGCATGGAAAACTCAGGTGTTTACTCTTGTGGTAAAACTCAGGTGTTTACTCTTGTGGTAAAACTCAGGTGTTTACTCTTGTGGTAAAACTCAGGTGTTTACTCTTGTGGTAAAACTCAGGTGTTTACTCTTGTGGTAAAACTCAGCTTTTGCTGTTTTAAGTTACCCTAGCAGCAAACTCGCCTCTTGGGAAATATAAGTTATATAAATAAATGCACAGTAGGGTACTTTGATATCTATATCGTTTAATATATTGTCTGTACATTTAAAAAAAATAAAATTGTATAGGTAATTTAAAATTAATCTAAGTAGCAATAGCAATAATGTTAGACATACATAATAAGCAAGAGAATAACAAAGCCAACAACCACTAACGAGGGAAAAAATGTTAGTTAATGTTAAGTTTAGTTGTTTTGATTATACGGTCTAAAAAATAAAGAAATAAAATAATTTAAAATTATACCAAGTGTTGAGATTTATTCAACACCAAATTCTCCATCTCTTTGCCAGGGTTAGGACTTGGGTCATCATTGACTCAAAAAACAAAACTTCATTATTCTCAAAATGTGCTGACGTTTTTTTATCAAATTAAAAAAAAAAAAAAGATTTTTTAAGATGAAACATTAGTGCCGATTTCAATCAACAAAATTATGATTGTAACTTTTCAGCAATCCACCTATTTCGTGTTGTTGATACATCTCCGACACTGCAGCTTCTGTATAGATACAGGAATTTATTGTTTTAGAAAGACGATCCATTTAAATAACCCCAAACCCTACAGTACAGGTTATTTAAACATTACACAAGCACAGACAGACCTAACAAGTCAAGGCAATCGGATAAAACTTCTAGAGATCCTCAGACATGTTAATGACATGAGAAGGACGGGGAGGATCTTGAGGTGCCTCAACAGATGACACACCAGACTTACTGGCCCTAGATCTATAGTTGGCATCGTACTGAAGGTCTGGGTCCGCAGCACTCTCAGCATGCACGGATTCAACAGTTAAGTTCTCAGCATCCTCGAAACATGAGTAGTCTTTGTCAAACAAGTGTCTGCTAAAGTCTGTCATTGCAAAGACCTGAAACAGACATCAACAGTCGGGTCACTGAGGGGGATACATATGTATGAAGACATAATAAGATGATCCAACCCATCTTTGTTATGTTTTGTCCATATGACAAGCGTCAACAGGTTAGCGTTATAAATAATAATTAAAGATACACAACCATGTATTGAACCTATATAGTTGCAACATACTTATTATGTTAGAATTGTTCTAAAAAAATTATTTCAAATCTGATTATTTAATTTTAAAATATCTGAACAATCAAAAAAAATGTTTACAAGACAGATATTTTTCCTCTTCAATCACTTTGCACTTTAAGCAAAAACTATTAAATGAAATAAAATTATTAATTTTTAAACTTTATCCTGTATTATAATTTGCCAGGTCATACATTGATCTAATTAATTTCTTTCATGATACACAGCTTATTCCCAAAAAATAATTGAAAAATAATGAAAGGTAATAAGTAATGTGCACAAGAACAATAATGAGCTAGAAAGATTTTTTTTAAAAATAATTCTAAGCATGAAAACAAACTTTATGTTGGTAAAAAAATTAAAAACTTATGTAGGTACAATATCAGCTTTCAGAACAAGGAAAGCAAATCAAGTTAAAAAAGATTTTCTAAAAGAAGATCTTTTTAACCATTTCAGTGAAGACTTATTTAAATTTTTTTTCAGGATTTGTCTGATTTTCTAGAAGGTTATTTTCAGTCAAACAATTTGATATGCATTTGCTTTTAACAAATTATTGGCACAATTACTGACAAAATGTCAAGTTTTTAGTACCGTATTAAAGGAAAATAAAACAAAAATATTTCTGATAAAAGGAAGGTCACGTATGACTGCAAGGAAGTTCAGGTAACAAAAAAATATTTGAAAAAGGACATTCAAGCAACATGAGTAATTCGATTCCATTTTTCCCCTTTACATATTCTTATAGATGAAGACTAAACATGGTCAGCGCTGCAAGCTTCTAGAGTTTGCAGAAGTTTAAAAAATGATCAGAAAGGGAAAACGAGCTGTGATTAGACAGTCATAAGAATGCATCACTTGTCATAATAAATCTCATTTATGCAATCCATCAATCTTTCTATGTTTTATGGGGAAGGGGGTTGATTTTTGGGCCTTACCACACAGAGGCAGACAACTATTCCTAGGACTGCACCAGACAAGACATCGCTCCAGTGGTGCTTGTAGTCAGAGATGCGGCTGAGGCAGGTGTAGAAGGCCAAGCAAAAACAGATCAACTGGAGCACTGGTTTCAGCACCACAACAGTGTTGCAGCAGACCCTTGCTTCAATATAGAGCTGTGGGAATGTTACGAAAAAGCATTCATTCATTTTAATTTATTACCTTACAATGCACTGATGGGTTTTTTTTGTTTTTTTGAAAACCTTACAAGAAATTATTTTATAAATTGATATAGTTTACTTCATTCTACATATTTAAATCTAGGATTTAAAAATTGAAATAGCATTAGCATTTTTACTGCAGATGTGTGTGGCGCAGTTTGGTAAAAAACAAACATTTGAAGTGCTTGGTGCACTTTAGTTAAATCTATGAAAATACCTGTTGAATAAAACCAAAGTGTATATCACATGGCGATTCAATTACAATTTACTTACTATTAAATATAACATTGTGTAAGCCACAAAAGATGAGTGGCCTGATGGAAAAGAGAGCCTGAAATAAAATATTAGAATAAAAATTTTTGTAAATTTTCTCAAAATCATTGCTAATGACTGTTAAATTCTAGCTCCGTTTACAAAAATAACTTTAAAGGCACAAAACAATTTGGATTAACGTAAACTTAGAAAGGCAGAATATTTATAAAACTTTCTGGGGCAACGCAACCAAGTTGCGCATGTAATTTATGAGAAGAGATGCATAATATATAATAATAATTCCAGATGCACGGACTTTGAGGATTCTTTTGCCCACATGGACCATGAACTATGTTACGTTTTACAATATCATAAAGCCTAGGATCTGTGTCCTTATCTGGTATTTCAGCACAAACTATTTTATCAATTATTTCAACAATTTGAGGTTATCATCATTGCCAAGTATTGAGAAGAGGTGACAATATGGTAGAGCTCATTTTTTAAACTCAATGACACTGACATTTGTTCTTTTGTATGCTATTGGTGCATATGTGATCAAGCGCACCAATCGGGAAGCAGCGATGAGAGAGCAGCATGGTGCACAATGAGAGCAGGGGGACAAGAAAGTTCCACTCATGAAATATTATTATAGATAATACAGATAGGATAAATTTAATACGGACCTTGCTTCTTTCATCATGTGTGTGTCATTTGAAGTGCACACATCTGCTGTGATATAGCCATCACTACAGTTAAATTTGCTATAGTCTGGATTGCAGAGTGTAAGAAAATGTGGTCTCAGGCGGCCTATGGAGTTTTTCCCAATCTCTGTCAAAAACTGATTCACAGCCATACCAAAGATGAATGCAATATTGATGCTGTAGGCAGAATTCAGCCATGATTTCTGTCCTCGAAAGGAACCCTTTCTTGGAACCAAGCACAATATTTCGCCATGGCGCAGAATAAATTCTATAACAATGATCTATTGACAAGATGTAAAAAATCATGAATTTTGACAATTAAAGCTAACATATAGAAACATCAGAAACATTATTAAACTTATTTGTACTCCCTATTGGCAGGCCTTGCATGGCCTTAATACTAGGGCTACTATTTATGTCAGGGTACAAAAAAGAATTAGTACAAATACACTTCATTTTAAAAAATGATTATGCATAAATCTTTTCATTTTACAAATGGCAGGCACTGTATTATCTGAAAATGTACTAAGGGAGGCTCTTGCTCCCCTGCTCCCCTAACAGCTATGTTGCTGGTGCATTGTTTTCTAATATCCTTGTTACATATATGGAAAAGTGTCTATAATAAGGCATCCCACAAACAAATTAATTAAATAATCAAATAAAATCTTGATCCTTTGAATGCACTGCATAATTATTATTTTTTTTAAAGTTATCAAAGCCACTTAAATGCACATGTTAATACATCCAAGTAATATTGTTAAAAGCCTATAATAAAAGAAGAGAACCATATGACATATGACACGTATATGGTTTTAATAACTAGGAAATAACCAAACAAAAGCAGCAGAAGAGTTTGTTAAATCATTTCAAACTAGTGAAGTCTTGAACGCTGAGGAAAAACTTGAGTCAGCTTGGGAGAGGGGTATCAGGGCATGTTTAGAGTATTGTACAAACCTAAATTGGTACAATTTTTATAAAATCCCATTGTCAAGGGTATGAGAATCACTGTTGTTATGTGAAGACCACTGTTGTTATGTTTGGTATGGAAAAGATGTCAGTTAGTGATTATATGTGAAGCTGTATCTTTTGTGTGAGATTGTTGTGACGTATTTGGGTAAGAGGAAATGACGCGTTAGTTTGGTTGTTGTTATCATAATGAATATAGATGGCGTTGTACGATAGTTTGCTGCTTAATGTTTAGCTGGAACAACTTGATTATTAGTCGTAAGTTATATATCAGCGATGGTTAAGTAATTGTTGGTGAATAAACTTTATCGCGCAACAAGCCGGGTGGTGTTTGGTGCATTAGTATCAGTTGCTATTAGTTACTCTGGCCCGTGGGAGACATAGCCAAAACAAGTATACATCTATCGTCATGGTTAGATGAGCACAAAGATATTAAGATCCTACATCTCGTCACCCATAAAAGATTCATTGTTCTTTTAAAATCTACATCTCGATTCACATCTATTATATAGATTGCACTTTCTGAACCTGATTAGCTGATTAATCTGTAAAAGAAAAAAAACTGATGCTGATCAAGCAGATTACCAATTATCTGCAGATTAATTGCCAATTTAAGTTATGCTACCCTACTTGACAGCTTGCTTACTAAATTGAATCATTTGAAAGTAAGCTCTGAAACAAAAATTCACCACTGGTATCCAATAGCAGTAAGCACACCAAATTACTTGACCCAAATAGCTAGCTGAAAAAGGTGGATTCAGTAATCAGTGCGGTAAGGAGGAAAACAAAAATATATGTACATCAGGGTATGCCTAAACAGCTAAAATTTAAAATGAATCAATTAATCAGATACAAGAGAATTGGAATGATCGTTTTCCCATTGTCATTACATCTATCGTGACTGCAACTGTCACTAATCCACTTAAATAGTTATATCTCTGCTATTCAAAATCATACAATTTTCTTAAGTTAAAAGAAGAAAAATCTTGTTTACTCTTACTGTTATAAATGGCAAAAAAAATCCAACCCCCGCTGCTAATGCAACTGATATTGTGTCTTCTAAAACAGGATGCTGAATGCTTTCATCGTTACAAAAAAATCCACGACGAAATGGATCTGTTCCGAATTGAATGGCAAAGATGCCAGAAGACACTGGAAATAAATAAGATTTAACATCAATCATGGATGAAAACAAAATTGTGACAATCGCAGTCATGCCAATACACAGGTCACTAAAGATATCACTGTAGCTTTAAATGTATATTTGTTGCTCTTCACCCCTGGTAAATTTAGAATCAATTTCTCAATGGTATCAATTTGCCTATGTTATCATTTTGTCAATGGTATTAATTTCTCAATGGTATCATTTTGTCAATGGTATCAATTTGTTAAGGGAATCAATATTTTGTCTATGATATCAATTTGACTATGATATCAATTTGTTTATGTTATCATTTTGTCTATGATATCAATTTGTCAATGGCAATATCATTAACAAAATTGATACCATTGACAAATTGATACCGTAAACAAATTGATACCTAAGACAAATTAATACCATCAACAAAAAAGAAATTGTTCTGAATGATTGCACTTTTTTTAGACTAATTTTTAGTTTATTATTTTCTCTGTTTTAATTAGCCATACTCAATATACTTAACTCATGATACTGGAAATTGGGTTTAGAAACAACAAAGACAAACATTATTTAGGAACCAACTACTAATCTAAACTTCGACTTCACAAAAGTGGGTGTGGGCTCCGGTGAACGGAAAAAAAGTCACAAGGAAAAAAAGTCACGGCAAAAAGTCACAAATTTTGCTAGGAAAAAAGTCACAGGAAAAAAAGTCACAGAAACATTCAGCCATCAGATATCATAAATAAATTCTGACAAGAGTGGTGGGATCCCGTTTCCTAATGGGATCCCAATCCCATTGTAATCCAGCCCCCCGTGAGTTACTGCTCCCGACTGAAAACCTGATTGGGATCCCGTTTCCAAATCGGATCCCATGGGAATCCCGATTGGGATCCCATTTGGATCACGATCCCCTTGGGATCCTGCTTCCGATTCGGATTCCGTGTAGTTTCCAAATGGGATCCCAATGGGGATTCTGACCCCATTGGGATCCCGACCCCATTGGGATCCCGACCCCATTGGTATCCCGATCCCAATGTAATATGGATCCCATTGGGATACCAATCCCACTTTGGATCCCATTCCCTAAAAGGGTGCCATTGCGATCCTGACCCTATTGAGATTCCGACCCCAATGGGATTGGGATCCCTACTTTTCTTCTTCTATTTATCACAAATGAATAGGGCAGAGGTAACGGCCGAGCTCAATTATTGTTAAGGTAACTTATAGGATGGACGGAAGTTGCTGTTATTTTAAGGGGGTGAGTTAAGGTTAATAGATTGTCACATCTTGAGATAGAGGGTATTGTTTTTTTTTATAATATTATGTTTCGGGCCTTCCAGACAGAGCAGGGTAATTATGTGAGCAGAAAAAAAAGTCACAGAAAAATAAGTCACGGAAAAAAATACACAAATTTTGCTAGGATGCCATTTTGATCCCGACCCCGTTGGGATCCCATTTCCAAGTAGGATACCATTTTTCTTCAGTATTTAAATATGGATAATCAAGTGTATGTGTACTAAATTTGGTCAATATCCATCTACTCATGTAGGAGTATTAAGCATACTAGTTTTTATATAGCTCATATAAGGAAAAATGAAGTCCCCCCCCCCCCCCCCCCGAAAGAATGAATATTATGAGTTCAGTAACCTATTCGGTATTTGAATGTGGATAATCAAGTTAAAGTATACTAAGTTTGGTCAAGAGCCATTTATTCGTGTAGGAGTATTTGTTGTTTATTTTATTTTTATACCTTATATAGGAAAAAATTACATTTCGGGCCCCCCGGCCCTAAACGGAATGTTATAAAAAGTTCATAACCCACCCGCCTCCCATGTATTTAATGATGGATAATGTGCCAAGTTTGGTCAAGATCCATCAATCCATGTAAAAGCCTTTGTGGAACAAAGCCAAAGCCACAAATTTTCACTTATATTTATATATATATTAAATATATATATAATAAACACTGAAAATTAGGAATTTATATGAAACATGTTTTGTGACTTTTTTTCCTACAATTGTGGGCTCCATCCATACCCATGGGACAATTATAATTGAGTAATGCAAAGGAGCGGCACCAACATTGACATTAGCCATTAAGTGTAATATGACATAACTAATTAATCACTGAGACTGAGAATATCTTGGTCTTGACTATTTAAGATTTAAAAGTCATTTTAATTTCTTACCAGCTAGAATGCCCAGAATGTCAAAGACGATTCTTAAAATAAGCTTTTTTCTGTGTGTTGCTTTTGAAAGACTTATTCGCAGAATATCCATTATTTTATTATAAGACCTATTTATGTGTAGTTAAAGTTAGTTAAACACACTTCGTATTAACTGTGGACAGGAACTAAAGAAAAACCCGACGACGCCATTCCTGAGACCGATTTTGACTATACTACTATACTATAAATACTAACGACTAGGCTATGCCTGCCTATATAATAATTTATAATTAGAAATTTTGTTTGTAATGGATTTAGGTTTATTGCAGTACTAGCAGTCGACAATGTATATGTTTTCATCACTGAATTCGCCCCCTTTAATTACAATTAGTTTCTAGAGTTGAGGACATACGGGGAAAAGTTGTACTTTATTAACGTTAAAAGTCAATTTTTAATGTTTTTGTGAAAAATGAATGGTAATTGAACGCTACTGGTACCGCGTTTTTTTAACATGGCCGCCATCTTGGTTGACACGACCCGTAAAATTAAGAATAAAACGTTTAAAAATAATGAAAAAACTTCCTAAACGCCTAAATGTATCCCTCACCCTAACCTGAACCCTAAATCTATCCCTCCCCCTAATCTGAACCCTAAATCTATCCCTCACCCTAAATATATCCTACCTAACCTAATGAAATGAGGTACCACAGATGAGCATTAGCCAAATGGGTAAATATTTTGTGTAATCCCTAATATGTGTATTAATTTTATTACATAAATATACAGTGGAATATACATAATTCGTTCCAGAATCCTATTCGTTAAACGAAACAATTTCCCCCATACAAATCAATGTAAAATACGATAATGCGTTCAATGCAGAAAAAATACAAATTTTTACAAAAAATTTTATTAACATTCATTCAAATAAAATTACTTGTGAATTGTTAAGGAGTGTAACAACTTGGAATACAATTTAGATTTGAAACAAAAAAACGTAGGCCTAAATAAAAAATATGAATTTATGACAAATAATTAACACTTTTTAACAAGAAAACTTTCTAAAGTCTAAAGACATTTGTTTTTGTCGACGCTTCAAAATTTGACGAAAATGTGTCACAGCATTATCATTTAATAAATTTGTAGCACGAATAGCCACCTCCTTATTAGGGTGATGCTTCTCAATGTACGATGCAACGGTTTCCCATGCTTTCAGCATTTCACGTACTGAATTGCGCTAGAAGATTGTTGCTCTGCTTCTTCCTCCTCCATTAATGAGCTCTCCTCCATAATTTCTTGCTGTGAAACACGATGCAACTCCATAAGCTATTCGGTGGTCAACTCTTGACTGTGCTCTTTCACAAGCTCTTCAATATCGTTGTTGTCCACCTCGAGTCCCATGATATTGGCCAATGACACAATCTCGTTAACTGTACACTCCACATGTACTGTTTCAAAATCACATTCAACAACGCTCTCTAGCCAAAGTATTTTCCAAGCAGAAGTGAGGGTCCTCTTGGTAACTCCTCCCCAAGCCCCCTTCCCCTTTTTGTGTAACTCGTTATACGAAAGGTCACTCGTTAAGGGAGCAACTTCTTCACATTTTTTTTTTGCTCGTTATGCGAATTACTCGTTATGAGAGGTGCTCCTTATGACTATTATGAGAGGTTCCACTGTATTTACTTTAACTTTACTTTAAGCACACATTTATTTTAATGAAATATTTTTTCACCAATGACAATGCTCTCAATAGTCAATAGTCCGAAAAGTCTCAACATTATATTTATATCATTAATAGGTAGCCTATGTTTTTATTAATCTTGTTGTTCCCTACTAATGCATAAGTATAATTAATGAAGTATCTGTGCCGACACTGCATCACATACGTTGTTTGTGTTTTTTGCCCCAGATTTTTACTTGCTAGACCCTACCATGTGATTTTCTTTTTATGGTTATTTAAGACACTTTTTAAAAAATTGTCACATTTCTTTTCAAGAATCTGTCAAGAGCCATATTTTTCAAAGTCAAAATCGATTTGTGGCCGACTGGCCAAGCAGCACTCAAGTTGCTAAAGGGCCACATGCAGCTTGCGATTTGTCAACCTCTGGTCTAGGCCAACATTTTCGGGGTAAGAAATCGTTTTTTAAGTTCAGGAAAATGATGATCCTGAGAGATGCAGGAAGATGCCGATAGACAATTTGAAATTGCCTTCCTTGATTGGACGCCTCCCTCCCAGTCAGGAAGCATATCAAGTTCATTGCAGTGCACCCTCTGATGGCTACAGCTAACAAAGGTTGTGTGGACTGTCATTATTTGTAGTTAGACCCTACTTAATTTTAGTCCTTGGCTTTAAATTCTATCACTATAGAAAAGTATGTTTTGACACTGTGTCACTTTTATTTAAGTTACATCTGCATACATTCTCGTATTCTCCTACCTACTGACCCAGAAATGACTCATCTTGTATAGGAGTACCCTCTTTTTTTTTGCTCCATCACATAGCGGGTAACGGTATTAGGGGAAACTATCTTTAGCTGGCTTCCTTTTTTAAGAACTATACCAAGGTACCAAAGAACACCAAAGCCATAAAATACTGATTTAGATAACATTACATAACTTCTTATTATCAAGGTTGCTGCTTGGGTAAGCTTGCATGTCGCCTGCCTTACACTTACACAAAACAAATGGGGAAAGGATGTGTTAATGTATGCAAGGCAGTGGTTCGGGTTGGAGTTGTAAATTAGACATTTTTGCAAATCAATTAAACAATCCATGAAAATAAATTATAATGCTCTCAATCTATAGTCCAATTGTTTTAAAGTTTGTCTTTATCTTAACTTTAACAACATTAATAATAATAAGGAACTAATGTGCTGGATCCTATTATAAGAGCTGGTCTGTTAATCTCCAGACTACACAATGGCAATGGACTGCGTTGAACTTCTTAATTTATGGTCACAATTGTGCCTACCGAATTCTAATCAACTATTTACTGTAGACTAAAAAACAAGAATTCAAAAGATCAATAAGTTTTGTCTTGAAAATTTAATCAACATTCTCATCTCAATGTTACCAGAGAGCTACTCATAAAGATGAATGTGTTACTGAGCACTACTCATGGCAAAGCTATACACATAAGTGAGACAATGATATGCCAAAACTTTTTAACTATTTGTCACCGTCAAAGCTGTCAAACCAAAGGAATCAAATAAAATATGAAGTAATTCAAAAACTACGACTTTAAAAAAAAAAAAAAATCATTTTCTCCTTTACACACTTCAGCTAATACAAGTACAAGATAACCTTTCATTTATATAATAAAGAGAATGATTTAATTTATTAAATAAAAGGAAACATTTGCACTAGAAAATCAACAAGTGCTTTTATTCGTAAGTCTTAACATGTGCATCCGCCAGCTTGAACCAGTAACCACATTCACAGCGTTTAGGCTCCCCTTTGTGTACATACATCCAGTTTATGGTCAGTGCATCTTCTTCACCTGTTGAGAGCAAGAAATGCACAACTGACTAAGAAATGCATAACTGACTAAAAAGTAGGAAAGTGGTCAGTCCATTATCAGTTGAAGTTACAAAATGAAACACATTCTAACACTTCATGAAAAAATAAAAGTTAATTTTGTTAGCCTATATGAGTTGATAATCCATCTCAATACTCATATTATTACTATTATATTAGTCTGTTAGCCTTATGAGTTGATAATCCATCTCAACACTCATATTATTACTATTAGTCTGTTAGCCTTATGAGTTGATAATCCATCTCAATACTCATATTATTACTATTAGTCTGTTAGCCTTATGAGTTGATAATCCATCTCAATACTCATATTATTACTATTAGTCTGTTAGCCTTATGAGTTGATAATCCATCTCAATACTCATATTATTACTATTAGTCTGTTAGCCTTATGAGTTGGTAATCCATCTCAATACTCATATTATTAATATTAGTCTGTTAGCCTTATGAGTTGATAATCCATCTCAATACTCATATTATTACTATTAGTCTGTTAGCCTATATGAGTTGATAATCCATCTCAATACTCATATTATTACTATTAGTCTGTTAGCCTTATGAGTTGATAATCCATCTCAATACTCATATTATTACTATTAGTCTGTTAGCCTTATGAGTTGGTTTTACACATAAGAAATTATTTCTTGTACAGTATTTAGTTATAATTCTTTTGGATAGTAAATATTAATTACTCTCCAAGAACTATCTAATCTTTAAAAATTTTATCAGTGTTTTCACACCAGAAAATGATTGTGATGAAAAAACATTTACTAAAATCTAAAATACAGCATGACAACAAGACACTTACATATGCAGCCTATCATCCTCCTTGGGTTTACAGATTTTATAATGGTTGGTTTGTCAAATGTGCCTTTTGTTGCTTTAAGTACTTTCATCTCGAATGGGTCCTTTCAACAAAGAAAAATACAAAGCCTTTAATCAGAAACCTAAGAACCATTCAAGTGCTAAGCACTGTGCTGATAAAAGTCTTCATTCAAATTGACATAGAACCAAGATGGAAATGAATTTCCAATACTCACATCATCACCAGCCTGATGTGCTAAAAGTTCATGACGCTCAAGGCCAACAGCATGTCCTAAGTTGTCAGGTAACTCAATTTCATCGGAGACTGAAATAAAAATAATTCAAGGTAAGATTAATTTGGAGGCTGTGTAACAAGCAATATTATGGTAACTGAAATGTAAAAAAAATTCAATAGCAAAATACTGACTGGTTTTAGGTTTAAAAAAGTCAGAAAAATTCTGAATAGTAAAGGGGTTTGCCCTTAATTTATGGAAGGATGACATTTCTGAAAACAACAGCTAGGGATTGGCAGATAAACATTTTTTAAACCAATTTTAATCGGAGACAAGGAATTTTTAAATTTGATAACAGATATAATTAATTTAATATATTCATATTAATGAAACATTTCCTGTTTGCTTACTAATTCATTTTATTGCTGAACAGATTCCACCTAAATGAAAAGGAGGAGAATATTACATTTACAATATCTTTTTGGAAGAGTGTTTTCGAAGAATTGTTTTGCTATGGTGTTTCAGTTTCTGAACTTGTTGATTGCTGCTTCAACGTCTAATTATTCAATTGCAACTAATTCAGACAACGAGGACGAATCAGATATTGAGATAGATCAAAATGCGCTTGACTTAGATAGTGAATCGGAAAATAACTCCGATGAAAGTGACGCTAATGACAGTGATGAAGAAGACACTGTCACCGATTCTTGGTCAGACAATTTGACCAGTGTTATGGACAAATTAGAGATTTTTAATGAAATTATAGGTGGAATTCACAACCTTCATATTGACAGTAGTACAATAGACTACTTTAAACTCTTTGTGACTGATGCTGTGGTGGAGATGATTGTGGTCGAAACAAACCGATATGCAGAACAGCAGCAAGCATCTAAGGGCAAAAAAGACGCCCAGTGGATGGGTGTTTCCAATGAGGACATCTATAAATTCATTTACATAAATAACAGATGTGATGGGCGCATAATGAAAAGCGCCAAACCTACAGATGCTGCAGACTCTCCTACCCAAAATCCTCTTCTATTTAGAAAAGCTGTTTTGGACCAGCTTTTGACTGGAGCTACGCAATGCAGGCAACCTGACACACCCGTACAACAGTCAGCATATGTTGAGCCCAATGCCTGGCCGAAAACGAAGATGCTACCAGTGCTCTGTTGATGGCAACAAAATGGACAGCGGCAGAACCAGAGAGACGACAACAGGCTGTCATTTATGCCAGGTCCACCTACACAAAGGCTACTGCTTTTCGAAGTTCCACGAAACACTTAAACAATAATAAATGACAAACAATGGGGTCAACGCTTTAAAAAAAGCTGTGTAAATTTGAAAACTTTTTTTCCAGGATTTATTTAAAATATATTTTTCAATTAAAGTATATAAACCTATATATTTTTAAGAAGCAAATGCTATTTTCTATTTTTTAATGTATGTATTGCAATTTTAAGTTGATGTTTAGTCGTTAAAAAACATTTTTATTTAACATGGGTGTGCATGTTTTTGAGAGTGATCTCCCTTTGCTTAGTATTTCAGTGTTAGTTGTTAGTAGCGAATGGGTTAAGAAAGCACAATGTAATTATTAGCGTAAACCATTCCAACCTAAAACACCATCAGTGATGAAATTTAGCTGGACTTTTAAATTCCAATACAGTGATATATTTAGAACACCTCACTATAAAGACGCCCCCCCCCCCCACCCCTTTTATTGTTGATTATTTGTTATTTTCCGTTATCAGGCAAATCTAACCTAGTAAGTTGTTTAAGCATTTGATTTCAACCCTTCTATTTTTATACCATTTAACACCATGTACCCAGTATTTAAAAGTTATTGTATAACTCTCAATAGACGAATTACGATTCTATTTTACTACAGATTCGGTTGCGTGTTAGTAAGCAGTGTGCACAGCACAATGGACCGAAGAAATTTGCTGTTTTCAAAAATTGGTACTGGCATAACATCATTGAAGAGTAGTTTTATCTGCTAAGTGGATTTAATGTGAATGCAGGGCTTACTCAAGCTCTTAATTTTACAAGCCTATGATCCAGGAAATCCTTATATGATGGCCTTTATGATTAGGGAAATATGCATGGCAATATTGAGTTTCCTAAAAGTTTCTAATGCAAGGGTTCATACAGAATTCAAGGTCCAGAATTCACAAACTTTTCCCAAACCTTCAAAGACCTTTTTTTTAAAATTCAAAGACCTATTTATTATGATATACTAAAGAGAAAAAACAAACAAACTCACATAATGATAGTATAGATTCAAAATTCTTTATAACACTTGTATATATACATATATATTCAGATTATCCATGTTGAGAAATCCTTTAGCTTTAAGAAATATAACACAAAAGTATGTACAATGGTATATACACTTGAATCAGCTTAGAGTTCAAATTTAATTTTTGTTTGAATTAATAGTTAAACATCCTTATCATGATGAATCATCAGCTACAGACCAATGAAGAAATGTCCCACGACAAAATATTTCAAAAGTCCAGTTGTATCCAGAGACTTTGAAAAATTTCCAAATTTGTAAAAATCCCTTTTGACCAAGGTCTATGATAATCGGACTGATTTTTTCCAACAAGCTTTCAGCAGAGGCATGTCTAAGAAAATGAGATGAATGGAGAAATGAACTAACTTTATTTACATCCCCGATGGGAACATAAATATCCATTTGCTTTTCCAGCATCTGTTTGCTCATTGTTTCATCAAACATAAGAACATAATTAGAAGTTGCCCTTTTTTTATAAAGCCTATCAGCAAAGTAGGATGCTATACCCAAAAATGCTGAGATATGAAGACTTCCTTCAGCACATGCAAACTGTTGAGCTATTTCACAAGTAGGAAACACGGCCTTGAAACAATCTGCAGTGTCTTTGGGAGAATTGAAGCATGTAAATATTTATTAAATTTCATAGCAATTGCTATTTTTCAATTTACTTAGAATTGAAAAATTGTTGATGTTTACTTTTAAGTGCAAGGGCAACTTTTGCAATGTGTTCTCCTGGGCATTTTAGAACATATATTTAGCTACCACAAGTGTAAAGCAACTTTTCTTATATGGAGTTAATGTTCTCTTCTTTGTGATGAAAATAGATAGTTTGAGTCAACACACTTTAGTGTCTATAAAATCACTCCAATGAGAGTTTCATATTTTGACACATGACACATAAATTGGGAGCCTGAGAAGTTTCAGAAGTGGATACCTAAGATAGGTGATAAAGCTGAAGTTGAACAAGAAGATGAAGTCTCATCAGATGATCAACATTTTCCTGTTGAATACTTGATATCAATATTTCCAGCCTTGTTCAATCATTATCATGATTGCTGTCCTTACCATCAGTCTTTAAAGGAACTGTAGGGCATTATTTTATTGATCCTGAATAGTGAAACAAAATAAAATATCATATTAGGTTTATAATTTAAAGTAAGGCATACATCATATAGACTATATTGTACCCGTAGTAAACTACGGTAATACAGAGTCAGAAGAGATACTAAGATAGGCATATGCATATGAAACGGCATAGTCAGGATTTTCTGCAGGGGAATGGTTCATTGACCCCCCCCTTTTTTTCTCTTCTTATTTGGGTCTACAAAGTTACGCGTCCCCCCCCAAAAAAAAAACATTAAAAAAACTTGCATGCGCCACGCCACTGTGCTTATGAATAATAGTATAATTATAATACCGTAAAGTATACTCAGAGCACAGAAGTGCATAACTATAAATAAAAACTAACCATATAAAGTTATTGTTAGGTTCACTGAATGGATGTTTTGTTGAACTACGGTCGGTAGTTTTAATAATTTTTAAATGAAGTTCTGAACCGTTAACTAAGCTACGCCAATATAATATCACTTAATTTTAATCATGTTAATATTAGCCTTTTTAAATTACTCCATAAAGAAATTTTAAGAGAACTTAAAGTTAAAGTCTTTTAAAAATTCAAAGGCTGCCTAGCTGTAGCTAAATATACATGTCGTCTACATACAGTAAAACCGTTAAAATTAAACTTAAGACTAAGCCTCGGTAAATTACGCTACCGTAAAAATTAAACTTAAGACTAAGTCTCAGTAAATTACGCTAATTTGTGGCTAAGCTTAGTCATTTTAGACAGCGCTTGGACGGGCAGTTTTCTATTTATAATTGTTACCTTACAATTAAAAACTTAGATTCAAATAATTATTTACTATATTTTACACTTTACTTACCCAACATCTCTTGATCGGCGAAAAGAAAAATTTCTGGTCTATCGATGTAGTAGAAGTAGTACAGTATTCCAAACTTATAGTACTCAATACGCATGCGCAATTAAGGGGAAACCACTCGCATTTTGGAAAAAGTCCTTTTGTTTGATAACAGTAAGGCTAAAAATAGACAAGATCAGCGATAAGCCGGAAAATTTTCTAACTAGAAGGCTCATTTTCCCGCTTTCACGACCTGAAACATGTTTTTTTCCTTTTGAATTTTTTAAAATAATTTTTCCCAAACTTTCCAAGACCGTGACGATTTTTCCCAATTTTCCCAAACTTTCCGGGCCCTGGAAATTTTATTTTATTTTTCCCAAACCTTCAAAGACCGTGCGAACCCTGATTATATGTTGTCTACAAATAGTCATACCGGTAACTTTTTTATTTATGAGTCTATTCTTTTGAAATTTGAATATGTATTGTATTATTGAATATATTCTAATAAAATATTTTTATTGCTATAATTTTGAACAATTTTTTTTCTTCTTTGTAAAGCTGTGTTACGTTTTTATCGAAATAAAAAAAAATAATATTTTTGCTTAAAAATAATAATAAATAATTTTGACAAGCATATTTTGAACAAACACCAAAAATCAATTAAAGAGCATCCAATTACCTTTAAAATGATAAGTAATATTTGTATGCAGCTACAGAAATACAGCAATGAGACACATAAGACTAATAAGATGTATTCAAGATCAACAAAAACTTTAAAAAATCTGCAGTCTTTTGAGAGTTGATTAGGTCAATTTTTATCAATCTCTTATGAATGATTAAGTATGATCATTGTGTTTTTACATGTGTTGTGTTTGCAAAATGTCTTCAAACTGGGACATGTGTTAGTCAATTTGAGGTTTAGTTATCTAAAGACTGCATCCCATCTTAAGAATTGTGAGGTAGCTTTTAGATATTTGTTAAATGTCATACAATCCAACATGTTGGGATATACTATATTAATACATGCCTTATTTTATAATTCATTGTGTAATTATGATTGAGAAAATCAACATCCACACTAGCCATGCATGCTTGTGCTGACTATGGTAAGGACTGATAATGTTATCCATACATTAGATGTTTGTGTTCAAGCTCATGCCCCTCTTCAATGCCAAGATTTGAATTTGTTGTTGAAAAGTGACATGACAGCTTGACTATTGTAAAAGTTGCTTCCTTCCTTTTTCTTATATAATTTCACATAAAGCCAGGTTGCCATATTGCAGTATTTCAATAAATCACAGCCACTTAACAGCTGGATTGAGGATCATTTCCCTGAGACCAGATTCGAAGGACTCCACCCAATAAACAACTGAAAGAAAAAGCTGTTAGTCTGCATCGATAGGACTGTGTTGAAAGGACTCTACACCCACAACACACCACTGGGAAGTCCACATATCACAACATTCAAGGAAAAGGCTATGCCACAATGTAATGCTATGACATCCATTTTCATTCCCACCCTGCGAAGCTCATGTGAAATTTACTAACAAGCTTAGGTGATGCAACAATGAGATAAATTGATATAGAATCTTTTTTTAAATTAATGTATGACAATGATACTACTTTTGTTAAAGACAACTTTGAATCGGAAATGAAAATTAGTACTAGTATATCATATGTTAATACTAGTGGCCATCGGAATGACAGTCTACTTGTGTTTCAGAGATAATTGAAGTTATTCTACCCTTTTTCATAAATTTTTCTTTAACTCTCCTCAGCATATGATAGTTATTTTAGTTTATTTTATAGTTCACGTGTTTGTTTTTTTACACTGAAGAAGGCTTTCTGCCAACACATCAATTGTTTCACTATGTCCATTTTTAGGTTTCCCTTACCTCGTGCTATTTTTTCTTTACACGTAATGTGGTTCCAAATCCACCCAACTATCATTTTATTATAACTTTATTTTTTATGGTGATTAACAACTCCCCAAAACCCCCTTCCGCTCAAAAGCCATTGGTGCCCTCATTATCTGCCTTAATTCCCCATAAAAATGACAGCATATCAGGCACTGATCACCAATTTTGATTCCAATAGATGCACAGTAATTTGCCTGCTTCCTTTCACAATACAAAGTCTGCAGTTGTCCGAAAATGATGTACATTCATTTAAAGTAAAAGTGACAACTGGTAGGACCACTTCATCCACCCCCCTTTCTACATCACTGGTAGAGGCTTATCTATAATGATTGGCTCCATGTGTGGTGGGCAGCAACACTTTTGGGACTTCATTCTTTTGTTCGCATTTTTGTTGCTTATTTACTGACATTGTACTTTTTATTACAGGCACCATAGTTTCTCTGAATCCTTTCTTTGAGGGTCAACATCTATTGACAACTTGTTTTTTTACCTTACTTTATTTTTAATACCCCTTTACTATAAATTGCTTTGTATGGAGATGCCTATCAGCACTTAAAATGTGACGATGGTGTAGACTTCGCAGGACGAAATCCAAATGGCCTGGGAGTATTCTTCTAGGATTACAAGCTGGTTCCCTATAGTAAATCGCCCCTCTTCACGCCACTGGATAACCCAAGGGGGTTATGATATGGATGATGCAGCTTGGCACCCATGGTGTCGCAGGAGTTGGAGTGTTTCATTGTTAACCGCCTACAGGACTCCATCTCCGGGGTTTGAATTCTGAGTTTCCTTCTCTTAAATGAGTTGCCATCCAACCAGGGTGCTGGTAGAGATTGAACTGAAGACCATGAACTTGGATCAGTTTAGACCAATCGACCACCTAGCACACTCTAATAATTACTGGTATGTCAAAGTAAATAAAATTATATTCAATATCAAATTTTAATTAAGGCCTCTTCCCTCAAAAATTGCATCCCATGTTGTGGGGCCCATAGGCATTTGCCTTTATGTTAATTTGGCACTGCCAAGAGTAGAACGATAAGGGATGTTGTTGAAAAGAAACCTGTCTCTGCAGACAGCTCATTCATTGGAAATGGCATTCCAATTGGCACAGTAAGTCTGAATGAATGGTATTTCTGTCTTAAGGGGCTACTTAAACCTAAGAAGGTTTGGGTATGTTTACTGTTTATTCTTAAATCTACATTCAATTTTTTTAAATTTTATTTCTAAAATCTTGAGTTTAGTCTGAAACAAATTTTATTATTTTTTTAAATTTTAATTAATTCGGAGGTTAAACAAATGAAACTGAAAATTAAATATTTAGCTTAAATTTTAATTGATGATTTTGACTAGCATAAAACTGTCAAACAAATGCCTACGTGACTGTTTTACATTAGAATTATATGTAAGCAATTTAATGCCGGTGTACAATCGGGCGGACACTTGACAAAGGTCAACAGTAATAATCATCAAATTTTCATTTTTGTTCGCCAAATTTCTTATAACGTGATACTTACGAACTTTTCCTTTATGTATGTCGACAGGTTTTGATGGTGGTCCATGGCCACATCGAACAGATGCCACAGAAATGGAGCGTTTTAAAAGGCAAGAAGTTGTCCTCCACAAAGCAACAGCCATGTTGAATGTTGATTCTTGATAGCCTGAAGTGACGTATCCAGATTTTTAACTATCTCGTAGGATGTGCTAATATTTTTAATTGTCAAAAAATAATTATTGAAAGGATCGACAAATGTTTGCATATTTTAAGAAATTATTATAAAATAATATTATAAGTAACTGGTCAGGTAATGATTATTAATAGCTGTTTTATGACCAGTTACGAAAATCGAATTCTAGAATCGAGTTTTGTTGAATTACAATATATTCATATCTATTTTGTAAAGTAGGAACGTAATAATCTTGCAATTTGCAGATTCAGATAGTTTTGCATAAACTTGATTAATTTGCGTTCTTCTTATATTGTCTTATTACTTAGTTGCCAAAGCTGAACAAGGAGATATAACTATTGAGATCTTAGTCTACTTTCGATTTTGAATTAATATCTTTTTCTCCATCTATGCCGTTCACAAAATTAAATGCTTATTTCAGTTTAAGTTATATAAATAGTTATTTTTTTACGCTAGAATATTATTATAGATGTATATGCTTAAATGAAAGTATGTTAGGAATAAATGACCGAGTTTTGAACTTTGTTTACTAAGGTATCACTATTATAGATATTTTTTTAAATATCCATTTGTACCCTTCTCTTATGTGGAAGTACAGATAGTTTGGGATTTCATCAAAATGTCTGGACTTGCTGAAATCCTGTTGCAAGAAATTGAAAAGAATGGGATCATTCAATCTCTTGAATTTTCTGAGAGACAAGGTTTAAATCATCAAAACATCGTTGGAGCCATTAAAAGTTTGGGATCTTTGGGCAGTGTAAGTAATTAATAATTATGCTTTAGGGATTTTGTGTATAAATCATTAATAAATCATATCAATATTGCCGCTTTGACGTTGGTTTTTATCAATAATCAGATCAGTCGACTCTCTCACCACCGTACTCTTTCAGTTTTCAGTGAGTTTCAGTACATTTCATTCTCTTGTACTAAGATTCGACTAAGTCAGACTAAGAGAGTTAGTTAGGGGTATTAGGTCTATGGAACATAAGGCTTTGGTAAAGCAAGGGAGATTACTAAAATAATGATTACTTCAAAATTTGTAAGGTGGCAGTAAGGCATTGGCATTGGAAATGGGCGTCAGGGCAGGAGAATCTGAGTTTTTAATTTGTGGACATTGCCTTTGTGCTCTTTCATTAATAATTATTCATTAGACACGTCGGTAAGATCATGGAAATACCGAAAACCAGGTATCATGACTTTGTTGTCAAAATGGCTACCTCCACTTTTTAATTTACTGAGAATCACTTTGTTTACGATTTTTTTGCTAATTATAGTCCTGCATGTAAATTCTATTTCCACCCACAACTTGGAGTACACATGTTTTTTTTGGTTATTGCACGCTACTGGTCCCTCTGTCGCTCACCCTAACCCGAACCCTAAATCTATCATAAACAAAGGGAAGTGACTCCCAATAAGGGGACCACAACAGCACATTAGCCGTTTTTTTTTATGATTAGACACTTAGTCCCAAAAATAATTTTGGGGCTTCACTTTGAAAATTGAAGGTAAAATAAGGCTACTTTTACTCAGTCATATTTTTTTTAGGAAAGCATATATCATATATCGTTTCATTGTAAGGCACTTTTTAGACATATTCAAGATATGTCAGGTTAGGCCCAGCGGTTTGGTCAGATATTTACCCTGCAATTTTAGTCACGTGTCCCAAAATTACCTATTATCGATAATATTCGTTCCTATAGTAAATAACTTGATTTGCTCTGGAAATCCAGCCAATTACATGGGGTAATAAATCATTTAAAAACAAATAAATTAATAACACAAATACATATTTTTTTATATAATTTGATGTTTTTATTGCGGGGTATTTTTATCTAAAGTCATTGAAAAACTAGTTCTAGAACAACTTTTTGCTTACTTAAACAACAACTCTCTTCTCAGTCCTAATCAATCAGCCTATAGACCTTTCCATAGCACTGAGACAGCTCTCTTGAGAGTAACCAATGACCTCTTGCTCGCATTGGACAGCGGTGATGTCTCCCTCCTGATCCTCTTGGACCTCAGTGCGGCCTTTGACACTGTTGACCATGAAACCCTTTACAAAACCCTTGCATTTCTGGTTCAGTTTTGGCTTGGTTTAGGTCCTACCTCTCCAATAGAAGGCAGGCGGTGGCTGTCGATGGCTGTCTCTCCGGCAGTGCTGACTTGGTGTATGCAGTGCTACAGGGGTCCGTTTTAGGCCCTGTTCTATTTACAATGTATACCAGACCACTGCTACTTTTGCTAGAGAGGCATGCTGTGTAGAGCCAGTCATTCGCGGATGACACGCAGCTATACATTCATGCCCATCCCTCTCTTGTTTATTCCGCTGTCCGGACTTTGCAGGAGAGCATTGCTGATGTCAAGTCATGGCTGACACTCAGCAAGTTGAAACTTAACGATGACAAAACGGAAGCACTTCTTATTAACCTATTTCGCAAACACCTTCTGGGAAGAAGTTGTCTACCATCTTTTCCAGCTAGTTATTATCTCCCAGCTTTTTTTTTGTACTGCAATTCGAGCCTTTGGGAATGAAGCGTGATTTTTCAAATGAACTTTATTATTATTATTATATTTTTAAATATGTAATTTATCAAAAATACATAAAAGTGATGATTGAGCATATTTAATACAGTTTTAATAAGGACAATTATCAAGATTAAATTATTTTTGTGGAATAATAACAGAAACGAAACATATATTTTGTGGCTGTATTTAGAAGAGCTCATCAGGGGTGCCACTTTTCTGGGTTATCCCGGAATTCCGGATTCTTGAGGCTAAATATTTTTCAGTTCCGGATTCGCGAGGCTAAATACGTTTCAGTTTCGGATTTGCGAGTTTTTATTTTCTCTCGTTCCGGGTCGCCAGTTCAATTTTTTCAAACACGGGCTCTGGGCTTAAAAATAAATACAACGCATAGGAACACGCGAAGGACCATCCAGTCAGAGATAAGCGGGTTCGTTTTTTGCTATAAATAGAACAGGTACCTCGACCAGCTCTCACTTTTGTTTGCGTCTCGTTTTCGTTTGCCAGGGCTACCACACCTTGGGAAATTTCCCAAGATCTTGGGAATTCACAACCCCATTGGGATCTGGGGTATAATTTTGAAAATCAGGCAAAACCTTGGGAAATATTAACAGGAGGAAGATGTTTTTTTACATATTTTGAAAAACCCAAACAACATATGTGATAAAAATTAAAGTGAAAATAAAGCAAACTAATTTTTAAAGTAACAAGGAAAATAGATTTATTGTTTTAATTCTTTTCTGATTTTAAAACCACTCATAAATAAATAAGAAATCTTCTGAAATTAATATTGTGAAATATAAAAAAGCTAATAATTAAAAAAATTTAATTTTCTCTTTCTATAGGTTGAAGATTTACAAATTACAATCAGATGTTGAATGTTAATCAAATTGACCTTGTACACCATATGCATAGAACAGTCTCAACAATAAATAAACTGATAAATAAATCTTGAAATCTCAAAGGAAATCAATATAGACTATTAATATTATAGAATTTGTGAAGGGTGGGGTTGTGGTAGGCTCGGAAACGTTATCATTAAGTTACAGTAAAAGCCAAAGAGTGAACAATAGTGTTCAATCAAGAATCCATAGTAAAAATGTACTAAATTCTTTAAAATAATATAACTTTGATTAGTTACACATTTTGCATATCATTTGTTAAAAAATTACTTGTTTTTGTTATTTATGTTTAGAGAGTTGAGTGGCACCCCTGGAGCTCATAGTTATCTATGTTCCCTGTAAATATTATATTTTGTCTCATCTTATAATAAAGTTATAGGCGTGAAAACATAAGCAAAATGAGGGTCACGAAATGTGGAGGAAAACCCCATAATGAAGAAATGGTTTTAAGGTCCTTACTAAAAAGATGCATAACTTTTGAACCACTTGAGCTAGAAAGTTGATCTTGGTTTTTTTTGTAATCCATTCTCTTGGCTCAATACAGCTTTTTTTTTTTTTTTTTTTTAATTAAAAAAAAATGTTTTGAAATGTTCATCAAAGTGCCTATAATTAATGAAAGGACTAATGGCCAATTCAGACAATTCGCACCATGACGTCATTTACGTTTTTATTTAAGAATCTGTTTTGGATTCCATCCCCCTCTTTTTTTTTTTTTTTTTTTTTTTTTTGTTTTGGAGAATTATTTTTTATCTGTTAGTATTAATGCGCCAAAGGAATGTATAGTAAAATAGTGTTTTTTGTTTTTGAGTTTCTTTTCATATAAAAAGCAATTTAAATTACAGTTTTCTTACCACAGTGTGTAATTGTAGCCGTAAACGCAATTGTCTTTTAGTTGGAGGTTTGGTATAGGGTTAGGTTTAGGGATAGGTTTAGGGTTTGGGGATAGGTTTAGGGTTTGGGTTAGGTTTAGGGAAAGGATTAGGGTTTGGGTAGGGTTTAGTGATAGGTTTAGGGTTTGGTGTAGGTTTGGGTTTGGGGGTAGGTTTAAGGTTAGGAAAACTATGTATCAACTGATTTTATTTGATTAAATGTACATGTTTTTGTGAATTTTCAATGTTTTTTATTTGTAATTTGTTGAATTTTTCGCTTCTTCCAAATATTTTCAAATTTTATTTTTATATATAACATACTGGTTAAAAAAGAATATGATATAGCCTGAAATTCTCACTGATTTAAGCGTATAATGTATACTTACACAACGAAAATCCAGTGAAAATCCATATAAAAGCCTGTATGGTCATATCACACTGAAAACATATAAATGGACAACAGAGTACAGGTAAACTGTACAGGTTGGCATGTATGATTATAAAAAAATAATAATAATAATGTAGGCCTATCTTAAAGATTTCAACTTCAAGATGACTTTATACTTTTTTTCAGCAAAAGCTAGGTACTTTGATAAAGTAAGGGAGACTACTACTAAGAAACTAAATTGTGTTGGGCATAGGAGAGTTTGTATTTATTTGGTCAATATTGAATTTAAATGTCTCACTCTTTGTAATAACACTTATATTTGAAACATTTGGCTTAAAGTAAGCTTAACTTGCATATAAATATTATATTCCCATTTTTAAAAAAATTCAAGTCTTGTTAAACTGTGGAGACAAGTGTCATAATTATTATTATTATTAGTGGTTTTATATAGCACAGTACCTGTGCTCACCAGGCTGTACATAAAATTTAACAAACATAATCATGAACTTAAAAATTAACATACATTAATTAAATAGAACAAAGGTGCATTCACTCCACCCATAAAATACATTTAAAACATCAATGTCAAAAATGACAATTTTTTTAAAGGAAAAAACTCATTAGTCAATATTTTTACAGAGAATCAATGAGCTAGAATTAGCATGCTATGAGTTTTTAATCTATACATAACATACTCCATACCCTTCAAAATAACACCAAGCAGAGTAATGTCTGAAATTTTTCTTCCAGCCTGTTAAGCATTGAAATATACTTACAAGGATCTAAAAATTTATTTTTATAACATTTTAGATTATCAAGTTTGAAGAGGTTCAAAATACAAGATGGGTCCTTACGGAAGAAGGAAATTCTTTTCTTCAAAATGGAAGTCATGAAGCAAGAGTGTTTTATGCAGTCCCTAAAGAAGGAATAGCTCAATCGCAACTAATGGTAATGTCTTAATTTACTAAAACATATTGTGCTTGATTCATATTATTTTATATGTTATTGCAAAAAACATATCTCCTATACCAGTGGTTCTAAAGCTATGAGCAACTGCATCCTTTTTGGAGTGCTGCAAAATTTGCATTTTTTTGGGTTCATTTCCAAATGAAAATGGTATGACACCACTTATGGCAATGCAAAAATAAATTCACTTAGTAAGCTTCTACAAATGGCTACTTTTTTATGGCACTTTTTATTTTTTTCTATTTAAGACTTTAATTTTTAATTTGTTATTTCAAAATGTACTTATTTAACTTCATAATAAGGCGCCTTGGTATAACCGTGATTCAACAAGGGTTCCCAGAATTGAGAAAGTTAGAAATGTACAAAATAGTGAAGTCCAAAATATATTGATGAACTTTTTAGATAACTGTCTAGTGGTTACTTTAACAAATCTTTTTTCTCACAAAAATTATCTGATAAATTGTTGATCTTATAGGCTACTGTTCCAAATGCCAAAGTTGGGTTCAGCAAGGCCATGTCTGCAGGATGGATTAAAGTTGACAAAAGTCAAGAAGGGGGACCCAGAGTTTTAAGACAGGTATTACTATAATTTTTCCTTTATTAAAGCCACTGTTGACACTTGAAACTAAAAAAATGGAAACTCTTACGATTGTATACAACTTTTTATTAAATTTTAAATCCCCAAAAGTTGTGAACCTTATTTTGTGAATAGTTGGGTCCATTTATTCATATACAAAATCATTTCTCTATTCACTGACTGCTGAAAATGAAGAGGTATAAAGATTAATACAATAGAAACCTCATGTGTCCAAACTTTGTGGTGTCAGGACTTATATTTTTTGACCAAGCAATCAAGAATCATGGTCTGCAAGGGATAATCACCATAAGATTTGAGTTGACGCAAGGACATGTATGTCATTGCACAAAGCTTATATAGAAAACTATGATTATTGTAGATGCAATTTCATGGTATTTACAAAATTGTTTATATGCTTTTAGTTATTGATTACCTGAAATTTGTTTTTCATTTTACATATTGCACCTGTTAACAATTGGGGAAAATGGAATTTCTACTCTGTATTTCATGCTCGTTGCCATGTTCATTCTGCCTGTTTGTTTATATATTATTATTACAGTTTGTTTAACCAAAGTGGCTATTCGCACCCGGGTCCCTTAAGACTAAATCCCATTCAGATGCCATTTTTGGTTGTTTATTTTAGTTAAACTGAAGAAGTAAGTTTACAAACATAAAGTCCATTCAATTATCTTTCATTTGATACCTCATTTTGTCTTTCAAATTCAACAATATTTTAAATAGTTTTTTAATCCAAACCTCTCACTTCTGATACCCGTGTGCGAATAGTCGCAGCCTTTGTTTAACAGCTATACCTTTAAAAACCAGTGGTTGTGCTCAATTTCTTATGAAGTAGATGTCTTTATCTTTATCTACAGGTTGAAAACATAGACGATTCAGTAAAAGAATGCCTAGACAAAATATCAAGATTAGGTATTAATGCTGTAACAGATTCACAGACAAATGATTATAAAAAACGAAAATTGATTGCACAAGTGTGAGTAAAGGTTTCAGGGCGCCTGGTGTTTTGTTAACAATTTTTAAAAATTCATGCTGGTTTTTGTTTAGTTTTAGTGTACACATTGTACATTCTTTTTGGAAAACAATGTATATTATTTAAAATATTTGTTGGACAGGAAAGAAACCAGCTATATTGTAACAAAAGGAGAAAACTTCACAACAACAGTGAGCAAAGCTCAGATTGACCTGACCCCTGAAATGATTTCCAGTGGAAGTTGGAAGACAACAGAGTTTAAACCTTACAACTTCAACGCGCTGGGGGTGCCTGCCACCAGAGGCCACCTGCACCCTTTGTTGAAAGTCAGAGAGCAGTTTCGTCAAATCTTTCTAGAGATGGGGTATACTTACTTTTTATTTCAAATCTCATTTCTTGGAAAAAAAACTATTTGTTATTACAAGCTCTATTATTATACATCAGTTTATAAAGTTTTTGTTAGTTTAAACAAAAATATTATCTTTGTCATAGCATTTCTCTGTGAGAGAAATGTTGAAAAGTGCAGAGAAATAGAGTGGATGAAAAGGGACAAAGAGAGGACATAAAATTGAGAATAATATAATCTTTTCACATCACCAGCCCACACATAATGATGAATTTTCCAGGGATAACCAGCATTTCCAATTCTAAAGTTTAAGAAATCATGCTCCACTGCTTAACCAACAGTTACTGGCTCACACTCTGTGAGCTGCTGTCTGCGTTCTACTATTGCATTTCGGTAGTACTGTTTGTATCCATCTTTTGAAATCTCTAGATTTATGGCAGGATTTGACTTTGAGGGTCTTACATGTTTTTTATGTCTTGTTACTTTCAACCCAGATTCACAGAGATGCCTACCAACAACTATGTTGAGTCTAGTTTTTGGAATTTCGATGCACTCTTCCAGCCACAACAGCATCCTGCTAGAGATGCTCATGATACTTTCTTCCTCTCGGGTAAGTTTTGTTTTAGAACTCAAGAGTAAAGAGAACACACCATATATTATTAGAACTACACATTTGAATCACTGTGTTGAGTAATCAAATGCTAGAGACATTAATTGCATTATTATGTCTTTATTACCCTTTTATATTGTTGCTCATTATAATAAATTCAGCCGGAGAATGTAATGGCAATCCAAGCTATCTGCATATTTTTGCTTTAAACTTCCTGTGCATATATGTGCTGTCATTTTTACAACATAGTTGTTAAAATACCTTAAAAACAGGATCTTTATTGCTGCCCAGTGATCATGCATAATCACTAAGAGTAAATGAATTTGCTGACTGTGTTGAAAGTATGATTCAGTTTCTTGATGCATTCTCATTCATGACTCTTAGATGCTTTGAACTCTATCGGTAAATGAGTTTTGCTATCATTTATATTCAGAGCCAGCAACTGCCAGTGCATTCCCCATGGAATATCTGGAGCGGGTGAAAGATACCCACACCAATGGTGGCTATGGCTCGCAGGGATACAAGTATGACTGGAAAGTAGAAGAAGCTGAAAAAAACATTTTGAGAACTCATACCACTGCAGTTAGTGCAAGAATGTTGTACAAACTGGCTCAGGAGGTGAGCTCTATTTAATATAATTTAAGATAGACACAATGACGTTAATTTTAATTTATACTTAAACAGACCTGTTTACCCTCAAACTCTTAAAATCGTACATTATCCTCACAAAATCGTTCAATACATTATCTTAATAGTAAAAAATAAACACACAGTATATATAATGTACACACCTCAAAATCGTACATTGTACGCCAAAATCGTAAAGAGTACACAGGTCTGCTTAAATGTTTCCATTTTAACTTATTTTTGGGAGTAAAGCAGTAATGGTAATACATTCCTCCTTTGAAGGCACTAATATTTTGAATGTAGTGCTGTCTAAATTTTTGAATATTTTGGGGGGTTAAATTTGAATTTTATTTGTTACTTTATTATTTTAAAAAATGGACATGTGATTTTTAAAAAAAATAATTTCTTCATGAAATTTTTAATACTATGAAAAGTAATGTCAAGCTTTGTAATATTATAAACAGAAATTATTGAAGTTCTGCAACATTTAACTCATATCTGCATCCTTGTTACCTTCTCCCAGAGCTTATAAAATTGTCAAGTCAATTTCCAAATAACATCAATAATTAAACCTATTAATTTTTATGTTTTCAGAAGGAATTCAAACCAATAAAATATTTCTCAATTGATCGTGTGTTCCGAAATGAAAATTTGGATGCCACCCACTTAGCAGAGTTTCAGCAAATAGAAGGACTTGTAGCTGACCGTGGGCTCTCCCTTGGTGACCTGATGGGCACCATCAATCAGTTCTTCAGTAAACTGGGTATGTCTTTAATTGTGTAATATCGGGAGGACTGCATTCAGGTTGAAAAAACAAGAAACATAGCATACGTGTTTGGGGAAAACCGGAAGAAAGACAAAACAAAACAGCGAATGTTTCGGCTGGACGCTTTCGACAGCAAAAAATACAGAGCTTAAAGAATAACAGAAAATAAAAAAATGACCCAACTTACCTGTTAGTAAGCCTGCTGTTTTTTTGTGTCTTTCTTAAAATTTTGCCCTTCCCTGTGCGAAATATTTCTTATGTCTTCTTTACAGTTTTGATTTTAATACCGGTATATACAATCTCTTTTTGCTTTAATTTTCACAATGATGACTGACATTGCTTAAAATGTAAATGATGATTTTTGTTTGCTCTAGGTATAACAAAGCTTCGCTTCAAACCAGCATACAACCCATACACTGAACCTAGTATGGAAATTTTCAGCTACCATGAAGGTTTGTAATCATCATCATACATAATTCTCTATATAACAATGTCCGTCACTAACACTAAAGTTCAGTAGTGCACAAAATAAAGTTCCTGATAACTGCGCTAAATAAGGTTCTTAAAAATATAGCAAGTGCATTTGGTGTGTAATATTTTCCTTTGTATTATGGAAATGGTCTGATAAATCTCTGGCATTAAAGGGGGGTGGGATGATTTGTCCAGACGCACCAAGATAATGTGAGGCAGAACATTGCCAGTGTTTTGAAATCTTTACAAACACTTCTAACAGCTGTCCAAACCACTTCAACTCAGCAAGTTTATTAGACAGATTTGCAAAGAACATTCTATTCTTTTATGTAAAAACTGTGCAAGCTGAGCTGCAAAGCCCTATTTTCCATGTGTACATCTGACTGGTCTGCTTTGAAATGGTTTGTCAAATTGAATAGATGTTATTATTGGTGGTACCCCGGTACCTAAATCCATTCAGAATATTTATTTATTGTCACAATTTAATATCTATTTTATGGCATGTATTACAGAATCATATAATCAACAAACAACAACCAAAAAAAAAATGATTGCAAGCTAATTTAAGACGCTTTTTTCTTCTATTAAATTATGCTCGGGTGTGTTACACCCAGTTGCTACGGACTGTTGAAAAAAAGTTCTGCCCCCGAAAATAAGTCACTTTCGCATGCTTTATACAATTGCATCCACCAAGGTGTTCATTCCAACTACCTTGTGGATTAGGTAGAGTATGAGAAAGATTATTAAAAGGAGACTCGAGATATCAGCAATCAAAGTTTGTCTCCAGGTGTATTACACCCAGTTGCGGGACGGAAAGGGTTAACATAATTATATTTACAGAAATTATCTTTTTAAATGAATTCATGTCACACCTCACTCCTCTTGTAGGTAGATTGTATTCAGTGCAGTATTGTCATTTACAAAACTATCATATTTCTAAAAAGTTAAAATTTTCTGAACCCTTCAGTGCAAACTAGGGCTATATGTTTAAAGAAAAAGGGATTCTATTACTCAGTGATTGTCTTGCTACAGACTAATTTTAAAGAACAAAAAAACTCCAACAAGGATTTTCAAGATTGAAAACAAAATTTATGATGCAAAAAAAAAAATGAAAAAAATTCCATTTATTTGGATCAATAAAAGCATCTTATCTTTTCTTATTATTGCTTTAAGTTAAGCTATTTTCACTCTCACCTTATTGTCTTGTATAAATACCTCATTTTATAATAAACTTCAAAACTCCATTTCCTTCTAAAAATTCTATTTACTTGTCTTTATTTTAGGTACTAATTCTAAAATTTTCTCTAAAGGTTTAAAGAAATGGGTGGAAGTTGGAAATTCTGGGGTGTTCCGCCCAGAAATGCTGTTGCCCATGGGCTTTCCCAATGATGTGTGTGTCATAGCTTGGGGACTTTCTTTAGAGAGGTAACTTACCTTACTTTCCAATTATGGAGTATTATGCTTTCATTAAGTTGTGCCTTTATCAGCTGTAATTTCTTATATAACATGACAACAGAATATTTGGATTAACTTGCATGTATAAATTAACTCTTCAATGAACATGGTGACAATTGTATATAGCTAAAGATTTTCACTCAATTTTTTTATTGAATGAAGTGTTAATACAAAGTTTAATGTATTTTCAGACCAACAATGATCAAGTATAAAGTGGACAACATTAGAGATCTCGTTGGGCCCAAAGTCAATTTGAAAATGGTTTATGATAACCCATTATGTCGTCTGGAGAAATAGTGAACTCTCTTTAATTTTTGTTTTGTCTTCTTTAGTGAGACTGAAGTGAATAGAAGTAACATTTCCCTGTGTGTGGTTGTTTTAAAGGAGATTTAGGTATTTTATTTATAGTTTCCAGATCTGAGTATATTTGAGGGTTTTTTTTTTAAATAAATAATTAAGCTAATTTCTTATCTTTCACACTGGGCTAATAATATTAAACACACTTCTTACACACTAGAAAAACTGGAAATATATGTTTGACTTTGCTCCTAATTAATCTAGGTTACAGTAAGAGGAAGAATTACAAATGGGAACTCTGTATCACTGCTAGAACATAAACAAATGTAGTTATAACACAAATGTGCATCTCCTATTTCAGGCCTGCAGAACTCAAAATGTAAGGCAAGCCGTAATACTTTATGAAAAACTTGTGCGGGCGGAAAGAAAATAGGACATTTAGAAAAAGCTATTAAGAAAATAATAATTCAAAAGAGTATTTTGTTACTTCGCAGGCCACAAAGTGGGTGCTGGCGGGCCACATGAGGCCCTCGGGCCATATTTTATGCAGGCCTGTCCTATATCAATGAAATTAGCAAGACCACTAAACTTGTGTTAGATTATTTGATAGTATTTGGTTTTCTCTTAGACTCAATTTATTAACTAATGGTAACAGTAATAAATTTAATCATAAACAATTATCTATTTAGTTATCTAATGGTTGCATAAATATATTTAATAAGGCTTAAATTGACAAAAACAAAATTAGATGTGCTGCGGTTTACAATGTTTTTATTTACTCCACACACCTCCAAAAAAAAAAAAAAAAAAAAAAAAAAAGACTATTTATTAAAGAAAAGCAGTTGACTTGTGGAAATTCTTATGTTTAATTGCTTTTTTAAAAATAAAAATATCATTTGACATCATTAATGTGTATTAGTGTATTTACATTTTGTGATTAAGCTGTGATTTGCTAATCATTAAAACAATGCCTAAAAAAATAATACTTTATGTTAAAAACTTATTACAATAGAGGCTATGATGAAACTTGCACTCAATTCTTATCACTTAAGGTAGGTTCTTTTAAATTATTCAGGAGGCACTAAAAAAACCTAATAATATGCAAACATTAGGTTGGATCATGTGACAGAAAATGTACTTTCCTCTAATGCAGTTTTTGAAATATTTTTACAATACATGGAGAATAAATTTGAAAGAAATTTTTTTTTTTTTTAAATCGGACTTACATGGAAAGCAATGAAAAATGTCTAATTTGATTTTTTATATTCTGAAATGATTCCCAAGTCAAAGATTATAAATGTAACTTAAGAAATAAAATAGTACAAATAGTTATTATTTTTATTATCTTTTTTCTTTAGAAGTGATCTATTAATCTAGAAGTTTACAATATATACATCTTCATACCCAAAGTAACATATGCCTTGCACAATTTGAACCAACTTAGAGATATTTTATTATTTTATTTTAAAAGTGTGTGACTTCTATGAGTCCATGACCTAAAGTGATTTGGTTGATTTGTGTATTATAAACCAATCTCATGTTATGTCTATATTAGCAGCCCTGGGAGAGTCTGTTTTTAATGAACTAAATTTTGTTCTCTGTATAACTTATTTCCCTATAATTTTCATGTTCAATGATTTGATGGATGCTATTAAAATGCTAATTTTGAAACTGTTCAACCTCGTTTTGTTAAATGATCCTGGTCACTTATGTTATTGAGAAATAAACTATTTTAAAGACTATTAAAAGACTTATGTATTTTCCAATGTCTGTGAATCATCATGTGTTTTGTGTTTAGACAGTAAGCTCAGACATGCAATGTTTTTTTTAAATTATTTGATCATTGATTAACTGGGGGCAGCAGTTAAAGTAAAGCTGTATCTCAATGTGGCAAAATAAAAACATATATTAGTGAATATTAGCATATTTTACTTTTGATTAACTGTCATTTTGTTTAGTATTAAATATTTTCATAGAGTAATAAGTAAAAAAAACAAAATTTTAATGGTGGTTGAATTTAATGAAGTATTGCCAGCATTTTTAACACATCATTTAACATTTGAAAACAACAGTTTCAATCATTTTACAAATTCAGCTCAAACTTAATGCAACTCATACATAAATTTTTTACAACAAATAAATTCATTTTTTACAACTCGTTCAGGCCTATGTACAAAATTAATACAAAAATTACTTGTATACATTTTTTTCATGATCCAGCTATAAAACTTATTGATGAAAAAAATATACAGACAATTTTAGTATGTGTCCACTATTCTTTCATTAACACATTATCAGACATAAATCTAACGACTCAAAGAGTTTTGACATCAGTCATTCATTCTATCCCCCCTCCCCTTAACATAAGTTATTTTACTTTCTTTCCCATCCAAAATTTGGCCTTGGGCTTGTCAAGAAGTGTGCCAGCAGCTCTTTTAAGTTTTCTTCTCTCAGACTGGTGAATGTTCCTCTCTTCAACTGCTTTATTTATTTTCTTTTCCTACAAACAAATTTTTAAGCATTAAAAAAAAAACATGTATACGTTTTGCAATTCAATAATTAAATTTTAAGATATGAAAAATACTATCTTCCCATGTGTAAAAGCAATTTCTTTCAGGAGCAACATTTGTTAAGTCAATACTACTTGTTAGTGGCAAGTTAAAGTAGGTGAAAGGCAAATTCTGAATGGAAAAAAATACCTTTCTCAGTGAAAATGTCATCTCTCTGTTTCCCAGTGATCCACCTACATAAGTGACCTTATCTTTGTCTAAAGATTGGAGTCTCTCAGCCAAAGGTTTTCTAAATGAAGCACAAACATAGTTAATAAAACATACTTATCCAAACTATAATTTTTTTATTACAAGTTGGAAAATATCAGTCAATTTGGAATTTATTTGTTGTTTTCAAACATTAAATTTTTAAAAAATAAGCACTCCTGTAAGCGAGGCAGCAGAGTGCAAATTTTAGTTACAACATTAAGCACTCCTGTAAGCGAGGCAGCAGAGTCCAAATTTCAGTTACAAAATTAAGCACTCCTGTAAGCGAGGCAGCAGAGTCCAAATTTCAGTTACAAAATTGGGCACTCCTGTAAGCGAGGCAGCAGAGTCCAAATTTTAGTTACAAAATTAAGCCAAATGGCTTTCATTCAAATCTCCTGCAGGTCTAAAAAAAAATGTTCGGTGTCATTAAATTGTGTCAATTTCAAAATATTTAATTAATTAATAAAAGTTTATCAAATCGGCTACTCACTTTGCATCCTTTTTCTTATTGGGGTCACTCTTGACCCCAATCTCTTCTCCGTCCTTAATTTCAAAGAGCCTGGCTTTCCTCCTATCCTCCCTATCCTGTGCCTGCTCCAGGGCTTTTCTTTCTCTCGTCACCTTTTGATGCTCTTGTCTGACTTCTTGAGCCCATGTGTGTTCATCTTCTGAGCTGCTGCTTCCCTCCTCATCACTTGGTCGTCCTTCTGGCTCATCTTCACCCTAATGATCAAATGAAGAACACAATCAGTAAAGGGAACAGGGGGCTTTTTAAATTTGTTATTATTAAAATTTTATTGCTCTTAAAAAATGTGTAAAGTTATCCTGACAACTTCAAAATGTAACTGGGTTATTAGATTGATGTCAGTTCTATTTAAGAATATATTACTTTATTTTTATTGACATGTAAGACTAAATATAAACTGAAGCATTGGTGGAATGTAACATTACCTCCACAGCTTTAAACTGTTTGGTGAGAGAGTATTTCTCCTCTCGTTTTTTTCTGGCCTTGTCGAGTTTTGACATAACTGGATTAATAAGTCTAAACTCCTCAGACTCTGGGTCGATTTGGAAATCAGGATTGCTGAACATTGCAGAGAAACGGTCATCCTTAAGTATACCTTTAACAGCTTTGTTCTGAAAACACACAAGAAACCAGTTACACCACATTTGCTTACTCTAGAACATTTGCCTTCGTAATATAAAAATACTTCCTTATAATTGATGCCCAGAACTATAATATTTTGTTTCACCTTTGAACACTTAACCAACATGAATGAGAGGGGAATGTTTTGTTGTTTCCGACACTTCATCAATTTAGCATTGCAGAAAAAGAACTTGTAAAATTGTAAAAATAATAATAATATTTTGTAAATATAAAAATATAACAAAATTATAAAGGTATTTTCATTCTAATCATTCATGGTGACCTAAATAAAGACCAAATTTTACATATAAATATATAAATATATAAAATAGCAATAGTTTTTTTAAGCCATCACAAAGACTAAAGTATTACCTCTCTCTTCCTTGGATTTGCTTTCTGGGCTTCATCTTCATCCATAAGTTTCTGTGCCAACTCTCTGTTCACAGTTGGCAGTTTCTGTATTTGAAGTGAATGTTAAAAGATTAAAATAGAGTATTTTAATTTATCTTGTAAACAAGTTTAACATGTTTGAAACACAAAGAAAGAAGTTGTGTACCGGTATCCATAAATTTGATAAAACCTTAAAGGAAAGTTTTAAACTAGAAAAGATCCAAGAGTTATCTTTTTTTTATGAGTAAGTTACTGTTTTACTAAACTATAGCAGCCCAAATGTCAATTTGTAAATTAAATGTATTTTGTCAACAAAAAATAAAAAGAAGAAGCATCCTACCTTGAGTTGGACTCTGTTAGTTCTTTCCTGTTCAATCTTCTCCCTGACCTTTGACTTTCTGTACTTTTCATAAGCAAATGGATCTGCAATTGCTTTAGCCTGAAACAAATTAAGAAATTCAGTTATTCTGTAAGATCCATCTTAAAACTATTAAAAGACATACTAAGTTACAAACTTGTTAAGTTGAAAATATATAGATTTTTTATGTGTAGCCATGTGGTGAGTGGTGGTATGGACAAACAATACAGTTTTAAATTTAGTTTACAAATCCAAGGAGTTGTTCTAAGAGTATGGTAACCAGAAATAGAACAAGAAAAATGGGGAGGAAAAATCAGGAAAAAAAAAAAATACATGAAAAGATCATATGTAGTACAATTTATATAAAAGTAACAAACATTTAAGTAAATATAACTAGCAATAAAAGGGTATGACAATTATTCAGTAAACAGTAAATCTAGATTTAACAGATTTTTAAATTGGCAATAAACATATTTTTCAAATCGAGCCAAATTCATGTTGGATTATAAATTTGAACAGCAATGATGATTAATTAGAATAGTAGATCCAACATGAGTATCCAAAAGGACCAAAAACAATCATGTGTAAATAATATTTAATTATTACAGAAGGGGTTTAGTTTATAGGATATGTACACAGTTCTGCATTCCAAATTATGTTAGACAGGAGGGCGTCCAGTACAATATCAATATTTTTATATTCGCAATTATCCTATAACTACTTTAAGTACAGAGACCCTGAGTTACTTGAGAGTTAATCTACAATTCCAGATACTTGGCTATTACAGTTATAATGTCGCGCACATGAGTCTATATAAGACAACCACATGGTAGGATATTTACTGTAATGATATGACTGTTAGGATTATGCAAGCGCGTACCAGGGCGATGAAAACATGAGAGCAAGGCAGTATGTTCATCTCAGGCACTACAAAGCACAATTCCTAATTGGATACTGCTATACATGATTAAAACTTCGCACATTTCCAGCATGTGTAACCAAAATTATATAATTTATCACTCAAAGTTTTAAACGCATGTACACATTGATCTATACAAGACATGGAACGCTGCAACACGGCTGTATCTCTAACGATGGTGATATCATTGTTAAGGAGTACATTCATTGAGCTTAACAAGTAATTAAATTAAAACACTACTTAACATGATCATTAATATACATGAATCGTTAATCACACACACATAAATGACTATAAATTTAGTTTACAAATCCAGTAAATCAGTTCGGAACTATAGCTTTTTATTCGTTTTTAGAACATGGTAACCAGAAATAGAAAAAGAAAAACAAAGAAAAAGCCAATTGAAAAGCTGAAGAAAAATGACAAAATGAAACGGCCAGATAGACCTGTGAAATGAACTAATGTTGATTGCTACAAGTCATCTTTATTAATTCAAAAATGAGCTGGTCATATGGGACAAGCAATGGAACAATGTTAGTTACGGGATGGTCCTTTGTCATGCATCAGTGATCAAACAGGAGTTTAGGGCCCAGCACACAGCAATGTGCTGCTCTTAATTTCAGTGGGTGTGTACATGTGAGAATATGCCTGGAGATTACCCACAGCTATAAAACTATTAATGGCACCTTGCCACATATGTACTACCAGTATTGATTCCTTATGTGAATTTGTATCAATTTACAGTCAAATTCATCTATATTGTCAGTATGTGACACTGATGCTGCGTTACGATAGAAAATTCAATTAATGGATAACATTCATATAAATCTAATACTCTTATAATTTTTACATACTTTAGCAGTAGTCAAATTTTCATGTCATATTTTGTGTAATATTCTAATGCAATTATGATTACAAACCAAATTAGTTTCGTAGAGATCACATTAAATGAACTGTTGACACACAATGAGCCTGATTTTAACTTGAAAAAATTCACCTTGTGATAAAGTCGAACATCAATGAAGAATCCATGCATGACAGATCTCAACAGGTTGGTACCAATCAGATGTTCTAATCCCAGCTCTTCCAGCTCAGTGCGAGTGACAAACTTGTAATCATCATACACTGGGTGTTGTGAATTGAGAAATATAAATTATAATGTGGTCAACTTGTGTTATGCAGTGGTTCTCAACCTTCCTAATGCTGCTACCCTTTCATACAGTTCCTCGTGTTGTGGCGACCCCGATCACAAAATTATTTTTGTCGCTACTCCATACTTGTGGAGTATATGTGTTTTCTGATGGGGATAGGCGACCCCTGGGAAAGGGTCATTCGATCCCTAGGAAAGGGTCATTTGACCCCCAAAGGGGTCGCGACCCACAGGTTGAGAACCGCTGTGTTAATGTAAACTTCCAGGACTAAGTTCTGTAATGTTGGAGGCATTTTCCTAACTGGTGTCATAAGTATTTAGTTCAGTCTTTCCACAGAACCCCATATTTGTTTTTAAGCTCCCCAGGCTACTAAATGTTAATGTATATAATGTACTAGATTAAATTGTGTCAAATGTTGCATCAATATTTTATAATCTACACTGCAACAAACCTGAACTCTCTGCTTTCTCCTCCAGTTCTTCTGTCATACTGTCTAAGCTGCTACACCAACGAGGGGCTGGACCTAAAGTCTTGATTAGAAATTATAGACAGTATTAAGAATCAAATTACTGAACCACAAGTGATATAATTTTCTTTTTTCACTGTCAGCCTAACTTTTGGTCACTAACATTCTCCAGAATAAAGTGCATAATCTGCTATGTGTGTTTTGAAAAGTTAAAACTTGAAATCAAATTATAGGTCTAGTGTTGTTTTTTTAAAAATATTTGTATAGTTATCAGAGAAAAGCTAAAGCAGTAGTCAGTTGTTCATTACAATTTTAAAAAGTTGGAAACTTCAACTATCTCCATCAAGAAGCTAAGAACTCACAGGTATGAAGTAGGTAAGGATTTTTGGGGCTTCATTGGCCAAGAATATGATGCCCGAATTAGGAAACACACACAATCGATTGAGATTCACTCCTGGTTCTATGGCAGTTAGGGGCTTCCCCTGAAATGTGATCAATGTATAGCTAGTTTTAGAGTATGTCTGGAATAAAAAAAAAATTAAGTTTAAAAGACTTTATAAATGGATATAAAATTTTCAACAAATACAGAATTGAACTCACATTATTTCTGTTCCATAATTTTAGAATTTTGGTATCCATCGACAAAACAAGATCTTGGGAGTCTTGAAACTCAATGGATCTGATTGGCAGCTCATAGTTATGGTCTTTCACAATAAAAGGTTTCATGGCCCGCAAATCGTACAGTAATACCTGTTATATTATTACAGGGAATGATAAACAGTTATAAAAAAAAAATTTGAAATAACAAATGAAGAATATCAATATCTTTTACTCGTCTCAGTACAAAATCTTAACAGGTTAAAACAATCTTTAACTAAAAGCAACAGACATTTCTTGAATAAATTAAAAAACTTTTTCGGCCCACTGCAACTCATTATTTTTTTGTGTTCATAATCTAATTATGCTTCTTAAACTCAAAGCCACCCATTCTATTTAAAGCATTAACAATAAATCTAACAGAAATAATTGATGTGAGTCAGAATATTACCCAAACTAAGCAGACATTTAATTGTCTAATATTCCCTATAGGCTATAGGGAACAAAAATGATTACTCACATGGCCTGTGCTTGTTCCTAGCCCAACAGTGAGGCCATCACCTCTAAATTTCATTGCTGTAATTTCTGGAACTATTTTAACACTGGAAGACAAGTGGGGATTATGATACTAATGTCAACGGTTAATGTTTCCTTCCCATATTATATGACCTGCTATATATCTTAAGAGGTGATATAGCTAAAAATTACATTTCCTTATCACATTCAAAATAATTATTATGAATTATAATCAGTAAACATCAACTTTGACTTTAACACACTACATTAAAAATGACCGAAATAAAAAAAATATTGTGACATTCCTTTTTTGAAAAAGATCCCACATCTCCCTGCTGTGCTGTTTTATATTAACTTCATAGTTAAAGATTGCAACTTAACATGTAATGAATCTAAAAAAAGGTAAAAAAATCTATTTAATTATCATGAAAATGTTTAACTAGAGAAGAATATTTTCATTTTTAACATTAATGTAAATTAAAGCAGCACTCACTCATAATCTTGTACAAAATTGCTTATCGCAACATCTAAGATACCAGCTCTTGTTCTTGATCTAGGGTCCCAACATTCCAAATGACCTAATTTTGACCCACATCCAAAAAGATGGTTTATTGGATTAAATTCACAGCAGTTCAACTCCCTGAAAAATACACATACATTTTATTTAACATTAAAATTTGTTCTTTAAAATCAAAAAACTATTTTTTTAAAACTGCTTAGGTCTCCTCATAAGCACATATCAAAAAAAATTATGAAAAAATTGTTACTTGATAAAAATTCAAAACACCCAAATTTCTTAGACAAAAATTGTGTGAACTATTATTTACGCCCAACACATAAGTTGACATTTGCCTCTATGATTTTAAATTTAACTAATCTAAATATCAAGTACCGTTTAACTGACCTGGAAATATATATATATATATAAATAAAACGTATGGAAATATCCCTTATGCCTTATATTTAATTCAGTTAAAAAACATGCTCCTTAAAGTTAACCCTCACGTTGCATTTGACTGAAGAGGTTTCATGAATCTCCCTTTCTCCAAGTTGATTCTGTAAATCTCTGAACTGCAATGATTAATTATGAAAATGTTTTCTACTAAATTTTTTTGGAATAGTCATGAATTTAAGAAATTGAAAGATTAATATTTTTTAAGAAAATTTTTAACAGAGAGATGAAATCAGACTCCACATTTGTTTACACAATTTTTCTACATTTTGTGCTATGCTTACAGACTTGAAAAACATGGCACATGTTGAAAATTTGAAATGGAAATCTCAACTTTCATAGTATTGCATCGACTTAGAATGTACATTTGTGAAATAAAATATATAATCAAATTCTACCCAATAGTCTGAACTAATTGTCATAATAAATTCTCATGACCGTGCACAAATTGATGCAATACTATATTCAGTCTTCACACTTTTCTGAAAGTGATTTATTGTAACACAGTCCTATTCCTAAAAATATATTTTTAATTACCTGACACCAACAAAGTACATATCACAAGAAGGGGAGTAATAAGATAGATCACGTCCATATTTGGGAATTCTCATGCGTAAGAGACGACCAAACTGAGAGTGAAATTCAACATATCGGTCATCTTGCAGAAAGCATATCTGAAAGTAAAAGTAATCTTACCAAATAATGTAACACTGAAAGGTAAGTAAGCCATGTAAGTAATCAAATCTCAATTTTGAAAAGACTTTTCTTTACCTATCTTAAATTTAAGATGTGTCATTTTATTAATAAAAATGCATAGCAATATATTGTTGAATAATTAAATTTCACTTTTTCATTACATGTAAAGGCATTCAACATCAAAGTTCTCATGCTGCTAATCAGTAAACAATATTAAAGCATCAGGATCAACCCTGACTCCTTTATATGCCACTATCGCTGATGACAGGCTGAATTCAAAGAATTTTTAATAAGGTCTTAATTAAATTGCTCAAACAATGCTGGTTATCCAAAATAGGTACTTACTTTGCTGTAGTCATCTGAGAGGAACTGAAAATTAACAACACTGGAGTCTAAACCATGCTCGAACTTAAGACACAGCTCATGAACATCATAGCACCTAAACCTTGGTTTGTATGTACCTAAAAGGAATGTATTTGTATAAAGACATCAAGATAATATCTTGGGGTACAGGTTTTTGGATTAGTCATATTCTTACAAACATGCTAATGGTACACATTCGCACCTTTAACATTAAAATTTCTTATCAAATTGGAACATATTAGTTATAGATGGGATTCAAGAAAATATAACTCTAGTTCATTGAGTTAACATATAACTACACTGATTAAAAACCCATGAAACTAACAAGCTGTACACCGGTCTACAATTTACCTGTTGCACAAATAAATTGTTCATCAGGGGAGACTTTTACACAATCACTGACACTTGGCATTTCAAAATCCTGGATAAGCTCCAGGCGACGACGAACATCTGGAGAATATAATATTTGCTCATTACATTTTAAGCTAATGTGAGAACCTCATAATTTTTAGCAGTATTTTTTTAAACAGATATTAAGCTACAATTCGTGAAGTAAATGCTCCTCACTATTTTTTCAAAATCTCAAGTTAATCTACTGTTCTAAAAATGTTGCAATAAGGTACAAAAACTATATCAACCGTCATCTTTATTTTGGAGTTTTCTTCTTTGTCTCTCTGTAAGCCACTGAAAAGGGAAGGAAGAAAAATATTTTGGTAAAAAATTATAATTATTAAACCAAAGTCACTAAGCATAACAGTGACCATGCAAGCAAGTGGCTATTCTAGGTAATTAATTAATACAATACAACTGACCAAAAAAAAATCTCTATTCAAATTAAATATGCCATTGGTTTATTTGGCTAATGCGAAGAGATATCACCATGACGTCATTTGCGTTTTTGTCCCTTGTTCCGATAGGGTCAAAACCCTGGTTCCGATAGGGTCAAAACCAAGGTTAGGGATAAGTTTAGGGTTCAGGTTAGGTTTAGGGATAAATTTAGGACATAAGTTCTCGGGTGGCTGCAAAATCATTCAAAATGTTTTAAAAAACACGGGATATCTCTTCACATTTACCGTTTATTTTTACAAATTTTTTATATTTTATATCAAAGTACCTTTTAGTCTAAGGGATTAGATATAAATTTGTGTGAAACAGTACTAGGCACTAGGCCTAAGTCTAGCAGTCTAGGGCTTGCCTAGGTCTAGTGTCACTAGTACTCTCTTTTTTACTCTCTAGTCACTCTAGTCACTAGACTATCCCTATGCCCTATAACTATATAATGATAGTGAGTGAGTGGCACGGCACTTTCTGACTGACGGTGATGCTTTAAAATAACTTACACTAGTGACTACAGTGGTATTATTAAAATACTTTACCTCTGGCAGTGATTTTCCAGCACTCAAGTTATAAATCTTGACGTTATTGGCATAAGAAACTTGCATCTTTGGGTCTAATGTTTTTAATTTATCACAACATGCCCATGCCTCTATGCTTAGCAGGTTCTGCTTTAGAGAGTCGCCCCCCTTTAAATTAGGTTTAACTGCACTTTCATCCTAAAGATTTACAATTTTTTATGAGTAGGAATGGTAATTAAATTGTTAATCTGGTTAAAACATGTTATGGTATAAATTCTTTATAAATGTAATATCGATCGATGGGGGTGGGCCTGAAAATATAACAAACATGCATACCCCGGTACAAGTAACGTACTTTATAGAAGAATCCAAATTAATGCCACCCGCCCCTCCCCCCCCCCCCGGCACAGTCTCAGAACCCCACATTTTTTTCACGCCACTGATCTATATTAATATTCTAATGACCCACACAATTTTACACGCAGATTTATTTCCCCAACAATTTCAGAAAAACAAAAGAAAATATTACGCATTAAACGCACTTGCGAGATATTTTTAAGAATATCATTTTATTTTGTCTTCCCCTTCACTTGAAAGACAGGAAAAGCGGATTTTGGGGCGAAGGGGGTGAAAATTTGATATATGTTGTCATCAGCATTCAGCATATTGTGCCAAGTTTCAGCTTGATAGCTTAGGGGTCGTCCATTAATTACGTCAACAATTTTTACGCAATTTTGTCCCCCCCCCCTTTTTTTTTTTGTCAACAACTGTCAAACCTTCAATGACCCCCACTCCCCAAGTAATTATGTCAAACTTTTCTCTCCCCCCCCCCCCCCCCGAAATGGATTATAATATAAATAAATGTATAAATACATTTTTCTTTGTGCTGATATATTTTAATAACACAAAATTGTAGGAAAAAACATTTTATTACACCTTTAGATTGTTAATCAACAAGTTAAAAAGGTTTTACACTTAAATTTTATAATGCAGAATCAATTAAAACGTTGTTAGAGACTAAATATAATTTGTGGTATAAATATGATTATTGTCAATATAGCTGACAATTATAGTGTAATTTCTAGCTGCTTTCATCTTTCCATGGAGTAGCCAGGTGTTGCTCTATCGAACCAATGGGCATCAGGGACACCATTTGTTTGTTTGATTTAAATTTCTATGTACTCTGGCGCCTCCAATAATAAACAACTTAACAAGAAGACCAAGTTTTGGTTTTTGCCCCCCCCCTCCCCTTGAAAAACCCTGAAATAACGCCCCTGATGGGCATAGTCTATATTAGCTGATTTATCATTTTCATCTTGCGGAACTGAGATACCAGACAAGTCAACATCATCCTCATCTAACCATTCAGCACTTAAAATAGAAGAATTGTCGATGTGAGCAATAACTGCCATAAGCTCTCTCTATCTCCTTGCAGCTACTCGCTTTGGTCGAATCCTTTTTTGTTGAGTAGCTGGTGCTGATTTATTATGCTCTATGTGGCATTGTCGTGCTGTTGAAAATGCTTTTTCAGCATGACTTGTGATGCAAAATAGATAGTACATATTTTTTTCAAATCCGTTCAAGCAGCGATGTTATTAATGTTACTCACTTCACTTTCCCCTAATTATCAAAATATCGTAGTGATACTATATCAATATCATTTATCTTGACTGCACGACACTTGAACCTTGACCTTGTTCCATACCTGCAACATGAGCTCAAACAAACCGCGCTAGTCATTTGTGACAAACAGAATCTACAGGTGAAGAGATGCAACTTTTGACTTGTCTTGCACTAACAAAGTGTGCTGAGATTCTGCAACCATCTGCAAAGCTCAGACAGACACACATTAAATAAATCTTATATTGTTAAAAGCCTAAAAAATTATATGATTATTTACACTCATTTACACTTATCATTTTTAAAAAAATAACGTAATAAACAATCAATTTTTAACATGATTGTTGACGTCAACTAATCTTAACCCCCATCCATCCCCTTGTCAACAACGGTAAAACATTTCCACCCCCCCCCTATTTTGTTGACATAATTAAGGACCCCCCCCCCCTTTTGACGGAAAGTGGGACAATTAGCTGTCCAAAGATTTTGCCACCCAGCCAGACACAAACAAAAGTGAAGTTAACATAAAGGATTTTTAAAATATAAACTATGTCTGGCTAAGTGGTGAGTTGCATGCTTTCACTGCAATTTTAAAATTAGGTCTCAAACCCAAGAAAATCAGGTTGTGAGAGCTATAGCTTTTATTTGTTCCTATAGTATAGTATGGTACCCAGAAAGAGAAAACGCGAAAGGAAAAGTTTCAAAAGCCGAAGAAAATGGCCAATATAAAACGTCAAGACGCTGACGGTGAAAAAGTGTGCTGGTAGGTTGGCGATTCTAACTTTGAATGTAAAACACGTGGGGAGAGGTAGAGGTTGATTTCCTCGAACCTATTAAAGGACAACTATGTCATGTAAGATATGTACATGTATTTTGGGCAGCCTGGCAGCGGTAAATTTTGTTAAAATTTTCAATCCTTAGAGACTCAAGCCCGAAAAAAAAGTCAAAACCCCGTATAAAAATCCTGAAGACTTATGTTTTTTTTGTTCACGTTTAGTATCGGCTTTTTTGAGATACACTTTTAAATTATTTAAGTAACTTGTCTTTGGTATATGGTACGTAGAAGGGGCTGGGACTGCCCTGGAGGACTTTGAAAACATTCTTAACTGGTAAATATTATAATATCCTCTACTCTAAAGAGTGGACATCTGTAAATATACTAAGATATGGATTCCCCTTTGCGGAAAGATTTAATTTATAGCATAGTTCAGTAGGGTTTCCGAGAAATTAATAATTGAATTTATACTAACAGCACAAATCGTGATCTCTTGTTGTCATTATCTAACTAAAGCATTGTCTCGCGGGGGGTTGGGGGGGGGGTTGAGGGGGGTGCAGTGGCGTAATTAGGGGGGAGCAAGGGGGGCATCATGCCTCGGGCGCTACTCACAAAGGGGCACCAAATGGTATATTTTACATATAATATTGTATGGTTTTTGAATAGGGGGGGCGGGGCGCTAAAAAGGTATTGTGCCCCGGGCGCGAGTTAAGCTCGCTACGCCAGTGAAGCTGCCCTGTGGTCACATTACACGATTGTGTTGTACGCTTTGGTTTTAGCATGGTGATAGAGATATTTACAGTTACAATAAACAAAATGTGTCACAGGCTGTTGGCAAATCCAGTGGTCCCCAAAATATTCGCCCTCGAACAGAGCCATGAGAAGGGGCGAAGAGCAACAGAGCCAAAGTGAGCGGGCGCCAAAATAGTTTTTAGAAGGGAACTTCATTGTGAACTAAGTAAAGATCCCATTTACTTTACAAAGACAAGGGGCGCTAACTGGTCGCTTACTGGTCCGCCCAGGGCGTGGGGAAAAAAGGGGGGTGGGTTGTTTGCACATTATTCTATATGGGTTGCTGCAGCTTCCTCTCAGGGGCGTTACATAATATTACACAAGTTTTCATTATTTTATTTCCATATTAATCAAATGGGACATTTAGCGTTCGTGGTGAAAAAAGTAAGCCCACTTGAGTAACTACTGTTTGCAGTTACTAGATTGCCCTTAATGACCTGCATACGTTTTATATTTATTTTTAACTAGCTCTTTCATTTATTTTGTATACTATTCGCTTTTTCGCAGTGTAATTGTTAGCATTTGGCACAAGCGCCGGGAAACGAACATTTTAGAATCAATGGCGTAGCCCAGCAAAATATACGCCAACGCATCAAATGCGCCCTTGTAATTACTGTGGACTGTGGACTATTTGTTACTGTAAAACCTCTACTATTGAGTACTATCTGAGCATAAATAGCGAGTTCGTCGGTGAAAATTCATGGCAATATGATGACCACAGTTTCTACAAAACGTTGCGTGATATTTTTTTACAGCATACGAGATATAAATATCTAAACATCACTATTAATTTCAGAAATTATATGCATGATACTTTTTAAAAATGTGTTACGTCACACAAGATCTTCACACCCCCACCCTCATGGCACAAACTGTCACACTTTCTTAGACTCCCCCCCCCCCCCCCCACACACACACAGCTTATTTTAACATTATGGACAAATAAAGAAATAATACAATTATACAAAATATTGAAAAACACGCGTAATCTGAAATTTTTAATCTACATCTATTCCAAAATATGTTTCTTATTTACTACGCAATAAGGAATCTTTATTTTACTTGTAAGAGCTGTCGCTCGAATTTTGCGTTCATTTGGTTTAAAATTCAATGGAAGTATACATATAGTACAACACCGTTTGTGTCCCTTTATTTCCGTTATGCAAATATAGTACTGAATAAATATAGTATCGATTGTTATTTAATAACACTTTATAACCCACAACTTATATCCATTTAATTAGTAAATGATCTTTGAAATTTATCAAAATTTGACTGATAGAAATTTAAGATGGATTATAATAATATTAACGATACCTAATAGTTTTTAAAGTTCAAACTCTGAAAACTCAAAGTAGTTGGTATCGCCAAAATTTTTCCAATACACTACTTAACTCACTCTACTGATATTCCTGTAGTTGATCTTGCGTACTGTCATGGCGTCGATTGTTAGTTTTATTGTCTATTAACCGGCATTTAATTTTTGTTGAAGCTTTTCTTTGGTGGTTTTAAATTTATTATTAAATGTTTTGAACTTTAAAACTTAATCATTGCACACAAGTCACGTCACGCGATGTCCGACAAACTGGATACTCGCGTGATTCAAGTTACAAATGTTGCACCTAGTTGCACAAATGAGCAGATGAGAACTCTGTTCAGTTATCTGGGAAGAGTGAAAGAACTAAAAATGTACCCACCAGAGTGAGTATATGTTTTTTTTAAATTCCATGCCCCATTTTACATATTCATTTCAGCACATGGTAAATGCGAAGAGATAGCACCGCGTTTTTTTACCATGGCCGCCAACTTGATTGCCGTGACCTGTGTAAAATTAAGAATAAAACAAATGAAAATAATAAATATGTATCCCTAAACCTAACCCTAAATGTTTTGCAAACGAAGTCACAGTGCTATCTCTTCTCATTAGCCCAGCACATATATGAATAATCCAAGACAACATTTTTGAAAGGGAAGTGTTATCCGCACCGTTTTGGACGTGAGAATAATGCTGAGCATTATGCGCACGATTTTGGCCAGAAATGTGTGATGTGTATACTTATATTAATATTACGGTAATTAAAATTATGCATTTTTAAAATTTAGCCTTTTTTTCAGGAATTAAAAACTGATAATTAATTAAAAGTAGCTTAAATGTGTGAAAGCCAGCCTGTCTTAGGTCTCGGCCTAGATCTATAATGTAGGTATAGGCCTATAAACTATAATCTTGTAGACTAGTAGCATTAAGATGCGTTTTATTTAGGACCTATGGCCTAGAGGCTATACAGTCTTCTACTAGACCTAATAAGGCAGTGTTTAGCATTCCGAGAAAACCGCGCCATGTCTAAGCAATGTTTCCAAAACTACAATCGGCCGATCGACACATTTCATGAAATCTCGGAAAAATTCTGTACTCAACACTTTTTTTTTCTTAAAATATAGATCTAGAAATAATGCATGAACTGTCAATAGTGTGTTTTATTTTTCATTAATTGCATGTAATAGTTGAAAATAAAACACAGCTTATTGTCGATCGTGCCGTCGTGCTTGAAATCATTAAGAACATTTTGATGATAATGACCAACTAGTTGACTACACCGGGCGCACTTCTGGGGGTGGGGGGTGAACTTAATTAGATGTTCCGTTTTTTTTATAGGGGCCCAAAATCTTTTTTTTCTTATATGGGGTATATAAATATAATTCCAAACAAAGGCTCCTGCATGGGCATGGGTGCATGAAACGAGTTCAAACTTAGTACACATACACTTGATTATCCATATTAAAAAAAATGGTACTGAAGGGTAATGTCCTCATGATTTGATTTTTTTCCCAAAAGTAGCCAATATGCACAGTGTCACTCGTGATGGCATTCGGAAATGAACATCTTTAAGAAGCTCTTTCGCTAACATCTAAATTATTGGGCCTGTAAAAAAAAAACGGGAAACGGAAACTTGCAATCTGGCATGTAGGATGAATTAAAAAAGAACAAGAAAATGGAGAGATAGTTTACGCTACTGTCTATGTACCAATGGGGGCTGTAAAAATCAATAAAAAGAAATGATTGTAATGTACAATTTAGTGTTAGTGTTAACTAATACTTTCTGGACTTAATTTTATAAAGAATACACTTAAGTTTACACGCGATAATACGAAATTCGATCAGAAATAATATAAGCACCCGAACTGCAAGATTACCAATATTAAATATATTCGTTTAAAAGCAATAAAAAAACACTAACACTAACAATGCAGTTTTTGCTAAGAGTAAGTGTACTAGTTACTAGGCAAATGGTTTATTAATTATTGTTTATTTCTCAGAGTAGCTACTATTCGTCTATTGTAAGGATTCCCATAATAGGTACCAGTATTTTAAGTAGATTCTCGCTCATATAATATATTTAAATAGGAATTAAGCCTCTTTTTGACCTGCAATGAATTTATTATGGTATCAAAAAAAATTATTTGATATTAAAAATGAAAATTTCTTCTATATTCTTTTCAGCCATACACCTTTTAAGTGCCTTAAACCTGTACAAAGTATGGGTAAACTGTACATGTTGGCATGTATGGTATCAGTGAATGAGTGTTTTTGTTTATTTAATGTTTTTCAAAACTTTCCATAGAAATCTTGTTCGTAATATTCCCAATGTTCGGTCTGTGTCATTCAACTACACTCATATAGTTTTTGACTTTGGGGCCATCCATAATGACATCACTCTTATAGGAGATGAGTGATGGTCACTTATTTGTAATAATGCATTGAGGGTTTCTAAATTTTGTGATGGGTGAGGAAGGGAAAAAATCAAACCAAATAACATGACATCATTATTGGATTGCCTCTTCAGGGAGAACAAATTCCTATCGGTGTTTCCCTAGACAAGTTGAACTTTAGCCTGTTACTATAACTCAAAAACGTTTACTGCAAATTCAATTCTCCAAAGATTTTGTCATTTAGCATTTTAATAACCAGTTCCACCTAATTGCAAACCTGCATGACCACAAATGCCTGTAAATTAAAAAAAAGCTGTGATGAGCTAAATCTGAAATCTTCTGAGTAAATTTTAAGTCAAAATGAGATAAATTATATACTATATCTAATCAAATTTAATTTTATTCATAATGACAACATTTTTTTTAATAAATATGTTTTTTAGGATGGCTAACATTGGCAGTTAAAACTATGACAGATATACAATTTATCATTTCCTTTGTTTTGACAATTTAAATAATTTAGGCCTGGGTATGAATTATCAAAATTTATGTTTAGTATCTAACCCATTTGAAGCTAAAAATATATCAATTCTATTTGATTCTGGTTGTTTGATAGAAATGATATTAAAGCAAGTTAATGTGATTTAAATCCTACAGAAACACTGAAGGTGTTGTAGCAAGAGTTGCTTACATTGAATTTGATGAGTCTATCACTACTGGAGTGGCTCTTCATCTAAGTGGAACAGTCTTCATAGATCGAGCTCTGATGGTTGTTCCTGTCATGGATGGTAAAAGTATTACTGTGCTTCTTTCATACATATTTAAAGTAATTGTTAGGCATTCAGGCTACACTGTTTAGTGTTTTGAAACAAATATTTTACATACAGTTTAAGAAAGAGCAAAATCTCTACTTTTTATACAATTAACTTTTAGGACAATAACAATTTTAAATGAATCTTTGCATGTGATATTTCAAAACATAATACATTTGAATTTTCTTATAGAACTTAATTTAACATTTCCTATTAAATGTTAATTAATTATTTTTGGTTGTTGTTTTTTTCAGGCAAAATTCCTGATGAACATACAGCCCTTCAACTCACTCCACAAGCTGTAGCTGGTATGTTACCAGGCCAACCCACCTGGCCAGCTAATGTTGTAAGCCAGGTAAATAAAATAATTGCTTCATAGCCTACTTTAATGTCTTCATTGCTTAGAGGGCCACATTATTATTTTGTAATTAAAGATGGAAAAAGATGTTTTTCACAATTTTTTTCCTACACAACAAATTAACTCAGCACAATAATAATAATTATTATTATTAATTTGCAACAACACATTGTGGCATTAGGTTTAAAGCATGTAAATATTTGCAACCTTAAAAATGTATTGTGACATTATGTATATGCAAGATTAATACTAACAAGATGGACATTTAACAAAAATGGTTTTTAATGTTGTATTAATTTTCCTATGATGCACATCAGGTTACCGGTGTTGGAATAAATCAAGTAATCACCACTTATGATCCCAGGCTTACTTCACTTGGTCTTCCCCAATACCCTCCGCTGCCAGCAACCACTGATGCTAGTAAAATTGAAGAGATCAGACGTACAGTTTATGTTTCCGATTTAGATCCTAAGGTATATTTTTATATTAATATATCCAATAAAACTAATACTCTTTTGCTAATTAAATATTAAGTGATCAGCTTAAATACTTTGAGATAAAACATGGTTAACTTATAGATTTTGAAATGTAGCAAAATATTTTAAAATACACTTGACTGAATTTAAATTCACATTTAAAGCCCCCAAACAATAATGGAAAAATATGTTCAGCTTGTTTTGAAAACAAAATTTAATGTTTTAGTGAAAGTTTGTTATATCCAAAAGGACGGTGTGGCATATTCATCCATTCTGTATTCAGTGGATGGTGCTATTAGACTGGGCAGCAGTTCCTGAGGTTAAACTTGCATAATATCAAATATTTTACTATTCTTCCAGGTCACCGCAGAGATGTTGCTCAGTTTCTTTTCCCAAGTTGGGGAGATCAAATACATTAGATTGGCTGGTGATGAACGGGCAGCTGCGAGAGCAGCCTATATTGAATTTACAGACCAGAGATCTGTTGCTCAGGCTCTTACTTACAACAATGTCGTTTTTCAGGGTCGCACCATGAGGTGAGTTAGAAGTGTCAGATATTTTATGCATGAATGTTATTAAGTGAAATTTAGAATTTTATTTGTTCATCAAGCTCTTATTAAGTAGTGTAACTGCACACAATTACGGAGTAAATAACAATGTTTTGGATTTGCATATTCTTTTTTCACTTTGCTTCAGTGTCCAGCATTCTAAGACCAATATTGTTAAACCCATTGGAGGTAAAGTCAATGAGGCATCCCAGAGAGAGATAGATGAAGCTATGAAGAAAGTTAAAGAAGCCTCTAAATTGATATCAGCAGCTGCTAGTGAGCCAAGTGAGTTCACCATTGTAAATCCCCATTTTAAAAATGTAACTTCAATTAAAAATATGTTCCAGATTGATTCCTTTATTTTTTATTTTAACATCATCTGGGGCTGCGTTATTTGAATGGGATTTGGATTATTCAGTCTATTTTTCATTACTTCAGTAGTCCTCTGTTAAATTTGACATCTTTTTGATTTTGGGGAGCAAGATAAAAATAAATCTTTGGCAATAGCTTTAAAGGAAAGCAGCATACCAATAAAAGATTTGACTTAAGAAAAGTAAAATAAAAAAATTAAAAGGTTTTCTTGAATAGCTGGATAAATGTGTCTAAACTTAAAGATTTTTAAATATCTCACACTGATCTTTTCATGTTTTATATAAATATGCATCTTATGATTTCATTAGAAAAAGACTCCTCTAGATCTCCAAGTCGTAAAAGGTCCAGATCAAAGTCTAAAGTTCGCAGTCGTTCCCCTTCCAGAAGATCCCGTTCCAGATCAAAGGGCAGACGTAGACGATCAAGGTCTAGGTCCAGAAGGAGATCAAGATCACGTCATAGGTCACCAAGGAGATCAAGGTCACCAGTGAGAAGGCGTCGCTCCCGCTCTAGGTAATTTCTTTAACATTTAAAAAATAAACAACTTAAGTAGACATAACTCACATGGATTATTTAACTCATACTTTTTAAAACTTATCAAGTTAAATTATAAAATAGTTATTGGGTTGTATTTTTTAAAATATTATATTTAACATTTAAAGCGGAGTTCATGTTAAAAAGTATATTTAATGCTACGCTGAAAGTCAAAAGGGGAAGAAGGGTATATGATTTATGTGTGGGCATGTTTTTTATGACTGTTATCTGATGCAGGGGAAGAGTGGTTCCCACTGCCCCTCCATTGTGAGTATATTCAAGTGCTTGTGAAATCATCTCACTTGCCATTTTTCATCTGCTCACATATTTAGTTTTTGTTGGTTGTTGTTTGTTGCTTTATTTCCCCAATCTTTTTTCTCTTTCATCATTTACATGCTTAGTCCCTGTAGTTTTCCTGTCCTTTTAATTGTAACTTGGTGTGTCTAACTGAGGATATTTGTAAGATAAATACTTTTTAAAAAATCTTAAAATTATAATTTTTTTTTTTTTAGAAAAAGATTTTTTAAAATACCCAGTACAACATTTTAAATCTGCAATTTTAACACAATGCTCTTAAGTTACCATATCTTTAAAGTGCTGAAATTTAATATTGGGAAGACATTAGTATTGCATCAACCATCTTCATTTAGCTGCTAGTCATGTCTTTATATTTTAAAAAGCTTGTTTATTTCTTCTTTCTTATATTTCTTTTCCAAACAAAATAAAACTTTTTAAAATTCTTTTAAAAAAGAAAACAAGAATGATTTGTAGGAATTTGAAATAATGTCAGAGCAGTGCTATGCCAAGTGTGAACATAGCATGTCAATGTTACCCTCTGTTTCATAAAAAATCACTTTTAAAGGTTTCAATCATGCCGTCCCTTGCGAGCAAAAAGAAGATATCCAGAAAAACTCCTGGTTTCAAGGAAAGCATACTTTATGATTCAAACATGTTAAAGTTAATGTTGCACATTTACTTTTCAAGTTCAAAGCTTGTAGCAAAGAGACATGAAGCAAAAGTGAAATGTGATCAATTACTGAATAAACCAAAATTAAATATCTCTTTTTTACTCCTATGGGACAATTAAAACATTAATTTTATCTGCATGTTATTATTTTTTATTATATTTGCATACATAAAATGTTTTAAGACTTTTTAAGTGTAGATATAAAGAATATTAAATTTAGAGATGTCAATTAATGTTTAGAAATTGTTGTGCCTAAAATTTAATTAAAAATTTTTTTTAATGTAACTGTTATATTTATATTTATGCTTTGAAATTTACGACCAACTCAACATTTTTGAAGTCACCATCTTTAAGTTTAAGGGGAGAAAATCAAATTTTATTTATGCACAAATAAGTTCATTCTAAATTTGAGATCTTACAGTATTTTTAAAATATGAAATTAAATAGAAATTATCTGAGACGGCAGACAATGCTTTGTGAGTTTCATTGTAAACATACTCTTTATTGACAAACAAAATTTTGATCCATCATCATGAAAGATGCCTTCTAGCTCTAGCAAGCAAGTCCATTACTGAAATAGAAAATTTATTGTTGTTCCTGTTCAAATTATAAGAAATGAATGGGAGCCATATGTGTTTAGTGTTATAATTACTACTCATAATTTATAAATAGACTTAACACTCCTTTATAACTTTGCTTGCCAAATAATTATTATATCACCAGTATATTATTATTTTTTTGCCAAGCATATTTTTTGGTATCATTATCCTTTGTATATCCTTTGGTTGTCTTACATTCGCAACTATAACATTTTTAAAAATAATTTTCAATGATCTTTTCCTCTAAAGTAATATCACATAGTAACAGAAATGTTATTTTTTCTTGGTACCAGGTATACTGAAAATATTTACATCATAATTAATTTTCAAATCCTACTAGAAGGCTGTTTCAGTGCCATAGATAATGCATATTAATAAAAATGATCATACGCCAGTAAGACTATAGCTTTGCTAATAGATATGTTTCTGTTAATTGTTTTTACTACTCTATTCTCATAATTAATTTATTATATAATTTTTTATTGACATACATTTAACTTTTGCTCGTGTGTTAAAAATTGAAAAAAAAGTTCCTTAAAATTGTATATATTTTCCTTCAGTCTGATTTAAATAAGAATATTAGCTTCTCTGTGTTATCATTAATAAAAAGAAAGGCAAGAGAAGGTCCTGAATAAATATTACTCACTTTCTTAATTTTTTAAAAACAAATTGTGTATAAAATGATTTCTGGCAATGCACTGAGAAACAAGAGGAGCTAATTGTGCCATGGTTTTGTTTGTTTGGTTATCTTTTTTTTTTTACTTACAGTAAGTTAACAATAACTGAATCTATTAAAACATTGTTCCTGAAAACCTATCATTATCCCTTTTTGCTGCTACATCAGCTTCTATCTTAGCTTTAAGTGCTTTAATTTATGTATCAAATTTTCTTTTTGGAGCTAGTTCACTTATTCAAGAATTATTGTGCTTCTTCAAACCCTAAAGACTAACCTTGCTAGTCCAAGATTTTGCTAAATAAAACATGTCTATTTTCTCTTTAAAATTTCAGTTTGTTTAATAATTTTAAAATCTGTCTAATTTATCCTACATTTTACACAGCGCAAGTAGTACAAATAAGACTATTGCAATTTTTCTTGGGCTGGAAGAGTTAATCTTTTCTTTATTAACAGATGTGTTTTAAGACTAGTAGCAAACCTTAACAGTTAAATAGTTAATGTATTTAAACAGTAACATATACCTTTATTACCAGTACTACGCACTAATATTGTCACAGTAAATGTTAATTTTTTAAAAATTCTCTAGACGGAGATCACGATCAAGAGACAGAAGGAGGTCAAGGACACGGTCTCCAGTAAGACGCAGGAGGTCTCGGACAAGATCAAAGTCCAGGTAATAGAATTGTTTGCAAAATCAAGGATTTTTATTAACTTTTAGAACTTTAATGGCTGATTTTCCACAGATTAAAATATACAAATTAGGAGCCTTTTAGCATTTATAATTTATGAATTAGAATATGAATTGATGAAAGTCTTTATTCTTCCTTAAAATGAAGTGCTCTTATAATGAAGTGCGTTTTAGAAGGTTTGTTCATTAGCTAATCCATTCCAAAAATATGAAAATTATGCAAATGTTTATCCTTATTTTATTCTTTTTTCTTATGTTAATAATTGGAACCCTACTTTAAGCTTAGATCCAACTGAAATAAGTTATGGATTGCTTATTGAGGATATGTTATTGCGTTTTTTTTTATGTATTCAAATTTTATTTCCCCAGACGTAGATCCCGGACACCTCCCAGGTCATATAGCAAGAGGTCGCGATCCAGGTAATGTAATTAGACTATCTGATACTAAGACTTATTAGGTTTAGCATGTGGAATTTAATTTTCTCAACAAATGTAGATGAAAAATTTGTGAATTAGAAATAATTTTATTATCTTACTATAATGGTAGGAGCTACTTTGGTACAGGTGGCTATAGTTTGATTCATACACCACTAGAATAAAAAAAATAATTTTTATTGAAAAGAAACTTAAGTACATTTTCATAAAAATAAGTAAACTGCATCTTTTTTCTCTTCTAATGGAAATCTTTTTTTTCTGTTGAAGGAGCAGGCGTAAGTCAGTGTCTCCAAGTCGTAGAAGAAGTCGCTCTAAAGATCGTAAGGAAAAAGTCAAAGAGAAAAAGAAGAGTGCTTCATTATCCCCACCACAGTTGGAGAGAAACGGGTCATTACCTCCAAAAGAAGTTGACACAGAAAGAGATGATTCACCAGTGAAAATAATTGAAAGCAGGTAAATAAAATAAAGAATTAATCTTAAAAAATAGGTTAGTGTGGCATCCTTTTTCCATTTGAAAGGAAAAGGTTGTTCTGATTTTTATACATCATCATGAAATTATTTATATAAATAATGTGTTAATGTTCTGAACTCTTGCCACAATAAAGTTTCACATCCTCAGCCTTCACTGGAAATTTAGTATATCTTTAACCTCTTAGCAAAGTGTGAACAACAGACCCATGAAATTTCACCTGCAAATAAACCTTAATAAATGACATTAAATTAAACCGTTAAAAAAAAAAAATGATTCCGGTTAATTTCCATACATCATCATCTCATCACTGGTGTGGAAATATGTCTTCTTAAAAGCTATCTTTAAGCATGCCCTCCTGTTTTCTTTTTAGTCCCAAAGTTGAGCCTGTGCAAGTAGGAAGTAAACTGAGGTAATGTTTTCCTTACAGATATTAAATAAATGTACATCTGATTATTTTTTTCACTACCTTTTTTTAAACATAGATCACATAATTAATCTTAAATAGAATCCCACGGCACATGATAACTTTTTAATCTCTACCACTTTCTGTTTCCAAAGTACTCTTCCTAAAAACTGTTGTTTATTAATTATTGAAAGCTAAACATTTCTGGCAACTCTCATTACTCTAGTATCCATTAGCAGAATGCAAGATTAAAAGTAGCTGGAATTTAATAAATATGTTTAAAAAAATTCATTGCATACATTTGAGTTGGCTGACACACACTGAAACTGCTAAGATTTCAGTCCAAAAGGGTGAGGTTTCAGTCTTAAATGGTAAGACCGACATTTGACCTACTTAATATGTCCTGTTTTCCAGTTCATTTTTAAATGTGAAGAAAATATTTATAATTAAATGATGCATTTATTTTTGTGGGTTTATTCAGACCTGTTTACTCTTGTGATTTTGGGTGCAATGTACGATTTTGAGATGTATACATTATATATACTGTATGTTTTTTTTTTACTATTAAGATAATGTATCGAACAATTTTGTGATGATTTTGTACAATTTTAAGAGTTTGAGGGTAAACAGGTCTGGTTTATTTCTTGGTATTGTAATAAATAACACATAAGAACACCCACGTCTATGAAATAAAATACACCATTATCAAAAAGATTATTTTTACTTGAAATCCTAACAGAAAAAATATGAGTGGGGGACTTAAAAGTTTGGTAGTAGAGAAGTAAACAAATCATGTGTTCATAGGGGTGTGGGGGGGTGGGATGATCAACACTGCTACACATTAAGTTTAGCTTTTTTTTCTAATGGGCAGCATTATATGCTAGATTCTATATGCATGTCATATTTTAGTCTATGTACCCTTTTTTATTTTAATATAGTTTTACGACATTTTGTTACAGAAACTCTAGATTAGGATACTAATATTTTTTAAAAAAATTTTTAATTCAGAGAGTTAAATTTAATTCTTTAATTTGGCTAATGTGCTTTTGTGGTCCCCTTATTGGGAGTCACTTCCCTTTGTTTATGATAGATTTAGGGTTCGGGTTAGGGTGAGCGACAGAGGGACCAGTAGCGTGCAATTACCCTTTAATTTTTTAAAAATATAATTTTCTCAACAGCTGAAATGTTTCATTGTTTGCTGATCAATATATATATACATACCAACAATTTAAAAAATATCTCATCTTAGTTACAACTTGTAGTAAAAAAAATACCTTATGATCTATTGAATGTATTTTTCTCCACTTGTACAGCACAATTAATGCTGATGGAGATAGTGGGAAAAGTAGCTCAAAGAAGAGGTAATATGTTCTTATTGACAGTTTCCATGATATGTTCTTACCGACAGTTTCATCTGCTATAGTTCATTCCACTCTTAAACCAAACAGAATTTATGGCACATTTTTATTTTCAAAAGTAAGGTTTAATTTCATTTAGGAAAAGTCTGTGACCTTTCTTCTCTATGGTGTTGAGTAATTTTTTTTCATTTTAAAGCAAAAAATTTACAATCTTTCAGATTTGACTTTGCGGTTCTTGATATTTTCTGTCCTTGCACGCATTGGCTTGATAATTCTCTTATATGATACTTCAACTACAGATATCCATTTGAAGTTTTTATGAGTTAGTGAGATCATCCAAGAGTTACGGATCAGTGTAAACAGATCAGTGCAAACATAGCACTGTCGCAACTTTTTTTCCCCGAAACGTGGGATTACAGTATATTTTAAATGTTTAGATGATAGTAAATGTAACTGGCCGCTATTGTTGTTATGACTGGTGTAAATAATATTTTTGACAATCCTTTTTTTTTTGTTGCTTCAACAGATCCCCAACACCCTTGAAGTCTCGCCGCATAAGCCCATCACCCAGGAAACGTAGTCGTTCCAGATCACCCGGGTATTAATATTCTTTTAATCAATTTATTTGTTAAAATTTATTTTTAATTGGTATGTTGATTATTTCCTCATTTTACTAAGATGATTATTGTATTCTTTCTCTAAAATTTAATAAAAATCAAATATTTGCAGTCGTCGGAAGAGGAGGAGGAGGACAAGGTCACCAACACCACGAAAACGCTCAAGAAGCCGAAGTGGATCTCGATTAAGGTGAGATGGTACCTTAGCTTTGTGTCCTGCAAAATTGTAATTTGTTTTCAAAATTCCACACTGTAAATGCTTAATTATAATTAAAATTACAATGGAAACAGTCTTTTTAGCTTCTTCAGGGTATCATTTATCTTTTAGATGATCCAAACACTCCCACAAAAACTCATAACTTTTATCCACCAGACCCCAAATGAAAAATAGTTAAATACTTTTGGACTATATTTGACAGTTTCAAAAGCTTATAAATTAGAATATTAAAAGAGATATTTTAAAAATTTTAAAGACATCGATTATTAAAGCTCAGGGACGATGAAGCTTTTTTAAAATTAAAAATACCTTTTTTTTTTTTTTTTATTTACACCCTAGGTCAAAACGAGAGCGCAGCAAAAGGAGTCGCAGTAGAGAACGCAGACATGAAGTAAAGAAGAAGAGTGTCAGGGATAAAGAAGAAAAAAAGAAGGACCCAAGTGCTTCTAAGGTCTGTAGGTGTTAGATGTGTTCTGTCAGTACAGTCTGTAGGTGTTAGATGTATTCTGTCAGTACAGTCTGTAGGTGTTAGGTGTATTCTGTCAGTACAGTCTGTAGGTGTTAGGGGTATGCTGTCAGTACAGTCTGTAGGTGTTAGATGTATTCTGTCAGTACAGTCTGTAGGTGTTAGATGTATTCTGTCAGTACAGTCTGTAGGTGTTAGATGTATTCTGTCAGTACAGTCTGTTTACAAAAACCTATTATGGTAAATGTGATTAATTTAGCAAATGTAGTCAACTTTGTACATTTAAAAAATATCAGAAATAGAAATAATAATCTGCATATTTATCATATATCATGTACTTCACTTAGTATAGATAAAGGAAAGAAATTGGGATGGAGGATATTATTCCCAAACTTTCTCTAACATTGAACTGTCTCAAGTCTTCACTTCTATCAACAATGATCAATAAAAACAAGATAGGTGCATTTCTGAAAAAAATTCTAACATTATTAGATGTTTTTGTGGATCCTGAATGCTGAGCAGAGTTGTTAATTTTTATGTAATTCTGATCAAAAGATGACAGAAATAAAAATTAATATTTTATGGAATGGCTTCAATTCTGAAATGCTGCATATTTGAATATATTTAGTTGTGGTATAGTCATGTACAAATAATCAAGGTCTGTTTTACAATTTCACACTTCAAAATAATATAAATATGTATCAAATATTTTCCTTCCATCAAAGAGTGACAAAAAATTATAAGATCTCTGGACAAACTCCAATAAAATACAAATATTTTTAGATTTTTGAAATAATCACTAAAAACCAAATGGGCATTGTGGGTATGGAATTTCTGTACTGGTACCGATAGTTTTTTTAATGCTAAATATTTAATGAATAAAAGAGATTTTAATTGTACTACTATATTCACTTCAAAAATAAATCAGGTTTTGCAAAAAGCTCTGTTTTCCTATAATGATGATCAATGCCAGATAATTAAAACGGCGCCAATGTAATTTTCAAAAGTGATTTTTATGACGCAATTATTCAGAGAAATGTAGTTATCCACTCGTTGAATGTATTTTTCTTATTTGTCACTGATGTCTGACCCGTCTGACAGGTGAAGAGAGACTATGATGAGGAAGAAAAAGGTTTTGCCAGTGGGAGCGACAAGGAGAGAGATAACAGTGAAGAGAGGTCACTCTCTCCCCCGACTTTAGAAGCTGGAGATAAGGACTCTGACCACCAGCCAGTAGACATGGACATGAGTGACTGATTCAATTCATCAACTGTGTAGAACAACTGACACTGTCAAGTTAGGAAGTTCATGTGGATGATTTTCTCACGTAATTATGGTTATCAGCAGGACAACTTGCTGGAGACTAACAGATGATTTTTAATTGATTTATTTGAATCGATCAGTTTTTGTGTGTTTTTTTTGCTTGAAATCTTAAGTTTTAAATTTCGACATGGGGATTTAAGTTGTCTTGAATTGATTTCACAATCATGAAGCAACATTAGTTATTGATAGTTTATAAAAAATATAACACATGTCAAGTTGCATGCTTGTTCTTTTTACATTCTGATCCATAAATAAGACGGATACTTTTGTATAGGAATAGCACCTGTATATAATTTGTTCTTCTTACACTAACATGCAGAGCTAGACTTGTGCAGACATTCAGTTTTATCTACGGTACTTTGATTTATGTCTGCTGCTAAATGATTTGGTTGTATGTTTAAAAAAAAAGAAATCAGTATCAGTTAACTATACCATCTACATCTTCACCTACACCGTAGAACACCTTTTTTAATGTTATTGTTACTTGACAGATCATTTGATGGATATTTTCCATTTGAAAATAGAATGGTGTCTAGGATCTGAACATTAAAACGTGAATGATTAATTTCTTGAAGTTTTGAAAATGAATTTTTTTGTTGGGTATATGTTTGTGCAAAAGGAAGTTAAAAGTCATCCACAGTTTTTAAGTCACTCCAAGTTTGATTGCATCACTCCCAGCAGATGTTTGATGTCTCAACACAAGAAGATTTTGAAGTTTTTAAAAACATGACCAAAAACAAAGTGTTTCCATTCAATTATAAACAGTTGTATTGATCAATCAGCACTGTAAAAAAAAAAAAAAAATTTTTAAAAGAAGAAATAGATAAGCCATTTATGAAACGAACATAACTAATTACATCAGTGTCTAAGCAGGGTTAAGAAAACAAGTCTAATATGTTCTCATTTTTAACCTTGAGAGCTATGACTAGATGATTTAATGTTGAGACAACCTTAAATTTAAGCGTAGATCAGCGATAGAGGAATACACTGTACACGTAGTGGGTCTAAAGCAACTTATAGGTAAAAAAAAAAAAAATCCTGCAGTCATCTACAAGACAACCCCCCCCCCCCCCATTAAAAAATTCCGCTTTTGAACGAACTCCCTTCTCCCTCTCCCCCGCCCCCCAACCACCACTCTGCGCACATCCTTTATATTAATCAATAACAAGAAGTTATTATTACCGGTATTATTAACATTACAATAAATATTACAGGTAGGCCTATATCTTTTATGTTTTAAACATGAAATATAACTAATACCAATACCGGTACATAAAATTAATTATAGTTTGTATTAAAGAAAACTATAAATTCAGATTGAAACTAATTAGATCAGATTAGATAGTAATCATAAGATACCCTCTTCAAATACAATAAACCCAGTATGAGATTGGGGTGGCAATCACATTTTGATTTTTCATTTAGTGTCAGATTCCCCTATAAAAATATTCCACAACTTGCATTCGCTCGAAAAGATAACATATTTCACGGTGATTGTCTCGCTGTTCAATTTTAACTAAATGTCACAAATCAGTTGATACGTTAAAAGATATTCGTCTGGGACATATATGTCACATAGGAGATGGCGCCGGTGGGCCATCGAGCGCGAGCTCGAGCTCTTAATGCCCCCCCCCCGGCACACCTTCACACGGGCCAGACGCCGGGTTTCCCCGCCGACGGACCGTGCGGCGGCACGCCGGGAACCTCCTCCCTGGCCTGGGGGTCGTCCGGTCGAACGAGAACGCTTTGTTAAAAGCGTTCGCAGTCCACTCTCCCAAGGGTCAGGGCGGGTTTGCTTCCAGTCCGGAGGGAAGTTGTTGCGTTACCACCCCAAACGCCCAGGGAGTCTTTCGGTTGGGACGGAAAGCTGGGACGAAACGGTTATCTAGGAGTGCTCTTTCTCATGGCCGCGAAGCTAAAATCATCAGCATGGGTTTTGACCGCCACCCAAGCCTCATATCCATCAACGGCAACAAGTAATCATGCTAGACACTGCTACTCCCGTTGCGTTGGTAGTCATTCAGTCGGTCGGAGTTTTTTGCTTACTAGTCCTCCATGCCACGAAGAGGCAAACCCATGTGGGTGCCCCCAAGTTTCCTTGGACACATGTCAACCGCTGATCCAACCTCTCTTACTACACTAATAATTTTCTATTGTATTCCTCTTGCTTACTGTCCTCTCGATGTTACAGCCTCTCTTACCTCCGAATGTTCTGCCACATTCCTCTCACTGTCCCCTTGCTTTTCGCTCGGATACTACATTGCAGCTAAGTGTTTATATTTATAGTATCTTCATTTTTCCTATTTCACCGAAGAAGGCTTCTTGCCGACACGTTCATTGTTCTGTTACATCCTTTTTTCACCAGGTTTTACCATACTTTGTTTCGCAAAATTAATGAATGGACCTCCAATCCATGTTAGGGCCTCAAAAAGTCCAAATCCGACCATTTTTCCATTTATCTTTAACCACTTTTATGACATTTGCCAATGTTTGAGACTGTTAGTTCGTCACGTGTCCATCCAATCGGTGATCTCCCATCGTTTCTTATATCTGCCCACTTATTTATTCTTATTTTAAAAAAACGAACTAACAAAACATAACCGTAAGGAAATACAAACATATATTACACACAATAACGTATTTTATTATTACAAATTCAAAAAGCATTAGGAATGTTTCAATCACTTTAATTTATGTCATAGAGAAATGATGAAAGTCGGGTTCGAGAGATTATTCAAGCAGGACCCCACGTGTTGAATCTCACGGCACGTGTATAGAGGTCTACTAGTTGATTATCTTTGCCCTGTCAAACCAGTCCTTATCATGGCCAATTACTATACTGTATCAATTATTAACATTCGTCAAACAGGTTGAGAAGGAAAGAAGAAAAAAAATGAAACACCCGTCACACAAGTACGTAACTAAGACCACAATCGTCACACAGTATGTAACTAAGACCACACTCGTCACACAAGTACGTATAACGGTAACTAAGGCCACACTCGTCACACAATTATGTAACTAAGGCCCCACTAGTCACACAAGTATGTAACTAATACCACACTCGTCACACAAATACGTAACTATGGTCACACAAGTACGTAACTAAGGCCCCACACGTCACACAAGTACGTAACTAAGGCCACACTCGTCACACAAGTGCGTAACTAAGGCCACACTCGTCTCACAGTACGTAACTAAGACCACACTCAACGCATGTGGTCCTCACAAAAATGGGATGCAGTGCCAATATTTGACACTACCATCATGCGGTTCAAGTAACTGAAAATTTCAAATTAGCAGTCGTAATTAACTTACGATAAGATAAAATAGGGAAATATTAAGTCTTTCAATTTAATCCATCAAGTGCGTTCAAGCCCTCGTGGGGAAAAGAAAGAGGGGTTGGGGGGGGGGGGGCGGCCTGGGTGGTCTGCTTCATCACATCCTTCCACTCAGATGAATCCAACGCTTTTCATCTTCATGCCCGTTCGACCAACTGATTTAAATCCGAATCTATATCATCAATTCATCTCAATCTACAGTGGAGCTCTCAGACCCTTGGTTACTGTGCTGGAAATGTAAACCACATTTGCTCCTTTATAATTTTTGCATCCTCTGGAGGTGACCTGTCCTGCGCAGCCGCTACTTGTTTTAAATTGCCGCGACACGGGTTTAAATATGAAAGTGAAAGATTGGTTCCACATCGACTTACACTGTGTGGCATTACACACCGGCTTACACTATGGGGCATTACATACATCGCCATACAATGTGTGGCATTACATATACCTTTATACAAGAAGGAGAAAATCAACAATATACATATATATTTTATTTTAATTATGTATAATTATATCGGCTCTCTCTACATAAAACCAGAAGGTCTCACTTAAACATAAAATATACCGATAATAAATGAAGGACTGCATTCAAGCTGTGTGGAGGACGTAGGAGAACAGGGTATGTGGAAGCTTGAATTAGCAGGACAATAAGACAAGAACGTATCGGCAAAGCGCCTTCCTCATTAGACAGGACAGAAAAAAATAGGACAAGAAACTGAAACTGATATATTTCTTGTCCTATTTTCACATGCCCTGTCTAGTGAGAAAGGCCCATAGCCGAAACATTCTTGTCTTATTGTCCTGTTAATTCCAAGCGTCCACATACCTTGTTCTATTACCTCCGTTAAAACACCGGGCAACTAAACAATCGACTCTCAACGTAAACGTAGACTCTCTAAAAAAGTTATTATTAAGTAACCACGTGACTCCACTGCCTCTAAACGCTCAACCTTAACATATTATGCCAATATCAAAAAAGCGTGGAGGTGTGCGCAATGGACTTCGATGAGTCACTTCCTTGCTTTGTCACGTGTTATGAGTAAGCCTTCGGTAGTCTATGCTACACATAACAACAGATAACTGCTGATCAGCCATTATCATTAATTTTAAAGCAAAATTTTTGTCTCCATCAGCGCTTCCTCAATGTTAATTAAAAAATTTACTTTTCAAAATATTGTTGAATACACGTGTTTTTTAAAATAACATTCATAAATGTGACAATAATTATAATTCAGTTACGATTAAAGGAAGAAAGTTGTTTGAAGAAAAATTTGTGAGCGACTAGTGTGTTGCAGACAGCCTACCGGAAGTCTTACTCGTAGTTACTCTTATCACGTGACAAAACAATCGACTCATCATAGTCCATTTTCGGTATTCCCACCCACTGTAGCTTTTCCTCGGCAAGTTTCTACTCACAACCGCCACGAATTGTTTGACCTAGTCTCTCGTACTCTCATCTCTTCCCCTGATAAATGTTTGGCAATGCGTCGCGGTCCCTACGAATTTTAACTGCTTCTCGCAAACCCTTATTGTTTGAATAATTCTTGCATCCTTTGTTAAAAGTAAAACTTTTTTCTTTAGATTCGCGTTTAAAAATGGACATTTAAAAATAAATACATTTGAGTAAAAAAAAAAAAAAGAAGAGATTATACAACTTAGAAGTTAAAGGTGTGATTTATGACAAATGTTATTTTTAAAAAAATAAATCAATCAACATTTATATCATAACTACAGAGGCGTACGATTATTAATGGTCCTAGAGTTGTGATGTGGAAAAAAATGTAACTTAGGGGGAAAAACCACAACAGAAAAAGGGGCAAGACCGGGGGGGGGGGGGGGAGTGGGGTGCCTACTACAAAAATGTGAAACCCTGCAGTAGGGCCTGATTTAGACCTTTCATTGGTCCCGGTCGCAGTCACTTCAAATTATGGTCAGCCTAAGTTGAATCGCAATTATTGGCAATGAGTTTTGGAAGATGACCTAAAAAAAAATTACGAAAAGTTACAGTGGTTCTTCACATGGCTCAAAAGATTAGGACCGAGGCTGCCAATGCAATGGCGTTCATGGACAACGACACCCCCCCCCCCCCCAAAAAAAAAAAAAAATTAAAAAAAAATAAACCAACAGAGTCGCAGATTTTAAAATTACATTATATGTTGATGGGTGGTATTTGGAGCACTTCTGGTACCACCAGTTTGATGTTATTGACTTACGCAAGTTTGCAGGACCGCGCTCCACCCCCACCCCCCTCCTCCACCCACTCCATGCACGTCACTTGTCGCGTGCATGGTGTGTCGATGTTCTGTTTATAAATCTACCTTTGACCTGCTGAGTGGGCCAATGTCATGGCTACCAAATCTAAGAAGTAAGTCGCCGCGCGTATTCTCAGCCGTCGACCTCTTATAGCAGTGGTTATCAAGCCTGTAAGTCAGGACCCCTTTGGGGATCGAACGAAACTTTCATAGGGATTTCATAAGACTATCGGAAAACACATACTCTATTATTATGAAGTAGCAACGAAAATAATTTTGTTGTTGGGGATTGCCACAACATGAGGAACTGTATTAAAGTGTCACGGCAATAGGAAGGTTGAAAGCCACTGCCTAATAGTAGTTGAAGTCTAGCATTTAAAAAAAAATTTTTTTTAAAAAACAATTCACAAACTTGTCCATAATATGAATTTTATTTACTCTTCAGGTCAGTGACCTATTTGAACTAAAAGCCAGAGCAACAGTGAGAGCAATAGATAAATGAACAAAAGCGTTTTTCTTTTTTTTTTTTTTAAATAAAATGTTTTGTTGCTCTCAGTCGTAATATACATTGACATTGATAATTCCTTGACATGATATACTCGCGAACCAATTATCCGACTGTTTATATTGAGACTTTTTTTTCAAACAACTCTTTCAAAGTTGAAGTATAATAATTATTAGGATTAAAAAGTTGATTGTCCAGAATAAAAATGTTCAGGTTGAGTGTAGGCTTAGACAGTTAAAACAAAACAAAACAACTAAGATCTCCTTAACAAGGAAAACTAAACATTACAGCTATTTGAAAAAAAAAAAGTTCAGTTACTGGTATCGGCTTCAAGCCCCACCCCCACCCACACACCACTTTCCTTTTCATAACGTAAAACAGGTTGTTACTTTTGTTCTATGCTTTTAAAATTTTTTAATGTCTCCATTTCTTAAAATAACCCTTTCACGACCCTCTGATAATTGGAAAGTCATCACAATTTTAAGTCTTACGACAGCCTGACCAATCGCCTGTATTTTTTAGGCCCACCAAAAAAAAGGGTAACATTTAATTTATTTTTAAAAAATAAATATTTTTTTTTGAGATCATGTTTAAAAAAAACCCCATTACTTCAGCATTAAATTTTTTCATTCTTCAACTTTGTAATAAATGGATTTTGAGACGCTGATTTTTTTATGTACCGAAATTAGTCTAATTGTGAATTGGGTTCATGGCCCGATCAAGTTTTTTTCTTCTCACACATGTTTTGTTTGTATTGTTTGGTTTGTTTTTGTATGTCTTTCTCAACTTTCTGTTCTCGGGGTATATACTTTTTTTTTCAGAGACTATTTAAAATGAAAAACTCTTAGAAGGCGGCACCTGTCACATGACCGTGAAAGAAAATATGTTTACAATATGAAGGAAAAAATTTAAAAAAAATGTTTACAGTATGAAAGTGAAATAATCATGGAAGTTTACCAACTGGCCACGTGATAATGTATTTGCCTACCACTGGCCTATGCTCGTCAGAAGATCGTGATCGAATTTTATTTGCATCTAGTGTTATCAACTATTGCAGGGGAGATTGTTACTATTTTAACTACGAAAGTATTTTTCGTCTTCGGCTAGGTGCGGCAGACTCCTTGGTTATGATTCTACAGCTGTTACTATCAGGCAGATTCCTTGGTTATGATTCTACAGCTGTTACTATCAGACAGACTCCTTGGTTATGATTCTACAGCTGTTACTATCAGGCAGACTCCTTGGTTATGATTCTACATCTGTTACTATCATTGCTCAGAAAGGTTTTTACCGCGAGGAATGTTCAGTGCATTTGTTTCTACATTAAAGACAATCTTTGTGGCTGACTGTGTTAATTAAACCCCATCAAAACTAAATAAAATCCCATATGATGGGCTGTGTTCATTTAACATCATACAAACTAACTACAATCTATATGGTGGGCTGTGTTCATTACACCTCATAAAAACTAACTACAATCTATATGGTGGGCTGTGTTCATTACATCTCATAAAAACTAACTACAATCTATATTGTGGGCTGTGTTCATTAAACCTTATAAAAACTAACTACAATCTATATTGTGGGATGTGTTCATTACACCTCATAAAAACTAACTACAATCTATATTGTGGGATGTGTTCATTAAACCTCATAAACACTAACTACAATCTAGATTTTGGGCTGTGTGCATTACACCTCATTCAAACTAAATAAAATCGCCCCTGTGCTTTCATTGATAAAATGTGCATTGTCGGCCTCAGACCCCCCCCCCCCCCCAAACCTCATGTTTAAAAAAAATGTTTTAAAAAACGCAAAAAAACAAAACAAAACTAATAACATTCGCATGGATTTATGGTTGTTCGCGAAGCTTAGATTTGCTATAAAATAAGCCAAGCGCGTCTCGTTGAGTATCCCTGTCAATTCATTTGCAAAGTCACTGGCTCTGACTAAAGAGTTAACGCAGCGCTAAAGATATTTAGATCTAGTTGTTGTTTTTTTTTGCCAACGAGTCCAAAACTAAACAAGGACACGCAGACCTGTTCCATACCAACGGTCATGAGAGTTGTTGCCGTTTTTGTTGCCGCCCTCATCGGCTTTGTTGCCTCTCAAGGTAATTATCGAACCTAATAATGCTATGCTATTTTTCAATTATCTGTAAATAAATGTTCTTCTTCTCTGTCATTTCAACTCCCCCAGTGGAGCCTCGACCACTAGCAATTTCTTTCTAAGACTTGCGCGCTAGTGCCAGCTCACCCAGTGGAGCCTCGACCACTAGCAATTTCTTTCTAAGACTTGCGCGCTAGTGCCAGCTCACCCAGTGGAGCCTCGACCACTAGCAATTTCTTTCTAAGACTTGCGCGCTAGTGCCAGCTCACCCAGTGGAGCCTCGACCACTAGCAATTTCTTTCTAAGACTTGCGCGCTAGTGCCAGCTCACCCAGTGGAGCCTCGACCACTAGCAATTTCTTTCTAAGACTTGCGCGCTAGTGCCAGCTCACCCAGTGGAGCCTCGACCACTAGCAATTTCTTTCTAAGACTTGCGCGCTAGTGCCAGCTCACCCAGTGGAGCCTCGACCAGTAGCAATTTCTTTCTAAGACTTGCGCGCTAGTGCCAGCTCACCCAGTGGAGCCTCGACCACTAGCAATTTCTTTCTAAGACTTGCGCGCTAGTGCCAGCTCATCCAGTGGAGCCTCGACCAGTAGCAATTTCTTTCTAAGACTTGCGCGCTAGTGCCAGCTCACCCAACTTATTCCAATCGTGAGCGTTTCTCGTTCTTCCTTTCAACAGCATTTTTGGGGGGTGGGGACCTAGGGGGGGGATCTTCCCCACCCTTTAGATCCCTGAGAGTTCCACACAGTCAGTGCCTGCTAATTTATTATTTGGCATCACTTTTTGTGGTGTAACCAATCCATCTCCATCTCATTTTCTGAATCAAAAGAATACAATTTTTAGCGACACATTATAATATTTACAATTTTTACGGACACATTTTTTTTTAAACGGATCATATCTCTATCAAGCAGCCTATATATAAGTTACAAATCTCTGTCACATGACACCAAACTAAATCATGCATCGGTATGTAACGTTATGACATTCTCATCAGTGTTCATCCCGCTTATCAACATGCAAGTTTAAAGCAAGCAAATATGACACAACCCCACCTCTCTCACACCCCCCTCCCCAAAACACATTCTGAGAATTCTAGTTTTTTACGCTTCAAAAGGACATCTCCTTTTTTTTTTATTTTTTACTTTTTTTTTTACATATATCCTTAAGTCGTTTTAACTCAGTTTCTTTGCGGACTGTCTGTAGATTTGCATACGATTGTCAAACCTGTTTCACGAAGACCTTTCAACCACCAGCGTTGCGATTTGTTCCGTTGTGAACTTTCTAAATTCTAAAGGAACGAAAGAGCAGAAGATTAACGCTGCACTTTTTGAAACGCCACACCCTTAGTGGCGGTTCACACGATCAAATTTTCCTTCAAGCGTTTAATGCCATTTGTGTATGGAGCCTTGTCACAACTTTCAAATTACTATTTGATCAAATCCCCCCAAAAGAAAAAAAAAGAAACCACGCTCAAAATAGTGCGTTCATACAACAATTGGAACTGACGCTTAATATTTAGTTTGTAAAGTTAAATAAGGCTGAATATATTAACAGGGCCGACCCTAACAATTGCGGGACCCTATGCGAAACGGATTGCGCGGGGCCCATTCTGGGTAGAGGATAAGGATAATAAGTGAAAATTAAGAATTTGTATTAGAAAATAAATTCGGGGCGGGGCCTATGAAATTGCGGGGCCCATTGAGGCCGCATAGGTTGCAGTGGCCTAAGGCCGGCCCTGTATATTAACCAAGGTGTGCTCTTTACAACTTAGAAGACACCGTCTGTATTTTTGACTTTTTAAAAAATAAATAAGTTTACATAATGTAAACCGTTATTTTTCCTCTAGTTTTTAATAATGACTGGGCGCTTCGCAGACAAACCATTTTCTACATGTTGGCAGCAAGAAAAATTGTATTTTATTTTAAGATAATAAATAACTTCCAGTGTAAAAAAAAAACAAACTTGTACATCTCGAAAAGTACTAATCCTTTTTCTCGCATTCTGTCTTGTAGGCCCGAATCAACAAAGCCGCATTCTGGTTGAATAAGACATGCATTTATAATTTATTCAATGGCGCATAAAGACGTAGTGTTAATGTTTGAACTTTGAGATTTAATTTAAACGATGAACTGTTTTTTTGTTTTTTTAAGAGTTGATATAAATACGCCGTGTAATTTACACATGGAATGTGTTGAAAGCTGAATGCTAATTATTCTTTTCAGTTTTTTTGTAAAAAAACGAATTATTTTTTCGCAGATTTGTGAAAATAATTATTATTTGGCGGTTTCGTACGATATATACATATGCTGGCCCAACATACCCGGTGTTGCCCGAGAACGCATTCTGAAAAAAAAAAAACTCAGCAAAATTATTTAAAAAAAAATTAAAATGTTATATTTCTCCAAAAAAGGGATCCCGTTCCCTGCTGAGGCGTAACTACCCCTTTTGAGCCCCGTTCCCCGTTTGGCTCCCGTTCTCTGTTGTGATCCCATTCCACGGTGGGATCCATTCCTGGGTGGGATCCCGTTCCCCGGTAGGATCAAGTTCCTCAAAAGGATCTTGTTCCCTGTAAGGGTCCCGGTACCCAGTGGAATCCCATTGACCATTAGAATCCCTTTCTATTGTCTGATCCCTTTTCCCTGGTGAATTCCTATTTATCGGTGGGATCTTGTTCAACACAAGAATATGTATCACAAGGAGTCTTCACGCTCACCGACGGTCACGTGATTGAAGTCGCTTGGGATGCTGGACGTTTTGTGCTATTCCGCGAGCCAGCCTACTAACTTCCATAATAAAATAGTATGCTTTATCTTCGGAGTTTTCCAACAAATTTTAATAGGACAATTTAAAAAATAATGTTTGTTCGTGATCCAACCTCATGGTTTGTGGCTGTTTCCATCTTCATTATTAACGACGCGAGATGGGTCCCAAAATCAATCTTTACAAAAGTTTGTTACAATAAATGTGACTTTTTGTAAGGAGAACATTTTAATTATTAAATGAGCGACTTGATTTTGACAGGGCCCTAAATGTACGTGTACGCTGATAACGCATTAGAATATTTAGAACAGTGCTTCTCAACCTTCATCATGCCGCGACCCTTTAATACAGTTCCTCATGTTGAGGCGACCCCAGCCACAAAATTATTTTTGTTTTTACTTTATAACTGTAGAGTATATGTGTTATCAGATGGTCTTAGTCGACCCCTCGGAAAGGTTCGAGCGACCCCATAAGGGGTCGCGACCAACGGGTTGAGAACCGCTGCATTAGAAGTTTTTTTTTGTTTTCCAAATACAAACCCGAGCAAAGACGGGTATATTTGCTAGTGTCATATAAATCGTACACTGGGCCTATACACAAGATAAGAAACAATGTATACTGTAATGCAAAAGAATTTGGCTAAAATCACTTGCAATTGCAAGATAAACAATTTAATTGGTTGAATGATCTGCCTAAAAGTATATTCTTAGATAAATAACAATTTTAAAAAATAAATTATAAACTAACTCATTTGCGTAGAAATTAGGGCATGGTCCGGTTTTTGAAACGTTGCAATATTGAGATCATGTCTGTGTCAGAAGCAGGTTCTTTGTAATGGGGCGAAGGGGGCACTCGCCCCGGGCGCCAACATCGGGAGAGCCAAAATAATATTCAGACGGACACTTAAAGTGAATTAAACTACAAAATACAATGTAATTAAAAAAGACAATTTACTCCAAATAAATACGTTTTCTTGGCCGCCCCGGACGACACTTATTTCTATATATTGGTTGGCGCAATGTCCAGGATTCGCCCCGGGCGTCGCTTTTCATCTCACGGCCCTGGTCAGATGTGTTTTTTTAAAAAAAAAAGCATTATATTAACAAGATACTTCTCCTTTTGTTGAAAAAAGGTAAATTCCTATGAGATTGAATTAAGATTGAAATGTTATAATTTTTTGTTTGTTTAATTTTTTTGTCTCAGAAGGCAATGCTCATCACCCTGGAATCAATGTTAACCACCACGACCCCAACCACACACCCGAGCCAGAGGATCTATTGCCAGGGAGGCGTCAAGAGCATCATACCCATCTAACCCATCATCCGCTACCAACCGATGCACCAGTGAAGAGACAGAACCCACACCACCATGACCCCAACCACACCCCTGACCCCCTTTTGGTACTACCAAAGCGCCAAGAACACCCACACCACCATGAACCCAACCACACCCCTGACCCACTTCTGATACTCCCAAAACGCCAAGAGCACCCCCACCACCACGAGCCTAACCACACTCCTGACCCACTTCTGGTACTCCCAAAACGCCAAGAGCACCCACACCATCACGACCCCAACCACACTCCTGACCCACTTCTGGTACTCCCAAAACGCCAAGAGCACCCACACCACCACGACCCCAACCACACTCCTGACCCACTTCTGGTACTCCCAAAACGCCAAGAGCACCCACACCACCACGACCCCAACCACACTCCTGACCCACTTCTGGTACTCCCAAAACGCCAAGAGCACCCACACCACCACGACCCCAACCACACTCCTGACCCACTTCTGGTACTCCCAAAACGCCAAGAGCACCCACACCATCACGACCCCAACCACACTCCTGACCCACTTCTGGTACTCCCAAAACGCCAAGAGCACCCACACCACCACGACCCCAACCACACTCCTGACCCACTTCTGGTACTCCCAAAACGCCAAGAGCACCCACACCACCATGACCCCAACCACACTCCTGACCCACATCTGGTACTCCCAAAACGCCAAGAGCACCCACACCACCACGACCCCAACCACACTCCTGACCCACTTCTGGTTCTCCCAAAACGCCAAGAGCACCCACACCACCACGACCCCAACCACACTCCTGACCCACTTCTGGTACTCCCAAAACGCCAAGAGCACCCACACCACCACGACCCCAACCACACTCCTGACCCACTTCTGGTACTCCCAAAACGCCAAGAGCACCCACACCACCATGACCCCAACCACACTCCTGACCCACTTCTGGTACTCCCAAAACGCCAAGAGCACCCACACCACCACGACCCCAACCACACTCCTGACCCACTTCTGGTACTCCCAAAACGCCAAGAGCACCCACACCATCACGACCCCAACCACACTCCTGACCCACTTCTGGTGCTCCCAAAGCGCCAAGAGCACAATCCCCACCCACATCCGACGCACCCAACCCCGGAACCAATAATATTTTAATGAGGTTCACTTCACTATTACGGAAAGACCTGTCAAAAAGATATTTGTAGAAATTTTAAAGAAAATACACACGAATGAAAGTGTTTTAGTTTTAGATTTAAGACATAAGAAGCGATGAAAATAAATATTTAAGAAAAAAAACCTCTCGTCTGTGCAAAACAGTGTTTATTATTTATTTATTTTTACTCAATTTGACAAATATATTAAACTGGGGCTTTCCCCGTTGCTGTTTTGTTTTACGCTGGTCAGGGTATTTTTTTAGAAAGTACCCGTTGGGTCCAAGGGTTACAAATTAAAAAAAGAGTTACCTTTCCATTTTCAATAATTTATGTCAGTCTTTCAAATAGGACTACAGACAGTACTACACCCTAACAGGGTTTCTTTCAGACACATCACCGGGGGGGGGGGGGTCGAGTGGCCCCCCCCCCGGAGCAAAATGTGTACAAAAATATAAAGATTATATATCTATATTTTAATTTAAAATGACTAGATTGTCTTTAAAACATTTTAAAAGGATTAATATCTGGCGCCTTTAACCGATCACAATTGGTGGACATATGGAACATCGCTACGCTCGATATGTTCGATGATCTGTAAATTTAAGGCTTATCTTTTTCAAGTGGTATAGTGTTCGATTATGAATATCGCACTGGCATCTACAGATTGTAAGCCGACGTCATACTTTTCATAGTTCACAGATATCGGAATTTTTTTAATTCATTAATTTTTTTTGCAACTACACAAGTTTAAAAATTAAAATAACACAGTATTCAATTACTTTTATATCTTTATAAAAATCTACAATTTTAATAATAGTCTTTGCCAAGTATCATCATATAAGTATGCCTTTTAATGTAGCGATAGGTGCTAATTATACATTAATTAATGGAGTTATTCTTTTAAATTTTTTTTTTATTTGCATAACTATCAATTTAGTCGATGTCATATGTGTTGAGTTATAGAAAATGGAAACTTCCAAAAAAAAAGTGATATTTTTGTTAAAATTAAGAATTTAACGGGCGCATAAAAAAAGTGGACATTTCATCAAATATTATATCGAGGGCGTTTGTGTTTTCTTTTCATGAGTTTATTGGTGCTACTTTTGTAACAATGTTTCCTGAATAACAGAGGTTTAAAAATACGGAGGCTATATTTATTATGCCCCACCTATTTGCACGGATTTTTAAAAAAAAAAAAAAATTCTAAATGGGAATCTACCAGAAAGCTTGTAAAATAAAAAAAGGGAAGATTTTTGTGATTTAACATTTCCATTATCATGTCAATTCTATTAAAATTTGTTGGTAATAGTTTTAGAAAAAAATTCTTATTCCTAATTTGTTCAATTTAACATTAATTCTGAGGATTTGGTAAAAAATGAATTTTAAAGTATATTTAAAACGCAATTTGCAACTAATCTGAAAAAAGTTATATATTATTTTAAAATTACAAATAAACATTTCAATCAACTAACTATTGGGAAATATATACTTTATTTGCGTATGATTTTAGATAAAAATCACACATTAATGAATGTGTAATGTCTTTTGTAAACAACTCATACCTTCGTAAATAGTTATGCAAATTTAAAAAATGATCAGTTTTCAAAACCCCAAAAATGTATAAAGCATTCTAATTAAAAGTTAAAAAAATATATTTGGCTATGGTAAAATTTGAAAATATTTAGAAAAGATAGTCTAATTATTATATAAAATTTGTTGTTTTTTCCATTTACGTTCAGCATATAAAATCATGCCTGAAATATTGTAAATAAAAAATAAAAGCCACATTACTAATTTTAGTAATAGATAATCATTATTATTTATTTTTTTGCATAACACAAACACTTTTCCGTTTTGCCCCCCCCCCCTTTTTTTTTTCTTTCCAACTTGCATAGTAAGAAAATATCCTCATCACATCTTTAAACCCCTAAAATATCCGAGGCGCCTAACATCGTAAGGGTTGCTGGGTGCACACGATGGTTTTAAGGTTAAGTGACACCTATATTTGTAAACTAGGATCTCTGCCGTTGCTCCCCAATTAATTGTAGAATTTTGCAAAACTTAAATCAGATATGTGATAAAATGGATTCTTGTATTTTGAAGTTATCAAAAACTTTCTGGGAACTATAACAATTTATTGGGCGAGTTTAATCTAGGGCAACAGCGTACCTTCAAGGGGGGACACAACTAGAATGAATATATTTTACGCCCCGCTGGTGCGGATTTTGAGATGTATTTGATCATTATTATGGCTGATTTTGGTGCGTCCCACCCGAAACCTCAAAAATTGTCTGAAAGAAACAACAAATTCAAGTATGCGCCCAAATGCTACCCTGCATTTTGAATTTGCCCGACTGTCTTTAGTACCCTAAATTTCTGCACCCTTTTCCTCACGCTGATCAGTGTTACCCTATAGGGTTGATTATAAGATTGTGCCAAATGATTACTCTGGGGCACGCCACAAACTGAATGAATTCAATTTATGTATGGCACTGGGCGCCATAATGCCTCCCACAAAACCTTAAAATGTATTTCCACGTTCAAATAATATAAAAGAAACATTCAATTACTAAAAATTATAACACCTCTTGATTTTGATATAATCAAAAATTTTGCCGGGGAGCAGGCTACCAGACCCTACCGCCGATCAAAATTCATCGGCGCCATCAAATGCCACCCTACTTCCCGATGAAAATGAGCGTCGATTATAGTATTGATAAATGGCGTCAGACTCCGTCCTAATGGGATTTACAGAAATTGTTTCTACCTTATGAATAATAAACTAAGTTGCTGGGTCAAAACTGTTGCATAGGAATATTACCCTCAAAAGCTTTACGGTTGCGTAGGAGCAGTCCTTTCACAGACTCTATGGTTGCCTAGGAATAGTCACCTCACAATCTGTACAGTTGCCTAGGGAACCCCCCGGGACCCCCCCCCCCCCACCCAAAGGCTGTACTGTTGCCTATGAAGCATCCCCCGAAAGGCAGTATGTTAGAATCAATGTCATGTTGTATATGAGTCTATATTTTATTTCTTTGTCTTTATTCTCTATTTCTGTAATGTGTGTATTTTTAAATGTATTCTCAATGTTTATTGTTCCATAAGTATGTGTCCATTTTATTCTATTGTAGAGTGGTGTTGTAGTAATCCTTCATTAACCTATCACAATAATTTTTAGAAGTTAGTGTAGTGTATTGTAGTGTAATGTAGTATGATGTAGTGTAATGTAGATTAATGTAGTGGGGGTAGTGTAATGAGGTGTAGTGTAAGTGTAATGTACTGTAATGTAGTTAACTATTTAGAATTTTTTTTTTTTTTTTGCAAACAAGAGAGACAATCTTTAAAACACTTTTACATGTTCAGAGTATGTGCTTATGTCCCCTTTACCCTTCTGAAAACAATTTTTCGTTATTTCAAAATGGTTTGTTTTATTAATAGTTTTTAAATATATATTTTTAAAAAAGTATAATACGTTTTCTTTATCGGAAAACTAAGGACGTCATTTTTCCCGGGTTAACGCATTAAAACATTTTCTGGAAGTTTCCGATTGACCAAAACAATATTTCCTGAGGATACCGCCATGTTTGACATGCTACGAAAAGTAATAGTAATAATTAAAGAACCCTTCGAAAAAAAAATAAGTTGATCGTATAAATCCATTTTATAATCAAGCAATAATGTCGTGTGGAGTTTGGGTTTGGGAGTGTGGCTGAAAATGTGAAAGAATGTGTTGTCATCAACTAGGTTCCGAAGACTTTTCGGACGCCTCGAACAAATAGAAATAAGTAAAAAGGAACGATTAAGAAGAAACAAAGCAAACAAGAGCATTGCAGATAATCGAGTTTTCGATTAATTAACGTTAAAAAAAAATTGACGTGCTATCCTTCCGTGCCTGTCAGTTTTATTTGTTTTTTAGTTTCTATCCAAGTGACGCTTTTAAACTTTTAAAAAACTGGCATTGAGGGCAGTGACCTAAGAATAGTTATAGAGTAAATGTAATGAAATATGTCACCTAATGAGTATACATGATGTTGACAACAGGTGTTAACATATGCAGATGGCAAAATATAAAAGTGTTGCTTGCGTTTAGCACGTTAAATTCTGGTAATTAGATAGATTCAAATGACGCATTTGTCCCACGGCCTAATGATAAGATTGTTTGAGCGGCTGGTTATGATATATATTTTTTCAACGGCCTACACGTATAACTAAATTTTCAAATACTGTGAATAATTGGTCCATATCGTGTGAGTGTGTAAATTCCACGGCTGATGAGTACATTGGTCAATTGCTAGCAGATGTACTGGTCAATGGCTAGTGTTGTGAATTAGGTTGTTGATCATGTGTGTGTTTTGTGAGTTGTAAGTCAGAGCGAGAAGTTGGTTCGTCGTGTTGAGCTTTATCAGGGCCGGCCTTAGGCCACTGAAACCTATGCGGCCGCAGTAGGCCCCGCACTTTCATATGCCCCGCCCCGAATTTATTTTCTAATACTAAATCTTAATTTTCACTTATTATCCTTATTCCTTATTCCTACCCAGACTGGGCCCCGCGCAATCCGTTTCGCATAGGGCCCCGTAATTGTTAGGGTCGGAACTGAACTTTAGTGTATGCTGAGTGTTTATGTGGTCATATAAAAGGCCAGTGTGTTAGTTAGTCAGGAGAAGAGTTGAGAAGGGGTGAGAGGAACCGTCATTTAGTTAGTCGAGAGTGGAGTCGAGAGTAAGATCAGTGCCATTGTAGTGATGTTTGAGCAGAGAGGAGTCGAGAGTAAGATCAGTGTCATTGTAGTGATGTTTGAGCAGAGAGGAGTCGAGAGTAAGATCAGTGCCATTGTAGTGATGTTTGAGCAGAGAGGAGTCGAGAGTAAGATCAGTGTCATTGTAGTGATGTTTGAGCAGAGAGGAGTCGAGAGTAAGATCAGTGCCATTCTAGTGATGTTTGAGCAGAGAGGAGTCCAGGTAAGATCAGTGCCATTGTAGTGATGTTTGAGCAGAGAGGAGTCGAGAGTAAGGTCAGTGCCATTGTAGCGATGTTTGAGCAGAGAGGAGTCGAGAGTAAGATCAGTGCCATTGTAGTGATGTTTGAGCAGATTGGAATCGAGAGTAAGATCAGTGCCATTGTAGTGATGTTTGAGCAGAGTGGAGTCGAGAGTAAGATCAGTGCCATTGTAGTGATGTTTGAGCAGAGTGGATTCGAGAGTAAGATCAGCGCCATAGTAGTGATGTTTGAGCAGAGAGGAGTCCAGAGTAAGATCAGTGCCATTGTAGTGATGTTTGAGCAGATTGGAATCGAGAGTAAGATCAGTGCCATTGTAGTGATGTTTGAGCAGAGGACATTTTCTTGAATTGGGAGCTCGTCCGTGTAATTAAAGAACTATTGTATTTTGATCCTGGATTTAGTGATTTAGTCGAGTCTACTGACAGTTTAGCAAACGTAAATACTGCGGGATTTTTTTAAGTGTAAGAATGAAGATCCTAACATGTGAAGTCTTAAGAAGGTCGTAACGTTTGTGGTACTAGACAACGAAAGAAGGCTTTAACAGCAAGTGCATACATGTACTGGTCAATGGCTGCTATGCAGCGCCGCTGGGATGGATGGATGCGTAACACCAAGTCTTAAAATAGGAATGTTATTGTGTAAAACCAAAATGTGTTACACGTGATTCAAATTTCAAGTTGAGACTACTGCAATACATTAAAAAAATAATATATATATATAAACAATTATGAGACATTTAAAAGCCGTTTCGTACTTATAGTATTTCTATGTTGCTTTTTAAACATTATTTTTTTTGTGTAATATATTTAAGTGTAATCCTTGTATGTGTTAATATTTACATTGGCTAAGTCCTGACATGTATTCTATAGAATATCTATAGGTTCTATGAAATGCCGTACGACTGTAGTCAAAGTGTGAACTAAAAAATGAACTTGTACACGATTGGATTTCGGACTTTGCCTTTTAACATAAACATTTTCATCTTTGTTCAAACAATGTCGACATAATTTATTACACAGGTTGTGAATAAACAAACATTGGGACAGATGACAAGGTTTTTTAAAAAAAATTATTTCTTTTTAATGCTTCATTGGTTTTTTTTTGTTTTTGTTTTTTTATTTTTTAAAATGAATACTGTTCCCCTTCTTTTTGCGCTAGAGTAGATCTTTGGGGATTTTTACTAATCTCTCTATATATATTAATGAATGTTTGTATGTATGTCCCATATGAGCCCCTACACCATTCATGCGATTGCGATAAAACTTTGGTGAGTTGTCCACAAGCCGGTGCATTTTTCTGAGTCATTACAACCCTTTTAAAATATTCCGTTTTGGCCTGTTGGCCCTAAATTCGTTTTTTTTTTCTTATATGAGCTTTGTAGAAACAATAATTGCCGTATGCCCTCCTATATCGTTTATCCAAATGCAATACAGCTTTGGTGAGTTGTATAGCGCCCGCCCGCAAAGGTTTCGAATTTATTACAACCGTTTAAAAATATTCAGTTTTAAGTCAGGGGCCCTATGATCGTTAATTCTTATATGATTTATATAAATATAATTTCAAACAGAGCTAATGCATTAAATTTTGTGTGTGACATAATAAGTTCGTTTCTGAAGCAATATAACCATTCTACAATATTTCGTTTGTGGCCGGGGGCCCTAATTCAACCCCACCCCTACTATATTAGTTATATAAATATAATTTCCGCATGCGTTCCTATGCCATTCATCCGATTGCGATAAAACTTTGGTGAATTGAATTGCGCCCGCGCGCCAAGGTCTGTAAATATGTACAACAATTTTAAAACATTCCGTTTCGGGGCCGGCGGCCCTTACTACTTTTTTTTCTAATATGAGCTATATAAATATAATTTAAAAAATAACTAATGCATTGGTGGATGGAATTTTCATCAAAGACAAATCGCGAAATTTCAATTAACAAGCCATCTTCAACAAGCCAGACAAAATATAACTGATGACAAAGCATTAAAAGTTGTGAACTTTCTAGCTCTGCTCAAAGTAATTGCAAAGTACGATCCTCTTTTGGCCAGTCACACATATCATGCCAAAGAAAATCGGATGACAAAGCATTAAATATTTGGAAATTTCGAGCTCTGCTCACAGTCATTGAATAGTACGAATCTTCTTTTAGCCGGCCACCTACAACATGCTAAAGACAATCCCTAAACTGTTTGATATCTATCACCGGAAATCCAAAATGAATTTCTATGTCTTCTAGCTTCTACTTTCCGGACTAAGATACTGAGTGACTTCAAAATGAGTAAATATTATGTAATTCTAATTGGTTTATTTCTTGCCCTAGGACAACGGGAACAACTGTTTGAAGTCATACGACTTGTTGATGTTGCTATTGTGTCGAAAAAAGTTGTAATCAAAGATTTATCTCTGGGTTACCTTGAGAGCTATGCAAAAGATGCTGCCACCCTTGTAAATGTCATGGTGGAACAACTTGAATCTGACATGCCAAATGATGCGGACACCCTTGAAAATGTCATGTTGGAATTCCTTGACTCTGACATGCCGAAGATGCGGCCACGTTTGAAAAAGTCAAGGTGGAACAACTTGAATATGACATGCCAAAGATGCGGTCACCCTTGAAAGATTCATGGTGGAATATTTTAAAGGATAAAGCGTGTTAGTAGAAATGTGATTCCGAATGTACTGGTAATTTGTGAAGGGTTGTAATTTTGTGAGTTCTGCATCGGGCGGCATTTAGTCAAGGTACGCCATCGAATTCCCTGATGTCATTAGAAAACGATCGTTTCTCAAAATACACCCCCCCCCCCCCCCCAAATCACACTTTTGATGATGATCGCCTGGAGAAAAGTCTACGACTTATGTTGTTTCCATCACTGTTTCTTTACTCTCCTTCTCTTTCTCTCTCTCTTCCCCACACCCACCCCATTCTGTAACCTGCTATGTTTCGGGATGCACCAGATGCCAATCAGTTGTTTACATTACTTCATTAAAATTTCTTCTACAATTAAATCAAGTACCGAACCCCCCAATTTTTTTTTTAAATAGGACCCCTTGACATTTGCCCCTTGACGTGTGCCCCTTGACGTGTGCCCCTTGACATGTGCCCCTTGACGTGTGCCCCTAAGCACGTGCCTAAGAACCCGACACTGGCCGAAAGACGGACTGAAGTCAATGTAGCTTTTCTTAACACGCGATAGACTCTTACTACCCAGTGGTATACCTAGTCTAATTGCCGCCCCGGGCAGGTTAATTTTTTGCCACCCCTTCCACGAAAATAACCCCCCTCTGCAGTTAGACAAAATTCCATCCTTCCATATAAGGAAAAAAAAAGTGCCACCCGGTGCGGACTGTCCCTTGCGCACCCCTTTAGCCACACCACTATATACGATTATAAAGCTAAGCCTGAATCCCTCTTTTGTGTGTACATAATTTGAAAAAAAGACGGTTCTGGCAATAAAATTAAATGTATTGAGTATATAAGTTGTCTGGTCTTACCGTGACAGAGAGATTGGAGACTAGAATTTGTGATGGTCAACCATCAGACGACGAGTAAATGAATGCCTTACATTAAAATTTCAAACCATCAAAGAATGAAATTTAACTACGTGCCAGGTCTTCGCTCGGTTGTCTTTTTTGCTGTTTTGAAAAAAAAAAAGTTATTGTAGTCACGTAGATCGCTCTCCCGAGAACTTTGGTCACTTAAAGCGAAGAACGATTTTTACCATGAAACATGCATGCAAAGTGAGCGAGAGACTAAAGGGAGATTGGATGCATAAATGATGGCGTTCGGGCTACTCTTTGAATCAAATTCTAATGCAGGACTGTCCAGGCAGATAAAGGGAGATTGGATGCATAAATGATGGCGTGCGGGCTACTCTTTGAATCTAATTCTAATGCAGGACTGTCCAGGCAGATAAAGGGAGATTGGATGCATAAATGATGGCGTGCGGGCTACTCTTTGAATCTAATTCTAATGCAGGACTGTCCAGGCAGATAAAGGGAGATTGGATGCATAAATGATGGCGTGCGGGCTACTCTTTGAATCTAATTCTAATGCAGGATTGTCCAGGCAGATGAGAGCCGAAAAGTCTTAAAAAAGAGCTTCATTTGTGTTGGATAAATGGAAGTTTTGTATCGTTATATTAATTGATTTAAATACAGGAAATTCATGTTGTAATCCTACATTTAAAATGTGAAACAAAATTGTTGCGATGCTGTTTTATTTGATCCAAACGTTCCGTTAAAGAATTAATGGCAGCAACAAAATAGCGCTCAGACTTTCAACATATTAACACTATTAACAGGGTCCAGGGTCTTCAATAGGTTCACCATTGGTTTCAGAACAAATTAACCTTTTAATTTGACGATGGACTCCTAACGCCAGAAAGGCGTCACTCGATCAAGATGCCACGAGAAAGGGCACCACTAGATCAGGGTGCCACCATAAAGGGCGCCACTTGATCAGGGTTGCCACCAGAAAGGGCCCCATAGACCAGGGTGCCACCAGAAAGGGCGCCACTAGATCAGGGTGCCACCAGAAAGGGCGCCATAGACCAGGGTGCCACCAGAAAGGGCGCCACAAGATCAGGGTGCCACCAGAAAGGGCGCCACTAGATCATGGGGTGCCACCAGAAAGCGCGCTACTAGGTCAGGGTGCCACCAGAAAGGGCGGCACTTGATAAGGGTGCCACCAGAGCATGGTGCACTCTGAATGAATAAGAGCTGTTAAAATCAGACAGGCAACTGGCCAAACATTGACAAAGATAAAAAGCAAATGAAGAACAATCTGTGGATTAACAAAGATATATTAAACAGTTGCAGAATAGAGCACAACTGGTTCAATCATTTTGATCTCAATCCATTTAGGCCATTCTGTGAGACCATCGCACCAAACCGTACGACTTAACAGACGTCACTTGTGGCGTGCGTGACGTGTCCATGTTTTTGTTTTATTATTAGCATGTACTGTTGACGTCTGTGACCGGGCCAAGGTCGTGGCCACCGAAACCTGTCGCCGCACACGATCTCAGCGTTCAGTCCTGATACAGTTACATTATATATATATATATTAAATCAGTGGTTCTCAACCTTTCTAATTCTGCGCACCTTTCATACAGTTCCTCATGTTGTGGCGACCCCCCAACCACAAAAATTATTTTTGTTGCTACTTTATAACTGTAGAGTATATGTGTTTTCGGATGGTCTTAGGCGACCCCTGGAAAAGGGTCGTGCGACCCCCAAAGGGGTCGCGACCCATAGGCTGAGAACCGCTGTATTATAGGATTTTATTGCTTACGTGTTTGGGATGGCTTGGGACTTAACTGACCTATTAATCTACTGTTCGGTTCTGTAACTTTTTATAACTAATAGATCGACCCTGGAACATGCATAAGTGTAACAAAAATATCTTTTTGGTAAAAGCGTTTATAAAGTTGCATTGATGGGTAGGATAAATTTGCTCCACAAAAATGTAGGGTTACCATATGGTATCGAAAAAGGAGGACATGCAGTGGCATCATAAGAAAGCGGTTGACCGCAACGGGTGACATGCTCACAGAGGAGAGGGGGGGGGGACGGGTTGGACACCTAATTGAGTTCTTTCGCGTCAGTTTCATTGCAGAACACGGTTAAATACATGAACAGGGTGCCACTAGAACAGGGTGCCACCAGAACAAGGTACCACCAGAACAGGGTGCCACCAGAACAGGGTGCTACCAGAACAGGGTGCCACCAGAACAGGGTGCCACCAGAATAGAGAGTCCCCAGAGCACGGTAAAAACAAGAGCAGGTTGCCATCGGAGCAAGATGTTAAAAGAACAGGGTGTCACCTGAGCAGGGTGCAACAAAGCAATGCCATCAGAGCAGGTAGCAAACAGAACAGGGTGTCACCAGGGTAGGTTTCCGTCAACAAAAGGTGCTACAAAAACAGGACGTCACCAGAACAGGGTGTCACCAAACAGAGCGAGGTGCCATCATATTGGGTTGCAAACAGAACCGTTTGAGATTTTTGCAGGATACCACAATAGCAGATAGTCACCAGTACAGAGTGCCACCAAATCTCTCACTAAGCTTACATTTGTCAAGATCTGTGATTTGAGAGGAGCTTTTCAAAATTGAAATTCTCAAAGTCCTGTTTGCGATCTACCATGGTAACCGGCCAGAGCTATCTGGTCGTAATATTTTGTCAATTGAAAATGATGAGGTGAAGAATGTTAATTTTGATGAACTGATTGACAAGTTTGATGAAGTGATTGACAGATTTGATGAAGTGATTGACATATTTGACTTGAAATGATTGACAGGTTTGATGAAGTGATTGATAGGTTTGATGAAGTGATTGACAGGATTGACGAAGTGATTGACAGGTTTGATGAAGTGATTGACATGTTTGACGAAGTGATTGACAGGTTTGATGAAGTGATTGACATGTTTGATGAAGTTATTGACAGGCTTGATGAAGTGATTGACAGGTTTGATGAAGTGATTGACAGGTTTGACAAAGTGATTGACATGTTTGATGAAGTTATTGACAGGCTTGATGAAGTGATTGACAGGTTTGATGAAGTGATTGACAGGTTTGACGAAGTGATTGACATGTTTGATTAAGTTATTGACAGGTTTGATGAAGTGATTAACAGGTTTGCATTTTGAAGACCATAAAATTAAAGTTTTAACTGTAAACTTTAGCATTTTAAAAAAAAAGTAAATTTAAATGCTGTTACCACAAATTGTACCTTTTTTTCTAATGTGTTTTGTCGCTTCAAGACTGGCCTACTTTACAAACAATACAATAGCAATTCTGTAGCATCTGGTTAAGAAGTACTCGATGCAGGTCCCGTTAGCCTGAAATTGGGAAAAAGGGGGGGGGGGTGACACAAAGAGTTTACCGCATCGGATGACACCAAGCGTAGTGACGCCTTTGAAGACGTGCCCTGCTTTTTCACTTGAAAGGTCCTTTTATAATGGTTGTGAAGTGTTGGTTCAAATTTCAATATGCGTCATCACTTTTTCTTCACCCCCTGTTCCCAAAAACTTTATAACGCACCATTAGTTTTAAATAAGCGAAAGTGTACATTTTATGAAAATGTAAAGACAAAAGCCCTGCTCATAATGCAAACGTTGTGTCTGATATGATCTCCTTCGCGATTAACACTGAGTGGACCAAAGAGCGCAATATACTCGACGTTGAGTCGGTCAACACGACGATAATCAAAATACAATTTTAATTAAACCACCCTTAAGAACAAAGTTTTCCGTATAAGTCGTTTAAAAAGTGTAATATAAAGCAATAATTTTTTTGGTTGGTGGGGGGGGGGGGCGCTAAAAATATTGACAAAACATGCATACAAGTATGGTATGGTATGGCATCTTTCCGTCTACAAGAGACGATAGATTATCTTGTCTGGTTGCAGCTCTTCGTGTGGCTAATGAGACCGATCCTTGAATGGCAGTCTCTTGTGCATGTCCCGCACACGAATGCAGTGGAGTAGTGTTTTCTTGCCTTTCTCCGCGCTCTCTTCACAGCTGCTTCCGCCCTGTAGACCTCCTCGGCACGTAGTGATCCTTCCTTCACGATGCCCCGCCATGTGGATCGATCCTCCGCCAAGTCCTCCCAATTTGAGATGTTGATGTTAGCCGCCTTCATATCTCTTTTGCAAATGTCTATGTATCTGAGACGAGGCCGTCCAACTGACCTTTTCCCTATCGCCAGCTCGCTGTACAGCACGTCCTTAGGTATGCGACCAGGTTGCATTCGCTTGACGTGCCCAAGCCAGCGGAGGCGTCTTTGGATTAAAAGGGCTGGGACGCTGCATATATTTGTTTGAGACAGGACATCCGTGTTGGGGACTTTTTCCTGCCATTTGATGTCAAGGATGCGGCGCAGGCATCTGAGGTGGAAGCCATTGAGCATTTTTTCGTGCCTGTTGTATGTGGTCCAAGACTCACATCCATAGAGGAGTGTGCTCAGTACGCAGGCCTGGTATACCTGCAGCTTAGTTCTTGTTGTGAGCTTGGCATTGGACCAGACTCTTTTCTTCAATCTCGTCATGAAAGTTGCGGCCCTCCCTATCCTACCACTTATCTCATTCTCCTTTGAGAGAGTGCTCGAAATGTTCGACCCTAGATATGTGAATCTGTCAACAGCATCCAAGTCGCAGTCGTCGATGGAGATAGTGGGGGGAGTGTCAGCGTCCTGAGCCATAATGTTGGTTTTCTTTAAGCTGATGATCATGCCAAACTCTTTGCAGGCAGCGGATAAACTGGATACAAGGCTCTGCAGGCCGTCTGCTGAGTGAGATACTAAAGCGGCGTCATCTGCAAATAAGAGCTCACGTAGCATGACCTTTCTTATTTTGGTCTTAGCTCTAAGGCGCGCAATGTTGAACAATCTCCCGTCTGATCTAGTGTGGATGTATATCCCCTCGCTGTTGTTCTGGAAGGCATACTGGAGTAAGATGGAGAAGAAGATTGCAAATAAAGTAGGAGCTAGCACGCAGCCTTGCTTTACTCCACTACTTACTGGAAAAGCTTCTGAGGTGGCACCGTCATAGCATACTGTGCCCTGCATGTTATAGTGGAACTGCTCGATGATGTTAAGCAGACGTGCAGGGCAGCCTATTTTTTTTAGGATCTGGAAGAGGCCGCTTCTGCTGACAAGATCAAAAGCTTTAATGAGGTCGACAAACGCTATGTATAGAGGCATATGTTGTTCCCTGCATTTCTCCTGCAACTGGCGCAGAGAGAAGATCATGTCTATGGTTGACCTACCGGCTCGAAAGCCACATTGCGATTCTGGGAGTACACGCGCTGCTAGGGTCTGCAAGCGTGTTAATGCAACTCGGGCGAAGGCCTTTCCAACTATGCTAAGAAGGAAGATTCCACGATAGTTGTTGCAGTCACACTTGTCTCCTTTGTTCTTGTACAATGTAACAATGTTTGCATCTTTCAACTCTTGTGGTAGCTGTCCCTGTTCCCAGCACATACTATAAATGAATCACAATAAGTGCCCCCCCCCCCAGGCTCGCACTTGCACACTTTTTTCAAGCCTCTGAACCATGTTAATATTCTAATGACCCACCCGCTTTTACACCGCAGATTTATTTCACCAATCATTTCATGAAAAATAAATAATTACGCACTAAACGCACATGTTTTTTTTTTGTTTTTTTTAAACAATCTCATCTAGCGCAGTTATCGGAATTTTATTTCGTGTAATCAATGTCATCATTTTTTCTTACCCTTGACAAAGGGCGAAAACTGATTTATGGGGGTTTGGGCTGAAAATTTGATAGAATATGTTGACATCAGTAACGAGTCTATGTGCCAAGTTTCAGCTCGATCGGTTAACGGGAAGGGGGGAATAAATAATCATCTGAAGGTCTCGTCAGCCAGCCACCCAGCCACAAACAAAAACTAAGTTATTTAAAGGATTTATAAGAAAAAAATTACTTGCTGTGATTTTTATAGTTACCCCTAAATTATGTCAAAAATAGCTAGCTCCGAAAAGTATGTTTATATGCTAAAAATATTGTCATTATTATGGTAACAAAATAATTTAATTTAAGATATTGGTTTCTTTCAGAAAAAAAAGTTCATATTTTTAGTTTGGTTCTATTTAAAAATCTCATCCATTCAAAGTGAAATGTCCTACTTTTTTTTAAAAAGGTTTTCTCTCTACTCGCATATTTACATCTTGTGTGTGGACGGGGCGTTATTTTTTTTGTCAATACACGTGACGATTTCAGATTTCTCGTGCAGTGTTCATCTGGTCGACGGAATCATGGGTCGACGGGGACGGGTGGACACAGTCGCTCAAATTATCGTAGGTGATCGCGTCTGTTTCGCGGCTTAGTGAAAGGGTCAATGAGTGAGCTGCGACAGAGGGCGGTCAAATAAGAGCTGTGAGATTTTGGGAATAAAGAAAAAGGGAGAAAAATACTTCTTTTGTCGATAATACATAAATTAAAATTTAATACTTAAAAGAAGCATCTAAAAAGTATTAAAACAACTTATTTACAAAGACTTTCTAACAAAGAAAGTTTGTGTAGAAAACATGAACAAAACTTATCAAAAATAAAAAAAAATATTCAAGTTTCGTCTGCATTCATATCGAATCATTTGGCTACAAAGAGGGCTCATCTACACTTCCACATAATTTTTCTTTTGCGTAATGCATTGTGCGAAATTTGAAAAAAAATCCTACATTTTTAGTTTTTTAAACTCGTCTTTGGTAGAAAGTCTTTTTCAACAAGTTTTTACAAATATTTTAAATTAAATCTCCAGTTTGTGAGGTGGAAGAGCACAAACCTCTTGGCCAACCCGTCTATGTGATAGCATTTTGTTAAATAAAAAAAGAGACATTATACAGCTAATTACCAAGCTGTGACAATTTTGCAGTCATGTATTTCAGAGCATGTGCATGGAAGTAAAATGTTTAATCATTTACAATCAAAACCATTACGCCAACAATGTTCAACTACTTCCTGATCTTATGTTCAATCGAGATATTAGCAGATGCAAGAATAAGATCATGAGCCTATTTTCGGGAGCTAGATACCATTTTGAAGATTTGATCGCAAGAGAATTAAAAAAAAAAACACAATTTATTGGAGAAGCGTTTCTACAACGCCAATCTTGAAAGATGGTGTTAGCTCTGCCGTGAGTTCTTTTTAATTTTTCATCAAAACACACTTGACCAAAACCAGGTCCTCCTGTTTAAAATAGGAGTGAAACCCAAACTAAATGTAGCGCCGAGTAAGAATTTCCCGGCATGCTATAACGAAATCTTAACGAAAACTTGAACACTGGCGAAGCACGTCACAACAAAGATCCTACGACATTTACCAAAGAACCAACCAGGCCACACAAAAAAAACAACAAAAAAAAAAACAACAACGACAAACAAACAAATAAAACAAACAAACAGAGGGAACAGGTCTTGGCTGGACATCTAACTTTCTAAAAACAGAAAAACGACCGATAATTTTCACAGTTAATGTGGAACAATACAACAGGATATTAAAAAAAAATGTCATTTTACTTTAAGGTTTAAATGGGGTTTATTTGAAACTGAGGGACTGAGAGACGCTGGAATATCCTCGAATTTCAGATCCGCCATTTTTCTACAATCAACAATGAACAAACAAAGAGATATAATATATGAACAATGTTCTCGACAATTTTCCTTATTAAAATGAAAAGCGGTCATGCTTTGAAAGTATGATTGTGAACTTTTAGTTGCTTGACTAGTGAACTTTTAGTTGCTTGACTAGTGAACTTTCAGGTGCTTGACTAGTGAACTTTTAGTTGCTTGGCTAGTGAACTTTTAGTTGCATGACTAGTGCACTTTCCGTTGCTTGACTAGTGAACTTTTAGTTGCTTGACTAGTGAACTTTTAGTTGCTTGACTAGTGAACTTTTAGTTGCTTGACTAGTGAACTTTCAGTTGCTTGACTAGTGAACTTTTAGATGCTTGACTAGTGAACCTTTAGTTGCATGACTAGTGCACTTTCAGTTGCTTGACTAGTGAACTTTTAGTTGCTTGACTAGTGAACTTTTAGTTGCTTGACTAGTGAACTTTTAGTTGCTTGACTAGTGAACTTTTAGTTGCTTGACTAGTGAACTTTTAATTGCTTGACTAGTGCATTTTCAGTTGCTTGACTAGTGAACTTTCAGTTGCTTGACTAGTGAACTTTTAGTTGCTTGACTAGTGAACTTTTAGTTGCTTGACTAGTGAACTTTTAATTGATTGACTAGTGCACTTTCAGTTGCTTGACTAGTGAACTTTTAGTTGCTTGACTAGTGAACTTTTAGTTGCTTGACTAGTGAACTTTTAGTTGCTTGACTAGTGAACTTTTAGTTGCTTGACTAGTGAACTTTTAGTTGCTTGACTAGTGAACTTTTAGTTGCTTGACTAGTGAACTTTTAGTTGCTTGACTAGTGCACTTTCAGTTGCTTGACTAGTGCACTTTCAGTTGCTTGACTAGAGAACTTTTAGTTGTTTGACTAGTGAACTTTCAGTTGATTGACTAGTGAACTTTCAGTTGCTTGAATAGTGAACTTTCAGTTGCTTGACTTGTGAACGTTTAGTTGCTTGACTAGTGAAGTTTTAGTTGCTTGGCTAATGAACTTTTAGTTGCATCACTAGTGAACCTTTAGTAGCTTGAGCATATTTTAACGAAGCATAAAACAATAACAATAATTTACTATATTGTTTTTTTTTTACATGGAGTGTACTAAGGAGGTCTGGGAAAGGCCCAGGTGTGGCATACGTGAAAAAAGTTTGCGTAGCACAACTCTAAATCGTGTCAGAGAAGATATGATTAGATGCTAAGCAAGGCGTGTACTAATTTGTTCTTGTACCCAGGCCAGGGGCTGCCGACTCTTTATTTTACAGCCGTTCATTGCATTTTTCAGAAGCATCTTTACCCCCAAGACATACTCATTGACATACTAATTGACTTACTCATTGACATGCTTATTGACTTACTCATTGACATAGTCATTGGCTTACTCATTGACATACTCATTGACATACTTATTGACATACTGATTGACATAAAAATTGACATACTCATTGAAATTTTTTCCAGAAACTATTGTCTAAATATATTTCCCTGTTCCCTTATATTTAAAGAATAGTAACCTAATATTATTTGGGGTGGGGCGTGTGGGGTGGGGCTGTTTTCTTTAAATACCGGCACTAGGAAAATTTAATTGAATCGCCCATGTGTGTTCACGTTGATTTCGTGATTTAAAAAAAAATTAAGTCAACACAAATTTTTTTTGTACAAAGCGCACGAAAACAAAGAAGGTCACGTCGTTTGATAGTTGTTCGTGAGGATTATATTCACTATAAAATAAGGCAAAGCGCCTCGTTGTTGCCCTGCCTATCCGACAGTTGATAGCCAAGTCGTTGATTTTGATTAACAGCGGGGAGTTCCTTCAGCATACGAGCACAGAAGTTAAAAAATAAAATAATTTATATATATTTTTTTCAAGGAGTGAAACTCTTAACAAGGACACACACACACACACACAGAGATCTGTTCCCCGCAAACAGCCATGAAAATTGCTGTCGTCGTTGTCGTTATCCTGTTCGGCCTGGTCGCCTCTCAAGGTAATCACTGAACATCGGAAATTATAACAATAATTCTTATTCTTGACTTAAAACCAATTAAAAAGTTATAATCTATCATTGATATACCCCTTTGTCTTAGGAAATACCTGACTCTCTTTATCTAGAAATAAATTATGTTTAGTGTTATGTTATATTTCTTTTATGTCTACAAAATAATGTATCTTTGTAAAAGAAGTAAAGGCATTGGTTACATTAAGGAAGACAAAATTGGGGGGGGGGGGTAGGGGGCGGTAACATGATTGTTTAATTTTAATATGAAAATATTTTTTTTTAAGTATTTCAATCCAGGTTTCGAAAGAGATGCCCATTATTTTGCCCGATTTGATTTTGGCGAATGAAAAAAAAGGTCACCACCCATTTAAAACGAATGAGACAAAATCTCAAATTTATTCCAGAATAAATAAATAAATGTTTGCATTTTTAACATTAGAGTTATAATTATAAATAATATTCTTATTTTCAAATGGACTGTGTCAAAATTTACTAAATATTAAGCATTAAAAAAAACACACACACTATATTGTGTACAGTTAATGAGTAATGATAGAAACAATAGATAAACTTACGCCCAAAACATACTGAATTAGAATAAATATTAGAAGTCGCAAAACTTGTCCCTTTTGTCAAAACCGGTATTTTCGATATTGTAGTTTACGAATACCGGAATCCCGGTATTTTCGATATTTTCGATATTTAGATAATTTTTAGTCGAGATTCGAGATTATACTTGGGGATTTATCAATGAAATAAAAACATTCAGAACAAATATTACATTTTGATGTTTAATAAGCTTTTAACAATAACACAAATGTTTATCTTCAGATTTTAATCAAATGAAAAAAAAATAATATTCTTAAATTTTTAATTTAAATAGTTTTATTAATCAAATATTAAAATAATTGGTCTGTTTTAATCTTTGGTCAAATTTAAATTATGAGATTTTAAAATGACAACGTGTCTAATGTTTGGTCACTTGACTTTGGCCGCAAATGGTTACAAAAGTAACTTGATGACGAGAACACCGTCTCTGACCCCTCACTGGTCGGGGGAATAGACCTTATGCTATCAATGGCTATCATACGCAATTTCTAGATATTTTCCTCTTGAACCGCCTTTCTCAAATAAAACCATTTCTATTTTTACCAATGTATCAATGTCTCCATCCGTTGGTCTGGAAGTATTATCCTTAGCCTGACGTTTCTTTTGTATTTCAATTTCTAATTATCTTAAGCGGCAGTGTATCTTCAAGTTCATCATGCTCAGATCCAAGATGTTCAATTTCATTGTTCAAAGATATTTCCAACGAGGAATCCGCTTTCTGACCAAGCTTTTGAATATTCATGATATGTTTTCGCATCTGGTCGCAATCTGGCCTTAGAAATACGTCCAAGAATCACTGGAATGTGCAGACTTTAATTGAGAGTGAAGGCCTGAAGTTGTTCTTCCCAATGTTTTAAGTATCTTGTTACATCTAAATCTAATACATTTAGCTGAGAGATTGTCTGTATATTTCAAGAAATAATGCCACACTGATGTCTTTTTTTCCCCGAAAGTTTCGTATGCTATTCAAATTTAGGTTTATTTTTTTTCAGGGTCCCCAATTTCTTTCTATCAACCTTGGAGAATAAATCATTTTTTAAAAATTATTACATCAAGCGAATTGTTTTGACGTTTTTAAATTGTCATGTAAATGTTTGACTAAGTACGGTACAGAAAAATTGGGAAATTCTGCCTGAGACAAAATAGCTAGAAAATCAGTTATGAGATGAATGTAAATTATTAATATTGTTATCAGAAAATAGAAGTAGCATTATTTTTCTGTGTCTTAAACTTAAGGTATTGGATTATCAAAATACGGATTTACTCATATTTTTTATAATGTAGGTTTTTTGGCATAATTAAAAGAGATCAAGCACTTTTTAAAAAAAAAAAATAATTAAAAGTTGACCCCGTGATTTGAGTAATGCGCCATAACAAGGGATTACCTCCCGTACATTCAGGTCACGACTTGTCTCCACTTACACACTACACAAGCACGATGAAAAAAAACAAAACAACTAATCACAACGTCATGATTCTTGACAAATAAGAAAGTACAAAGATCTGTCGGCTTTCTTTGAACTAGAGACACGCGGTGTGATGGATTTACACTTCCCCAAAAAATTATTGCTATGTCTTGCTTTAACTGCGACGTGGAAACTGAGAAAAACTATTTTAAAAAAAATAATTTGAAAATGAAATCCCGGGATTATCGAAAATCCCGGTTTTCATAAATCCAATCCCGGTATTTTCGAGCATGAATTATGGTCCGGTATTCCGGTATTTTCGAAATTCGGGATCCCGGTTTGCGACCCCTAATAAATATAGAATCTCTCAAATGGTCAAAGTCTCTTGAATTCGCAAAACAACAAGCTTGCTTGAAATGATATTTTTTTTTTAAATTTATTTATTTCGATTACAATAATTTAAAGATTTACAATAAAAATATGAACGAATTTAATGCACATGATTAAGAAACATTGTAGTTGTTTGAGATTAGCTGTACATTGTGATATTTTGTTATTGTGTAACGAAGACTATTGCCTTAGGAATATTCCTCTTAGTTTGTTAAACAGACGTTCTTTGCTATGAGATTAAAATGTATCATTTGTTTGTTAAAAATTGACCTTTTTCCCAGACGGCAATGTTCACCATCCTGGAATCAATGTTAACCACCACGACCCCAACCACACACCCGAGCCAGAGGATCTATTGCCAGTGAAAAGACAGGAGCATCATCCCCAACCGACCCATCATCCCCAGCCGACTGATGCACCAGTGAAGAGACAAGAGCACACAACTCACCCACATCCCACCCACACCCCACATCCCAATAAGAGACAAGAGCATACAACTCACCCACATCCCACCCACACCCCACATCCCAATAAGAGACAAGAGCACACAACTCACCCACATCCCACCCACACCCCACATCCCAATAAGAGACAAGAGCATACAACCCACCCACATCCCACCCACACCCCACATCCCAATAAGAGACAAGAGCACACAACTCACCCACATCCCACCCACACCCCACATCCCAATAAGAGACAAGAGCATACAACCCACCCACATCCCACCCACACCCCACATCCCAATAAGAGACAAGAGCATACAACCCACCCACATCCCACCCACATCCCACATCCCAATAAGAGACAAGAGCATACAACCCACCCACACCCAACTCATCACCCTCAAGGTACACCTGACCCATTTGATTTTATTCCCCTGAAGAGACAAGATCATACTCCCCACCCTCATCCAACTCATCACCCCGATGGTACACCTGACCCACTCGATGTCATTCCCCTGAAGAGACAAGATCATACTCCCCACCCTCATCCAACTCATCACCCCGAAGGTACACCTGACCCACTTGATGTCATTCCCCTGAAGAGACAAGATCATACTCCCCACCCTCATCCAACTCATCACCCCGAAGGTACACCTGACCCACTTGATGTCATTCCCCTGAAGAGACAAGATCATACTCCCCACCCTCACCCAACTCATCACCCCGAAGGTACACCTGACCCACTTGATGTCATTCCCCTGAAGAGACAAGATCATACTCTCCACCCTCACCCAACTCATCACCCTCAAGTTACCCCTGACCCACTTGATGTCTTTCCACTGAAGAGACAAGATCATACTCTCCATCCACACCCAACTCATCACCCTCAAGTTACCCCTGACCCACTTGATGTCATTCCACTGAAGAGACAAGATCATACTCTCCACCCACACCCAACTCATCACCCTCAAGTTACCCCTGACCCACTTGATGTCATTCCACTGAAGAGACAAGATCATACTCTCCATCCACACCCAACTCATCACCCTCAAGTTACCCCTGACCCACTTGATGTCATTCCACTGAAGAGACAAGATCATACTCTCCACCCCCACCCAACTCACCCAACACCTGAACCAATTATATTTTAATACGTTCCCCTTACGAAGGAATAGACAGACTTGGTAATAAAAGACAATTATTTCATGTATTTTGTCTTTGCATACGTTTTATTTAGAAGAGAACATATTACAGATTTTGAAACCAGAAAGTGATAAAAATAAAATGATATTTTTTGCAACAGTTAGGGTTTTGTTTTACTCAAGTGTGTCCAATATATTAAATAGAATAGCAGGTAATTATTGTTTTATGAGCTCCTCTGTCTGTGTTGGGAGGCACGTCACATTCCCCAGGACATGAGCTCCTATGAGCTCATCTGTCTGTGTTGGGAGGCACGTCACATTCCCTAGGACATGAGCTACTGTGAGCTCCTATGTCTGGGTCGGGAAGGCAGGTCACATTCCCCAGGGCATGAGCTCCTATGAGCTCCTCTGTCTGTGTTGGGAAGGCAGGTCACATTCCCCAGGGCATGAGCTCCTATGAGCTCCTCTGTCTGTGTTGGGAAGGCAGGTTACATTCCCCAGGACATGAGACGCCAGCATCGTAACATTTTACCCGGTACAAAACAGAAGTGACCGTAGTGGTTGTAATAATTACTGAGGAATTTCTCTCCTTGGCTTAGTTGGAAAGACTTGTGCCCGTGTCACCCTTAAGTCTTTAGCGACTGCTGATTCTGGCTTACCGCACCTACCAGCAACGGTCCTGTGTGGCTTCGGAAGTGGGCGTTGAACGATAGACATGATACGCCAAGGGCAGGAGAAATTTCGTGAACAGCATAGGCCTCTTTCAGTTGCTTTCATATATCTGACCAAGGTATTCGACTTGTTAAGCCGTAGTGGTCTGTTCACCATCTTGTCTAAAAGGGCACACAAAAAATAATTATTAAAAAGCTATTTCCATGTTATCGGACCGATTGGCGTAGCTTGGGGTTAGGGTCCCCCGGGACAAGCGAATAACTTTGCAAACCCCCCACACACTTTCCATGAATAAAAAACCCTCTACAGTTGGCCGAAAATGCCGCCCATCCATATAAAAATTTAAAAAGGTCAACCCGGGGCGGACTGTCCTCTCCGCGCCCCCTTCTTACGCCTCTGACCAGACATGTTTATCATAAATCAAATGTATCACATTGTCACCAATGACCAGGACTGTACGAGGGAACGATAGTCGCGTGCCGGACAAACTTACAGTAGTTGATGGAGGAGTCGACTTTGGCATTTAAGTATGATTTATGTGAGAACAAGGAAGACATAGCCTGGGAACCAAGCCGGCATGTGAGGACAGGGACGACGTAGTCTGGAGACCAAGCCGGCATGTGAGGACAGGGACGACGTAGTCTGGAGACCAAGTTGGCATGTGAGGACAGGGACGACATAGCCTGGGAACCAAGTCGGCATGTGAGGACAGGGACGACATAGCCTGGGAACCAAGCCGGCCGAGGGTACATAACTAAGGGACAGTAAGAGTAATGAGTTTTGTAGTTAGCTGGTAAATTTGGAATGTCCATGCAGACCCTGGGTAGTGTTAATTCTATTAAGTGTCGTGATAGAAAAAGCTAAACTTGATAAGAACTTGAGAGGCGTTAACAAATGGGTATAGACATGGAAGAGGCGTCCGGGGTAAAGGATCTGGTCGGGATTCGGGAGAACGTGGTCTCTATTAATGTAGCAAGAAATAACCGTGGGATTCTAGTGGTGGGTAGTGTCTCGTATGGTGAGGGCTAGATATAAGCTAGAGGTTTGGGGACACTCAAATGAGGAGATATAGCAGTTGAGAGTCAACGGTTGAGAGGGATCAGGAGACGACAGTTGACTAGTTGAAAAGATGGATAGTTGAAACGATAGTTTGGCAGAATAGAAACGATCAAGCTTATTAAGTAGGAGACGAGGACGTTTGCTATAGACTACGCTGACAGTTAGGGAAGACTCCAGAAGAGCTTCTTTTTGTAGTAATAAATATACTCTTGACCAGGCCTGCGCAACATACGGCCCGCGGGCCACATGAGGCCCGCCAGCACACTCCTTTGCGGCCCGCGAAGTAACGAAATATTCTTCATTCTTATTATTTTCCTAATAACTTTACCCCGCCCTATTTTCATTTGTCCCGCACAAGTCCTGTCCTATGTTCTTTTGGCCCGCACAGGTTTTTCATAAAGTATTACGGCCCGCATTATATTTTGAGTTGTGCAGGCCTGCTCCAGACACCTGGAGTTTGTATTGTTTGGATTCATCAAGTGTACGTCGTGCTTTGGTCTGTCTCAACGCCTTGATACTCACAATATAAATCACAGAGAGGAGCGGTCCCGCACTGACCACTACTAAATCAATACAGTTTGTGATAAGTCAGGACCTGAGTCCTCCTCCGTAACAACCGTTCTGTGACACACATCTGTATAGCGAGGAAGTGTAAGATGATAAAATCTTTGATATGTGTATCAATAGATAATAGAGGAGCAAAGATACTTTAGGATCATCGTCTAGTGGTTGCTCGATTGAAATTCTATTATAGTTTAAGAGAAGAGCCGGACAAGTGAGTGTCAAATATTCTGGTTCATGTTGAACATTTCTGGTTCATCTCAGAATATTCGGTTGTCTAAGGTCTTCTCTGCCAATTACTTCGCCTGGTCTATTATTTCCATTCACAAAAACTGGCATGAATATAATACTCTCTCTCTCTCTCTCTCTCTCTCTCTCTCTCTGACAAGATACTCAACAAGGCCCACTGTAAACTGGCAGTACTTTATTATTCAGGCTACATAACCACATCATTCCTTCGACATATGATAAAATGTGTACAAGTATCATACAACACGACAAGTGCACTGCAACACGACCTATCAAGCCAAAGTTATCTCTCGCACTCCCCTTTCATATCATCACACACCATGTACTCGTGATATGACAATAGTTCACATTCGTTCACCAGTCCAATTTGTCCACAAAATCACAACACACACACTCTCACTGATTTCATGACCTTGACGGAGAGAAATTCAACTGCTAAAGATTAGGAGTATGTTTTTAGAGACGCACCAAAGCTAGATGAGTTCAAGTAAAGCGTTCAAAAAATAATTATGGCAATACTTTAACTTTAAGACGAAACGGTAACATGCCAAAAAGTACTCGGTAACCTAGACATTTAAAAAAAACCAAAAAAAAAAAAACCAACTATATAAAAAAAAAAAGACAACAGAGAATAAAGATTAACAGGAAAAAACAACATAACTTAGCTTGGTAGGAGTCTTACAGGAAATATTTTTTAAGGAGATATTAGATAAAGGAGATATTAGATAGGATTACCATAGCTTGACACGGGGAAATATGGGAGTACCTAACGGGAGTGAAGGGTGCGATCGGTGCTTTTGAAAAAATATTATATACGAGTAGAATATATGTGTCTGGTTGGTGGAAGGGCAATCATTTTAGGACTCTGTACATGCCTCATATTTAAAGACGCAGCACATTTTTACTTCAACTAATTCATAAATAGCTTACTTTGCGTTTAACACAAGAATAGCTCAAGACTAAAGAGACTTAAATTATAATATTAGTTTACCTAAATTAAGTATGGAAATTGATACCCTCTGGGCTCACGGCCTTTCCGTAATAATTAAATGATTCTCGCATATCTCCAATTGCAGTTTTTGTGTTTGGATAAAAGATTAGAGCAAAGATGCATGAACAAAAAATATTCACTACATAGGCGCCTAGAAACAAATGGGTTACAATTACTATCTTGGGCATGGTCTGTTTCATGATTGGAGTCCTTTTGGATCATTGGCGCTGTGTCACTGGTTGATCACACCACAAGTAAAGTAGGCCCAGCTAATGTATAAATATCGCATTTTTAAATCAATAGAATTTTCAAAGTAAATACCACCTAATTTATGAACACACAAAAAGAAAAGAAAAAACCCCCACTAAATTAAATGAATAATAATTTGACTAAACAAACCTTCAATACACCGCAAAGGCACATAACCGGGTTTTAAGGCGCTGTTAATTTTTAAATTATTTTTAAAAAAATATTTTTTTTCCTATCAGATTCATTTCTTAGATTGTTGACAGAATATACAAATAACTTTTTTTAGATGTACAAAAATGTGAGGATTAGCATTCTTTTATGTCATGTTTTCTAAATTAATTAATATTTGTTTGCATTTCTATTTAGAAACCAATATTATGACGATTAATCTGGCAATTAATCTTCATAATATTCGATGAGATGATGAGGAGACCCATTCTAATCTAGGCTTAGGCCTTATAAAACGAGTTATTCATTTGCGTTTAATTTAGTAACTATGTGATGAGCATCTTAGAACTTTGTTCTTAATGTTACTGAAATTATTCCATAATAAACAGTTTCTTATTTGTTAATTTTTTATTTATGCGACTGTTCAGAAGTCTTCCGTGAACCATACTTATGTGAGTGCAACTGTAGTGTGAGGATACGCATAGTTTTACTTGGATGAGTCACTCCATTTAATTAAACTCCGATTGGTCAATGACAATAATATAGTATAGACAATAAAATGTATAGACATTTAATTTAAACAAAGGAAAAAGACCCCTACCTCAAAAAAGTAAAAGGTCATTTTCCAGGTAATCTTTGTACGTTTCTCTTTCTTCAGCAATAATTTCAAGATTATAAAATAGCCGTAGTAAAATATAATAATGTACTTATTGTTTTAATTGATAAGATACAGCTGAATTAGTTGTCATCTTAAAATCATATAACTTTTGTCTGCTATAACCTCTCAGTGTTTCATGAAAATTCATGCATATTTGAAAAATATAAATAAATATTTCATTATTTCAAATTTGTAAAAGTTGTATTACTTCCTTTGATTTTAAAAGTTATCTCACTCACTCATTATGATGATTGAGTCAATGACAATATACAAACAAACAAAAATTGACGAGAAAGTGAAAGGAATATTTTTACGACTAAGTATGACATTTTAAAAATTAAGTAGACGTTATTATTCATGATATAAATATTATTTTGTTTGTAATTCATTTAAATTGAATGTATGACATGCATATATATATGTATGTATATATATATATATATATATATATATATATATATTATTTTCAATTCAATCTAAGTTTGGATGAAAATTTTATAGTATCACATCAAGATTAATGATTAAATATTAAAAATCATAAAATAAAAGGAAATGGAAAAAAAATCATCAACTATTGAATTGAAACAGGTAGCAATATAACAATAGATAAATCAGAAGTGAAATTGTGTATGAAGAGACTTTATGGAAACCACTTCTATTTTCAGAAATTTTTCTTAACTCATAAACTAAATCTAATTTCTGACTTATACATTTATTGCACACTATTTAATTAAGAAAACTTGGCTGAACACTACTTCTCAAATTAATAGTGACTGTCATAATTTATTAACAAAATTATTTCATCATCTCATCTCATTTTTTAACATTATCCAGTCACATGTCTGTCTGGATTAAGGCTAAGAGAGACAACTCTTAAAACACAGATTGCATTATTATAATAAAAATATGAATTATTTTTCCATTGCATTTCCTATAAAGCCCTCTGGAACACTTTCATTTTGCTAGCAATAGAGAGACAGCCTTTGGAACTCTTCACTTAAATTGTTTTTAAAAATCTTGACAAATGTCATTTTTGATGGGTAATTGTCTTGTACTTTTATCAACTACGTAAATTTGAATCTTTTCTCCTAACAGATTTGCATTATAAAATTGAGTGAGGTGTACCTTGGTGATTTACTATGGTTTTTAATATGGACATCACTCCTTATGAGCTACTAGTTGCCTTCTGCAACTTTCTTAGTTATACTGTACTGATGGTAACATGCATTTACAAGGCTCCACAAGTTTATGCTGTGGTCAGCTCAGGTTCCTCACTGGGGATCAGCTTGCCTAGTCTTATTCTGGAGTTTACATCGTAAGAGCATTTATTTCATGTGTGCTTTAAACCAGAGGTTCCCAAAAAGTATGCCATGTCTCAGAATCAGCCTAAATTTCATAATGTTATATTAATGTTAAGCAACTTCTTGTGGACTTGGTGCAGGTAGTAGCCTAACTCACTTATCAATAAATGTTTGCAGAAAACTTTACATATGGTTAAGAGATGATTCTCTACAATAATTAAGTTATTCATTCTTTTTTTATATAAAGAGCTGTCAGTCAACTGCTGTTGTTTTGAAATAATTTTTTGTGTACTGTTGTGATTAAAATCATTTGAAGTTATTGAAGTATTTTATCTCTTCTGTGATTGTAGTTTGAAAAATGGATCAGTTTACCAATGAGAGGGAAAACTATTATCATTTTAAACGTTAGAATTTGACATAGAGTGACTTGGGTAACATGGATGCAGCAAAGGTGCTGTGATCTGAACAATTTTGGGAACCTCTGCTTTAAGCAAACTTTTCCTTTTAAAGATGTCTTTGACAAACACACATTTTCATCTCATTTGTAACTGTAGTTTAAAGAAATAGATCAGTTTTTACCATTGAGAGGGAATTTGTTTTGTTCTTTTTCTAAAGTTAGCATTTGACATAGGGTGCCTATGGATGCAACAAGGTGCTGTGATCTGAAATATTTACGGAACCTTTGCTTAAAGCAACTTTTTGCATTTAAAGATGTCTTTTTTCCTCACTTAATCTTCAAGTAATGTTAATGATGATTAAGTAAATGAGGGAAACTTCAGGTTGTCCTTTCCAAAAAATGTTGACTACTTTTATTTTTTTTAATAGTTTAAAAGCACTTCAAATGTAAATAATAAAAGATATCTACTTTTTTTAGGATTTAATTCTCCAATTTCATTATCCTTATCAAGCTTAAATATCCTTCATTGACATTTAATAATTTCACATAAGTTTTACATTCTCACAAATGCTTAAAAATATATGCTTCTTTTAATATATGCATCAGGCTAAATTGGAAATTAACGTGAAGTAAACACATAATAATAGGCCTATATACGTGCTCAAAGCAAATGTGTGGAACTTGTGTAAGAAAAATATTGTTGGTGTTTTCCTTATTCATTTTGTTGAATAATCTTTTTTGTCTGCCACATGTTTCTATATTCATTAGGGAAAAAGGTGCAAGACATTGCAAAACATTAACTGTGATTTAATATATTTGAAAAAACCCTTAATTGATATAAAGAATATTTTTTTTTTTCAAATGTAGAACATGAAAGTATTAAATTTACTAGAGAACTTTATATTATTTAAAAAAATTGGTTTAAGTTTAAGAAACATCATTTAAAAAAAAAAATTATAATTCTTTAAATTTTCTGAAGAAAAAGGGGAAATTGCCAAGTGTGTTTTTTAAAATTAAAAAAACTAAGAATATTTGATACTTTTGTCCAGGTACACAATCGAGACAACATACCAGTTTGGCATGGGTTATCCCTTTGATACCTATTTTGAGACAACCTTAATGTGGGCACAAGGTAACTAACTACCTTCTGTAGTAGACTAATTCTTTTCATCCCGAAAATAGCTTCACTTTACTTAATGTAAAATAACAAATGGTGATGGTCAAATGTGGCTTATATGTTTGGGTTCCATGGGTTAATAAATAAACGTTAAGCTTAGTTGATGATATTGTATTCTACCATAGTGCAATTTAATTCTAGATTGGAATGTGTACATGTCTGCAATCACATTAATACAATAACCCAGTATTTCTCCCAACTTTTATGGTATATTTCCTTACATCTTTATGGCTGGCATCTTTTCTCTTACCCATAGCTATAGGAGAAAATAAATAATATCCTGATACGGTGATGATTGCTAACTAATAATAATACAACACTCATTTTTTTATATCATTGCTATGTCAAAAATCAAACTCATAATTATGTGTGTATTTTATGTTTCATTATGTTTCAGATGTTATTTTGTTTTGGGTGGTGCTGTCAAATCGACATCTCCTCAATCTTAAACTTGCTCCTTACATCACAGTGTATCCTTTCCTAAATGTCAGTAGATTCTGCAGATTAATCAATTCAGGTTATAAATTCTCTCAAATGTCATTTATGATAAAGAATCAAGACTTAGAAATTTACAATGTAAACTGAAGATAAGTTTGTGTTTTCACTACTGTTAAAAAACTTTTAAAAAATTACAGTAGAGACTCTGAAATATTTATATTTGTATCTTAAATGGAATATTATTATTATTTTTAGAATGAAATAATTGCACATGAGTATGAATAGCATCATACGTAGCACATGAGTATGAATAGCACCATAAGTTGCACATGAGAATGAGTAGCCCCATAAGTTGCACATGAGTATGAGTAGCACCATAAGTTGCACATGAGTATTAATAGCACCATAAAAATTGGAATTCAAAAAAAGTATATGTTTTGAAAATCTGAAATACTTTAGGAATATTTGATTTAACTCATAAAAGATATGCTGTTGGTGCTACATTTATAGCTAACAGGTGGCTACCTGATATCATCATGTACAGTTTGATTGTAAGTCTATGTTTGATACAGAGGCACATCCAGGATGGGTTAAAAAAAAGGAGGTGGGGCATGAATTATTTAATTTAAGCACGCAAGGGCAGTACAACTAATGTGTCTAGTGAGATATGTGAGGGCGGTACAAGTAATGTGTCTATTGAGATATGTGAGGGGTGGTACAAGTAATGTGTCTAGTGAGATATGTGAGGGGCGGTACAACTAATGTGTCTAGTGAGATGTGAGGTGCGGTACAAGTAATGTGTCTACTGAGATATGTGAGGGGCGGTACAAGTAATGTGTCTACTGAGATATGTGAAGGACAGTACAAATATGTCTAATGAGAAATCTGAAGGGTATTACAACTAATGTGTCTATTGAGATATGCGAGGGGCGGTACAACTAATGTGTCTACTGAGATATGCGAGGGGCGGTACAACTAATGTGTCTATTGATATATGCGAGGGCTGGTACCACTAATGTGTCTAGTCACATATGTGAAAGGCGGTAACATTTGTTTTGGCAATTCGGTTGTTGGTCTCATCATTCGATTGTTACTGACCTGCAGAGGGCGCTGCCCAAGTATGTGAATCTTTCTGACGCTTGGAGATTCTGTCCCTTCACCAATATTTTAGTTTCTTTGTAAGTAATGTAAGCTTTCCCAGGAGCTGGCCAGGGCAAGATCTCTGGGGCTTTTAAAATTGATGGCGTGGCCGTAGTTGTCGCAAGTGATGAAGTATTTTCCCCGATTTAGGGCACACATATCAGCAAACAAGAAGTCTTGAATAACTTTTTCTGTAACTTTCGTAATGACTTGCAGTCTCCTAAGATTAAATAGCCCTCCATATGCATTTTATTTTATAGTAAATGGTTGATCTCCACTTGTGGTAAACGAGCTATGGCATTATTGCTTGTATTTACATATAACCACTAACTAACATGCCAATGAACAATAATTCAGTTGTACAACAATAAAGTTGGCACTACCATTTAAATAAGAGTTTAATATTTTATTCTCCTAAATACATTATTTATAACTTTGTGTCACCACCACCGTGGGGTTTCATCACCACCGTGTGGTTTCATCACCACTGCACTGGAACATAAAGGTGAAATAGACCACTGTATAACAATGTAACTTATCTCAATCCCACCTCAGGGCTCCACCACCCCCATCATCTGCAGCAGTAAAGTTGTTCAACTAGTCAAAATATTGAAAACTAAAAATCCAGGGAGTCTCAGTGCATTGACCTGGGGATTACTGTCCTACTTGGCAGGAGGTAACGAAAAAACATTTTTGTTATAGGAATTGTGTATTGATTGTAATTTATGAAAGGGAGGGAGGGTTGATGGTTGTAAAAAGTTGGGACATCTAGCATTGGCCTCTGGTTAAAACTTTAGAAGCCAGCCACTTTTCAGATTTACAATTTGCCAGAATATAAACTGATGCTAAATGGCATTGTTATAGCTGGATGCTTAATGCCATTGATATAGCAGAATGCTAAAAGTGTTAAAAGAAATCCCCCACATCTGTGCTATATTGGATCTTTGCTAAACTTGTGTATTTTGTATTACTATGCTCATTAATTATTTGTATCTAATTTTCTTATAGAAATACTTTTCAACTATGTACTGTATCTAGAATTTTACACACAGCTAATTTGCCTCAGATAAACAATGTTTCTGTAAATTCTCTTTGAAATACTGGTACACTAATTAAAATGATAATTTATAGTGTTTAAGATGATAATTTTATGGTTCAGACTCTCTTCCTTTCTTTTTAATGTTACTTTTTTTTGGTTAGTCTGAGGCAGGCCTGCACAACTCAAAATATAGGGCGGGCCGTAATACTTTATGAAAACCTTGTGCGGGCCAAAAGAAAATAGGACGTGGAAAAGCTATTAAGAAAATTAAAAAAAAAATATTTTGTTACTTCATGGACCACAATGTGGCCCGCGGGTCGTATGTTGTGCTGGCCTGGTCTAAGGGATAAGATATAGAAGGTAGAGGGGAAGGTTGGTAGAGAGTGGTCAATAGAGGTATAGGATTGCAACAAGTTGATGGAACACAAAATAACAAGAGCACCAGCAAATGAAGAAATCCAAAATTTGAACAGGAATTATTTAGAAAAATAGTCAAAATTGTGGAAAAACACACCAAAATATGTTTTTGAATAAGTATAACTAATTTAGAGTTCGAGAGATGATAAAATGAAACTGAACAGCTCCTTATGCTGCCATCATTCATATACAATACCTTTATAATGGTACAACTATTGTGTTGACCCAATGTCTTGGGAGCATGCCACAAGGCATGGGTAAAACATAATGATGTGACTGACTCACATTTGAAGATTTGACCCAGTGGACCACACAAAAGAGATCCTTACACGATATTTGACCTAGTGGACCACACAAAAGAGATCCTTACACGATATTTGACCTAGTGGACCACACAAAGAGATCCCTACACGATCCAATGGGTGGAAAAACAGTAGCAGCAAATGTGACCTGGAATGCTAAAGAGCACATTGAGACAAAATTACTGCTGATCATCCACTGCTGAGACAAAATTACTGCTGATCATCCACTGCATCCTTGTCCCTTTTCAAATCATTTTGACCAATTCTCGCAATTGGATTAAAATAGGCATGGACGAGAAAGTGAGGCTGACGAATTTTGGAAATCTCCCTCTCTTTAAACAAAATAAAGAGCATGTAAGAAACCCCCCATCTCGTTAGAGAAGAAAGTTAGCAAGTGCTTCAAACTAATCGTGACGGGCAAAAACTCAGTAAGAACAACAACCCAAATTCATGGGAAAAACATGCTATGGATCTTACAAGCGGGCAAGGCAGACTCACACCCAAAGAAAGTACACTGTGGAAAGTGGAATCACCTCCAATCCATCTAGGGCTCCAAATCGTGTGTGTCCTGTGTGCGGGAAAGCTTACCGGGCACAAATAGGCGTGGCAAGCCACCTCCATACACAGATGGAGGTGGCCTTGGATATATTCCCATGGGAAGGACGCACAACATGGGGCTAGAAATGATACAGAGTGTGGTGACAGGTACAAAATACTGGGCTCCAAGGGGATCATGGTCAACATGGCTGATTCCTACAGCGTCATGTTGGAAATGAGCAGGAGTGAGTGAAGTGAGTGTTGCGGGGAGGTTTGGGTGTTGATGGGAAGAGTACACCTCTGGTAGCACTTATACATATATTTTAGGTCAACTTTTGAATGGTGGGTCACTTTGTGAAAATGAGAATACATTCAATAAAGATACATGCCATATACATAAAATAACGGCGCTGTTATGGATTTACAGAAGGTTTGTGACTTTTGGAAACATTTTTTTCCCTAATAAATTTATCATAAATATAAGACTATTTGATACATAATTAATGATGTTGCATTCATGTAAAAATTCAATTTCGACAGCACGGGTGCTGACAGCTATTGTGATTACTGGAGATATTCCAATGTTTTTCAATAACTTCTTTGCCACATTTCTCGACATCTGGGTCAGTGCCTCAATTGTCTACTACAACCGTCTCAAGGCGAAACGTAGATCATCACGTTGAAAATGGTGAAGTACTTGAATTTCTTTTATGATTAAAGAGTGCTGCTTAATTTAACTCAGTTAAGCAATACTTCATGATAATTAAAACCTATTGCCATAAACTATACATAAAATTGCTTCACTTTGTTGTTTCATTTTGAATTGTTTTTTGTCTAGGCCAGAAATTAAAATATCTGCCCCAAAAACTTTTGGGGGCCTAATAGACATATTCATTTTGAGGATACGGATAATATAACTTATGAATCATTGCGCTATTATAACAGTTACAAACAACAAAATTTAAATGCAAATAAAAAAAAAATTGTGTGGACATTTTTATTAACAAAACTTTGAGACATTTAGACATAACAAATTTGATCCTACATATTTTAACCAAAACATTGTCAATAAAAATTTGTGCCCAACAAGTACTATTTGCTGATGGTAGCATACAATTTGTTGAGGTATAATGCACTTTAATGCATATTAAAATGTATAAAATAGTAGAATATAAAAATGTATACATGACTTGACTATTTGCTCATTAATCAGCCTCCTGTATCTTTTAATAATGCATGATGTTGAAATAATTTGAACTTAGTTTAGCCATCAGTAGGAGCACAATATGTATATGCTCATGTCATTTCAGGCCTGCAGCCTATGTGGACTGGGCTTCTAAATTAAATATAGGCCTACATCAATATTAATTGTTGGCAGTTACAGAAAATTACAGTAATTTTGTTTAAAGATCTTTAATATAGAATTGTTTTTAGTTTAATTAATACATTTTGATACGGATGAAAAAACATTTAGTTATAAATAGTTGGGAAAAAGATGCCAATGAATGAGAACTACATACTAACTTTTGAAGAAAAACTACATACTAACTTTTGAAGAAAAACTATGTTTAGATATAAAATAAACAATTTTAACTAGATTTTCATAAATAATTAAGTCATAGAAATATCTAGTGCATCCTCATTTCTAATAATTTTTTACAGATTTTTGACACACAGGCTTGAAATTGTAAAACAATCAATTTATAACTCAATTTAGTTAATGCAGCAATTACTTAAATCAGTTCTGATTTCCTTTTAAAATTTGTATCAAACAAAGATAAGATTAAAATATTAGACCCACAAGTGCTAGGGCAGGAGTTTTCAACAGTTGGTTTCATGCCCACTGGTTTTTGAAAAATGTCATTGCCATTTAGCACATTGCATGACTCTGCCATAGAAAACAAAACAGAGATGAGTGAATCATGAATGTCTTTGGAGTGCAGGATGTACACAAAAGCTCATATTCCAAGTCGGGTTTTAAAAATGAAGGAAAACTGCACTTTATTTTTCTTTTACAAACATAAATATAAAGTAAAACATATTAATTTTTAAAGATTTAAATATGTTGTAAAATAATTTGAATTGTTAATTTAATTAATGTAAGAGTCTTGAAACAATATTATTATTTTTGAAATGACTCAATGGAAATATGGGCTGTTTTATTAAAACAATGGTTTATTAGAACTAGTACTTTATATGCAGATTTATCAATAGGTTTACACAAATTGTTTCACTAAGATTTATGTATGTTGAATTTTTGTTATTTATATTTGGTAAATCAGTTTGTTATAAAATATCTTAAAATAGACCTAATCTGGCATTGTCAAAATAAACAAATCCTAGCATTGACTTAAATCTAACCTAGCATTGTCTTAAAATAAAGCTAGCCTAGCATTGTCTTAAAATAAAGCATGTCTTAAAATTGCTGTTTGGGAATAGTAAAATTTGTGGTACATTACATCACAATCTTTCCAATGATCGCCTTATTTAACAAATAATAGACTTCACAATTATGATTAAGAAAAGTTGATAGTGACTTTCACTCCCATAAAAATCATTAACATTAATATAACCATAACTCACAAAAAAAAAAAGATTATCCACAACTAAGGGTTAAAAGAAAAATCCCTCTAAAGATACTTTAAAAAAAAAATATTTTAAACATTAAACATATGATAACAGCAGCCCGCCTATGTTGACTGACAAAGTAATCTAGCCACTGAATTTAAATATTTTTTCAAATAGGCAATAATTTTTAGGATGCCAAAGACGGCTTGAATAATAATTGAAGCAAGGGAGAATCACATAACTAGACACAGAGAAAACAATAGAAAACATGTTTAAAAATTTGCTTATATAATGAGTATGTGACACCATCACATTTAGATCAGGAATGCTACAGCAGCATGAAATTATAGGATGATTATTAATAGTTTAAACCTTACAATTTTTGAGCATATAAGTATTAAAAAAGCTGCATCTTCATTCTAAAATTTAAAAAGTGTCCATTTTTAAAACTAAGATATGTCTGAACTGCTATTATTTTTAGTGTGGCCATGTCCATTTACATTGAAATTAATAGGCTGAAAAACAATAATATTTCAGTTGCCAAATACAAGTTCTACTTATACTGCAGTCATTATGAAAAGCCTAGGATTTATTTTGGAAAGAATTGAATGTAGCAATTCTGCAAATAACTGACAAAACCAGAATGTAAAGAAACTTTTGTGACACTTTTTGTTGAGAAATCTCAGCCATATCATGTATTTTACCTTAATGACATGTAAGGTTTTTTATTTTTCCTTAAAACTTAAGAATAACATTAATTTAGTTTAAAATCATCAAAGTACATCATTTTCTAATCAACGAGTTTAAAATGAGGTAAATTTGAAAAATGTTCCCATTAAATGAAAGGGACAGATTTACAATTTATTATTCTTAATATTGTTACCCAGCATTCAATAGGCATTAAGTGAGTTATTTTGAATCATATTTGGCATTGGCAACAAGAAACAACATATACAAGTTTTAAAAAGAATATTGATATTGTATTAATTTAGTCCATTGTGAGTAAAAAGTGATTTTTTAAATCATAATAAAGTTAATTTAAACATTTATAAAAAAATAATTATGTTCAAGGGATATTTAACTCAAATTTTTATACATTTATTTACTTCATTTTTTTTTCTTCATTAATTTTTTTAAGTAAAATATTTTAAGTGGGTGGAACATAAAGATGTTAGAACATTTAACTGGAAGGCCCTGAACAAAATGATGGCATTTACACACCTTTTTTAGCTTAAAAAATTATTTGACGTCACAATATTCACATGCTCGATGGACAAGTTCAAGTAACTTTGAACTTTTTCAATTTTATCAAAGGATCTCAAAAAAAAGTTTAAAAAATTTTAAAAATGAAAAGACCTGCTAATTAAAACTATTTTTGAATTAAAACACAAATGAACTAAATTTTAAACTATGTTTTTAAGATTACTGCGTAATTTAAAATGCATATTGGAATGGTTTTGGGGAAATAATTAATTAAAATTATATGAATTGTTCCTAGTAATTTGATAGATTGTCTCCTTTTTATTTCTAAAATTGTCTTCTTTGAATTAGAGGTTTAGGGGCCATCTGTAAGCAAAAATTACACATCTTAGAGGGTTGGGGGGGGGGGGGGTGTCACAAATTCCACACAAGAGAATAGTGTCTAGTTTGTGTTATAGCTTTGTGATTTTTTTGGTTTGGGGGGGGGGGGGGGTCAAAATAGTGTCACATCATTTATGTGGCCCCTTATTTTTCTGTTCAATAATCCTGGACATCCTTGACCAAGTACGCAAATTGTCTTTTTAACAACACATAGTTAATTTTCAGAATTTTTAAAAAGATCCATTAAAAACAATATGGAAAAAGGTATTGGAAAAGTAACATAGTACATCCTCACCTTTGATTTTTTTGTTTGTTTTTTTCTTAGAAATCTTTTTTACGAGATAATTTGAAATAGTTTTGAAATAGGTCTTAACCCTAAGCCATATAAATTTTAAAGTTAAATTAAAAATCCTTTCAAAGTATCTTCAAATTGGATTTTATGCAATAAAGATAGTAACCAAATACAATTCTGTAAACAATGATTATGGAAGTAGTTGTTACAATTGTTTTTAAATAAAAATCCAAACAATTACAGAGTTGCTATATTTTATTATTTGGGAACATTTATCTTGCAAAAACATCAAGTTCTTTCATTTTTTAAAAAATGTTTCAAGTTAAAAAGTATACTTAATACTTGAGAAGTTTGTGCAAAAAAATCTAATGAACAAAAGATGGAATGTGGCATGACAGGTATAAAAAATTTAATTTATAAAGTTTAAAAATTTCTTTTTATCAAGTTTAAAATAGAAACGGATGGAATTATTAAGTGGTTTACAAATAGCATTTATATCCTGACTTACCCAAGATGGTATTTTGTTTCATGGAACAAATCCTCACATAGATCTGTAATGAGAATTACAAATAAGTTATTACAAGTATAAAAATAAAATTCTTGCTGCACATTAAAAACAATTTTAAGTACTATAATTTTTTTCAACACCAGCGAGTAAGATTACAATGGAAACTTACTTGAGACCATGGCTGTACCTAGCATAGCCATCTTTGGTTCTCTTGTGAATGGAATGTTGATGTCTCTCTGTCCCCTGATACAATGGACAGTAGCTCAAGGTGTGAGCATTGGGGCCTGTTGCGTGACACAGAGGACAGACATACCGTCCCAGGGTCGGGCAAACTATCCTGCCAATTTTATCTTTCAAAGTATGTGTGGTGTAGAACTCCACCGTCTCTCCATTGTTTTTGCAGAAAGAACAGAACCGCTGAGGCACGTAGGCTCCAGCGGATGATTCATTTTGAGATTTAGGCTTACTTGGCAAACACTGCTTAGCTGATGGAACTTGCTGCACAGAATCCTCATGGTGCTTCAGGAGATGTAGAAGTGACAAGATACTAGACTGGCCGTCTGTCACACGTGGTTCAACGTCCATGTTCACTGGGGGGTTATCCTGCAGGTAGACGAGATTCATCACTGCAGGGGGTGTCGGCTGTGGATACTCTGATGACCCAGAATGATCTGCTTGACCCACTGGCAATGGGATGGGAGCCTCCAGGTCTGATAAATCTTGTGCTACCTGGAAGAGAACCCCATCATGCATGAAATCACCAATTTGCTTTTTCTTATAATTGAAATGAATGATGCTCCAAATAGAGTTCTTTTGGAAGAGCATGTTAAACATTTTAAAATCCGATACGTTTAATAAAGGATTTCTTGCATACTCAAAAATTAGGTAATAACATATAATGTGGCATTTGATACTTAAAATTTTTCTTGTATTTTTGAATTATTTACTGTTAATAATTTCAGACTCTTTAAAATTTCAAGTCAATGAAAGTTTATTATGAAAGTATTTATCTTTATACTAAATAATTTTTTTCAAATGCAAAAAAAAAAGTAACAAAAAATTCAAGAAAAAAAAGGTTAACACAAATATCTATCTGCGTGGAAAGTCATTGCAATTTGTTATGTTAGGATGTCAGCCAAGCATGCATTCTCTATCATGGATTAAAAAGTGTTGCAAGAGAAAGACATTTAATCCTGAGTATTTATCATAATTTCAGGTGAACTGGTTTCCATATTATCATTTTCTACATATCTGTTTTCTACTTACTGATGATATTATAAAGTCCTATATTTTATCATTATGTCCATGTTGTAAAAAAGACAACAATAACAAATGCTTCACTGTGCCTCGGAGTAACACAGTGCAACATAAGCAGTCATTCTTTCCATGCACCATAATTGCTTGGAACAACCTGGACAATACCGCCGTGAACTCGACAACGATCGAAAGCTTCAAGGCCGCCCTGGCATCTGCTAGGAGCCGTTAGATTGGCAACATCGCTTCCCCAACCGTTGCACATATGCCAGTATATGGATGCAGCAACGTACCGAACCAGAACCAACAAATCGCATCAAATGAACTTATAAAATTTGTAGCAAAACTAGATGTAACATAATAATATCAATAGGGTACAATTTACCTGATGTGAGTTGTCTGTTGACCCTAAATTGGCACTCACTGGATTTTGTCCAGAAGCGGCAGCAGCATGTGAGTTCACATTCTGTGTGGCGGCGTTGGAAAAGAGTGGATTCAGCAGGTCTGCCATTTTGCCATACAGCTCTGCGGATAAATAATAAGGTTCCACAATTACTCATGCTGTTATTCTTATTGATCCTAAGCATCTGAACATGTGATCTGGTGTATAGGCATAGGCATACAAGTGTTTTTTCTCATTAGCTAAATTAACAAGTATTTAATTACAGTGGCAAAAATCATGTAACCCGTTTGGGTTCTTTTTGTGCTCGATTTAACATCATAAATAAAAAAATACTAACCTCGTTGCATACCCTCGTGATCATGAAGCCCAGAAACGAGGTTTAGCCTGAGTCTTTTTTGGATCTTACGGGCGATGTATTCAGACATGGTCTCTTGTCGAGGCTCTTTTGGATTTACAAGCCTGTCCCACTTTTTAGATAGTTTGAAAGCCCCATCTGAAGGAAAAAAAATGGTATGTAAAGGACATAGCAAAACAATTGAAACTATGTCATGAGATGGATTTATAATTATATGCATGAAATTACTTGAATGGATTTTGAAATGTCAAAGGCTTTAAAATTTGATAGGATTGTTTGAAATTTTACTCTCCCAAGAAATGAAACTGATAATTCAGTGCATAGGGATCTGTATCCATCACTTAAGGTATGGCACCTGTTTGTCTCACAAAATATCACTAAATGTGTGCCTCACTGTTACCTTTTTAAACACCAGATAAAATTCTTGATAAAAGTCTTCAACATCTAAAATCTAGATGATATCTTTCGTTTCTGTCTATATAATTTTTAAAAAAGTTTTTGGTCCAAATTAATTTCCAATTCCCCCAGGAATTTTTAAAAAAAGGTTGGTTCCTCCCCTCCTGCATATCTTTCCACCCCCACATCACCTTTCTGTCTCTTCAACCAAGCTATAACTATAAGGTTTGGGATCTCTCAACTTCTAATTACCATTAAACCAGGGCCCTAACTCTTGAAATCCAAATAAATCATTGGTATTATTGTGTCCCAAGTAATGACGTACTTAGCTTGTTTATTTCACGGGCATAATCCCACGTCAGCATCAGCTGCCTGTACAAGGAACTGTTCAGGATATCCTCATCCGTAAAATAGACCTGCGGCTGTAAGGACACTGGGGGTCTTCCAGTCACAGCACGCACTGCAAATAATTTGTCAAATTCAATTTTAAAGGCTGTTTAACCATTAATCGTAATACAAACGAATTTCATTCATAACTAGTTGTCGTCTCCCATTCAAAGAATGGATTAAAATTCGGTTCTGAACACCGGGAACAAAACAAGCGGCAATAACAACAAGCTCGTGTATTCTGAAGATTATTTTGTAATTTAAGATTTAAAAAGAAATACATTTTTAAAAAATAATAATTTTTGAAAGTGATGGAAATTATGAGATGCCAAAAATTTAGGTAACGAGGCAGTACAAGAAATTTTCCTATTAAAGTTATCATGCGTGAAATATATCCTAAATCTAAGATTAATTTTCAGGTTTATTTTGATTTGCCGTCATGAGTCATAGAAAGTTTTAAAACTGATCGTACTAAAATTTACGGATTTTTTTTCCCTAGGTCCTTCAGATGAAAGTTAATTAAATTATACATTTACATCCCATGGGGATGGATTTAAAAAAAAAAAAAGCTTTGCTTGGATCGATTTAAAAATAAAAATGAAACGAGGCCTCACATACAAACTACACGTCATGGGGTGGGCCTACATGGGAAACATAGCTACGGATGAAAGGTGACGACAGCAACTATCATGACCGTGATTGGGGTATAACAGCATGTATGATTGATATATAAGTGTAGATAATAGTTTTATATACAGTATATTTTGCCTGTTACGAAACAAAATATGCCGCATTATTTTAGAAGGCCTTTGCTACCCCAACCCCTTCACAAACGCAATATTATATAAATTTGAAGGCCTACAGAAAATAACGGTCCGACTATATTCTAATTAAACTTTAATATGTCACAAGACGCTGCAAAAAAAAAAAAAAAATTAATAATAATTCCACTCTTCCCTCTTTCAATGGCATAAATCTATGCTCATAGATGCAAGATCCTTAAGCATTTAAACATTTGCAATACCCAAACATATTATGCTAGAGGCAGTACTACAAGTTTTGTTATTTCAATCTATTACGACAAGGGTCGTCCAATCACCACAACTGGGTGCCCCCAATCACCACAACTGAGTGTCCCCAATCACCACAACTGGGTGTCCCCAATCACTACAACTGGGAGTCCCAAATCACCACAAATGGGTGTCCCCAATCACCACAAATGGGTGTCCCCAATCACCACAACTGGGTGTCCCTAATGTCATCATTCAAACAGAAAAATGGAAAATATAAACAAATACGCCAATTCGCGGAAAGGCTGTGAATGTGTATGGAGATGGGGCGAGAGGAAAAAGCGTTCCTTTGATAGGGATATTTCGGCTTGAATAATACAATTTTAAAGCGACAAGTACTACTACTACACATTATCTTAGCCCGGTGGTCGTAAAAAAACATTCGTCAAAAGAGCCAACAAATCAGCAGCAGGATGATTTTAAAAAAAATTTGAGATCCAAATTTCATTTCAAGAACCATGTTTTCGGTATCAAAAAACAGATTTGTCGCCGACTGGCCGAGCCGCACTCGGGTCGCGATTAGCCGACCATTGTTTTAGCCGGATTGAACCCACGCCTGACAGCGTCCTAACTGAATAAACAAAATTTAAACATTCACTAAGATGTACTCACTGGTTCTTTGCTGAGGAGGAGCTTGGCATCCATGATGATCGGCTAAGATGTTCAAATCATTAGAGCTCGATAAAAGTACAGCAGCAGTCCCTAGTTGAGGTGCCGGGGAAGGCAAGTTTCCTATTTGGGCTGCTGGGGGAGGTACGTTTAATTGCAAACTTTCTGGTTGCGGTGCCGGGAGAGGCGCGTTTCCTTGTTGGGGTGCCGGGGGAGGCAATTTACTTAGAAAAGGGAAAACAGGTCCTTCGGTTCCAAATGTGTTAGCTGTCTGGGAGCCTTGTCCATCATTTGATCCAACGCGTTCAGGGCACGACTGTGTTAATGAAAAGTAACTAGGAAACAAAGGCGGGACGCTCAGGGGTTCATCACTTGCTGGGTTTTTTAGCTGTTGCTCAGTGGCATTGCTTCGAGCAGAGGACACCTCTGCCCCTGAAATGGTGGGCCGAATCTCAATATTTGTATAATAGCTCGTTCCATCTTTTTTAATATGCTGGGAAGCTGCCTCTGGTGCCTTAGTGGTGGTTTGCAATTTAACAAGATCTAGGTACTGGGTACTGGCATTCTCAGCCGGAATGCGGCCATCAAAGCAAAGATACTGCATTTCTTCCACGGTGACTTTCTTGTTGATCATCAGTGAGCGCACCTCAATGTTTTGGCCAACACTGAAACTGGGTCTCGTGGAGATGAAGACGCCGCTGTCAGGGCTGTGTGATGGCGATCCATCGGATGAACCACCAAAGTAAGAACCGGATCCTACAGAAGCCAGAGTCGGGGAAACATCATCCTCTGTGTGTGAGTAGGGGACGATTGTCAGATCTGCATCATTCAGCTGGACCTCAGCGGGGATCTGGCTTTCAATCAAATCCAGCGGTGGCGCCTTTCCTGGTGCATTGTCAGGCGAATCCAACTCGTGTCCACGGCTTGCGGGTTCCGAGATGCTGGGTTTAACTGAGCCTCCCATGGGTGCGTTAGCTGCCATCCATGAAATGAGGCTGTCCTCGCATGGTGGTGTGATGACTACTACTGCCCCCTCCATGTTTTTAAAAGTTCTCGTTAGCGTTGACAGCCGGATGATGTATCCAGCGGGTACACTCGCAAAAAAAATGTCACTTAGGTATCAACTCACGACTGCACTGATACATAGATGTTAACACTACTATTACGAATATCTCACATCACACACAGCGAATCGTATATCCTCAATGAAGAAGACGGGCCTATCCAATAGTGCTGGCCACATCTGATGCACTGACTTTTAATCGGAGTGTTTTTTTCTTTTTAAATACTCCGTGCTGTGTCGCTCTGGGTGAGAGAGGGTCTTTAGAGAAGACTAAACACCCCCCCCCCCCCACTTACTGTGATCAGATGAGCTTTAGTATTGGTCAGTTGTCTATACGGCAGGGGAGGGGGGCAGTAGTCACGCAAGATAGGCACTGTTCCCCCCCCCCCCCAAGCTTGGTATCACTCGCTTACGTCACAGCGTCCAGGGTCCCGTCTTCCTTTGATCTTCTTGCCGCGACGCGTGAAACTGAGTACAGGAGTTCAGTAGTGTTAATTGCAATAGTGACCTAACTGCCGTAAGGAGATCCCAAAATGCTATGGACGCGTCGAGACGTTAAGAAACGGAGAGAAGCAGGATCCATCGCATTTTGGTTTCATTTAATCCCCCACTCTGTTAAAACCATGACTCTTTTTCTACTCAGTAGCTCAGATTTTTGAAACATCACTTCCTCACAAAGAAAATAAAGAAAAAACACACAAAACAATTAACAACAAAAACAAAATAAGATCTGTAGTTGGCCCAAAATGCCTCGCTTCCATTAAATTGTTTTGAAAATGTAAACCCGGAGTGGACTGCCTACATCGAGTAATATTTACGCCAATAAACCAAAGGGTTTCATTTTCAATCACTAGTCTTTGCTCACCTAGGGGGTATATCTCATAGTTCACCTTTGCTCACCTAGGGGGTATATCTCATAGTTCACCTTTGCTCACCTAGGGGGTATATCTTATAGTTCACCTTTGCTCACCTAGGGTTATATCTCATAGTCCACCATTGCTCGCCTAGGGGGTATATCTCATAGTTCACCTTTGCTCACCTAGAGGGTATATCTCATAGTCCACCATTGCGCGCCTAGGGGGTATATCTCATAGTCCACCATTGCTCGCCTAGGGGCTATATCTCATAGTCCACCATTGCTCGCCTAGGGGGTATTTCTCATAGTCCACCATTGCTCGCATAGGGGGTATTTCTCATAGTTCACCATTGCTCGCCTAGGGGGTAACTCACATAATTCAAAGTTTGCTCACAAAAGGGTGGTGACGTTCGTGTTTTTTTTTTCACTTGAGGTGTTTTGAACCCACTCTGTAAAGGGGGAGGGGTGTTGAGAGTTATTAAAAACTAATACTCACTATCCAGCGTCATGTGACGAAAGCAGAAGAGTGCGTCTTTTTGTTGGTAGCAATAGGTTTTGTGTCGCCATGATGGTAGTGGAGTAGCTATAGGCTTTGTGTCGCCATGATGGTAGGGGAGTAGCTATAGACTTTTTGTCGCCATGATGGTAGGGGAGTAGCTATAGACTTTGTGCCGCCATGATGGTAGGGGAGTAGCAATAGGTTTTGTGCCGCCATGATGGTAGGGGAGTAGCAATAGGCTTTGTGCCGCCATGATGGTAGGGGAGTAGCTATAGACTTTTTGTCGCCATGATGGTAGGGGAGTAGCTATAGACTTTGTGCCGCCATGATGGTAGGAAGGTAGCTATAGACTTTGTGCCGCCATGATGGTAGTGGAGTAGCTATAGGCTTTGTGTCTCCATGATGGTAGTGGAGTAGCTATAGGCTTTTGTCGCCATGATGGTAGGGGAGTAGCTATCGTCTTTGTGTCGCCATGATGGTAGGGGAGTAGCTATAGACTTTGTGTCGCCATGATGGTAGGGGAGTAGCTATAGACTTTTTGTCGCCATGATGGTAGGGGAGTAGCTATAGACTTTGTGTCGCCATGATGGTAGGGGAGTAGCTATAGGCTTTGTGTCGCCATGATGGTAGTTGAGTAGCTATAGACTTTGTGTCGCCATGATGGTAGTTGAGTAGCTATCGTATTTTTGTCGTCATGATGGTAGGGGAGTTGCTATAGGCATATGTGTGGACCGAAAGATCTAAAAATTAATTTGTTCCCCAATCTTTTCAGAATGTACTATTGCGTTCATCTGACTGTTCTCGTAAAAAATAGTTCAAGCTTATATTTTTTTTTTACGTTTTAGTCTCAGACTTATCCTTTAAATTATTTATGTGATAATCCTCCACGCCTTTATATATATTTGGGTACATGCGTCAGATTTTCATATTTTATTCCAATCACTTTTCTCCCGGTGACATCTTTTCCTATGATTTTTTTCCCCATGATTTTGTTTTTCCTAGGAAAAGTTGTTACTTATTTCCGTGACTTTTTTCCCCGTGCAACGGCGTGGTGCTGTACCCGACTGTAACTTGGCGTAACAAAAAAAAAGCAACGACCCCCCCCCCCCCCCAAACAACACACTAAAGTTAGCTTCAATGTTTCAAGATTTGGACGCAAGGGCAGTGTTAAACTGAAATCTGAAAAGGGACAAAGTTGCAGTAAGTCTCTCTCTCTCTCTCTCCCTTTCTTTCTCTGTCTCTCCCTATGCCTACACCGTTCTCTCTCTTTCTTCTTTCTGTCTCTATATCAATCTCTGAGCCTTTCTCCCGTGACACTCCCGCCTCCATCAACCTTTGCCAAAAAAATCGGTCGAATGAACACTGGTAACAAATAAACTCTATTGTTATCTCTTCAAATAAACTCTATTGTTATCTCTTCAAATAAACTCTATTGTTATCTCTTCAAATAAACTCTATTGTTATCTCTTCAAATAAACTCTATTGTTATCTCTTCAAATAAACTCTATTGTTATCTCTTCAAATAAACTCTATTGTTATCTCTTCAAATAAACTCTATTGTTATCTCTTCAAATAAACTCTATTGTTATCTCTTCAAATAAACTCTATTGTTATCTCTTCAAATAAACTCTATTGTTATCTCTTCAAATAAACTCTATTGTTATCTCTTCAAATAAACTCTATTGTTATCTCTTCAAATAAACTCTATTTTTATCTCTTCAAATAAACTCTATTTTTATCTCTTCAAATAAACTTCAAACTCTTATTTTAATCCGCCTCTTGTGCGGTGGTTGGCTCTCCCCATAATTTCTCTGCCTTGTTCCTCCAGTGACCATCTATACACATTACCTTAAGCTCCCTTGAAGCTTGACATCCAGTGACCATCTATACACATTACCTTAAGCTCCATTGAAGCTTGACATCGATAGATCTGATTATCGTTTACTCACAAACACATTCAATAAACAAAACCCAACACAAAAAAAAAAAATCTCAAATGTGTTGAAATACACTGCATTGTGAGGTCAAACATGTAAATATACGTTTGTTCAAACGCTTTTTAATCCCCACTTCCCACCTGTTTGATATTCCCCAATATTGTGTGGGTATGTATACCTGGGCCCGGGGGGGGGGGGGGGGCACTTGTATCTATGTTATGGGACAAAAGGCGACGCTGGATGACACGTAAAGACATTCAGGGCTAATCCGACAAGCATCGGGTGTAATGAAGTGCCTTCCGACAATGTTGTTTGTTCAAATGTCCGGCTGGTCACATCGCGTGGACGGGCCGGCATACCATTGTCCTGGTCGGGACTCGCATCGGACGTAGATCCTTGCGGTTTTTTGGGTGTTTTGTTTGTTTAAAAAGTCCGTCTCGTCGCATCGCGTGGACAGGGCTGGCTGCCACTGGGCCCATTGTTCTAGTCCAGGGCTCGTACCCGACGTAGATGCGTGTTATGTAGGTTTTATTTGAATATCTTTAGTGTCGGACCAGGTGTCATACTTTTTAATCCTTTTTGGAGTTGCGGTATGATGACACCTGTTTGAGATCCACAATTTGTAAGCGTTGATTTGGTACCAATCTTTTGGGCAGAAGGAAATGTTGAGATACATCCTAGACTCCTGCTCAGTGGCCACAAAAAAACAAAACAAAAAAACCTGCAGTTGGTCCAAATGCCACCCCAAAAATAATTCGAAGAAAAAAAGAGCCACCCGGGGTGGACCACCCGCCCCTTTCCCCCTGTGCTGCTGTTTCGGCCTAAGATTAAGCTAGACTATCTGCTAGTGGAGTAGCTAGCGTAACAGGCCTAGCCACCAAAAACAAATAAACTGCAGGAAAACAACCAAAAATAAATAAACTCAAAGCTGTTTGGTGCTGTTGAATACAGGGGTGCAGGAAGGGTGAAAAGGGGGGGGGGTGGAGGCACTTTTTATCTTTATGATTAAGGGCGCCATTTCCGGTCAGCTAGATGCGAGACGCCGGTACCTGTCCCAGAGATGTTTACCTTTGTCCGATGTCACACGTTCACTTGACGCAAAATTCACTATCATAGATTCATAACTTGCTGAGATATTTGTACCTCTCTCTCTCTCTCTCTGTATATGTATATATATATATATATATATATATATATATATATATATATATATATATATATATATATATAGTATAAATATATATATATTAATGTGTGTGTGTGTAAATGCATCTGTTTTTCATATTTTGTTATTTTCTTCCTATGAGTATGAATTTTGTCGGTAAAAAATATACCGATTTTACTCCGGATCCTTAACTCAGACCCCCGTCACATAGCCAAGACGAAGAAGAGTTGCTGTCATAAAAATATTCAAATTATTTTGATCATTGCTGGGGGGAAGGAGGGGGTCATTTCGCCTCATTTCATTGTATAATGTCGTGGGTGACCAACAGATGAACATGAGATAGCACAATGTTGCAGTTAACTTCTCGGAGCCTCTGGCTTGCCCGGACCCGTCTCCGTCCAGTACTGACACCTACCCTCGACACCGGGCAGGACGGCTCGTCTTTTCGGCCTTGTCCTCCCCACCACCTCATCCCAACATCCAGGAATAGCTCCCCCCCACACCCCCCCCCCTTTTTTTTTCTCCTCAGACATTGAACTCCTAGACTTTCGTTACCAGTAACAGACTCCTCCCACCCCCCGCCTCTTTGGAGTCCACTCGCAGTGGATGCGTTACGTCATTTAAGGAAACACAAAAGGGAAAGTGTGGGTGTAAGTGTGGGTGGGTGGGTGGGGCATTGGTTTAGGGATCTCTCTCCCTGCATCTCTACACAAGTCAAAAGTTAGTTCGCTGCAATTTTAAAAAAAAAATAGGAGTTGAAAGCAATGCACACCAAAATCAATAACTAACATTGTACTGCAATCCTTAGGTCTGAACAGTAACAATCATAATAAATGATAATAATTAATACTAAGCAAAAATATTAATAACGATATGTGGTGTAGCTAGGTTTTGTGTCGCCCTGGTTTGTTGGGGGGGGGGGAGGGGCGCGAGAGCAATAATTTAGCTGCCCCTCTTGCACAAAAAAAAAAAGAAATAAAAATAAAACCGACTTCACAGTCGGTCGAAAAAAGCACCCCCTCCATATAAAGAGAAAAAAAAAACCCTCCGTATAAAGAGAGGAAAAAACCCTCCGTATGAAGAGAGAAAAAAAACCCTCCGTCGTATAAAGAGAGAAAAAAAAACCTCCGTATAAGAGAGAAAAAAAAAACCCTCCGTATAAAGAGAGAAAAAAAAACCCTCCGTATAAAGAGAGGAAAAAAACCCTCGGTATAAAGAGAGAACAAAAAGCCATCCATTTAAAGAGAACAAAAACCCATCCATTTAAAGAACTCCGAATAAAAATAGAAAAAATAGGAAGTTAGTAAAAAAGAAAAGTGATTAAACCTGAAAAAAGGAACGCAACAGGTTTAACCTTACTTTGTTTTACTAATTTCCCATTGTGCTAACCTGATTGCAGTTTCTCCCCTTTTTACTCTAGAACCCCCCCCCCCTTTCCGTATGAAGATAGAAAAAAAGTGCCACCCGAACGCCCCTCAACCCCCACCCCAACTTTTTATTACGCTTATTCCAAGATCCAGATTTCATTACGAAACCGCAGACAGGCCGACGACGACGGGCAAATCATATGTTTTGGGCGGATTCTCTTCAATTTTCTAGGGCAGAACAACGCCACCTTCAAAACATGCAACATGTATGGTTAGTGAAGGTGGTTGTTGTATGGTTAGTGAATGTGGTTGTTGTACGGTTAGTGAAAGTGGTTGTTGTATGGTTAGTGAAGGTGGTTGTTGTATGGTTAGTGAAGGTGGTTGTTGTATGGTTAGTGAAGGTGGTTGTTGTATGGTTAGTGAAGGTGTTGTTGTATGGTTAGTGAAGTTGGTTGTTGTATGGTTAGTGAAGGTGGTTGTTGTATGGTTAGTGAAGGTGGTTGTTTTATGGCAGAGTCACGCGGTTTACATAATTTTTCGGGGGAAAATAGAAAAACAAATTGTTTGTTTATTTTTTTAAGGGTTAAAAAAAAACTGTCTTATAAAAACAAGATCTTCATGACCTTGATGACTTAAGATGACCTTGATGACTCGCGATACATTGATTATGCACGAGTTTTTTTTAATTCTTCGAATAATTGCTTGAGGTAAGATTCGTTTCTATAATTTGTGACGTGAAGAGCTATCAATGATGCCAGACCTATAGTCGTACCTCGCGTGTGAACAGTGGGATGATACTCTACGGGCATCGTGGTCGTGTGAACACAATGGCAGGTGAACCACCGTCTAATCAAGAACAGCTGGCCCACCGCCACTGAGACGTTGTTAATCCCCTGCCAAGTGGAGCATATTATCAATCAGGTGTGACCAGCTTAAAAGTGCCTGACCGGTCGGCCGAAGCGCTGAGACAGAAGATAACACCACAACAGACATCAGGGTACGTGCCGCCCCTCCTCACCCCGACGCCTTGTCCTACCTAATTTCTCTGACAATGGGTCAATGGGACTTTTTCCAGTGACTTTATTTCCAGTGACTTTATTTCCCGTGACTTTATTTCCCGTGACTTTATTTCCCGTGACTTTATTTGTCCAGTGACTTTATTTCCTGTGACTTTATTTCCCGTGACTTTATTTTCCCGTGACTTTCTTCCTGTGACTTTATTTCCCGTGACTTTATTTCCTGTGACGTTTTCCTGTGACGTTTTTTTTCCGCTCACAATACTGCACACACCACACCACGCCCATACCACCTCACACCTTAACCACAGGCCTCCTTACTATACCACTACCACTCCTTACCACACACCCCATACTGACCCATAACATACCACCCACTACCACACACCTCGATACTACACTATTCCCCCACCCATACACCACACTCTCAAATCAACCACTCTAGACTTGAAGCGTCACCAATTGGTTTTTTTTTTTAATTTTTTAAAATGTTTATTCCAGGTGTGAATCGCTTTTACGCCATCACTTCAATTGGGGTTGGGGGGGGGGGGTGTATACTATTGAATTTAACGTTTGCCATTTGTTACAACACCGTCCGCCTAATCGGATTACTGAGACGTTGTTAATCCCCAGCACGTACCACAGACAGAGATTAGAGAATGCGCGGCTATTTGTGCTTATTTGAATCGAGTTTGTTGACGCTGTTGGCGACCAAAGTTGCTTTGATGAATTATTTTTTTGGGGTGGGTTTGGGGGGGGGGGGGAGGTGCGTTGATATTTAGCTGCTGACATATCAGTGATCAGACTGTAAAATGAAGTCTGAAAAACTTTGAGGCCCATAGTTCATCATAAAGTTCGTTTGCATTTTTATTTTCTGAACAGTGGCGTAGAGCTATTGAAAGTTCCACCCAGGGCGGGCCCTAAACTTGTGCCGCCTCTACCCTCGCCCCACGTCGCCCACGACTACACGAGGTGCGCACCGCCCCACTGTCAAGAAGCCCGGGAAGCCGGGCTTAATCATAAAAATCGCTCTGCCCGATTCATTTCCTGGATCCGTACACGGGCCTTACAGGAGCGCCCACACACTCACACACACATAGGCTCATATTGATCTACATAGATATATTTAAAGTAACGAACACATTTGAGATTTCAGAAAAATTTGCTTGTTTATTTCTAAAAGTAATAGATGCTTACCGCGTCAAACTACATTTAGGTTTATCCAGCACTGAGCACGAGCAAGACGCACTGGAAGCGTGCGCAACAATCATCACCTTGGCCTTGGACCGTTGCAACTGTGATGGGGAACTAGCGTTTGATGGCTGTCATCACAACGTTGGATACAACGAAATGTTATTGTTAGTCGAGCCGGTGGAGGGAATTAAAGATAGGTTTGTTTTAAAATGTCTGAGTTTTATTTTTGATTTCACCGTGTGAGTCGATCGACGGACAGCAGACGTGTCCTGCAGGGTGTAGATGTGTCGCCTGCAAGTTGTAGGTGTGTTCCCAACTGGGTGTAGGTGTGTCCCCTGCAGGATGTAAATGTTTCGCATGCAGGGTGTAGGTGTTTAATACGATAAACGCCGTGCTAGCGTTCATGGCTTTAAAGACATTAAGTACCGGTGGAATGTGGTCAATGGTACTAAAGGGTGGGGGAGAGGGCTCAATGTGGTCAATGGTACTAAAGGGTGGGGGAGAGGGCTCAATGTGGTCAATGGTACTAAAGGGTGTGGGAGAGGGCTCAATGTGGTCAATGGTACTAAAGGATGGGGGAGAGGGCTCAATGTGGTCAATGTTACTAATGGGTGGGGGAGAGGGCTCAATGTGGTCAATGGTACTAAAGGGTGGGGGAGAGGGCTCAATGTGGTCAATGGTACTAAAGGATGGGGAGAGGGCTCAATGTGGTCAATGGTACTAAAGGGTGTGGGAGAGGGCTCAATGTGGTCAATGGTAATAAAGGGTGTGGGAGAGGGCTCAATGTGGTCAATGGTAATGAGCGGTTGGGGAGAGGACTCAATGTGGTCAATGTTACTAAAGGGTAGGGGAGAGGGCTCAATGTGGTCAGTGGTAATAAAGGGTGGGGGAAAGGGCTCAATGTGGTCAATTTGTACTTCTGAAATATATGGACTTGCAAGTGGTAGGCTAAAAAAAAGCGCAGTGGGGCCCTAGGCCGTCGCCTAGTTTGCCTATGCCTAAGAACGGCTCTGTATGCAGGTGGGGCATTTTCGGACAACTGGAGAGTTTGTATGGTGGCAAAAATCGTTAGCCACCCATGGCGTCACTAAGTGACCAAAATCGGCGATCATTTTCATTGGGAAGTAGTGCGAAAATTGAGAACGCCGATGAATCTCGATCGGCGGAGCGGTCTGGCCAGAAAATATTTGATTATTTCAAAATCAAGGGGTGTATTTTTGAGTATACTTGAAATCAATGTGTCTATTATACTTTTTGACTAGGGGAAAGACATTTTTAAGGTACTGCAGTCGGCATTATGGCGCCCAGTGCCATACATAAACTGAATCCACACTGTTTGTGGTGTGCCCCAGGATAATCATCTGGCACAAGATTATAATCAGCCCCATACTGTACCACTGATCAGCGTGAGTGAAGGGGGTGAAGAAATTTAGGGTGCTAAAGACAGTCGAGCAAACTCAAAATGCCGGGTTGCATTTTGACGCATACTTGAAGTTGTTGTTTCAGACAATTTTGAGGTTGCATTCAAACTTTCGCGTGGGAAGTGCCAAACTTAGCCATAATAATGATCAAAGATCTTAAATTCCGCATCAGTGGGACGTAAACTAAATTCAATCTAGTTGTGTTACCTTTGAGAGTACGCTTTTTCCCTAGATTAGTCTCGCCCCTTAAATGTTCAAAGTCCCTAGATTGTTTTGATAAATTAAAAATACAAGAATACATTTTATCACATATCTGAATTTAGTTTTGCAACATTCTACACTTAATTGGAGACCAACGGAAGAGATCCTAGTTAAAAAATGTAGTAGATGTTACTTAACCGTAGAACCATCGTGTGCACCCAGCGACCCCTACGATGCAGGCTGTCTGGAATATTTTAGAGGTTTAAAGATGTCATGAGGATAGTTTCTTAATTATTATCTTTCAATGCAGGGAGCAAAAATGGGGCTGAACGAATGCAAAACGGAAAATTGCTTGATCTGCTTGTGTTCTCAACAACAACAAATATATACTACTAAAGATAGTAACATGGCTTTTATTTTTTATTGACACTTGGGAAAGGGGTGGGGGATAGCTACTTAATTAATAGATGAATTTTCAACACACACAAAAAATAATATAATTGAAAAGGGTTCCATCACTTATAAGCACAGCAAACATTATTGTATATGCTGAACGCAAATGGAAAAAAACAACAAACACAACAACTTACTTATTAGACTAACTTTTCACAATATTTTAAAATGCTACCAGAGTCAAAAATATTTTTAAAAAAATGTTAATTAGAAAGGTCTATACATTTTTTATGGGTTTTGAAAACTGGTCATTGTAAGAAGACATGAGTTGTTTACAAAAGACATTATTTATTTATATATGTGTGATTTTATTTAAGGGAAATCGCATGCAAATAAAGTATATATTTCCAATATTCAGTTGATTGAAATGTTTATTTGCAATTTCAAAATACTATAACTTTTTTTCAGATAAATTACAAATTTCCTCTTATTAAAACTTTAAAACACCTTTCTAAAACCAAATCCACATAATTTATTTTAAATTGAACAAATTGGGGTAATAATTTTTTTTTTAAAACTAGTACCGATACCAACCATTTCTTTTTTTTTTTTTATAGAAATGACACGATAATCGAAATGCTAGTTCACAGAAAATCTTTTAATTTAAAAACAATATATTTTTTATTTTAGCTTTCTGATAGATTCCTATCTAGAAAAAAAAATAATATTATTATTTTAATCCGTGCAAATATGTGTGGCATAATAAATATAGGCTACGTATTTTTGTAACCTCGGTTATTCAGGAAACATTGTTACAAAACAACGCTTTTGGTATAATAGTTGAAGAAATGTGCACTTTTTGTATGCGCCCGTTAAATTCTTTTTCTGATTAAAATCTCATTTTTTAAAAAAGTTTCCATTTGATATAACTCAACATACTCAACTCAACATCGATCGATTAACTTTATAGTTAGGCAAGTAAAAATATTTTTAAAAGTAAAAGACTAATAACTAATCATATGACTAATTCCATTATACAATTTATAATTACAACCTAACCCTACATTAAAAGTCATGCTATTATGATGAAATATAATTTGAAAATAGATTGCGTATGTTTGATACTTAGCAAGAAATATTATTAAAATTGTAGACCTTTTATATTGATGTAAAGGTAATTAAATACAGTGCTATTTAAATCGTAAAAATAAAAATACCGATAAAAGCGAAATACGGGAAGTAAGTCTTCGGCTTATAATCTGGAGCAGCCAGTGCGATATTAATCATATTTATAATGGAATACAGTATTCAATACTATAGATTTCATAGATTCCACTAATTGTAATCGGTTAAAGGCACCAGATATTAATATTTTTAAAATGATCGAATATTTATAATGTTTACACATTTTGTTCCGTGGGAACACTTGACTTCCCCCCGGAGGGGGGGGGGGGCGGTGATATACACGAAAGAAACCTTGTACACGCACGTCATTGGATGTTTAGATGGGGAGTATTAAAATAGAAACATGCTTGAAAGAATACTAAACATTTGCAAAGAGTATTTAATACTACTAAGACAGTGTTGTCAGTTCTCAGCGTCTAGATATGAATAAATACGAATTGTTGTGTCCCTTGGTACTTCCATTTGAAAATTTGATCAAAAAAATTGTGCACCCCCCCCCCCCCGCCCCAATCTTTTTTCGGATTGTGTAATGTTTAAATATTTTCTCAAAAGTTTAACATCGACTCTAATTTGATGCCGAACATCAAAGATAATTTTAATTAAAAAGCGTATTCCTGATAACATTTACCAGAGCCCCCTTTAAAAATCAAAGAGCCCCCCCCCCCAAAAAAAAAACAAAAAAAAAAAAAAAAAACAGAAATCCCACTTTGAGAACCCTTGTCCTAAAGCAACAAGGAAGGAAACATGGAAAAAAAAAACTCAGCTGCTAGGCTAGTTTTAAAGGCAAAAAAACGTGATCACGTCACACCACTACTTCATTCACATCATTGCCTCCCTGTACAAGCACGGATTGACTATAAACTCTCTGTTCTCTGCCACAAGTTTTTCTCGAATTCCTTCCCTTCCTATCTAACCGAACTTCTCTCTGTCTATTCACCCCTTCGACAGCTTCGCTCCTCCGCAGACGGGCGTATCCTTTCTGTCCCCCAAGACTCGCACAAAAACATACGGTGAAAGATCTTTCTCTCACAGCCTTCAAAACTGCACTAAAAGACATCTCTTTAAACTATACAATCCTGACTGATTCCCCCTCTGACCGTTAAACGATGATGCCGAGTGCCGACCATGGCTTCACGTGTACATTGTTACGGAATTGTTGGGCGAATATACATTTGTTTTGTTTTGTTTTTTAATTAATGTAAGTTCATGATTATGTTTGTTAAATTGTATGTACAGTGTGCTGAGCCCAGCCCTAGGCTGGGGTACCACTCTAAAGAAAAGTACCAATAATAATAATAATAATTTTTTATGTAATCATTAAATGATGCAGTTAAAACTTTATTTCCCGGTCTTAAAATACAAGCCTGACCATCACTTCATCAAAGTTAGCATTCTTCCATTATTCCATTCAATTGATAAGATATCTAGACCAGAAAGCATCGACTGTTCCATGGTAGATCACAAATAGTTTTTTTTTAATCCCTAAGATTAACTTAGCTTTTGTTCGTGGCTGGCTGTGTGGCGGACCGACAAAATCTTCGGGCGGCCAAGTGACCCACTTCCCGTCAACCTATCGAGCTAAAGCTCGGCACACAGATTCGTTGCCGATGACAACTCATTCTTTTCTGATGGCACTCTGTTCTGGTGGCACTCTGTTCTGATGGCACTCTGCCCTGATGGCACTCTGCCCTAAGGACACTCTGTTCTGATGACACTCTGTTCTGATGGCACTATGTTCTGATGGCACTCTGTTCTGATGACACTATCTTCTGATGGCACTCTGTTCTGATGGCACTATGTTTCTGATGGCACTCTGTTCTGATGACACTATGTTCTGATTGCACTGTCTTTTGATGTGTTCAAATTTGTATTTCCCACCCCCCCCCCTTGCGTGGTGTCGCCCGGTGCGGTCCGCACCCCCTGGTCACGCCACTGTGTAGAAGGCTATAGTCGCTCAGGTTACAAGCAAATACTAGTTCTGTAATTTTTGTGTGTGCAAAATACAGATTTTAATTTCAGCATGAAGCTACATTACCTAAAACACGGACGTGCTGCAACAAAGTCAGACTTCAGATCTGCAATCTGCTACCGACGACGATGGTTGCCCAGTAGCAGACGATTTTATTGGTTTGTTGTTGTGTTTGTGTTATTTTTCGTGAAAGGCGGTGCCGAAAATCTTGGTCCGGACCTCGGGCGGCTCTTACCTTGCGGCGCCACGGCTCGCTTGACGCTCCTCGTTAGACGACCTCCCTTCCTTGCCTCTGATCCTCTTTCCCCGTCACTAGGTGGCGTTGGTTTATTGTGAAAATTAACACCATTTATGGTGCCATGTTAAGTTGTAGACATATCAGCCTGCTATTTAAACACCCCCCCCCCCATTTCCACCGCCCCAAAGAAAAAAGAGTTCCGCACAGGGATGCCCCCCCCCCCACTTTTCTTACGCCAGAGAATAAAAGATAATAATTGATGGACTGCATTCAAGTTGTGTAAATGAAATATAAGAACAAGGTATACTAAACTTGATTTTGAAAGAAGGTTCTAAGTCGAAACGTCAAAAAAAAAAAAAAAAAAAAGAAAAAACAACACTTCTAAAACTGTTTTTTTTCATCCATTAGAAGCCAATGCAATTAAGCCAGTGGTTCTCAACCTGTGGGTCACGAACCGTTTTGGGGTCGAACTACCCATTCCCAGGGGTCGTCTAAGAGCATTGAAAAACACATATGCGCGAAAGTTATGAAATAGCAACGAAATTAATTTTGTGGTTGGTGGTCGCCACAACATGAGGAACTGTATTAAGGGGTCGCGGCATTAGGAAGGTTGTGAACCACTGAATTAAGTAATTAGAAATCAACCAATCTCTTTTATAGATTAATTCGGATTATAATATATATTTTTTGTTGAATCAGTATTGTTTCCCGTAACTTCCGGATGAGAATCACTTGAAGCAAAACTCCGGTAAATGTGAAACCCTAGTAATACGATTGATAACTCGTGATACTTCTGGACATTTGCTCCATATCAGACATGATATTTCCTGCTTTATTCAAAGGGAAGACACCATATGAATTAAATATTCAAGCATTTTTTAAAAAGGCGCTACCGGTTCTTTCCCTTTAATTCCTAAACGTAAAGGCGAGGAGTACATTTTTAAAATAAATTCCATTATAATTTTATGTCATAGTTAAAAAAAGTAATAAATTAGCTATTACCCTAAAATTACTATCATTGCATTTATTATTATTATTTTATGTTAAAAACAAAGCAGGGCGTGGAGTACTTGGTATTGGAATTACAAATATTAATGAATAATAAATGCTTTCCTTTTCTTTTTTTTTAGTCTGGGACACTTTCTGATAAAGAATATGATTTGAAAGCATATGATTTGATATTTAGGAAAGCAAAATTTAAATAAAAAATCATTTGAAAACCTAAAAGATTTCCCCATATTTACTTTTTTTTTCAATATAATGTGAGGCCTATAAATAACAGCCTAATCTCCACATAGGTTAGGCCTATAAATAATAAGCCTAATCTCCACTTCATATTCCACTTAAATTGGAAAGCTAATTTAAATAAGTCATAAAATCAGAAAGATCTTGTATATTTCCATATATCTTTATATGCTCATATAAATTTTAAACAGTACAAAAAAAATGACTAAAACTCAAACGTGGACTAAGATATAAAATAAGGATTACCTAACGGTTAAAAATCAATAACCATATTTTGAAAAAATTAGTAGGCAGCAGAGGTAATTGATGACAGATGGAAGGAGTAAATAAATTTCTTATTAAAGTTAAAGTTTATTGGGCCTGTTCTGGTATTAATTAGCACAATCAAAAGCACGCCTGAAGAACACGGGTAAAATATTTGTAAAAAAAAATATTTTTGTAAAGCTAACCCCTTTATCTGTGCATATTTTTAATATTATTGTTGATTGATGTGTATGTGTGTTACTTAAGATGATTATACTTTAAAATTCATTATGTATTAAATAAGTAGCAAAACCACATTTTTTAATTTTTTAATTTCCAAGGATTAGAAAACCTTTATTTTTGAAAATAATTTTTCATTTATTCAAGATGTTTTAAGTTAGAATGGAATAAATGAGAAAAATAAATGAATATTAATTTCAGGACAATGTCACTATAAAAAATTGAATAAATAGCATGGATAAAGTGAAACATTAAAAAAAAAAGATAATAGAACTAGAAAAATGAAACATTATAATGTGTTTAAAGAAATGAGAAAGAGAGTCCCAAATGTAACTGCTAGAAACATCTCATTAAAAGGACAAACTCTTGACTAATTACTTACTACATGAGTATTCTAATCACTGCCAAACACAATCCATTTTCATATTACGTTTTTTATACAGTGGCCAAAAATTTAACAGTAATTTTTTTGCCACAGAAAATATGAAATAGTATAAATTTGATTAAGGACACACATTAAAAAATATATGCATCTAGGTAAAATAATTTTTAACGTTTTTTTTTTGTTAATTGAAAAGATTGACTTAATTAAAGTCAAGGCCGGAATCAATAATTTCCTTAATACAAAAATAAAAAAAGAAATTTAACATTGGCAATTGAAAGTGATGAATTGATATGCAAATTAACAAGTGGCTCATATTTCATATATATATTCTAATCAAAATAGACAAAGAAATTTCCTATTTAGTTTTATTTTCACAACCCTTTGTTTCATTTAAGGTTAATTTCTATGTGTGTTTGGAAAAAATGCGTACATTTTCATTTTTTATTAAATATGTAAACTTTCAGGGCTGGTTAAGTCATTACCACACATAATTAGAGTAAACGATTCATGAAGGTCATAGGTCATAACAGAAATGAACACATTTAAATGAAGGCTATTATTTTTTAACTTCATTTAGGAAGAGCAGAATTATTTTTTTTTTGAGGAATTAATAGGATGCTAGAGGAATTAATCTGAGAAGACATTTGTCTAGCCAAAAAGAAAAAAAAGGATATTTTAAATTAGCCTATGTAAATGTTTGTTCCTTTAAACTATTTTGAATGAATAAGATATTTAATATTTTTTTAAAAAATCATATAACTTTAACCATGTATTTGTTTCTAAATTATACATTGAGTCTCTCAAGACAAAAAGCTAAAGAAAATAAATCATAGACATTTCAATATAACAACCTTTTTAAGTGAATAATTAAAAAAATAAATTGAGGTTCACTGAAGTTAATTTGACAAGAATCAGATCAAAATGGGTGAAAAAAATTACATCTCACATAAGAAGGAATACATTTGATTATCTACATTTGACAGATGATCTACAGCAGTGTTAAAAATTGTACAATATTAGGAAATCATTTATGTACATAATACAATTTGTACTTTATATATGGATACTCATTTTCAATTCTGACAATGGATTAGCTCTCAACTACATTCAAACTCTGGAATTAAAATCAACATTTTTTTTTAACTTTTAAAAAGAAAATTTTTAAATCTAAAACATATTCTGTAACAACTGAATGTGTGGGGCACCAAAATTGAATAAACATTAAGACAAGTCTTAGATGAATTCCCAGCCTGAAACTATTACATTAATTCATGCTTGTCGCTTTCAATAAACCTTTTAAATAATTTTAATATGATGACAACTGGATTGTCCAGTTGCATGTGTAGCTATTAAATATCTTCAAAAATGTGGAGGATCGTTAGGTCTAAGTTTTTAAAAGTGAATTTGCTGTCTGTCCCTTTCTTTCAAAACGTAATATTTTAATAGTAACATAGCAGTTCTTTGTATGACATGCAGTTTTTCTGGTTTCTCCCTTTCAGAACTCAGATTAAAAAAAAAAAATTGTGTTCTCTTCTCTTAACTTATTTGTTTTCGTGCAGCTCTCCTTGGTCAACAAAGGACAGTCACTATAAATGCTTTAAAGGGGAAAAATAAACCTTACATCTCATATGATTGAGCCATAATTATGCTCATATGGCAGTATGTAATAAGTATTGCTTTCATTTTTGGTTTCAGACTTACATTTTATTGACCACAGCACACCCTATGCAGAGAACTCACAAGTCAATAACATAAGAGTTCTCCATGGAAACAGAGCATAAACAATATTGTACAGTTATTAAATGGGGAAGTTGAAAACTGTTTAAAATTGTTAATTTTTCCATTGATAGATAATTAATATTTTATTTATTTAAACTAAAAGCAAATTGAAATTAAAAAAAGAAAATATATATATATTTTTTTTTAATAAATAAGATAAAAATCTCATGTGCATTTACATGAGACTCTACTAGATGTCAATCTTTCAAGTCTCCAAAAAATCATGAACTGTAGAAGTAAAAAAATGTGAAAATTCAATGTTTAAAATGCCAGTAGTGCAATTTCTAACTCACTCTCAATATTTGAAATAAGCTGCAAAAAAATAATTTTATAAAAAAATTAAACCACTTGAAACTTTTTGCTAAAAGAATTGACATGGCAGACGCATATATAAATGAAGCTCAAAATTTCATTTCCCTTTTGTACACGTCCATACGCAGACTTCCATTATTTCATACTGACATACGTGACAGCTCACACACATATTGTGCACAGTCATTTGATTAAATACAAGACCTTGGCAGGCATTGGGTGGGGCATGAGGATTACAACATCTGTACGTCACATTTAGTTGACACAAAAATACATGTGTTGTTATCACATATATTTATTTAATCGTTAAGAATTCAAGTAACAACAGATTATACACCTACTAAACTAAAATTAATTTGGAGGGAGAAGAAGAAAAAAAACACAATTCACTTAATACTTTGGAGAACAACCATTATCATTAAGAGATAATTTATTTTACATACTTTTAATATCTAGATCCTTTTAAGTAATTCAAGCTTGGGAAAATTTATTTTAATTTTTTTTTTAAATTTCAGATTTTTTTCTACAATGCCATTTTGTTTATTCATTATTTGCTTTCTCTCTCATTGAATGTAGAATTGGAGTTTTTATCCATTTAAGATTGCCATTTGATAATATACCACCAATATTAATTATTGTTTAAAATTCATTACACCCAACCAAATTTGCTATAATACATTTTCATGAGTAAACTAAAAATTAATTTATTTCCATAGTGGAATACATTAAAAATTATGCACTGCATTTTAATTGCATCTGTTTTGTTAATACTAGGGGTGTTAAATGTTTTTTACACGATATGAGGTGAAAGTAAACCCAGCCATTTGTAAAAAGAATTAATAAAAAAAAAATATTTTTAATTAAATTCTTAGTAAACATCTTTTCCTAGGTTGAAATAATTTCATTTATTATTATTCATATTTAACAATGCAAAATTACATTTTAATTTGATTTGAACAAAATTTAAAGAAACGGAATAATTTATATTTCTCATTTATATTTTTCATTGAGACAACAATCTATCATTTAGAGATCAAAAGTAACAAAACTAATAATCTCAATGAATTTCCTATATGGCTTTAAGATTAAACACACACACCATTAAATATTAACAAATATCATGGTTTAAAAACAGTTAATGCATTTAATTTATGACATGGTGTTTTTCTCTGACAATTGAGTTTAGTTCATTACTCTATATTGAAAACAGCTGAAGTAAAATGTATGGTAAAAAGCAACATTATTTTACCCTGAATTATTAAAACATTACAAAAAAAAAAGTAATAAAGTTACAATAACAGTTGTGGCATCTTACAAAGTGCGACTACTCTCTGAACTCATTTTATCACCCACCTGAATGCCGATCCCTGGAAATCATGTCATAATTTTTTTCTTGTTCATTTATCACATATCAAAGAACATGTCAACTCAGCAAGAAACTTGTAATGATATGTATTTTATGTCAAATGTTACTCTAAAAAAAATATAAAAATTGAAACTATTTAGATCATGAGAGTCCAAAATACAAAAAGTCATCACTAGCACTGCTGGATCGTGGGACAACTCTCTGACGCCGGGTGTGCCTCCTCGAATAACCTCTCTTAGATTTAAGTGTCTGTTTGCTTACATCTATTTGCTGCTTGCTAGGCAATGCCTCACAAACATAACGTGCCTGATAGTTATCACATTTCTTGTTCCGCCATTTGTATTTCTTTTTGACAACAACACAGTTTTTCTTGTGGCCTTTCCCACTCTTCATGTTTGGCTTGCCATTTAGCCAGTTATACATGGAAACAGCATCACCATTTGTATACTGCCACCTTCCGTTCTGGGCCTTGTCATTTAAACCTAAAATTAAAAATTCAATAGCTAATTATTTGCAAATGCATAGAGTAGGGAATTAAAAAAAAAAAATAATGTATATCAATTTTACATCTTTACTTTACCTTCATGTAAAAGGATTAATATGCCCCAAAAGTTTTGAAACTTTACATTTGTAATTTGTCTATAATTTTATTCTAAGTATTACTTAAAATGAAATTTGAGATTTAATTTTTTAAAAGCAGATACTAAAATGATAAAACAATAATAATTTTTTTTTAATAAATAAAAATAGCTCGATTTTGATCCATTAAGAATAAGGCTGTAACTTTTTATTTATACAGTCTTCAATTAAAGTTTTTAATTCAACTTACCAATCCAGAAAGGTTTTTCAGACAACTTTTCAGACAGCCACTTCAAATGCCTGACATTCTTGATGGTCGTCAAATGACCATGAAACATTTTCACACATTTGTCTTCAGCCTCGTCCCAGGCCAGTCTCTCATTCATTGGCTTGTAGCAACGGCCTTCAAAATCAAACCAGCCTGAGGAAATAGAAGTCAGCACAACATAGAGAACTCATGAGTGCAATACTTCAAATAAGAATAATTATTAATAACGAGTGAGTGGTAACAACAAAGTGGCTTGTGATCAACTGTGGTGTGTACAGGAAGTACTATAAAATATACTATAGTTAAGTAATGTTCTAGCCCTCAATTTAAATTGTGCTCCAAAATTAATTCATTTCATTTATATACATATGCAAAATCCACTCTTCCCAAATGTCAATGATTTATTTCTGTACAAAAGTTTTAACATAAAGCTGCCATTTATTTTAATTAGAATTTGTGATGACATTTCTCTAGTTTAAATTCATGCTACCTCTCAAATTCAGAAAATAAAAATTCACAATAAAAATTATTTATCTATTCTTTTAAAACAGGGCATGCAATGAAGATTTATTTTATGGCAGATTCTTAAGGATGAATGTAAGCAAAATTAAATACTGGACAGTTTTTAAATAATTTTTTTATTTCAAGGGACATTATGAACTATAAAATTGCATAAAAGTAATTTCAACATTTTAAAATCAAGAACTTAATTTTTCAAATTTTTGTGTCTATTAGGAGACAATAAAAGTTCATAAAATTGGGTAAGGGGATGTTCTTTAATTCACACAGTGTTAGCTACATTTATTCTTTTCTAATTGTTGTTACATCTGATAGTGAAATGTTGGTAAATAATATTTTATCATGCGACCATTCACCATATATAATTGACCAAAGTCCTTTGTTATGCAGATGACGTGTTTATGTCATCTTTCCCCGTGAATGACCTCTAGCTGACCTCAAGTTCAGCACCTCATTTTAGGGTGTGGCTAAATAAAAATAGTCTCTTTGACCTTGTTTACAACTAAATAAAATCTATACTCTGTATTATTAGAATTCTGTAGAAACATGTAGATAAATCAGGAAAGGAAAACAATGTGTATTCCCTTTCAAGAAATATCAGTAAAACAGACTATAAAAGGAAGAGAGAGAGAGAGATATTTTGGGGGATGACAATTTCAATAGAGATTTGCTATATGAGACATAGATTTGTTTACTAACATTTCATGTGTGTGTGTATATTCCTTTTTTATCATTGTACTTTTACAATATTGTATTGGCTTCAACATTGTACTGGTACAAGCCAATCATAATATTGGAAGTCAATAGCTTTAATTTAATTTTCTTTATGATTTAGTAATTCTTTATTAACATAATAAAATATAAGAGATTAATTTCTCCATACGGATATCAGTATGTAACACCTTCCTTAAAGTATATTTATATTCTCACCTGTTTCACAGACACTAATCGTTATACCATCATTGCCAGAGTTTGGGCTCCATGCCTGCCACTCTTTCCCATCACACTTACGGAGCTGGTAGTTAAAATCATCGAAATGTAGCAGCCCTTTTGTAGCAGCTGTGCACTTTTTAGGAATCTAGTCAAGAATGCAATAAAAAAATTCTTTAAAAAAAAAAAATGAAAGATCAAATAGAAATTAAAAAATTGCAATTTAGTCATTTTAAAGGGGGGGGGGGGAACTAAATAAACAATCTCTTTATTTAGTGACCTGTTTTGTTGTGGAATCAGGATAATTTGGGGATGTCACATCTAAACCAGAGTTTCCTACTCCTGGCATGAGGATCTCGTTCTTGGTGCCACCTTGCTTTTTCTTTTTACCACCCCGCCGTTTCTTTTTCCTTCCTTTCTCCTGCTTTTCTTTCTTCTTGCGCTTCTTTTTGGTTTGGGAGGATGAGCTCTTGGGAAGAGAAGAAGATGGGGAAGAGGTTTCTTTGGTTAATGATTTCTTCTCAGCCTCTGTGTTTAGGTAGGTGCTGTCAAATCCAGGAAGCAGCTGACCACTGCCAAGCTTGTGATACTGAGGAATGCAAACATTGGAGAGCTTTTTTCAAACACTAGATCATTCTTAAAATTTCCTTCCAGTAGGTTCAAAAGTTTTTGTTGCCAATTTTTTAAATAAAATCATAAAATATACATTTTAATGCACTTCAATTCTTTATTATGTCAAAAGGAATATATATATAAAAACCAAATTATTTTATTGTCATCTTTAGTTTATTTAAATCTTCAATTACATTTTATTTTGCCTACCTCTTCTCATTAAAATCAAGGGGCCTTGAAAACGATTTTAAAAAATACATAAATATTGAAACTTCAAATTAATGGCTATGTTATTTTCAGCAATTGTTCTGTTCAGATCTCAAATCTATTGCATTCAATCAGGAACAGTTTGCCATTCTGTTGATCAGAGAGCTGTGCAGTGGTTTATGCTTACTTTTGGAATGTTAGTTCCTGATGAGTTTTGTGGATTTTTTAAAAATGTTAGTACACAAAAATAAATCTGGTTCAATCTTGCAATCTTAAAAATGTATGTAATTTGACTAAACTGGTTTCATACTGTGCAGCATTAGTGAAAAGAAATGAATTAAAATTAATTTTGGCTATAATTTACAGAAGTGTGGAAATGATGATTTCAAGTAAATTTGAACACACAATTTATATTGTATTTTGCACACTTTAGTCATTAGCAGGCATATTCTCACCGAAGCTGATGGCAAAGATCCTCCCTGGCCTGTGAGACCCAAATCTTCATTTGTGCTGTGTTTACTGATCATGCCCAGATACTGTGGACATTCACCTGAATAATAAATTAAAAAGATAATAGCGAGATGCAATCTAAGGAATACAATTTTATTTAAATTAACTGATTGAAAAATTGAGTTTAAATGTCACAGTTTACCATCTACAAAAATTGAGGTTTAAATTATGTACTTACCATCTACAGCATTAATGATGAGAACACGGAGTTTCTTGTTATTGCCAAGTAAAGTGTTGCTTGGATCAACAAGTGTCAACCTCAGCTTTTTATTGGGCTCAAACAGGCCATCGTCCAGGATCGTCATCTGCCAGGTGGCCCTTGATTCACCTTTATAGATAAAATGAAATGCGTTTAACACCTTTATGTGGCCATGTTTAACACCTTTATGTGGCCAAGTTTAACACCTTTATGTGGCCATGTTTAACACGTTTATGTGGCCATGTTTAACACCTTTATGTGGCCAAGTTTAACACCTTTATGTGGCCATGTTTAACACCTTTCTGTGGCCATGTTTAAAAAAAAAAAAAAAAAAAAAAGAATGTCTTTAAAGCATTCAGAGGTTGGCCCTACTTGAATGACATTTCCAATTTTTTTAAAATGAATGCTTTCTTTTGTATAAGTCTGAAAAATCAATACAACATGAGATTATTTTAAGTTAAGATTATTTTATGGAACCAAACAAATGAAAAACTATTTTGAATGTCTTGTAGTCTATACTGCTGGTTGTAATTTTCAGCATACAGAAATAAAATCACAGACAGTAAAAAAAAAAAAAAAATTTCTCATGAAATAAACGAATAAACGTAAGACGATTTTTAAGTTTATTTACAAAAAGAACATGAATGATTTATACCTGCTCCAAATCGAATCTGCTTTGTTGATCCAGCATTGAAATCCACACCTTTCTTTGCTGACTGTTCCCTGACTGAAATCCCAACCAGCGCTGCCTGGGCAAGGTTTCCTGACCTTGACACTGTGACTGTTAGAGTTCCAATATTTTCACATGCCACTATTTCCTCCCTGTCAAACTGGGTCCGTGACCAGCTCATTAGAAAACTGGAAATTTTGAATGTTGAAAATTGAAATAAGTAAGACACTAAATTATTTATCTAAAAACCAACTTAACCAATTTTTTAAACATTTTTTGACCTATTGACCATATAAATCATGTAGTTTCATCAAAATTTTACCATAAAAATGTAAGAAAAATAATACATGCAGCAAATTCAATTTTTACAACTGTAGATTTTAAAGTGGTTTAAACAAGGTATTGATTCTTACTGCTGGTCATCGAGCATATTGCCTCTAACATCCTCAATTCTAAAGCTGAAGGAATCTGCAAAATGCTCCGCCTGGTGATCAACAATATAGACCAAACTGCCATCATCGACATCCTTCTGTGTAAACTTTCTCCTAACATAACGTTTGGCCAAAGTATTCTCCAGGTGACCATATTTGGGTCTTGTTGTCATAACAAAATGTAAACTTGCACTTGAAAAAAAATTTTTAATAAGTACTTTAACCCAAAATGTATGTCACTGTATTTATTAATCTTTATTTGTGGTCCTAAGTCCACAAATCTCTAAGTATATTGAAAATTTGCTGTATCAAATAATCTATACTAAAATTTATTAATTTTTTACACTTGTTTATATTCATTAAGTATGCCTCCTTAGGACCCTTTGTATGATACATAAACATAACATGATTGGGTTTTGATAGTAAATACAATCCCCCCCACCTTGATCCACCTCTGTACAATCCCTAGCTATGCCATGCCATGTGATCTCTAAGTAATTAAAAAAAAAACATTGGTCAAAGCTCAAAGTGTAAAATACCTGTCTGAGTCTGAATCGACTGCCCTCAACATTTTATTGGTCAGCTTGTATCCATATCTCTGCTGACCAAGATGCTGTAAGAGATCTGGGCTTTTGTTGACTACAAGCCTGGGGGCATCTTCCACCAAAGGCTGGATAAATATGCTGGAAAAAAAAGTACTACTAAGAATTTCTACAAATATATATTGGTTGCTTGCATCATATTTTTATTATTTTTTTCCTTTAATTCTGAACTGTCATGGCTTTTGTTTTCTAGCAGATTTCTACAAGTTGCTAACTCTTAACAATTTTTCCCAAAAATATGTTAAACATAAAAGTATAGGAAACCTATTTACTTGTTTGAGAAGGAAAATGGGATACAATCCAAATGTTAAAGAAACTGATTTTTTTAATGTAAAGAATCTCACAGACGTACTACAGGTCACCTTGGCAGTTGAAATTCAATTAGCTAGTCTTACAAATAGTTTACTTGCATTATTTTTGTATAAAATTTCAAAATTTTCTTCAAAAAGAAAAGATTTTCTCTTAAATTTTAAAACTAATCCAAGTTCTTTTCTTTAATTAGCAGCTAAATATAAGTGTCTGCTGAGATTAAGAGCAGATGGTTTAACCAAAATATAAATTTTAAAATTAAAAAAAAAAGGAAAAAAAAAAAGGTGGGGCAATGGAAATTCTTTATATCTGATTTAACATTTACAATACATCCAAAATAATATAATTTTGTACAAGTTACATTCTACTTTTCATTTAATATCATTTTTATTATATTGAAAAGAAGAATATTAGCATGGAAAATGAAAGAAAAATAACAAATTTGAAGCTCCAATTTCTAGTTATTCAAAAAATGATCTACAGCTGACCACCAAATTCACACATGATGGAATAACTTTCTAAGGCTGCATAAGGTGTGGGCCTATAGAGTGAACGTGTACATGATAGTTTTCTTCTTAACTTAATCTGATTCTTTGCATATGTCGATCCCAGCATGCCGTACATCACCCTGTCCTCCGTAATGTAAATAATTTACCTCATCATGGCCGGCTGAGCTTGAAGACTTCCGTTGATGAGAAAACCTTCATGTCGTCCATCAGTCAAGGTGAATAAGAAGTTGTCTAGACCTGGTGGTAGGATGGGAAAAAAAGCTTTAAACATACTGTGATGAAAGCTAGTTAATGATGACTTAAATATATCATAGACAGTTATCAGCTGTTGTGGGGAATGAAGGAAACAATGTAAACTGGTATGTTCATCTAGATTCTTAGTCTTCCTTCCAAGCAGGTGTGCGTGTCTCTAAAAGTGAAAATTGATTACAAATAACAAACTTGAAAGTAACAAATATATATAAGTTATTTATAAATAATAAACTATGGAGATACGAAAACATCCCCTTAATCATCAACAGCCATTATACCATCCTGATGAATCTATATGTAAATTAAGTCAGAAATACTTTTGCCATGTGGTATACATAAACTAATCACGGATGATCTGCCCCTTTAAACTTGTTAAGTCCCTTTAAACTTGTTAAGTCCCTTAAAAAAAAACTAATGCTACTTTAAAAATTAGACTATGTTGAAATTAGGATGTGTCAAACTAAATACAAAGAGTTTAATGCTTAAAATTAAATTGAGTTACTAAAAAATCATTATAAATTCATAATGAGTAATCAATTTTTTTTCCTTACCTGCCCTGGAGCCATCACTTTCGTAGGTAATAAATCCAAGGTCGATATCATTCTGTGTGAAGGAGTTTATTACCAGAGAACCCCTGTTAAAGAGTCTGCCATAGATTGGTGGCTTGGCTATGAGGAATGAAATGTTATGGGCAGCTGTGTCAGGATCTGTGGCTTTCAGGTGGACAGGGGTCAAAGGTTCCTCTGTGCCCTGAGGAGAGTAATTAAAAAAAAAAAATTGGCAGATGCAAAAATTAAAATCTATGTCACATTAATTCCTAAATCTTTTAAATAAAATGCTACTCAGTCAGCTCTGAAAAAAATTATTATTATCATTTCATGCTTAATATAAGCAGGCATGTTAGACTAGACTAACACTGTAAGGTAAATAAAATTTAAAAAAAACGTTTCAGATTGAGATAAGTCTAACAATCGAGATAAGTCTAACAATCGAGATAAGTCTAACAATCGAGATGAACTTGAAATTATGTTACATGAATCCATATGAGTTAAAGAAAAATATATATTTATTTTTTAAATTATTTGTTTTTCAGGGTATGGCAGCTGTAAGACCACATATTATATTTGGCATGGCAATTCAGTTTGCCAACTTGGCTGCTGTTTTCTAGCTTTGCCTTCTGTGGTAAAGGCAGGGCCGGATTTACAATTTTAGGGGCCCTAGGCCAAAACAAATTTGAGGCTCCATTTTTTAAAGTTTTTTATATTAAATTTTTTATATTTTTTATATACTACTCCCAATTTTGGGGCCATTTATTTCGCGGGGCCCCTAGGCCACGGCCTAGTCGGCCTGTCTGTAAATCCGGCCCTGGGTATAGGTGATTCATTCACGTTATATTTGTTGGGGTAATGAAGTTAAAATGTTAAAATAAACTTTCACCTGTGCTTTATTCCTATTTTATACATTAATTTTTTTTTTACTGAGTTGAGCCATTAATGTTGACAAAATGCTTTCATTCATTAAAAAAAAAGAGAAAGAACTACAGCCAATCCGATTTGAAAGAACAAATGGTTTATTGAGCACGTGACACCAACCTGAAGAACCTCTAGCAGAGTGTGTGACACCAAAGACGGCAAGACTCGGTCCATGGGCTGGACATTAATCTTAAACTCTCCATCTTTTGCTTGGCTCAGGCCGTTGGTGACAGTAAAGGTAAACGAGTCGTCGGTGATATCATTTTTGGTCAGATGGTTGTAGACTACCCTCTGCGATGTGATGTCCAGCTGAGTGAAGCTGCTGATGGGGACAAAACGTCTCTTGATATTCTCAATTTGACCTTGTAAAAAAATATTTAAAAATTGGTAAGTCATCAAAGGCAAAATGTATCCAGCTGCATAATATTTAAACATATTTTCATTGAATTAATAAACTTCATCTCTTAGTGAATACATATTTATCGATTTTCCATTATTAGGAATAAAATTACGTTTCAGCTTCTCCATAGTTCAGGGTACGGCAGCTGTAAGACCACAGATATAATTGTTCTTATCTTAATTTATTTTTCTTTCTTTCTTTCTTTCTTTCTTTGTGGCCTTTTCTTATTGGGTTTAGCCAAGTGTACTGCAGAAATTTGAACAAATTAACTTGTGCCAAAGTCCTTAATTAAACAACACAAAATATGAAAATGTTCACATTTTATAGACAAAAAGAATATTTGAACGTGATTATCTCAAAATGTGTATTTTAGCACTAAGGTCTTCAATTTCTAGTTATAGTTCTCATTTTGATGAATTTTTTTTTAAAAACATAGTGAACACTTACCTCTAAACATAAAATATTATTTAAACTAGATATAGATAGCCAAACATTGGAGATGGCATGGGTGACTACTAAAGTTACTTGAAAAAAATATGAACTCAAGTAAGGTAAATTTAGAATACCAATTTTTGCTACACCCAGGGCCGGACTTACAATTTTAGGGGTCCTAGGTCAACAAAAATTTGAGGCCCCAATTTGAAAAATAAAAACATATTGCTAAGTTTTTTTATTCAAAAATTAAATATTTTTTATATACTACTCCCAATTTTGGGGCCCCTTATTTCGCGGGGCCCCTAGGCCACGGCCTCAGCGGCGTAGCTAGAGTGTTTGGCGCCCGGTGAGAAGATTTATTTTAAAGCGCCCTCTTTTCCTTTTTTCAACTCTCAAACCCATTATTTTCATCAATAAAATAATACCAAAGCACATTTTGGCGCCCCAACTAGCTGGCGCCCGGGTACATGTGTACCCCACTGCCCCCCCTACGCTACGCCTCTGCACGGCCTAGTCGGCCTGCCTGTAAATCCGGCCCTGGCTACACCCCTTTCCCCCACCCCCCATGATACGTTACTGCACACTTTTTATTTCACGCCCATGAATTATATTAAATATTCTGATGTCCCAACCATTTATTATTAAACTGAATATTTTTGTACACCATACTTAAATTGAGACGATTTTATTTTCCGAAAAGAAAATATTACGCACGAAACGCAGTTGGGTTATTAACAAAAAAAAATTAATATAATTAAGCGTAGTTAACCGGAATTTATTTCGAACTGGCTATAGGTACACGGGTACCAGAATTGAGAGGTTGGGTTGATTAAAAAACGATTTAAAATATTATTGTTGGGTTTGTAAGACCAAATGAGGTATCAAATGAAAGATAATTGAATTTACAATACGTTTGAAATCTTAATTCTTCAGTTTTACTAAAATTAACTACCACAAATGACATCCGAATAGCATTGAGCTTAATGGTACCCGGGTGCGAATGGCGGCACTGCGTGTCCGGGTCAATTTCGACTAATGCTATTCGGATGTCATTTGTAGTAGTTTATTTTAGTTAAAATGAAGAATTAATGAAATGAAAAATTATAATATAGCACTTAGCTTAGAAGTAGTGTCCAAAAGGGCAGCAAAAGATTTGTGGAAACCTTTTGCTGCCCTCTTGGACACTACTTCTAAGCTAAGTGCTACATTATAAATTTTGTTACATTTTTTAATTTTATTCGTTTTTCTGTTTGTTCGCTGATGAAGGCTTCCTGCCGACACGTTCGTTGTTTTGTTGCGTTCCTTTTATCAGGTTTAACCTTACTGTGTTTTAATAATTTCCTGAATAAGAAGCAGTCAGCTTGTTAGGAAGCAGCCGGAAATGAAAGAAGTCCACGAGTCTCAACAGAAGCGTTATATATATGTATATATATATATATATGTATACGAGATTAGTGCAATGAAAAGAAACTTGCTGGCATAAAGAGATATTAAAACAAGGTACACGGAAGCTTGAAACAAAAGAAGGGACAATAAGATAATAATGTTTCCGCCAAGAGCCGTCCTCAGCAGACAGGACAAATGAGAATACGACAAGAAATAGAAACTAGTTAAAAGCTCAAGTGATCTCCATTGTAATTTCCGGCATTAAAAAAAAATTGAAGTGATCACCATTGTTCTACTAGTTCCAACCCACGGCTTGAACGCAGTCCTTCATTTATTATAACATTAAGAGGCTTATTGTTTTGTTTTCTCTTTCAGAGAGCGTAAATTAGGTTACATGTATATACTGGCGCCCGGTTCACTGCAGTGAACCCCCCCCCCCCCCCCCCCGAATTTCCAACAAAGATATTAGTTTCTCCTAATAATTTATAGCTTACCTAGTCTAGGCGGACGTATGATGGCAAACACAATGTCCTCAGTTATAACTTACCTAGTCTAGGCGGACGTATGATGGCAAACACAATGTCCTCAGTTATAACTTACCTAGTCTAGGCGGACGTATGATGGCAAACACAATGTCCTCAGTTATAACTTACCTAGTCTAGGCGGACGTATGATGGCAAACACAATGTCCTCAGTTATAACTTACCTAGTCTAGGCGGACGTATGATGGCAAACACAATGTCCTCGGGCTTGGTGCTCTCATCAGAGGCGCTGAGGTTCGACGTGCTGATGGCCACCCTCTCGCCTTCTCTCACCACCATGCCTTTGTTCAGCACTGCGATGTTGGCTTTCTTGACATTGCGTACTTTGATCTCGAACGTCTCCTCGTGACGCTTGTGGGTGCCGTCTGTCAGCACAAAAACAAAGTTGTCTTTCTCCGTGTCTCCCATGCTGGTGGTGTGAATGTACCGAATGCGGTTCTGATCGATGTCGCTCTGTGTGAAGTTGCTCCCCAGTTCAAAATCTTCACACTGCATTTCTAGAGCAGGGGCGTGGGGATCAGGGCAATATTGAAGGAACCCCTTCTCGGGTGTCTCCAAAAGGACGTAAACCAATTCATGATCATCGTTGTCCTCGTCTTGCGCCTGCAGCAGAATGTTTGTGATTGACGCATGCTCTCCGTACTCAAGTTCAAGTCCAGCATTCTTGACAATTTCCGGGCGTTCATCGTTCTGAAGCTTAATTGAGATATTGCAGACGGCTTTTATCTCGTGTTTGCCATCAGAAACGGTGACGGCAAATTTGTCGGAGAATACCTCGGAACCGTCATGTTTGTACAAGAGCTGCATTCCATTGTGAAGTTCGTCTATCGTAATGACCTGAATATCAGACTCGGCGAGGCCTCGGCGGGTGTTGACCAACATGATTATCTTCCCATGCGCAGGCGGTTGAGAGATGGAGACCTTCAGCTGGTCTTTGGGCACGTCGAGATCGATGGCGTCCAGCATGGAGGGCCCGATCACCATGTTCCCGCCCTCTGCAACGCTGAAATCATTCAGCATCAGATCGGGGGCCTCATCGTTGGCGGGGACGATGGTGATCCGGACAGTTCTCAAATCGGAACCCAGTTTCCCGTCGGTGGCGTAGAACTCAAATTCATCCTTAACAGGCTCCACGCCTTTGTGGTTGGCCTGCACGTAATTGATGGAGCCGTCCAGGATATCCCCGAAACTGAAGCTATTGATCCTGACGCCGACACTTTTCTTGTCCGAACCGGGTATCGGTTTTGTGTTCTCGATGTAGCCCCACTGAGGCTGTTTGGTTATCATGAACTGGATCTCCTTAGTCTTTGAATCCGAATCGGTCACGGTCAAAACTTCTTGACTGAACCTGAAGGACTCCCCCTCGGCCACGAAGATCGGACTTCCCAAGGCAATCTCAGGTTTCTGATTGTTGACCGGTGTGATTGTGATGTTGAGGTCGTAAGTCGGCATGTCGGCAGCCGCCAGAAATTTCTGGTTTGAAATGATGAATGTGGCGTAATCCTTTAGGGTAGACGTGCCGATCTCCCCACTGGTGTGCAGGAAACTGACGTGTCCCGCTTTAACATCCCCTTGTGTAAATTTTGTGACCGGTTGACTTTTCAACTGCAGCACACCATACCTGAATGATGAATAATTTTTGGCATCAGACTTTTTAAGATATATATCAATTATTGAATAATGTTGCGATGAATACGTTAACTGGATAATAATTCTTTTTCCGGAAAAAAAAATGTATTACATCACTAAAATGAAGTGGCAGGCGTCTTATTGTTTGGTAAGTAGCTTATAATTGGAAGATGTTGTTGTACCTGGGTTGTTTGACAATAAGAAAGATTAGGCTATCATCATTGGTGTCACCATCCGTAGCTGCTACTATTCTCGTTGTGATGGCAGCTTCTTCGCCCTCAGACACTATCAGCTGTGGGCGTAAGTTTTTGGACAGTGTTGGCGTCTTATCGTCGATGGGAACAATCTGGGAAGACGTGTGATTGTGAGGATATTTCTACTAACAGTCATTTGGAGGGTATGCTTAAAACTGAACAAGTTTTTTTTTTAAAACTTCAAAACAGCTTCAGTGAAGGATTTCATACTGATGAATTGAAATGAAGAAACGTATGTGACGTGATGGATTTTTTTCCCCTGAATTTCTGTTTACCCCCATTGTGTCGACACTGGATTCAGATCAGATATGAAACATGATTCACTTATGTAATAGCAATACTTATTTCTATTACATGTTTAAAAAGATAAAATGCCTCCAGATCTTGACACGCCATCTAGGAAACAAAGAAGTGTATGTATGAGTATGCCACGTTTTTGGGAACGGGTTTCCATCTGCTGGCCCCCATGGCATACTACATTTTTATTAACATAGGCCTCTCCTACCGCCTTTGAATCTGCTACCGCACTGGCCTCTCCTACCGCCCTGGCCTCTCCTTCCAACTTCCGGCAATAACAAGGGCGACCACTGCAGTTTTCACTAGTTTCTATTTCTTGTCATATTTTCATTTGTCCTGTCTTATCTTATTGTCCTTTCTCATGTTATTGTCCTGTCTTATCTTATTATCCTTTCTTATCTTATTGTCCTGTCTTATCTTATTGTCCTTTCTTATCTTATTGTCCTGTCTTATCTTATTATCCTTTCTTATCTTATTGTCCTGTCTTATCTTATTATCCTTTCTTATCTTATTGTCCTGTCTTATCTTATTATCCTTTCTTATCTTATTGTCCTGTCTTATCTTATTCTCCTGTCTTATCCTATTGTCCTGTCTTTTGATTCAAGCATCCACATACCTTGCTCTGTTTTCTCTCCTACCACCCGGGCCTCACCAAGATCATGTTTTGGGCTCAGCAAAATGAACAAGTCTATAAACAGCCAGTCTATAAAGAGTACTCTATATACAGCCAGTCTATAAACAGCCAGTCTATAAACAGCCAGTCTATAGAGAGTACTCTATATACAACCAGTCTATAAACAGCCAGTCTATAGAGAGTACTCTATTTACAACCAGTCTATAAACAGCCAGTCTATATAGAGTACTCTATATACAACCAGTCTATAAACAGCCAGTCTATATAGAGTACTCTATATACAACCAGTCTATAAACAGCCAGTCTATATAGAGCAAGTTTGCAATGTGTTTAGGTTCTTTACTACTAAGCTATGAATTTCCAGTTGCTGTTATGGGTTTAGCTAATTTGGCCATGAATTAATTTCAACCTCATGAACTTAACTAATTGGTAACCAGTGCAACCATGGAAAAGCAACCACTATGGCAGACTAAATTAATGTCGAATAAATCAATAGTCTGGAGTGATTGATGATGAATTTCCTCTTCCACACACCTGAATAGAAAGTACTTTGGTAGCCTGATTCATGCCATCAGTCAGAGCTAACGTGAAAGTATCCAAGACAACGCTGGAGCCATCATGGAGATATCTGCAGAGTTATTTATAGGAATATCATCAAATTATTTGATAATCTGGAGCACAATAGAAAATTACAGGTAACATTAAATTTACCAAGTTACTATTAAATTTGTAAAGATTCGAGAAGTTAGTCATTAGAATAACTGAATATACTTTTAAGACGTAATTAAAAAGGATCCATGATTTTATCATTTGAATGTAAAAATGTTCAATGAATGAGCAATGTTGTTGATCACAAATAAAACAAAGCATCTTTGAATATTTGATACAAAATGTAATCTATGATATAATTTGTTCTCAGGGACGTCATGTGTCTTTTGGAGCCCCCCCCCCCGATATCTCAGTGACTTCATGTGTCTTTTGGAGGCCCCCAGATATCTCAGTGACGTCATGTGTCTTTTGGAGGCCCCCAGATATCTCAGTGACTTCATGTGTCTTTTGGAGGCCCCCAGATATCTCAGTGACGTCATGTGTCTTTTGGATACCCCCAGATATCTCAGGGACGTCATGTGTCTTTGGAGGCCCCCAGGTATCTCAGTGACGTAATGTGTCTTTTGGAGGCCCCCAGATATCTCAGTGACGTCATGTGTCTTTTAAAGGCCTTTCAGATATCCCAGGGACGTCATGTGTCTTTTGGAGGCCCACAGATATCTTTGGGACGTCATGTGTCTTTTGGAGGCCCCCCCAGATATCTTTGGGACGTCATGTGTCTTTTGGAGGCCCCCAGATATCTTTGGGACGTCATGTGTCTTTTGGAGGCCCCCAGATATTACAGTGACATCATGTGTCTTTGGAGCCCCCCCCCCCGATATCTCATGGACCTCATGTGTCTTTTGGAGGCCCCCACATATCTCACAAACGTCATGTGTCTTTTGGAGGCCCCCACATATCTCACGGACGTCATGTGTCTTTTGGAGGCTCCCAGATATCTCAGGGACGTCATGTGTCTTTTGGAGGCCCCTCATATATCTCAGGGACGTCATGTGTCTTTTGGAGGCTCCCATATATCTCAATGACGTCATGTGTCTTTTGGAGGCCCCCATATATCTCAGTGACGTCATGTGATATTTTGGAGGCCCCCATATATCTCAGTGACGTCATGTGTCTTTTGGAGCCCCCTCCCCCCCGATATCTCAGTGACGTCATGTGTCTTTTTGAGGCCGCCAGATATCTCAGTGACGTCATGTGTCTTTGGAGGCCCCCCCTCAGATATCACAGGGACGTCATGTGTCTTTTGGAGGCCCCCAGATATCTCACGGACGTCATGTGTCTTTTGGAGCCCCCCCCCCCCCAGATATCTCAGGGATGTCATGTGTCTTTTGGAGGCCCCCAGATACCTAACGGGTTTTTGCCCCATGCATTCAAAGTTGAAATTTAATTTTTTTCAACATCACAACTTTTGGCCCCGAAAAATTAGAGCCCCATCCCCCAATCAGCTGCCAGGGTTGCGGGGGCCCACGGGATGGCTCTACTCGTTCTTTATATTTTTATCAGTGAAAGAAACATTGTGAATTATTTTTTTATAGTTGGGGTATGATATATATGTGTTATTTGATTTTTTTCTGGCTATAAGGCTAAAGCCAAGGCTAAAGTCAGGGCTAAAGCCAGGGCTAAAGTCAAGGCTACAACAAAGGCTAAAGCTAGGGCTAAATAAACTGTAAACAATCCTACAGTTTAGAAAAAATGATTATTCGATCAACTTTACTAGTTGTACGTTATCATAAAGATCTTCTGCAAAATATGGATCAAAATTAATTAGTTAAACGGGATACTTCATCGCATAGTGACAGTGTTCTATCTATCATTTCCTCCCCACCCCCTCCTTTTTTGTCATACAGATGTGACTTAGCAATTTCACTTCTTATATCATTTCCGGGTACTCTCACCTAATGTGTTTCTTTTGTAGATCTTCGATAATAAAAGATGACCCAGCCCTCAACATTCTTCCGTCGTTCTGAAGAGTTCCGAACTTTGGAGGTGCGTCGAGAATGAATTTGAGCAGGGGCAGTGGCGTATCGACATCAGCAGCCGACAGCTGATTGGTTGTTACACTCAAGATGCCCCCTTGCTCCACAAGTAGCTTGTTGGTAACAAATTCTGGAACATGATTATTCACTGGATTGACCTGTAGATAGATTAACCATTAAGATGGCTTTTTTTCCACTGGCTTAACCTGTAAATAGTTTAACATTAAGATGGCTATTCACTAGATTGAACTTTACATAGATTAACCATTAAGATGGCTTTTCACTGAATTAACCTGTAATTAGTTTAAACATAAAGATGGCTTTTCAGTGGATTACCTGTAAATAGTTCAAACACTCAGATGATTAGATACAATAATATTAACTTTTTGAAGGGACAAAAACCCCCTCCAGGCCTGTAGTAGAATTTTGAAATGGCAGATAAAATTATTACTTAAGATATTTTGTCAACTATTCAAAGCATGAATATATTGTATATGCAAATCTGGAGGACTCGTCAAAAAGATCTATTTCAAAAAAAATATTTTTTTTTTGGAATTGTTATGCTTTGAGGTGATGAAAAATCTAAGAAGGCCAGACAAGAACTGAGCACAAAATTAAACCAATTCAACATAATTTATTTCAAACATTGTCTATTAATAAACAATTTCAGGAAATGAATTGGCTTGTTCAGAAATTTTTCAGAATTAGGGAAAGCGTCCAGAACCTTGAAAAATATTTCATTTCCAAACCAATAGTGAGCTCAAACTACGTCACACAATTTGTGTTGGTTTATGTATTCTAATGAAATGATCGACTGTTTCCTTCTTTTAAGTACAAGCAGAAAGAAATAAGGCTTAATTAATATTGAAAATGAAAAAAAAACCTAAACGATGTGGCTATTTGCACCCGGGTACCAGAAACGAGAGGTTGGGATTATAAATATAAAAAAAAACTATAGAAAATATTATTGTGGATTTTTAAGACAAAATGAGGTATCAAATAAAAGATACTTGAATTCTTCAGTGTAACCAAAATAAACTACCACAAATAACATAGCATTTAGTCAAAATGGACCCGGACACGCAGCGCCGCCATTCGCACCCGGGTCCCATTAGACTCAATTGCTATTCGGATGTCATTTGTGGTAGTTTATTTTAGTTAAACTGAAGAAGTAAGTTTACAAACGTATAGTCCATTCAGTTATCTTTCATTTGATACCAAATTGTGTCTTTAAAAACCCAACAACAATATTTTTTTAAAGTTTTTTAATCCCAACCTCTCACTTCTGGTACCCGGGTGCGAATAGTCGCAGCCAAAAAAATATATATAAAATAAAATAAAATCATAATTTGGAACTCAGCCTTATCTAGAGGAGCAATTTATTAAAGCATTCACTCTCCTTTTATTTACTATACATATATTTTTAAAACTTTTTTTCTTCCCTTGAACACATTCCAACAATATTTCACCCCCGACCTAAGAAAACAACAGCAAGAAAATAGAAGGAAAAAAAAAAGCTAATCTACATACTTCTATATCAAAGGTCTGTCCATAGAGTTTGTTTCCACTACCATCCTCAACCGTGTAAGCAAGTCTGACCAGTCGAGATTCTGGTCCTATGTCTGCTGCTGGTGGAATGTAAGCAATCTTCTGCTGGTCTATATCAGCCTGGGAGAATTTAACGACTGGAACATACAAAACACACAGGTAAAGGGAGGCTACAAATTGTGCATGTTTTTTTCTGAGTTAGATATCTTGATCTTATTATTTATAAGTATTTGTATATTATATTAATGACTAATGTTAATGTTAAGCGACATGTAAAATGATATAAGTAGAAACCTCAATTTTTAAACAATAATCCATTAATCCAGGGTCTGATTATAGAATTTATAGGTCATTAATAATGTATCCTATTAAAGTATTTTTTAAAAATAAAGGCACATTGTCATTAGAAACAAAGGTAAATTGCAAGTATTAGAATCAGCAGTTGTGATTTCAATCTCTGTATCTCAAATCCATTATTAAAAAAAATATGCAGTTCATTTTGACTATCCGTTATCTTGATAATAAGTTACAAAAAAAAATAAATAAAAATGCAGAGAGGATTGAATGCATGGTGGTAGGAGGGACAGGGTGAAGGTGTGTGGAGGCGGTGGTCGGCCCTGTGGAGGGCACTTATTTTGGGGTGGAATTTTCGGTCTACTATAATACGTGTTGGTATTCTGTATGCATAGCAGTTTTTGTTATTTAGGGGTGGCAAAGGTAAAAGCCCCCCCCCCCCAGCCCCCGGTTTCACAAACTCCTAGCTACGCTCCTAAGCGTGCGGGCGTCAGTGGCGTAGCGAGCTTAACTCGCGCCCGGGCGCATACCTTTTTAGCCCCCCCCCCTATTCGAAAACCATACAATATTATATGTAAAATATACCATTTGGCGCCCCTTTAAGAGTAGCGCCCGGGGCATGATGCCCCCCTTTGACCCCCCTCGCTACGCCACTGGCGGGCGTGTACCTTGGGCTACGTCCGTTGTCTTATCCACCTTGGAGATGTTGTGGGTGGCCACCAACCTGCCGGCGTCCCTCTCACCGCGGTTGTACACGAAGTAGGGCGGCGTCGTGATGGTGTAGGTGAGGTCCTTGTTGGACGACTCGACGTCGGTGTACCTCAGCTCCGTCGGCTTGATGTATCCCACGTTCGTCTCTTCCACGTACATAATCCGTTTGGCTGCAGGGTCAGAAGCAGAAGAATTTGAAAGATGGGAAATCGAGATCATTAATGAACTAAAAAATCGTACCCGGAAATTTGTTTCAAAGAAATTTCGTCGACAGAAAATTGAGGGACGGAAATTTGATCAAACGGAAATTTGGTCGAATATTTTGTTCAGTTCACACGTTAAAATTTTGTGTCAAATTTATTTTTGAACGCATTATTTTGTTTTACTATATAGTATAGTGCGTTCAAAAAGAAATTTGAAGAAAATATTAACATGGGAACTGAAAAAAAGATTTGACCAATTTTCCGTTCGATCAAATTTCCGTCGACAAAATTTCTTTCAAACAAATTTCCGGTAACCACTCAAAATATCTAAACTAAATGTAATATCGTGAAACATTAGCATTGGGGGGGGGGGGGGGGTTTATGCCACCTGGGCACTTGCCCCATGGTGCATCATCAATAAATACAGCTCTCCTACTTAAGGTGGTCTAATGCCTCTTTTCTAATTAGTGACACGCATGAATGGATTAAAGAGATTCCCAATGTACCTATTTACTACCTATTATCTTTAACAGTACAGGCCTGCACAACTCAAACTTTATGAAAAACTTGCGTGGGCCGAAAGAAGATAGGACTATTTGGAAAGCTATTAATAAAATAATAATAAAAAAATAATATTTCATTACTTCGCGGGCCTCAAAGTGGGTGCTGGCGGGCCGTATCTAGTGCAGGCCTGATGTGGCAAAACTACATTAATGGCGGCTGTCCGCGATAGTTATCTATTGGCTCAGGCCCCAATACTGGAGAGGTTTCAGGAGAATGGAGCAGAGCTTCCAATGTGAACACAGCTCCGTCAAGTGTCTGATAGGTCATTTAAGCGTTCACACATTTCAAATAATTTGCATAGGATTCTCCAACAGGGCCGGGAGGGGGAAAATTTATATCCATAGTGGCAAACAGCCCCCCCCCCCTTTTTTTCCCCACTTTGTCCTTCCGCCCCCCTTTTAAAAACACCGTAGCAGCAGTGTGTGTTAGTCCTTTTCTTTACAATAATCTCCCCCCCCCCCCCCACCCCTTAAATTTGAGACTAAGACATCGTCTTATTTAAAAATATTCTATGCGAGGCCAGCCGCCCACTTTGTGTGTCAGCCTGGCACAATAAAGAAAAAATATTAGCAAACAAGGTTACCAAAAATCCCCGGATAAATGTAGCAGACAAGATTCAATTTACCGCCCTTTTCTAGGGGAAGTAGCCGCTAAATTGCATTGCTTAAGGTGCTGAACAGGCCGCAGAGATGAAATTATCACACATTTCCCGGTAAATAGAAATGGCCGCCGATGTCTCGAGGCTGGGGCCAATAAACTCGACGCGGGAGAATTTATGATGTACGCTGGCCACTGATAAAGAAAATGATGAGGCACCATCGAGCCATTTTATACTCACTTATCATTTTCCTTTCATTAATAATAATAATGAGAGGCAGAAGAAAAAAAAAAACTGAGCTGCGTGTAAAATTTAAAGTGGTTCTGATAATTATCGTCATTAGATCAACTCTTATATTTCTAATGGTCTGACGGTACTAATATTTCCACAAGCACCAACTTATTACATCCGGCGATCATACATAATGTCTCTGTGAGGTTACAGTTTTTCCTGTCAAGGCAAAGTACACGTCAAGGTCAGGGCCGTCTTAACAGCAATGGGGGCCCTGGGAAAAGCAATACACTGGGGCCCCCTTATCCCTCTCTAACTCTAACCTATTCAAGTAATATTAGGAAACGCATTTGGGGCCCCGGTTGAACCGTGTGTTATGACCAGTGTTTCTGTCAGACAATTTCATTGGATGTGGTGGTGGTTGGGGGGGGGGTGTCAGGCGTTCAGGGACAGGGGCATCTAAGTTCGGCATATAATGTCACCCAGGGTGAGCTCTGATTTACTATTTGACCCCCTTCCCTCAATCCCCACTCCCCAGTCACAAGGGAAAAAAATCTAAAAAATTTGTTGACAAAACTTTCATTATTTATTATCAATATGGCCAGAATGATGACCCTAGACGCCTGGGGGCCCCTAGAAGCGCGAAGTCCTGGGCAACTGCCCAGTGTACCCATGCCTTTGGGCAACTGCCCAGTGTGCCCATGCCTTAAGACGGGACTCGCCAAGGTAACCATTCGTAATATCTATACCTTTACATTACTGGTTTCTGTTAACATTGGATTTTGTAGCCGGTGGCCTACATTTAAAGATCACAAAGATCTAGTAAATATATTATCTAGGTTTCAATAAACGTGATTACTTACTTCCGTTATAACTGTAATTAATTATTAATACCACACAACCCAATGTGTCAGTTTAAAAAAAAAAATGGCGCATAAATCGCACATCAAACATACAAAATATTTGTTGGCACTCAGTGAAATATAAAACCATTTTATGATATATTTTTTACCAAGTTCGGCGTTATGTCACGGAGAAATAATCATCTATTTTACATTAAGAAAAAAAATAATAAACCAGGTTTCCGTATTTTTAGAATCGGAAATTCAAAGCCCACCGATAAACACGTTTACTATTAACATGATCATTATTGAATTCTTTAAATTTGGCCCAAGTTGGAATCTCAGAAACAATTAGTCATTTAAACATAGCCCCAGAGGTTTTTAAGAAATAAAATACGAACGCTGACTAAACTCAAATATCTTTATTGATATAAAAATATCAGATAAATTGATATAAAAAGAAACACAAGGTATTGGAAAACCCTATTATTATTATATAAAAAAAACGGAAGGATAAGGGGGACCATTTTCAACAAGATGGCGACAGCCTTGGTATTTCTAGATCCGGCCCTAGGAAGCTGGTCAAGGGGGACAGCGTTCAAGCCGTGTAAAGAAATAATGGAACAAGATATGTTTAGCAGACCTGTTCACTCTTACGAATTTGGCGTACAATGTACGATTTTGAGGTGTATACATTATATAAACTGTATGTTTATTTTTTTACTATGAAAATAATGTATTGAATGATTTGTGATGATATTGTACGATTTTAAGAGTTTGAGAGTAAACAGGTCTGGTTTAGGCCTGGTAAAGGAAAGAAAAAAAATGAAGACAAGAAAATAGCAAGGACGTTTCGGCTAAATGCCTTCTTCGGCGGGCAAGACAAAACAAAAACAGCAGATAAATAGAACTTTTAAAAAAGTATATGTCTCTATGTAGTTCTCTCATTCTCTTTTATGAGAGACTTTAAGAACTAACTATTTTCCCCCAAGCCTAAGCATGTCTTGTTACTCTATTTATTACCTTCTCAATGTAACTACAAATAAGTTTTAAAAAATATAAGTTTGGACACCTATGGCGTCAATACGATTTTTAACGTCATGGTTTACAATTTAAAAAAAAAAACAACACACCCTTGAATGTCTTGCATTTTTAAATCATTTTTAAATGTGGAAAAATTGGTCACCTTAACAGTAGTACTGCTTAGACCAGTGGTTCTCAACCTTCCTAATGCTGCGACCCTTAAATACAGTTCCTCGTGTTCTGGCGACCCACAACACAAAATTATTTTTGTGACTACTTCATAGCTGTAGAGTATATGTCTTTTCCGATGTTCTAAGGCGACCCCTGTGAAAGGGTTGTTCGACCCCCAAAGGGGTCGCGAGCCACAGGTTGAGAACCGCTGGCTTAGACTATCACATTTAATAAAAATTATATAACTATTTATGGAGACATTTTTTAAAAAAAATGTTTTGAACCATTGTAAAATGCGGAACGGAAAACCCCCACAAAGAATAACCACTGAGATATAAGAGAACGAGAAGAAAAATTAATTTAATAAACATTAAACTCAAAAGGTTATTTATGATAGCCATGAGCACGTAGTAAGAGGGATATAAATAATACAAAAAAAAAAAAAAAAAAGATAAAAAAATAGATAATACTCGACAGAGAGAGAGAGAGAGAAAGAGAGAAAGAGAGAAAGAGAGAGAGAGAGAAGGAATACAGCAGATAAAGCGCACATTTATTTGAAGACGTTCACAGCGGCAGAGTGTGCTAAGGGGTTGCAATCTAACAACGGCAGAGTGTGCTAAAGGGTTGCAATCTCAGAGCGGCAGACTGTGCTAAAGGGTTGCACTCTCACAGCTGAAAAGTGTGCTAAAGGGTTGCAATCTCACAGCTGCAGAGTGTGCTAAAGGGTTGCTATCTCACAGCTGCGGAGTATGCTAAAGAGTTGCAATCTCACAGCTGCAGAGTGTGCTAAGGGGTGGTAATCTCACAGCTGCAGAGTATGCTAAAGAGTTGCAATCTAACAGCTGCAGAGTGTGCTAAAGGATTGCAATCTCACAGCGGCAGAGTGTGCTAAAGGGCTGCAATCTCACAGCCCCAGAGTGTGCTAAAGGGCTGCAATCTCAGCCCCGGGTGTCAGACAAGGGCGGGCTGCCAGCAGGGGTATTTTAAATATGAGTAGAAATTAAACTGGTATAAAAAAAACCACGCCGCCCAGACCACATGGGATTATCTTTATGAGGTGCCAAAGGAAACATTTGCACCGGTGCCTCGCTCTTGACATAAATTACATATAGACCTTCATAGCGCGTGAGGCAGCGTTAGTGGCTGTGACTTAAACTTGAATTAGTCGCGTAGGAAAGGGGGGGCGTGAGGGGGGTGGTCAGCCCGGGGGTGGCGCTTTTTTCAATCCCTATGAGGGGCGTCGAAAAGTTTGGTCCGCGCTGGGTGGCACTAAACCGAGCTACTCCACTGACTTGATTACATTTCATAAAACAGATTATCCAGCTTACTGGCATCTAACACTAACATTAATATGCATTAAAAAAGAAAAGATCTGGCCTATTAAAAAGCGAGAATTTACTTTAAAAATTATGGAAGCGAAACAAATATTCAACACAATTATCCAATCTGTAATAGTAAGTTTAAGTGTAACAAGAGATATAAAAAAAATAATATCCTCATGCCACAGGCTACATCTTATTTGACAACTGGTGCTAAATAATAATGAGGGGATAGCATGCCAAATGATATCATATTTAGTAAAGTTATGTTTATCAGACTATCTCTATTTGATGTCCATACATAAGACAGTGTAGAGGTGCTGGGCTGTGCAAAGCAACATCAACACAACTGCCACCGTGTGTTGACCGTTGTTGTGAATTTCTCGTAGTTAAGTTAGGGATCGAGAGTGGTAACCATAGCAACAGGGCCGGATTAAGCCATATTAGTGCCCAAGGCACAAACCCACATGGGTGCCCCCTTCTGCCCGGGGCCCCTGATCTTTCACTGACGTGACCGCTGGTATGTTCAATATTATTCAAAGAAAACAGTTGTTAACAAATATGTTTGTAGTTTGTACTACTATCACTTATATAAAACATACAATAAAGTATTTCTGTATTAAAATTAATAGTTAATAAATTTTGAAATAATAATAGACAAAATAATTTATTTTTTTATTAGATGAAAAAATCAAAAAGATTTTGTCATTTACATATTAAAGATTTTTTTGCTAGATTTACATCTAGCGAAGTTTTTGAGTATATCGTCAAAGTTAATTTTGCGCAACACATCTGCCTGGAACATAAGCAGAGATAAGGAATCGAGCCTTTCTTGTTTCATTGTTGATCTATTTGGATTTTTTGTACGTTTCAACTGAGAAAAAGAGCGCTCAGTTGAACAGTTAGTAACCATTAATTTTAAAAATATGCGCAAGGCGATTTCAACATTTCGAAGGCACACTCGATGCTGTCTCTAACTGTTACTTTGTATAATTCTCCATGATTGAAGGTGTTGTTTTCCGATTTTGATGCAGGAAACTTGTGGCGAATATATGAATGAAACTGTTGTAGTTCAGTACATAAATTATTGTTCAGATCTTTAGGATAAGCATTTATTAGTTCTTCACAACACTGAGATGTTTGTGATAGTGATACATCGACCAAACAAGAAAATCGAACTACTACATCATTCTACACCTGGTGGTATTATTTTTGCAGCTTCTTCAAATCGTTCAAATTCATTCTTAGATTTATGCAAGTGATCTGCTAGTGAAGAATACAAATCAGCACACGTTTTCAAGTTCACATGCTCATTTTGTGTCTATTACTAAGGGGTTCCCGGTCGAATTAATTAATTAATGTTATTATTTTAATATTATTTATTAAAAATATTAAAATTGGTTTAATTTTTTTTATAAAACTTCCCAAACATTTTTAAAATTCGAATACGACCGCCTTTTTATTTACAATTCGAGTGAGTCCGCATTTTACTCATTGCCATTTACCAGGAGTTTTTAAAAAATTTTATGCGCTTAAGATTGTACCAAACTTGAATGTGAATTTTTATTATAATCTATTTCTTCATTTTCATTGCACTTGTTCAATTTTCAGTTGTTTCTGGACTTAAATTTGTTCAAAAAAAAATAATTCTTGAGGACTTGTGGTGCCCCCAAACGCTTGGTGCCCAAGGCACGTGCCTTGTTTGCCTTGAGGTTAATCCGCCCTGCATAGCAAGATACGTTGATGGAGATGGCTTCGTCCAGGCAATGGCGTAGCTAGATTTTGTGCTACCCGGGGCTGGCCAAGATTTGTTGTCTCCCTCCCCAAAAACAAACAAACTTTCAAAATTGGCCAAACGAATGCCGCCCTTTCCATACGCGTGTGGGCGCCACTTGTAGATTGCAACTATTATCACAATCCAGGACAGTAGTAAGATGGACAGACAAGCGGACGACCACAGGTGACCCGGCCCAGAACAACAGGGAATCAATGATCTGTACACTCAAACTTGATAAAGCAGACGGCTTTGACAGAAGTAGTCAGAACTATCGCGCTCCCTGGAAAGTCAGCTCAGTCGCACGTTAGACCACGTAAGGTTTGAATGATGGACTTAACCAGCTACTTGGAATCTGAACAACGTGGTGGCAAGCTTGTTGGCATTTCCTAGTCGGGTTTGGGCTGACAGGCGATAAAGTGATAACGTGCTTTAATGCCCTTTGTTTCTACGCGGAGAAGCGTGAGCCAGTCGCTCTGATGGGCAACCAGCCGAGTAACTGCCGAGTCTCCGGTAGGGAGGCAGGAAATAAGCAAAAGAAATCGTAAGCTGTTTTGTTAAGTATAAAGAAATTTATTTAGGAGCATTCGAGTATACTCCATACACTAACCTATCACCCGAAGTTGAATCACCACTAACCCTGCGTGGTGCGCTCCAGAGGGCTTGAAACGTTTTTATTAATTTATTTTTTTATAAAAAATAACGCTACAATGGATTTGACTAAAATCACCTGGGGCCCCGATGGCCAACCCCAACGTCTGTCACGTGATGTCCTGCATGTGCAAACCTCTGGGCCACATCCAGATTTGTTTCCCTCCGGTTAGGCGGTTATGCTTCTTTGATAATAAAACGGATGGAGTGCGATCTAGCGGTGTAAAGGAAATAGTAGAGCAACTTATGTATCCTACTTGCGGCAACAACAAAGGAGATCTCTAAAGCTTTTTTTTTTTTTTTTTACTGTGCTCTGTTTCTTGTCTTAATTCTATTTGTCTTGTTCGCCGATGAAGTCCCTAAGCCGAAACGTTCAAATCGTGTTGTCCTGTCTATTGATTCAACATGATATGTTTCTTGTACAAGCACGGAATCACTACAAACGCTCTGTTCTCTGCCACAACTTTTACTCGAATTCCTGCCCTTCCTATCTAACTAAACCTCTCTGTCTATTCACCCCTTCGACAGCTTCGCTCCTCCGCAGACGGGCGTATTCTTTCTGTCCCCAAAAGACATACGGTGAACGATCTTTCTCTTACTGTGCCCCCAAACAATGGAATTCTCTTCCACTACACATCAGAAATATATCAACCATCACAGCCTTCAAAACTGCACTCAAAACACATCTCTTTAAACTCTACTATCCTGACTGATTCCCCCATCTGGCCGTTAAACGATGCTGCTGAGTGCCGTACATGGCTTCACGTGTAAATTGTTATGGAATGGTTGGGGCGAATATACATTTAAAAAAAATAAAATAAAGTAAGTAAAATTTTTAAGTTGATGATTATGTTTGTTAAATTGTATGTACAGCGTGCTGAGCCCAGGCTGGGGTACCACGCTATAGAAAACTATGAAAAATAATAATAATAGATAAATGAATTAAATGTGTGGATGATGTGATCGTGGATGGATGGGAATCAACGGGGTCCATCTGGAGGAGCAACAACCAACAAAAGGAAACCAAACTCTGGCTTCAGTGTTCTCTGTTTTATGGTGTTTAAAAAAACCAATCGGCTACAGACTTTTTTTTATTATTCCTACAGTTACAATCGAGAACCCCCTTCCGAACAAAGTCCAGATATTTTTCCAAAATGCCAACGTACCGGTACACCCACTAGCCTACACATCTCATAGTTATTCTGACCATGGCACACTGGTTCACCTATAACGCCTTGCTGCAGGCCAAATTTTTTTTTGGGGGGGGGGGGGGTGTTTTGGGGAAACACTAAAAAATCATTATCAAGTCTGACAACAACATGCAATTAAAACAATTTTCCATTCATTTTGATCAATTGAATCATCTCATCTTATCATCTTATAATTTATATTATGTTATGTTATCTTGTCTTATGTAGAATGCAGTTTGAATTCATGCTTCATTGGCTTAGATCAGCTGTTCTCAACCTGTGGGTCACTACCTTTTTGAGGCTCGAACGACCCTAACACAGGGGTCGCCTAAGGCCATCGGAAAACACATTTATGAAGTAGCAACGAAAATAATTTTATGGTTTTGGGGGGGGGGGGGGGGTGTCACCACATCATGAGGAACTGTATTAAGGGTCGCGGCATTTGGAAGGTTGAGAACCACTGACTAAGATGAAGATCGTGTTGGCCTGTATGCAATCTCAAACCCATCAGGTGTCAAATAATAATAATTTTTCAAGCTATAGATTCCACTTTCCATTCAACCCGTAGGCAGGTTTTTTTGTAGCCAGTTGTTTTTTTTTGGTTTAAAATTTTAATTTAAGTATTTTAAGTCTGACCGATTCTTGGCGAAAATGAGGAATTTTGAGAGCCGCCATCTTGTTGTAGCTGATGGATGGGGCAAACGAGACATTGATGGCTAATTTGGGATTGAAGAAAAAAAACAAAAGTTAGGCCAGTTGATAGAAACTTGGCTCATCGAACCGGAAGTGCGGACTGGACTTGGGGTCTTGAGATGACAGAACCACGGAGCAGACAGTATACGGATGTGTAGTGGAACCATCCATCGGACGCGAGAAATGATGAATGGGTAGGAGAAGAGAAAGGGTGTGGGAGTGTGTGGGGGGTGTGGACTGTGGAACATAACTGGCCAAACTGAAGACTTGTTGGATAATATGTTAAAAATCACGAGTACCGCAATAAAGTAGTGGGGGAGGGTGGGGTGAGCACTTGAAGAACGGAAGGGGAGAGAGAAAGTGACAGAGAGACGGCAAGAAGAGAGAGAGACAGACAGACATGAAGGGGCTATTTTATGAATCTGTGATGGGATATATGCAGACCTGTTTACTCTTACTTAGTCTTACTCTTACGATTTTGGGCGTACAATGTACGATTTTGAGGTGTATACATTATGTATACTGTATGTTTATTTTTTACTATTAAGACAATGTATTGAATGATTTTGTGATGATATTGTACGATTTTAAGAGTTTGAGGGTAAACAGGTCTGTATAGGGAAGTGATGAGAAGATGTGTAGTTAAAGGGTACGGTATTTATTAAGAGTAAGGGATAATATGTATTAAGAGAGGAAAACCTGACTTTCATTGGGGGGGGGGGGGTGGGGGGTACGAGGGGTGGGATAGAAATACATTATGAACATGTTAAGTTACAGCGTTTATTAAAATGAATTAGGGTAAGACCACCTGGACCTTGTCTCGGCCCATGTTTGCCGGGGATGTTCTGGTGGGCAGTGTGGTTTATACGATGGAGGTGTCAGACGTGGGGAGGTGTTAACGTTCTTGTCATGACCCGGATGTGGTTCCCCCCACCCCCTCCCACACCCCTTCAGCTCGCGTACTAGAAGGAGTTTCGTATGTTTGCAATACAAGAAGTTTTCTTTTGAGGCTATATGGCCAGTGCAAGATTAACCTTTAGGTCAACTAGGCAACCGTCTCTCAGCCTCACGACTATCAAGGGACCTAATTTTGTTGTTGTTACCGCATGGATATTTGAGTTCTGCGCTATTTTTTTTTAAAAAGGTTTTATTTACCAATATCTAAATCTTTTTTTGGGGGGGGGGGGGGGGGGGGAGTGATGTGGTGAAGATTTTAAAAGCCACGGCAGTCCTCACCCGTTTTCGGGGCCAATCAGATTACCCGATGCACCGCACGGCATGGTTAATGGAAACTACAACAAATACCATATATAATGTGCCGTGTTAAGGCATGGGCAATTGACCATGGCCTCACGCTTCTAGGAGGGCCTCTTGCTCCTAGGGGCTTCTCGCTTCTAGGGGGCCCCGCGTTTCTAGGGGCCCCTCGCTCCTAGGGGACCCCTCGCTTCTAGGGGGCCTCACGCTTCTAGGGGACCTCACGCTTCTAGGTGCCTCACGTTTCTATGTGGCCTCATGCTTCTAGGGAGCCTCTCGCTTCTATGGGGCCTCTAGCTTCTAGGGGGCCTAACGCCTCTAGGGGGCCTCTCGCTTCTATGGGGCCTCCCGCTTCTACGGGACCTAACCTCTAGGGGGCCTCAAGCTTCTAGTTGCCTCACGCTTCTATGTGGCCTCATGCTTCTAGGTGCCTCACGCTTCTAGAGGTATCATTCTGCCCATATTGTTAGGAATATTGTTTAAACTTTAAGGCAATTTCATTTGATTTAAAAATGCAGTGGGGAGCTCATTGGCCAGATTTCTGTAAACGATTTTCAATTTTTTGCAATTTTTATTTAATTTTTTTTTTAGTACTAGCTATAGTGTTTCTTTTCTTTGGTTTAAACTTCATCAAATAAAATATTTAAAAAACCCAGAGATTTCTGGGGAGCGGAATTCTTTTCTAAGGTAAACCAAAGAGGCTTACAATAGTCGCCATTGCTAATTAATAAATAATTTATCCGAAGGAAGTTACTGCTTGAAATGACAAAAAAAAGAAGTCATTTATTTAAAACCGGTGACTGCTTCAACCTCCTTAAAATAAATCACATATTCATAAATATGATACCATTTTGTAAATTTCTCCTTTACATAATTATTCCAATTATATACACATAAAAATAAAGCAGTTTTAAATAGTCGTAAAAAAAACTGCAAAACTCACCCCCCCCCCCCCCCCCCAAAAAATAAATAAATAAACACCCCAAAAAAAACCTTTTAAAATTATTTTTAATTGTATTTTTATTGGGAAGTATTTGGAAATATGGATTTGTAAACACAACCAGGTCAAAGGAATCTAAATGCAGGTACTCGGTAAAATGATTCGCTCCATTTTGAGTTTATAAAAAAATTTCTTCTCTGAGCTCCCTCCCCAGAAACCCCCCCCCCCCCCGTTACGTTAGGGAGCATTTGGGACCCTCAATTTCCGCTTGCTCCTCATTCAAAGGGACAGTACTAGCATATTTTTATATACCAAAAAAATAAATAATCCACTTGGTGTTAGTAATTCCAATCATGTTAAGTTGTACGGACAAAAATAGTATTTTCCTTCAGTGAGGTATATATAAACGTAATGACCCCCACCCATGACGTGGTCTATGATACTGGTCATAACGCATAGGGCCAACCTGGGTCCTAAATTATTTTCTTGAAAATTACTTGGAATGGTTAGACTTAGAGAAGGATACGGAGGGGGTGGGGTTCAGGGCTCTTAAGACGGTCCTTCTTTAGCGCAACCTTTCCGTGGGAGTGATCAATTGTCCGAAAAATTAGGTTATCCGTACCGCCCAGGTCCCGAATAAGTTTAGAAAAATCGTTACTATATGTTGGCCTTTGACAACTGTCAAACTAATGACAATTCCAAGTCAATAGACACTTCCGGAAAATCGAACCAACGGTCACTTACCCGTGGCGTCTATCTGAGGCGGATTTTCATTCATGGGTGAGATCGTGATGACGAACGTCATGGTCTCCGATTCGTTGGGCGGGTCCTGGTGGTCCTGTATCGTAAAGGTGAAGGAGTCCTTGAACACCTCGTCGCCATTATGGCGGTAATAGATCTGACCTTTGACCACGTCTCTTTGCCGGAAGCCGAAGATTTTGGTACCGGCGTCGGACGGGCGGATTTTTCTGGAACATAATATTAATGGCATGTTATTTGTTTATTTTTTGGAGTTCTGATAATAACCATTGTGGTGATGAAGATGTTTAAACCAGTACTACAGTTACGTATGATTAAGTAAGAAAGCAATTTTACGAAAGAGGTTAAAAAAGAATTTATCGGTTGTTAAAGGGTGGATGAAGATGTATGACTATATTCAAAGAATCTTGGTTACTATATTGGTTGGCTGAGCATCTGGTAAAGTCCCGTGTTTAATTATTTTTGTAAGACGTAAGAACATAGTGGGAAAACATATTTTTAAGGTATTAAAGGTTAAACAAAAATTAAGTTTATAAGGCTATGGTGTTTCGCCTTCCAGAACCTCCCGATATGGGGTTTCAAATTTCTCCAACAATCTTTGAATTTACTTCCAGAATAAGCAATGGCTAGATAAAATGATTGGATGCATACTTAGAAGTTAGATACACATTTAGTTGGATGAATGTTTTGTTTTGATAACCTAACCAAGAATAAGTGCGTATATCAATACACGGTTGGAGTTTGGATCTGTTTTCACTGAAATATGAGAAGCATTTGTTTAGCTAAATAGTAATTAATATTTCAGTTATTTGCCCAACGAATCCTTACTGCGAACGTTACAAAGACAGTTAGTGAATTTAGATTCACGCCCCGGGGGCTATTTGGCATCAGATGATAACGAGTCAGGAATCGGCTACAACTTTCTAGGATCCTCACGCCTTGGGGGTCATCTGTGGCCTTTCGCCCTAGCATGGCATTCGTTATTTTGTCAAAGTGTGTGTCCATTCAAAGCATTTGTTTAGCTAAATAGTAATTAATATTTCAGTTATTTGCCCAACGAATCCTTACTGCGAACGTTACAAAGACAGTTAGTGAATTTAGATTCACGCCCCGGGGGCTATTTGGCATCAGATGATAACGAGTCAGGAATCAGCTACAATTTTCTAGGATCCTCACGCCTTGTGGGTCATCTGTCGCCTTTCGCCCTAGCATGGCATTCGTTATTTTGTCAAAGTGTGTGTCCATTCATGACCACGGCCAAGGGTTTCCTAAACCGAAATTGGTAACTCACCAGTAACCCACCTCCCCCTCTTTCCTGTATGTTCATCGTTAAATTAATCGACTTGGCGTTTTCAATCTTTGACGTTTCTAGGCAAAGGGAAGAAATACGTTTGTTGTTTGAAGTTTTCTAGGCAAAGGGAAGAAACACGTTTGTTGTTTGAAGTTTTCTAGGCAAAGGGAAGAAACACGTTTGTTGTTTGAAGTTTTCTAGACAAAGGGAAGAAACACGTTTGTTGTTTGAAGTTTTCTAGGCAAAGGGAAGAAACACGTTTGTTGTTTGAAGTTTTCTAGGCAAAGGGAAGAAACACGTTTGTTGTTTGAAGTTTTCTAGGCAAAGGGAAGAAACACGTTTGTTTGAAGTTTTCTAGGCAAAGGGAAGAAATACGTTTGTTTTTTGAAGTTTTCTAGGCAAAGGGAAGAAACACGTTTGTTGTATGAAGTTTTCTAGGCAAATGGAAAACTGGAATAAACCGGTTTTTTATTGTTTTTTTTTTGTTTTTTGTTAAGAAATAAAAAAATAAATACTCACTCATACAATTGATTAATCTTATTTAATTTTTAGAGAATACGGTTTATTTTATACACAATAGGTGCGAGGTCAAGGGGCTCTGTTTTGAGAACCGTTTTTGTGCGTGTCGTGAAGTTTTCACTGCATCAAACCCTAAACAATGGTAAGTTGCGCAAACTTGGTCATGCATGAACGTGATCTCTACGGGGTTTATTCCAATCTGGAATGGTGACAAAACAACGACGTTTTGAACAAGTCAAGAAATATGACAGTATATTTGAACGGCAGAAAGTGACAGTTCCATTAGATGTGACAGGTCAAGAAGATGACAGCGCAATGGGGTGTGACGAGTCCAGAGGATGACAGTGGACTGAAGTGTGAAACGTCAAGAAGCTGTCAGTCACTGAAGTGTGACATGGCGAGAAGATGACAATGTCATTGAGCAAGAGGATGACAGTGCCATCAAGTAGGGCAGGTCAAGAAAGACGACAATGTCATCACGTGTGACAGGTCAAGAAAGAAAATGTCATCACGTGTGACAGGTCAAGAAAGATGACAATGTCATCACGTGTGACAGGTCAAGAAAGACGACAATGTCATCACGTGTGACAGGTCAAGAAAGATGACAATGTCATCACGTGTGACAGGTCAAGAAAGATGGCGGTGCATCGAAGTGTGGCGAATCAAGAAGCAGACATTTGCAATGAAATGGGGACACGTTCAGAAGCTGACTGATATCATCATTACATCGATATGTGACAATTCAAAAGGGGGAGGGGGACATTGCATGTAACGAAATGATGAGACTATGAGGTATGTCATATCCTGACACGGGAAAAAAATTCATAGAGTTTTCCTTTACCTGATAATATCCCCCGCCGCGGGCGAGGTCACAATGGTGAAGACGATGTTGTTGTCCAGCGAGTCCGAGTCGTGGGCCAGCAGCATGTCCTCGCTGACCTTCCTGATTCCGCCTTCGTTGACCTGCAGGCCCAGGTTGTTGACCATGTAAGGGGGCGTGTCGTCGCGGGGAATGATGGTGATGGGGAAGGAGGACAGGACCGTGTTACTGCCGTCGCTGATGCGCAGCTCGATGCGGTCTCTGTGGAGTAAGCAAAGTTTTATATGGATGGGCATGGTCTTATCGGTGTGGTCTCTGTGGAGTAAGCAAAGTTTTATGTGGATGGGGATGGTCTTATCGATGCGGTCTCTGTGGAGTAAGCAAAGTTTTATATGGATGGGCATGGTCTTATCGGTGTGGTCTCTGTGGGAGTAAGCAAAGTTTTATATGGATGGGCATGGTCTTATCGGTGTGGTCTCTGTGGGAGTAAGCAAAGTTTTATGTGGATGGGCATGGTCTTATCGGTGTATGCATCCTCTGTGTATGGCTGGGGGTGTGTAGTCTTATCTGCGAGGTTCTGTATCAACTGTGAGGTACTGTCTTATCTGTGAGGTACCGTCTTATCTGTGAGGTACTGTCTTATCTATGAGGTACTGTCTTATCTGTGAGGTACTGTCTTAACTGTGAGGTAATGTCTCATCTGTGAGGTAATGTCTCACCAAAATGTCCTTTTCATTGTTCTGTGATTTTAAATCCTTTATATTTATATTAACGTCGTTTTTGTACGTGTGTTTGTGACATATTCTTTGGAAGGCTAATTGACCCACTTCCCATCGTCCTATCGATCTGAAACTTGGCGCATAGATTCATTGCCAATGACAAAAAGTTCTAACACATTTTCAGCTCAACCCTTCACCCCCAACACCCAAATATAATTTTTTCGTCTTTCTTTTTTTCAAAGGAAAATGAAGGAAATGTGATTTGTCCAATGGTTGCGTGCTTTGGTGTGGAGATTAATTGTGCAGCTGTTGCTATGCTGTTTGTATTTGTTAATTATTTATATTTAAATATATCTTTAGTCTATTTGATTTTACATGCACCTAGTTAAATAAGAAACCATTCCCATGCCGTCAATCAGCTGCTACAATCACATACATCAGGCCTGCACAACTCAAAATGTCAGGCGGGGCCGTAATACTTTATGGCAAACTTGTGCGGTCCGAAAGATAATAAGACAGGGAAGAAAGCTATTAAGAAAATAATACTTAAAAAAAGAATATTTCGTTACCTCGCGGGCCGCCAAGTGCGTGCTGGCGGGCCGCACATGGCCCGCGGGCCGTATGTTGTGCAGGCCTGACATGATAAACCACGTACTATTTGCTTAAACGTAAACAGAAATGGGCATAAAGGGTTCGTTTTTCTAAGGGTTGTTTAATGCCAAGCCTTAACCATCAACATATGTTCCACTATTTATTTGGCTTCGAAACGTCAGATAGTACTGAGATAGTTGAAGTGAGTTTTCTAATAATTTGCTTACGGCAGCTCTATGGTCTATCGTATGACTTCCGCACACTCCACTGCTCTATCAAATTCTCTATACCGGGGTGGCCAACCCTAACCTAAAGACTTTGATAGCTAGTAAATAGTTCGCCTGTCACATGTCATTGCGCAATTATAATAAAAATAGATATATTTAAAAAAAACACCGGCTAACATCTGCATAGCAAGACTAATCCCATTCCTCATGCACACCGGCTAACATCTGCATAGCAAGACTAATCCCATTCTTCATGCACACCGGCTAACATCCGCGTAGCAAGACTGATCTCATTCTTAATGCACACCGGCTAACATCCGCATAGCAAGACTGATCCCATTCTTAATGCACACCGGCTAACATCCGCGTAGCAAGACTGATCCCATTCTTAATGCACACCGGCTAACATCCGCATAGCAAGACTAATCCCATTCTTAATGCACACCGGCTAACATCCGCATAGCAAGACTGATCTCATTCTTAATGCACACCGGCTAACATCCGCGTAGCAAGACTGATCCCATTCTTAATGCACACCGGCTAACATCCGCGTAGCAAGACTGATCCCATTCTTAATGCACACCGGCTAACATCCGCGTAGCAAGACTGATCCCATTCTTAATGCACACCGGCTAACATCCGCGTAGCAAGACTGATCCCATTCTTAATGCACACCGGCTAACATCCGCGTAGCAAGACTGATCCCATTCTTAATGCACACCGGCTAACATCCGCGTAGCAAGACTGATCCCATTATTAATGCACACCGGCCAACATCCGCGTAGCAAGACTGATCCCATTCTTAATGCACACCGGCTAACATCCGCGTAGCAAGACTGATCCCATTCTTAATGCACACTGGCTAACATCCGCGTAGCAAGACTGATCCCATTCTTAATGCACACCGGCTAACATCCGCATTGCAAGACTGATCTCATTCTTCATGCACACCGGCTAACATCCGCGTAGCAAAACTGATCCCATTCTTAATGCACACCAGCTAACATCCGCATAGCAAGACTGATCCCATTCTTAATGCACACCGGCTAACATCCGCGTAGCAAGACTGATCCCATTCTTAATGCACACCGGCTAACATCCGCGTAGCAAGACTGATCCCATTCTTAATCACACCGGCTAACATCCGCGTAGCAAGACTGATCCCATTCTTCATGCACACCGGCTAACATCCGCGTAGCAAGACTGATCCCATTCTTAATGCACACAGGCTAACATCCGCGTAGCAAGACTGATCCCATTCTTCATGCACACCGGCTAACATCCTCATAGCAAGACTGATCCCATTCTTAATGCACACCGGCTAACATCCACGTAGCAAGACTGATCCCATTCTTAATGCACACCGGCTAACATCCGCATTGCAAGACTGATCCCATTCTTCATGCACACCGGTTAACATCCGCGTAGGAAGACTGATCCCATTCTTAATGCACACCGGCTAACATCCGCGTAGCAAGACTGATCCCATTCTTAATGCACACCGGCTAACATCCGCATAGCAAGACTGATCCCATTCTTAATGCACACCGGCTAACATCCGCGTAGCAAGACTGATCCCATTCTTAATGCACACCGGCTAACATCCGCATAGCAAGACTGATCTCATTCTTAATGCACACCGGCTAACATCCGCGTAGCAAGACTGATCCCATTCTTAATGCACACCGGCTAACATCCGCGTAGCAAGACTGATCCCATTCTTAATGCACACCGGCTAACATCCGCGTAGCAAGACTGATCCCATTCTTAATGCACACCGGCTAACATCCGCGTAGCAAGACTGATCCCATTCTTAATGCACACCGGCTAACATCCGCTTAGCAAGACTGATCCCATTCTTAATGCACACCGGCTAACATCCGCGTAGCAAGACTGATCCCATTATTAATGCACACCGGCCAACATCCGCATTGCAAGACTGATCCCATTCTTCATGCACACCGGCTAAAATCCGCATAGCAAGACTGATCCCATTCTTAATGCACACCGGCTAACATCTGCATAGCAAGACTAATCCCATTCTTAATGCACACCGGCTAACATCTGCATAGCAAGACTGATCCCATTCTTCAATCACACCGGCTAACATCTGCATAGCAAGACTAATCCCATTCTTCATGCACACCGGCTAACATCTGCATAGCAAGACTAATCCCATTCTTCATGCACACAGGCTAACATCTGCATAGCAAGACTGATCCCATTCTTAATGCACACCGGCTAACATCCGCATAGCAAGACTGATCCCATTCTTCATGCACACCGGCTAACATCCGCATAGCAAGACTGATCCCATTCTTCATGCACACCGGCTAACATCTGCATACCAAGACTAATCCCATTCTTCATGCACATCGGCTAACATCTGCATAGCAAGATTAATCCCATTCTTCATGCACACCGGCTAACATCTGCATAGCAAGACTAATCCCATTCTTCATGCACACCGGCTAAAGTCTGCATAGCAAGACTAATCCCATTCTTCATGCACACCGGCTAACATCTGCATTGCAAGACTGATCCCATTCTTCATGCACACCGGCTAACATCTGCATAGCAAGACTAATCCCATTCTTCATGCACACCGGCTAACATCTGCATAGCAAGACTGATCCCATTCTTCATGCACACCGGCTAACATCTGCATAGCAAGACTGATCCCATTCTTCATGCACACCGGCTAACATCTGCATAGCAAGACTGATCCCATTCTTCATGCACACCGGCTAAAATCTGCATAGCAAGACTGATCCCATTCTTCATGCACACCGGCTAACATCCGCGTAGCAAGACTGATCCCATTCTTCATGCACACCGGCTAACATCCGCGTTGCAAGACTGATCCCATTCTTCATGCACACCGGCTAACATCTGCAAAGCAAGACTGATCCCATTCTTCATGCACACCGGCTAACATCCGCGTAGCAAGACTGATCCCATTCTTCATGCACACCGGCTAACATCTGCATAGCAAGACTGATCCCATTCTTCATGCACAGCGGCTAACATCTGCATAGCAAGACTAATCCCATTCTTAATGCACACCGGCTAACATCTGCATAGCAAGACTGATCCCATTCTTCATGCACACCGGCTAACATCTGCATAGCAAGACTAATCCCATTCTTCATGCACACCGGCTAACATCTGCATAGCAAGACTAATCCCATTCTTCATGCACACCTGCTAACATCTGCATAGCAAGACTAATCCCATTCTTCATGCACACCGGCTAACATCTGCATAGCAAGACTAATCCCATTCTTCATGCACACCGGCTAACATCTGCATAGCAAGACTAATCCCATTCTTCATGCACACCGGCTAACATCTGCATAGCAAGACTAATCCCATTCTTCATGCACACCGGCTAACATCTGCATAGCAAGACTAATCCCATTCTTCATGCACACCGGCTAACATCTGCATAGCAAGACTGATCCCATTCTTCATGCACACCGGCTAACATCCGCGTAGCAAGACTGATCCCATTCTTCATGCACACCGGCTAACATCTGCATAGCAAGACTGATCCCATTCTTCATGCACAGCGGCTAACATCCGCGTAGCAAGACTGATCCCATTCTTCATGCACACCGGCTAACATCCGCGTAGCAAGACTGATCCCATTCTTCATGCACACCGGCTAACATCCGCGTAGCAAGACTGATCCCATTCTTCATGCACACCGGCTAACATCCGCGTAGCAAGACTGATCCCATTCTTAATGCACACCGGCTAACATCCGCGTAGCAAGACTGATCCCATTCTTAATGCACACCGGCTAACATCCGCGTAGCAAGACTGATCCCATTATTAATGCACACCGGCCAACATCCGCGTAGCAAGACTGATCCCATTCTTAATGCACACCGGCTAACATCCGCGTAGCAAGACTGATCCCATTCTTCATGCACACCGGCTAACATCCGCATAGCAAGACTGATCCCATTCTTCATGCACACCGGCTAACATCCGCATAGCAAGACTGATCCCATTCTTCATGCACACCGGCTAACATCCGCATAGCAAGACTGATCCCATTCTTCATGCACACCGGCTAACATCCGCATAGCAAGACTGATCCCATTCTTCATGCACACCGGCTAACATCCGCGTAGCAAGACTGATCCCATTCTTCATGCACACCGGCTAACATCCGCGTAGCAAGACTGATCCCATTCTTCATGCACACCGGCTAACATCCGCATAGCAAGACTGATCCCATTCTTCATGCACACCGGCTAACATGTACAACAAAATAAAAATGGAAAAAAAAAAGAAACAAACAAAAAAATCCTCTTTTCTTTTATCTCAATTAAAAAAAATCGATTTCTTCGTTAATTGAATGAAGAACAAATCAGTTTTCTTGTGCAAAAATCTCTTACTCTCTCTCTTACTCTCTCTTTTTTTCTCTTTTTCTTTCTTTTCTCTCTTTTTCTCTCTTATTCTCTTTTTCTCTCTCTTTCTCTCTTTTTTTTCTCTCTCTCTCTCTTTTTCTCTCTTACTCTCTTTTTCTCTCTATCTTTTTCTCTCTTTTTCTTTCTCTCCTTTTCTCTCTCTTTTTCTCCCTTTCTTTCTCTCTCTCTCGTTTTCTCTCGTTCTTTCTCTCTCTTTCTCTCTCTATTTTTCTCTCTTTCCTTTTCTCTCTTTCTTGTTATGTCTCACTTTCTTTCTCTCTCTCTCTATCTATCTCTCTCTCTTTCTCTTTTTCTCTCTTATCCTCTCTTTTTCTCTCTTTTCTCTTTTTCTTTCTCTCCTTTTCTCTCTCTTTTTCTCCCTTTCTTTCTCTCTCTCTCGTTTTCTCTCGTTCTTTCTCTCTCTTTCTCTCTCTATTTTTCTCTCTTTCCTTTTCTCTCTTTCTTGTTATGTCTCACTTTCTTTCTCTCTCTCTCTATCTATCTCTCTCTCTTTCTCTTTTTCTCTCTTATCCTCTCTTTTTCTCTCTTTTCTCTCCTTTTCTCTCTCACTCTCTTACTCTCTCGAATATCTCATTAGGAAATGGCGTCAGCGGGCCGTCGAGCTTACGCTCCTAATGCCCTCCCCGCGCCCACTCGCACCTGCCAGCCGCCTCGGCGGCAGGCCGTGCGGGAGGGCGTCAGAGACCTCCCCGGACGTGGAGCGTCCCCGCCCGCAACCGCTCGATCGGGTTCGCCGACGGAGACCCTCCCCGCCCGGAGACATCTGGTCGACCGAAGACGCTGTGTTTCAAGCGTCCGTGGTCCACTCTCCTAGGGGCCGGGACGGTAAATTAACGTCCTAAAATCTCCCCCCACCCGTCCCGGGGAAGCATCGGACGCCCTCTAAGAGGGATTCTACAGTGGGTTTCCACCCCGCAACTAATTTGCGAGATAGCTGGGACGAAACGGTTGCCTAGGAGCAGCTTTCTCAGGGCTGCATATTTAGAATCACCGGCTATAGGCTTCCACCACAGCCTATAGCCTCATATCCCTTAACGTCAACTTGTAATCATGATCCCTCTCTCGCTTTTTTCTCTCTCTCTTTTTCTCTATTACTCTCTTTTTTTTCTCTCTCTCTTTTTCTCTCTCTCTTTTTCTTTCTCTCCTTTTCTCTCTCTTTTTCTCCCTTTTCTCTCTCTCTCTCTCTCTCTCGCGTTCTCTCTCGTTCTCTCCCTTTCTCTCTCTCTATTTCTCTCTCGCTTTTTCTCTCTTTCTTTTTCTTTCTTTTTCTCTCTTTCTTATTATGTCTCACTTTCTTTCTCTCTCTCTTTCTCTCTCTCTTTCTCTCTGTCTCCTTCTCTTTTTCTCTTTCTTTTTCTCTTTTTCTCTCTCTTTTTTTTCTCTCTCTTTTTTTTCTCTCTCTCTCCTTTTCTCTCTTTTTCTGTCTCTCTCTCTTTCTTTTTCACTCTTTCTTTTTATCTCTCACTTTCTCTCTCTCTCTTTCTCTCCCTGTCTCCTTTTCTCCTTCTCTTTTTCTCTTTCTTTTTCTCTTTCTCTCTCTCCTTCTCTCTCTTTCTCTATTGCTCTCTTTTTCTCCCTGACTTTTTCTCTCTCTTTTTCTCTCTCTGTTTCTCTCTGTCTTTCTTTCTCTTTCTATTTCTATCTCTCTATTTCTCTCTCTCTCTTTCTTTTTCTATCTCTCTATTTCTCTCCGTTTCTCTCTCTTTCTCTCTTTATACCTCTCTGTATCTTTCTCTTTTCTCTCTTGTCTCTTTTCTTTCTCTTCTTTCTCTTCTTTCTTTTCTACATCTATTCCCTTTCTATATTCTTTATCTCTCTAATCACTCTTCACTCTTTATACCCTCTCTTCTATCGCTTTCCCTTCTCTCCTTTGTCCATCACTCTCTCTCTCTTTATTCTCTCTCTCTTTATTCTCTCTCTCTTTCTATTCTCTCTCTGCAACAATATTGATCAACGCAAAACTTTGCCCCCCCAAAAAACTGCCTCTGTCTCTTTTTCACTTTCATAAAATTATCACGCCCTGCCTAAACCTATTTTTGTAACCCTGCCCTGAAAAAAAAAAAAATAAAAATAAAAGATAATGTGTGAACACTCAACTTTTTGTCTGCTAGAAATTAGAAGTTTAAAGAGCTGGCTTCTCAGCTGGGTTAATTTTTGTGGGTTTCTCCTTTTAGCTCATCCCTAACCGACCAAGTGCAGAATTGAGAGCTTTTAATTTTTTTTGGCATGTTCCATTAGTGCCAATAATATTATCTAGGATTTTAAGTTCAGGCTAAAATATTTAAAAAAAAAAAAAAAAGAGCCTTCCCTTGTGGTTTTCCCCACAATCTCAATCAGTTCATAATTTGAGTTGTGTTTAAGCCACTCACTCAAGTGATTATTTTTTGTGTGTAATTCTAGCTGCTTAATCAAGTGATTATCTCTATAACGTGCTAGCTGCTTAATCAAGTGATTATCTCTATAATGGTCTAGAAACTTAATCAAGTGATTATTTTTGCAATGTATCAGTATCTTAATCAGTTGATTATACTGTTATCTGCTCTATTCAGCATCTTGGTTAGTTCCTTATCTCTGTAGTTCGATGGCGTCTTGTTTGGGTAATTTAAAGTAAAGGATTCTGGAAAGGGTAACATTCTTAAAAGTTGAGAATCACTTATGTTCTTTTGTTTTTGTTTTTTTTTGTTGTTTCTATTTTGGTGAGGGACATGGTCCCAGGTTTTTTATGTCCTTTCTTTTTAATTATTAAATAAGTCGGCCAGTGGCGTAGCCAGGGTTAGTGCCGCCAGGGGGCGGTACGAGAATTTTGAGGCCCCTTTCACGAAAGGGGCTCGAAAGTTGGCCAAAAAATACCGCCTCCCCGACCCCAATATAAAGAAAATATGTGCCACCCTGGTAGGCAATGAGAGAGAGAGAAAGAGAGGGAGAGAGAGAAAGAGAGGGAGAGAGAGAAAGAGAGGGAGAGAGAGAAAGAGAGGGAGAGAGAGAAAGAGAGAAAGAGAGGGAAACAGAGAGAGAGAAAGAGAGGGAGAGAGAGAAAGAGAGGGAGAGAGAGAGAAATAGAGGGAGGGAGAGAGAGAAAGAGAGGGAGAGAGGGAAAGAGAGAGAAAGAGAGGGAGCGAGAGAAAGAGAGGGAGAGAGGGAAAGAGAGGGAGAGAGAGAACGAGAGGGATAGAGGGAAAGAGAGGGAGAGAAAGAGAGGGAGAGAAAGAAAGGGAGAGAAAGAGAGGGAGAGAAAGAGAGGGAGAGAAAGAGAGGGAGAGAAAGAGAGGGACAGGGTGAGAGTGAGAAAAATCGAGAGAGGGAAAGATATATATATATGAGAGAGAGAGGGGGAGAAAGATGAGTCATTTTAAAAAGTTGACGCCTTATTCAAAAAAATGTGTATCTGTATTCATGAGGACAATGTCGCTTAGTGTTGATTGGAAACGAAACAAAACCAAGCAGCAAAAACAACAAAAAAAAAACAACAAAAAAATAAAAAACGTACCGAGTGGAGTCGCTGTCATCGTGTTTGTAGGTCACGTGTCCGGCCTCGACGTCCTTCATGGAAAAGATGTTAGAGTGCTTGCCCCTGACCGTGATGGTCCCGTGGTTCAGACCCCCCTTCACGTACATCCTCACCCGACTCAGGTTGTCTTTGTCGACCACCTGAATGGCACATTTGTTTGGAAGCATGTGATTAAACTGGTGGGGTAAATACTCCCCCCCCCCCAAAGGCGTATAGATTTGGCCTCTACAGAAGGCATCTCTCTCGCACCATGCGATGATCAAGAAAATTAGCGAATATTATTTATAATGTGTGATCAGGTCCAGCACTGACATAAAAAAAACAAAACAGCTTCAGGTTTGTGCGGAAATTCCAAAATGAAGCTATTTTTTTCTTTTCACAATTTTCTATGAACATTTTCTTGTCAATTAAAGTACATCATTGTATAAAATATATACATCTTATACAGTGGAACCCCGCTGTAACGCGATGATCGGGGTCCATAAAATCGGATCGCGTTAAAAGCGGGGTCGCGTTAATGCGCGGTTTTACAGTATTTAACCTTTTTTTCATGTGAATGAATATACAAAATTTCGGGAGCCATGCTACGACCGCGTTATATCCAAATTCGCGTTCTGGCGGGGCGCGTTATAACGGGGTTCCACTGTACTTATACTAAACATATGATTTTGATTGCAGAGGGCGTAGCATAGAACGGTAACAAGATATTTAAATAAAAATGTTTTTAAAAAAATAAATAAAATGAAATACAATATTCTCAGCAGAAAAATAACTTTTAATTTTAATACATAATTATTCTCTAAAAAATTCAATAACTTTGCGAACGGATTTTATTGGTTTCGTGGTCAAGGGTGTAAAGCAGCTCAGTAAGGTGAAGGGACGCTTCACTTGGTTAATGGGCACAATGCTTGTCTTGGCCCCGGGGCCAGGAAGCCCAAACAACACACTGGCCTGACGAATGCATCTACAATCCATCTAGATGAAAATTTTCTCAAGCTGGCCAGGAGCATCCTTTATCAACTTTATGACTATTTTAAACAGAGAGCTTGAGAAAAGGAGACAGCGGAGAAAGAGAGAAAGAAATACTGAGGGGTGGCGAGAGAGAAAGAGAAAAAGGGTGAGCTGGAAACTGATTTAGAAAGAGATAGAGAAAAAGATAGAAAAAGAGATAGAGAACGAGAGTAGGAGATTTTGAAAAAGAAACTGAGGGGAAAAGAGAGCTATAAAGAGAAGGGAATAGAGAGAGAGAGAGAGAGAAGCGCGTACAAGAGATAGGGAGTGAGAGAAAAAGGAGAGAAAGATTTAGAGGGAAAGAGGGAGAGAAAGGAAGAGAGAAAAGAAAGGAAGAGAGAAAAGAAAGAGAGAGAAAGGACGAGAAAGAGGGAGAGAGAAAGAGGGAGCGGGGGGAGTAGCACATTACGAAATGAAATGCCCACCTGTAAATGTTCCGCCGTCAGCTCCCTGCTCTGCCCCTCCAGTAGCGTAAGTCCCGTGTTGATGGACACCCGCGGTGCTGTGGTATCTGCCGGTCTGACCGCCATATGGATGGTGATGGGCATACTCTGGAACATTCGTTCAAGTCTCGAAATCAAACTTCGGTTTCTTCTCTCTTTTTTTGTTTCTTCTTTACATTCAACATACACTAATCGTGTTCTTTACACATTAATAATATTAATAATAATAATAATAAAGTTCATTTGCAAAATCACGCTTCATCCCAAAGGCTCGAAGCGCGGTACAAAAACTAAGCTGGGAGATAATAACTAGCTGGAAAAGATGGTACACAACTTCACCCCAGAAGGTGTTTGCGAAATAGATGAGTTTTTAAATTTGTTTTGAAGGACTGCATGAGAGTACAGATTAGATTCCAAATAATGGATTACAATAAATTATTACAACAGCGGCGATGCAAGCGCTGTATTCAGCGGACCATTCAAAATTTCATTGATTCCCTCATTCCCCCCCCCCCCTCCCTCAACATAGGGAAGATAAAAATAAAATTCCCGATAACTGCACTAAATGAGGTTCTTTTTAAAAAAAACCTTCGCAAGTGCGTTTGGTGCGTAATATTTTTGTTTGCGTTTTCTAAAATTCTCGGTGAAATAAATCTGCGGTGGAAAAAGCGGGTGGGTCATTAGAATATTACTACAGCTCAAGGGCGTGAGATAAAGTGCAGTGGCCAGCCCTTGAGGGCTTTATTTGTAGGCGTGCTTTGTCAAATTTTCAGCCCCCACGCCCCCAATTCCTCGAAATAACATTTTACAAAGGATTTATAACGACAAAACTTAGTTTTTAGGGTTTATTTATTTACGTGGTTTACATTAAACATTTCTGGCAGCTATTTCAATTGGGGAAAAATTAAACTAAATCTTGAAAACATGACACTAATTATTATTGAATAATTTGACTTGACTCATTTGCGTCTATTGCCTCAGGCCTTCCAACCGCTAGTGCATGATACCCTCAAACAGTTACTCTTGTAACCAGTGAAAAATCCTCATCAACACCAGGCACAGAGACATTGCAAATCCCATCTACATTCACAGGAGCCATAATGATCAATAAATTGATCGTGGGCCCTTAATATATAGAAGAAGAAGAAGAATATTATTGCAGTTAACTGCAGCATCATTAACACCGACCTCAGACCTGGAGCATAACACAGACGTAAAAAGATATTTGTCAGCTCAAATAATTTGTTTGGTGCCTATTTGACTCCTTCCCATTATTAACAACACGAAAGTGCGTGATAGTTAAAGAGTTAGTCGAACAAGTAAAAAATGGATATCTAGCGCGACTTACTTGAGCGAAGTGGCTGTCGTACACAACAAACTCGGCGTCATAGACTCTCTGGTCCGGGTAGCTGACGCTGGGCGGCCTGTACGCGATCCGGTTGTTGTCGAGGTCGTCCTGCAGGAAGGAGTCGATCGGCTTCGCGTGGTTGTCGAGGTGGACGAGGTAGCCCTTGCCCTCTCCGAACGGCTTGGTGATGTTGAACACCAGATGGCGCTTGGACGTCTCGTAGTCCTCCGCGGAGATTACCCCGGGGACGACCGTCGAGAGTACGAACTGGTCCACGTCCATCATGTACTGGTTGATGAACGACGCGTGCGGCGGAGAGTTCTGGAACGCGCCCTTGATGTGGATCGGGAGGTAAAACCTTTCCGAGATGACGTCATCGCTGACGGCCGGGTCGAACACCTCCACGCTCAGCGGGAGGTAATCCACGTCCGGGGTCGGGGAGCGGAGGTGCTCGTAGTGAAGGTTCATGAACAGGAACTCCCGGCAGTCCTTCTTGACGGAGTCCACCACCTGGCGACGTTCGCCCATGACCACCTGCCCGGCCACGGGCCACGGGGAGAAGAACGTGGAGAATCCCACCACGCAGGAGACATTTGGGTTGGAGCCGTGCTTGAACCTCAGGGCCGAGGAGTCGATAGTGTTGGACAGGCCGTTGTACTCGGGCACCACGAGCGGTCGCAGCCCCTGGGTCAGGATGATGTCGTGGGAGGAGTTGCTGATCTTGACGCGCAGGACGACGGGCTCGGTGACCGTGACGGTGTCCGTGAATTTGTGGACCAGGAGCCGGACGCTGTCCTGCTGGAGGAGCGGGGAGCCGTTGTGGATGTACTGGACCGTCTTGGGCAGGAAGTCGCAGTCGAATATCTGAAATAGCGACAGAACAAATCATAAAATATTTGGAGAAATAATGAATGACGTAAACATCAAGGTCTTTTGCTAACACACTAACACAGCGGTTCTCAACCTTTCTAATGCCGCGACCCTTTAATACAGTTCCTCGTGTTGTGGCGACCCCCAGCCACAAAATTATTTTTCATGGCTACGCCATAACTGTAGAGCATATGTGTTTTCAGATGGTCTTAGGCGACCCCATGGGAAAGGGTCGTGCGACCCACAAAGGGGTCGCGACCCACAGGCTGAGAACCGCTGCACTAACACATAGCCAGTCAATAAATAAATAAATATAATTACTATATAGCGATACTTTAGGATATATCAGGAAAGTATGGCAAAATTGTAAAGAGAAGGCGGAAAAGAAGTTTCCTTTGGTTTCATCAATGTACAGCCAACATTGCATTGAATAACGGAATGAAGCATCTGGTCCTTACTCGGAGCCCTAATAGCGTTAAGTTATATAACAAAACAACAAGCTCTCGTGACTTCCTATAAGATAAATTGTGCCACACTTAGCATGCTGCTCGGTGTTACTGTAGTCGAGCATCTTCGAGTATTTCCTCTCGCAACGCTTGTCGGTGGTACTCTGCAACACTGTCTGTCAACGAACAACCAGGCACACCGAATATTGGAACACAGACACCTTACGAATGACTAGGGTTCTTCTTTCTGGCGTGTTATATATCTGTCTCACACATTCACCTGGTCACAATATGTCCTTACAACGATACTGTCTACACAGGAGCTACGACACACGAACTTCTCACGGCTTAATCAACTCTCACTCATTTAACGCTCTTGATCCCACACCTTGTTATACCCACACACTGGATTATTCTTCTATTCCTGTCACCCAGTGATCATTCAGACACAATACTAACACTCATGACACAACTCACGGACCCAAACAAATGTTCATACTAACAACAGTGATTCTCATACCATTGACATACACATCACATAAGTACTTTTTACAAAACAAAGAGAATTCCAAATAAGAAATATTCAAAGTGTAGAGGACAACCTGAAGGACAGTAACAGAAATGTGATGTTTTGGCCAAAACAGCCTTCGACAAAAAAAAAATCAGTTCAAAACTGAGATAAACACTCTTAGCTTGTTAACTTGTATAGATATGTGGTCTACAAGACAGAGCAAAACACACAGAGCCAAACAGTCTCAGCTTGTTGTATAAAGATTTCCAACCACGTTTTTTTTTAACGCATCACAATCAAACTTAGACAAAACTTGTACAAAAAACAAAACAACAAACTTACAAATGAAGCAATCTGAACACACGGTCAAAACTATAGTTAGATCAATGCACCAGCCTGAGTAGATAAAACAATCTGAAAATAAGATTTGAAAATTGAGTCCTAGGACTGGGGTCTTTTGATTAGGGGTACCTATGCATAGAAACCCTTTAACTTGAAGTCAACGAACCGTGAGCGTAACCACTTAATTTTGTTACGACCATCCTAACCTAACTACTCTGATGTTAAAGATTCTTTTTCATTTTTTTTTAAAGGAGTTGAATCTTTAATGACAGTTTGTAAAACTCAAAATCCTTTCCGATATGCTGAATACGAAACAAAAAATAATTAAAGAATTAACCAAGAAAATAATGCCCTTATTCAGCCTGTTCAATTATTAGCAACCCCCCCCCCTCTCTCTCTCTCTCTGTTATTATCACCGCTTATCTTTACCACCGAGTGCAATTATCCCACACATTGCAGACATAATACCATAGTTGTCAGTGCGACGTTATGTCAACTGCATACTCACTACTCGATTTCCTAATCCTTGTGGTATAGCAACTACCCGAGAAAATACCAAAGTCAAGGATTTGCAGTTCTGTGAGAGAGAAAAGTCTTGTCAATGACAGACAATGACCCCCGCGGCGGACAGAGATCAAAGACCACGTTGTTCATTGTTGGGTTACACCTGCTGGTTACGAGGCTACGCAGGAGTTACGGATTAGATAGCGGTTACAAAGCTTATAATAATGACGCAGATTTTCGTGACTTATCTAGGCGACCCGAGACATAAAAGGACTTGTAATTATTAACGCAATATTTTGTTGTGGAGGAGGTGCGAACCCTCCGCTGGCATGTAACAATGTAAGAAAGACAGAACGAGAATGAAAGTGTATAGAATGCACTGTGTTTGTATAAAGTTTAGTTTTTTTCGAGAAAAATCGCATTAAAATGTTTGAACTACCTTTATTATTATTGTCCAAAAACATATACAAATTACTCTTCGATTTATCCATTGCATACCAAAAAGCGTTTTAAAATAAAAACTAATAATCATTAAAATAACTCAAATGGTAACCAATTTAATGAGAGGGAACGTTGTTCAATCTAGCGTGAAGACAGTGGAGCAGAGTCCAATAAGCTCAAGTTTGTTTTGTTTTTTTGTTGTTGCTGTTAGAGCTGAAAGAATCTCTGATGGACTCTGTTCCCCATCATTAGCCGGCCGGGTGAGTATCGGCCCTTGACCGCCACGGGGGGGGGGGGGGGGGGGTAGGAGGGGGATAGGCGGCGATCAAAACTTCTGTTTGCCTTGTCATCTGAATCCCCCAAAAAGTTGCCGGGGTCTCTTGTTCTGGCATTGAGATGGATGGGGAATGGGAAAGGGGGTGGGGGTGGGTCCTAGTCCAGTGTCAGGATTTGTATGGCTTCATTTAGTCACGTGGTTCACGTGCCCAGTGATTAGTCCGTCTTTCCAGGACTTGGTGAGAGTCGGACGACTTCTTGATTGGTAGATTCACCGGGTCATCCTACCATAATGATAGCCCGGCACTCAGCATGGACACAATAAGTCCTCGTTAGGAGTCATAGGGGGATCTAAAAAAGATTGCACTTAGTTTCAAGCATACAGATCTTTCGTATTCAATGTTGAAGTTTTCAGTCACAAGTCAAGTAACTTGTGTGACGCCTGTCAGCAGCGGCCCCGGGACCGAACTCCTAAAGCTGAGCGCTACACCCCCCACCCCCCTTTTTTTTTTCGAACAATCAAATGCAAATCATTTATACAAACTTTATATAAATCCACCCACCCACCCCCACACACCTTGCACACACGCACGCACACAAATTTCGTTTAAATATTATACAGATACATCAAACACACAAGACAAATGTTCAAATGTTATACAAGTACATCACATAAAAAATGTCAGAATTTAAAGTCAGATGGAGTCCTAAAGCCAAACCCGAACACACATTTACATTGCTACATGTTGTTAATAAATCCCGTGCAGCCGGGGGTCTATAATTAAAATGTAATGAGGACTTTGGTCCTCTGCCCCCAGTAATACTAAAATCAACGATAGAGCTTTACCGATCTTGATGCCTCTAAATGGGGGGGGGGGGGAGTGGGGGGTGAGGGGCAACAACAAAAGGAAAACTGCAAGAGTTTTTTGTGAGGAAGAAGGAAGATGGGATCTCGACACTCGGCGCCCACAAAGATAGTGCATCAAAAGACTGGCAATGTTACCATTGGACACATTAATGTGCAGTGATCTGTCTCTCTATGTTGAGAGTTCACGTGCGCCTAACTGGCAGCAGTGAGACCTCTCGAACACTTTCGCACATCGGAGCGCCGTGAGCATGCTACAATAGCATGGAAATGAGCGCCATATAAGTACTCCAATCAATCAATCAAACAATAACAGATGTACATCACCACCCCACTACCTCCTCCACGAACCAAGGGCAGAACCCGTTTAACTGAAATACTTCTTCTTCGTCTTCTATATTTTGAGGGCTCACGGTCAATGAATTGTTCATTCTGACTCCTATGTCTTACTTTCGTCTACAGATTTTTATCTTATTTTTTTAAATAAATTTTTTTTTAAAAAAGGCAAGCCTAGGCATTTTAACAGTTTAAACACCTTAATAAATTGTTTCATGTTCATGGTTTCTTATATTTTTAGAGCCGTCGGCAATCAGGCAACTCGTCTTGGAAAGAAGTAACTTGTAACAACGGAGACTCCTGAATTATCTTCTTTTTTTCCGCGTCCACAAAGACGGTACATGCTTCTTCCGCCATAAAAATGTCTCGTTGAGTCTCATCTCGCGGAACCAGCTCACGTAAGTGACAGATCTAACCATTGCGTGAGCGTAACGTTCCGCATAGTTTACTGAGCACTCAGTAAAAAAGAAAATTAACGGCGCCCCGTCCCCCGAACTCCGCCAAACTCCTTCTGGAAAAATTCCAACCAATCTTCAAAGCTTCGCTCTTCTCCCTTCTTGTTAAAGACGTTCAGCTATATTCTAAGCCAGTGGCTCTCAGCCTTCCTAATTGCCGCGACCCCTTTAATACACCTCCTCGCGTTGTGGCGACCCCCCGGCAACAAAATTATTTTTTGTTTCTACTTCATAACTGTAGAGTACATGTGTTTTCAGATGCTCTTAGGCGACCCCCCCCCCCCCCGTGGAAAGGGTTGCGTGAACCCCAAAGGAGTCGCGACCCACAGGTTGAGAATCGCTGTTCTAAGCCAATGTAACCAATAATTTAAAGTTACCAGAATCCCCCTGGCATGAATTTAAGTGGGAATAATAATTTTTCCGGGACATACACATTTTTATTCCAAACAGAATGCAAAGAAAGATTCCACTCCCACTCAAATTATTTTTAAAAAGAAGAACAAAAAAACAAAAAACAACAACCCAACAAACAAAAAAAAAAAAAAAACAACAACCCAACAAACAAAAAAAAACCAAAAAAACAACCCAACAAACAAAACAAAAAAACAACCCAACAAACAAAAAAAAAAACAAAAAAACAACCCAACAAACAAAAAAAAAAAAAAAAAAACAACCCAACAAACAAAAAAAAAAACAAAAAAACAACCCAACAAACAAAAAAAAAACAAAAAAACAACCCAACAAACAAAAAAAAACAAAAAAAAACAACCCAACAAACAAAAAAAAACAACAAAAAAACAACCCAACAAACAAAAAAAGAAAAAAGTAACAACTCTGTAACTATGATATTTGATATTAATTTGCAGTTGGTCCAAGGTTAACGAGTCCCATCCACCAGTGGTGCTGGTGATGTTTTTGCTTGACTAGGCTTTGGTGGGGGTTGAACTTGAGATATTTGCCGGGGTTAGACCACCCGGCCACCCAGCTCCAAGTATGGACACCTAGATATAAATAGTGAGGAATTGGCGGCCATATTGTATTGATGTTGAGTAAAGAAAGGGGTGGGGAAGATTTTTATCTCGTGCCACTGTCTAAGAGAAATGGATGCATTACGACTGAACTGTGTTTAATCATTATATCATTACTCACCAGATGTGAACCTCATTCTGTGTAGTGTGAACCTCACCCTGAGTAGTGTCAACCTCACCCTGAGTAGTGTGAACCTCACCATGTGTAGTGTGATCCTCACTCTGTGTAGTGTGATCCTTATTCTGTGTAGTGTGATCCTTATTCTGTGTAGTGTGATCCTTATTCTGTGTAGTGTGATCCTTATTCTGTGTAGTGTGATCCTTATTCTGTGTAGTGTGATCCTTATTCTGTGTAGTGTGATCCTTATTCTGTGTAGTGTGATCCTTATTCTGTGTAATGTGAACCTTATTCCGTGTAGTGTGATCCTTATTCTGTGTAATGTGAACCTTATTCCGTGTAGTGTGATCCTTATTCTGTGTAGTGTGATCCTTATTCCGTGTAGTGTGATCCTCATTCCGTGTAGTTTTTGTTTTTTGTTTTATACAATTGATAAGTGAATTCTTGGACTTAGCATTATTACCGTAGTGAGAAATAGTTAGTAGTTTACCCGCAAACTCAGGGGTGGGCAAACTACGGACAGCGGGCCACATGCGGCCCGGTAACTGATATTATGCAGCCATCGAAGGCATTTAGAAATCAAAATATTAAAAAAAAATATTTTGTTGAATTTTACAGAATTTCATGTACCGTTATGATTGCTCTTTTTATCAAATTTCTTTCTAATTTTCTTTTTTTTTAAACAGTCCTTAACTTTTGTCATCTACAAAATATCAGGAAATGTGTAGACAGACAATTCAATAGCTCCATGGCCAGACAGATAGTTGCGTTCTATGTTTAACCATTCAGGGTTTTCAATAGATTCTTTGCCAGACATGTAATTCCTTTCATCTTTAACCAAACAGACATCGTGTGGATCAATAGCCATGCAGCTAATGCAATATATCTACATAGTCAGTCATACAATCCAGTACATCTTTAGCCAGACATACAACTCAATAGATCTGTAGCCAGTCATACAAGCCAATAAATCTGTAGCTATCCATAAACTCAATAGATCTTTAGCCATGCATACAACGCAATAGATATGTAGGGTAATAATGGGGGAGACTGCAATCAGGACAGCACAATAGGAAATTAGTAAAAGGTTTGCTGCCCTTCTGGAGACTACTTCTAAGCTAAGTGCTACATTATAATTTTTTGATAATTTAAAAAAAAAATTAATTTGTTTTTCTGTTTGTTCGCTGATGAAGGCTTCCTGCCGACACGTTCGTTGTTCTGTTCCGTTCCTTTTATCAGGTTTAACCTTACTGTGTTTTACTAATTTCCAATAGATCTGTAGACAGTCAATCTAGAAAAAAAAATCTGAGTGACAGTCAAACCGAAACTCTTCTGGCAGGCAACTTCCTAAAAGACACGCAGTCCGTGAGCCACAGCACTGAGCACTCGACGCGATCATCTCACTGACTATCAGCCACAGCACAGAGCAACTCACAGTCCATTAGCCACAGCACCGAGCACAGAAAGGGATCCCCTCACAGCCCATCAGCCACAGCACCGTGCACCTCACAGCCCATCAGCCACAGCATCGAGCACCTCACAGCTCGTCAGCCACAGCACCGTGCACCTCACAGTCCGTCAGCTACAGCACCGTGCACCTCACAGCCCGTCAGCCACAGCACCGTGCACATCACAGCCCGTCAGCCACAGCATCGAGCACATAAAGGGATCCCCTCACAGCTCGTCAGCCACAGCACCGTGCACCTCACAGCCCGTCAGCCACAGCACCGTGCACCTCACAGCCCGTCAGCCACAGCACCGAGCACATAAAGGGATCCCCTCACAGCTCGTCAGCCACAGCACCGTGCACCTCACAGACCCGTGAGCCACAGCATCGAGCACTCGAAGAGATCAACTCACGGCCTATCACCTCACATCCACTCAACACCAGAAAAGAATCCCTGTCCTGGCATTCCCCGGGCCGCGCTCTGTTATCTAAAACTTGCAGGGGCTGAGTGATAAGCCGCCACTGGCCGGAAGTGAATATGGCGCATTAGATTATCTCTCCTCTCTGCCCCCCCCCCTCCCTCTCCCAAAGCAAATTTTACCCAATAATCCGTAAAGCGTATTCACTGCCACAAATGTGTTCTGGGAAAGGGTGGTTTGAGAGAAGGGGGGGGGGGGCATTTAAATTACACAAGAAACAATACAGAATTAACATATAAAGACTAGCTAAAGCCCGCCAAACTTTGAGTGCTGCGGTGCGTCAACTTCCCTTCTGCTTACGTTACCTGATAAAACATGCAGTGATAACTAGATTAATATGATTTACTAATTAGGGCATACTACTCCCCCACCCAACGTTCCCCGTCAGTACGCCACCGTCCCATGAACTATATCAATATTCTAATATCTCAACTTTTTTTTTTAACACCGTAGATTTATAACACCATACTAAAATTGATACTATCTCCGTAAAACAAATCAAACTATTACTCAACAAGCGCACTGATGTATTTGTTTTAAGAACCTCATTAAACGCAGTTATCAGGAATTTTATCTCCCCTTTTATCTTCCCTTTGAAAAAACAGGGAAAAACTATGTTCGGGGGTTGGGGCAGACAATTTTGAAACACTATGTTATTATCGGCAACGAGTCTATTTGCCAAATTTCAGCTCGGTAGGTTGACGGGAAGTGGGTCAGTTAGCCGTCCGAAAATCTTTACCAGCTATAGAAACACACGAACAAAAGCGGAGTTAATATAAAGGATTTTTTAAAAAAACAAACAAATAATTGATTCCACAGAGGATGACTTGAAGTATTCACAATCGAAAACAAAGTCTCCTAAAAGATGTTGATACGATTAATTCAGGGTTTGCTTTCTGTCTGATTCGTACTGCTTTCTGTCTGATTCGTACTGCCTTCTGCCTGATTCGTACTACTTTCTGTCTGATTCGTACTGCTTTCTGTCTGATTCGTACTGATTTGCTTCAAAAATGATTCTGATGATAGCGTTTCTTGAACCGCTTGAAAAAACAAAAAAGGTCACATCAAAGGAGGGGCCCGTACCGTAAAGGGCTTGGTTAATGATCACGAAAAATTGGGGAGCACTATGGAAATCCTTAAGAAAATATTTTTGTTATACTTTAAAAGTTGTCCATTTAAAATGGGTCAATAAACTCCAGATATTTCGTCTTTGCAATTGTTAAAAATTGTTTCCTAGCGAAATGACGTGAATATTATTAAATTTAAATTCGGAAGCATGTCCACTAAGCTTGACATGGATCCATCAATCAAGCAGAACTCTATATGTGTAATTGTATTCATGTAGCCTACAAAGGGAGACAATACACTCGGGCCCCCGGCCCCCATATGAGTCATTTGATGAGTTTTTAGCAGTATAATATACGTCAGTGGGCATTTTCTATTTAAACTGTCCATGGAATGTCTATGGCGTTGTCTTTTTTCTGTCGATGAAATTACTGAATCATTTGTTCATAAAAGTACTGAAACATTTGGTCATGAAATGACTGAATTGCCTGTTCATAAAATTACTGAATCATGATGATCTGTGTGTTGATGAAATGTTCGTGCATGAAATATTTTGTCTATGCGGTGGTGTCTCTGAAGTGGTGTGTATAAAGAGGTGTCTAAGAGGTGGCTTCTATGAAGTGTTGTCTCTGAAATGGTGTCTTTGAAATGGTGTCTATGAATTGGCATCTGTGAAGTGGTGTCTATGCAGTGGTGTCGATACAGTGGTGTCCATGAAGTAGCGTCTCTTAAGTGTCTTGTAACCATTGACGCTGTAATTGTTCCCCACCCCCTTCAATCAATCACACTTGACATTGCGGTCACATTGTCAGAAGCGCCGCCCCCTCCCCACCCATAATCCAATGCTCAAATCCAGGCAGGTTATAATTATCCTTGTCACAACAAACTCCCCTTGGAACGAAAACACGATTATAATTAGATTATGTCATTCAACGGGGGATTTGGGGGTGGGAGGGGGGTGTCTTATACACTCGGTGTGCTCTCTCGCGCGGTTAGATCTGGTGGAAAATTAGCAGAATAGAAAACTTGATCAGGGTCTCGGCGGGTGGATACCAACGAGGTGGTGCGGTTTAGGGAGATCCGAGTAAATTGTTGGGAGACCAGGTGTGTGGGCCAGTCAGGAATTCTCGAGGTTTGCTTCACCCATTCCCTCTCCCCCCCCCCCCCCTTTTTCCTACATCTAAAGTGGAGCCAATAAATTGGATGCTTTATAAAATGAAAAATCAATGACAATTTCGACCCGGGTAATTCTGATTAAAATAGTTCATGAACACCATAATTATATGTCAAGCTTTCATATGAAATATCATTGAACGGATTTGCGTTTCCCTAGTAAATACGGGTAACATGGGACCATTAAATGTTATACAATAATAGGGTCTTGAGAAGGTCGTCCAGTCCTAAAGAAGTATCGCGTGTATTTCGAATTGAAGAGCAAGCTGTCAGGATGACCCCCGAACTTTAAACCCCACTGATAATGCCCAAGAATTTCACGGTATTCAAGAATGTAGAATTATTGTTTACACTAACAAATCAGTCATGGGACCTTTTTTATGTAGACACATGTTCAAATAGAATAACCAACTGTGTGATATAACGGGATTTAAGAACGGAGGACAAAAGCAAGTAATTATAGTAGTAAAAACAAATTAAAGTAAAGTGGGTAAGCAAATGAATGTTTAGAGATAGCTTAAACGATTGCGCTCTTTGGTGGCAATCACTGCGTGGTGCTTAAATCTGAATGGGAGCGGTTGCCATCACGTTAAAAAGTTTGAGAACCGCCTGATTACACCATAGGCGTTTGCATGAATGGTCCACAGACCGACTTGGTTACAGATACCAGCGAAATGCACCTGCGGCACCCCTGGGTGGATGGATTTAAAGAAACAAGGGCAATAAGCATGCACAGCCAGGATTGTCCCACCCTGTTCAGCCCCCCAAAGGTTTCTATATACCCCTCATTTCCGTGAATTATTATTTCCGCATTTTCCCCCGCTATTCCGCACATTTGGCGCCCATTTCTGCATCCTTTTGACCAAAATAATGTCCACGTTTTCAGTGCGTTTCACTCCAGGGTTTGACCTTTGGGAGGAAAAAAAACAACAACCCACCAATAACACGAGACAAATCCAACTCGGTGGGCTGGCAATGTTTAGCTGTAGAGTTTTAGGGTTAAAAACGAATGAACAATATTTGAAATAAGAGCCGGTATGTTCGGCTGTAAAATTCAAGACGGAATAACGCAAGAGAGTTCACTGTGGGAGGCGACGCGGTTTGTGTTTTTGATTATTTCTTTACGATCTGAGCCGTGGGAAAGGTGCACATCTTTAATACCCCCCACGAACGAGCAAAATGGAAGCGCAGAGACAGAGAGATTAAGATTTTGTTATACCTTGGTTTGATCTGGGTTTTTTTGTTGTTTATGGACTAAAAAAAAAAAAGAGAAGAAAATCTTAATTTTTCAACACGCCATTGATTCGTATCGGATCGGTTAAAATTGCTACAGTCTGCGGCATGAGAGGAAGGTCACGACTAGTCGGACACGAACTTTGGTGTCAGGCTGGGAAGAAAGAATCACGAGACGTTGACCAGCCATTGCGGACAAGGGGACAGGGAAGATGGTGATAAATATTATCAAAGATACTGGCAATTAGTGGCCGGTATTTTGTGACAAACCAGGAACGCCAACTTTAATATATTATTAGGACATGATCTCAGTTGACAAGGAGAATTGATAAAAAGACAGATCTATGTTTGGTTAAAATGTTTGAATCAAAATTAGCGGAACTGTCGAAAGCGCGATCATGCATTTTCATAATTTGAATATGTCATGTAACTATTTTTGGTCAAGACGCACTGTCGAAGGGAAAAAAAAACAAACGATTTGAGACAGAACAACCTTTCCGAGAGAGGGTACTGACCTCTCATCATGTCCAATTAACTTTACCCCCCAGCAGGTGTCCGCCAATCAAAACACAGGGCCAGAAGTTCACGCACGTCGATCAATGACCAGGGGCTATAGGCATGAGGGAATGCCGTCATCATAGCCTTCCCCCCTCCCGCCAGAATGGCGCATTTGGTGTTACCGGTGACAACTCTCCACCGCCACTACTCATGGTTAAGCCAGGTCCCACCATTGAGAGACCCATGCCTCCATGACACTTGTTCATTCTGACGGCCACAGCGCGACAAGAGCTTACCGTCGAGCACTTGACCCTTAAATATTGACGCAGCGGGCGTTAAGACCATAATACCTGGATTATGGACATCAGGAGTGTCCTTTTTTTTACGCTGTCATCTCCTCGGGGACATAATTTCGCTGGTGTTTTTTTTTATACCACTGTTTGTTTTCTCTCACAAAATTCATTTCATCAACACTAGCGTTGATTGGGTCTAATGGCGATGATATGGTCTATTCGCCATGATTTGACTGTTGTCATGATTTGGTCTATTAGCCATGATTTGGTCTATTGACCATGATTTGGTCTATTGGCCATGATTTGGTCTATTGGCCATGATTTGGCCTATTAGACATGATTTGATCTATGAGAGATGATTCGGTCTGATTGCCATAATTGGGTCTATTGGCCATGATTTCATATGTTGGCAATGATTTGGTCGAATGGCCATGATTGATCTATTGACCATTATTGGGTCTATTGGCCTTCATTTGGCCTATTGGCCATGATTTAATCAATGACAGATAATTCGGTCTGATGGCCATGATTTAGTCTCTTGGCAATGATTTGGTCTGTTGGCCATGACTTGGCCTATTGGCCATGATTTAGTCAATTGGCCATGCTATGGTCTATGAGAGATGATTCGGTCTGATGAGAGATGCTTCGGTCTGATGGTCATGATTTAGTCTAATGGCCATGATTTGTTCCATGAGTGATGAATCGGCCTGATGACGATGATTTGGTCTATTGGCCATGAGTTAATCTATTGGATATGATTTAGTCTATTGGCCATGATTTTAGTCTATATGCGAAGATACGGTCTAAGGGCGATGATTTGGACTAACTTCCTTTTGACATCATAGGAAAGGTCCCAACGCCTGTAAGATATTTATCTGCACACCGCAATAAGATGCCCTCGCGATCACGAGAACTTGCAGTTCATGCCAAACTCTTCATAGCTATACTATTAATTGGTTTGAAAAACTTTATGTATGGGCTAGTTATAAGCAAAATATTATTAGACGGCTCTCAAATTGAGGCCATGAACGTATTTTGAGAAGGTATTCTTTACATTGTTTCACGGTCATTACAAAAATATATCATAAAGTATATGTTATATATGGCCTAGTACAGCGTATGTTATATATGGCCTAGTACAGCGTATGTTATATATGGCCTAGTACAGCGTATGTTATATATGACCTAGTACAGCGTATGTTATATATGGCCTAGTACAGCGTATGTTATATATGACCTAGTACAGCGTATATTATATATAGCCTAGTACAGCGTATGTTATATATGGCCGAGTACAACGTATGTTATATATGACCTAGTACAGCGTATGTTATATATGACCTAGTACAGCGTATGTTATATATGACCTAGTACAGCGTATGTTATATATGACCTAGTACAGCGTATGTTATATATGGCCTAGTACAACGTATGTTATATATGGCCTAGTACAGCGTATGTTATATATGACCTAGTACAGCGTATGTTATATATGGCCGAGTACAACGTATGTTATATATGACCTAGTACAGCGTATTTTATATATGACCTAGTACAGCGTATGTTATATATGACCTAGTACAGCGTATGTTATATATGACCTAGTACAGCGTATGTTATATATGGCCTAGTACAACGTATGTTATATATGGCCTAGTACAGCGTATGTTATATATGGCCTAGTACAGCGTATGTTATATATGACCTAGTACAGCGTATGTTATATATGACCTAGTACAACGTATGTTATATATGGCCTAGTACAGCGTATGTTATATATAACCTAGTACAGCGTATGTTATATATGACCTAGTACAGCGTATGTTATATATGACCTAGTACAACGTATGTTATATATGGCCTAGTACAGCGTATGTTATATATGACCTAGTACAACGTATGTTATATATGGCCTAGTACAGCGTATGTTATATATGGCCTAGTACAACGTATGTTATATATGGCCTAGTACAGCGTATGTTATATATGACCTAGTACAACGTATGTTATATATGGCCTAGTACAGCGTATGTTATATATGGCCTAGTACAGCGTATGTTATATATGGCCTAGTACAGCGTATGTTATATATGGCCTAGTACAGCGTATGTTATATATGGCCTAGTACAGCGTATGTTATATATGGCCTAGTACAGCGTATGTTATATATGGCCTAGTACAGCGTATGTTATATATGGCCTAGTACAGCGTATGTTATATATGGCCTAGTACAGCGTATGTTATATATGGCCTAGTACAGCGTATGTTATATATGGCCTAGTACAGCGTATGTTATATATGGCCTAGTACAGCGTATGTTATATATGGCCTAGTACAGCGTATGTTATATATGGCCTAGTACAGCGTATGTTATATATGACCTAGTACAACGTATGTTATATATGGCCTAGTACAGCGTATGTTATATATAACCTAGTACAGCGTAGGGTTTAATTTTAAGCTCCAAAAACAAAGTTAATTTTAGCCACCACCGCTTACCCTGGTCTCGTTGGTTTGATCCGGGGGGGGGGGGGGTGGTGGGGCGGGCAGTGCAAATGACAACACACTGACTCGGTCCTGGCTAGTGAAGAGTTTGTTCGCATTCGAATGCGTTCCATTTGCTCTAAAAAATGCCAACAGATGACGCAATTTCTAGATTTTCTCTGCTAGAACGTTCGGATATAATTCTTATATTATAAAGCACGCCGGGTTTCTTAGCTGACTCAGACAGACTTACCGAGACTCACTAAGAGATAGGTAGACATACGTGACAATAAGGTTATGGTGTGTATACATTCATACTTCTATTTTGAGGATTGTACCTTTTTTTTCCAACTTGATACAGTTTTGTTTCTGTACTCAAATTTGTAAAAAAATATATCTTTATAATTAAATTTTAGTATCACTGGCTTTGTATCAGATTTCTTTACATACTGTTAGATCAGTCTTTTGTTATGTATTGTTCTGTCAATGAGCCAACTATTATCACAGTATACAATAGGCAAATATTAAAAGTATTGGCCTTCCTCTTTCCTCGCTAAATTTTAGTGTACAAATATTTCGTTAGACGAAGATTTAAATAAAGATACGCACCTGTCTAGATATTATCAGTTTGTGATTATTTTTGTTGCAACCACCTTGTTTAATAATTTATGTAATTTTTCCCCAAGAATCCCCTCCCCCAAACATTTTAATTTGTCGAATATCATCTTCATCATCATCGGTGGTGGTACAGCCCATCTAGGGTCCTGGCCTGCTCCTCCACAATCCTTCATTCAGACATCATTATCAGTGGTACAGCCCATGTAGGGTCCTGGCTTGCTCCTCCAAAATATTTCATTCAGACATCATCATCAGCGGTGCTACAGCCCATGTAGGTGCCTGGCCTGCTCCACCACATCCTTATACTCGGGTGTACAAAAATTATTAATTTAATCACTGACGATATGAAGACAAAGTGGACACATTTGGTTTATAACGAAGCAAACTCGGAATAAGAATCAAGCGATGCCAAATGCCCTTTTTATGTCCGGACATTTGTATCATAAATTGTTTCCGGAATCTGATTTTATTATAATTTTTATTTTTAAATCCAACCATATGACTTCGCAACCCTGGAAAGATTTGATTACGTTTAAAAAGAAAAAATACTTAAATGAAATTCCTGCCCTAGAAAAGCCCTGGATTATGTGGATGTTCTGTGTACAAAAGACATCGCTAAACAATCCCTGACAAGTTTGATCCAGTCGTCCCTCAAGTATTCTTCGCCCACCGTGTTCTGAGGGCGACATCAACTTGTACGAAGTTGTGAGAGCCCGAGATAAGAAGAGCCTGGGGAGAGGGCATTTCTTGATTGACAAGTTGGGCTACCGTGCCCACGAGAGGGAAAAATGGGGGGGGGGGGGCAGAAGACCAGAGACCGGGCTTACCGATGGTTACACGTTACGCAGGTGCGTGGGTCACGTGACCTAAAAAAACACCAGAATGCTCATCATCGCGGGGGCATTTGGGTCCCCTTCTCTGGGAAATGTGTTATCGTTCATGATTTTCCGCAAGAGGGCGGAGGTTACGTGGTGCTGCAGAGGTTCGAAAATGTACGATGGGGACGTAATCCCTCACGCATTGAACCCACTCACCCATTAGATGACTTCCCCCTTTTTTATGATCTTCCGTTAGCCTATAATAATTTGTTTAAATTATTTTTATTTTTTTTGTGTTGTACTACATTTTATGATCATACGTCACTTCCTCTACGCTCGCGATGTGAATGGTGTAACGTTTCGGTCACCCGGCCTCAAAACAATTTCATAACACGTCTCCATTCCCAGGCACAGAAGCACGCTAGGCTGTGGATACATTATGGATTAGACTCTACACCAGGTGGCATGAAACATTTCTGTTCCAGGGATTTCTTGGCCAGTCGGATGAACGCATCCGACCACTTCTAACAATCTAGTTTTCAAATGCATTTGATGAAAGTAAAAAATAAATAAATATAAAATTCAGCTCACGGCTCGCCCGAACCTGTCCATTGACACCTCTTCCCACATCACCACCCCACCCACTTGAAAAAAAGCAACAAAAAAAAACAAACAACAACAACACCTTAAGAAGTTACAACACCAACAAAATGTGTACTTTTTGTTATTTGCAATAGTCAATATCTCACATAGTGGTCAACGAATGTTTACATAATATTAACTATTAAAAAAGGCAAAAATCGAATATATGAATTCAACAAACAAAAACTTTGGAAATGAGTAAAACACACATTTCCTTTCATTCATCTGAGTAAAGGTAATATTAAAAAAAAATCACTACTTAAGGACTCTGCAGTTTATGCTTTGAGACTCAACTTTACACACTTGTTAGCTTATAAGCCAGCGAGTGAGAGCGCAAAGTCTTACCAGACGCGCAAAACATAAAGACAACGTGCGGTTGAATAGACAACAAAGATTATACTTAACAGCTTCACGTGCGCTGTCATGTTTGACAACCAACCAGACTCAACGAGCCTTAATTGATACTCTGGTATTGATAGGCGTAGAAAGAAACAGCGGGGGGAAAAAATAGGAGATACTCGAACCTCCACAATACTAGGAACGTGAATGCGAATTTACAGCCGCGATTAACATTTCGTAGGAGTCTTTGTAGTCACTTGTGTGTGTGCGTGTGTGTGTTGTGTTGATATTATGTGTATGTGTTTCGTGTGTATATACGTGTGCCTATCGTTTGTGTATGTGTGAGCGTTCAGTGTGGTGGTGTGTGTGGCTTTGGTGTGTTTATGCATGTGTGTTTCGTTTGTGTCCATATGCGAGAAAAGATCTTGATTGAAAGCTATTTTCAAAACAATTTTGACAATTTAAGTCAATTTAAGACAATTTAAGACAACTTAGACAATTTTAGACAGTTTAGGCAAATTAAGACAATTTAAGATAATTTAGACAATTTAGACAATTTAGACAATTTAAGACAATTTAGACAATTGAAGACAGTTAACCAAAGTTCATTAAAATATACTTTTTGTTTAGTAACAAAGTATATCAAACTTGACATGGGAAAGGTAGGTATAACATAAAGCTTTTTGATGGCATTGAGTTTTTTAAGGCCAAATCATTTCATGACGTAGTCTTACGTTCGAGGCTATCGGTTGAAAACTTGATCATTAAAAACATCAATTCATAATCTGATTGGTCAAAGGAAAATGTGATCGGTCATGCCAAATTTCAGCTATCGAAAAGAAAACTTTGCATAAATATAGTTGAAAATCTCTTATTTTGGCAGAGGACATTGAAGACTTTTAACATTAAGAGAACTTTGTTAAAAGTTTTGCTGTTGTTGTTGTTGTTGTTTAAGTGTAGATGTAGTTTTAATATCAAAGCTACAACTGCGGTCGTTTCTTATATGGCTTTTAAAATATGGGACTGTAGACTTTAGGATCTGGTCTAAGGTCCAACGCTTTCGTTACAGTAGTAGTCGAGAAATATTTAATTTTGAATGAAAAACAAAATATTTACTTTAAACCTAAATAAAAACACCCGAAGCGAACGCCACGCTTCGGAGTCACCGGGCCTCCGGATTCTGGAGTCGCGCGTAGAGGATATCTCCGACGTCATCAGCCCCTACATTCAAGATTGCGCTGGCGTTAGCCAAAAGTTTACATTTTCAGGGCTCCTCCAGCGTGTCATAAGTAGCGTCTTTTCTCGTCTCGTGTGGCGCGGGAGGAGAGAACCCGACCCTCAAACAGACAGACTATGTCAAAACAAGACTCCAGACGTTGCTTTGACGGAGGGGAGGAGGGAAAAGAGAGGGGGGGATTTTGGTTATCATGGGGTAATAATGGAGGGGTTTGTTGTTTTTCTAACGGGCGCTTACATAGGAGGTTCTGTGGTGATCAATGGTACGCCAGGCTGGGAGGGGTGGAGGTTGTTGTTTCGTTATTGAAATGTATTTTGCTAGTTGTTTTTTTAAAATTTTAAATCAGCATTCAAAGTGACCCCAACACCACCACCACCGCCAACAATATCCGCTTTCAAAGTGACCCCAACACCACCACCCCCGCCCAAAATATCAGCTTTCAAAGTGGCCCCCAAAACCACCACACCCGCACAAAATATCAGCATTCAAAGTGGCCCCCAACACCACCACCCCCGCCCAAAATATCAGCTTTCAAAGTGGCCCCCAAAACCACCACCCCCGCCCAAAATATTAGCATTCAAAGTGGCCCCAAACACCACCACACCCGCCCAAAATATCAGCTTTCAAAGTGGCCCCCAAAACCACCACCCCCGCCCAAAATATTAGCATTCAAAGTGGCCCCAAACACCACCACACCCGCCCAAAATATCAGCATTCAAAGTGGCCCCAACACCCTACACCCCCGCACAAAATATCAGCTTTCAAAGTGGCCCCCAACACCACCACCATCGCCCAAAATATCAGCATTAAAAGTGTCCCCCAACACCACTACCACCGCCCAAAATATCAGCTTTCAAAGTGGCCCCCAACACCACCATCACCGCCCAAAATATCAGCTTTCAAAGTGACCCCAACACCACCCTCCGCCCAAAATATCAGCATTCAAAGTGACCCCAAAGCCACCACCCCCGCCCAAAATATCAGCATTCAAAGTGGCCCCCAACACTACACCACCCAAAAGTCTGTGTGTGTGTGGGGGGGGGGGGGTTGGAGTGACTCTCTTTGTAAATAAATTTGTAGGTTTGACGGTTGATGACCTGCAAGATGTTCGGTGCATTCTACAGATCGTTAACACGGACGATGCTACGATCATTCCGACTACGAAGGAATAAGTCATACAATTTAAATCGGATTCATCTAACGTTTATTCTATCCGACTACTCGTGGAAAGGAATCGATGCAATTTATTTTTAAAAAATCCTATTCCATCCACTAGGGAGGTCTGAATTTACTCATTTCCAATCTCTCAATCTGGAGAGAGTTAGTACAAACGCATCCTTTAGAACAAGATCGCGCTGGTTCCTGCTTATAGAGGAACGCACCCCCCCCCCCGAGAAAACTCGGGGGCGCCCAGTGGGGTTTACCTCTTCGTGGCGTGGCGGACTAGTAGGAGGGCATTGCTCTTAAGAGGCTAAAAACCACGGCCGACCGCATGACTCCCAACGCAACGGGAGTAGTAAAGTCGTAACATGATTATTTGTTGCCGTCGATGGATATGAGGCTTGGGTGGCGGACAAAACCCATGCCGATGATTTTAGCTACAAGGCCTTGAGAAAGCCGCTCCTAGGCAACCGTTTCGTCCCAGCTTTCCGTGTCGACCGAAAGACTCCCTTGGCGGTGCGTAGCGGTAACGCAACACCTTCCCTCCGGAGTTTAAGCAAACCCGCTCACACGTTAGGGAGAGTGGACTGCGAACGCTTTAAATGCAGCAATCTCGGTCGACCAAACGTCCCTCAAGCCAGTGGGGAGCTTTCCGGCGTGCCACCACACGGTCTCTCCCAGGCCCGGCGTCTGGTCGGTGTGGCGGTTTACCAGGGGGGGGGGAGAGGATTAAGAGCTCGCGCTCGACGGCCCACCGACGTCATTTCCCATGTGACATTTTCAGAAAAGATCGCATTGCCAGCTGAGAAGGAGGCGAAAAAACTACAACAAAAAAAAAAAAAACGTTGGAAGCAACATTATAAAATAAGAAGGTACTTAACTGGCAAGATAGCATCCCCGATTCCTTTGTTATGTTTATTTATTTTTTTCCAGACTAAAAAGTACGCATAGAAAGATCCTTCAAAACTATTATCAAAGGGTAGAAGTGTTTTTGGCGTGATAGTCTGATCTCCCTGTTTCATTTCTGATTGCCTGTTATGTTCGTTTTAAATGTTACTGTTGAAGTTTTTTGGGTTTTTTAAATTTAAAATATAAATAATTTTAAGAAATCTGCTTGGAGCAGCTTAAGCTGTGATCATGCACATCCATAATTCTGAATAATATCATTGCAATAAAATGTGTACAGGGGGGTTAAGGAGTGTCTAGTTAACATTTTGATCGCCAGTGATGCTTGTCCCTTAATTATTGAAATCACGAACTAAGTTTTTTTTAAAATATGGCTGTGTGCGAAATAATTTAAAAAAAAATTATTAAAAGCATGATTATAAAGTTAATTGTTTTAAATTCTAAAAATTTATGATCTGACGATAGAGATCTGTTGGCGGGTTACGTGAAGTACATCTTCACGTGAAAGGCCGCTGTCCTGCTGTCCTATTGGGTTACATTTTAACTACAACACCCCTGCTCTATTCTTTTGGCGTAACACATTTTCTCTTCTTAATTTTGTTTTCCATTTTGGTAACACCCCCCCCCTTTTTTTCCCCCGTTTTAAGAGTTTTACTTACTGATAAAGGAAAAGACCTCTATCCCCCCCCCCTCGCCCGCCCCAACTCTACGTTCCTTGAGCTTTGAAACATAAGGAGAAACCACGGGGATCTTTAAACATAAATTTGTTGTGACAACTTTTATGGTTCACAAACCCTCACTTAACATCTGGGGAACAGTTAATTCGGAAATAAATATATTTACAACAAAAAAAAAAAAAAAAAAAAAAAAAAAAGAAAGAGGAAAAAAACCCACTTTTTAGCATTTGTTTTTCTTGTTTTTTTTTTTTTTTTTAATTTTAAATTTTGCTGAAGATTTACATGTTCTCAGCCCAAGTAGCGTATATTTAGCAACGTTCCCATCTCGCTGATGCAATGTTCCCACCAGCTCTTGCAGCGTTCAAGCGGTGCGAATGAAATGGTGAGGCTGTGGCCAGTGCCGGATTTACGTGTACGCTAAATAGGCCACAGCTTAGGGCCTCACAATCTGCCAGCTGTAGATTTTTAAGTTTTCTTTGACCACCTCATGTAATTTCAAGCGGTAGGGGGCCTCTGGACTTTGTACAGCTTGGGGCCTCAGCAGGTCTAAATTCGGCCCTGGCTGTGGTATGTGAATGTAATCTGGCACGGAATATCTTGGTTACGATTATGTATATGTGTATTCATTTACCTCAATCTCAACATTCCCTTGGATCTTAACATTCCCATGGATCTTAACATTCACCCCAATCTCAACATTGCCATTGATCTTAACATTCCCATGGATCTTAATATTCACCCCAATCTCAACATTCCCATTGATCTTAACATTCACCCCAATCTCAACATTGCCATTGATCTTAACATTCCCATGGATCTTAACATTCACCCCAATCTCAACATTCCCATTGATCTTAACATTCACCCCAATCTCAACATTGCCATTGATCTCAACATTCCCATGGATCTTAACATTCACCCCAATCTCAACATTGCCATTGATCTCAACATTCCCATGGATCTTAACATTCACCCCAATCTCAACATTGCCATTGATCTCAACATTCCCATTGATCTTAACATTCACCCCAATCTCAACATTGCCATTGATCTCAACATTCCCATGGATCTTAACATTCACCTCAATCTCAACATTGCCATTAATCTTAACATTCCCATGGATCTTAACATTCACCCCAATCTCAACATTCCCATTGATCTTAACATTCACCCCAATCTCAACATTGCCATTGATCTCAACATTCCCATTGATCTTAACATTCACCCCAATCTCAACATTGCCATTGATCTCAACATTCCCATGGATCTTAACATTCACCTCAATCTCAACATTGCCATTGATCTCAACATTCCCATGGATCTTAACATTCACCCCAATCTCAACATTGCCATTGATCTCAACATTCCCATGGATCTTAACATTCACCCCAATCTCAACATTGCCATTGATCTCAACATTCCCATGGATCTTAACATTCACCCCAATCTCAACATTGCCATTGATCTCAACATTCCCATGGATCTTAACATTCACCCCAATCTCAACATTGCCATTGATCTCAACATTCCCATGGATCTTAACATTCACCTCAATCTCAACATTGCCATTGATCTCAACATTCCCATGGATCTTAACATTCACCCCAATCTCAACATTGCCATTGATCTCAACATTCCCATGGATCTTAACATTCACCCCAATCTCAACATTGCCATTGATCTCAACATTCCCATGGATCTTAACATTCACCCCAATCTCAACATTGCCATTGATCTCAACATTCCCATGGATCTTAACATTCACCCCAATCTCAACATTGCCATTGATCTCAACATTCCCATGGATCTTAACATTCACCTCAATCTCAACATTGCCATTGATCTCAACATTCCCATGGATCTTAACATTCACCCCAATCTCAACATTGCCATTGATCTCAACATTCCCATGGATCTTAACATTCACCTCAATCTCAACATTGCCATTGATCTCAACATTCCCATGGATCTTAACATTCACCTCAATCTTAACATTCAACTGAAGTTGTAGGAGAGAGTAATTAAAAAAAAACAATTAAAAAAAAATCGCACTTTATAACACTATTGCTCAAAATCTGACTCCATTTACCTGGGGGGGGGGGGGGGCTTTGCTCACGGAGCAAACCGTTAGGTAGGCGAGACTCACGCGCTAAGTGCAGCAGGTACGGGGGGAATGTTAACTCTCTCGCGTGGAGCATCGGCGAGTGTTTTCTTTTAATACCGTGTCTTCTTGGATAGCAAAGTCAGCTGGACGTCTAATATGTACCAGGTTTCAGAGACTTGGGGGGGGGGGGGGGGGGAACGGTTAGTTATTTTTGTGTTTTATTTTGGGAGGGGCGGAGGGGGGGGCAGAGGGTTCGGGTCAGGGGTAAAGTGGGTTGGGAAAATAAAGGGTGTTCAAGGGTTCAATGTGTTTGGGGTGGGGGGGGCAATTTAGGGGAGACCAGCTAGGAATTCAACCCTACACCACCCCTTTCCGAAACTAAACTCCTGTCCTTGAAAACACCCGTAAACCCCTCCCCTCCCCTCCCACACAATTTCTACCTATCAGACACGACTTCAAGGAATGTAGACCAGAGCAGTGGATCTTGTGAAAATCCAATCTATTACTTGGTCTAAGACGCGACTCAAATTCTTCACGCCCGGCCTCGGGGTCCTGCAGCACCTGTTCTCCAACAAGCACTTAATCCGGGGAATCTCAACTTTATGTAAAAAAAAATCCCCGTTATGTTCTTTTACGTTCAATCGACAGTTGAATAATAATAAAAACCCAACTACATATTGAATATATATATTTTTTATTTTGGAATCTAGCATGACTTGGCGAGTCATTACTCTAGACTAAAGTAAGTACACATAAATCAATACTTTGAGAAGCACTGTTATTTCCTGTCCAAAATCCCAGTCCCGGTTTATTCAGCATTGCAGCCCTAAAAGCCTAAAAAAACCTTGTTTTTTTTCCTCTTTAAACAAGTATTAGCCTTGAAACGCACACAATAAAATCAATGAAAAACACAACATCCTCTTTTCTCTATTGTTGGCTTGTCTTGGTTCTTTGCACCTCCCCCCCACACCCTCCCCCCCCCCCCCCCGGGCTACCGAAATAGTTGTTTCGAGGATATAAATTCGCCAAAAAGCTGTTAAAATTTTAGAGATTTAAAATATTTGTCTGTAAATTTTAGATATTTGATATGGCAACCCCCCCCCCCCCTCTGATTCGATCAAATACCTAGAACTCACCCCCCCCCCTGATTCGATCAAATACATAGAACCCCCCCCCCTGGTTCGATCAAATACCTAGAATTCCCCCCCCCCCTGATTCGATCAAATACCTAGAACCCCCCCCCCCCCCGATTCGATCAAATACCTAGAACCCCCCCCCTGATTCGATCAAATACCTAGAAACCCCCCCCCCCTGATTCGATCAAATACCTAGAACCCCCCCCCATTGATTCGATCAAATACCTAGAACCCCCCCCCCCCCCTGATTCGATCAAATACCTAGAACTCACCCCCCCCCCCCCCGCTTTAATTAGAAGCATTGACATTCTTGTTATATGTCCAATTCAGATACAAAAAAAAAAAAAGTGTTCTTATTCAGATTTCCTGCATGCCTATGAAGACTTGAGAAGACGTGTTAACCAAACAGCAAACAAGCGCCTACCTCATAAAAATATGTTTAATAACAAACAAACCAAACAAACCAACCAACAAACAATGACGATGTATTTTTATTTTATTTGGAGCCACACAGGACCAAAAATGATTTAAAAACCTTTTCAAAGTTACATGACATAAATAGTATCCCCTAATAAGGTTTTTTTTGGGGGTTTTCATAAAAAATTTTTTTTTTTTTTTTTTTTTTTTTAAAGTATTTTTTATATCTTTATTTTCGGGGGTTAAAATTGATCATCGGCGTGTCGCACTGGGAAATTCCGTAAAATAACCCCCCCCCCCTTTTTTTTAAGACCAAATTATTTAGTAGTATTCTTGCCCTTGTGATTCGATACCTGGGGGCATGGCAAAAATCTTGGCCCACTCCGGGCGACACTAACTAACACTAGCTACGCCACTGACTAAATTACTTACCAACATTTAAAAGATACTATCCAGATGCCAATAGCGTGGTGTATAACCAAATCTAGATGCCAATAGTGTGGTGTATGACCAAATCTAGATGCCAATAGTGTGGTGTATGACCAAAACTAGATGCCAATAGTGTGGTGTATAACCAAATCTAGATGCCAATAGTGTGGTGTATGACCAAAACTAGATGCCAATAGTGTGGTGTATGACCAAAACTAGATGCCAATAGTGTGGTGTATGACCAAATCTAGATGCCAATAGTGTGGTGTATGACCAAATCTAGATGCCAATAGCGTGGTGTATAACCAAATCTAGATGCCAATAGTGTGGTGTATGACCAAAACTAGATGCCAATAGTGTGGTGTATGACCAAATCTAGATGCCAATAGTGTGGTGTATGACCAAAACTAGATGCCAATAGTGTGGTGTATGACCAAATCTAGATGCCAATAGTGTGGTGCATAACCAAATCTAGATGCCCAATCGTGTGGTGTATAACCAAATCACATAATTATTGAGGAAGATTCAAATAACATCCCAATTAACAACAATAATAACAACAACAACTGGAATACAACATATTAGGTTCATAGAGGTCAACACAGACATTGTCTCACCCTGGCTCTACATGAGCGCCCCCACGCGCCACTTCTTCAGTACATGAGTGCCCCCCTGCGCCACTTCTTCAGTACATGAGTGCCCCTCCGCGCCACTTCTTCAGTACATGAGTGCCCCTCCGCGCCACTTCTTCAGTACATGAGCGCCCCTGCCCCCCCCCCCCCGCGCCACTTCTTAAGTACATGAGCGCCCCTGCTCCCCCCGCGCCACTTCTTCAGTACATGAGCCACAAATACCTAGAACCCCCCCCCCCCTGATTCGATCAAATACCTAGAAAACCCCCCCCCCCCTGATTCGATCAAATACCTAGAACCCCCCCCCATTGATTCGATCAAATACCTAGAACCCCCCCCCCCTGATTCGATCAAATACCTAGAACTCACCCCCCCCCCCGCTTTAATTAGAAGCATTGACATTCTTGTTATATGTCCAATTCAGATACAAAAAAAAAAAAAGTGTTCTTATTCAGATTTCCTGCATGCCTATGAAGACTTGAGAAGACGTGTTAACCAAACAGCAAACAAGCGCCTACCTCATAAAAATATGTTTAATAACAAACAAACCAAACAAACCAACCAACAAACAATGACGATGTATTTTTATTTTATTTGGAGCCACACAGGACCAAAAATGATTTAAAAACCTTTTCAAAGTTACATGACATAAATAGTATCCCCTAATAAGGTTTTTTTGGGGGGTTTTCATAAAAAATTTTTTTTTTTTTTTTTTAAAGTATTTTTTATATCTTTATTTTCGGGGGTTAAAATTGATCATCGGCGTGTCGCACTGGGAAATTCCGTAAAATAACCCCCCCCCCCTTTTTTTTAAGACCAAATTATTTAGTAGTATTCTTGCCCTTGTGATTCGATACCTGGGGGCATGGCAAAAATCTTGGCCCACTCCGGGCGACACTAACTAACACTAGCTACGCCACTGACTAAATTACTTACCAACGTTTAAAAGATACTATCCAGATGCCAATAGCGTGGTGTATAACCAAATCTAGATGCCAATAGTGTGGTGTATGACCAAATCTAGATGCCAATAGTGTGGTGTATGACCAAAACTAGATGCCAATAGTGTGGTGTATAACCAAATCTAGATGCCAATAGTGTGGTGTATGACCAAAACTAGATGCCAATAGTGTGGTGTATGACCAAAACTAGATGCCAATAGTGTGGTGTATGACCAAATCTAGATGCCAATAGTGTGGTGTATGACCAAATCTAGATGCCAATAGCGTGGTGTATAACCAAATCTAGATGCCAATAGTGTGGTGTATGACCAAAACTAGATGCCAATAGTGTGGTGTATGACCAAATCTAGATGCCAATAGTGTGGTGTATGACCAAAACTAGATGCCAATAGTGTGGTGTATGACCAAATCTAGATGCCAATAGTGTGGTGCATAACCAAATCTAGATGCCCAATCGTGTGGTGTATAACCAAATCACATAATTATTGAGGAAGATTCAAATAACATCCCAATTAACAACAATAATAACAACAACAACTGGAATACAACATATTAGGTTCATAGAGGTCAACACAGACGTTGTCTCACCCTGGCTCTACATGAGCGCCCCCACGCGCCACTTCTTCAGTACATGAGTGCCCCCCTGCGCCACTTCTTCAGTACATGAGTGCCCCTCCGCGCCACTTCTTCAGTACATGAGTGCCCCTCCGCGCCACTTCTTCAGTACATGAGCGCCCCTGCCCCCCCCCCCGCGCCACTTCTTAAGTACATGAGCGCCCCTGCTCCCCCCGCGCCACTTCTTCAGTACATGAGCGCCCCCACGCGCCACTTCTTCAGTACATGAGCGCCACAGAAACGTGTATCTGATGTTTTCATCTGACGGCACTTATCTCAATTCAACAATTTACCCCACTTTACATGAGAGCCACAGAAACGTGTATCTGATGTTTTCATCTGACGGCACTTATCTCAATTCAACAATTTACCCCACTTTACATGAGAGCCACAGAAACGTGTATCTGATGTTTTCATCTGACGGCACTTATCTCAATTCAACAATTTACCCCACTTTACATGAGAGCCACAGAAACGTGTATCTGATGTTTTCATCTGGCGGCACTTATCTCAATTCAACAATTTACCCCACTTTACATGACCGCCACAGAAACGTGTATCTGATGTTTTCATCTGGCGGCACTTATCTCAATTCAACAATTTACCCCACTTTACATGAGCGAACTTTCCAGCGCCGGAGTATTTGGAAGGTGGGAGGTTGAGTGTGTGTGTGTGGGGGGAGGGTATATCCGAACTGATGTTAAGGAGGAATATGTATTTGAAAAAGACCTTGATCTGATTCATATTTGTTATTTTCATACCGGTATTTATTTTTTTATAATTCATAGTTACTTTGTCTGCTCTATGTCAGACCCTCAAGGCGTCATTCACTTGGAGGTCCCTCGCTAGAACGCTTTGCGGTAACCCGGTTATAAGCAAAGACGTAAAACGTCGTCTCTTTTATGTGGATTAAGTGGGGGGGGGGGCACAATAATATTTAAAAGAAAATAAAGCATGAGAACAATTTTAGCTTTTTATCAGACAGCCATCCGATGGAAATGTTCATTCGATTCTATAACTCTGAGAAACGTGTGGTGAAATGTTCACAAAATGATCTAAGTCTGAGAATCGTGTGGTAAAAATGTTCTAAAGATTCACTCTAATCTAAGAATGCCTTGGAAATGTGTGGTAAAAATGTTCTAAAGATTCACTCTAATCTAAGACTGTCTTGGAACTGTGTGGTAAAAGGTTCAAGGGATGTCCAGACCTTTACGGACTGTATGGGGAGTCTGGTCGCCGTTGACCCTTTGGACATTGCTGCGACACACTGCAAACACCATTATCTTGATGGGATATTTATTTAAATTTGTTGAGCTAAGCTCCTAATCGTATTTGTTGAGCTAAGCTCCTAATCATATTTGTTGAGCTAAGCTCCTAATTATATTTGTTGAGCTAAGCTACTAATCATATTTGTTGAGCTAAGCTCCTAATCATATTTGTTGAGCTAAGCTCCTAATCATATTTGTTGAGCTAAGCTCCTAATCATATTTGTTGAGCTAAGCTCCTAATCATATTTGTTGAGCTAAGCTCCTAATCATATTTGTTGAGCTAAGCTCCTAATCATATTTGTTGAGCTAAGCTCCTAATCATATTTGTTGAGCTAAGCTCCTAATCATATTTGTTGAGCTAAGCTCCTAATCATATTTGTTGAGTTAAGCTCCTAATCATATTTGTTGAACTAAGCTCCTAATCGGTAACCGAAGAAAAGGGGAGGGCAGAGGAGGTGGCAAGAGGCAGCCAAAAATCTTGGCCCGCCAAGGCGTCACTAACCATAGCTACGCCACTACATTTGGCGAATTTGTTGTATTACCCTCCTAACCAAATTCTTTATGTTAGCCTTCTCCCCCCCCCCCCACACATACAGTTTCCCTCCTGGCACTGTGAGGCGTTTTTAAAAAAAACGCACGCGTTGTTGAGCGATGCCGAAGATAATCCGATTGTCTCGCTGACATCACACACGGCTCACGCCGATTTGAAAACTCAATCGAAGAACGATGGGGGGCATAAGATAACCTCGTGCAAGGTTAAGTTGGGCGCGAACCTCCCCCCCCCCCCCCCCCCCCCAGGCAAGCAGGATCACCAACACCACACAGGGCGGCCTGATTTTTTAAATTTTTTTTTGGTTAGCGTTTCGTCGAGTCTCGATGTTAACATTTTCGTCAACGACGTCCTGGCATGTTGTGAATAGTGAACATTTTTTTTTTGTTTGTTAACCTTCGCGTGAAGGCAGGCGGGACAGTGGAGCGCGGTGATGGCAAATGAGTCTCGAGATAAGCCGAAGACATGTTGTTAGATCGCTCGGTCCGATAGACCGTTCTGCGACACAATCAAGTCTGGTGGGTACGAGCCAAGAAGTAGCACTTTTTTGTTTTTTTTTAAAGTTGATCATTTCAAGGCGTAAGTGGGGGATAACGGTTTCAGTTTCTTTTACATCTCTTAATAAAAATGTAAATATAAACTTAAATGACGATAAGAGAAAGAGAAGAAATAGCAACTAAAAACTGCGCCTGTAGCGAAATAAGACAATGGTCCTCAAAACATGGCTGGTAGGGGCAAACATTTCAAGCCCTTCAGCAAGGCTAATTAAATAAATAGATATATTTGTACCTTTAAAAAATAATAATGACGTTTATTCCTACATTTTAATTCTATTTAAATTCTATAACTAATTGAAGTTTATTCCTTCTATTTTGTATCTATTTAATTTCAATAACCAATTTAGCAATTTGCTCTTCCCCCCCCCCCCCCACGCTTAACTGGCAATCGGTATCGTCTGCCTAAAATTTCCAACAATAACGGTTTAGATTGGATGCACGCCTGCAGCTCATATTAATCCACAATGGAAATAAATAGCTGGCAGATATCTTTGTGTAACTTTGTGATGAGTGACACATAGAGTTTACTCAACCATACCCATCTGTTCAGTTTTTAGTGCCTCGAACATTCTAACTAAATCAACTAAATGATGAGGATGTCATCAAACTTCTTTTGAATCAAGCCATGAACAATAAAAAAAAATAAGTGCATTTATTTTAATGTATATGTCTAATTTTCTTTAGAGAACTCCTTCCCCCTTTTTTCCCCCTTCCTTTCTTTTTTGGTGCAATTTTGTATGCTCATTTCAATCCACTCTACACTATGTAATGTAACACGATTCGCAAAACGTTCATTTCAACACAATCCAGCATAGAACAAAGGAACATTTCCTAAAATGGAATTCATCAACACATCCAGAAAATTCATCTGTGCATCAAATGTATCTATGGAGATTTTACCTTTGTTGTTTTGTTTGTTTCTTGAAAGTGTGGCGTAGCCTAACAATGTCCCTCTCATGAGCCAATTGACATCTCTTTAAAACAGCAGTTCTCAACCTGGGGGTCGCGACCCATTTGGGGGCCGAACCGCCCTGTCACAGGGGTCACCTAAGACCACCGGAAAACACTTGTACTCTGCAGTTATGAAGTAGCGACGAAAATAATTTTGTGGCTAGGGGGTCGCCACAACACGAGGAACTGTTTTAAAGGGTCGCGGCATTAGAAAGGTTGAGAACCCCTGCTTTGAAACCTGGACCAAACGCACCGTTGTGGAGTTGGAAGGAGTACGCTCTTGTTTGGAGAGAGGAGGGGCATTTTCGGCAAAATTCAGATTATTTTTCGCGGTTAGGGTGCAGCAAATATATTTTCACCACCCCGGTGTGAAACTAATCCTAGCTACGCCCCTGCATTGGTTACTATTCAAAGAATATTTTGGTCGGAGCCTCCGCTACAACTCAGTTTTTTTTAATGTTGCAAGTGATAAAGAAATATTGCAAGCCACAGCTATATATCAACATCTAGATATCAACATCTAGATATCAACATCTATATATCAACATTAGTGTCCTGTTGGTTGAGTATGCGCCAAGATTGTTAATGATGTAGAGGGAGGGAAGGTTAAGGACCACAATCCTTAATTTGGACCATTTCTCGTGCCACATATGTAAGACTAACAGGTGCGCTCCCCTCCCACCTCCCCCCCCCCAATACTTGAGATGTACTATTGGGAATATCTAGTGTAGGTATGTGTACATCATATGTGTAAATGGAAATATCAAAGTCTATTAATACGTAAGGTATATCTGATGCATATCGACATATTCACAGTGTATGTGAGACTATAAAAATTACCTGTTGCTCATATAGTGTATATCGGGGTATATTTCGTCTACATCTAGGAACACCCGGTGAATGCCAAGAGTATGAACATGTTTGCAGCTTCTCTGGACACTTCTAGGGTATGCCTGGTCTATGTTTTGATTGCACTTACTTAACTCCTTACCGCTTACATTTTGATATTGATCAAAGTTTGAGAACCACTTCCGGTATTCGCCGATACCTCCCCCCCCCCTCCCCTCGCAGCAACGTAAAAATTCCTCCGCCAACTCAACCTCACCTCGAATCACGTCGCTAGGTTCTCTTTAGTCTAAATAAGTCCAGCTGTATGAACTTAGATGGTGTTTTATTTTTGGTGTTTTTTTGTGTGTGGGTTTTTTGTGTTTTTTTAATTTTTTTTACGGCCGCACCGGCCTATCACCGAGACACAAAACAAGTCCGTGTCTCCCTGGCGCGGAAGCCCGTGTCTCCCTGGCGCGGAAGCCCGTGTCTCCCTGGCAAGGAAGCCCGTGTCTCCCTGGCGCAGAAGCCCGTGTCTCCCTGGCGCAGAAGCCCGTGTCTCCCTGGCACGGAAGCCCGTGTCTCCCTGGCACGGAAGCCCGCTGTCTCCCCTGGCGCGGAAGCCCGCTGTCTCCCTGGCACGGAAGCCCGCTGTCTCCCTGGCACGGGCCATGGATTTCATCGGCTCTACCGTCCATGATCTAATGAAGTGCTGGGGCGAGGAGTATAACTACCCGTTTATGTCTTCAAGTCGTTCCCCGCTCACCGGGCCAGGCCACAGAATATACGGCTGGATTTTTAATTCTTGATCACAGTGCTTCTCAGAATGCGGGGGTCCGGTTGCCGGTCCGCACAGTGTGAATGTTTATGGTCCAATAAAGAAGAAAATGTAAGTAATGAATCTGGCAGCAAGTCCCTGGTGCAGGTTCAAGGGAAAGAAACGTGGCCACCAGGCGGCAAACTTACACGTTTTGGGAAACGCATCTTTAATAGTCTTTAGCATAGATGAAATGGATCACCATAGATGAAATGGATCACCATAGATGAAATGGATCACCATAGATGAAATGGATCACCACAGATGAAATGGATCACCACAGATTAAATGGATCACCACAGATGAAATGGATCACCATAGATGAAATGGATCACCATAGATGAAATGGATCACCATAGATGAAATGGATCACCATAGATGAAATGGATCACCATAGATGAAATGGATCACCATAGATGAAATGGATCACCATAGATGAAATTGATCACCATAGATGAAATGGATCACCTCAAACACGAGACAACCGTTCAAAAATAAGTTTTCGTACAAATCCTTTAGAAATGTAATATTGAGCAATTTTGGGGGTGGGGGGGCCTAAGATTTTGAAAAAAAACCATACATTCAAGTAACGCACTTTATAAGAATCCAAATAAGTGCCCCCCCCCCGACCCTCCCCTTTCTTTACCCCCCAAGGTTGGCCATCGCGCGTTTTTTTTCACGCCCCTGATCTATTTTAATATTATAATAACCCCGCCCCCCTCGCTTTTACACAGTATATTAATTTCGCCAACTATTTCAGGAAAAAAAGAAACTATTAAGCTTGAGTTTGGTGTTTTTTTTGGGGGGTGTGGGGTGGCGGGGGGGGTGGGTGTGGCGGGGTGTGGCGGGGGGTTGCCGGTGGTGTCGGGGGAGTGGCGCGGGGTGGGGTGGCCATAAAAAGTAAAAACGGATTTTTTGGGGCTTGGGGCTGAAAATTTGACCTCGTGCGTTTTCGTCGGTAACGAGTCCATGTACAGAGTTTCAGCTCGATGGTCTGACGGGTAGAGTGCCAATTAGCCGTTCGAAGATTTTTGCCACCAGGCCAGTCAGCCCAGCCACCCCACCCACAAACAGAAGTGAAGTTAAGGTAAAGGATTTAGAAAGAAAAAAAAATCCTGGCAGTTACGTGGCAAAAAGTGAGAACAAATCATCGGCCGATTCAAACTAGTGAGACGTAGATATTATAATTCTTACGCCTTGATTAGTTCCAGTAACATGTGATTGAGTTTATTACAATAGCTTTTATTACTTTTTATAAAGAGTTTCGTACTAGCACGAGCTGCGCCCCGTTGAGTCGCCCTTTGGTTCCCCATTGAATGACCCTTTGGTGCCCCATGGAATGGCCCCCTGGTACCCATTGAATTACCCCTTGGTGCCCATTGATTGACCCCTTGGTGTCCATTGATTGGCCCCTTGGTGCCCGTTGAGTAGCCCATTGGTGCCCCATTCAATGACCCCTTGGTGCCCGGTTGAGTGGCCCCTTGATGCCCCATTGAATAACCCCTTGGTGCCTCGTTGAGTGGCCCCTTGGTGCCCCGTTGAGTGGCCTTTGGTGCCCCTTGAATGGCCCCTTGATGTTCAGTTTAATAGCCCCATTTTGGCCCCTTGGTGGCCCATTGAATGACCCCTTAGTCCCCCGTTGAATGGCCCCTTGATGCCCCGTTGAATGGCCCTTTGATGCCCCGTTGAATGGATCCTTGTTGGCCCCTTTGTGCCCCATTGAATGAACCCTTGGTAACCCGTTGAGAGGCCCGGATGAGTTGAGTTAGGGCGGGTGTAGGGATCACAGGATAACTTAGACATGGACACAACTCAAATTCGTTTTATATCAATCGTTAGGCCTAGATCCTAGACTGTAGTCTAGACAGGTCTCAGCTGCCTGACCTGTGTCCTAAGCTGGTCTCAGCCGTTTGACCAGTGTTAGTAATGTTCCTGATTCCGAGTGACTTGTCTCAGCTGTCAGCCAGCTTCCTAGACTTGTCTCAGCTGTTGTAACCATCGTCCTAGACTTGTCTCAGCTGTTTTAACCAGCGCCCTAGACTTGTCTCAGCTGTTTTAACCAGCGCCCTAGACTTGTCTCAGCTGTTTTAACCAGCGCCCTAGACTTGTCTCAGCTGTTTTAACCAGCGCCCTAGACTTGACTCAGCTGTTTTAACCAGCGCCCTAGACTTGTCTCAGCTGGCCCACGGCAAATCGTTAATCGTGAGCATTGTTGGCAACACCTTTTTATTTTATTTCACACCCGGCCCCTCTCTGCTGCTCAAAAGAAAGACGACTGTCCCCACCCCCCCCCCCCCAAAGCGACCGGTGATGTGTGTGCTTAGAACAGCAGAGTTGTTTGCCAGGAAAAAATAAGCGGTCCCCCCGCCCCCACCCCACAGCGCCTTTTACAACCCGCACTTCAACAATCCAAAAGGGACATAGAGGAGCGTGAAATAAAGTAGAAATTGTTTCAATTATTGGTTTTCAATGTAGTCTATAGTGTTAAGGTATGGAAAAAACCCATTGAGGAATGTACGAAATTAACATGAAACGTTCAATTTAACACAATCTATTGGCGACACACAAACTAAACACAACAGAAATCAAGGTGTCTTTACAGTTTTAAAAGTCTTAACGTCGCTTTTCTTCGTGTCTTTCTGTCTTTCTTTGTGGCGGCAAAAATCCTCGGAAGGCTACTTGACCCACTTCCCGTAATCCTTCCGAGCTGAAACTTGGCATATAGACTCGTCGTCGATGACAACACATTCTTTCGAAATTTTCAGCTCCAACCCACAAACCCCGACACCTCAAAAATCCGTTTTCCCTGTTTTTCAAGGAGGAGAAATGTTGAATTTTTGGGTCAATGGTTGCGTGTTTTGGTGTGGAGATTAACTGTGTAGCTGCTGCTATGTGCTTCGTATGTGTGGCGTATTTAGGTTTAAATATATCTAAGCCTTTCAGGTGCGACGTGCACCAAGTTTGATAAAGACCATTCTCGTACCGGCAGATCAGCCGCTACAATCACATGAATGACAAATCACGTACAATCACATACGTTTCAATACAAACAAAAATGAAAAATGCATATAACGGATTTATACGAAAAAAAAAATAAATGTTTTTATGGGTTGATCAATTACTAGAATTCATTAAGTTATATAGAACGTTAAACTCTTTGAGCCTTGGCTTATAGAGATTTCAATTATTATTATTACTATTATAGCTAGCAGTAGGAGCAGTTGTATATAGCGCGGTACCCCAGCCTAGGGCTGGGCTCACCACGCTGCACATACAAGGAAACAAATATGAAGTCATGAAACTTAAAAAATTAACATACATTAATTAAATAATAAGAAACTATACACTTTAATTATTTACTCCTAAAATTCCATAACTACTTAAACGTCAAGCCATGGGCGGCACCCAGCAGCAGCGTTCATCAGTCGGGGGCGGCGGGGGGGGGGGGGGAATTAGCGGCATTTTGTCTTAAAGTATCGGTTGCAGACAAGGAAACAATTATTTTTTTCTTTGTTACAATTTGACTACAACGAAAAAATGGGAGGTGAAAAGGGGGGCAACAGCAGGTGGACTGATATGAAGGTGGGGTTGCACCAGGTGGGGTGTCGGGGGGGGGGGGTGTTCAGGCCAGGGGAGGTGGAATGTTGTCATCTGAAGGTATCACCAGCTCACCTGGATGGATCAGATGACCCGCGGTGGGGAAAGGGGAGTTAAGTGTCCCCGTTTATTGCCGCATTTGCTTCACAGGTCTTCATTTAAAACAGATCTCAAAGAGGTCAGCTCGGGTCACGAGATAGTCATCCGTAGTATGGGGACGGGAAGGGTGTGTGAACAGCTCTCTTGGGCGCGGTGGGGTGGTATTTGGAAGGCCACCGAATAGTTGATTTTTAAAACATTGGTACATGTAGAGTGGCAGGCCGGTAGAGTGGCAGGGTGGCAGAGTAACAGAGTGGCAGAGTAACAGAGTGGCAGAGTGGCAGGGTGGTAGAGTGGCAGGGTGGCAGAGTGACAGGGTGGTAGAGTAGTAGAGTATCAGAAAGGCAGGGTGGGAGAGTGGCTGTGTAGCAGAATGTCTGAGTGGCAGATTGGTGTTAAGGGCTCCAATCATTAAACCTTGAATTATATTTAAATCACAAATAATAATTCTCTAGGTTTGCGTACGCACGGCTGTATCTGTCTTCCACAGGCGCGCAGAATAAAATTCCCAAAAGCTAGGACTCATTGGAATTCGCCTTTAGTGCGTTACTTGAAAGAATGTTTTGTCAAGTTACTTGTTGGAGTTGGGAAGATTACGCATTGCCGCCCCCCCCCCCCCCCCCCCGGTTAGGAGGGTTATTTTCAAGTCATAAAATAATATTTTTAAAGTCAATTTTAACTTTAGTATCTATGTATTTAAAACTATACTTTCGTATTTGAAACCTCAAATGGAAGATCATTTATTTTCTGGACACTGATTTTGGACCGGCTACCGGAAAATTGATCGAGGGAAAGTTTGATCGAAAGAAAATTTGATCGAACGGAAGTTTTTGTCGAATTTTATTTTCAGTTCAAACTATCAAATTTTGTGTCAAAACATTTTTTTTAGACACATTACGATATGATTATGTTTTACTGTGTAGTATAGTGTGTCCCAAAAAGAAATGTGATTCATTTGAGGACTTTTAAAAACAATAATTAAATATCATGAATTTCACGAGTTTTAAGGTGAAACTTGGTTTGATGAGAATTATTGGAGACAGTTTCAAGATAGTTATTAAATGTACATACTTTCTGCTGACAATCCGGGGGGGGGGGGGGGCAAGGGGGAGACGGTGTGAGGAAGAAATGCATATTCTGTGCTGGCGCCCTTTACTGTCCACTCCTACAGCCAAAAAAATCCCATTCCGTATCCGATACCAGCTACGATTACCGAATACCGTACCTGTCAAACATGGGCTGTTCCGTTTGACCAAAACAATCCCATAAGCCAGTGCATCAATAATCCACTCACCGCTCCGTGTTGGTGAGGTCATGTACTCAGGGTGGACACTGTTTAAAACACTCTGTAACTCTAGGCGAGCGTCTTCGAGACGTTTTCGGCAACGTTTGTCGATGGTGCTCTGCACCACTGTCCATCACCGAATACCCAGGCATTTCGGCAACGTTTGTCGATGGTGCTCTGCACCACTGTCCATCACCGAATACCCAGGTATTTCGGCAACGTTTGTCGATGGTGTTGTCCATCACCAAATACCCAGGCATTTCGGCAACGTTTGTCGATGGTGCTCTGCACCACTGTCCATCACCAAATACCCAGGCATTTCGGAAACGTTTGTCGATGGTGCTCTGCACCACTGTCCATCACCGAATACCCAGGTATTTCGGCAACGTTTGTCGATGGTGTTGTCCATCACCAAATACCCAGGCATTTCGGCAACGTTTGTCGATGGTGCTCTGCACCACTGTCCATTACCAAATATCCAGGCATTTTGGCAACATTTGTCGATGGTGCTCTGCACCACTGTCTATCACCAAATACCCAGGCACAGCGAATATTAGAGCACAAACACTTTATGAATGACTAAAGTTCTTCTTTACTGCGTGTATCTGTCACACAGATTCACCTGGTTACGTTATCTCCTCACAACGACACAGTCTGTTCAGTACACAAGAGCTATCACCCAAGAACTTCTCATGACTTGTATGTGTCCATGATCAACTCTCTCTCCTTTACTCTCCCGATCTCACGTCTTATTATATCCACACACTGGATTATTGTTGTATTCCTGTCACCCAGTGACAGTTCAGACACAATAGAAACACTCGCGACACGACTCACGGACCCTAACAGCGTTCATACTGACAACATTGATTCTCATACCATTGACAGATACCGTGTTAGTGAGGCTATAGACTCTAGGTTGGACACCTTGTTTACTTGGATGATTAGTGCACGAATCAGTTTGGCGCCGAGTGGACAATCACGCGACCAGTTTAAATAGTTGACGTGCTGAAGATCCAGAGAGATGACAAATGAATTCTAATTCTATTATCACAGATGTCGCTACAGACCATGTTGGGCCCTGGCCTGCTCCATCCCAACCTCCATTCAGCCATCATCATCAGTGTCACTATAGACCATATGGGGCCCTGGCCTGCTACCTCCCAACCTCCGTTCAGACATCATCATCAGTGTCACTATAGACCATGCAGGGCCCTGGCCTGCTCCGTCGCATCTTTCCATTCCGGTCGATCCATGTCTTTCCTTTTCTACATCGTCATCAGGGAATGACATAGAACAATCCCGGTTTCTTAAAAAAAAATTAATATTTTATATCAGTCGTTATTTTAACGAGCAGATGTAGGAAACAGGGTTTGGGAGGGAGCGGGTAAGGTCCTCCCTGTGTGGCACTTTATATATATATATATATATTATATATATAGAGAGAGAGAAAGGGGGGGGGGCATTTTCTGCCATCTGCAAAGTTTTCGTATGAAGTGGGTGGTGGGTCACGGTCCGGATGTTATAACGCCACGGTTTTGACAGGCTGTAAACAACAAAATCCAAGACGTGAGGAAGTGGTTCAAGTCATACAATCGACAATCTACAGCCTTTACTATATCAGCAATATTGTGACGTTCTATCAGCAATCTTGTGACGTACGCTGTAAGTCAGTTCAGATGGAAAACGATCCACATCAGGGGGGGGGGGGGGAAACGTGTTGATACCTAAACCCCAGTTTGCGCCTTAAGTACGAAACTAAAGCCAACTGCAAGTGTTGGGTTGCAGATGTCCCAGCACCTTGCGAGCACCAGTTGTAGTTGCTGAGGTAAGGCACCCCGGTGTATTGAATGTCAGACATGGGGCCACCAAATGGGTGGGGGTGGGTGGGTCAGGCATTCGGTAATATAAATAAAAAATCTGAAACGATCTCTGATGCTGAGGAAGTGGGGAGTTGACCAGATTCAAGCTGGCGGTAATGCGATCTCCATGGCAACCAGTGTTAGTTTAACCACAATGGGGGAACAACCGATCCGGATATTGAACCGTAATGTAAAGCGATATAATTTAATTGTTTCCCACAATTATTATTACAATGAAATATTATCTTAAGACTTTTTTTTTCAATTTGCGTATGAGGATTGCGATATAATCTTTAATTAAAAGGTATTATTTTGAAAGACCGTCCCAATAGATTTATCGTAGACATCCTATATTGGAAAGCGGATTTATTTGCGCCATTTAAAATATCGCTTACTGCAAAGAAAGCCTGTGCGATGAAACTGCAAAATGTTCAAGAGCATCTGAAAATGTTCAGGATTATTTTGGGTGGGCCGGCTGTCGGTTATAAATGGGTATTAAGGGGAAGAAACTGCAATCAGGTTATGTTGTTTCGTTGCGTCCCTTTTGGAGAAATATATATATATATAGTCCTTGTACCATTGGGGCTCCACGGATGACATGAAAAGTATCCTTCTCCATCCCTCTCTGTTTTCTGCACCACGCACAGCATCGCGTAGTTTTAGTCACGTCCACTCTTTGCTGTTATCTTCCCATCTTTTTCTCTGTCTCCTCTTGGTATATATATATATATGTGATTGTGTGTGTGTGTGTGTACTTGAGACAGCCATCACGTACACTCATTTCTCCGACCACCACACGGAACAACCGACTTCTCCTTTACACTATGTGCTTCGCTTAAGTTTCAAGAGGCTCGAGTCATTCCGAAACAAATGAGCCGTCCTCAAGCCATGTACCGTGTGTGTTTCGAGCTAATTCAATATGCGCGAAACGAGGTTCCCCATTCCACTCCATACCCCTTTCGAAATTCAACTCAAGACTGTTGTTGTAGACAACTTCACATCCTTGCACCCAACTGCTTGCACACAGTAGCACTTTCCAATCCTCAAACACTCGACCGTCCATTTTTAGCCGGAAGCCACACTTTGGGGGTCGCCATGACACTTCCACTCGAAGCCAACCGCGAGAGTTGTTACAGACGCTTGGAAAGACGTCTCGGCCAATCAACGCAGCTGTTACATCTCGCCGAAAAACGTCAAAAAAAGAGGCAGCGGGTGCGACCACGGTGAAGTGCTTTTGACCTCTCGACCTCCAGAATTATTAATGTTTGTCCAGGACTGACGAGAGGATGCGGTTTCCAGCCGCCCATTACCATTTTCTCTTCCCCTGTCGTTCTACCCCCCCTCCCCCCCACACCCTGGTGCCGGCTTTGAGCAAGCTGGTCTGTTTTTTCACGATTTCAGTGGATACCTTGTTATTTTCATAATTAATTCAATTAACGAAACCAGTGGTCGGCAAATCGCGGCGCGCGAGTCGCATGCGGCTCTTTAACGACCTGAGTGCGGCTCGGTCAGTTGGCCACAAATCGGTTTATGACCCCGAAAAGCATGGCTCTTGACGGGTTCTTGAAAAGAAATTGGGCTCTCAAAATTTTGTTTAATCGTCCTGCTGCTGATTTTTGGCTCTTTTGACCGAAGAGTTTACCGACCACTGAACTAAAAAGTCTTGTTATATGATTCCCTACATCTGACCGATAAACTATGCTGCTGGCCGCCGTCCATGGCTTGTCATGTAAAAGTTCTGGAGTGGATGGGGTGAATATGGATTAGTTTTTGTTTTGTCTTTCTACAGCTGTTCTTTATGACATAAATGTATTTTATTTTATTGTCACGATTATGTCTCTTTTTATAATATTTTTATGTACAGCGCGGTGAGCCCAGCCCTTGGCTGGGGTACCGCGCTATATAAGACAACTAATAATAATAATAATAATAACATCGGATAAAAAACAACAACTAAATGAAAAACATCTCCCTTCTGCAAAATTAAATTTCATTTCAAAAAGTTACTAACACTACTATGAGAGCAGGTGTTTTTTTTTTCTTATTATTGTTTATTTCTGACTTAAATTGTCAGTTTCTTGAGTGCGAAGATGGCCAAAAAAAGGTTTTGTGAATGGGTAGAGAACTCATTTGACGACCAGAGTATTAACTATCGTGTCTAATTACATCCCTCTCACGGCATCCCATCAAGTGATCTGGTCTCCTCTCTACTCCACTTTACACTTCGGGCAAGTCGCTGGAGATTAAACTGATGGACAATATCGAATACTAAAATAAACGGTATCGAAAACTGAGATTTTTTTGTTTTTTCAAACATATTTTCCTTGTTGAAAAAAGCACATGTAAAGGTTTTTAAATTTGCTTTTTAAATAGTTTGCTAATCTTCTATGAAAAAAAAAATTGTTTAAGTTTAGTTAGGAAACATTGCAATCCATACAATTTCGTTAACAAGTTGTTAGTTCTATGATAGCCGCAGCCGGCCAGCGAATCTCGATTACGCTAAAAATGATGTCCATTGGCGTGGATAGTAATTATTCACAAGAAACAGATTCTTTTTAGAGTGGTGACTGAACCTTTGTTCCGGTCCCTACCGGCTCATGAAGTGATAATTCTTGTTTTTAAATTCCAAATATCTCGGTGATAATTCTTTATTTAATTCCAAATATCTCGTTGATAATTCTTGATTTAAATTCTAAATATCTCAGTGATAATTCTTGATTTATATTCCAAATATCTCGGTGATAATTCTTGTTTTTAAATCCAAATATATTGGTGGTAATGTGATACTTTGATAACGGTAATGTCTACCACATTTTCACTTAATCGCGTGGGTAAATGTTGTCCTGTTTATTTTAAAATAATTTTTGGGGGTCACAGTGCTAACGTTGAAGCCGCCGTGCTAGCCCTATCGTAATGGTGCTGTCCATCAAAGTACAGTGCCGACACTAATGGTAATACAGTCATAATATTAGTTTATTTTATTATTTTAAAGTATACATTTGCACATGTTAAGAAACGTGCTTGGAAAGAAAAAAATCAACAAGACGACAAGGAAAATATAAATAAACATTTCCCTTCATAAACATTTCCCTTCATAAACACTAACCAACAAATATGTTTTACAACACATCAAATATGAGTGATAAAGATTTTATTTGGTTCGCGCGAGTGCCATCCCATTCCTTTCTGACGATAGCACCCGTTGTTATCTTCTCGGTTCTTGCAATGTGCGTACGACCGAATACAGATTATATAGGGTCGCGACGAGAGCTCTGGAACTTAGAAAATAAACTTCTGACTTTTAACATGAAGGCAAATGTTAAAAGAATTTGGAGTTTCTCAAGTCAAATAATCCCTTTTCCTTCACGCCCCCCCCCCCCCCCCCGCCCCGTACTGTCAGATCGATATCCCTCACCAGGGCCGGATTTATAATTTTAGGGGCTCTAGGCCAACCAAAATTTGAGACCCCATTTTGAAAAATAAAAAAAATATTGCTAAGTTTTTTTAATTCAAAAAGATATTTTTTTATACACTACTCCCAATTTTTGGGACCCCTTACTTCGCGGGGCCCCTAGGCCACGGCCTAGTCGGCCTGTCTGTAAATCCGGCACTTGCCGTATACAATCTCTTTACAAGGAAACGATTTTATGTTTTTGTAATTCTATCATAATCTTGTTTATGTGAAATTGAAGTTTTTTAAAATTTTAACAACAACAAAAAGCGATAACGACGAGGGGCGTCATTTGGGTATAGAGCAGGGAAGGACATTTCCTCACCCCCAACCCTTGAATAAAAAGGTTTTATTTAAATTGCTATGACTGTGGCGCCTGCAGTAATAAACAAGTTAACAAGGCGACCAAGTTTTGATTTGCCCCTCCCCCCACCTTTTTTTTTTTGAGGGGGGGACCTGAAATGACGCCCCTGACGACAAACCAAAAGTAACAAAACGTGACTAGACAATACATTTCACATAGTCTTGTTTGCTCTCAGTTTATGTAGAGCCCAGTGTAGCTAAAAGTGTTCACTGAACATGTTCAGCACGCATATAGAGAAATCCGCATAACACTATTGATGTAACAATCGAAGCCCTGCCTCTCAAAAAAGAAAAAAAATGAGCTGCCATTGTTTAAAATCCAACAAAAACTTTCACTATCCGACCAAACACGTGTGAACTCATGTGTACCGCTGCCAAAAGTGGAATATAAAAGAAAACAATCCAAACTTTGGGTGAGCACTTTGACCGGAGTCGCATTCCCGGATCCAGATTTTTAGAGTCGACATTTTTTCACGCTCGAAAACTCCAGTCTTAAGTATTACCCCCCCCCCCCCCCCAACCCCCGCTTAACCCAACGAACATGATACTCCATGTCCCTTTTAAGAAACCACTAGTTTTGGACCCCTGTCGTCCGAGACCACCAAGAGACTGGTATTTGCCGGAGGTCTATATTATAGATGGCGGTATTCGACGTGTGTGCACAACGCAACCACATAAAAGGTACACCTCTCAGTGAAAGCAATACCACAAAGACTTTTGAAAAGTCACACGGCTTAACTTAACGCCGATGGGGTGTGGGGGTGGGTGGGGGGGTTGAGGTGACAGGTTTGGCCAGGGGCGGATTAGACCGATGGGGAGGAGAAGTGGAAATGCATGGGGCGCGCTTTCCTGTTTCCGCGGTTTTTTTGTGCGGAGAGAATAGGAAAGGAAAGACAACAACACACTTTGTACCTAACTTGAAAGCTATTATTTGGGATATAGATTACGGGTGGGGGGGGGGGGGGGGTCTTTCTTTGTATGCTTCATAATTTGCTTTACAGTTCAGGGTAACAAAATGTGACTGTTTATTTGATTGTTTTTTTGTCTACACACTATACATATATTGACATACTGTACATATCTTGACACACAATACATATCTTGACACACTATAATATCTTGACGCAATATACATATATTAACACAATATACATCTTTGACACAATATACATATCTTGACACACTATACATATCTTGACACAATGTACATAGCTTGACATGCTATACATATCTTGACACAATATACATATCTTGACACAATGTACATATCTTGACAAACTATACATATCTTGACACAATGTCCATATCTTGACAAACTATACATATCTTGACACACTATACATATCTTAACACAATGTACATAACTTGACATACTATACATATCTTGACACACTATACATATCTTGACACAATGTCCATATCTTGACAAACTATACATATCTTGACACACTAAACATATCTTGACACAATGTACATAACTTGACATACTATACATATCTTGACACAATATACCTATCTTGACACAATATACATATCTCATATAAATAATCAATTTCAAAAATGTACGACCACCCCCCCCCCCCCCACACCCAACCTGGAATCATAGAAGTTAGCCTGTTTCAAATTTTGGTTCGCTATATATACGGGTGCTAACTCCTCTTGGAGAGAGGGATCCGCCCGTGGAAAGTTGGTGACATTCCCAAAAAATGACTGAATATCAACCCCGAAATTCCTCTCGGAGTTGTACAACATACTTTACAAGTACAAATAGACACTCCAGAAATGTCAATACATGTCAAGTGCCCCACGGCTCGGCGGGGACGTACCCCGGGGATTGCAACCGAAATATGAATACTCATTAGAAGAGGTGGTCATTCATCTATGTATTACTGCTGTACAATAACGTTAACACATTTTATGTATTGCTGCTGTACAATAACGTTAACACATTTTATGTATTGCTGCTGTACAATAACGTTAACACATTTTATGTATTGCTGCTGTACAATAATGTTAACAAATCTTATGTATTACTGCAGTAAATATTGCTAGCAAATCTTATGTATTACTGCAGTACAGTAATGTTAACGATTTATGTATTACTACTGTACAATAAAAGCTAACAAATCTTATGTATTACAAATGTACAATAATGTTAACAAATCCGATGCATGTTTACTTCTGTATAGAAGGGTTATCAAATATATATGTATTACTTCAATACAGAGACGCGAAGACATTAACTATATGGCTGTGTAACAGAGACGCAGTTGTCCGCCCCCCACCCCCCGATCTTTCCACACAGACACACACATGCACGCACACACATGCACGCACACACATGCACGCACACACATGCTCGCACACACATGCACGCACACACATGCACGCACACACATGCACGCACACACATGCACGCACACACAAGCGCAAACACACACGTTAAATCAATAGCAAAATATAAAAAAGCCGTGAAATTAATTGTCCGACAAAAGCTCAGCCACGGTTCCAAACGGAAGGAGTACAACGCCAATGAGCCAAGACCTGGTCGTACAACGCCAATGAGCCAAGACCTGGTCGTACAACGCCAATGAGCCAAGACCTGGTCGTACAACGCCAATGAGCCAAGACCTGGTCGTACAACGCCAATGAGCCAAGACCTGGTCGTACAACGCCAATGAGCCAAGACCTGGTCGTACAACGCCAATGAGCCAAGACCTGGTCGTACAACGCCAATGAGCCAAGACCTGGTCGTACAACGCCAATGAGCCAAGACCTGGTCGTACAACGCCAATGAGCCAAGACCTGGTCGTACAACGCCAATGAGCCAAGACCTGGTCGTACAACGCCAATGAGCCAAGACCTGGTCGTACAACGCCAATGAGCCAAGACCTGGTCGTACAACGCCAATGAGCCAAGACCTGGTCGTACAACGCCAATGAGCCAAGACCTGGTCGTACAACGCCAATGAGCCAAGACCTGGTCGTACAACGCCAATGAGCCAAGACCTGGTCGTACAACGCTAATGAGCCAAGACCTGGTCGTAATAGTTCGGAATTATTTACAAAAAAAACAACAACATATATCTATATAGTACTGAAAATTCAAGACTTATGGGTCAATTGAAGACCTATCAAAGTCAGACCGTATCAAAGTCAGACCTATCAAAGTCAGACCTATCAAAGTCAGACCTATCAAAGTCGGACCTATCAAAGTCAGACCCTATCAAAGTCAGACCTATCAAAGTCAGATCTATCAAAGTCAGACCTATCAAAGTCGGACCTATCAAAGTCAGACCCTATCAAAGTCAGACCTATCAAAGTCAGACCTATCAAAGTCAGACCTATCAAAGTCAGACCTATCAAAGTCAGACCTATCAAAGTCAGACCTATCAAAGTCAGACCTTCCAAAGTCAGACCTATCAAAGTCAGACCTATCAAAGTCAGACCTACCAAAGTCAGACCTTATCAAAGTCAGACCTATCAAAGTCAGACCAAATCAAAGTCAGACCTACCAAAGTCAGACCTTATCAAAGTCAGACCTATCAAAGTCGGACCTATCAAAGTCAGACCCTATCAAAGTCAGACCTTATCAAAGTCAGACCTATCAAAGTCGGACCTATTAAAGTCAGATCTATCAAAGTCAGACCTATCAAAGTCAGACCAATCAAAGTCAGACCTATCAAAGTCAGACCTATCAAAGTCAGACCTTATCAAAGTCAGACCTATCAAAGTCGGACCTATCAAAGTCAGACCTATCAAAGTCAGACCTATCAAAGTCAGACCTATCAAAGTCAGACCTATCATAGTCAGACCTATCAAAGTCAGACATATCAAAGTCAGACCTATCAAAGTCAGACCTATCAAAGTAAGACCTATCAAAGTCAGACCTATCAAAGTCAGACCTATCTAAGTCGGACCTATTAAAGTCAGACCTATCAAAGTCAGACCTATCAAAGTCAGACCTATCAAAGTCAGACCTATCAAAGTCGGACCTATCAAAGTCAGACCTATCAAAGTCAGACCTATCAAAGTCAGACCTATCAAAGTCAGACCTATCAAAGTCGGCTTTGCCTTATAGCCTTACCATGCGTCGTAAATTGAAGCGGTATTTCCACATCATTTGTCCCAGACATCGTGAGTCGGAGCAGAGTCTTATTAAAAAGAAAAACAATACGGAGTTGATGTGTTTTTTTTTACCCATTTCTTTCTTTCTTTCTTTTTCTTTTAATGAGCACGCATCATCAACGTTTAAAAGGTGTTATCTTCACTTGGATGGCTTGACACAACCTAACTCTCCCCCCCCCCCCCCCCCCCCGAAGTCAACTCCATTAATGGGCCGATATCAATCTATATTGGTCCCAACAGCCGGAACCCTGTTTGGGAGAACTATTAGAAAAAAACAGAGCAAAATTGTCTAGGAATTTAAAAGTCGCTCATGACATTTTTGTTTGGTGTTTCCGTCTACTAACTACTGTCCTAAGCTCTTTCGTTCTACAAGAGATGTAAAGCCGTTATTCCTAAACCATTCATCGGTAGCTCTACCTTGTGGCTCAAGCGATTATTCTGCAATCTGGCTCTTCCTGACGTTTAAGTCCCGGAAGCTATCCCCCCCCCCCCAACCCTAATGCTCTCATAGGCCCCAAAACCAATCCATTTTGAAATCGGAAAGGTCACAATTTTCCACTTGACAAACTTCGCACCGAAACATCGCGCGCAGTCCGCCAGGGAGAAGGAGAGGGAAATCCCCGTGGCGAAACCACATCAATCTTTTTGAGCAGTGGCCGGAACGCATCAATGGCCGCACTGTGTTTACAAAATCCAACACAAATAACGCAGCCCCGGAGGGAGGGGGGATTTGGGTTTGGGGGGGGGGGTGTGTGAAATCCATGGACCAATCAAACGTTGTAGATAAATAAATGGGTGTCTCAGAGGTGAATTGTGGGTAATTGTCATTTGACTTTGGCGCCCGGGGTCCACATTAATGGGGCTTTAATTTGATAGAAACAAAATATTGGATACAAATCGGTTTTTGTGGGGGGAGTGTGTGGAATAGGGTTTTATTATTTAATGGCGGAAATCTATTAATGGAACATCCGGGCGTGCAGTCTGGCCAATCTCATTAAGATATAAAGAAAGCATCCTGGCATTCCGTTTGGCCAATCACTCAACAGCTATTCGGTATTCCTGCGTTAATGTGAGCCGGCGTAGTGGGTCTTAACCTAGACGAAAACGTATTTACAGCTTTGTTTTAAGAAATATTTCACAAACAAATTCTTAATGACATATATATATATATATGCGGAAATACATTGTTACAAGCTATGTGTTACGAAGAACAAAAAATTGTTTAAAAATAGAAACATTACGTAATGCGGTGTGACGTTTTCCGGTGTTAGAAAGGACATACCCTATTCGATGCCATCTTTAACGTGATTTATTTGTGGCTCCAATTCTGGTCTCTTAGGCGTCATTTTGTTTGAATTATGTGTCCTATTTAACACGAGGATAATGGTAGGTTTGTATTCATGTATGATGTACTGAGTACACTTGCGATAATTTAAAAAATAATAATTAAAAAGATGGCCGAATAGCTTAGCGTTGTGGATTTGATTTTAATGAATATAATTTCAATTTAACTAAAGCTTACTAACTTTTAGAAAGAAAAAAAAAAACAACAACAATTTTTGTATTTTCATGGAAAGAAATTAGCAAGAAAGGTTGTTCCGTGTCCATACCACTGGTCGCTGAAAGTATTCAGATTTAAATTTTGGCAGATTAAAAATGTCTGTCCAGATGTAATCTAGGTTCGAAAGTGTCATCTCTCTGAGTCGTGTAAGACAAGTTGGTATTAAATGAATTCCATGAGATGGGGAGGCGATAATCTAGTCATGTGATCAGTCCTATTAGAACAAAGTAATGCCTTGCTTTCTAGAGGGGGACATTCCCGAATTTTTATTCCCACAAATGATCCGTTGACAGCCCTTGACAGCCGTTGACAGCTGTTGTCGCTTCACGCTTTCTCTTTTTTTGGTGCCACGTGCATGAGGTTGATCTTTAAACAGCATGTCCTTCAAAAACCGGTTTGAAAAACACATCTATTTCGCAAACACCTGTTGGGGGTGATGTAGTCTACCATCTTTTCCAGCTGGCTATTGTCTCCTAGATGTACATTGGCTTGTGTTGCTTATGGTTGTAAGGGATGAAAGACTTTGAATGGGTATGCTCGTATGTGGTTTTTGTAATGCTGCGTTTTGTATTTCAATGTGGTAAAATATAGATTGTTTCATTTCTCTTTTAATATGGTTGACTTTGTACCACGCTTCGAGCCTTTGGGGATGAAGCGTGATTTTCAAATAAACTATTATTATTATGATCTCACCGGGAAAACCCATTGTCTACACGTGTGTGTACGGTTGATGTTGTGTCATATTTACACTTCTGGTGTGTTCTAAAAATAGCAGATCTTTTCAGCACCTCTACCATTTATTTATAAACTGTCAGAGGCGTGAGCATACATGCGGGGGAGGGGGGCCACACGGAAACGCTCACTCCCTCAATCCCTGAATCCGTCTGGGTATCTTTCAAGCTCCCAGTACAATCGCAGTGCGCCCCAGGGCGGTTAGGTTTGGAATCACACACACAAAAAAAACAAAAAAACAACGACGTCGGACCCACTTGGTCTACCGTAACCAGAGACACAACCCCCTCGCCACGCCTCTCGCCACCCCCACCGCATTAGCCTCGAAGTATGTGCTTAGAAATCGTCAGCTTTTAGCGATGCAGCTCTCTGAGACTTTTAATCCGCCAGACGGGTCCCTGGATTAGGGCATGCTTTTAAAAACAGCTGCATCAACTTGGTGTGTGAACGGAACAAACCGAGTAGGAAAGAGACAGAAATTTAAAAATAAATTATGTAAAATATATATATATATATATATATATATATATATATATATATATATATATATATATAAATAGATGCCAGAGGCTAGACACACAAAAAAAAAAAGGGGTGTTACAGTGCCATGGAATTTTGAAAGCTGTAGATGAGGATGAGGGATTTCGAAAGTAGCACAAGAAAAATGAGATTTGTAAGATGGTGAGCTTTTTGGAATGATTTTATTGAGGAAATTTGAGGACAGATTCAGGGTCATTATAAATATCCCCAAAGCTGTTTACGCCTTTTTAAATATTGTGTAACCTCGTGGTAGCGCGATCATTGGTTCATAGCATCGGATTGCGTTAATGCGGAGATGTACAGTACACGGATATTAAAAATAAAATAAAAAATTATGAAAAGATTTGTGACTTAGGAATAATAAGTACACAACGGAGCAAAGGGACTTAGGAATAGCAGGCATAGCACAGAGCAATGGGACTTGGGAAAAGGACCAGTCACATTACCCGACGTAGAGATATTGTCAGCAGAGATTAGAAGATTGAACACGGTCTAACATTTCAGTGATGTGTGAACTTGAGTTTTAAATGTGATGATGAGAAACAACATATAAAGCGGGGAGGGAGGGAAGGAGAGAGAGAGAGAGGGGGGAGACATGGAGGGAGGGAAGGAGAGAGAGGGGGAGTGGGAGGGAGGTAAGGAGAGAGAGGGGGAGTGGGAGGGAAGGAAGGAGAGAGAGGGAGAGAATGAGAGAGAGGGGAGAGTGGGAGGGAGGGAAGGAGAGAGGGAGGTGAGAGGGAGGGAGGAGAGGGAGTGGGAGGGAGCTAAGGAGAGAGAGGGGAGGGGGAGGGAAGGAGAGAGAGGGAGAGAATGAGAGTTAGGGGAGAGTGGGGGTAGGGAAGGAGAGAAAGGGGGTGAAAAGAGAGAGAGGGAGGGATCGAGGGGGAGAGAGAGGGAGGGAGAGAGAAAGGGAGGGAAGGAGAGAGGAAGGGAAGGAGAGAGGGAGGGAGGGAGGGATGGAAGGAGTGAGAGGGGAGGGTTGGAGGGAGAGAGAGAGGGAGGTAGGCAGGGAGAGAGAGAGTCAATGGTATGATTTAACTTGAGGATGGGGGGTACACACTGCTTTTTAATGCAAATCGGAAGGCGGCAGTACTCTGAAAATCTGGATGTCAAATCGTTTTATAAATTTTCCTTTGAATAATAACACAATATTTAAATCATACCCTTCCAATTTGATCAATTATACTTCATACTTTTGCTATCTGGAGGCTTTTAGAGGACTCTCATGAAACAAAATGTAATTATTCAACATCTTCGTTTACGCTGCTTTGTACCCGTAGCAGTGGTAGCATCTCCAAATGGTTTATTACCCATTTATATAAAAGTTTGAAAATACAAATATTATTCAGTTTTTTTAGGGGGCTTGCTTCAAACATTTTTTTTTTAAAAAGGTGGATGAAGAAAAATATAGTTAAGCATTTCAGGAGACCAGTGGGATCTCTTTACGTGGGTACGCACAGTGGCGTGTACATAAGGTGGCGTGTACATACGGTGGCGTGTACTCTGGGATCAGCAGTGGATTAACAAATGCAAACTTCGGGGCTTCAGATGTGAAGTCAAGCAACACAAGTCACACCACCACGGTAGGAATATTTATACAGGAAAGAGATACAGAGTGTCACACGGTGGGGGGAGGGGGTGGGGTGGGGAGAGATGAAGGTCCCCGAAGAAGAGGGGAAAAAAGGAGGGGGGTGTGTGAGAAGACTTGTAAAGAGATGTGAGTCTAGGGTGGTGAAATGAGGGGGGGGCAAGGCAAAAATGGACAGCTAGCGATAAGAGGGACATGCCGGAGGTAATAAGAATAAATAAGAAAGAGGTAAGAGGGATATGGCAGATGTAATAAGAGAAAGACATAATTTGGGGGGGGGGGAAGGGGGTAGACAGACAGATAGAAACAGTGGAGAGGCACACACAGAGAAACAGTTAAGAGGCAGACAGAGAGAAACAGTGGAGCGGCACACAGAGAGAGATAAAGATAGAGACAGTGGGGATAGGTAACATGCAAACAGAAAGAGGGAGGGGGAAAGAGAGAGAGAACGAGAGAGAGAGAGAGAACGAGAGAGAGAGAACGGAGAGAGAAAGACAGACAGAGAGAGAGATACAGAAAGAGAGCGGGAGAGAGAGAACAAGAGAGAGAGAGAGGTGGAGAGAGAGAACGAGAGAGAGAGAGGGAGAGAGAGACAGTGAGAGACAGAGAGAGAGAGAGACATACAGACAGACAGACATACAGAGAGAGAGACAGAGAGAGAGAAAGAGAGAGAGAACGAGAGAGAGAGACATACATAAAGACAGAGAACGAGAGACAGAGAGAGATCGCGAGAGTGAGAGAGACATAGAGATAGAGAACGAGAGAGAGAGTGAGAGGGAGTGAGAGAGAGCGAGAGAGAGGAAACGAAAGTTAGAGACAGAGATAGAGAGGGAGAGAGAGAGTGAGCAAGAGAAAGAGAGAGAGACAGAGAGAGACAGGGAAGGAGAAAGAGGGAAGGAGAGAAGGAACGAGAGAGAGAGAGAGAGACAAAGAGAGCCAGAGAGAGAGAGCGCGAGAAAGGGAGAGAGCGAGAAAGAGAGAGAGAGAGACAGACATACAGACAAAGAGAGAGAGACAAACAGAGAGAGAGATCGAGAGAGAGAGAGAGAGAGCAAAGGTAGATAACAAAGAAACACTAGGCAACCAGCCTTACCACGAGACCGGGCTGGGATCTTGCATCGAGTTTCATTATCTCAAGAACATACGGTGTTAAATATTCTGTCTGGCCACCATTAGAGTTGAGACTGTGGCGAGCATGACATGACGCCCAGGGTCAAAGGTCAGTGATACTGAGTCATAAAAATGGACGCCAAATTAATAGCCAATTTGTATTTTTTTTTGTTTTGAAATAAATAATATACATCTAGGTCATCCTGTAAATGGTATTTAGTGGTCTGTCAGGTGCTGACACCACGCAATTCGCGAACTTTGTGTAATGATAATGTGTTGAGTTTTAATCTGTTTGGCGTGGCAGTTTGAGCCTATGTGCAGGAGCGTAAAATCGGGCGGGCCGAGCTTTTGGCCCCACCCCCTTTTCAGCAAACAAACCAAATTATTAAGAAACGCCCCTGCAGGGGGGGCCGAAATTGCCGCCACTCAACATAAAGAAGGAAAAAAGGTGGTTATTTCAATCGGACAAGGTTGTTTCGATAAAAATACAACACCCCCCCCCTACCCAAGGCCACCCCGTGGCCATCCCGACATTTTATGGAACCCAGTGGCATAGTGAGGGGGGGGGGCAAGGGGGGTCATCATGCCCCGGGCGCTACTCACAAATGGGCGCCAAATGGTATATTTTACTATAATATTGTATGGTTTTCGAATGTGGGGCGCTAAAAAGGTATTGAGGGGCGCTAAAAAAGGTATTGTGCCCCGGGCGCGAGTTAAACTCGCTACGCCACTGATGGAAACCTTCCCATTTTTTGACCGATCCGCAAAGATGGACGCCGGCTTGCAAAAATAAAACACCATTGCCGGTGGCCACTAAATATTCCCTAGTAAAAATGTCACCTTAATGAACCACCATTGCCGGTGGCCACTAAATATTCCCTAGTACAAATGTCACCTTAATGAACCACCATTGCCGATGGCCACTAAATATTCCCTAGTACAAATGTCACCTTAATGAACCACCATTGCCGGTGGCCACTAAATATTCCCTAGTACAAATGTCACCTTAATGAACCACCATTGCCGGTGGCCACTAAATATTCCCTAGTACAAATGTCACCTTAATGAACCATCATTGCCGGTGCCACTAAATATTCCCTAGTACAAATGTCACCTTAATGAACCACCATTGCCGGTGGCCACTAAATATTCCCTAGTACAAATGTCACCTTAATGAACCACCATTGCCGGTGGCCACTAAATATTCCCTAGTACAAATGTCACCTTAATGAACCACCATTGCCGGTGGCCCCTAAATATTCCCTAGTAAAAATGTCACTTTAATGAACCACCTTTCCCGATTCCACCAAATATTCCCTTGTACAAACGTCACCTTCGCGAACCTGCATCGTAAAACAGACGAGCTAATTGCAGAGTTCGTCTGCACATGCATCCCCCCTCCCCCCCGGCCACCACCTTTCTCTCACAGATAATGTACAACACCAGACGGCGCTGGGTGGGTGGGGACGCCCCTGATATCAGCCCAAAACCAAAAACATTCCAGCCGAAGATTATCTTTTTTTTTTCTTCATAACTCCACCCCAGACGCTCTAAATGATGTCTATGGAATGCAGGGCAGGGGGGCGCCTCTGTTAGGTCTCATTATAGGTCACACAGCTCAAGAAAGGCGAACTATTAGGTCTTGTTTGCTGGTCACAACGATCTAAAGGATTTCCCCGGGGAGGTCCTAATGCGGTCCTCCCCAAACAGGAAGTGTATACACCAATATGTCACAAAAATGACCACATAACGCATAACGCTGCACACCATTATGAACCAGTGATCACCACATCAGGTGATATGTGAACACACCGTTATGTCTCAGTAATGACCACGACAGGCATTTGGTGTACCTACCGTTATGTCTCAGTGATGACCACGACAGGCATTTGGTGTACCTACTGTTATGTCTCAGTGATGACCACGACAGGCATTAAGTGTACCTACCACCGTTATGTCTCAGTAATGACCACGCTACCTATTATAACAACACAGTGTATTTTTATGAATTTAATAACCCCTAAATCATACTTTTTCATATAACAGTTAGGGGCCATCACAATGAGCTTTCGACCTCCCTCCCCCCCATCCACAAATTACATGCGTAGGCATAATGAGCTTTCGACCTATAAAATCCCATTAACTTCACAAAGACAAGGAGCGCTAAAATCGTCTTTATACTGGTCCACCCGTAGGGTGGGGTGGGGGGGGGGGTGGGGTGTACATTCTTCTACATGAGTTGCTGCGACTTCCTCTAAAGGGCGTTGCGAAATATTCCACAATTTTCATAATTTTATTTCAACTTTTCTTCAAATGTGACATCTAGCGGTCAGGGTGCCAGCAGTAACCCACTTGAGTAACTCCTGTTTGCATGTGGCATCTAGCGGTCGTGGTGCCAACAGTAACCCACTTGAGTAACTACTAGTTAATATATGGCGCTAGTGACCTACATGGATGTTCTATTTAATTTTACCCATCTCTTTATTATTATTATTTTTTATGTATTCACTACTTCCAAGTGTACCTTTTAGAATTTAAATCAGGGCGCCTGGTGAAAACCTAAATGTTTCAGTATGCGCCGGGACTTTAGAAACCACTGATGTAGCCCAACAAATTATACGTCACATGCACGTTGGAAAAATATGGTGCTGTAGATATTAATACCTCTACTACTGAGTATGCTATGTGAGGATATCTAGCGAGTTCCTTTGTGAAAATACATGTCAACATTTTGGCGATTATTCCTACAAAGCATTGCGTGATATTTGTACAGCAGTGGAAATATAAATATAAATATGATATTTTTGGAATGTCACAATTTCAAAATGAATATTGTAGACTTACAACAAATAATATTTCCTGCCGAGGGACCCCCCCCCCTTTTTCCACCCAGGTGTAAGCAAGCGTAAGCAAAATCTGCAAAATTTCCCCCCCCCCCTTTTCAGTGCGTACGTACTATATGGATGGTCCCTTTGGCAGCAAACGCTTGTTGTACTATAGTCTATAGTCAGACAAAACTGGGATATGGCATCTGAGGTCAAAGTTTTGCCATACTTTGGGGTTTTACCACATGATAACCATTGGTTAAAAAAAACACAGCATCATTTTTCCTGATGAACTGCTGAACGTAGTCCTGTCCCCCCTCCCCTCTTACCGGTCTAAACTATTATTTTTTTAAAACTACTTTTTGTATCTTGTGAATTTTTTTTAACTCATTGTGTCAATCAAACTACTGAGGCGTCGGTCAGTAACATGATGAAGATATCAACATCAAGGGGACAGACGTGCACCTCGCCATGCGACGCTCAGTAGGTCCATACTAGCCCCCCCCCCCCCCCCCCCCCAACTGCAGCAGACGTAATGCGAGTAGAGACGACGTTAGATACGGCGGTAACCCGAAACCATCTGTGATTGGCTGCAAGTCTACGGATCGTCAGAGATGGAAAAAAAAAAAAAAGATGGCGACGATCTGCCAGCGAGTCTCGTTCACGACTAGAGTTACCCGAAGAAAACACAGAGAGAGAGAAAAAAAAAACAGCACAACGCGATTTACTGTTCTACGTTGTTTAATCCTAGACTAAAAAGACAGAGTATAAAAAAAAAATACTTTAAAATGAAATGACACTTGTGTCAGCTTCTATGAGTGGCGTGGCTATAGGGTTCGTGCTTCCCGGTGCGAGATGGGTGAGATTTTTGCCGCCGCCCTTTCTCTAAACACTCCCTGCAGTTGGCCAAAGGTGCTGTCCCTCATTTAAAATTTAAATAAACGTGGCGCCCGGCCTCCCCTTCCTCCCTTATTAAACCCCTGCTTCGAATATATCATGCCTGTATCCCCGTGTATAACACATTGACATTTCTTCATATAGAGGGGGGGTATTGTCGACCAACTGCAAAGGTTTTTTTTGTGGAAAGTGGAAAGGGGGGGGGGGGAGGGCAGCAAATTTCTTTGCCTATCCCGGACGGAACTGGATATTTATTTTCTGTATCTTCCTTGGGCTCAAATACTTGGTCCTGTATCTCCATTGAGTTCAGATCGGTTGATCCTGTATCTCCATTGAGCTCAGAAATATTTATCCTGTATCTTCATTGCGTTCAGATAGGTTGGTCCTGTATCTCTACTGAATTCAGATAGATTTGGCTCTGTATCTCCATGGAGTTCAGATAGATTGGTCTGAGTTCAGATAGATTGGTCCTGTATCTCGACTGAGTTCATAGATTGGTCCTGCATCTCCACTGAGTGCAGATACAGCTTTGACTAGTTATGTCCTACACAAACATGTGAGAATACTTTTTTTTTTAGTGAAAAGTGAAGCACCGCGAAAAATAATTGAATCCAAGAAATAAGTTAAGACGCATGCTTGGCGCATTCGAACAAATTAAAGGCACATACCAAGGGGTCGTAAAACATACCCGGCTAATACAGGCGCGTACAGTAAATGAAGGAGGTGGAGTGAAGAAAACTGACGTCATCAACGAGGTTAAACCAGGTGAGACCAGTGAAAATTTAACTTATTCCAAATATACAAAATACAAGTTACTTGTCGTCGATTATATTTGTGTTGATTGATACGTAGATCGATATAATTATCGCCAGAGGAACTGATAATTTGTTTTGCCTTTCGTTTATTAAACTTGTATTATTCTCTGCGCCCTCGTAAAATTCATGTTTTTTTCCAAGAGGCCCAATGTCAATTTCTAACAAGTTCACTCACACTGCCAAATAGCTTTATAATTTTTAAAATTTAAAATTTGTTTAGTTTTAAATCTAGGGCTTAGAGTATACTTTTGTAATGTATTGTATGTATGGCATCGTTCCGTATACGAGAGACAATAGATTTATCTTTTCTGATTGCAGCTCTTGGTGTGGCTAGTGAGACCGATCCTCGAGTGGCAGTCTCTTTTGCAAGTCCCACACACGAATGCGGTGGAGCAGTGTTTTCTGGCCTTTCTCTGCGCTCTCTTTACGGCTGTTGCCGACCTGTTTTGCTCCTCGGCACGTAGTGATCCTTCCTTCACTATGTCCCGCCATGTGGATCGATCCTCCGCCAGTTCCTCCCAGTTTGAGATGTCGAAGTTGGTCGCCTTCATGTGTCTTTTGCATGTGTCTATGTATCTGAGACGAGGCCGTCCAACCGACCTTTCCATATCACCAGCTCGCTGTACAGCACGTCCTTGAGTATGCGACCAAGTTGCATTCGCTTGACGTGTCCAAGCCAGCGGAGTCGTCTTTGGATTAATATGGCTGAAAGCTGCATATATTTCTTTGAGACAGGACATCCGTGTTGGGGACTTTTTCTTGCCATTTGATGTCAAGGATGCGGCGCAAGCATATGAGGTGGAAGCCATTGAGCCTTCTTTCGTGCTTGGTGTATGTGGTCCAAGACTCGCATCCATAGAGGAGTGTGCTAATTACGCAGGCCTGGTATACCTGCAGCTTAGTTCTTGTTGTGAGTTTAGAATTGGACCAGACTCTTTTCTTCAGTCTAGCCATGACAATTGCGGCCTTCCCTATCCTGCCACTTATCTCATCCTCCATTGAGAGGGTGCTTGAAATGTTCGATCCCAGATATGTAAAACTATCAACAGTATCCAAATCGCAGTCTTCGATGGAGATAATGGGGAGGGAGTCAGCGTCCTGTGACATAATAAAGGTAATAATGGGGGAGACTGCAATCAGGTTAGCACAATAGGAAATTAGTAAAACACAGTAAGGTTAAACCTGATAAAAGGAACGCAACAAAACAACGAAAGCTACGTTGTTTTGTTGCGTTCCTTTTATCGGGTTTAACCTTAATGTGTTTTACTAAATTTCCTATTGTGACATAATATTGGTTCTCTTTCAGCTGATGATGAGGCCAAACTCTTTGTAGGCAGCGGATAAGCTAGACACAAGGCCCTGCAGGACACAAGGTATCCTGATCTAAGTCTCCAGACACAAGGTCTCCAGACACAAGGTCTCCAGACACACATACCTGCCTGGCCGCATTGTGTCCTGATTACACCTATGCCGAGATCGTGATCCCGGGCGTTATATAACCGCTACCGATACCCTCGTCCGCCGGTACAAGATACTTCATCCCGCTAATTGTCAAGTGAAGGAAACCATTTACCATTGCTTAGTTGTGGAGATAGGATCATGCACGGCATGCGGGCTCTTAAAAGTCGCAAAAGGGTCAATTCAATCTTACAGTCTGCCTGGTCCTGGTCGGTGGTAAATATTTGGGTGGGCGAATACAATTCTGGTGGATTGCATTTTAATCATCGGTGGGTTTTATGAGAAATCAATTAGCGATTGTTGTACTCAACCAATCAGGGTTGGAAATTTAACACCAGACTTTTGACATATGATGTGAAAATTTAGTTGAGTGGGATTATCTGTGGTTCTAATATGACATTAATATGTTGTTGTTAAATCAATTAAATGACATAAGTTGACATTAGTTAATTGAGAACACAATACAGGAGCTCCTCATCCCTGCCAAAGGACAATCAGGGATTGGAACACGCTTCCAAAAGAAACAGCTGAGGCGACAGCACTTGACACATTTGCGTCTGTTGCCTCAGGTCTTCCAACCTCCAGTGCGTGATACCCTCGCCGAGTAGCCCTTGCAACCAGTGAAATGTCATCTTCAATACCAGGCACGGTTGACTAACATGATTACTTGTTGCCGTTGATGGATATGAGGCTTGGATGGAGGCAAAAATCCATGCCGATAATTTTAGCTATGCGGCCGTGAGAAAGCCGCTTCTAGGCAACCGTTTCGTCCCGCCACTACTCGTCCCGACCGAAAGACTCCTAGGGCGGTGGGGGGTGGTAACGCAAAACCTTCCCTCCGGAGTGGAAGCAAACCCGTCCTGACCCTCGGAGAGTGGACTGCGGACGCTTTAAACGCAGCGTCATCGGTCGACCGGGCTTCCCCTAGGCATGGGGGGAGTTCCCGGCGCCCTTCCGCACGGGTTGGCGTCGGGGAAACCTTCAGTGCGCTGGCTTGTGTGGGAGGGCGCGGGGGTGGCATTAAGAGCTCGCGCTCGACGGCCATCTCCTATGCGACTTTATACCAGGCACGGAAACATTGCAAATACTCTCCACATACATAGGAGCCAGAATGATCAATACATAAGGTATGGAAGAAGTTAGCGGTTGTTTTAATACAAAATAATTAGTGACCAGTTGTTAGCTTACATTAATTGCTGTATTTTTTTAACATGAAATCGCAATGAAATGAAATCATAGCAATATTAATAGTAAATGTGCGTAAAACTACATCCCAGAGGCGTCCCGTGAGCCCCGCAACCCATGCCTTGGATATTCAAAGGGACCAAAGTTTTGATTTTTGTCGTTGAAGATAATCATTAAAACGTCAACTTTAAATGCAAGGGACACATTATCCGAAAGTGGCAAGAAGGGGGGGGGCCTCAAAAAGTCACGCGACGGCCCTGCCATGACCAAAAGAGGCGGGTTGTTTGCCAATGTTTTACACACGACTCCCTACTTTCAACGTTGTCGACGTTTTCATTTCAGCTTAGCGCCATGCAGAGGGCGTTGCTAGGTCAGCTTAGCGCCATGCAGGGGGCGTTTCTAGGTCAGCTTAGCGCCATGCAGGAACGTTGCTAGGTCAGCTTTGCGCCATGCAGGGGGCGTTGCTAGATCAGCTTTGCGCTATGCAGGGGCGTTGCTAGGCCAGCTTAGCGCCAGGCACTGGCGTTAATAGGCCAGCTTAGCGCCATGCAGGGGCGTTGCTAGGTCAGCTTAGTGCCATGCAGGGGCGTTGCTAGTCCAGCTTAGCGCCATGCATGGGCGTTGATAGGGTTAGTGCCACCCGGGGTGGGCCGGTATTTCTTACAAAAAGACATCAATTTGGCCGGGGAAAAAAACGCCTCTGAATATATAGAAACATATGTACCGCACAGGACGGACAGCCCCCCCCCCCCCCCCACTCCACTTTTCTAAGCTCAACCTTCATGCGCCAGTGGCCAGATGGCTCGAACTCGTGGCTAATTATCCAGTGAGCAAAAGACTAAGGCCTAAGGTATATAGTTTCGTAGCTCTAACCAGTACCCCTCCCCCACCACCTGAAGTTGTAAGATGCCCTAAGTATTAATGTCATCACCGTGATCTAGAAGCTCGAGGCCACGGTGAAAAATCACACGTCTTCATTATTTGGTATTTGCTTTCATATAGTGTGTTCATTTGGTCAAGTAACTATGGTAAACAAGGCGTGCGTTCTAGAGCAGTGGTTCTCAACCTTCCTGATGCCGCGACCCTTTGATACAGTTCCTCATGCTGTGGCGACCCCACAGCCACAAAATTATCTTCCTTGCTACTTCATTACTGTAGAGCATACGTGTTTTCAGATGGTCTTTGGCGACCCCTGGGAAAAAAAACAACAACATCAAAAGATAACGAATACATATCTGCATGTTTTACCATTATATCATGACTGCATGGGAACTTCCTTTACTAAATGTCACCACCCAACCGCCACCTGCAAGGCAGACACCATATCCCAGCCTTAGAAGACCTATTAACATATCTTTTCAGAAGATCTATCGCCGACAAATAATCTACGACCGCATTATGTAATCTTATCCCAACTTTCTTATCAAGCAATTATTCCCCCCGTCACCCGTTTCAATAGCGGTAAAAAGACACCGCTTGCGTGTTAGAGCGCGCAATTTTTTTTTTACGGCCTCTGCGTGTTGATCCGAGCGATCTTCCGCCGGCTTCACCGTTTTGGACGTCGGTTGCGGCACCGTTTTCCATCCCGTGACGGCAGCTACCAAGTTGAGCAGCATGGAAGCTAACGTGTATAAAAAAAAAAAAGTTTTACAGGTAAAAATTACTTTCTTTAAATAAGTGGAGCGTTGCTACATTCAAATGTGTAGGGCATAGAATTGAATCGACCCAAAGCGTGTGTGCTAGGCAAGTCAGTGAGTGCAGAGGCTTAAAATAAAGAGGAGAGAGATGAAGTGTGTGTGGGGGGGGGGGGGGTAAAGGTAAAGGAAGGGGGACGGCAAAACGGCGTCCAGGCGTAAAATGTAGCAAACATTGAAGAGATTTGAATGGCAATTTTTTGATGATCTATTGGAGAGTTGGTTAAGGTCACGGCAGACGTCTGTTGTGTCCCGGTGGTACTATAGGCGCTGAGAAAGTTCAGATTTAAATTCATGAACTCACACTTCCAGAAGACATGTGTCTCCAAGACGATGGTGTTCGTTTAAAAATGTTTTTTTTTTCTTATTTTTTATTTGCCTTTCCAATTTCTTAAAGCTTCCCACTTACGCTGCTGAGTCTGAAAACTAAATCTATCACCATTCTTATTTCAATAACTCAATCATCATTCTTATTTCACTAAATATATCACAATTCTTATTACACTAAATCTATCACCTTTCTTATTTCACTAAATCTATCACTACTCTTATTTCACTAAATCTATCACCTTTCTTATTTCACTAAATCTATCACCACTCTTATTTCACTAAATCTATCACCATTCTTATTACACTAAATCTATCACCGCTCTTATTTCATTAAATCTATCACCACTCTTATTTCACTAAATCTATCACAGCTCTTATTTCATTAAATCTATCACCTTTCTTATTCCATTAAATCTATCACCACTCTTATTTCACCAAATCTATCACCGCTCTTATTACACTAAATCTATCACCATTCTTATTACACTAAATCTATCACCGCTCTTATTTCATTAAATCTATCACCACTCTTATTTCACTAAATCTATCACAGCTCTTATTTCACTAAATCTATCACCTTTCTTATTCCATTAAATCTATCACCATTCTTATTTCACTAAATCTATCACCACGGGTACTTCACAAAATACTTTTTTTAGGGGTAACTCAATCATAGCCAAATATAAGGGACGAGTACGGCATCGCCATTGTCGTAAAGCAAAATTTATTGTAGACTCAAGGGAAAAAATGAAGACGGAATTTTTAAATAGTTTTTAAATCAATGCGACAATATATTTTTTTTATTTTTTTACCAGACATTTTCTTAGAAATCTACATTTGCGATTTCAGCCAAGAGCTCATCGGTGGGGGCGATCACGTTGAGATTCACCGGCTATGCATCCGCGGCAAGATTTCACGCAACCTGTCCCGGGACGTTAGAGGGAACGAGAGTATGACACGGCACGACGTTAAGAGGCTCTTTGACGCTCCAGCTACCACGCGCGATGATGCGATAATGACAGTAATGGCGAGAGGAATTGGCGCTCAAGAAATTTGTCAGGCATTCGAGTCGGCGGCCCCTCGCGGGAGTGAAACGTCACGTCGTCACGATGAGTTGGGGGATATGTAGACGGTGAAGGATTGTTTTCTTCTTCATTTTTTGTCCTTCTTTTTATTCGTGTTAGAGGTTCTGTTGTTGTTTTTTTTTTTTTTGGTCATGCACATCAACACATCTCGGAGAAGTCTGTAGACCGGAAAAAAAAAGGGGGGGGGGGGGTGGGGGTGGAGCTACAAGATGTTTGGATCAATAATTCTCAAACGGAGCAATGTCTCAGAGCGTTGGTCATTGTAGGAACATGTAAAATCGAATTTCCAATATTACGTTTAGTGGAACGGGCCGAGTGTGGGGGGAGGGGGGTGTTAAGATAGCCCCCACGAGCGTTGATAGTTTAAGCGTCCAGTCTTTGGGGAAACCCAATGAGACAAATGGCCCCGCACAGACAGAGCTACAATGTTTTCTGAAATGGTGGAATGTTTGTGGGAAACAAAGAATTAAAAAAATAATAATTAAAAAAATTACCTTACAAACTGAATGAATGAATAAATGAATAATAATAATGATAATAATAATAATAATGATGATAATAATTATTATTATTATTATTATTATTACAAGGAAAAAAAAAGAATATCACCTCAGTGTAACTTTCTCCCGTGTTTCATAAAAGCTCGACTTAATGTTAGAGCATGGGGTTCTTATTTTAACCTTTTGTCCATGGACCCCTTGTGCACCATGGACCCCTTGTGCACCATGGACCCCTTGTGCACCATGGACCCCTTGTGCACCATAGACCCCTTGTGCACCATAGACCCCTTGTGCACCATGGACCCCTTGTGCACCATAGACCCCTTGTGCACCATGGACCCCTTGTGCACCATGGACCCCTTGTGCACCATGGACCCCTTGTGCACCATAGACCCCTTGTGCACCATAGACCCCTTGTGCACCATGGACCCCTTGTGCACCATATACCCCTTGTGCACCATGGACCCCTTGTGCACCATAGACCCCTTGTGCACCATGGACCCCTTGTGCACCATAGACCCCTTGTGCACCATGGACCCCTTGTGCACCATAGACCCCTTGTGCACCATAGACCCCTTGTGCACCATGGACCCCTTGTGCACCATAGACCCCTTGTGCACCATGGACCCCTTGTGCACCATAGACCCCTTGTGCACCATAGACCCCTTGTGCACCATGGACCCCTTGTGCACCATAGACCCCTTGTGCACCATGGACCCCTTGTGCACTATGGACCCCTTGTGCACCATGAACCCCATGTGGGTCAGTGAAGTTGAGTCCGAGGACTGCATCTCCTTGGTCAATTATGCGCAATTAAAAAGTGGTCATGGGAGCCGACCATGACCACTTTAATCATCAGATTTTGCGCTAGTTCTGTCTGTGGGTGCGCAGATGGCTAATGAGGCCGATTCTGGCACGAAATGTTCTTGTGCAGTAGGTGCAGAGGAATGACGGGGGCATCTCCGGGAGCAGAGCCAGACCGGGTCTTCCTTGCATGTCTCTTGCGCTCTGCAGCCGCTGCTCTGCTAACTTCACGTTGCATGGAGCTCCTGTTAAAGTGGAACACCATGATGTTCGATCCTTTGCTTTTTCCTCCCACGCGTCTGGGTTTATGTCGAACGCTTTCAGTGAGGCTTTTCGGTTGTCTATAAAACGTTTCTTCTGCCCGACAGCAGACCACTTTCCTTGTTTGAGCTCACCATAGAAATACTTTGGGGCAGAAGAAATTTCGTACTCTTTGCTGACTGATAAAGAAGTCCATTGTATAAAATGTATGAATATATTAAAAGATACACGGAAGTGGTGCACAATTAATTCGTCGGGTACTCCCCAATAGCCCTTTCACGGAATTGGTGCACAATTAATTCGTCGGGTATTCCCCAACAGCACCTTCACAGAGTTGGTGCACAATTAATTCGTCGGGTATTCCCCCAACAGCACCTTCACGGAATTGGTGCATAATTAATTCGTCGGGTATTCCCCCAACAGCACCTTCACGGAGTTGGTGCACAATTAATTCGTCGGGTATTCCCCCAACAGCACCTTCACGTAGTTGGTGCACAATTAATTCGTCGGGTATTCCCCCAACAGCACCTTCACGGAGTTGGTGCACAATTAATTCGTCGGGTATTCCCCCAACAGCACCTTCACGAAGTTGGTGCACAATTAATAAAACAGCACCTTAATGCGAAGTCCCACGAATCGTACTACACAGAATTACAAGACAGTCACAGGATAGAACGACCAAGCTTGTAGTCTTGATGTGTTGATTCTTGAGTGCATCCTAACTTTGGACGCCTCAGTAGTTTTTTTCTTTTTCCTCGTGTAACTCGTATGGATGACTCTTCTGGTATGACTCGTGGACTGCTTCCTAGTAGGCTACTTCCTAACTGACTGCTTCCTAATAGGCTACTTCCTAATTGGCTGCTTCCTAATAGGCTACTTCCTAATTGACTGCTTCCTAATCAGCGAATTTGGTTTTGAGAGTATATTAAAAATTAAATAATTCTATATGTTTGAAAGTATGGTTCAATCATGAGTTCAATAGCGCGCAAAATATAGTTCCCAATAATTACGCTAAATGATATATATTTTTATAAAACGCAAGTGCGTTTGTCGCGTAATATTTTCTTTTCGGAAAATGAAATCGTCTCAATTTAAGTACGGTGCCATGTAAAAAATATTCGGTTTAAAAGAGGCTGGGACATTAGAATGTTTAATATAGTTCATGGGCGTGAAATAAAAAGTGTGCGGTGACTTATAATGGGGAGGAGATGGGTGTAGCAAAAAATTGGGATTCTTAAATGTGCGTTACTTGAGTTCATGAGGGCTACATGTAGTACTGTAATATTTCTCCAAAAAAAAAGTTATATGATAAACTTTTGTTATTGTATTTCGTCCAATTTTTATTAGATTGAAGAACATTCGATATCCATATCGTGGTCCTGATATACCCGGCAATGTCATTACCAACCTTTAAATTATTAAAAAGTAATAACATAACCGAGAAAGAAAAAAAAATGCACCTTAGAGTAAACTGTGGTCCAGTCGACACCGTCTTATAAGACCTCCACCGCACAGTCAAGTGTTGAATGGGCGATGTCGTTAATCTCCGTGACCCGTCGGCTATTTCCGTCAAATGCGTGCTCGTGGAGGTGCGGCACAAGCGTTCTCCAGGGGCGAAAACGTGCATGGACAGATTTATGAGAAAGGGGCGCGAATTTGATGGACGAGCCACGTCCACGGCACGACAGCCCCGTATGTTTGTTTACATTTTTTTCCCGCCTGGCGAGGGTGTTACAATGACGCCTGGTATGATATGTAAATTATGCCCCAAAGGTCTGTCTGAATTTTTGTTGTACGAGGGGTTCGGTCACGCCGAGTGTGCTTGAATGTTCACGGTGTTCACGTGATGAGAACAGGTTCCAACCATTGTGTATGAAGTCTGGGCCGTGGACGATGGCGCCGATGTCTCAAACAACTCAGTCATTATGTTTTGTCAATGACATTGAAAATTTAGTTTGAAAACTCTCCATCGATATCCCCCAAACGCTCCCCCGGCCATTTTCCGGCGCCATCTAATTCCTGAAGTTCGCGTAGATCTAGGTTTTCACCCACTGAGCAGGGCCGTACTAGGGTTAGGGGGGGGGGCAGCCATCCTCGGGGGCTAGTGCCAAAATCAACTATTATCAACATTTATATAGGTTTATACCATACATTTGTATTGGCAAACAGGGAGGGGCGCCATTTTCAGGCACTTTACATTTGTGATAAATTATTTGTGTTTGAAGAAATATTTTCAAATCAAAGAGAGGAATATTGTGGAGACATCCCCGATGGTTGAAACGTATCATTAGTAGGTAGACAAGACGAGGCTTCACACCCACCCCAAAGTTTAATGTAATTTATCAATTATACCTTCTTAAATTTCAGTTACTTCCTCACTAAGCCTCCGCGGCCCCCTCCCCAAAATCACACCCCCACCCACCATAACTCAAATCAACTCCAAAGAAGCACGCACCCCATGGGGAGCGCTCACCACACACCATCCTCTATCGCGAGGCATTCATCTCGGGCTAATCTGCACACGGACCGTGAGTTCGCGTGAGCTTATTTAATGTCCCTGCCCCCCCCCCCCAAACCACCACCAACCCACCCCCACTTTAACTGCTATACTGCTTATCGCGTTAGATTATGCGCCGTTTCACCGTGCACCCCCCTCGCGCCCAAACGAAGTTCTCGAACCCCTTATCCCCATCGCCCCCCCCCCCCCCCCCGGCTGATCAGTGTAACCCTGGTCATTTCTTCAATGAAACCCCAACAGCTTTATTAACATAACTCGTGAGATTAGATTCAGTCGGCCACTCAAATTCACTTTTTTTTCCCCCTACTTTTAAACGTCTTTGGGTGATCTCCCCCCCCCCCCTCAACTCCGGAGCCACTCCTCTTCGTTCCACCTCATCATCACCACCCCCCCCCCTTTTCTCCACTAACTCGACTCACCAGAAAGAGGCTTGCCTCACCACTTGAGATTTTAATGAGTTTTCGATCTGCCATCTTTGCTCCAAATTCTAAACTTGCCCCCCCCCCCCCAACCTTTTTCTTTTCTGTTTCGCCATGCAACATTCATAAGCACATTCACCACCCCAGACTTGTCTCCCCCTGATAAGTCCTCCGGTCTAATTGTCTCAGTGCAGTCCTTATTTTAACGTTAACATTTTTTTTTTTTAAAGAGCATTACATCAATGGTATCATTTTTTTTAAAAAATAAAAAACAAAACAAAGCAACTTCAGTGACGTTTGATTAATGCTCTAATTCAGCGGTTCTCAACATGTGGTTCACGACCCCCTTTTGGAGTTTGAACGACCCTTACACAGTGGTCGCCTAACACCATCGGAAAATAGAAATTTAGGAAGCAGCAATCGTATTTATGATTTTAAATCAATGCTTGTTAAAGTGAAGACCTTGGTGGACCTTTTTATCTATGCGTTTGACTGAAGACATTCCAGTGTTTTAATTTCATCGCAGTAAATGGCCGTCTCACGGATTTGAAAATCGTTTATATATTTAAAAAAACAACACCAAAAAAAACAAAACAAACAAAACAAAACAAAACCAAATAAACTTGACAGACTTCACTAACTGATACAAATCCACAGACTTCACTAACTGATACAAATCCATATACTTCACTAACTGAGACATCCCCCACAGACTTCACTAACTGATACATCCCCACAGACTTCACTAACTGATACATCTCCACAGACTTCACTAACTGAGACATCTCCACAGACTTCACTAACTGAGACATCTCCACAGACTTCACTAACTGATACACCCTCCACATCCATTAGATCTATCCAAAGCTTAAAACATATCCCTTGAATGTCCACCTTTAAAAGTAAAATAATGAAAAAAACAAACAACACTATAAATACTTGTTAATAAATGAAGGTCTGCGTTCTAGCTGTGGGAAGGAAATAGTAGAGCAAGGTATGTGGAAGCTTGAAATAGAAAGACAGGACAATAAGAGAAGGATGTTTCGGCCAAGAGCCTTCCTCGACAGACAGGACAATAAGAGAAGGGCGTTTCGGCCAAGAGCCTTCCTCGACAGACAGGACAATAAGAGAAGGACGTTTCGGCCTGGAGCCTTCCTCGGCAGACAGGATAATAAGCGTATCCGGAAATTTGATCGAAAGAAATTTCGTCGACGGAAAATTGATCGACGGAAATTTGATCGAACGGAAATTTGGTCGAATCTTTCTTTTTTAGTTTATACGTTAAAATTTTGCGTCAAATTTCTTTTTGAACGCATTATTTTGTTTTGCTATATAGTATAGTGCGTTCAAAAAGAAATTTGACGAAAAGTTTAAAGTTTAACCGATAATAAGAGAAGGACGTTTCGGCCAAGAGCCTTCCTCGGCAGACAGGAAAAAATGAAAATACGACAGGAAATAGAAACTAGTTTTAAAAAACGTAAGGGTTCGCCATTGTTATTGTTGGAAGTTGGGTTTTCCCAAAAAACCAAATGACAGGAATCAAAAGAATTAATGTATTGTTAGTGGGAAAAATGAGATTTTAACAGACAATGATAACTTTGGAAATATTTAAAATATAGGAAAAAGAAAAGAAACGTAGGGAAATTCAGGATCATTAGTAGGACAGTGTTTGATTAAATTCATATTGTGATATAGTGCCGAAAAGCAGAATTAATGTGTTTTCCCTTCTAATTCTCTCTCTCTAATGTGTTGGTACAGGAAATAAGTGCGATGATGGATACATCTAATGTCCCTTTATTTTTGTGTCACCGCTGAAATGGGATGCAACAGGGGAAATTTTAACCGATTCAATATATACAAAGATGTTCGGTGAACCTATCTGATATGTGTTTTAATATTTGTTTTTATAACATCAGCTGTAAAAGATGAATTCGTGAAATTATAGTTAATGTATAAAATGAATGTATTAAAGCATAGTTACAGTATATAAGATGAATACATGAAGTATAGTTACACTGTAAAAGACGAATGTGTGAAATTATAGTTACAGTGTATAAGACGTACGAACGATTTCATATCAGCACTATGACCAGTCTATCAGAACTATGACCAGTCTATCAGCACTATGACCAGTCTATCAGTACTATGACCAGCCTATCAGCACTATGACCAATCTATCAGAACTATGACCAGTCTATCAGCACTATGACCAGTCTATCAGCACTATGACCAGTCTATCAGCACTATGACCAGTCTATCAGAACCATGACCAATCTATCAGCAATATGACCAGTCTATCAGGAATGTGACCAGTCTATCAGCACTATGACCAGTCTATCAGCAATATGACCAATCTATCAGCAATATGACCAGTCTATCAGCACTATGACCAGTCTATCAGCACTATGACAAGTCTATCAGCACTATGACCAGTCTATCAGCACTATGACCAGTCTATCAGCACTATGACCAGTCTATCAGCACTATGACCAGTCTATCAGAAACATGACCAATCTATCAGCAATATGACCAGTCTATCAGGAATGTGACCAGTCTATCAGCACTATGACCAGTCTATCAGCAATATGACCAGTCTATCAGCACTATGACCAGTCTATCAGCACTATGACAAGTCTATCAGCACTATGACCAGTCTATCAGCACTATGACCAGTCTATCAGCACTATGACCAGTCTATCAGCACTATCAATCGACAGTTCTGTTCAGCGTGCCCAGGACTCAAGAAAAAAACCTCAGAATTCCATAAATATGCAAATAGTGGCTTACGGGAGCACCCAGAGAAAGTAATGACAACCACTGGTCACGATGTCCACTGATTCAGCCCCCACCCCCCAGGTCCGGGGGTAACTCCACAATTTGATCTAGTTAATGGCCCGCTGTTCGATCAGCTTCGTCCTGGTCAAGACTGCTGGTCGGCGGGGTTTGTTCTATAGCCAGACCTAATCATCATGGAGAACGTGCAAGATGGCCGCTGGTCTAGGGCAGCGGTTCTCAACATGTGGGTCGCGACCCCATTTGTTGGTCCAATGACCCTTTCCCAGGGGTCGTCTAAGTCCATCGAAAGACACATCTACTCTACAGATGTAAAGAAGCAACGAAAATAATTTCGTGGCTGGGGGTCGCCACAGCATGAGAAACTGTATTAAAGGGTCGCGGCATTAGAAAGGTTGAGAACCAGTGGTCCAGGGTAAGTTTTTCCCAAACGTTTCTGTGCTCCAGCCACTCCCCCCCCCCCCAACCCAGACACAAGCACGAATTATTTGATCAGCATCGCAACTGCTTACGAATCATTTTAAAAATTCTCGAATTAATAATGCATTTTTGTTTAGAGTGAGGGAAAGGGGCTCAATTTGTCAGTCTCACTATCTGGTCCTCGCCCATTTGATCCGATGGCAACACTTTAGTCAAGACGACTGGCCATATATCAGGATGCAGTTTAGACGACCAGCAATTTGACACATGTTTCTCACTGTGCTCTTTGTGCGTTCCGCCTACGGGACTCCGTCACCGGGTTGGATTTCAGAGTTTGCCATCCAAGGTTAACGAGTCCCATCCTCCCGGGGGTGCTGGAGATGTTTTTGATTTTGCTGGGGATTGAACCGGAGTCCTCTAGCTTGGCACTGACACAGTGTAGACCACCCAGCCATCGCTCTGAATTGAAACATCTTGTTGCAGATAGTTTTGAATTTTTTTTCTTTTTTTTTTTCTTTTTGGTTGGCTTAGTAAAGAAAGTGTTCTTTTTTATTTCGTATTTTTCGTTAAAGAAAAGCCTCTTTTTTTAAAAAAAAAATGCTACACGAATGGCAAATTTAAATATAAGCAGAGAAGACATAAACTCCACCATGGGCCTCTAGTTAGTAGACCAGATCGTCATGCAAATACCAAACCCCACTTTTCTTGTTTTGTTTTTCTTCTTCCATGAAGGTCAATAAAAAGGTTTTGAGGATCGCAATTTAAAGGTTTGGGGTTAAATGCCATGACCCTCGATCCCAGCCTCCATGATTAAAAACGTACACATTGTATGTCTTGGATTTTATCATGTGTACGTTATTTGTCGTAATCCCACTAGACTTTATAAATCTCATATTTTTTCTGCGATTAGTTTACGGCGTCCAGACGGTGGAGTGCACCCGCAACAATCTCTCACTGTGTCTTGTGCAGTGGTTGGCGGTGGAGTACACCCGCAACAACCTCTCATTGTGACTTGTGCAGTCGTTGGCGGTGCAGTGCAGCCGATACATTCTCACATTGTGGCTTGTGCAGTGGTTGGCGGTGGAGTGCAACCGATACATTCTCACATTGTGTCTTTTGCAGTGGTTGGCGGTGGAGTATGCCCAATACAATCTGCCACCGTGTCTTGAGCAGTGGTTAGTGGTGGAGTGCACGCGATATATTCTCTCATTGCGTCTTGTGCAGTGGTTGACACAATCTCCTACCGTGAATGGTGCAACCATTGCTTAATTAAAGGACGCCTTTCTGAAGACACGCACCTTAACGTGTTAACAAATCTGTGAGTCGCCTACAGCAATCTCGGAATGTGGACGTCAGTCAACGTCTCTCATGATTGGGATGCTCTGCGCCTACTAGTTCCCGTCAACAAGACCCTGGCGACCAATGAGCAATCGCCTGGCACGTCACGTGACGTGACCAATGCACCACGCTAATTACGATTTTCATTCCAGTCAACAAACAACTCCATCACCGCGTGCGCAGCTCCCCCCCCCCCACCCTTCCCACCTTGCGACCACGGTCATTGGACGCAGCAGTGAAAACCCTGTCGCTGGATGTCACCACTTTCTGGTTTGTCTGGTGTCTTGTAACAATTACCGCACAGATTTAAAAAAAAAAAATTTAGGGCTCTGAATTTCCCGCGGCTTCTATGACGCCGGTTCGCTTTCCCACAAACCACTGAATTAATCGTACCTCCACTTGTAATAAGGACGCCATCTTTCGAAGCAGACTGGGAGAAGGGCGTATGTCCCATTAGGACGAGGTGAGACGCATCAGACGTCCCATCGTATTACCTGGCCCACTTCAAATGTCTGACCTGCTTTTTTCCCCCTTTCGCTAAAGCAGTGGTTCTCAAACTTTCTGATGACGCGACCCTTTTAACACATTTCTCATGTTGTGGTGATCCCAACCATAAAATTATTTTCGTTACTTCTTCATAAATATGTTTATTTCCCGACGGTCTTAGGCGACCCCCTGTGTTATGGTCGTTCGACCCTCAAAGGGCTTGCGACCCACAGGTTGAGAACCGCTGCTCTTAAGGGACGCACGTTTCTGGATTCAGACGGTGTCTGCGTTGGCTGTACGCGCCAACGGTCACGTGATGCCGCCATATTTCTTTTCTTTTTTGGTTTAAGAGGCGGGGGGGGGGGGGGGGGGGCATGGGCCTGACTTTAAATTGAGAATAAGAGCCACATCTAGACATTAAATACCGTATCCGGAAATTTGATCGATCGGAAATTTGGTCGAATCTTTTTTTCAGTCCACACGTTAAAGTTTTGCTTCAAATTTCTTTTTGCACGCATTATTTCGTTTTACTATAAAGTATAGTGCGTTCAAAGAAAAATTTGACGAAAATTTTAACGTGTGAACTGAAAAAAGATTCGACCCAATTTCCGTTCGATCAAATTTCAGTCGATCAATTTTCCGTCGACGAAATTTCTTTCGATCAAATTTCCGGTAACCATTAAATACACAGTGACGTGGCTGGGGTAGTTGTCAATCGACGGGACCATATTTTTTTCCCTAACCCCTTGCTGCAGTTGGTCGAAAATGTTGCCCCTCAATGAAGATCAATATGTCTGAGAAAAATAACCAAACAGTGCGAACATTAAAAAAACAAAACAACCCAACATCTCTAATTACGCTATTCTTGGTTACAAAACTAGCGAACCCAGTGGTCAGTGATCATACCCTCGTTGATGGAAGATGGCCGCTGGGTGTCGGAGATTTGGTATTTCATTAAGGGTCCCATGGAATGTCCGTCTCCCGGGGGCTCGTCTGAGACCAGAGTCATCTCGGAGAGAGGCTACATGTTAGCGGGAGAATTAATGAGACCATTATTAAGGGAGATTACAGTGTGACTTTTGTGTCGGCGTCATAAATGTCAGTAGTGTGCGATGCGCAGGCTTATCAACGTGTTGGCTCGACTGTACGTCACGTGAGGAGTATACGTGATCTGAGACCCGTTAAAACGCAACCACAAGTTGGTCCTCTAAATGTTAATAAGTTACTCGGTACATCACCCACACAGGGCATCAGTCAAATGTTACGTCATCAAAAAGTGTGTGAGTAAAACGTCACGATAAAGTGTGTTGGTATCACATTGCGTCATCAAAAAGTGTGTTATTGAGGCATACTCCTTGCACACGATCATTTGATAAACGTGTCGTAAGTTAAAAAATATGAAACCTTAGTTATCGGGAAAAACAAGTCCTTGAAATTTTCTCACTCTTAATATTGACTGTAAATGACATTTTTGACATAAAATGACATGAGCGCAAAACCCTTGACAGTGTAAGAGAAGTCTGTTATATCAGTTCTGCAAGATGAAAACGATAAATCAGCTACTATGCCCATTTTTACGATTGAGCAGCACCTGGCTGCTCCACGTGAAGATGATAGCAGCTAGAAACTATCCTACAATTGTCAGCTATACTGACAAAAATCATATTTATACTTCCACAAATAATCATATTTAGTTTTCAACAACCCTTTTCATTGATTCTGAGTTATAAAATGTAAGTGTGAAAACTTTTTTAACTTGTTGATTAACAAGCAAAAGGTGTTTTGTATGTTTTTCCTACAATGTTGTGTATTTAAAAAAATGTTAGAACAAAGTAAATTGTATTTATAAATTTATTTAGATTACAATTCATTTATTTATTTATTGGGGGGATATAAAAATGTTGAAACAATTAGAGTAAGGGGGGGGGGGTCATTGAAAGTTTGATAATTGTTGTGTTGACAAAGGGGGTGAGTCAAATTGCTTAAAAATTGTTGACGTAGTTAATGGACGCCCCCGTACTGATTTTATGTGGGTCGTCATGTATATGAGAGACCATAACATAACATATAGATGTATTGGTATAATTAAAAAAAAAATACATATTAGTATAGGAAGTATGACTTAACAGCTGCAAGATAATGTTCTTGTGTATTTATATTATATGGTAGTTTTTGTAATGTTGCGTTTTGTATTTCAATGTGGTAAAATGTAGATTATTTTCATTTCTCTTTTAATGTGGTTGACTTTGTACCGCGCTTCGAGCCTATGGGGATGAAGCGTGATTTTTCAAATAAACTTTATTATTATTATGATATAATTATGTCTGTGTTTGTGTGTGTGTTTTTTTTTTGTTTTTTTAGGGGGGGGGGGGGGTGGGGTGGGGTTGGGGGGTCAAGTTTAGCAGGGAAAGTTAAGTTAAAAAAAAAGTAAAACATCCTGTCAGGAAAGGAGTCGATTACTTACCGGAGGGTGTATCCGTCCGACCCGTTGCGTAATCGGATCCGTGGTGACCACCTCCACGCGGCAGCTCTCCCCTCGCCGGACGCTGGACACGACCAGGTCCTCGCGACCCAGATACGTCGACCGCCCTATATCCACGACGATGTCCTTTTGCCGGACCACGAGCTGGGCCGGACAGTCGCGCGGTATGAGCAGCAGAACCGTTGCCAGGACGACCAGCACGGTCGATTGGCTCGCTCTCCCCGGCGTCGTCTTCGCCATGATGACAAACCGGAAGTCGATGAATAGAGACCAGAATTTCACTTCACGCTTTCCGGGACTTCCTTCTTCATTCTGAATCTCCGCTGTGCGCTTTGTGCAGGACGACAGCTTTAGGAAAAATAATGGGAACAGCTCAAAAGCTGCTCTTTTAATCCAACCGAACCACAGCGCCGATTGCGTTGAGTATATTTTGATTTATGGTTGAGCTTATAATTTATATTCTATGCAGAAGAAACAAATATTTGCTTTTTTAAAAAAAAAATAATAAATAGAACAGCCGTTATATATAAATGAAAGCAGCTGTGTCGTAGACAGCCTAAAACCTGATTGATGACAACAATGGAACTGTTTAGGGTGTTTCCCATCTAAAAGATCGATCCATGATTTATTTATTTCAGTGGATGAAAGATCAGGTTGAAGATGAACACTTCACATACAACTGAGGTTGTTGGTGGCGGGCCCAAACTGGGCCGAAGATTCCCCTATCCAGTTACTGGGGCGGTCTTCTGTATCACGTCTATTACATCTTTACGTTTGGAATCTGAAAATACAGAAAGCAGTGTGTCAAGTCAAATTGTAAAAAATCAATAGTTGGACTACATCAGACAGAACATGTGTCATACATTGGTCATACAGTTGTCATATATTTGTCATACATTTGTCATACAGTTGTCATATATTTGTCATACATTTGTCATACATTTGTCATACATTTGTCATACAGTTGTCATACAGTTGTCATACATTGGTCATACATTGGTCATACATTGGTCATACATTGGTCATACATTGGTCATACATTGGTCATACATTGGTCATACATTGGTCATACAGTTGTAATACAGTTATCATACAGTTATCATACAGTTGTCATACATTGGCCATGCATTGGTCATACAGTTGTCATATATTTGTCATACATTTGTCATATATTTGTCATAAAGTTGTCATACATTGGTCATACAGTTGTCATATATTTGTCATAAAGTTGTCATACATTGGTCATACAGTTTTCATATATTTGTCATACATTTGTCATGCAGTTGTCATATATTTGACATACAGTTGTCATACAGCTTTCTTACACTCTCATACAGCTGTCATGTCGTTGTATACATTTGTCACAGGTTTATTTTACAGCACCGTGACTACAAAAGCTTTCGGGTAAAATTAAAAAAACAAAAACGAACAACTTGAGACAACCATATCTATGACGTCATCGCTTCAACATTAGCACAAGGTGATCCTTGCAACAATTAATCAGTATGAAATCTACCTCCTAAAGGCAATTACAATAGATTCACAATGCTACAAGACGCATGCTATTCTCGCATATTTCCATATGAGGATTTTTTTTCTTTGTTTTAGTACAAGCCTGCACAACATACGGCCAGCGGGCCACATGCAGCCCGCCAAAACCCACTTTGCGGCCCGCGAAGTAACGAAATCTTCTGTATTCTTATTTTGCCCGCACAAGTCCTGTCCTATTTTCTTCAGGCCCGCACAAGTTATTCTTAAAGTATTACGGCCCGCCTTGCATTTTGAGTTGTGCAGGCCTGTTTTAGTAGCTCAAACAATCATTTTTTTAATCGTTTCCCAAAACTGTATATTCCAAATTGCGCCAATTAAAAAAAAAAAAAAACTGTAAAAAAATGTGTTTATTTAAGTTATATTTTTATATCCAGCCAAAATTAATAAATTAATGAAAAATAAATAGAATTAATTAATTAATTAATTTGCGTCATTTATATTACTTTGTGCACAATGCATGGCCGGCATCCCTCATCACATGGCACTATGTTCAAATCTAGCGTCACCGATCACACTGTAATGTGTACGTGAGCGACATTCCCGATTTCATTTCATTGTGTAACGTAACTTACAGCTCTCATAACTTCCCGTTTCGTACACAGCTCTCATAAATTCCCGTTTCGTACACAGCTCTCATAACTTCCCGTTTCGTACACAGCTCTCAATTTGTTTCATGCCAGAGAAAATATACCCCCCCACCCCCCCACCCCCCCCCCACCAAAAAACAACCAAACAAACAAACAAAATCCCAAGCAATTAAACTAATGCAGACGAGAATAGTTGGATAACACCACCTTGTACTGTAGAACATCTGGATGTAGAATGTCTTATTGATACACGGCGAGTACAAAATCATCTGAATGCAAGAGTATATGTGTGCGTGTGTGAGCTGTCCCCCCCCCCCCGCCGCCCCGCCCCCAGGGTGAGGGCTGACTCTTGCATCATTGCATGAATTTACGGGAAAAGTATGTGTGTGTGTGTGGGGGGGGGGGTTGTTGGGGAAGACGGGAGATGGTGGAGGTGGGGGCGAGGCGGAGTTGGTTGCATGTTTAGATCGTGGATGAAAAGTAAAGGTAGGTAGATTGAAAGTTAGAGTTTCACATTACATGTAGGGTAAGGTCCGGTCAGACATTAAGAATTGAATGCAGCACGGGTCCATGGATTGGCGCCAGGGTAAGGGAGCTGGGTGCGAACGTGGCGGATGCCATGGGTGAACAATAACAATAGTTAATGGGCTGAACGTTGCAAGAGACATTGAAAAAAAAAGAAACCTTCAGTAAAGATCACTCTAAACAAATGTTGAGCACTAGGGCTTAACCGGGTGCGCTTTGGTTTTTTTATAACCGGTTGGCCCAAGTGTTAAAAAGAAAAGGGTTGACTTCTCATTTTCTATTATTCATGCAGGCCTTTAAACAATAGGCCTCCAGACGGCCCTGTACCAGACCCGTGGCTCGTTACTGATTCATGCATTAGTTGCTTCTGAAAAAAAATGTCAACCTTTTTACCCGAGTCCAACCCGTCACGCATGGCGGCCGCTGCTTGGCATATTTTTTTTCCCCTCCTCTACTCAGCACAATTAAATGTACCCGGGTGGTTACAGGTTAAATGAAACAAACAAATGCAGGTAATGAGAACTATAGCGTTTAATTTGTAGAGGTACAATCCGTAGAACAATTTTTCACACACTATAACATCCACTCCACACTTCGTAACACAGCTCAACACGTACAAGGCCCCCGGGTTCACATTTCCCCTGGCTTATGTAGTGGCAATGATGTCCCTGTCATGAGCTGTTTTACCAGTTCCCCGTGGGACAGGCATACCTAGCTCAGTGGTGGGACAGACCCACCCAGCTCAGTGGTGGGACAGACCCACCTAGCTCAGTGGTGGGACAGACCCACCCAGCTCAGTGACACTGAGCAGGCCTGGCAGAACACCTCGTGTGCCCCAGGAGCGTGTTTTCTTTGCCCCCATATACAAAATTATACATAGATCCCGTTACAAAAAGTGGCACATTGCCACATAAATATAAAACATGTCGAGTAGAGGGAAGGGCGGTTGTGAAGAAGAAGCAGCCACGCCCGAAGCAAAATATATATTAGAGATATTATACATGTTCTTAATTTGGAGGTAAAGGGATTGATATCGCTAGCCTTGCCCCTCCAAAAATACTCACTACCTGCCTTAACTCAGCCCCGGCTACATATGCGCTACACCGCTGGGTCCAGGTGAATCCAATTAGCTATTTCATGACCGCTGTAGTAATTATTCTAGCCAGCATGAGCAGACGTGTTCTTTACCATTATTTTTTAGGACGTCGGCCACGTTGTACGAACCGCAAACCACCCACCATAGCCCTTTTTCCCCAAACCCTGTCTGGGCGTCTGCAATTTAATTATAATTTTTCAACTTACTGCAGCTATCAAAAAATACTCACACCCCCCACCCACCCGAACCCCCACCCACCCGAACCCCCACCCACTCGAACCCCCCAACCAAGAACAAAAAAAACAACAACAAAAAAAAATTATCTGATACTCTGAATCACCTTTCATGTTTCTAATTTGAAGTTTTGTTAATTATATGTATAACTCTCTCCATATACCTTTCTCAGTATACCTTTCTCTGTATACCTTTCTCTGTATACCTTTCTCCATATACCTTTCTACATATACCTTTCTCCGTATACCATTCCTCCGTAGAGAAAGTAAATTCTGTGTAATGACAAGTCTTTTCATTAAAAGAAAAAGATTTTAATGGATCATATATTATTTTTACATTAATCACTTTTAATAATTATATACATTATGATTTCATTTGAACTAATACAGTTATAATAAAAACAGAAAAACACATTAATTCGGTCCACTTATATAGATGGTATAAGAAAGAGGGAGGGGTGTGAGAAAGAGAGGACATCAGTCAGAGGGAGAGAGGGTATGAGTCAGAGGGAGAGAGGGTATGAGTCAGAGGGAGAGAGAGAGGGTGTGAGAAAGCTGAAGAGAGGGTATGTGTCGGAGCGAGAGAGCGTGTGAGTCAAATGGAAAGAGGGTATCAGTCAGAGGGAGAGAGGGTATGAGTCAAATGGGAGAGGCAATCAGTCAGAGGGAGAGGGGAGAGAGAGAATACGAGAAAGAGGGAGAGAGGGTATGAGAAAAAGGGACATAGGGTATCAATGAGAAGGAGAGAGCATATGAGAAAGTGGGAGAGTGCGTATGTGTCAGAGGGAGAGAGGGCATGAGAAAGATTGGTAGAGGATATTAGAAAGAAAAAGAAGAGATGGTATGAGGAAGAGGGAAAGAGGGTATGATAAAGAGGGGGAGAGTTTATGATAAAAAGGGGAGAGAATATGAGAATGGGGGAGAGAGGCTATGAGACAGAGAGCAAAACAGTGTATAAGGAAGAGATGGTATAAGAAAGAGAGAGGGGGGAGATTAAGAGCGAGAAAGAAGGAGAAAAAGAGGAGATAATTTAGACAGAACTTTCAAAGACATTTCACATATGTTTCACAAGGATAAATCAATCAGATTAATCAAACATAATTATCACACATACACAATACACACTTATCACTCAGACATACTACACACTTATCAATCAGAAATTATACAAACTTATCACTCAGATATACTACAAACTTATCAACCCGACATTATACACACTTATCACACATGCATACAACACACACACTTATCAATCACGCATTGTACACACTTATCACTCAGACATATTGCACACTTATTACTCAGACACAGTAAGCACTTATCACACAACTCATACTACACACATATCACTCAGACATGTAAAATCATCTTTCCATCCAGTCACTTTCGCCATCTCTGGAAATTACGCCTGAACAAAGCTCACCACATAACAAAACAAGAAAAACAAAAAAAAACCACCAAAAAATACACACACAGGATCTCTTCTCAACGTTTGGGAAATGCCTGTAAAAACTAGAAGCTTGTTAAGTATCTGAGCTCGTCTCGTCTCCAGGTAGTGATTAGCACCTGCATGGCTGTGGCCAGATTCGTGTGTTCCCATGGGTTCGGCTTTAGTGAAGACATTCGTTTGTTTATTTCATCATTGTTTATTAGTGCAGACATCGGTTTTTTATTTTTTATTTTTTTTTTATTTTTAGAAATGAAAAGATGAAGGCGTATGACACGTGCGGAACATCTCACTTAAACACAAGAGAAGCATTTGGCAGTGTAAAGGTGTCGATAATTATAGATGGTCAGGTCAATCTTTGGATCACTTCCTGCGTGGAAGCTTTTTTTTCTACTGAAAAGCCAATTTAAATATATACATATACATGCATACATATATATATATATATGTGGCTAATGCAAAGAGATATCACCATGACGTCATTTGTGTGTTTTGTCTCTGATTCCGATAGGGTCAAAACCCTGGTTCCTATAGTGTCAAAACCCAGGTTAGGGATAAGTTTAGGTTGCAGGTTAGGTTTAAGGACAGATTTAGGGTTCAGGTAAGGTTTAGGGATAAATTTAGGACATAAGTTCGCGGGCCGCGGCAACCAAGATGGCGGCCATGGTGAAAAAGCGCGGGTATATCTCTTCACATTTACCATATATATATTTAAAACAATAAACATCTATTGTTCGGCTTCTTTCAATGTTGCTTCTCGAATGCTTCATCCCATTACTAACGGATGAGCAAGGGAATTTACAATTAATGGAGGTACCCTGTGTTCCCCCCGAGTTATCCCTGGGTGTCCTCTGGTTTCATTTGGGTCGTTAGCGGCCTCATTTCGGTCTCACTCAGCTTGACGCCTTGTATGGCTGCCGGAAATTGCTTCACTCCGGCTAAGCAGTTGCTGATTAAAACACTTGGAGAACATTGATTCTATCACAAATTTAGGACACTGCAACGTCTTTAGTCAATCGAATTACAGTCGTGCTACTCGGACAAAGATTAATAGACACGTATTGTTTGCAATGAGGGGAAGTGAAGAATATTTTTTTTTAAAGTGATATCCCCCGAAATTATAAACGTTTCGGGCGAATAGCCTACTTAGAAAAGACAAAACGTATATATTTTTCTATAATAAATAACGACTCATGAAAGAGCCATCCTTCCTATTTATTGGTATTATAGTTTCCTTTAAATCTTCTCCACAATCTTTTATCAAAGTCAAAACTTCGTTGTTTTGTGCGTGTGTGTGTGCGTGTGTGTGTGCGTGCGTGTGTATGCGTGTGTGTGCGTGTGTGTGTGCGTGTGTATGCGTGTGTGTGTGTGCGTGTGTGCGTGTGCGTGTGTGTGCGTGTGTGTGTACGTGTGTGTGCGTGTGTGCGTACGTGTGCGTGCGATGTGTGTGTGTGCGCGAGCTAAAACAAAATCTGCAACGTAATAGCGCAACCCTCGAAAAGGGCTGGTGGGAAACGTTGTAAGGTTTAATTGAAGTACCCCACACTACCCTGGGTCGCCTTAGAGCAGTGGTTCTCAAACTTTTTAATGCCGCGACCCATTAATACAGTTCCTCATGTTGTGGCGACCCCCCAACAACACAATTATTTTCGTTACTACTTCATAACCGTAGCCTATATGTGTTTTTCGATGGTCTTAGGCGACCCCTGTGAAAGAGTCCTTCGACCCCCAAAGGGGTCGCGACTCACAGGTTGAGAACCGCTGCCTTAGAGGGATACCGACCGCAAAAGTAGTTACCCCCACCCCACCACCCCTTGCGGCTTCACTGCCAATGAACAGCTTCATGGGCCGCCGCTGGCTTGCTGTGCAATGGCTCATTTAGAATGGCTGAGCCACTTGCGGGAGCCGTCCGTGGTATTTACTTCAATGGATTTACGACTCCGAATAAGTGACTGTAACCCCACACCGTCCCCGGGGGCAGCCCCCCTCCCATGGGGTTTGTGTTTATGGGCTGACCCTTTGGGTTTTTTTTTGGGGGGGGGGGGCTTGTGGCACGCGGGAATTATTGACTGGAAATAGCACGGACACAGATATTTAGAATGGTGAACTATGGCACTCTCTAGACGGGCGGAAACAGATATTTAGAAAGGTGAACTATGGCGCTCTCTAGACGAGCGGAAACAGATATTTAGAATGGTGAACTATGGTACTCTCTAGACGGGCGGAAACAGATATTTAGAATGGTGAACTATGGCACTCTCTAGACGGGCGGAAACAGATATTTAGAATGGTGAACTATGGCACACTCTAGACGGGTGGACACAGATATTTAGAATGGTGTACTATGGCACTCTCTAGACCGGCGGACACAGATATTTAGAATGGTGAACTATGGCACTCTCTAGACGAGCGGAAACAGATATTTAGAATGGTGAACTATGGTACTCTCTAGACGGGCGGAAACAGATATTTAGAATGGTGAACTATGGCACTCTCTAGATGGGCGGAAACAGATATTTAGAATGGTGAACTATGGCACTCTCTAGACGGGTGGACACAGATATTTAGAATGGTGTACTATGGCACTCTCTAGACCGGCGGACACAGATATTTAGAATGGGGAACTATGGCACTCTCTAGACGGGCGGACACATATATTTAGAATGGTGAACTATGGAACTCTCTAGAAGGGCGGACACAGATATTTAGAATGGTGTACTATGGCACTCTCTAGACGGGCGGACACAGATATTTAGAATGGTGTACTATGGCACTCTTTAGACGGGCGGACACAGATATTTAGAATGGTGAACTATGGCACTCTCTAGACGGGCGGACACAGATATTTAGAATGGTGAACTAAGGTTCGCAGCTATTTTAGAATGGTGTACTGCTTAGAAAAACAGCTGAAAAGATATCCACGACCATGTCGTTGTTCAGGCTGAGTACCTGCGTATGCTGATATATTTTTTATGCGCACCACATAGGACATACGCTATACATTGTATGTACATGTACCAAAGTTAGAGAAAAGCTGCTCTACAGACCAGTGATTCCCAAACTTTCAGCGAGAAGGACCGCGTGTTGCAAAGTTTGAGAATGGCTGCGTTAGGCAAGAGTTTCCCAAAAATCTTCAGCGTTGAGGACCAGCTGAAGCGAAGTTTGAAAATAGCTGCTCTAGACCTAAGTTTCCCAAAAATCTCCGGCGCTGAGGACCACTTTTAGCAAAGTTTGAGAAAAGCTGCTTTAGACCAGTGGCTCTCTTAAATTCTCTGTTCTGTTCGAGAACCTTTAGGAATTAACACCATGTCAATATATGTTTAGGAATTTACCCACATAGCAGTGGCATCAGAAGCAGCTGGTGTTCAGTCTATTGATTTTTTCTTCTTTAATCGAACTTCTCATACTGTCTACCTATTGATGGCCGTTATCTGAGTGCTCGCGGGCTGCTGCCGGCCCACCTGCCACCAATTTAAACATTTAATATACACATATCTGTATTGTTATGTTCAGTTATAATCCTTTGTTTTTATTTTATTTTCGTTTTATTTTTACACAAAAATTAATATTTTAAGATCTGACACTGCGTTTGACTAACTTACAAGAGGCTTAAAGAAATATTTCTTCGAAGTCATTAAACAAAAAAAAAAAGCCATTGAAAACATTGACTATGTCTTATATTCCGTTGGTTTAGTCAAGCTGCTGGTTAAACCATTGAAAACCTTGACTATGTCTTATATTCCGTTGGTTTAGTCAAGCTGCTGGTTAAACCATTGAAAACCTTGACTATGTCTTATATTCCGTTGGTTTAGTCAAGCTGCTGGTTAAACCATTGAAAACCTTGACTATGTCTTATATTCCGTTGGTTTAGTCAAGCTGCTGGTTAAACCATTGAAAACCTTGACCCTGTCTTATATTCCGTTGGTTTAGTCAAGCTGCTGGTTAAACCATTGAAAACCTTGACCCTGTCTTATATTCCGTTGGTATTGTCAAGCTTATGGTTAAACCATTGAAAACCTTGACCCTGTCTTATATTCCGTTGGTTTAGTCAAGCTTCTGGTTAAACCATTGAAAACCTTGACCCTGTCTTATATTCCGTTGGTATTGTAAAGCTTATGGTTAAACCATTGAAAACTTTGACCCTGTCTTATATTCCGTTGGTATTGTCAAGCTTATGGTTAAACCATTGAAAACTTTGACCCTGTCTTATATTCCGTTGGTATTGTCAAGCTGCTGGTTAAACCATTGAAAACTTTGACCCTGTCTTATATTCCGTTGGTATTGTCAAGCTTATGGTTAAACCATTGAAAACTTTGACCCTGTCTTATATTCCGTTGGTATAGTCAAGCTTCTGGTTTAACCATTAAAAACCTCGACTCTGTCTTATATTCCGTTGGTTTAGTCAAGCTGCTGGTTAAACCATTGAAAACCTTGACCCTGTCTTATATTCCGTTGGTTTAGTCAAGCTTCTGGTTAAACCATTGAAAACCTTGACCCTGTCTTATATTCCGTTGGTTTAGTCAAGCTGCTGGTTAAACCATTAAAAACTTTGACTATGTCTTATATTCTGTTGGTTTAGTCAAGCTGCTGGTTAAACCATTGAAAACTTTGACTATGTCTTATATTCCATTGGTTTAGTCAAGCTGCTGGTTAAACCATTGAAAACTTTGACTATGTCTTATATTCCGTTGGTTTAGTCAAGCTGCTGGTTAAACCATTGAAAACTTTGACTATGTCTTATATTCCATTGGTTTAGTCAAGCTGCTGGTTAAACCATTTAAAACTTTGACCCTGTCTTATATTCCGTTGGTTTAGTCAAGCTGCTGGTTAAACCATTGAAAACTTTGACTATGTCTTATATTCCGTTGGTTTAGTCAAGCTGCTGGTTAAACCATTGAAAACCTTGACCCTGTCTTATATTCCGTTGGTTTAGTCAAGCTGCTGGTTAAACCATTGAAAACTTTGACTATGTCTTATATTCCATTGGTTTAGTCAAGCTGCTGGTTAAACCATTGAAAACTTTGACCATGTCTTATATTCCGTTGGTTTAGTCAAGCTGCTGGTTAAACCATTGAAAACTTTGACTATGTCTTATATTCCATTGGTTTAGTCAAGCTGCTGGTTAAACCATTGAAAACCTTGACCCTGTCTTATATTCCGTTGGTTTAGTCAAGCTGCTGGTTAAACCATTGAAAACTTTGACTATGTCTTATATTCCGTTGGTTTAGTCAAGCTGCTGGTTAAACCATTGAAAACTTTGACTATGTCTTATATTCCGTTGGTTTAGTCAAGCTGCTGGTTAAACCATTGAAAACTTTGACTATGTCTTATATTCCGTTGGTTTAGTCAAGCTGCTGGTTAAACCATTGAAAACTTTGACTATGTCTTATATTCCGTTGGTTTAGTCAAGCTGCTGGTTAAACCATTGAAAACCTTGACTATGTCTTATATTCCGTTGGTTTAGTCAAGCTGTTGGTTAAACCATTGAAAACTTTGACTATGTCTTATATTCCATTGGTTTAGTCAAGATGCTGGTTAAACCATTGAAAACTTTGACTATGTCTTATATTCCATTGGTTTAGTCAAGCTGCTGGTTAAACCATTGAAAACTTTGACTATGTCTTATATTCCGTTGGTTTAGTCAAGCTGCTGGTTAAACCATTGAAAACCTTGACCCTGTCTTATATTCCGTTGGTTTAGTCAAGCTGCTGGTTAAACCATTGAAAACTTTGACTATGTCTTATATTCCATTTGTTTAGTCAAGCTGCTGGTTAAACCATTGAAAACTTTGACCCTGTCTTATATTCCGTTGGTTTAGTCAAGCTGCTGGTTAAACCATTGAAAACTTTGACTATGTCTTATATTCCGTTGGTTTAGTCAAGCTGCTGGTTAAACCATTGAAAACTTTGACCATGTCTTATATTCCGTTGGTTTAGTCAAGCCGCTGGTTAAACCATTGAAAACTTTGACTATGTCTTATATTCCGTTGGTTTAGTCAAGCTGCTGGTTAAACCATTGAAAACTTTGACTATGTCTTATATTCCATTGGTTTAGTCAAGCTGCTGGTTAAACCATTGAAAACTTTGACTATGTCTTATATTCCGTTGGTTTAGTCAAGCTGCTGGTTAAACCATTGAAAACTTTGACTATGTCTTATATTCCGTTGGTTTAGTCAAGCTGCTGGTTAAACCATTGAAAACCTTGACCCTGTCTTATATTCCGTTGGTTTAGTCAAGCTGCTGGTTAAACCATTGAAAACCTTGACTATGTCTTATATTCCGTTGGTTTAGTCAAGCTGCTGGTTAAACTATTTAAAACCTTGACTATGTCTTATATTCCGTTGGTTTAGTCAAGCTGCTGGTTAAACCATTGAAAACTTTGACTATGTCTTATATTCCGTTGGTTTAGTCAAGCTGCTGGTTAAACCATTGAAAACTTTGACTATGTCTTATATTCCATTGGTTTAGTCAAGCTGCTGGTTAAACCATTGAAAACTTTGACTATGTGTTATATTCCGTTGGTTTAGTCAAGCTGCTGGTTAAACCATTGAAAACCTTGACCCTGTCTTATATTCCGTTGGTTTAGTCAAGCTGCTGGTTAAACCATTGAAAACCTTGACCCTGTCTTATATTCCGTTGGTTTAGTCAAGCTGCTGGTTAAACCATTGAAAACCTTGACCCTTTCTTATATTCCGTTGGTTTAGTCAAGCTGCTGGTTAAACCATTGAAAACCTTGACCCTGTCTTATATTCCGTTGGTTTAGTCAAGCTGCTGGTTATGAACCGCAAGGAAAAATAAATCTCATACATGTTTTAAGCGAAGTGCATGAATGTTAAAACAGAGACCAAAAATGGCTACGGGGGGGGGGGGAGGAGAGGGTTGGGTGGTGGGGAAGATGGTGACGTTAATGGTTATGCCATCGTATCCAAGCGTTAGTTGCGATGAGCTCGTCGTATCAAGCTATCAATCATAGATAACCGTGGGTTTTTTGGGTTTTTGGGGGGTTTTTTTGGTGTTTTTTTTTTGTGTGCAACAACAAAAATGTGAATGTTGTGTAAGGAGGGCGTTGCTGCTGGGGGGTGCTGATTGCGGCAGCTCCCTGTGGTGTCCGCTCCGCCTAGGTCTGCGGCTTTGGGGGGGGGGGGGTGTTCAGAGGTCATGACAAGATCTGAGGCTTCTAAACCATCCTGTAGGTAGGGTGAAGGGTCAGCGCGCGCGTTTTTCACCGAGGTTGTGATAAGATGCGCGTTTTTCAAAGATGTCCGGTCCACTGTTGAAAGATCTGCTTTTTGGGGGGGTTAATATTGATGTTTCTGCATCAGTTGGAATTCTCAGCTGCCTATCTTCAAATGTATTTTCAAACTAAACATTTTCTTAAAAATGCGTACTTTTTTTTAAACCGAATTGTTAAAAATTATCTTTCTTTCAAGTAAACCTGGTCACAATAGGAATTTCTTTATACGTCGCATTTTCTTTTATGAAACACATTATAAGCTGTCCGTTTATGAAACACATTATAAGCTGTCCGTTTATGAAACACATTATAAGCTGTCCGTTTATGAAACACATTATAAGCTGTCCGTTTATGAAACACAAAGTCAAATGTCCGTTTGCGAAACACAAAGTCAAACACAGAACTCTCCTACAATGATTTCTTTCTTCGACTCCAGCACGTCCTTTGGCTTTAGGGACGATTTCCTATATTCAGAGGCGACAAAGCGTTCAAGTCGGATTAACAGACACTTAATCTTCAGGTTAGAAATATCTCGGGGGTAACAGCTTCCTATTCAGATAATCCACGGTCAAGGTCATTCGGTGAATCAATAACCCATCACCGTTCATCATTTTGACCAGGCTTGTATTGCGATTTTGCAACACCAGCTTTTAAGTCAGCTGACTCCCAACAATGTTGTAGACCATTCCACCCGAGTTTTGCTTCGGTCGCAAGACAACTTTACTCCACTGCGAGCTCTTCTTCTGTCTCAAGACAATTTAACTCCACTGCGAGCCCTTCTTCGGTCTCACAACTTTACTCCACTGCGAGCCCTTCTTCGGTCTCACAACTTTACTCCACTGCGAGCTCTTCTTCGATCTCAATACAACTTTCCTCCACTGAGAGCCCCGATTCGGTCTCAAGACAACTTTACTCCACTGCGAGCCCTTCTTCGGTCTCAAGACAACTTTACTCCACTGCGAGCCCTTCTTCGGTCTCAAGACAACTTTACTCCACTGCGAGACCTTCTTCGGTCTCAAGACAACTTTACTCCACTGCGAGCCCTTCTTCGGTCTCAAGACAACTTTACTCCACTGCGAGCCCTTCTTCGGTCTCAAGACAAATTTACTCCACTGCGAGCCCTTCTTCGGTCTCAAGACAACTTTACTCCACTGCGAGCCCTTCTTCGGTCTCAAGACAAATTTACTCCACTGCGAGCCCTTCTTCGGTCTCAAGACAACTTTACTCCACTGCGAGCCCTTCTTCGGTCTCAAGACAACTTTACTCCACTGCGCTTAATTCAATGAAATTCCAGCACTGCCCTTTAGGCGCCGCCTTCCAGTAAGCCAATACGAGTGAGCATAAACAAATCTTAATTGATACAACGGTTGCCGCAGCTTAACGGTAAACAAAATAGAATCAACATGAAATTACCTGAAGGGATTCCGAAATTGAAAAAAGAAGGAGTGGAACGAGAGACAAAAATGACACACGCACACACACACACAAACACACACACAAAAGCCAACACAATCTGTAAACACAGAGGTAAAGCTGTGCTACGGCAAACAGAGACAGATGTTATGAACGCACCTCTGTGCTGTGCAATGTGCTGCGAGGTGATTCCTAAATGATGATGGGAATTCGCGTCTTGTTAACTCAGCCTCAGACTTGTAATACGTATATATATATAAATAATAATTCCACACTTCAAAAGCTGGGGGTGATAAGAGATTAACAGAGATGAAAACAAATTGTGCGCGTTATCTAACAATTGATTGCGTGGAGCAGGGTCTCTTTAATGGTGGGCCACAGACAGTGCTTTGGGGTGCAGGAACGAAGGAACGAAATAAAAAAAAAAAAACATAACCCCGAAAAAATTAAAAACAAAAATAAATAGCTCCGTGAAGTAATGCATGTTGGGATTTAGTCACTACTTAAGTGTTTCATCTTGACCAGTGGTTCTCAACCTTCCTAATGCCGCGACCCTTTAATACAGTTCCTCGTGTTGTGGCGACCCCCAACCACAAAATTATTTTCGTAGCTACTTCATAAGTGTGGCATATTTGTGTTTTCGGATGTCCTTAGGCGACCCCCCCCCCCGCCCCCCTACCGGTAAAGGGTCATTCGAGCTCCAACGGGGTCGCGACCCACAGGTTGAGAACCGCTGATCTAGACATTTCAATAGTCGGATTGAACAAGTACAAATGTCAGCTCAGCTAAAAGGATGGAAAAGAGTAACCAGTTTCTGCTCCGACCACACAGTACACAATACGGACACGGCTGATAGATGGCACGCAATCCTAATAACACATGGCTATAAAACAGTGAATGGGTGGGGGGGGGGTACTCTCCGCTCCAGTTATCGGCAACCCACCGCTCCGGAACTGCATGCGGATTTTGGAAAGAATACATGCGGCATTTTTTTGAAATAAGCAAGCAACTTGTCTCTCACAACATGGCAACAATATTTCACGATGACCGGCTCCAAAAATATTTTCTTAGCAGATATAATTTATAAAAATAGCCACCACTCGTTCAAAAAAAAAAAAAAAGATTGCTGACCCCGGTCTTTTTCATAAAGAGTCTGGGCTCGATTTCCAGGCGAATTTTGCTGGAAAATAAAGAGCATTGTTTTTCAAATTCCAAGACGACGACCCGACATCAGAGTCTGCACATTCACAGTTTATTGGACCTATAAAATATATACCGCTTCTATGATACGTTTTTCTTAGTGTCAATTAAAATTTGATGTTACAGAAGTATCTGCACTAGAAAATGAATCCATGTTTATAGCTGGACCACAGATTAGATCAGGACCACTAGTAAACTTGTTGATGGGTCAACGGAGGTCACCGGACCTTAATTCTACCGCACCACCACTCACAGGTGGACCACGCTTTAATTCTCGACTAGTAATCCCTGCCCTTGCTCACGGGTCCGAGTAGCCCTGCGGCAGAGCGCACGCCCGAGTTATTGGCTGCAGGTGTCGACTGGACAGACGCGGCCAATCTAAATAACATTTGCCAAGGGAGAGTGGCAGGTAAATACAGTGGGGGACCGGACAGGTGTGCTTACCATGATAAGACCTGGGACCCTGATTGAATCTTGTTTCGGCTGCAGCCTTTGAGCTGCAAGAGCCGAAATTCGAGCTGATAAACTCTATTTATACTTGAAGTGGGGGCGGAGAAAGGGCGGTGGTGGGGGGGGGGTTTACAGTCTGGGGCGCCAAAGTGCACGATCAGCGAAGGCCCTTACCAGCTTACAAGACGGAATCAGATGTTTGGTGATTCGGCTACCGCAGGGACATAAGCAAGCAGGTAATTGATAATCCTAGGGGGAAGTAAGTGATAACCCAAAAGGGGAGATTACTGAATTCGAAAGAGGGGGAGACAATCCTCAGGCGCATATCGGTCGATCATCCATAGCGGGGAGAATCACTCATACACAGACTGGAGTCAATGGAAAATACATTGACTGGAAAACATTCACAAATATATATATTTTTTCCTTTTTTTTTTTTAAATTAAAAAGTTAACTGGTTTTCTACTCACTGACTTACTATCCCGCCCCCCAACTTTAACCGTCCTCAAAATGATGAGAAGGAAAATGATGAGAGTTGTATTCGTGGCATTCCTCAACTCCATGTTGTGACGCTACGAAACGATTCTGTTCGATGGAACTACTCAACGTTAGTGGCGTCAGAAAAAAACTTGATGTTTTAATTGGGGGATCCTGAGAATTGTTCCACTATATAGACGAGGGGCGACTTGAAGATGTATTCAGTACCAAACGTAACAGTATACCAAACGTTAAAGGACATTAAACTTCCTCCTGTCGGGTTACAAATAGCGTCGGCACCAGGGCCGCGGGGGGGGGGGGGGGGGGAAAGGATGGGAAAGGGGTTGGGGGAAGGGAATGCGATACAACGATTCGCCGCCGCCATTTCGCCGCCGCTGAGATGCTTAGCCACAGACCGTTTCGCCGGCGGATATATTGCCAACGACGGTAAAGAAAGTAATTTAAACGTTATAATTTATGTAGTCACTACACAGGTGATTTAAGTAGGACGAAGGAGAGCTGTACATGTGTGGCAAAGGTCAATATTTGTTAATGGGTGGGTTTTTTAAAGTTCCGTATGAGCTGCTATTTTTTAAAAAAAAGAGGGGGGGGGGGGAGGATTCTTCCCATCACTTTTAAATGCCCCCCTCGTCTCCCCTCAAATACGAGACTGAGGAGGGGGAATGGGAAGGGGCTTTCTTCAAATTTAACTATCTTTAAAAAGCCACTGTTTTTGTGTGTTTGTGGTTTGTTTTTAAATCGTGAAACCTAGCATTAACATGTTCCTGTATAAAGGCGATCCCATTTTTGAGACCCAAAGATCGTGTTGTATTGGAGTTCTATTATACTTTGTCATTGAATGACCTGAGCATAGATAGATCCTTTGTTAATCTACAAATACATAGCGTTCTTAACTGTCCACATTTGTTTCAACAAACTCAAAAAATACCCCCCACCCCCCCAAAAAAAATGGGGTGTGCCACATAAAACCGGTACGCATTCGCAACATCTCGCACAAGAGTCGATGAACGCAGACGATTACGAATCATGCACCACACTTCCGATTGCTCGGAGACGTACCGGTTTTATATGGGCAACCCTGCTGCATACGAGAGAATGAAGTATGCAGTATAGGGGTCCGAATGGTTTTCCGGTGTTGTTTCTAAAGACCAATGCTCAATGTCATGCTCAATGTCATGCTCAATGTCATGCTCAATGTCATGCTCAATGTCATGCTCAATATGGATGAGGAAGTTCGGATAACCAACGTTTCGGAAAAGTGGTGTTTGGAAAATCGACGTTCTACTGTATATGTTCTTTATTTTTTGGCCATCATTCTTATCACCTCTAAAACTATTTCATCACTAAAATAATAATGTCCTTCTTTGTCGGCGATTGTCCCGGCGGCGACTCGGCAAGGGCCATTCGGCGGCGGCGAAGTGGTGGCGGCGGCGAATGGACCCGTCAAAGGTTGAAAGGAGCATCTGCCACGAGCACCGGCATTCTAAAAGGTGCCAGAATCGTAAATGCATTGAATTATACACTTCGGGAAAGCGCGCCAAAATGCAGGCTTTGCATGGGACGTAAATTTTGCCGTGTCACGGCGCCTGGTGACCACGATCGCGTAGAGTCACTTGCGTGTTAAATACAACTATATATATATTATATATACATAATTTTAAAAATAATAATTAATATTATCATTTCATTAAATGGGATGGGGTGTGTGTTTATATATATATATGGCGCATACGAATATAGTTTTTTAATACTTAAGCTACTATATGTTTTTTTTAATGCTTATATTTAAGCTCTGACGAAACACAACAGTTTAGCGTCACGTTAGCGAACAATAATTAACTTGCGAACGGAGGTGTCTACAAGCAAAAGATACCACTACGTACTACGGTGAACTTTGACATTTGAAAGAATTGTATGTATGTAAACAAAAAAAATCATTAAGCTGGTGGGCCACTAATAATAGGCGGCAAAGGCGGGCATCACATTTGGGGAAAAAAACACCACATCTCATTTGGGCCAAAAACATGTCATCCCATTTTGGCCCAATAACACGCCATCCCATTTTGGCCCCAAAACACGCCATTCCATTTTGGCCCAAAAACATGCCATCCCATTTTGGCCCAAAAACATGCCATCCCATTTTGGCCCCAAAACACACCATCCCATTTTGGCCCAAAAACATGCCATCCCATTTTGGCCCCAAAACACGCCATCCCATTTTGGTCCCAAAATATGCCATCCCATTTTGGCCCAAAAACATGCCATCCCATTTTGGCCCAAAAACACGCCATCCCATTTTGGCCCAATAACACGCCATCCCATTTTGGCCCCAAAACATGCCATCCCATTTTGGCCCCAAAACATGCCATCCCATTTTGGCCCCAAAAAGATGCCATCCCATTTTGGCCTAAAAACATGCCATCCCATTTTGGCCCCAAAACACGCCATCCCATTTTGGCCCCAAAAAGATGCCATCCCATTTTGGCCCAAAAACACGCCATCCCATTTTGGCCCAATAACACGCCATCCCATTTTGGCCCAATAACACAACATATCACTTGGACCTACAACACGCCTTTCCATTTTGGCCCAATAGGGCTTGTCATCGGAAATCTATAAATAGAACTGCTGTAATCATCCGGGTAATTATGCGGACAAAATGCCAACACTGTTCAGTACTGCTATGTTAGCGAAGCGACTCTTAACCTAAATCAAAACTTTGTTTTCAACTATATTTAATGAAATATTTACACAACTTTAAAAAATCCACAATCTCAATAATGAAATGACATAATACTTTTTGAGAGAGATCGAGAGAAACACACTAATTTATGTGGTGTTAGGGGATTGGGATCATCCGAACGCAGGTCCAAAATTCATAACACTAGTAGTAGTAGTTAGTTACTAGAAAGTATGCCTAATTCAAAACACTAGTAGTAGTAGGCCTAATTCATAACACTAGTAGTTAGTAGGCCTAATTCATAACACTAGTAGTTAGTCTAAGTAGGCCTAATTCATAACACTAGTAGTTAGTAGGCCTAATTCATAACACTAGTAGTAGTAGTTAGTTACTAGAAAGTATGCCTAATTCAAAACACTAGTAGTAGTAGGCCTAATTCATAACACTAGTAGTTAGTAGGCCTAATTCATAACACTAGTAGTTAGTCTAAGTAGGCCTAATTCATAACACTAGTAGTTAGTAGGCCTAATTCATAACACTAGTAGTTAGTAGGCCTAATTCATAACACTAGTAGTTAGTAGGCCTAATTCATAAGACTAGTAGTTAGTAGGCCTAATTCATAACACTCGTAGTTAGTAGGCCTAATTCATAACACTAGTAGTAAGTAGGCTTAATTCATAACACTAGTAGTAGTAGTAGGCCTAAATCGAATGTCAGTTTAATAATGTTTTACCATTAGTAAATGGTCAAATGTGATAAAAGTCACTTAACAACTGTCGGAAACACGTTCAAGTTTTGTGTGTCTCTCTCTTTCTTACTCTCTCTCTCTCTGTGTTGGGGTGTGGGTGGGTGGGTGGGTTTGTAGTTTGGAAACAGGCCAATTTACGCTTGACCTGCACCCAAAGTCCATCAATAGTATTTGTGTAGATTCCTGGATGAAAGGGTGTATGAAATCTTGGGTATCTTTTAACATATAGCACGAACACTTACAAAAATTGATATTTTAAAAACAAAAATTAAGAATTTAACGTGTTCTTACAAATAGGGCACTTTTCATCGATTATTATTGTGTTATTTGTGTTTTCTTCAAATTTGCTAATTGTGTAACACAGTTTCCTAAATTACATAGTTAAAAAAAAATCTTAGCCTATAGTATAGTTATTAAATTGCCGACAGTTTTTTATCTTTTTATTTTCAGAATAATAAACAATCTGCCCCGCCCATTTGCATTCATTTTTATTTTAATGATTTCTTTTTAGATGGGAATCTAGTAGAAAGCTAAAAGTAAAAGAAGTAGAAAGCTAAAAGAAAGCCAAAAAAGTTTGTGAACTAACATTTTGATTATCATTCCAATTTCAATTTTTGTTTAGTGTTGGGTACCAGTTGTAGAAAAAATTCTTCGTTGTATACCGTGTTTTCAGATTTATTTGTCCGCCGTTCTAAAAATAGTAACATTACGTAGTGCGCTATGACGTTTTCCGGTCTGAAAAATGACAAGCCCTATAACACAACATATCACTTGGACTTACAACACGCCTTTCCATTGGGCTCAAAACACGCGTAAGTATCCGAAAGTTGCTTGCGTCACTTGTATGGTCTTAATGTCATAAGAAACACACATTTGAATTGTCGATTTGTGTTTATAGCTGCAAACACGAAACAGCTAGCTCGCTGCTTAGCTAATTTAAAATGACGTATCTACATATTATAGTGAATGTATGATTTTTAAATGATTTATCTACTTACTATATATAGTAAATGCTAATTTAGTAGATTGCAGTTAAATGCATTCTTATACAAGCTATTAAAAAAATTAGTTCATGCCTTTAGCTTGTGGACCATTTCATGGCTTTAGCTAGTGGTCCATTTCATGGCTTTAGCTAGCGGACCATTTCATGGCTTTAGCTAGTGGACCATTGCATGGCTTTAGCTAGCGTACCATATCATGGCTTTAGCTAGTGGACCATTTCATGGCTGTAGCTAGTGGACCATTTCATGGCTTTAGCTAGCGTAACATTTCATGGCTGTAGCTAGTGGACCATTTCATGGCTTTAGCTAGTGGACCATTTCATGGCTGTAGCTAGTGGACCATTTCATGGCTTTAGCTAGCGTACCATTTCATGGCTTTAGCTAGTGGACCATTTCATGGCTTTAGCTAGCGTACCATTTCGTGGCTGTAGCTAGTGGACCATTTCATGGCTTTAGCTAGCGTACCATTTCATGGCTGTAGCTAGTGGACCATTTCATGGCTAGACATCTTGTTTTCGCTTACAAGGAGTTCTACATTATAACTTTGTTGTTTATCTGTCGTGAGGTGAAACGGGGTGGGGTGGGGGGCTAATAGTATTGGGGAGGGCGGCACAGAAACAACGCTAAGGGGAAATGTTGTTGTAGCGCCAGGGGAGGTGCCGACCTTAATCCTGGGGGTGTTGTCTCAACAGCTGGAGGTAGCCGATATGTCTGGAGGAGTAGGTGGGACAGCTTCAGGTATAAGAACAAACAGCCGGGACGGCTGTTACCTAACCCCTGGGGTGAGTGGCGGGAAGAGCGGAGGTGGTGGGGGGGTTGTGTGGGGCATGTGCTAAATGTTAAGAGTTGTAAGACACTTGAGGTCCACTTTAGCATGACTCCATGTTCAAATGTCATTTTTTTGTGTGTGTGTGATTCAAGTCTCAAAAAATGGGTGTGGAGTTTTTGGTATTTATGTGTTTGTGTGTGTGGGGGGCAGAGGCGTAACAACGGTTTGGCATAGGGACAGTTGCCAAGGGCGCCGGCCTGCGCCAGTTCAAAAGGGCGCCGCTAAATCTCTACTTTTTACATTTTTATTATTTAAAAAAATAAATTAGCCAAGGGTGTCAAAAACCCAGTTACGCCTCTGGTGGTGGGGGGGGGATGAGGGGAAATTTGGGGTTTGTTGGTGAGTGTCACATGACGATTTAGTAAAAACCAAGGAAGCAGACGTGTGCTTTTTAAATTTTATTTTAATATGTGTCTATGTGTAAAAACAGAGGTACCGCTCGTAAATTCAATAAAGAGACCAAGGATTGGCAACCTACGGCCCTCGGGTCACATGCGGCCCGCTGAATCAATTAATCCGGCCAACGAGACCTTCCAGTAGCTGGATTAATTAATTCGTTCGTAAAATGAACTAATTTTGAATCTGTAAAATATGATAATTAATCATCCTTATTTAAGATAATCAAACTGTAATTATACTAATCAATCACTAATCATAGCGTATTCAGAAATTATTCCACTGCTTATTTCCGAACTGAACTCCCAGGGAATTTTCAAATTCAATATTAATGACGCATATTGCAACTAAAATTCAATTCATCTTTTTTAATAATTTTTTTTCCTTCATAAAATTAAAATGAAGAGTTCTGGAAAAAAAAAAACAAAAACCCACACACACACATCAGAAGGCAGCAAATATAAAATTGCCCGCAGCCATATTCACCGGTCACTTCTACAACACGACACAGTCCTTGCAGACACGACTTGTAACCTGCTTGTGAAATTCCTCCAAGTGTCGGGGACATGTATCCACTGATTGTCCTCCACAAAGAAGTCCCCAGACGGCCTCTGTTAAACCGTATCCTATGTCGTTTCGAGTGATTTCGGTACAATACCGCCATTAGGGGAATGTTGGAGGTGGGGGGGGGGGGTGTAGCCCGCGGGTTCTCACGCTGCACACCCCGCGACCCCGTCCTTTCATTCATGCAGACCCGCACGGCCGCGCCGTTGACCGAGAACCGGCAAAAACTTAAATCCGCGAGGCACGAAGGGCAAACATCATGAAATTGTTTGCAGGGGGGGGGGGGGGTTACTTGTGTGATGCTTTTCTGACTGTCCGGAGTTCCGCGCATTCTTTGAGGCAAGCGGGGCATCACCTGCTTTATTGCCCCGGGGCATTTACTGAAAAATGTAGTTTTTTTGTGTGTTTTTTTCAAATTTCGATTGATTCATTGTGGTGGTACTGCTTGCCCCGTGAGATTCATTTACGTTTTTCGTTTTCTACGGAATTTTAAGTTAAGTCTTGTATTTAAAACCTATTTAAATGCCTTTCTTGTCACAACATTTCAAACAAATAATAAAAATCTTGCCAAATCTAGTAATAATAATGATTTATAAAAGTCATTTCCTCAACACAAAATTGTCTGCATAAAACAATGTAAAACATATATTTAAGAATAAATCACCTGTTGAAAAAAAAGGTTGTGCGTTTATTTATAAAATATCGAACACGTAACCAATGATCAGTATCCAGTAACCAATGATAAGTATCCAGTAACCACCGTGATTATACCACTAACCACCATTTTAAGCTCTATTTTCCGCGAGACAGTGAACGAATCGTTTCTATCTGATGGGGTTTATCAGAAAATCGAAATGAAGAAAACAAAGTTTAGGGATAACCGGTAAAAAAAAAGTAACGCAAAAACGCAACGCAAGTGTCGGCAGGAAAGTCTTCTTAAATTGGGTAAGCTTATAACTTATCAGGACTACCCTAAAATATCAGCAATAGGATCCCCTTGTGGTATATGCAGGGCCGCCCTTTTAACATAAGCAGGGTCGCCCTTTTAACATAATCAGGGCCACCCTTGTAACATAAGCAGGGCCGCCCTTTTAACATAAGCAGGGCCGCCCTTTTAACATAATCAGGGCCACCATTGTAACATAAGCAGGGCCACCCTTTTAGCATAAGCTGGGCCACTCTATTAACATAAACTAGGCCGCTCTTTTAACATAATCAGGGCCACCCTTGTAACATAAGCAGGGCCACCCTTGTAACACAAAATGGGCCACCCTTTTAACATAAGCAGGGCCACCCTTGTAACATAAGCAGGGCCACCCTTGTAACACAAAATGGGCCACCCTTTTAACATAAGCAGGGCCACCCTTTTAACATAAGCTGGGCCACACTTATTGCTTAAGTTTTCTAAACAAATTAACTCACGAGCCACGCAGCTTATCGCCTTGCTTTCCCGTGTTTCAAAGCCGGGCTTTTTAAGTGCCTATAAGTGCAGCGTCTTGGTGCGTCTCACCCTTACAACCTAATCTTACACTCTACACCCCAGACGCAGTGGGTCTCACTCGGCGCCTCACCCGTACAGCAGACCGAATCTTACTCTCTAACGTCTAAAGCGACGGGAAATATTTATTGACGAAGGACGTTTAGGAAAACCTATCGGTGTGTTTGGGGGGGGGGGGGGGGGAGGCTGGTTGATTGTGTTAAAACAATTTGATAAACAGGAGAGTGGAGTATCTCCTAAATCCATTATATTAACTTATCGTATGATCAAGGCTGGCTAAATCATTGGACGGCTAATTGAATAATTTCCCGTCAACCTATCGGACTGAAACTCGGCATATAGACTCGTTGCTCCAATTTTAAGCCCCAACCACCACAATTAAGTTTTTACTTTTGGGAGGGGGGGGGGAGGAAATAAAATTGCCGACAATTTCGCTAAGTGAGATTCTTTAACTATATATATCAAGTTCGTTTAGCGAATAATTTCGTGTACGTTTCTGAAACATTTGGTGTAATGAATCTGCTGTGTAAAATCGGGTGGGACATTAGGATGTTAATCTAAAATAAATCAATGGAAAGCATATAAAGGATTTATACGAAAAAAAAAAAGAAGTTTTTTTTAGGGGCTGTTTAATTTATTAAAAATTGAAAACGCAGACTGAAAAGCGCGAACGACGCACATTTTATGTGTTGATGAGTTTTTACTTATGACGCTATCAGCTGACATTAACTTAATGAGGCTATAAACAAAATATTATTATTATATAAAAACCATAAGTGATTGCCAATCGCTTTTTTTTTTACCTCACACATCATGAAGGAGCATGAAACGGCTGCAGTTTTCACACAGTGACTTCTGGTTGAGGCTGAAAGTTAGTCATCCTTATCGTCAGAACGGTTTGCAAGTGGTCATCGAATAAGAAAAACGCTCTGTAACTAGATGTTAGATAGTTCACTGACGCCAACGTTTTTCGCACACAAGTATAGGTGTAGGGTCAAACACTGAAACGAATCAACCACAAAACAGTTTTTAATCAGCAAATGACCACCCCGGGGCGCCACGTGTAGAATTCGTTAAGTTTTCCTTCCAAAAAAAAATAAATAATAATTAACATTTTTAAAAAAAACCCGTCTTTCCACATATATTTGGATGGTACATTGTTCACTTCAATTCGAAGTTCAGATGGAAGTTCATCAACAACACAATTAAGCGTGTTTTTTTGGAACATTATTATTTGGTTTTCTTCCACTGGCATTGAGATAACAAAAAAAACACGGCCAGGAAACAACTGCTTGGAGCCTGGATGAACTTCATGCACAAACTCGCGTGGTATTGGGACAGTTGCGCCTCTTGCACGAGTTTTAAAAAACGTATTACCAGCATGGGAACTGAGTGAAACACGAATCCTCAACACTTTACCAGATTGGCTTTAACTTCCAATTCAACACTTGTCAAATTAATTATGTTGGGACGAGAGTTCCATATTATTTAAACCAGCTTACAAAAATTGGCCATTGGCCATTTGATAATTACAACCAGGAGCTGAACCATTTTTATTCTTGTGTGAGGACGGGGCATAGATAGACCCACTGTTTGCACACATATCGTCATCTATGTTACTACATAATTTTATAATACGAACCGATTTCATTAATTGAACTTAAAAAGCCCCTGGCGGGCCAGATATGCCGGATCCGGGCTGCGGGCCGTAGTTTCCCGACCCCTGCTCCACAGCCCAGGCACAGTGGGTCTCACATGGTCCTTATAGAACCCACTCCTTTGTAGCTGGAATACGGTGGCTCTAAAATAATACATATGATGATGTGGCGGAGTTCGTACCGCCACAGACAAGGTTGCCATCAAATAAGACATTGAGACCTCCTTGTTTGTGCATCTAACATGGTGGCTCCGAAATAACATGATTACAATATATTTGTGTACACCCTTCCATTCCCCCACTTTCCCCAGAAAACTAGAATCTCAACAAAAACATATCTATCTCATTGTGTACACTTAGTGGATCTCAAATAAAAATAAAAATCTATCCCCTTATCCCTTTTTTCTTTTTCAAAACCAGATCGTCTCAATAAATGATTATACATAACAACTCAATAGAGCTTAAGTCAGAGCTTAAGTCAGAGCCTAGGTCGATTTATTGCACATTCGCACACATACACATATGCACACAACGCACAGTGAAAAACATACACGCACACACGCGCGCGCACATACGCACACACACAGGCTCACTCGCACACAAACAAACACATGCATACAATCTGTCGTAACAAATAGCGTGATGAGAGATCGATTGACCGCTAAAGTTGATCAAGAGAACGGCTAATAAACGAAGACATGGCAACAGATATAGAAGATGGGACTACTGAACAGACAGAAGGATGCCATATCGGCCCCAGTGTTCCTATGATGCTCTGAACAGACACGATTGTAAGTCACAGTCTCTGGTCATTACTTGATTAATATTATTTATAAAATAGGACAGTAGTAGATGTGTCTGACAGCTTTCGTTTTAATGTCTCTGTGTTTTCCGTAGTTTAAAAAAAAAAGTTGAAAAGAAAACCACCGGGTAACAATTAATATTTGTATACATTTCAGGAACCCCTCATCTATTTACTTGCCACGTATGCAGTGGCGTAGCGAGTTTAACTCGCGCCCGGTGCACAATACCTTTTTAGCGCCCCCCCCCCCCAATACCTTTTTAGCGCCCCCCCCCCCCAATTTGAAAACCCTACAATATTATAGTAACATATACCATTTGGCGCCCCTTTGTGAGTAGCGCCCGGGGCATGATGCCCCCCTTGCCCCCCTCACTACGTCACTGCACGTATGGAAACAACCTCAGATTGAGAACCGCCCCGTTGAAACTCTCGAATTTAATCTCAAACCAACTCGACCTTCTTACATTTCCTCAAGAGCTGTTAGCGTCTCGACCCGTTTTTTTATTTTCGGGGGGGGGGGGCTTGGAGAGTAAATTCTTTATTATGTAACCAATAACGCCCATCACCAACTTCAAACGGAAATTTTTTTGTAGGTTTTTCAATTTGTATTACACCCCACACCCTCCTGTACAAACGTAAACCTCGCGGGTTTCGACTCTATTTGACCGCCGAATTCTGTTCTCTCCCCCCCCACCCCACGTTTCCCGGGGGGGGGGGTTATGGATGGAAAACCTTATCAAATATGAAAATAAAGTCAATATTATCAGCGATTCACGCATTGCCCTCGCATTGCCCTCGTTTGCACATCGGATTTGAAGGAGGTGCTAAGCCTCCGGGTCCACGAGACCGATTTTAAGTTCGTGTCATGAAAATAACAACACAAATAAACACATCACTTTTAATTCGTTTACAAAACCCGTCACAACTTTGAATGTATTTCACTAGAAGGTCGATCACAGATCAACACTTCGCGGGATTTGGTGCGTAATAAGCGATTCTGAAGATATTTTGAATTAATTTTTTTTTATACGTATTCATATGTATTCATACGTCCTAGTGACGTACTTGAGTGATGGGCAGAGTCATCGCGTGGGCGCTGCAACCCCTGCGGGTGCAGGGCGCCCGGAATAATTAAAGGTCCCCGAGCTATGATGTGGAAAAGCTTACCATCAACTTTGAATGCGGTGGGAGCACAAAACCTAAAAGTGGTTGGGAGAGGAGGGGGGGGGCTCCAAAACTCACGAGATGTCTCTGATGCTAGGGGTACGGGCGTTCTTAGCTTGAGGGCGTCTGTCTACGTCAGGGGTCGGGAACCTATGGCTCGCGAGCCAGATGTAGCTCTATTGATGGCTGTATCTGGCTCGCAGACAAATGTTCGATTATAAAAAAAATGTTTTTCTTTAGACTCCTTTGATCTACATATTGATTGCATATCAATATTTCATTCTACAAATGAGCTAAAGTCTACTGCAGCTCAGCACCAGAGACATAATTATTGCATTTTTAGTGTTGACATTACACAAAATGCACACATTGACTTGAATTTTTAGTTTTAAACATAATGAATGGCTCTCACAGAATTACTTTTCAAAATATGTGGTGTCCATGGCTCTCTCAGAAAAAAAGGTTCCCGACCCCTGGTCTACGTCATGGACCAAGGGATCAAGTACGTCCCCCCCCTCCCCCAGCGCTTACAGCCGCGTTACTCGCTAGTTGAGTAGTGTACATTATTCCATCATCGGCAAAGTGGGTGTCGTAGATCTTTATATTACGACTATGGATATCTAGAGCGCAATAGTGTTTTTTAAGTATTACATAATTCTTTGCAGAAAAACCCGATAGTTGAATCACCATCGAAACTGAATTAAAACAAATCACATCACACAATATCCCTGCAAACTGTTTTGTATGTAATAATATTTCATTAGTACATTGTTGTTGACAGTATTGAGGCTGGTCTTGTAACCGTTCACTCATTTTTCACACATTACACTGTTAAGGACAGGGAAATTTGAGTACATGGAAATTTGAGGACATGGAAATTTGAGTACATGGAAATTTGAGGACATGGAAATTTGAGGACATGGAAATTTGAGGACATGGAAATTTGAGGACATGGAAATTTGAGGACATGGAAATTTGAGGACATGGAAATTTGAAGACATGGAAATTTGAGGACATGGAAATTTGAGGACATGGAAATTTGATGGCATGGAAATTTGAGGACATGGAAATTTGAGGGCATGGAAATTTGAGGACATGGACATTTGAGGACATGGAAATTTGAGGACATGGAAATTTGAGGACATGGAAATTTGAGTACATGGAAATTTGAGGACATGGAAATTTGAGGACATGGACATTTGAGGACATGGAAATTTGAGTACATGGAAATTTGAGGACATGGAAATTTGAGGACATGGAAATTTGAGGACATTGTAATTCTGAGTGGAAGTACACAGCCGTAATAGATGATGGCGACCACGTGACGTAGCAGAATAAAAAGGCTGTACTCTCGCGAAGAAAAAAACCCTGTAAAGTTATCACTAGATAGAGTTATTGATATTGGGAACACATCAGGAGAAAGTTTCTTGCCAGGAACTCACAGCTTGTCGCAAGCTTCCCCCCCCCCCCCCACCACACATTTTTTTTTTATAATTCTTTTTTTTAATATTATTTTTTACTTGTCTGTCTGACAAAGTATGGCTGACAAACTATGGCTGACAAACTATGGCTGATAAAAAGAACACTTCACCCCAATATTGCTAAGCTCCATGTCACGTTAACCTAAAAATAAAAAAAAACTTCAAACTTTAACACATAAAAACACTGTCAATCATGACACAGCTGAAGGTATCACCCTATTGGGTCACTGAGTGCACGTTTACGAGAGGAACATTGCACTTTTTAAAAATAATTTTAATGCGGCTGTATTTTTCTTTACCACGAAGCAACCCTTTGTCACATTGGGGGGGGGGGATTTGTAGCGCCCATGTGGTTAAATAAGCTTATTCCCCTACAGTAACGTCCAGCCATTACCGTCGTGACACTGAAGTCCACCCCGAATTTTTCTGTAAAACCCTTGTGGTTCATTTTAGCCATTTGGGGGTGGGGAGTGGTGGGGAACAACATGATTATCACGAACTACGTCACTATTACAGTCCAAGTGTCACGCTGAACTATTTTGTTTTAACCATCAAACCAGTATGTTAAGTCACGTGCTGTCACGTGATCAGCGGTCCGGTCACACTGCCGCTGTCATTAAACGAAAGACCCACAACGTTCCCTTGGTACGGTCACGGCTAGAGACCTCAAGTGTGGTATTATAATCCCCCGACTTCAATGCTACTGATAAGCCTGCCCTTCTAATCGCGTCCTGTTGTAAACATTTGAAATGAAAGTTGGCATTTTAAAATCTGATATTTTACTTGTAAAACGAAAAATTCATTCTCACCAACGGAAATGTCGATGGTAATTATAATTCGTGTAGACCCAGTGGCGTAGTGGTTAGAGCCATCTGGGGCGGGATTAAATTTGTTGCCGCTTGTCTTCCAGGGAAAAAAAAGCCCGCCTGAAGTCGGCCGAAAATACCACCCTCCATGTAATGAAAAGAAAGGGGCCGCCATTGAATCACAGGCTTAATTTAAAAAAAAAAAATGTTTTTCTAAGTTTAATAATATATTTAAAAGAAAAATGCGAACAGATTAAACGCGTAGATGGTTTACAGTAAATGAAATTTTCGTTTTTTGTTTTTTTTAAAGCGCCTTCCAATATCTGAATTTATCGAAACGGTGAGATGAAAGGTGTGAGACCGGAGGGAGGGGGGGATTGGGGGGGGGGGGGATAAACTTGACGTGAATCTTGACAGTTCACGAGTAAGTTTGGCTTTTTGTGTGTCAGTCGTGTCCACACAGACAGTCAGACAAGTCTTGATGTGACAAGCCGAGTGCGTGGGGAGATGGTGTGTTGTCCTGGAGTCCAAGACCCCGAGTTGGGTGATCCGTTTTGTGTTAAACAATTCTCGTGGGTGCTTAAGATGAGAGACCGGTTGCGGGAAGGGGGGGGGGGGAGTTTTAAGTAAAATGAAATTCTTGATTTTAAAAAAAGGATATATTCAAATAAACCTTGAATGAAACAGGTCGCGTTAAGGTATTGTAAGGTATTGTAAGGTATTGTAACTGAAAAATACATTAACACACAGAAAAAGTTAAGAGGTCTCTAGGAAATACAGAACTATAGAGACCCGACATTGAATTTTTTGGATTTAATTATGCCCTTTTTTAACTGGGAAATATAGTGGAAATATATGCACAACAACAAAAACATTATATGTAAACTACAACAGCAACAAAATCCTTATATTTTAAATGGAACAACAACAAAATCCTTATATTTTAACTACAACACCAACAACATTATATTTCAAATACAACAACAAAATCATTATATTTCAAATACAGCGACAACAAAATCAGCCTATTTCAACTACATCAACAACATCATTATATTTCAAATACAGCAATAGCAACATCACTATATTTCAACTAAAACAACAACAAAGCTAAGAGCTATGGGGCACGTCCAATATTTCTTAAAAGCAGAGTTGCAACCTCATTTTTTTTTTTGGGTGGGGGGGGAGGGGTGTTGTTCGATTTCGAATAGTTCAAAGGTCATGCTTGTTGTTTCTAAACTCGATTCCAGTAAGTTGAATAGTCAAAATAAAACAGACCCAATGACATAATTTAAAAAAAAAAATGTTATCTATATAATTTCTGTCATTGCATTTAATGGTGCCGTCATCCAATCATTGATAAAATTGCCAAACCGTGGCAAAAACCAATGATATGAAATAGTAACGAATCTACTGGATCCAGGGCCGGATTTACAGGCAGGCCGACTAGGCCGTTGTCTAGGGGCCCCGCGAAAAAAGGGGCCCCAAAATTGGGAGTAGCATATAAAAATTATAAATTTTTGAAAAAAAAAAACTTTGCAATATTTTTCTTATTTTTCATAATGATGGGGCCTCACATTTTTGTTTGGCCTAGGGCCCCTAAAATTGTAAATCCGGCCCTGACTGGATCATTTCTCTCCGAAAATGATACGTTTTTCCCCACGTGATCATACCCCATATGACTTGCGACTCTTCAAGTCAACGATTGTACGAAATTTCATAAATCCACTGCTCAAACAACATCACGACCTTTCCGAGTTTTCGTTTCCATTCATGGACGAGTCCATTTTTTAATATGACGAGGCTCATAGATAACTACTGCATATTTGTTAACAGTATACACAATTAATGCAAACCTCAACGCCAGCATTCAGATACAAGTTTCTCTTTATTAAAAAAAAATGTAAAACATTATTAAATACAATGTATTGAGACTATAGAAGAAGAAAAAAAAATAGCCCAGCATAATTAGAAAGAACATGTCTGGAAAATAAGAGGAGCAATCGATTCCGTTCTAGGTCGAGCTGATTTTTTGATAAATTAAAAAATAAAAAAATAAATGGAATAATCGATTCCGTTCTAGGTCAAGCCGATTTTTTTATAATTGGAAAGGAAAAAAAATAATGGTGGAATTGTTTTTCGTGAACGAGAATTTAGATTGTGGAGAGTTTTTAAAAAAAATGGCTAACCGCAGACCAGAAAACTTGAGTTAAGTGGAATCACTTGTGATACGAGCTGTTCAAACGTTTGGCCGCCAGCATCAGTACGTGCTAAGTGAACACCTTTTGGTTTTGTTGGGTGAACAACTTTATTTGGTTATGTTGGGTGAACAACTTTTTGGTTTTTTTGGGTGAACAACTTTTTGGTTTTGTTGGGTGAACAACTTTTTGGTTTTGTTGGGGGAACAACTTTTTGGTTTTGTTGGGGGAACAGCTTTTTGGTTTTTTTGGGTGAACACCTTTTGGTTTTGTTGGGTGAACACCTTTTGGTTTTGTTGGGTGAACACCTCTTGGTTTTGTTGGGTGAACATCTTTTTGGTTTTGGTTTTGTTGGGTGAACAACTTTTTGGTTTTGTTGGGTGAACATCTTTTTTTTTTGGTTTTGTTGGGTGAACAACTTTTTGGTTTTGTTGGGTGAACATCTTTTTTTTTTGGTTTTGTTGGGTGAACAACTTTTTGGTTTTGTTGGGTGAACATCTTTTTTTTTTGGTTTTGTTGGGTGAACAACTTTTTGGTTTTGTTGGGTGAAAACCATATTTTTTTAAAAAGTGGGGTTGGGTTGGGGGGGGGGGATTGCTGCATCTTGTTTTTGTTAGGGGATTTAAAAAAAAATTAAGTGTTTTCTCCAGTCCAAACGTTGCTGAGGGAAGGTTTGGCGGAAGGTTTTGCGGAAGGTTTTGCGGAAGGTTTGGCGGAAGGTTTGGCGGAAGGTTTGGCGGAAGGTTGGCGGAAGGTTTGGCGGAAGGTTTCAAATCCAATTCAAAACTTGACGTCACTATCAACATTCTCAACACACCAAGCAACCACGTGGTTCAAATCACGTCACGTATTTAGCACAACGTTACTGCACCCAAATATAACTATTATAAAAGCACATTTTTATGGAGCATTGATTCTAATTTTTTTATTCCCCTTATTTAAAAAAAAAGAAAAATCTTTTAAGGTCCATGTCCCGTTTGGGCGACGGGCTCAATTGAATGACCTAATGTTGACCCCAAAAATCGTAATAGTTCATACAAACGTCCGTCTGTGATACATGGATCGTCTTCATTTAACCGAAATCTCAAACTCGCTAAGTGAGAACGCGGGAGAGAGTGAGAGAGTAAGAGAGAGGGAGAATGAGAAAGAGAGGGAAAATGAGAAAGAGAGATGGAGAGAGAGAGAGAGTGAGAGAGAGTGAGAGAGTGTGTGTATGAGAGAGAGTGTGTGAGAGAGAGAGTAAGAGAGAGTAAGAAAGAGAGAGAATGAGAGAGAGAAAGAGAGAGAGAATGAGAGAGCGAAAGAGAGAGAGAGAGAAAAAGAAGGAGAGAGAAAGAGAGAGAGAAAGAGAGAAAGAGAGAGAGAAAGAGAGAGAGAGGAAGAGAGAGAAAGAAAGTGAGAGAAAGAAAGAGAGAGAAGGAGAAAGAGAGAGAGAGAGAGAGAGAAAGAAAGATAGAAAGGGGTGAAATGGATATATACTGCGGCTAAATGAATCGTGGTGAACTTGTTGTTTGTTGTTTGTATATCGACAATCACATTGAATCATTGGTGTAATTAGATCATCCAATCGGATTACATTTGTACGGTTTTCTTAAACATAACATTCAAATGTTGGCAAGTAGAGCTTTAACTTTCTAAGAGATTAACGTTTAGGCCAGGCCTTCACAACTCAAAATGTGTGGCGGGCCGTAATACTTTATGAAAAAATTGTGCGGGCCGTAATACGTTATGAAAAACTTGCGCGGGCCGTAATACTTTATGAAAAAATTGTGCGGGCCGTAATACTTTATGAAAAACTTGTGCGGGCCGTAATACTTTATGAAAAAATTGTGCGGGCCGTAATACTTTATGAAAAAATTGTGCGGGCCGTAATACTTTATGAAAAAAATTGTGCGGGCCGTAAGATAATTGGAAAGTGGGGGTGGGGGTTGGGAAGCTATTAAGTGAAAATGAATACTTCGTTACTTCACGAGCCGAAAAGTGAGTGCTGACGGGCAGCAAAGTGGGTGCTGACGGGTAGCAAAGTGGGTGCTGACGGGTAGCAAAGTGGGTGCTGACGGGTAGCAAAGTGGGTGCTAACGGGCCCGCATGTTGTGCAGGACTGATTTAGGCAATCAATTTACATAATTTGTATAAACAATAAGCCAAGCAGTAAAAAGAAATTGTTCCCATTTACCCATCACCCCCCCCCCCCCTTTTTTCCCGCAAATCCCACTATTTTAAACAACGTCTGCAATAATTCTATTGGTAAAATTGAAAAATAAATAATCTAACAAAATATGTAATCTGAAAAAATATGTCATCTAACAAAATGTGACTTACGATCTATTGCTAGATAAAATACCCGGTTCATTCCAAGTATTTTTTTTTTGTGGGACAGCTATACCCAAGTGCAGTCAGTGCTGATGCTACTGGTGTTATTAAAAATGATTAGTCTTATCTCTTCATTACCCCCCCCCCCCCACATCCGCCCACCACCCCCCACCCATAATCGTTTGGTTCCATAATTTTTAACATCCGACCTCACGTGCACGATGCGACCAACAATGAAATGGCCAGGACCAGGACCAGGACGACACTTGGACGTTGCCATGAAGCGCTCATCAAAATTTCAATACAAAATGTCGGTGATTTTTTAAAAATTTATATATAAAAAAGAAAGAGAAAAAAAACAACATATTTGTGTCCTCGTTCTCCGGCACACTCTGGCGCTGAAAGCGCATTAATGGATTGAGGCTGTTCATTTTGGTTAAGGCTGATAAAAGCTATTCACAGGGGCCCCTGTTACCGGACACTTGGTGGGAAGTGAGTTTCTTAAGACTTCAGCAGTACCTGGGGTAACTAGTTGGATTCGGATCTGGGAACGACGCTCGCAAATCTAAAATGCTCGTATCCTAAAAAAGGAATCCAGCGCCCCCCCCCCCCCCCCCAAAAAAAAAAAAACACAAATTTTCCTATAAGAAATGAAGGAGACTCGCACGATGCGATCCACACGTCCATAAATACACATATATAAATACGTATTTAATTAAATACACATGATATATAAGACACCACATAAAATACAAATATATTAATACACCTATATAAATACACACGTATATAAATAAACACATTAAATTTACATGTAAACTAATTTTCAAAGGTTTTGTCGTGGCAATTATTCTTTTCAAAAAATTTACCTTTTACATCAGAGATGAATCGCAATAAAAAATAATTCACAATTGAAAATGAAAAAAAATAGCTAACAAAATAACTGGCACTCTATCTTTGAGGCGAGTCGTGCGTATTGTGAGGGAGACGAGATGGAGGGGAGTGTTAATGATTGGTATGAAATTTAATATCACCAACAGAATTACTTAATTTACACTTTCTGGACATTTGGTCGTTTTCTGGACATTTGGTCGTTTTCTGGACATTTGGTGGTTTTCTGGACATTTGGTCGTTTTCTGGACATTTGGTGGTTTTCTGGACATTTGGTCGTTTTCTGGACATTTGGTGGTTTTCTGGACATATGGTCGTTTTCTGGACATTTGGTCGTTTTCTGGACATTTGGTCGTTTTCTGGGCATATGAAATAAAAAAAACAGTTGTCTATAGACAGGTTCCTTGTACAAATTGAACGCGAGAGCGTGAAAGAGTAAACAGACTACCCATTGGTGCAGAAAACGACCAATATTTTTTTTTTTACAAAAAATGTCACGAAAATGTTACATTGCATTGTCGGTAGATAAATAAGCCGAGTATGTTGTCAAAACATAAAAATGCCCTAAGGCGCAAAATTTGTGCTCGCATTCCGATACATCGCTCGCAAACCAATACAAAATGTATTTAAAAGTGTATGCTCGTATCCTCAGGTTACTCGTAGTCCGAGGTTCTACTGTAAAGGCTGTAGATAATAATAGGTATGTTGTTGTTGTTGTAAATCACGCTTATGCACACTTAGACTTATGTTCTAGAAACGTAAATAAATCGACTACGGATTTGCACCGTGACGTCACACACACAGCACGTGCACCACAGTTATTATTTTAAGTGAATTGAAAAAAACACAGCAGGCTGGGATTCGGTTAGTGAAGGTTTTTCCTTTTTTCTTTTCTACTCTTTTTTTCTTTTCTTTTTTTTTCATCATCACTGCACCAAGAAACATAAATTCTCACACCTCGAGGGTCGTAGATTCATTGTGATATTGAATATATATATATGTTTATGAGCCGGAATTCGTGAATTTTTTTTTTTTTTTTTTTTTTTTTTTTTTTACAGAACGTACGAGTGCTAGCAACTAACACGATCGGTGTAGCACGGAACCAAATAGAGACTTCTAGCACGGGACCAAATAGAGACTGTAGCACGGGACCAAATAGAGACTGGAGCACGGGACCACATAGAGACTGTAGCACGGGACTACATAGAGACAGTCGCACGGGACCAAATAGAGACTGTCGCACGGGACCAAATAGAGACTGTAGCACGAGACCAAATAGAGACTGTAGCACAGGACCAAATACAGACTGTAGCACGGGACCAAATACAGACTGTAGCACAGGACCAAATAGAGACTGTAGCACGAGACCAAACAGAGACTGTAGCACGGGACCAAATACAGACTGTAGCACGGGACCAAATACAGACTGTAGCACAGGACCAAATAGAGACTGTAGCACGAGACCAAATAGAGACTGTAGCACGGGACCAAATAGAGATTGTAGCACGAGACCAAATAGAGACTGTAGCACGGGACCAAATAGAGACTGTAGCACGAGACCAAATAGAGACTGTAGCACGGGACCAAATAGAGACTGTAGCACGGGACCAAATAGAGACTGTAGCACAGGACCAAATAGAGACTGTAGCACGGGACCAAATACAGACTGGGTACAAGCATTAAAGAGACTTGCCTTTTGTTACAATACTAGTTACAAATAAATAGATTTTACTGTACACATACAAGGTGGATGAAAAGTACCATGTTCACCTTAAAGGGCTACAAAAGCAGATTCGCGTCACCTTGATTCATCGCACCAGTCCACAAGTAATTCTCATATACCCTGTGAATGCAAACACTGTTATTGTACGTGGCGTAGCTAGGGTTAGTACGCATCCAAGACTGGTGAAAAATTTTGCCGCCCCCCCCCCCCCCCACGGATTACTCCGCAATTGGTAAATAATATCACCCTATAGAGAAACAAAAACTGGCGCCCGGGGGACGGGGGCCACACCCTTGCAACACCAGTGGTTATTGTACATCGATATAACAGTAATTATAAGGTCCCCGCGCTGTCAAAGACGGCTTCATTGTGACTAATACGTTATGGGAGACCTGCCTCACGCGATGTGTGACATCACTGAGCAACGCCACTCCTAGGAAGGAAAAAAAGTGTTTTACTCATCAATACTCAATGCCTCACGTCTTTCTGTGACGCTCCAATCTATGCCAGACCCCCAAACATGCAACAATATTCGATGAAATATGAGTCATGAAATACTCTAAAACATTTCTTTTTGTGTGCTCGTCATAGAGGAGAGTTTGGAAAACGAAAGCGTTAACTCTGTTAGAAGATTCCAACGAGCGAGAACTGATGAGATCTGATGAGATCTGCGTATTTTATCGGCGCTTAATGGCAAAACCAAATATTTAGAATCAACATTTGTCACCTAGGCCGGCTGCGTTAGGAAAATATTTATTTCATAGACGTAGGCGCATATCTATGAACATTGGCATGCCAGTACAAATAGGGACTGCGTTTTTATACTTGCTTGGTTTTGTAGGAGAATTTTAGATTTATTAAAAAAATATATATCCGTATTGTTTTTGTTGTGTATTTTATTGTTTTTTTTTCAGCCGTCTATTGTTGTTGGGAATATTTATTTAGCCGGTGTTATGTAGAAGACGTGTTTACGTCATCTTTCCCAGTGAATGAACTCTAGCTGACCCCAAGTTTGTTACCGCGTTTTGGGTGTGGCTAATTAAAAATATTCTCCCTTAACATTGTTTACAACTAAATAAAACCTAGGATCTGTATTACTGGAATTCTGTAGAAATATCGAGACTAATCAAGAAAGGAATACAATGTGTAAGTCCGTTCTAGAAGTGTCTCTGAAACAGACTATATATATATATATATATATATATATATATATACGCCTCTAGAGTGATTCGAAAAAAAAAAGATAAATATTTTCATTTAGGATATGTCCGAGATGAAGATTTATACTTTTTCAACATTGTACCTTCTTCAACATTGTACCGGTACTAGCCATCATTGTACTGTAAGTCAATAGCTTTAGTTTTCATTCTTTATTTTATTTTGTAATATTGAATTAACTTAATAAAACTGTATTTGTAACTAGCCCTAGTTTGGGTATCGTTTCTGCATTACTGTATTTAATTTTATGGTATCGTCTTTTGTTGTTTACCGTTTGTGAACGAGCCATATAGTTAAATAAGAGATTACATTCTCTTTTACTTACAACGGTACGTAACATCTGGGTTAAAGTGAACTTGTCACAGACTTGTCAATCTTTGCACGATGTTGTGAATGGTGAGCTGAGGGTGACGTGGGACTAAACGTTAGTGATGTTTTTGTCATGGTCTATGTCAAAAGTGCAGAGGGCCTCATAAAAGTATTATTTTTTTGTTGGACCAGATGTTTTTTTTTCCTATACATTTTTTTGACAATCTTTAATTGACATCTTTGAACCAGGGCTTTGAAAGTCTACTGCACGTATAGTAGTTGAACGCTTTAACAAAAAAAATGCTGTTATTATTTTTATTATGATTGTACATTTTTTACACAGTGATCATTATTTTCCAAATGCTTTCAGAGCTAACCATTTACTGCTATGAAATTTTAAGAAACTTTAATCAAGTTCCCGGAAGGTCTTGCGGGACGAAATAAATTGTTCAGCGGGCCGCATGTGGCCCGCGGGCCGTAGAATGTGCGTCCCTGGTCTTTATACGATTGCTGTTAAATAGACCAGATAACGTTGTTTTACTGTGGGAATATTTTATATTTAACATTTGCTCTCTATTCGTGGAGAAATAAAAGAATTCGATAGAAATGAAGTGACAATAGTTGTAACAAATTTAAGAAGGCAATTAACATTTATAGTAACAAAAAAACTAAAAAAGGCTAACACTTATCCCCCAAATTTAACCCATAAAAAAAGTAGGTCAAGAAATGTTTGCTTTGAACATGTATGTCATGAAAAAAAAGTGCGCCAGGTGCTATGGGTTACCGGAAATTTGATCGAAAGAAATTTCGTCGACGGAAAGTTGATCGACGTTAATTTGATCGAAGGGAAATTCGGTCGAATCTTTTGTTCAGTCCGGACGTTAAAATTTTCGTCAAATTTATTTTTGAACGCACTATACTATATCGTAAAACATAATAATGCGTTCAAAAAGAAATTTGACGCAATATTTTAACGTATAAATTTAAAAAACGATTCGACCAAATTTCCGATCGATCAAATTTCCGTCGATCAATTTTCCATCGACCAAATTTCTTTCGATCAAATTTCCGGATACGGGTGTTATTGCTCCTGTGTTTGGTTTAAACGTGAGTTAAAATCAATTAATAATAAGTATTGTTTTGTGATACAATGATCACAAAATATTGATCGGTGACACAGTGTCAGTAGTTAAGCCAAATATATATTGGTTATTGTAAAAATGAACTGAATACAATGGGTGGGGGGGGGGAGAGAGAGATGATAAACTCACGTTATTGATTACCAGTTTCAAAATTTTTATTTTAAACATACAAATATCATTCTGCTTTAAGGCGATGTAGTTAACTAATGCATTATTCCACCGAATGACCCTATCCGCCACTGATACCTTATTTCTTACTAATTAATCACCTTTAAAATAAACTAGTATATATATACCATACGCTACCCCCCCCCCTTTTTTTAATCATTCCCCGTTATCCGTTCACTTATATCAAATCCCCGTATATATATATATATATATATATATATTCCTTACAACCAGACCTGACTTCTGCCTCTAATTTCCCTTACAACAAGACCTGACTTCTGCCTCTAATCTCCCTTACAACGAGACCCGACTCCTGCCACTAATCTTCCTTACAACGAGACCCGACTTCTGCCACTAATCGCCCGCTAAAGCACTCATATTGAACGCTAATCACTTTTCATGGTTGTGCTATTGATTCTATGTGGCGAATGGCAGCAAAATCTCAGACAGTCTTAGGGCTATGGCGTCATTGTTTGCGCAGCGGGAATAGGGGTGGGGGATGGGGGAGTCGTCAGTAAAGTGGTAGAGTAATTCACCGTGAAGAGATCACCATGTCATGGGCGTAAGTGGATAATGAAACCACAAGATGTAGATGAGGATGGTTCAATGGTATTTATATATAATAGAAAGATGGAATGAGAAATATACTGTGAGATATGCGAAGAGAGAGAGAGAGAGCGAGAGAGAACGATTGAGAGAGAGAGGGGGCAAAGAGATTTTACGTGTTTTAGATAGAGAGATTTTGAAACAGCGAAATGCAAAGAGTGAGTTCAAGAAAAAATAGTGTTAAGCAGAGGAAGAAAACTGGAATGAAAGGAAGAGAGTGAAACAGAAAAAAGTTAAATGTGTGAGTGGAAGACAGAAAGAAAAACTGGAGTGGAAGAGAGAGAATGGCAACGAAACACACAAAAAGACCACCATAAAAATAAAATAAATATTATTTTAAAAAAAACAATTAAATAAAAACCCAGAGCAAATGAAAAGGAATCTGAATTTATATTCACCCATCGAAGATACACGGAGCACAAATAAACGTGTACACACCTTTTTGCTCCGAGCCCACGTGTAACCTATTCGCAGGATAAGCTCAGCCATATGTTCCTACCCAGATTGTCAATGGTAGATCAAACACAGTTGTCACAGCCTTCCGCCAAGGCACAGGGTTTCATAAATTGGGCGTGTGTCATCCCGATTTTGAACATTCTAAGACTAGCGAGTAGTTCTGAGAGATGTGTCTCCAGACCAAACTGTGCTGCTTATTTGGAGGAAAGTTTCATTACTTAAACACTTCCTTTTGATGATAGAGTTGGCAGATATTTACCACAGAACAAAAAAAAAACAAAAAAAAAAAAAACAAACAAACAAACAAAAAAATGGGAGCAACATTGAAAATTAATATTTTCTACTTTTTGATTTGATTTTTTTTAATGGTCGACAACGCAAGGGATACAACTTCAAAACAAGGAAAGAAACTCGAAAAAAAAACAAAGGGCTAAAACTCCAAACGCAGGGGACACGACTCTGTGACAAGGGGCACAACTCCAGCAGATGGGAAGCAATTTCAGCACAACCGACACAACAACGATGCACAGACCAACAACCTTTGAACAAAAAAAAATACGCCCAACTGAACCATTAGTACAACAAGGAATTATCTCGACTAGATCTTGACCGACGTGAGAAATTTGATCAGACCGCGGAATTAACACTCGAGCTCATCTAGATACTCCTCTTGGTAGAAATACAATTATGATTTAAAACAACGTTCTGTGTATTTCAGTGTTGATACTAAGAACTTTAAAAAAAAATTAAAATTAAAATATTTATTAAAAAAAACAACAAAAAAAGAACCAAAAAAAAAACAAAAAAAAAAAATAATAAAACAAGAAACAAACCAAAAACATATAAAATCCAAGAAAAATTATCTAAAACTCATGTGGCAAGGTGCCCTTTACCAGTAATAAGGTAACGCACGCTCTGTGTCAAACGCAAGGCTTATTCTATGAAACATACTCGCCTAATGAAATTGAAAAGATTTGCGATGCGACTTATCACGCTGGCCACTCGTACACAGCATTAATTGTAGTTAACTCAGTCATGGAGTGCCCCAGAGTCTCCGTGGATGACATGTCACGCTGACCAATCGAGTACCCCAGCGTCTCCGTGGATGACTTGTCACGCAGGCCACTCGTACACAGCATTAATTGTAGTTAACTCAGTCATGGAGTGCCCCAGCGTCTCCGTGGATGACATGTCACGCTGACCAATCGAGTACCCCAGCGTCTCCGTGGATGACATGTCACGCTGACCAATCGAGTACCCCAGCGTCTCCGTGGATGACTTATCACGTTGGCCACTCTCGCACCACATTAATTGTAGGTCAACTCAGTCATCGAGTACCCCCAGAGTCTCCGTGGATGACATGTCACGCTGACCAATCGAGTACCCCAGAGTCTCCGTGGATGACATGTCACGCTGACTAATCGAGTACCCCCAGAGTCTCCGTGGATAAAATAGGAGCGGGATATTAACGACCATAAATACATTGAGAAACTGTGTTCTGCTCATTTGTGATAAAACCCACAATATAACTTCTGTAATAATTAAATATTATTAAGGGACTATTTTATTTGCCCCTCGGATCCTCATGTTGGGACTAATTATATAATTAATCATCGTTATTGTCAACTTTATCATCCAGCATGTGCTCATTAAGAAAAAAAAAATGTTTTAATTCTAGTTTGGCCTACTTAAAATAACCTGTAAGAGACGGAGTTATTCTCCGTGTTTATTGAATGATTGTCATACTTTTGAATTATGTGTAATATAATTTGGACAACCTTTAAATCAGGTGGTCATCCAGAGATATCCGCCGTGTTTATTGCTAGTACTGTAAACTTAGACTAGATGTATGTCCCTGAAAATAACTTAAACTGTATATGTATCTTTTCAAATAGTGCCTTTTTTTCATTTTATCCTGATTACCATACTTAGAGAACAAATAAACTCTACAGACAGTTCTCAAGACCTCGTTTCAATTAAATTTGTAAACTAAATTTAAAAATGTCAACCACCATCAACAACCATTCACGACTCGGCAAGGCTAAGCTTACTGTAGTCTTAGTCAAGTTACAACTAACCCCGTCATGAAATGTTGTCAGAGAAATTTTAAGATGATGCACACACACAAAAGAAAAAAAACAAAACAAAAAAACAAAAAAAAATAAATCCTACATTTTAGATCGAGGATGGATAGCGTTGTCATGGAATCGATGTCTCGATTTCTACGCACAACAACAACAACCACAACGAACCAGGCTGGTAAAGATAATCGATATTACATGCACAACATCACTAATTGATGGCAGAATCGAATCCTGGTCGCCTTACTGCAGAGTCCACGCGCTCGAGTAACACCGTGGAGCACTCGTCCTGCAGGGTGTCGGGCATGATTACAGTTTTATGGCGACGCGGAGGCCCCTCAACACCTGCAAACTACTCTTTAATCATGACCTAACCCCACCCCCTTGTGAAACACCCCAACTTCCTCCCTGGCCCGTCTCATCGCCCCTCTCCCCCCACCCCCACCGCTTACTCCATTTAATGCCAATGCTGTATCTAGCATATGATTATTTTGGTATTCCCTCTTTGAAAAAAACCTTGAATTTTTTTGGGGTATTTTTTCAGAATGTACAGAATGTCCTATCGGCTAACCTCAGACATGAAGTGTATCTGTTGCAGGCAAGGCCTGAAATCCATTAAATCCAGCAAGTATCTGATAAAAAATGTTGTTAATTATAAAGCAATTATATATTTTTCTAGAAGCTCTGAGAATAGAAAGCGTCAATTAATTCTTAACCTTTTTTTTTTCAAAAGTCAAAACCAGTTTTCCCTACCTGCTTTAAATGTACAAAAGTGAGAAGAGGGAAGTGAGGAAAAAGCGAATGAAGAGAAAGGGGTGGGTGGGTGGGTGGAAGGGAGGGTGGGTGGAAGGGAGGGTGGGTGGGAGAGTGGGAGGTAGGGAGGGAGGGAGGAAGGAAGGAAGGAAGGAATGTGACACAAAAAGAAGTGGAAGGGGGATGTTACTCCTGATAGGTCTTCGGTACCTACTAATTAATATTTACGATAATAGCACTATTTTTATACTGTAGTTAACTAAAGCCATTTAGCGGGAGCCTAACCCACCGACGGTCCAAGATTACCAGGTATCATAAATATTTGGCCGTTCTGTCGGTAGATTACCTGGACAATTGATTGCCAGAGGGAGTGGGAGTTAGGAAATTGCGAAAAGTGGGGAAAATTTATCGGGAAAATATGGCCAGCAGCTTCAGTGGTCAAAAAATGGCCACCGCCCAACATGGAAGAACTCATGTCTGAGATGGGCCAGGATGGGTGCTGACAACATTTGTTAAAGGTATGGAATATACAAATCAGCTTGAACGAATATACAGTAAAACAGTCTGGTTGTTAAATCCGTCTCTAAAAACCCCAGCTCTGTGATTGGCAATGTAAATTAATAATTGCTTTTTTTAAAATTATTTTTTTTTTACTTTAATCAAAGTTCAGGTGATCTATGTCTAATTTATTAATCAACACGGGGACCCGCGTAAATTATTTACATTAGTCCCCTTTGTCAGCAATCAACTGTGCTATGAATATAAGCAAACCAATAGATTTGCTGTAATCAAAGATACTATGAATAACGCAAACCAATAGAGTGGCAGTAATCAAAGATACTATGAATAACGCAGACCAATAGATTGGCTGTAATCAAAGATACTATGAATAACGCAAACCAATAGATTGGCTGTAATCAAAGATACTATGAATATACGCAAACCAATAGATTGGCTGTAATCAAAGATACTATGAATATACGCAAACCAATAGATTGGCTGTAATCAAAGATACTATGAATATACGCAAACCAATAGATTGGCTGTAATCAAAGATACTATGAATATACGCAAACCAATAGATTGGCTGTAATCAAAGATACTATGAATATACGCAAACCAATAGATTGGCTGTAATCAAAGATACTATGAATATACGCAAACCAATTTTTAATTGTCCAAAATATTTAAGCGGTGTTTCGATTTTAAAAACTGCGTACCTCTTGGACTCAGTGGCGTAGAGAATTGGGAGGAGGGAGTAGCCCGCCCCGGGCAGCACCTTGTTTCTCCTTGACATGACATGGGCGGCATTGTCGGCTTACCGCAGGACGGCTGTCGTGGAAGGAGTAGGCAGCAAAAAAATATTGGTCCTCCACAGCCGGGACTAACACTAGAAACGCCACTGCATAGACAATAAATTCTTAATCCTATAGTGTGAAAGCTTTGGTACGACATACCAGTAACTCATATAGCGCGATGAAATTTTTTATTTTAACTATAACCTCTAACGCATAGTGATACGTGCATATTCAATTTAAAAAATCTTTTTATTTTTAAAAAAGGGCTCCTAAATTACAAGTTCTGGTTCTGGTTCGGTACGTTGCTGCATCCATAAACTGGCATATGTGCAACGGTTGGGGAAGCGATGTTGCAAATCTAACGGCTCCTAGCAGATGCCAGGGCGGCCTTGAATCTTTCGATCGTTGTCGAGTTGACGGCGGTATTGTCCAGGTTGTTCCAAGCGATTATGGTGCAAGTGTTTGGATTATAACGATGATTATTAAAACAGCCATAAAAACAAGGTTTTTCGAAAAAATCATTTCTGTGCATTTTAAAAAAAATTTGTTAGAATGTATTATCACTAGCAACGAGTCTATGTGCCACGTTTCAGCTCGATCGGTTGACGAGAAGAGGGTCAATAGGCCGTCCGAAGATTTATCCAAAACACACAAAACCGAAGTTAATATATAGGATGAAAAATAAAATAATTTAATTGTGTATTTCCTGAGGGCAGTTTGCGTTTTGGTTGAAAAAAAAAATTGTTGTGTATTGCGGTGACAAGATTGGAGTATTCAGACTGTAATAAAAATTATTCCCAGCATGCCATGTAAAGCCTTCAGTCATTCTTTCCCACCCTCCCCCCTTCCCCCACGGTAATAAAAAGTGCAACGTCACTATTTTATTTGTTGACGTTAATCTGCAATTCCCTAATTAAATACAAACAAGCAAACAAATGTCCCACCCCGAAAAATCGGCTCTAGAAAATATTTGCTTGTTTGTTACGAACATTGTGCCATGTTACAGTGAATGAAGACACAATCACATTAAGATTTCAGCGCATTTCCCCCCCCCCCCACCATCCCCTATTTACACAATTAAAAAACCGTTGATCCAGTCTCCCGCGTTCACTCCGTTATTTATTTAATCCTTCTCATCTTTTCAAACCCGGTAAAGATAATCCACATCGAAGTCTGGCAAACACACGTAGGAGGGGGAAAAAAGAGGGGGAGGGCGTGGGGGGGGGGTCAGGTTAATCCATTCATAATTTGTTGGCGCCATCTTCAGAAAAAGCAGGTGGCCAGATTTTTATTGTACTTAATGGATAATCATGATGAATGATAACTTTAAAAAAGTTGAAAGTCGCATTTCAATAAGCCGTTAATTAGTAATTCTTTTTTTTTTGGAGACAACCTTAAATATTCCAGGAATCACACGCAGTGGGGTAATTAAGGTTCGTGCCACCTAGGGTTGGGCCAAAGTCCCCCCCCCCCCCCACCGCCCCTACCGCACCCATACACACGTTTCGAAATAAATGCAGTTTGACGGAAATTATATTACACGAAATGGTCAAGGGGGGGGGGGGGTGTGGAAACGGCCCCATCCGCACCCACATATTACCCCAGTGCACTCAGTGAGTCACACTGCACTCCTATTATACATTTTCTAGTAATCATCTCTCATTATTAATTTTCAATCAAAGGCTCAGTAGCTATATGAAAGTATTAAACATTTTCGCGTCAAGGACCACCTCGCCATGTTTCCGAAATCTCTGTCTCTTGATACCTTACGATCTCTCAGTCTCTCGATACCTTACGATCTCGCAGTCTCTCGACACTTTAAGATCTCTCAGTCTCTCGATACCTCACGATCTCTCAGCCTCTCGATACCTCACGATCTCCCAGTCTCTCGATACCCCACGATCTCCCAGTCTCTCGATACCTCACGATCTCTCAGTCTCTCGATACCTTACGATCTCTCAGTCTCTCTATAACCACGCGAACCAGCAACAGTCGTTGCGTTGTCTTAGCCAAGCGGTTTTTAATACGGTTGCCGTTTTAAGTCTTGCTAAAACAAAAATTTGCATTGACCAAATCTAAAATGCTGATCCCGTTGAAGATAAAATTTTTTTTTTTTTTTTAAATATATTTTTTTTTAAATTTAAAATTCTGTCCGACTCCAGATCGCAAGATTGCGCCCCCCTTTCAACACCCCTAACACCCCCATTACTCTGCTCATGTCAAGCGAGCTGCTGTTTCCTGACACCCCATCCGTTCCTGTCTTGCCCAAGGAGCGTCAATCAGTAGCCTGATAAGGCAGCCCACCCAATTAACCGAACATTTCCAGCAAGTGATATGCCAATATGGAATCTGTCAGTGGGGGGCTTGGGGACTTTATCCCAAAAAAAAAAAAAACGGAGAAAAGTTGCGTGAAACACTTTCAGTAACTAGTAAAACAACGCACCCTACACTCCCGCACAACAACTTACACTCCCGCACAACAACCTATACTCCCGCACAACAACCTACACTTCCGCACAAAAACCCATACTCCCGCACAACAACCTGCACTCCCGCACAACAACCCATACTCCCGCACAACAACCTGCACTCCCGCACAAAAACCTGCACTCCCGCACAACAACCCATACTACCGCACAACAACCTGCACTCCCACACAACAACCTACACTCCCGCACAACAACCTGCACTCCCGCACAACAACGCTAAACTCCCGCACAACAACGCTACACTCACACACCACAACCTACACTCACAAACCACAACCTCCACTCCCAAACAACAACCTACATTCCACTCCCACACCACAACCTACACTCCACTCCCACACCAAAAACCTACACTCCCACACCACAACCTACACCCTGACAGCACAACTTAAACATACATTATTTAATTAGAGTTAGAGAAATCCCCCTCTCCACCCCCACCCCCACTTTTTTCCTCGTCGATCCACACCCCTCCACTTTTCCATCCCTCTCCCATGTGAGAAAAACAAACTCTCCCTGTTTCCTCAATGACACATCTCTGTGAACTGACGCCGTCCCCAGCAAATTGTGGTCGTGAGGCCGTGACGTCTATTGGGATAAAACCTGACTTTCCCAGTGACACGATTGTAAGTTATCACCCATTTAGGACAACTTGATTCAAAACCTCACCCCCCCCCCCTTTTCCTTCCAGCTCGGGGGCAATAAAATTATTGGTTGGCTTCTGCCTCTGACAGCCGATCGTCCCATTAACACTGAGCATGACTCTGGAGGACTTAACAGTTGGGTTGAGCCCCGTGTGAGTGTGCGGGGGTTGTGGAGTTAGCGGTCATTATTCAGTGGCTAACGGATTGAGTTTGTTGGGCTCGGGTTTTTATATATTTCGTCAACTCAATGGGGTGGTCGAGGGGGGGGGGGAGGTGAATGATTTATAGTTAGATTACAAACTTCAGCGTGACCTGATGTTGCGGGGTTGTCGGAAGTGTCACGATCGAGTCGTTGCTTAGGACAAAATTTCTGGATTTGCGTACGCACATGAATGTTAAGGATCGGAACTTGGTTCCAACTCCTCTAAATGAAGTCGATATACATTTTTTAAAAAAATAAAAGAACATCCAAAAATCAATTTTCATTTTTTAAAAAGTATTACGGACCGTTATAGATGGAGAATTTAATCTCTTATCTTTATTCTATGGCTCGTTCAAAAAAAAAAAAAAAAACAGTTCATAATAAAGGACGATACCAAAGTTTAAAAATAATAACAAATAAACGACAATCAAGGCCAGAGCTAATTACAATTAATAACTTTTTAATTTGTGTACTTCAATTAAATAATAACAGCAAAAGAAATATGATTAAAATTATAAACGTACAGATTTCCTGGTATCGGTACTGTATATCAAAATACAATGAGCACAAAATGGTACAACGAAATAAAAATCTCTACACAAAGTATTGAATAATGACACAGCACATCTCGTAATCAAGGAAAGGAAAATATCTCTCTCGATATTTTTTCTTATCCCTTTTATACTCAGTTTCAGATGATCATTCTGGAAATGGAATACACAGTCTTACTGCTTCTCGCATTCTCTAGATCATTCTATCATGTTCGACAGAAACGGACGATAGTAAACAAAAATGTCAACAAGGTGATATTTTTCTAGCCGCCCCAACACGGGACCGACTTGAAAGAGGTCAAGCACGTGGAAGGTGTGCTAAGCGGGGATCAAAACACGTCATCCCTCATAACAAACGTTAATATTACGATCAATCGTTGTATAAAGAATGTCTTTAAAATGCAAACAATGCAATGTTTATCATCGTCTGATTTCAGTTTATTAAAGAGTAGAGAATGCCGAAATGACAGAGCAGTGAAGAGGGTGCATCACCAAAACCCCAGAGGATGACGGCTCAAAGGCAGACCTGGGCTTAGATGGGTGGATTATGTGGAGAAAAAAAACGATCTACAACAACTGGGAATCCAAGCCTGGACAAGAAAAGCATTAGCTAGGTCTGAGTGGAAGGAAGTAGTGAGGCAGGCCAAAACCCTACATGGGCTGTAGTGCCACAGGGATGGATGGTCTGGTGGAAGGAAGTAGTGAGGCAGGCCAAAGCCCTACATGGGCTGTGGTGCCAAAGGAATGGATGGTCTGGTGGAAGGACGTAGAAGGAAAGAATTCCGGAGATGAAAGGACAATGATAACACCTGAGTCATAAGATTCTAAACGACAACAACAACAACAACACGCAGTGATGGAACCGTCGTGACGTAATCCCAACGAATATACCGCAAACGATAGGGACAGCCGTGCGATGGAGTCTCAAACCATGGAGCTAGCCATGCCTAAAATCACATCAAGTAATTATAGACCCAGGGAACTACTCACACGGAATAACTGGCGTGGAAACCAGGAGGATCGATCATGTCAGTACCTTCCACCCCACCCCCACCCCACACTCTATACATCGCCTCCCCCAACCCACCACCACCACCACTACACCTCCACACCCCCCCCCCCCACTTGAAAACCTGTACTGGCCTACAATCACCGTCACAACTCATGCGAACACCGTGCGCTGGGCTGAAAGGGGAAAAAAACCGCTCTTGAATTTCTTTGGGCCCACTTGTTTAGAGGAGGAACGCTTGGTGTTTTGATGGATGATACAACAACTAAACCAATAACGCTAATTTATATGGTTAAATAACATAACTTGGCACTTAAAAAAAGGTGGGTGGGGGGAATGGTTATTTATTGATGGATGCGTGGGGAAAATGGTCAAGTAATCATATCAAGCTTTGAAGTGAGTTTTTTTTAAAGTGTTTTTGTTGTTGTTGACATGACTGTTAGTGAACTTGCCCCATCTTGCCCATGACACGGTGCTAGTTGCTACGTGATTCACCCGGGCGGTTCCGTCCTCGTGTAAAAAAAAAAAATGTATTTAATCACATTAATCATCTGATTTCCAATGATTGAGCAAAACTATAATCATGACGTCTTAAAGTATGAATGAATTTCAAAGTAAGAAGCTTATTCTGAATTGGTGAATTGGAAATGTATGCAGACTTTGCGTTGGTAGAAACAGTTCATCAATGGAGGGGAAAAAAAGAAGAAAAAAATAAACAAAACAAAACAAATAATAACAATAATAATAATAAAGGGGGGCAAATAAAAAAAGGGGGTGGAGGTAGTGCCCCTTAAAACCGCCCATTCGGGTAACTGAAATGCAGAAAAAATCTTTTTAGTCGCCGGAGATATGTCCGGCCAACACGCCACCGGAGGGTAAACAGAGCCACGGACACCGATCTCAGACGGACACGGAGAACTAGTTGATCGGGTTTAGCAGACATCGGTATATTTTGGTTATGACCCACTCGAGTACAAAATATGCTGGATATAATCCACTCGAGTACAATATATACCCAATATGATCCACTCGAGTACAACATATGTTGGATGTGATCCACTCGAGTACAATATATACGCAATATGATCCACTCGAGTACAAAATATGTTGGATATGATCCACTCAAGTACAATATATACGCAATATGATCCACTCGAGTCCAATATATACGCAATATGATCCACTCGAGTACAATATATGTTCAATATTATCCACTCGTATACAAGCGAATTACTCAAACTATCAAAACAAATAAGAGCGGAATGTAGCACGATGAAAACAACGCACACAATTCAGGGAACATAAAACGAATACCTTATAATGATCCAGAATAAGTGTCCTAGCTAACCGTATTGCTGTCCTGGCTAACCGTATTGCTGTCCTGGCTAACCGTATTGCTGTCCTGGCTACCCGTAGTGCTGTCCTGGCTAACCGTAGTGCTGTCCTAGCTAACCGTAGTGCTGTCCTAGCTAACTGTAGTGCTGTCCTAGCTAACCATAGTGCTGTCCTGGCTAACCATAGTGCTGTCCTAGCTAACCGTATCCTGGCTAACCGTAGTGCTGTCCTGGCTAACCGTAGTGCTGTCCTGGCTAACCGTAGTGCTGTCCTCGCTAACCGTAGTGCTGTCCTGGCTAACCGTAGTGCTGTCCTGGCTAACCGTAGTGCTGTCCTGGCTAACCGTAGTGCTGTCCTGGCTAACCGTAGTGCTGTCCTGGCTAACCGTAGTGCTGTCCTGGCTAACCGTAGTGCTGTCCTAGCTAACCGTAGTGTTGTCCTACCTAACCGTAGTACTGTCCTAGCTAACCGTATTGCTGTCCTGGCTAACCGTAGTGCTGTCCTAGCTAACCGTAGTGCTGTACTGGCTAACCGTAGTGCTGTACTGGCTAACCATAGTGCTGTCCTAGCTAACCTTAATGCAGCCCGGGACGGGCAAAGATATTTGCCACGACCGCTCCCACCCGTTTTTTTTCACGGGGGGTGGGGGGACAATTTTCATTTGGACGAAAATGCCGCGTCTCAATATAAAGAAAAATGGCGGCCGGGGCTAAACGCCCCTCCGCCCCTTCCTTATTCACCACTGTCCATAATGGATGGGTAAATTAATCCTATATTTATCTCTCGGTACACGGTCGAGTGCCAAGATATAATCCAACACCTGGTTGTGACCACGGATCCGTTAATAAACGTCTCGTAATGTGTGTATTTATGGACATTTTATGGACACGACAACCGACATTTGGCCAGCTACAACATGGTGAACACAAGGAACACACCAAAAACCGACAGAATGAAAGACACATGTCGCGTCTTCAGGTTCCGACTATCGGTCGACCTCTTGTTCATCATTTTTTTTTTTACCATCCGCCAGAGCAGGTCTATCCACTGATCCATTATTCAAACTCGTTCCTCATACTATTAAACGTTTGATCGTCTGCCCGTCGATCCCATTATCCATTTACTCATCCAAGATAAATAAATCAATAATTTCACAAATCCGTCACGTCCTTCGGCCATCCATCTACCCATTCACCCACCCATTAATCCACAAATCAACCCTTAAATCCTTCTATCTATCCATCCATCCATAAATCCATCCCTCCAACCACCAAATTACCCATCCGCCCGCCTAGCCACCCTTCCGCCCGCCTAGCCAACCATCCGTCCGCCTAGCCACCCATCCGCCCGCCTAGCCACCCATCCGCCCGCCTAGCCACCCATCCGCCCGCCTAGCCACCCATCCGCCCGCCTAGCCAACCATCCGCCCACCTAGCCACCCATCCGCCCACCTAGCCACCCATCCGCCCGCCTAGCCACCCATCCGTCCGCCTAGACAACCATCCGCCCGCCTACGCAACCATCCGCCCGCCTAGGAAACCATCCGCCCGCCTAGCCACCCATCCACCCGCCTAGCCACCCATCCGCCCGCCTAGGCAACCATCCGCCCGCCTAGGCAACCATCCGCCCGCCTAGCCACCCATCCGCCCGCCTAGCCACCCATCCGCCCGCCTAGCCACCCATCCGCCCGCCTAGCCACCCATCCGCCCGCCTAGCTGTAACACAACGAGTGAATGGTACTCGGTGACATGACTGTATTGTTTATTCCCATGCACGGTGGCGGAGTAATTTAATTATAGGATGAGAATGTGATGTGAATTCATGAAAAGAATTATATTAAAGTGTATAAGATTTCTTATGTTATATTGTAACTACATCTGTTACATGGATTTAACTAATTCAAGAATTATATTTGTATCAATTATGTGAATAAAGAACTGTGTGATATATCGGACCTATTCAATTCTTGAGATGAGTGAATAAAATTAAGGATGACAGAGGCAACAGAAAGAAAGGGCCATAGGCAATATTAAGTATTATATAACCTACTAAATTACAATGACATCCGCCCGCCTAGCCACCCATCCGCCTGACTAGCCACCCATCCGCCGCCTAGCCACCCATCTGACCGCCTAGCCACCCATCTAGCATCGCACTGTCTTGTTCTTACTAACGATGCCTCTTATTAATAAGAAGGTCTTAACGAATCCGTAACGTATATGTCTTGCGTGTTTTAGAAGAACTGACGATCCTCAAACCATTTTCTCTCAAGTAATAATCTTCGGTATTTAAGGGTAACTTGGCTATTTATAACTAACAACGTTTGGTCTCACTTAGCTATACGTATTTAAAATAGATTTATGTATCCAATTATTCAATAAATTTATCAATCCTCAGATGTTGAAGCTTCAAATAGCGGTTCCCCAGGCATCTAAGGAGCGGTTCCAGGCGTCTACGGAGCGGTTCCAGGCGTCTAAGGAGCGGTTCAAGACGTCTATGGAGCAGTTCCATGCGGCTAAGGAGCGGTTCCAGGCGTCTGTGGAGCGGTTCAAGGCGTCTAAGGAGCGGTTCCTGGCGTCTAAGGGGCAGTTCAAGGCGTCTAAGGAGCGGTTCCGGGCGTCTAAGGAGCGGTTCCGGGCGTCTAAGGCGCGGTTCCCCACAATTTCCAATACATTGGGAGAATCGCATAGACGTATACATTACTAAAAAGAATAAGCACACCATTTATTATTTTTCTAAGAACGATGGTATATCTTATAGCACAAGCTTGATACAAACAAATGTATCGGCAGAAAGCCTTCAACAGCGGAAAAAAACTAACACCAAAATAAACTTAGACGTAGACAGTACATAATTAACTCCATACAATTTAAACGCAGACTACACCGGTATTAATAACTGTGCCATAAATATCAATAAATATAAAACCTTATGAGTGTATACTATGGGTTTAAAAAAAAAAGGGGGAACATTTTTTAACGACATTGTTCAATCTCTTTATTCATTATGAAAAGTATCCTTTCCAAGTCCATGACATGTTTTAATAAATTTCAGTCCCATGAATAAATGAAAAAAAAATAAAAAAATATTAACAACAAAACAAAAAAACAACAACAAAAAACATCATAAACAAATAGCAATCTTAGAATTGCAAACGTAACTTGTACAAACATACCCCAAGTCCGTAAAAAAAATTGTCACAGCTGCATTGGTATGGTGTTACGAAAATAACATCAACTCAAGAACCAACCCAAGAAAAAAAAAAAAAAAAGAAGAGAAAATTACCAGAAGCGATTACAGCAGACAGTAAATGCAATTGGTAATCTTGGATGGTTTCCCAACCTGCCGTTAAGAAGGAAAAGCCATCGGCCCGCGCTCATTACCCGCTGACTCGGGTTCCTGCCGTCTGCGAGACCCAGCACCTGGCCATCCCTCTAATTGAGCGGTCCCCCTGGCTTAAGCACCGGGCCACGCGAGCGTTATGGCCCCGGTGAAGTGCGGCTGAAATCATCACGTGAGCGGCAAGAGATATAAGCCAGGTGGGGGGAGGCGGAAGTGGTCCGTTCGTAGTGTGGTGCGCGTGGGAGTGATGGGACACCCAGTGTAGGGGAGTGGTGTTACGTCCCGTGTAAGGTGTAATGGGGCATACGAATAATGAGTGGAAAAACTTCCATACAAATGATAGTGGTAGGCTATACAACTATAGACTAATGGGACGTCCTAAACAGGACTAGGACGATGTGATTAGTAGGACTATTAGGACTTCCTAAGCAGGACTAGTGGGACGTCCTAAGCAGGAAAAAATGGGACGTTCTAAGCAGGACTAATGCGTCTTCCTTCAAGGCAAGAAAGTAGTTGTAATAAAGCATGGAACCTTGGTGGCTATAAGCGTTTGATTCAATTCTGCCTCACAGGCTGTGTTCTATTTAACACTATAACCGTATCTTAATGAGAAAACTCAGGTGTGCAAATTTTCAGCGAATCACACAACTAAAATGTATATATAAATATCAGGTACAAATTTTAGTTGTTTCTATGGAAACCAGCCAGGTTTACTCCCTATTGTGATATCTCTCATGGTGGTAGTAGCCACTCCTTGGAGAAAGACAAATTGGAAAAAAATAAATTAGGATATCACCGATTTCGATTTTTCATAATCGATTTCACGAGCTTAAAGCTACAGATACTAACATGTTCAGTGTGGCAACTTTAATTCCAAGAACAATTTATGTTCAATATAAAATAAAATTAGTCAGTAAATTGTTGCAAGAAATGGATACATTTTAAAAGACACAATCTCTTATATATATATATATTGCTTCTGGTGCGTCCTACTTCCTCTTCAAAGCCACACACCCCCCAAAAAAAACCTCTATATGCTTTTCTATTAATAGTACTGGTGGGGGGGGGGGGAGTCTGTCACGCAGCGAGTTCCATGCGTGACGTCTGAACTTAGGTAAATATGTTGATTTTTTTTTTTTTAATGTTAGGAGATGCGACTATTATTTGGTTTTGTTTGTTTGCCTCTGTCCCAAATCGTGCTTCATGCGTACAACGTCATCTCTATTCCGTGTTACAGAGCGTGCATCATCATGCGTACAACGTCATCTCTATTCCGTGTCACAGAGCGTGCATCATGCGTACAACGTCACTGCTACTCCTGGATCCGGCAACTGGCTGTTCCTAATCAGTGGGTTATTTTTTGACACAAACGGCTGACGAAGGCCATGCAGTCTCACTACGACATAGGGCAGTAGATTTCGTTGCACATTATAGAAAATGAGAAGTTAAATCTTATTTTTCTTTTTTTCTATTTTAACAGGTTGAACCAACGGGTATTTTCTCAAAATACACGGACCTGGTGTAAAAAAAACACACCAAACAAAAAAAAACGGCACACGGTTAAGCCATTGTATTACAAATATTGTGTTTGTTTACTAATGATAAACAATATAACCGGCAGAAATATTTATAATTGAAAAATCGCTCTTCTGGAAGAGAATTTCTCGATGCGCAGGTTGCAAAAAGCGTTATTTAGAATTTTAAATTACGTTGACCCGTAAGAATATGTGAGGGGTTGTGGGAGGGTCGGAGGGGGGGGGAAGGCACGTCCAAAAACCCCAAAACTTATCAGAGGGGAGTTGGGGGTGGGGGGACACTGCGAACGTCAAGTAACCGGCGTATGTGTAAGCCCGGGCGGATATGTACGACCAGGCGTACTGGAGGTGTTGAGAATGTGTTAAGAACAATAAACAAGGCTTAAGTGGGCTCGGACTTAATGGGACCAAGTGTTGCACGCCGGCCGTTAAATCATAGATCACTCTGGCGTGTGAGGTGTTGGCCACAAGCCTTACCTTCTTTTTTTTTTTTATGGCCCGTGTATTAAGACAGAGCTCGCGTCAAGAACGCCCGGGACGGTGTGAAATGTACATTTAATGGGCCGTGTCCCCGGCCAATTTGGGCCCTGGTTTATGAAGGTGGTTTGATGAGGGAGGGGGGTGGCGGTTCAAAAGTTCAGAGCTATGCACCACCCCCCCCCCTTTCCATAACGGAACTAGAGTTTGGAAAGGGGAAATGGGGGGGGGGGGGGGGTTAACCTGATTAAAGTCACATTAAATGAGTTTTCAATTCTGAATTTTGGGTGATTTTGAAGCCGGCCGGCAATGCTTTGTTGTTAGTTCTAAGAAAATCGGTTATTTTATTTCAACTTTTAAACAAACCAAACAAAAATGGTGACATCGATACGTTTCTTGGGGAGCTGTTAGACAGCTGTAAAAATCTTGGGTTTGAATGTACAGCAGTTGAAAACTTAAAACGAAATAAAAAGAATTTCAGCGGGGTGAAAACTTAAGTACGACACCGTAGAGTCGGTTCTGTCAACAACAAAAATAAAATAAAAAAATGCTGGTTTAAGTACAGGCTTTAAATGTCTCCACAAGGTAATCTACAAGTAGTCAAGCACGGGATATTATAAAAGTTCTCCCGATAGATTTTAAGCGTCTTAAAGGAAGGGGCGCAGGAAATCTTAAAAAAGCGGCCGCACAAAAATTTTTATGAAAATTCATTATTGAAACCAATTGCCCCCCCCCCTTTTTTTTTCTTCTCCCCTTGTCGTCGACTCCCCTGATTCCGAAACATTCCAGCTGCTGGTATAATTGTAAATATCTTAGTATTAATGGATAATCATAAATATATTAGTATTAATGGATAATTATAAATATATTAGTGTTAATGGATAATTATAAATATATTAGTATTAATGGATATTTATAAATATATTAGCATTAACGGATAATTATAAATATTTTATGATTAATGGATAATTATAAATATATTAGCATTAATGGATCATTATAAAACTATATTTAACACGCGCGCTTCTCGTTCGGAGAAAGACGCTGAACAAAAAATAAATGAATCGATCAATCCGGTAACACTAATTAGTATAACGGTGTGATACACAAATGCTGGACATGAGGCTTCTGCTAAAAAGGGCGTTGAGCGCATGGTACGTCTTGTGATGACCCTACCCATGAAGAATAAAGAAATGGAACGGTTAAAATAAAACCAAAAAAAAGAAAAAAGTTTTAAAAGTTGATGCGATGAATACGCCGAAAAGAAAAATGTTAGACGTATTAAGGATTTTAAGGTGTAAATATTCATTGTTTCATATTTTAATTTTGCAAGGAGCTCCCCGTAACACTGTTCACGTGCCCCCTCGTTTTGAATGAGAGTCTGCACGAATGTGACATAAAATGGCGTCTGGTCCCCAAGAAATGTCCGAAACCTTTTAGGATGTCCGAATACAAAAAAAAAAAAAGTGGATATTGTACAAAAAAAATGTTATGCAGCGAAGCATCAACAACAAAATGAAAAGGGATAAATCTGAACTTTTACGGATTCTTCTAGCTTGATTTTAATTCTATGATCTTAATGAGGAGAGTTCTATACCGGTGGGAATGCCAATAAAATAAAATAAAAGTATACGCTCATGTCTCGTATTCAAATGAATTAAACAGTCATATAGAAGAGACACATTCATACGTATAATATTTGATACAGAATAATAGGATCGTATACTATAGTCGTACGTATATTTAATACAGAATAATAGAAATGTAGTCGTACGGATATTTGATACAGCATAATAGAAATGTAGTCGTACGGATATTTGATACAGCATAATAGAAATGTAGTCGTACGGATATTTGATACAGCATAATAGAAATGTATTTGTACTGATATTTGATACAGAATAATAGATATCTAGTCGTACGCATATTCGATACAGAATAATAGGATCAATAAAATATAGTTGTACGGATATTAGAATTTTTCAGCTTTGTTTTTTAATACAACTTTACAAACCAGGACCTCCGGCAAACATCAGTATTCTGCTTCTATGACATGACATCGCGTAAACCGTTGAATTTTTCCTTCATGAAATGCAACAAAGTCTATGCGAATTAGATATTATAACTTTTTAAAAAATGTATTGTGTTGTCATTACGCATGTCCAGTTCGTAAAGTCGATACTTCAGTGTCCCGTAACTTTGAACGGGACTCTATTTTTACCTCAAGTCCCCTAAAAAGACCCACCAAAAAAATAAAAAATAACCTGCAGTTGCGGCCAAAAATGGCGCTCCCCAATATATATGGGAAAAAAAGAGGCACCCTGGGTGCGGACTACCCCCCCCCCACCCCGGGCACGTCAACCCCATTTCCAGGCAAGTGATATCTTTGACGTTTCTAGGTCTTTTTACGACTCTATCCCGTTGGCTTTTCAATAACGATGTTTATGTTTCCAAACTATAAACCTTTTATAATTACAAGAGAGATACAAAGCTAATTGTGACGTCATTAATCAAAATCACGCACCCGTAGACGGAGATTTAGTGATTTTCGCTCGCTTAGAAACCCATATTCTGATATAATTGTTTCCTTTGTGATCCCTTCGATTCCAATTTTATGATATCATTGTTTCCTTTGTGATCCCTTCGATTCCAATTTTATGATATCATTGTTTCCTTTGTGATCCCTTCGATTCCAATTTTATGATATCATTGTTTCCTTTGTGATCCCTTCGATTCCAATTTTATGATATCATTGTTTCCTTTGTGATCCCTTCGATTCCAATTTTATGATATCATTGTTTCCTTTGTGATCCCTTCGATTCCAATTTTATGATATCATTGTTTCCTTTGTGATCCCTTCGATTCCAATTTTATGATATCATTGTTTCCTTTGTGATCCCTTCGATTCCAATTTTATGATATCATTGTTTCCTTTGTGATCCCTTCGATTCCAATTTTATGATATCATTGTTTCCTTTGTGATCCCTTCGATTCCAATTTTATGATATCATTGTTTCCTTTGTGATCCCTTCGATTCCAATTTTATGATATCATTGTTTCCTTTGTGATCCCTTCGATTCCAATTTTATGATATCATTGTTTCCTTTGTGATCCCTTCGATTCCCATTTTAAGATATGTGTGTTTCCCTTGGGGTCCTTTCGAATCCCATTTTCCCTTGGGGTCCGATATAATGGTGTCCAGAATTGATGGAGGTTGTTTATAAGTGTCGACACACGTCCTCCCTTTTATCCCCACATCTGAACCACTTCTCTCCATTCCCCCACACCTCTATGCTTTCAGGTGTCAAAACTAGCTGACCTCTGTTTCATCACCCCCCCACACCCCCAAACATCGTGGTGTTCTTAACGTTTGGAGAAAGTTAAAAGGGGTAGGGGGGTGGGGAGATTACTAATTGTTTACATGGTTGTCTTCCTTGGTAGCACGTGACTGAGGTTAGGTTGTAAACATAGTTTGACCTTTATATTAGTGGCAGCGCCAGAGACAACACATCGATCGCTCTACTGTCTGCTTAATCTTGCTCCCCCCCCCCAACACCCCAATCCACCAAACAAAACCTCACCCCATCCCCAATCATCCGTTTTTTTAAAAGGGTAAAGGTCGTGGGGGGGGGGGTGAAAAAAATGACTAATTCAAATTCTATAGGCAGTGGCGTAGCTAGGGTTAGTGCTGCACGGGGCGAGTCAAACATTTGCCACCCCCTTCCATGAAAAATATCTGTAGGTGGCCGAAAATACCCCCCCCCCCACTCAATGCAAAGTTTGAACAAAAAGGGCCGCCTGAGGCGGACAGCCGCCTCCGCACCCCACCCTTTCTTACGCCCCTGTCTATTTGTAGAAATGAAGTGTAAAAAAACTAAAACTAAAATAACACTATGACTATCTTTCTCGTTAGCCTAAACCGGTGGTCGGCAAATTCATTAGTCAAAAGAGCCAAAATAATCAGCAGCGGAGTCAAATCTCTCTGTCAAGTACCATGTTTTTGGGGAGTCAAACCCGATGTGTGGCTGACTGATTGAGCTGCACTCAGTACTTTTATAGAGCTCAATGCAGCTCGCGAGCAGCGCCTGACAAACTGTTATCTTGATATGCCATCTGTAACTGCACAGTATATTAGGTGATGGTTGTAGTACAATGTGTTCTTGCAGTGCTGGTGGATCACTTTGCATCCGGCCGGTCAACAACAACAAGCGTCGTGTAATGCATGCGTCCGTGCTTTGGTAGAGTACCAGAGCGGCAGTTCTTCTGAATGTCACTTACAGAGCGGCAGTTCTTCTGAATGTCATTTACAGAGCGGCAGTTCTTCTAAATGTCATTTACAGAGCGGCATTTCTTCTGGATATCGTATATAGAGCGGAAGTTCTTCTGAATGTCATTTACAGAGCGGCAGTTCTTCTATATATAATTTACAGAGCGGCATATCTTCTGAATGTCATTTACAGAGCGGCAGTTCTTCTGAATGTCATTTACAGAGCGGCAGTTCTTCTGAATGTCATTTACAGAGCGGCATTTCTTCTGGATATCGTATATAGAGCGGAAGTTCTTCTGAATGTCATTTACAGAGCGGCAGTTCTTCTGGATATCATTTACAGAGCGGCAGTTCTTCTGAATGACATTTACAGAGCGGAAGTTCTTCTGAATATCATTTACAGAGCGGCAGTTCTTCTGAACATCATTTACAGAGCGGCAGTTCGTCTGAACATCATTTACAGAGCGGCAGTTCTTCTGAATGACATTTACAGAGCGGAAGTTCTTCTGAATATCATTTACTGAGCGGCAGCTCTTCTGAATATCATTTACAGAGCGGCAGTTCTTCTGAATGACATTTACAGAGCGGCAGTTCTTCTGAATGACATTTACAGAGCGGCAGTTCTTCTGGATATCATTTACAGAGCGGCAGTTCTTCTGAATGACATTTACAGAGCGGAAGTTCTTCTGAATATCATTTACAGAGCGGCAGTTCTTCTGAACATCATTTACAGAGCGGAAGTTCTTCTGAACATCATTTACAGAGCGGCAGTTCTTCTGAATGACATTTACAGAGCGGAAGTTCTTCTGAATATCATTTACTGAGCGGCAGCTCTTCTGAATATCATTTACAGAGCGGCAGTTCTTCTGAATGACATTTACAGAGCGGCAGTTCTTCTGAATGACATTTACAGAGCGGCAGTTCTTCTGGATATCATTTACAGAGCGGCAGTTCTTCTGAATGACATTTACAGAGCGGAAGTTCTTCTGAATATCATTTACAGAGCGGCAGTTCTTCTGAACATCATTTACAGAGCGGCAGTTCTTCTGAATGACATTTACAGAGCGGCAGTTCTTCTGAATGACATTTACAGAGCGGCAGTTCTTCTGGATATCATTTACAGAGCGGCAGTTCTTCTGAATGACATTTACAGAGCGGAAGTTCTTCTGAATATCATTTACAGAGCGGCAGTTCTTCTGAACATCATTTACAGAGCGGAAGTTCTTCTGAACATCATTTACAGAGCGGCAGTTCTTCTGAATGACATTTACAGAGCGGCAGTTCTTCTGAATGACATTTACAGAGCGGCAGTTCTTCTGGATATCATTTACAGAGCGGCAGTTCTTCTGAATGACATTTACAGAGCGGAAGTTCTTCTGAATATCATTTACAGAGCGGCAGTTCTTCTGAATATCATTTACAGAGCGGCAGTTCTTCTGAATGACATTTACAGAGCGGAAGTTCTTCTGAATATCATTTACAGAGCGGCAGTTCTTCTGAATATCATTTACAGAGCGGCAGTTCTTCTGAATGACATTTACAGAGCGGAAGTTCTTCTGAATATCATTTACAGAGCGGCAGTTCTTCTGAATATCATTTACAGAGCGGCAGTTCTTCTGAATGACATTTACAGCGCGGAAGTTCTTCTGAATATCATTTACAGAGCGGAAGTTCTTCTGAATATCGTTTACTGAGCTAACTCGTATTTGGAGGGTTGCAAAAAGAGACAAAACAACAACAACAAAATGCAATCATATAAAAACCTCTTCCTGTTATTAAAAAATCCTTACGGCTAATCACAGTGTCCACCCTTCCCCCACCCCTTATAGTTGCTATTTAGGTGGATGGGGTGTGTGAAAAAGGAGGGGGGGGGGAGAGTTCTAATTTACGGGGATCTTAACGTCGGGTCCCGTCTTGTACGAGAACAATGGGAACTCTGTCTCTAGAATGCCTCTCACAAAATGCAGTAGGGAGGGGGGAATAGACAAGGGGGGGGGGGCGTTTGCATATCGAAGACGTGCAGTATGAGGTCAGGATGGATCACGCCGTTGTGATTCATGCGTCACATATGATCACTCCATTGTGTTGTATACGCATATTGTCGTGGACACAACTCTACTGTGCATTTAAAGATGGCATATCAAGATAACAGGTTGGCATATCAAGACCGGGGGCCTCAAAATAAGGCCCGCGGGCCAGATCCGGTCGGTCAAAGGTCCTTAGTACGGCCCGCCTTATTGCCGTAAGGAGGCACGGGTCATCGCCGAATCCAGAAATGAACAATGATCCTCTCGTTAGCCATAGTCTCCTTTGAAATACAATCAAGTTTATGTTGGATAGATTTTAAATGTTTTTTCACGGTTTTTTTCTTCACTACAATTTAGATATATATGTGCAGCGCGCATAGAATTGAGATATGTGCAGTGGGCATAGAACTGAGATATGTGCAATGTACATAGAAATCATCCACATTTTTTTAAAACTATAGTCAGGCCCCGACAGTTTCTAGGGACACTCATGCGGCCGCTTGCTTTAAAAGTATGAGGACCCCTGTTTTAAGTGAATACTTGAAAAGAGATCTTAGAAAAGCGACCAATATGTCGGCCAAAATCCATCTTCGTCAAACAACAACACAAAATGACGGATAATTGAAAAATGAAATAACATAAACTTAGCACATAATCAGGATTTCATTTTTTTTTTTTAATTTATTGCATTTTTTTTTTCAATATACATTTTTGCGTTAATGCAACATAAATAAAGGGGGAAATGACATATCTAAAATCAAAATTATTTTGAGAGGGTTTTGACACTATCAAAGGGACATGACTTATTGTGAGAACACCATCAAAATCAAGGTCGTCTGCTTTAGAGCTAGGTGATATTGGTTCGTTTTCTGATCAGTTCACGAATGATTTTAACTGTTTAGTTAACGGAGTGCTAAAACTTCTTGATCAAGTGTACATTGAATGAACGGGGAACGGTGGAATGACACTGTCATGGACTGTCGGGGACTGTCGGAGATTGTCGGAGAGAGGGCAAGCACACAAATTACATATCAGTGTTTTTATGTGGGATTTCAATGCCAAATACCTTTGCATCTACTGCCCTAATTACAATATCTTAAAAAAAATAATTAAATAGGACATTTTTTTTTAAAATAATGGTCTAAAGATGTATAGCCAGTTTGGTCCTATTTCCACCCACACCCCCCCCCCCCAAATTTAAAAAATAAATAATTTAAATTCAGTTCATTGCTTTGATAAAACAAAGCTTGCGTACTTTTTTGCTCTAAATGTTACGTGTTTTAAGACGCGTAAATGAATGTGTACACATATTGTTATTGGGTTATAAAGAGATTTTCACGCACTAAGGCAATTTTAACACTTAAACAATTGGACCAAGCGGTTTTGGGGGGGGGGGGGAGGTGCGTATGACCCTGACAATGATGAAAAGTGGTACATCTTAGGTTCATGCTTGTTAAGCCAGAGCTCTGTGTCCAGGGATACGGAATCCGAATTGTGGCGTTAGAGTAGTAGCGTAAAAAAAGGGGGGGGGTGTGTGCAGAGGGGTCAACAGCACATCAGTCTTAGGGGCATATAATCAAGGAGTGCGAGGGGCATACAATAGAGGATTGCAAGGGGCATACAATAGAGGATTGCAAAGGGCATACAATAGAGGATTGCAAGGGGCATACAATAGAGGATTGCAAAGGGCATACAATAGAGGATTGCAATTGGCATACAATAGAGGATTGCAAAGGGCATACAATAGAGGATTGCAAGGGGCATACAACCAATGAGTGCAAGGGACATACATCTTAGGAAAATACAATCGAGGAGTGCAAAGGAAATCCATCTGAGTGGCATAAAATCGAGAAGTGACCCGGGCATCCATCGTTGGGGCATACAATCAAGGATTGCAAGGGGCATACAGTCAAGGACTGCAAGTCGCATCCATTTTAAGGGCATACAATGGAGGAGTGCCTCGGACATCATCTTAGGGACATACAATCGGGGATTGCAAAGGAAATCCATCTTAGGCGTATATAATCAAGGCTTCCCTTAGCATCTTAGAGGCATACCATCAATGAGTGCAAGGGGCGCCCATCCTAGAGACATACCATCAAATAGTGCAAGGGGCGCCCATCCTAGAGACATACAATTTAACACGATACATCTGCAGTAGAGTATGCTACTGTTTATTTTTCTTTACAGGCAATATTTGACAACCACTAAACGATGACGCCAAGTGAAGGAGTCACAGTCATATCGTCGGGGAGTCGTACAATGCATCCGGGTTTATCTGTCCTCGAGCTACTTTTTGCTTGCGGATATCGAAAGAAAAAAAAAAACAACTTCGTGCGCGAACAACCACTGTATTCATTAGGACTTACTAATGTGATTAGCAGACAGACCCGGTGAACCGGGCCTAGATGTAGACATAAGCGTCTTATTCTTGGTTTTGTTTATGATGCTGGATTTGTAGGCATCGGTTTGGTTGCGTTTAAGGAGCATCTCATAAGGATACGGAACAGATGTTTACACGGCGGGCTTACACAACGTTAAATGGTGCTTTGATACAGAGTGGGGCGTTGGTTCCTAGCGTACAAAGGGGGGGTGGGACAGGTGGTGGGGGGTTGAAGAATCTTAACCATACTTTTAAAAAAGTTTGAATCTGAATAACACAGTAAGCCTAAACTGTAAACATAATGTTTTTTGTGTGTGTCGGTTTCCTATTACGAGATGGGTCTAAGTCAGTGGTTCCGAACCAGTCCATGTCACGCGGGGCCTTGAGGTCGCCACGTGAAACTCCTGAAAACCTGTAAGACATATAGGATATGGTAGACCTGAAGGCCTCTATGATATGGTAGACCTGAAGGCCTCTTTGATATGGTAGACCTAAAGGCCTCTAGGATATGGTAGACCTAAAAGCCCCTATGAAATGGTAGGCCTAAGCCTAAAGGCTTCTAGGATATGGTAGGCCTAAAGGCCCCTATGATATGATAGGCCTAAAGGCCCCTATGATATGATGGACTCTATGATATGATAGGTCTAAGGGCCTCTAGGATATGATAGACCTAAAGGCCTCTCGGATATGGTATACCTAAATGCCTCTCGGATATGGTATACCTAAATGCCTCTAGGATATGGTAGGTCTAAAGGCCTCTAGCATATGATAGGTCTAAAGGCCCCTAGGATATGATAGGTCTAAAGGCCTCTAGGATATGGTAGGTCTAAAGGCCTCTAGGATATGATAGGTCTAAAGGCCTCTAGGATATGGTAGGTCTAAAGGCCTCTAGGATATGGTAGGTCTAAAGGCCTCTAGGATATGGTAGGTCTAAAGGCCTCTAGGATATGGTAGGTCTAAAGGCCCCTAGGATATGATAGGCCTAAAGGCCTCTAGGATATGGTAGGTCTAAAGGCCTCTAGGATATGGTAGGTCTAAAGGCCTCTAGGATATGGTAGGTCTAAAGGCCTCTATGATATGGTAGGTCTAAAGGCCCCTAGGATATGATAGGCCTAAAGGCCCCTCTCATAGAAATCGAAGCAAAAAGAGCCCGGGGGTGCGGAGGGTAAAAAATGTTGGGTAGGACTGGGCTACAGAACTGTTTCTATTCATTTGTTTATTTATGAAACTTATTACTCTAAGACCCCCGTCCTATAATATGACCTTTTTTTCCAGGACTGTGGAGACACCTATGCAAAGTAAGAAATCACGCGAGGCCCATCCGCAAGGGGGCCCCCGAGAGCGGATTGTTTTTGAAACAATTATTTTGAAATTTGAGTTGGGGGGGGGGGGAGGCAAAATATGAAATTCTACATGGCCCAAAAATACACTGCACGGCTATTTCAGGGTAAGACCTAACACAGCGGTTCTCAACCTGTGGGTCGCGACCCCTTAGGGTATGGAACGACCCTTACACATGGGTCGCGTAAGACCATTGGAACACACATATTTATGAAGCATAGCAACGAAAATAATTTTATGAAAAAGGGGGGGGGGGTCACCACAACATGAAGAACTGCATTAAAGGGTTGCGGCATTATGCCGTTTGAGAGCCACTGGCCTAACATATCGTTTCTTCCTTTCATCATAGCACAGAGAAGGATACTAAGCGGTGAGACCCGGCCAAAGAAGACTGATCTCGTTTTAATGTAATTATAATAATATCACCATGTGCTTGTCTATCTATATTAACACCATAGATTTGTTTTGTTTTTCTTTTATACTAAGATGTCAAAGGCTCAGCACCGACCATCGTATTAACTTGTAGTACAGCAATAATAGCACGGCATCACTACTTACCCGGCAGTTAAAAATCCCGCTTGTCTGGAGGAAGGCTAGTCACCGAATATCCCGAGTTCTGCTGACAGTGATGTCAGGGGGGTGAGATTTTGCAGACGTTAGAAATCACAGAAACAATATTTAGAAAGGCACAAGTCCTATATGTAACCTTGTCGTCTGCTCCCGGGGATCGATCGCCTGCTTGGGTGGAACAACTTAAATCCAAAAATCCTAGAAATTTTTTGTGCCGCACTTATTTTTTTAAATACTCGGCTTTGACTTAAATACCAACAGATCGGAACGTGGCGAACTATGGTCGCATGCTACCGCAAACAAAATGAGCTATTTATAGAATTAAATCACAAACACACTTTTCAATTACCTTCGCATCAAAACAATAAGTACGTCCTTTAAGAATGTGTAAATGGATTTAGGAGAAGGGGTGGGGGGACGGAAGCCATACCAGGCGTATAAAATTATATTTAAGTAGGTGAGTGGTGGAAATCAATATTTGGAAATAATAACAACTCAAACAAAAACCCCAAACTAAAAAGTAATTACCAGAAATATTACTGCACCAAAAAAAATTAAATATTTTAACATTTTAAAAAAAAATATATATTTTTAAAAATCTTAATGAAGTAACTTTGTTAACATTTAAAGATTGCATGCATGTTTCGTCGCCAAAAAAAAAAAAATGATCTATCATATGTTTAAAAAAGAAAAGTAAAAATTTTTTAATATTTGAATCAAACACAATTTTGAATTTAAAAAGAATTAAAAACTGATTTTTTTTTTTTTAAATTGACAGTGTAAACCTAGGCGATCAGTGAGTTTGGTAACAAAAACCAAATATATTTGTTATTGTCCTGCTTTTTTTAATATAAATATATAAATATACTCTTCTACTCTACTAAAGAGTTAAGAATTAAGGCTGCACATTTCTGCAAGTGAATTCTTTGGAGGTCATTAACTATTATTTAACGCATGCTGTCTAGAGTGTCTGAAAAATCGAACGGATGTTTGAGCATACATTAATTGAACGGGCGAATCATTAGACTATCTGGACAGTATGGTAAATCTCAACCGATCTAAAATAACTTTATTTCTAAAGCACACGACTTCTTTCCTTTTTTTTTCTTCTTCGTACCAATGCAATATGCAAACACTTTTAAAGTATCCCACGAAAAAGTAACAGGTCTACTACACACATCAACACAGGCCGTGTCCGTAGTTCAAACTCCGCAGAGAACACAACGGAGCCTTACAAATAGCCGCGGTGATTCCGTGCCACAAGATTTGCCCCCCCTTTGGGACTGAGCGCTTTGTACCGGCGCAGAACTTGTCGCCTCGATTTTTCAAACTGCTCCGTCTCCGTATCGGCGGGGAGAATCGGGGGCTGTGCGCCGCTATCGCTACGCTCGCAAGTAAAGGGGGGAAAGGAACTTTTTGTTGCTTCACGCTTTAGCGTCTAGCGTTGAGAACAACCCTCCCCCCTCCACTCCTTTTTTTTTTCCCTTACCACTCCCACCCCCCACCCCGTGCGCTTTGGTTTCGAACTCGATTCTCTGGTCCCGTGGGATGCAGGATTGGTAGCAAATCAGGGAGATTTGCAGTGATCGCTCACCTGGAGAAGGAGAAAGTCCGCTGAAGAGAAACCCGTTTATACAGAACAAAAAGTTGGATAGCAGAAATGTCTTTGCTCTAAATGTCTCTTATTCTTGGTGTTTGTTTGCTACTGCTCCGGGGGACAGAAAAGTTTAGAGTTTAAGTGAACATTTATTTAAACGGATTGTGAAAATATAGGCCAATAAATTATAATCATTAAATTTGAGCTTAAGCTTATCGAGATAAAGAAATCTTATACCACCATAATTATGTTTTGATTATAAGACGCAGTGTCGTGTACATTTAAGTAATTCCTAATCATATGGCTATAATTGTAATGAATGTTTGTGCTGTTGTAAGGATTATATGTCATAATATGTGCTGTCGTAATGATTGTGTGTGCTGTTGTAATGATTATATGTGCTGTCGTAACGATTGTGTGTGCTGTTGTAATGAATGTGTGTGCTGTTGTAATGATTGTGTGTACTGTTGTGATGATTGCGTGTGCTGTTGTGATGATTGTGTGTGCTGCTGTAATGATTGTGTGTGCTGTTGTAATAAATGTGCGTTCTGTTGTATTGAATATGTGTGCTATTACAAAAATCGATCATGGTTTGTACATTCCGACAACGTGGTGACTAGAGCTCTCTGCTGGGCTCCCGGGATCCCGAACGATGTTACGTAAACAAAAGACCTCCCGGGAAATGTTCCCCAACCCGGTAAATCCCGGTGCACGCCTTAAGAATGCCTTGCTTTTGATTGTCTTAAATTTCTACAAGTCATGTATGCTAGGACCTGTAAAAAAATCGAGTTACCTGCACAGAAACTATTAAGCCACGTTGCTCCGCTACTCATGCTATTTAAGCCAGTGCCCAGTGCTTTCAAAACCGGGGGGCGTGACACAGTAGTGTGTCGCCTGCACGGTGTAGGTGTAGCGATTACAAATAAGCCTAATAAGCCATACCAACATTTAGCCATTCTTTTAGATTAAAATAAAACAACAACAAAACAAAACAAAAAACGCTGACATTGAATTGTGAATATATTGACAACGTGGAGCAAATGGTGGGTAAGCTATATTTACAATAAACCATTTCAATAAAAATTATTTGGTAATTGTTTGTGAAGAAATGGGAACAGGATTTTAAATAGCTTTTAGTACAGAAACACTTTTTGTTCACTGCTGAAGAGCTCGGGGGCTTGACATCAGGGCCGTTCTGGGGAAAAGCGGCGCCGGGCAAAACCTGAAAATTGCGCGCCTCAATATTGAGAGAAAAAATGGGCTCCTCGGGATGGACCAGTAAAAGACGATTTAGGCGCCCCAGTTGTGAAGTGCAAGAGATTGTATAGATTGTATAGTTCAATTCACTATTAAGGTCCTGTTTAGAGACGTTTTTGCCGCTCCCCCCACCCATATTTTTGTAAGGCTCTGCATATCATGTAATACGAATTACATGAAATGTAGCTGACATTTTTGGGGTAAAAAATAAGACCAATAAACTTTGTGATCTAATTATAATTCAAAGCAAAGATTGTTCATAATATTGGCATGGATCCGGCATGGATCTGGCATGGATCTGGCATGGATATGGCCTGGATCTTGCAATTTTATTTTTCACAAAAAACGAAACACCAGCACGCAAGGAACTGGAGAAAATAATAGCGCTGTATTATATTTGCGCTTTGGATTTGGGAAGACCAAAAAAAATGGTTATTTGTAAACGGAAAGTGAAAAAAAGTTCCCCGAACAGCTGAGTGGGAGCCCAGCTCAAAATATGATAATGGCTCAGTAAAACGTTAATTGATTGGAGTTCTTATATAGCGCTAATTCCATGCTATGGTAGCATGCTCGTTGCGCTCCGATGTTAGATGTTCGAGAGGCCTCACTGCTGCCTGTTAGGCGCACGTGAACTCCATCTCCCCATCTCCGGGTTTCTTCTCATCAGCACTTTCATTTTGTAGAGGCAGAACCAGTTTCTGATCCCCCAACAATAGTTAAACTTGATGAAGTCACAATGTGTTGAAGACTTATGACAAACGACCTTGCATTGTAATCCTAATCGTGTTCCCCTGGCGGCAGCCATTTTTGTATAACACCTCATTATATTTCAACCCCTTCCTTTGAATTTGATGCTGTCGGTTGTTCCTTCGGCACGGAAAATGTTAAATTCGTCCAGTGCCACTGCTGAATCTGGTAACGTTTCGTTAAGCCATGTTTCTGTCAGGCACATTAAAGAGCTCATACGAAATTGATAGAAATGCTTACAGAAACAACCCACATCATCCATCTTGTTACGTAGTGATCTAACGTTTCCCATAACAACATGTGGAAGAAAGTCTCGCTGTCCCATGTTTCCGCATTTTAAACGAATGCCTCCCCTTCTTCCCTGCTTTCTTCCTTTTAGTCGTGAGTTGGTCGCCATTTGTTTTTGACATGGCGGAAGTTTACAAAAATGGCGGAAGTAACATTTTTATACCAGGCTGACTATTTAGATATCCAAAGTCCATATTAAAGCTGTTTCCCGCGAAGAAAAAGACACAAAACATACAAGAAAATCATCCTTAGCAGATCAATTTGTACTGGAGTGAAACACAATGAAATCCAACATGTAAAAACTGTAAAAAAGGCTGAAAAAGATGCACTGATGCAATCGAGTCGCCTGCAGAGCAGCGCCCCGGAAGTACTTTGACAATGTTATTATAATGTTATGTTCGTGTCCGTAGGTCTTAAAAGGCCGGTTAGCTTAACTCACGGGCACGATTGTCAAACCGACTTACCGTGTCGCTAAACGATGAATATGTAGGTGTGTTAGTGGAGACACCAATAAAATGATGAATATGTAAGAGGTGTGTTAGTGTAGACGCCAAATAACATGGTGAATATGTAGAAGGTGTGTTAGTGTAGACACCAATAAAATGATGAACATGTAGAAGGTGTGTTAGTGTATACACCAATAAAATGATGAACATGTAGAAGGTGTATTAGTGTAGACACCAATAAAATGATGAACATGTAGAAGGTGTGTTAGTGTAGACACCAATAAAATGATGAACATGTAGAAGGTGTGTTAGTGTATGACAACAATAAAATGATGAACATGTAGAAGGTGTGTTAGTGTATGACAACAATAAAATGATGAACATGTAGAAGGTGCGTTAGTGTAGACACCAATAAAATGATGAACATGTAGAAGGTGTGTTAGTGTATAACAACAATAAAATGATGAACACGTAGAAGGTGTGTTAGTGTAGACACCAATAAAATGATGAACATGTAGAAGGTGTGCTAGTGTATGACAACAATAAAAGTTGGGGGACGCACTTTGTCTTAAGCGCTCTCAAGCCACGACCAGCTTTATATTTAAGCCAAGTGTTCCTTGCTGCGACACAGTGACCATTGAATGGCTTTTAATAATGGGACATTCTTGGAAATGAAGAAATTACCTTAGATTTGTTTCTGTATTGTCATTAACGACATACTTGATGTCAAATTTGATGACACATTTGATGACATAGTTGATGACATAGTTGATGACATAGTTGATGACATATTTGACGACATATTTGACGACATATTTGACGACATATTTGACGACATATTTGACGACATATTTGACGACATATTTGATGACATATTTGATGACATATTTAATGACATATTTGACGACATATTTGACGACATATTTGACGACATATTTGACGACATATTTGACGACATATTTGATGACATAGTTGATGACATATTTGATGACATATTTGATGACATATTTGATGACTAGTTGATGACATATTTGACGACATATTTGACGACATATTTGACGACATATTTGATGACATAGTTGATGACATAGTTGATGACATATTTGACGACATATTTGACGACATATTTGACGACATATTTGACGACATATTTGACGACATATTTGACGACATATTTGATGACATATTTGATGACATATTTGATGACTAGTTGATGACATATTTGACGACATATTTGACGACATATTTGACGACATATTTGATGACATAGTTGATGACATAGTTGATGACATAGTTGACGACATATTTGACGACATATTTGACGACATATTTGACGACATATTTGACGACATATTTGATGACATATTTGATGACATATTTGATGACTAGTTGATGACCTATTTGACGACATATTTGACGACATATTTGACGACATATTTGATGACATATTTGATGACTAGTTGATGACATATTTGATGACATATTTGACGACAAATTTCATGACATATTTCATGACATATTTTATGACATGATTGAAACTACAAGACTATGAGACAAAACATTTTAAAAGTTAAACTTAAAAAATCCCTATTTCTCTTATTCACACTGTTTGAGACGGGGGCCTCACAGAAATCTTTACGCGCGTCATCTCACCATGAGCTGGAAACTTGTGCTTTAGTAACTTGATTATCCCACACTACTTTTGTCTTATGCAGGGGGCGTAGCTAGAGTGTTTGGCACCCGGGGGACAAGATTCATTTTAATGAGCCTCCCTTTATTTATTTTTTTCAACTCTCAAACCCATTATTTTCATCAATAAAATAATATCAAAGCAAATGTTGGTGCCCCTAACTAGTCTGGGGCCCAGGGACATCTGTCAACCCTGCGCATTTAGCTAAGCCTCCTATTTTATGTAGCTTTTTAAAATAATATAAACCTACCAAGACATATACATTTATTAACATCATTTTGTTTCTTATTCCAAGCAATCACGTGTTACATGTTGTTAAAAGTAGTAATATGTTTTTTCACGTTGTTAAAAGTAGTAATATGTTTTTTCACGTTGTTAAAAGTTGTAATATGTTTTTTCATGTTGTTAAAAGTAGTAATATGTTTTTTCACGTTGTTAAAAGTTGTAATATGTTTTCTCATGTTGTTAAAAGTTGTAATATGTTTTCTCATGTTGTTAAAAATTGTTACATGTTGTTACGTGTTTTTACACGTTGTTACACTTGTTGTGAGTTGTTACATGTTGTTACGTGTTCTTACATATTGTTACATGTTGTTACATGCTGTTACATGTTGCTGCAAGTTGTTACATGTCGCTGCGAGGTGTTACATGTTGTTATACACTGTTACACTTGCCTGTAAATATTTCGGGACGGATTCGAAACTAGAATTATTGACTTGTGAATAATACAAAACTCATCTATTGTGTTGTTTTACTACAAGCTGTTGTATCCAACCTTTGATACACAATCAAGTTATTATCTTGATAACAAATCAGCATCCCTCAAAAATCAAGTATTTCATATTTTTATTTTCTTCATCAAGGGGTGTGGAAAACGTTATTCCGGCTTTCCCTGGGAAAACTCAAAATTCGGGAAATGAGAAACACCGGGAAAAAAATTCCAAGGAATGAGAACCCGTGGAAACCAAAACCCTGAAAATGAGAAACCTCAGGAAAGCAAAGCCAGGGAAATGAGAACCCCCGGGAAATGAGCAACACCGGGAAAACAAAACCCCCGGAAATGAGAAACCCCGGGAAAAAAATTCCAGGGAATGAGAACCCGTGGAAACCAAAACCCTGAAAATGAGAAACCCCGGGAAAGCAAAACCCCCGGAAATGAGAAACCCCGGGAAAAAAAATCCAGGGAATGAGAACCCGTGGAAACCAAAACCCTGAAAATGAGAAACCTCTGGAAAGCAAAGCCAGGGAAATGAGAACCCCCGTGAAATGAGAACCCCCGGGAAATGAGCAACCCCGGGAAAACAAAACCCATGGAAATGAGAAACCCCGGGATAAGCAAAACCCCCGGAAATGAGAAACCCCGGGAAAACAAAACCCCGGGAAATGAGAAACCCCGGGAAAGCAAAAACATGGAAAATGGGAAATCCCGGGAAAACAAAACCACGGGAAATGAGAACCCCTATAGTAACTACATTTGCATTGCCGAGTTTCTTTCTTCGAAAAAAGACCCCCACAAAGAAATGACTAGCGATGGTCCACTTCTGACCAGCGATGGTCCACTTCCGACTGCCAAAACCGGCCTACTTAAACAGTATACAACAGAACAAGGAATGCGAGACAATGTTGGTACGGTTGTCAGGCTAAGACCACTGAGAAGAATTTTGTGAAAAGTTTTAATCTCATTTTCATCTTAATTCTTGTACAATCTTCGTTATATGTAACATAACTTTACAACCAAAAAAAAACAAACAAACAAAACAAAAAACTAAATAAACAAGCAAAACAAACATCAAACAGAAAACAAACAATAAAAAAATGGGCGTTCTATGTGGGCAAAGAGTGGGGCAAACATAATTTCGCATCTCATTATTGTAATACTTTTCAAAGGCATGTTGTGGTTTTTTTCTTGTTTGTTTTTAAAAATATTTTTTAAAATATTTGTTTATTTGAAGGCCCCGGGGGGGGGGGGGGGTGTTAAATGATGCATTCTTAAAGTTTTTTTTTTTTTGAAAAGGCGTGCCAGATGGAACATATCCCACAAAATATCACACGAGTGAAGCGTGTTGGTAGTGCCAAAAAGAAAAAAAAAAGTTTACGGGGAAATTTGTACGAACAGAAGTTTGTTTGCTGACTCATACCTCCCCCTTAACGTTTTAAGAAATAAATTGATCAATCTCCGTTTGAAGAAAAAAAATATTACCAACATATTTCCGTTCGAACAAACTTCCGTCATAATTGCCGGCAAACCAAAGTCTAGATACGATTAAAGATTAATGGAGAAAAAAAATTCATTTTACTCTCTGGCGTAAGGATGTGGGGGGGGGGGGGGGGTTGGGGATGAGTATATTTAAAACTAAAATAACAACCAAAAAAAAAATCAAATAGAGGCACAGGTCCTTTATGGCTGAACGTACTAAAAAGTTTTAGAAGCACTGTCATAGATTGCAGTAATTGTTACAAATTGACCTCAGACTTTAAGTGCGTCAAAATTTCTTAACAATTTGACAACTTACCCCAGCCCCCCCCCCCTCTCCCCCAACTCACCACTGTTTTTCCCTCAGACGGTGGAGTCTGGTCACTGATGGTATTATTAAGGCAACGTAACTCTCCTGAGAGGTTAAAAAAAAAAAAAGGAAAAAGAAATTTGCACCCTCCCGCACCACCACCTAGAGCCCCCCCCCCCTTTTTCGTCCGTTGTGTCTCACACTGACGTGCCCCCGGGTACGGCTCGTATAACCCGGCGCGAGTTGTTAATTGATGTTTAATGGATTTTCCCTGTAACAATTTCACACCTTCGATGATATGACGTCGACTTCCGGTACCTTGGAGTTTTGTTGGGGGGGAGGGTGGAGGGGGGCGGGCGTTATTAAGTGGAGATTAATCAACAGAATAATATTGACGTGGGGCGCCGAAAAGTTCCTCTAATGAAGCTTATAGAGATTAATGGCATACGGGTATCAAGTGATATGATAGCAAAATATAACGAGACAAGAGAATAGAGGATATTTGTTGTAGTTTTTTTTTTCTCTTCTTCTTCTTTTGAGATTATCTTAGGCGTCCTCTTCAGCGGCGTAGCTAGGGTTAGTGCCACCTGGAGTGAGCCATGATTTTAGCTCCGCCCCCTTCCACGAATAAGCTCCACAGCTAGCTGACAATTCAGCTCCTCGATATAAAGAAGAAGACAAAAAAGGAGTGTCACCTCGTAAGCGGTACAACCCCCCCCCCCTTTTTTTTTTCTTTCCCACTAACCCTTCCTACGCCACTGATGTTTACACCATCATCTAATAATGTAACGATTACATTAAAGAAAACGCCAGTTTTAGATACCATCACCTGTTAAAAGTCGAGAGAGTGAGAGAGAGAGAGAGAAAGAAAGAGAGAGAGAGAGAGAGAGAGAGAGAGAGAGAGAGAGAGAAAGAGGCCTGGTTATCTTAACTATAATAGGACGCACCACCCCACACCGACCCGCAGCTTTTTTTGAAACATGCCACATGGTTGGTGAGACATAACTGGGGAAACTTTTAATGAAAAGCTGTAAGCAAAAATAATCTCATTGGCAACAGTTTTCCTGTGTAACTAACTTCCTCTGAGAGTATCCTATTACGGGTATGCAAAACTAATACCTGTAAATATGGGGCCTAGATAAAATAGCCCCCATCCTCAGACCCCCTCCCACCTCACAAATCCTCACAATGTTTCTAGTTATAAATTCAATCAAAAGTTTTTAAAGTATCCAAATAATAATAATAATTTCAATGTATTTCATTTTTTTTGTGTGGTGGTCGGTTTAAATTATAAACAAAATATATCTTCGTAGATGGTAAATCTATAATAATTGAGTCTTGCGATGTTCCTTCTTAAGCACTCATTACCATTAGTTACACACATTAATAATCTTGTTTACATGGCTTTAAAAAAAAAAAAAAAAAAAAAAAATTCCCATACGTATAACGGATTCCAAACCCACTGAAAGGTCATGGCTATCACTTCTGATTCAATTTACATTTTAGAACATTTTAAAATACGCTTTGGCATTTAAGCTGCCCCCTCCACCAACAACTCTCGCTAACTCTTTCGCACTCTCTTTTTCTCACTCTCTCTCGCTCTATCTTCTCTCTGACTCTCTCTTGTCTCTCACTCTCTCTCTCTCTCTCATTCTCACTCTCTCTCACACTCTCTATCCCTCACTCCCTCTCACTCTCTCTCATACACACACTCTCTCTCACACTCTTTCTCTCACTCTCCCTCTCGTTAGTGCAGGGGTTCTCAAACTTCCTAATGCCGCGACCCTTTAATAAAGGTCCTCATGTTGTGGCGACCCCCAACCACAAAATTATTTTCGTTGCTACTTCATAACTGTAGAGTGTATGTGTTTTCTGATGGTCTTAGGCGACCCTTGTGAAAGGGTGAAAGGGTCATTCGACCCCCCCCCCCAAAGGGATTGCGACCCACAGGTTGAGAACCGCTGCGTTAGAGGAACAATACACAAAGGAATGCAAACTAGTGTATTAAGAAAAACAATACCAAAGCTAGTGATCGTAACAAATAATCAAGCTATGCATGCTAACAATTATGACATAGAGTATCATAAAAACTCAAATATATGAACATGTACAAATAAAACAGATCTATTAACTTACATCACAAATAAATAATGGGCTAGTCCACTGCTCTGGCATTAAACAGAAACTCGTCCCTCTCCCCCATAGACAGCGACGAGGCCATGACAGGCAGTTCCGGCTCATACCAGCGAGAAGCCAGTATAGGAACTGCTCATTTCTACCAAAGACAATCAGGGATTGGAGTAATCTTTCAAAGGAATAGTTGAGGCGACAACACTTGACTCATTTGCGTCTATTGCCACAGACCTTCCAACCCCCAGTGCATGATACCCTCACACAGTTACTCTTGTAACCAGTGAAATATCCTCATCAACACCAGGCACAGAAACATTGCAACTCCCATCAACATTCATAGGAGCCATAATGATCAATAAATTGATCGTGGGCCCTTAATGTATAGAAGAAGAAGAAGAATACTTATAGTAATAGAAAGGTGAAAATATTCATCCAAAATCCAAACACACACACATAAACACACACAGGGGAAATCGTATGAGCCACTTCTAGCTATAATGTCTCACTAATCGCTCTGGTACGCGACCGGTCACAGTCGTCCGTCCATTTATAGTCTAAAGGGGGACACGTTTCTAGGCTAGCATCTTTAGTCTAGAAGGCCAAACAAGAATAATCCATCTCTATTTATATCCTTCTAGTAAGTTCAAAAGGTTAGACCAAAACAGGGACCCGATGTGTCGGTGCTGCATGCTGGCCACAGACAGTAGCGAGCATGCTGACGTCGTGCCCCAAGCTCGACGATGGGGAAGGCCAGGACGGCGGGAGCGTCCTTTCGTGTGGAAGATGTTGCACTGCCCACCAGAAGGCGCGGGTTGCCAATGTACTACCCGGGGTTTTCAACAAAAGCTCAAGTCCCATCAAATATACACGAGTTAGTGAGTTCAAGAGTTGGAATATGTGAGTTAGTGAATTTAGTGAGTTCAAGAGTTGGAATATGTGAGTTAGTGAATTTAGTGAGTTCAAGAGTTGGAATATGTGAGTTAGTGAATTTAGTGAGTTCAAGAGTTGGAATATGTGAGTTAGTGAATTTAGTGAGTTCAAGAGTTGGAATATGTGAGTTAGTGAATTTAGTGAGTTCAAGAGTTGGAATATGTGAGTTAGTGAATTTAGTGAGTTCAAGAGTTGGACTAAGTGAGTTAGTGAATTTAGTGAGTTCAAGAGTTGGACTAAGTGAGTTAGTGAATTTAGTGAGTTCAAGAGTTGGAATATGTGAGTTTGTGAATTTAGTGAGTTCAAGAGTTGGAATATGTGAGTTAGTGAATTTAGTGAGTTCAAGAGTTGGAATATGTGAGTTAGTGAATTTAGTGAGTTCAAGAGTTGGAATATGTGAGTTTGTGAATTTAGTGAGTTCAAGAGTTGGAATATGTGAGTTAGTGATTTTGTGAGTTCAAGAGTTGGAATATGTGAGTTTGTGAATTTAGTGAGTTCAAGAATTAGACGAGTATCTGCCAAATAAGGACAATTTAATTCAGCGGTTCTCATCCTGTGGGTTGCGACCCTTTTGGGGGTCGCGCGACTCTTTTGGGGGTCGCGCGACCCTTTCTCTGAGTCGCGCGACCATCTGAAAAAACATATACTCTATAGGCTGGCGGGTCGCCACAACATGAGGAACTGTATGAAAGGGTCGCGGCGTTAGGAAGGTTGAGAACCACTGATTTAATTGGTGCATGCAGTTGTAGAAAAAAAAATTAAGTGACTTCTACAGACACTGAGTGAAACAAATTGGGTCCACACACAAGGCTATAACAGCATCCACCAAGTTTACCCATCCCATCAAACCATCTCATATTTACCCATCATCATCCTTGTTACCCTTGGATGACGACTCATCCTCACCCTAACCCCTAACACCAGTTCTTTAATCGAAAAATTTGCCCGTTAAACTCAAATGAATTGAGCTCTACAGCAAGCTCAGACGGTCGAAGAAGTGTGCAAGGGGGTACAGAAGGGTGCTAGTGAGTACAGAAGGATGAGGTTGTCGCTCGAGGAAAACTGTAAGAGCAAAAAAAGACCCTCAGCATGAGGGATACAGGTGTAACGGGAGGTGCTATCACGAAGGACCAGTTTCAGTTGCTGTTTCTTGTTTGTTTGTGTTGGAGAAATGTTTAGGGACTTAAAAGTTAACAAAGCCTGGTTGTATCCTTTGATGTACGTTGTATTCTAGATGGACGTTGTATTCTTGATGTACTTTGTATTCTAGATGGACGTTGTATTCTTGATGGACGCTGTATTCTTGATGTACGTTGTATCCTTGATGGACATTGTATCGTTGATGGACGTTGTATTCTTGATGGGCGTTGAATCATTGGTGGACGTTGGTATCCTTGAAGGACGTTGGTATCCTTGATGGACGTTTTATTCTTGATGGACGTTGTATTCTTGTTGGGCGTTGTATTCCTGATGGGCGTTGAATCCTTGATGGACGTTGGTATCCTTGATGGACGTTTTATTATTGATGGACGTTGTATTCTTGTTGGGCGTTGTATTCCTGATGGGCGTTGTATCCTTGACGGACGTTGGTATCCTTGATGGACGTTTTATTCTTGATGGACGTTGTATTTTTGATGGGCGTTGTATTCTTGATGGGCGTTGCATCCTTGATGGACGTTGTTATCCTTGATGGACGTTGTATCCTTGACGGACTTTGGTATCCTTAATAGACGTTGTATCCTTGATGGACGTTGTGTCCTTGAAGTACGTTGTATACGTAGATAGTTTTTATTTCTGTTTATTTGTATTTTACATACATTAAATAGTGTAATGTAATTGAATAGTGTAACTATCACTAGCTTTGGTGACGGCTTTCTTTGTATATTGGACTTTCACGCACTGTTCATCTAGCGAGTCAAATTTTAAAACAGATTAAATTTTCAAAACCATCCCATACTCACATATAATTATATCATCACCCACACATTCCCCATCTACCACACCCCATCTACTGATCTCACATCTACAGATCTCATTATTTACCCATCTGACATCTACAGATCTCATTATCTACCCATCTGACATCTACAGATCTCATTATCTACCCATCTGACATCTACAGATCTCATCTACCTATCTGACATCTACAGATCTCGTCTACCCATCTGACATCGACAGATCTCATCTACCCATCTGACATCTACAGATCTCATCTACCCATCTGACATATACAGATCTCATTATTTACCCATCTGACATCTACAGATCTTATCATCTACCCATCTGACATCTACAGATCTCATCTACCCATCTGACATCTACAGATATCATCTACTCATCTGACATCTACAGATATCATATCAATCCAACTGATACATGCAGATATCGTATCTACCCATCTGACATCCACAGATATCATATCTACCCATCTGACATCTACAGATATCATATATACCCACCTGACATTTGAAGATATCATATCTACCCATCTGACATATATATATAAATATATCATATCTACCCCACCTGACATCTGAAGATATCATCTCTACCCATCTGACATATATATATATATATATATATATATCATAACTACCCCAATGACATCTGCAGATATCATAACTACCCCAATGACATCTGCAGATGATATCATAGCTCCCCAACTCCCCAACTCATTGCCAATCCTCCCAACTCATATCTTAACATCTCACATCTCCCCCATCCCCAAATCTACAAATCTCACTAACTTACCATCTCATCGCCCACTCGTCCCTCCATCTACTCATCCCCATCTTAGCAGCCCTCGTTGTAGTATTAGCATTGGAAAGAGAACAGATTACAGTTGAAAGAATCACAATGACCGTGTGCCTCGAATCATTCCCAGTGCACTCACGGTGAATGAACACCCCCCCCCCCCCCCCAACCAGACCTCCCGGTAATGTATCTCACCTAATGAATCGGTTAAATCCGGCTTAACCGTGTTTGATGGGGGAGAGCCGTCGGTCCGGTGAGTGGAAAACCATTGTGTCGTGGTGTCAGCCGATGACCACTCAAAGAGTCGTTCCGTTCAGATCGACGTTCACAACAGGTTAATGTTATGTCGTGCTCCAGGGTAAGTGGTGGGATTTTGGGGGGAGGTAAGGGTAGGGGAGGGTCGGGATTGGGGTAGGCTGGAGGCTAACTCTGTTTTGTTGTGTTTTTTTGTTTTGGGGGGGAGGGGGTGGCGGTGGGGGTTGGTGCGGACCGGGTGAAAAGGAAACGTGTGTGGTGGCCGGGGAAAGGGGGGGGGGGTCATAGGAACACTTGGTTAACAGGTAGGCAGAGGTGTTGCCTAGTGTACGAAGCAGGGGAAAGGGGCGAGCATGGGAGGGAGTCTCAGAACACTTGAGCAACAGGTAGGATGATGCGGTTTCAGTGTGCTTGAGGGTGAGGGGGTGGGGAACAAATTAGTAGAGGTGGAGATGGGGTATGTAATTGATTAAGATTTTTCCGACAAGTAGGTGTGTGGTGTACAAGGATTAGGATTGTGTGTGGGGGAGGGACCACGAAGAGTGGGATGCGGAGGTGATCATGTACACGAAGACCGTAATTAGGAGAAGGCTGCGACTATTCGCACCCGGGTACCAGAATTCTACTAATGGGACCCTGGCGCTGCATGTCCGGGTCCATTTTGACTAATTAAATTTACAAACATACAGTCCATTCAATTATATTTCATTTGATACTTCATTTTGTCTTACAAACCCAGCAATGCTATTTTAAATATTTTTTTAAATCCCAACCTCTTACTTCTGGTACCCGGATACGAATAGCCACTTCGTAAGAAGAATCCAATTTATAGAACAAGAGTTACACGGCTTTGACGCCATGGCCATGGTAACACACATCATCTTGCTTTATATCAATTATTTTTTAATATGCGTAAATTAATTTAAGCGTTGAACTAATTTTCCTTACAACTATAAAAGGGTTGAGACGCCATTGTTGCACAAACCACTAGCGTGTACCACGGCGCGTACACGGCACTAGTTTTTGATCCCGGAGTCGGTGTGAATCTCCAGAGTGCCTCAAAGTCTATTCACGTCTTTTGAAATGACGAGGGAAAAAAAATATTGAATTGAATCTATTTGTTGTTTAAGTTTTAACAGTTCGCATATAACATGGTGATGACAACGTACTCGGGAGGTCATTTGATAGACTTAGTCGCATTGGTTACCTTGGCCCCCTTGGTCATCTTGGTCACCTTGGTAACCCTGGTCCCCTTGCTCTACTTGGTCACCTTGCTCTCCTTGGTCCCCTTGCTCTCCTTGGTCACCTTGCTCTCCTTGCTCTCCTTGCTCTACTTGGTCCCCTTGGTCACCTTGCTCTCCTTGGTCACCTTGGTCCCCTTGGTCTCCTTGGTCACCTTGGTCACCTTGCTCTCCTGGCCTCCTTGGTCACCTTGGTCACCTTGTCTCCTTGGTTACCTTGGTCGTTGTTTTTATCCCTTTCCGTCAACATGAAACAACACCATAAAAAATTAGAGAGAAACGACAGAGAGAGGGATTGAAGAGAGAGAGAGAGAGAGAGAGGGGGAGAAAGAGAGAGAGAAAGAGCGAGATAAACGAAAGAGAGAGAAATGAAAGAGAGAGGAACGATATAAAGAAACAAGAGAGAAAGAGAGAGAGAGACGAGAGAGAAAGACTCGAGAATATATGCAGTGTGGATAGAATTGAGTGAGTTGTGTGCAGTGTGCTGTTATGTAGGTGACGTGTTTTGCTTCATGCTTTCCCCGTGCACGAACTCTAGCAGACAACTAATTCGTGACCGCTTTTAAGGTGTAGGTAGCAAACTAATAGTCTCCCTTTAATCTTGTTTACAACAAGCTTAGTATAGTCAGATTCATTCAGAATTTTATAGAAGAATCTGGATAAAACTGGAAAGCAAAACAGTACGTGAGGCGGTTCCAGAATCATCTGAAATAGAGTATAAAAAGGCCGAAGATTGAATAACGGGAAGCAGATCATTTATCACGAGACTTGGAGCGTTTGATATTTTGTGCTACTAGACAGTGCTTTGTTTACTGTGTGTTTGTGTTGATTTCTTTTCACCATTGTTCCACTTTTGCACATTGCATTTTGATTAACATTGTACCGGTACCAGCCAAAACAATTTACTCTAAGTCAATAGTTTTAAGTGTATTTCTTTTGATTTTGTAACTTATTATAATTAACACATTAAAACTTAATTGTAATTAGCCCTGTCTTGAGTATCGTATTCTTTGTTATGGTATTTATCATTTGGTATCGTCTTTTGTTGTGTACGGTTTTAGAACGAGCCATACACTTAAATAAGAGATTAATTTCTCCATATTGATAACGGTACATAATAGTGTATAGAATTGAGATATGTACAGTGTGCATAGAATTGAGATATGTGCTGTGTGCATAGAATTGAGATGTGTGCAGTGTGCATAGAATTGAGATATGTACAGTGTGCATAGAATTGAGATATGTGCTGTGTGCATAGAATTGAGATATGTGAGTGTGCATAGAATTGAGATGTGTGCAGTGTGATAAGAATTGAGATATGTCAATGTGCATAGAATTGAGATATGTGAGTGTGCATAGAATTGAGATGTGTGCAGTGTGATTAGAATTGAGATATGTCAATGTGCATAGAATTTAGATACATGCCAAGAGTGTGTGAAGACATTGAAGCTGTCCCTTATTTAAAAAAGTTAGAGAAACCCTGTATTGAACCTAGATTTCTTATCTAGGGAACGTAGCCGCAGTCCTACATCGATGCGCCGCCCCTGTCACTGAATGAGCACACCATAATACCCCTCAGTGGTTCCCGATCAAATAAACATGTCAGGTTCTAGATGAGCTCAACAAGATAAAAAACACAGATCAATCGGTCGTTTACGGTACCCGTATTTTGGTGTTGCCGCTTCGCGCGAGCCACGTTCGCACGGGGAAAGGTTACGGCCCTGTATCTTGTTAACTGGAGGCAGACACCACCACGGGCCACGGCCAGACGCCTACATCGGGGGTTGAAGAGAAACACTGGTCTGCAACGGCAACATGGCCCGGGGGGGGGGGGGGGGCGGCGGCAGGTGGTACCTCCGGCCCGCGGGTCACATTCAGCCCAGCAGATGTAATCAAAAGACATAACTTCATGGTTGGTGCACTTTTTTTTTAAAAAAATGTTCTTTTGTTAAAAGCGTAATGACCACTGGATTGAACTTAGTATTTGCAATGTAGAAACAGAAGCAAGTCTTAGTGTGTTTCATATCAATATAGTTGCATAGAAACAGAGGCTAGTCTTAATGTGTTTCATATCAATATAGTGGCATAGAAACAGAGGCAAGTCTTAATGTGTTTCATATCAATATAGTGGCATAGAAACAGAAGAAAGACATAATGTGTTTCATATCAATACAGTGGCATAGAAACAGAAGAAAGTCATAATGTGTTTCATATCAATATAGTGGCATAGAAACAGAAGAAAGTCTTAATTTGTTCATATCAATACAGCGGTTGAAGCTTATCGTATCCGGAAATTTGATCGAACGGAAATTTGGTCGCATCGTTTTTTTAGTTTACACGTTAAAATTGTGCGTCAAATTTCTTTGTGAACGTATTATTTTGTTTTACTGTATAGTATAATGCGTTCAAAAAGAAATTTCACGAAAATTTTAACGTATGAACTGAAAAAAAGATTCGACCAAATTTCCGTTCGATCAAATTTCTGTCGATCAATTTTCTGTCGACGAAATTTTCTTTCGATCAAATTTCCGGTAACCCAAGTCATAATGTGTTTCATATCAATATAGTGGCATAGAAACAGAAGAGAGTCTTAATTTGTTCATATCATTACAGCTTATCCATAAACCTGGAAATTAAGTATTCATGAAAACAATAATTAAAAAATTCCTTTTAAATTTAATAAAAAAATTTAAAAAATTGTTTTTAGCAAATCATTGAATATTCAACTGAAATAACTGGCTTTTAACCTGTAAAGAATCAGTAGGCTAAAAATCAAATCACCCGAAACGAAAGTTCTATTGAAGCCATAGTCACTAATTGTTGTGACATAATTGAAAACTGTTTCAGACCCAATTTCCCGATAGTGGGGCGTGGCAAATTGAAAGTATTTAAAATAAAAAAAAAAAAAGGTCTCGCGGAGCTATAAATACAATGTGTGTACCTTGTTTGTAAACAAAGGTAGTAGGTTGTTATTCTCCTTTCATTTCTGGCCTCAATGTCTCGTTTCGCACGTGTCTTCCTTTAACCTAATCTCTTTGATCTCATCCACTGTCTCGCCCTCAAACATTATCACTCTCCCTATTATCCTATTATCAGGTCTTCCCTAAATTATCCTTCCTCTCATCTCATTATCCTCTCTGCTAGGTCTACCTCTGAGCCATTTTCATGATTTTCCTCTGGGTTTTTTTGTTGGTGCACCCTCTTCACTCCTCTGTCATTTTGGCATTCTTTTTAAGTGTCCAGCCCAACGTAGCCGGCCCTTTTTAGTTCTGATACTAGTGTCGGATCCTTGTTTAGATGATACAATCCTGGTTGGTTCGTATTATCCATCCATATTCATCCTTTGTTGGTCCATATATTTTCAGGAGAACTCTTCTCTCCCCTGTGTTTAATAGGTTTTCTGCCGTTTTATTTTGTCAGGTTCCAAGTTTTACTTGCGTATTTTACAGCCGGGCTGATTCCAGGTTTATATACAGTTTTCTTTTGTTTTCTTTGTCCGCATATAGAACACGTCTATCTTATCAACCCGTTACAGGTGAGAAAAATCCCAAACCAAACCAAGACATCCAAAAACGTCCTCATAACCTTTTTCATTTCCATCGCCTTCTCTCAAACGCAACCAAAAGTTTCCACTCCCTCCTCCCTTACTTCTCACGTGCCACCAACACTCGTATCCTTCGTTCTCCCCACCCCCCAACCCCGCCCTCCGCCCCCAAATCTCTGGGGATTACGTCATCCGTATAAACACAGGCGCAGCCCTCCTTGTAACTTGCGTACGAGAGGAATTTGTCAATTTATGTTAAAACAACAACTTAAAAATGTAACGTATGTGAATCTGTTTTGTAAGGGCTGCCCGCTACCAACATCTGTTCAACCATGTTTTTTCTAACGCCACATGCTGGGGGTGCCAAATGGTTAAAGTTTTTGTGGAGCTTTGCTTATTTTAAGCTGAATGCTTTCAAAATTGGTTTGCAAACCTTCGACCCAGGGGCGTAACCCAAAAAAAATATTATTAAAATAATAATAAATCGTTGACCATTGAGACTTGTGACAGTCAAGGGAAAAAAAGAGGTGGGGAGGGGCGGTGGGAAGCTGTGGTTCCCGGGAGTGGAGGAGATTTGCCAGAATTTCAACGGACAATGCCAAATGGAGTTTTCATGTTAATACAAGTGAAGCTGGGATACAACGGTATCAGCAACATGTTGTACTTGGGTATTGTGGTCATGTTCCACGGTACGGGGGTCATGTCCCACGGCACGGGGGTCATGTGCCACGTAACGGGGGTCATGTTCCACGGTACGGGGGTCATCTTCCACGGTACGGGGGGTCATGTTCCACGGTACGGCGGGGTCATGTTCCACGGTACGGGGGTCATGTTCCACGGTACGGTATAATTGAAAAGTTGAACCAAGGTTTTGTCTCTATAATTTATACAAGAGAGCTGTCATATGTTGTTTTTAAATGTAATAAGTTTAACATGTTTTGATCTGTAATGATAAAGTTAAAAACGCATATTAAAAATGAATGAAGAAGCTCTTCACCAAAATGCTGAATATCGTCCCTTGTGCATTTTGTTTTGTTCATGCTGAAAACCATTTAAAGGTGCGACCTCATGTCATTCACAACCACTTCCACGGTTCATCCGCACCGGCCCGGTTCGTCCCATGTGAGACATAAGGGGGTTTCGGCCACACTTGAAGAAGTGACGTCACTTCATGAAATATCTGTGGGAAGTTTGTAGCCTGAAGAACCCGCAGCACGTGTGTGTGTGTGTGGTGGGGGTGGGGGTTGGTGGTGGGGGATGGTGGTTGTGGTGGTGGGGGGGTTAATTAAGTCTATGTGACATAAGTAATCCATTAAATCCAAGCTTTCTAAATGGACGTCGTCCCCCATAAACCCTCACCCCCCCTTTTCCACTTCAACCCTCACCAGCCTTAAGATACACGTGTAGAAGAGAACTGAAGCCTAGCCATGAGTAACAATGAATAATCGTCTATTGAAAAGTAGTACCTTCAGTGTTAATTATCGATAACTGCACCGTTTCTCTCTTCCCCCCCCCCCAAATTACTGCACCGTTTCTCACTCCCCACCCCCAAATTACTGCACCGATTCTCTCCCCCCCTCCCCCCCTCCCCCCCCCCCCCCCAATTTGGCGCACAATATTTGGAAATATAGAAATTTGAAGAAAAACTTTATTAAAAAAAAAACACTACAATTCTTTACACGAGACTAAAACATTTTTAGGGTTTTAAGACATTTGTTGAATTCTTTCAAAGTAAGAAACTGAAAAGCCGAACAGTCCCTATAACGGATGACCTTATAACGTATGTCCTTTATAGAACGATGCCCTTGTAAACTATATTCTTATAATTGATGCCCTCACAAAGGATGCCAACCCCCCCCCACCCCCCCCCACAATTCAGCTGGCATTCTTACCAACCTTCTGCGAGTATAGGACACAACATCGGGGGCCCCCTCCTCCCCCCCCCCCCCCCAGCAATGCTTCTTCGTTAACCCTTAACGTTCGATGGCCAATGAAAAAAAAATAAATTTCAATGTGATTTTAATCCCTGCTACCATTTTTCCCACAACATAAAAAGACATACAAAACCCAATGTAAGGAATATGTTATTGGTGCGTGCTGCGGCCACATACACCTTCAGATCCTCATACCCCACCCCTTTGGTAACAATCGTCGTACTTGTAAACAAAGATTGCGCCGACTCCTCGCGGGGGTGAATTAATACGCTTGATAACGCCCCCATTAGGTAATTGTACACTTTTCATTTCATTTTTATGGCCATTTGGTTGGCCGGAATGAAATTCTTGAGGGATTTTTGTGCTGTTGTCCTCCTTCTTGATTTAAGACAATTTTCGTGTTTCGTTGTTATTAAAACTGGAGGTGTCATCTTTGTGAGATCTTGAGTGTTGGGGGAGATCTTGAGTGTGTGGGGGGGGGGGGGAGATCTTGAGTGTGAGGCGCGGTGTAGATTTATGATTTATAACGGGAAATTCAAAATCCTGGTTATTGAATGTGTGTACGCTGGTGTGAACCGTCTGCAGATAAGACGCTTTTGTGTTTACTTTAGTTGCAGGCTATGTAGGATGAAATGGATTAAAGTTGCAGGCTATATAGGATGAAATGGCTTGGATTAAAGTTGCAGGCTATATAGGATGAAATGGATTGGATTAAAGTTGCAGGCTATACAGAATGAAATGGATTGGATTAAAGTTGCAGGCTATATAGGATGAAATGGATTGGATTAAAGTTGCAGGCTATACATGATGAAATGGATTGGATTAAAGTTGCAGGCTATACAGGATGAAATGGATTGGATTAAAGTTGCAGGCTATACAGGAGGAAATGGATTGGATTAAAGTTGCAGCCTATACAGGATTAAATGGATTGGATTAAAGTTGCAGGCTATACATGATGAAATGGATTGGATTAAAGTTGCAGGCTATACAGGATGAAATGGATTGGATTAAAGTTGCAGGCTATACAGGAGGAAATGGATTGGATTAAAGTTGCAGCCTATACAGGATTAAATGGATTGGATTAAAGTTGCCAACTATATAGGATGAAATGGATTGGATTAAAAATTGAAACGTTTCCAGTGTTTATTGAAATCGCTTCTAAGAATATTTTGAAAATTGAAGTAAACAGAATTCGTGGCCGTTTTTTTAAAAGTGGTTTTCTATAGAGTGAGTTGTGTTTCATGGTGTCACATGTTGGTGTTCCATGAATTCACATGTTGGTGTTCCATGAATTCACATGCTGGTGTTCCATAGAGTCACATGTTGGTGTTCCATAGAGTTACATGTTGGTGTTCCAGTGAATTCACATGTTGGTGTTCCATAGAGTCACATGTTGGTGTTTCATAGAGTCACATGTTGGTGTTTCATGAAGTCACATGTTGGTGTTCCATAGAGTCACATGTTGGTGTTCCATGAATTCACATGCTGGTGTTCCATAGAGTCACATGTTGGTGTTTAATAGAGTCACATGTTGGTGTTTCATGAAGTCACATGTTGGTGTTCCATAGAGTCACATGTTGGTGTTCCATGAAGTCACATTTTGGTGTTCCATAGAGTCACATGTTGGTGTTCCATAGAGTCACATGTTGGTGTTCCATCGAGTCACATGTTGGTGTTCCATAGAGTCACAAAGTGTTCCATGAAGTCACATGTTGGTGTTCCAGAGACACACATGGTGGTGTTCCATGAAGTCACATGTTGTTGTTTCATAGAGTCACATGTTAGTGTTTCATAGAGTCACATGTTGGTGTTCCATGAAGTCACATGTTGGTGTTTCATAGAGTCAAATATTGTCCAAGGAGCTGACGAGTTCAACCAAAAGAATTCAATGTTGCATTCAATTCACATGTACTAGCCCCAAACATGGTCACAAGAAGTATTTCCTGCATTAAGTTAAAGACCGTCAAAGCCGTTCACAGCCGACTACAATTTGAGAACTGTTGATCGTCATCCCTACCCCTAAAAACTCGTGTCTCTGTTTACGGTTTTCCAAAATCTAATAAAAGCCCACCCTAATTCCCACTTTCCCGTTCGGGTGGGTTGTTAATGGGATTAAGCCCCCCATTTAAAGCTTAAGGGCACTTTAAAATATCTCAACATAAATTAAAACAAGCGCTATTTTTTTCCTCGGTCTGGCTGTGTGTGTGTGGGGGGGGGGGGGCATTAATATGGCCATGAGCCAGCGACTCTCAATGTACATAGGAGAACTACGTCTGCTATACCTTAAGTGATGCTTGATGCAAAAATTAAGTTACAAATTAAATTTTTTGTTTATCTGCATGTCTTAATTTAATTTTGAGCATTCATTAGCCGTTGCGTTGATTACAATAGCGTGAGGACCGCTATAACACACGGCGGGCATCTAAGGATGCTTTATCCTTGTTGCCCCGTCAATTCGGCCCAGGACAAAAACGCCTAATCAGCCCGAATAATCGGCCCCCGACATAATGACCCCGTTTTAACAGGACTTGCCAAGACGGCCCCACAAAAGGGCCTCCGACACTTTGACTCCCTACAAAAGGGCTCCCGTCAATTATGCCCCGAAAAAGGGCCCACTTCATTTAGGCCCCCCCGACAAAAAGGCCCCTGTCAATTAGCCTTGAGACAAAAGGGCCCCCGTCAATAAGGCTCCCATGTAAACGGGCCACCGACCAAAGGGCCTCTGATAAAAGGGCATTTGATTAAAGGCCTCTGATAAAAGGGCATTTGAATAAAGGCCTCTGATAAAAGGGCATCTGATAAAAGAGCCCCAGTCAATCACTCTGGACACAACCGTGAAAGGTAATGCATGAAAAATTACATAATTTTTATCTGAATCCTATTGTATTTATAATTGTGTCTGTAATATTCTACCGAGAACTATTGTGTCCATAATATTATACTGAGTACTATTGTGTCTACAATATTCTACTACGATAGTAAAACTATTATGTTTACAAGATTTCAAAAACATGTATTTAGATTTTCAAAATCTTCGGGGGTTTTTTGCCACTAGATCAGGGGTGGGCAAACTTTTTGTGCGTAGGGCCACATTGACGAAGGTAAAGCTATTGGGGGCAGCATGTATATTATGTCCAATTTTTAAATATCGATAAACATTTCCCTGTATTAAAATTGGTAGTTTCGCATTTTAGCATTACATGACAAAGGTCAAGGACTGTTTAAAAAATAGAAAATTAGAAAGAAATTTGATCAAAAATGTTTTAAAAATCATAACGGTGCATGAAATTCTGTAAAATTCAACAAAATAACTTAAAAACATAGTAATTTTTTAAAATTTCTAAATGCCTTCGAGGGCCACATAATATCAGTTGCCGGGCCGCATGCGGCCCGCGGTCCGTAGTTTGCCCACCCCTGCACTAGATACATTTTTGGAGAACGCGCTATTGACAATTTTCTGGGAGTTGGTGTTGTAATGAGAATGATTTTAAATGTACCATTTATTAAGCTATACACACCAGAGCATTTGGAGCAAGTTTTTTGGTCGAACTCCGCTCCGGACAAATTAGGTAATGAGCTCAAGCTTCTCTCCGAGATGGGAGAGATGTCTTAGGGGTTTAAGGAAAAGTGTCTGTTAGTGTCATTTAAGCCAGCTGTTAGTGTCATTTAAGCCAGCTGTTAGTGTCATTTAAGCCAGCTGTTAGTGTCATTTAAGCCAGCTGTTAGTGTCATTTAAGCCAGCTGTTAGTGTCATTTAAGCCAGCTGTTAGTGTCATTTAAGCCAGCTGTTAGTGTCATTTAAGCCAGCTGTTAGTGTCATTTAAGCCAGCTGTTAATTTCATTTAAGCCATCTTATTTACTGGGTGAAAGAAATACTTGTACCAGCAATATTTCTGGTAGAAGAGTGGGGCAACACAGACGGTATAAGAGTGGGGCTAGAAGAGTGGGGCAACATAGTCGGTAGGAGAGTGGGGCAACATAGCAGGTAGAAGATTGGGGCAACATAACCGGTAGGAGAGTGGGGCAACATAGCAGGTAGGAGAGTGGGGCAACATAGCCGGTTAAAGAGTGGGGCAACGTAGCCGGTAGAAGATTGGGGCAACATAACCGGTAGAAGAGTGGGGCAACATAACCGGTAGAAGATTGGGGCAACGTATCCGGTAGAAGAGTGAAGCAACATATCCGGTTAAAGAGTGGAACAATGTAACTGGTAGAGAGCGGGCCATAATTGCTGGTAGAAGAGTGGGGTAACATAACCGGTAGAAGAGATGGCGTGGTTAGTAATGGTGTGTCACCAATGCAGTTCTTTATTTAATAAAGAGACGTTGACTGCATGAATAAGCATTGGTCAATACGATGAATTATATCTCTTATAAATGCTGCGCTTTTTGTGTGACTCTTGGACTGCTTCCTTTTCCGGCTGCTTCCTTTCCTAACAAGCCGGCCGCTTCCTATTCAGCGTATTTGGTTTTGAGAGTTTATTACTAATAATTCTATTTATGTTGGAAAGAAAGAATGGTTCAATAGTGAGTTCATTAGAGCGCAAAATATAATTACCGACAACTACGCTAAATCATTTATTTTTTTTTTAAATAACGCATCTGCGTTTGGTGCGTAAAAATTTTTTTTTGTCGGAAAAAGAAATATTGTATCAATTTAAATATGGTTTAATAAATATTCAGTTTAAAAGGAGTTGGGATATCAGAATATTAAATATAGTTCATGGGCGTGAAATAAATAGTATGCAGTGACGTATCATGGGGGAATGGGGTGGAAATAGGGATTCTAATATGTGCATTACTTGAGTTCATGTTTTGTCAAGTAACTTCATAGAAGAGATGGGAAGTTTATCATACCTTGTTCTTAAATTTCGTTTACTGCAGAGAGGCTGACAGGCATCGATCCCATTCTATGTCTCGCCACACTGATTGGGATTAGAAGAATGTATAGTCTCGACATCGTTATTTAAGCCTGGGACACGATATCATTATTTAGGCCTGGGACCCGATATTATTATTTAGGCCTAGGTCCCGATATCATTATTTAGGCCTAGGTCCCGATATCGCTATTTAGGCCTAGATCCCGATATCATTATTTAGGCCTAGGTCCCGATATTGTTATTTAGGCCTAGGTCCCGATATCGTTATTTAGGCCTAGGTCTCGATATCATTATTTAGGCCTAGGTCCCAATATCGTTATCTAGGCCCAGGTCCCGATGCCGATGCCGTTATTTAGGCCTCGGGCTTACAACGGACACCACAATCTGGACTCCATGTTAAGTTTGGCTAACGGTCTATTGTGGTCATCTGTAGGTGAATTTTAGAACTGCCCTCGGGGTGGAAAAAGGGGGGGGGTGTGCCGGTATTCAAGTGGAGAGAAATCCGTTGATGGGAAATGGGGGGGGGGGGGGGACTTCATTGTGTCCCAAGTGCGATCACTTTGGCTACCCCGTGGCAGGTGGTCAATGGATTTAATTCCTCACTTGTGGTTCCATCACTGTAACGGGACTCCGGTCAGATTGTAGCCCTTTCGCCATTACGTCATTTAGAAGCGAAAAGGGTGTGTGCCATTTGGGGGGGGGGGGGAATACATTACTGGTCAGCTTCAATGACGGACAACCTGTACATTGTCCGAGAAGGAGAAGCAGTGTGTATAAATGTTGAACTATGCGCCGCTACGCCTAAGGGGTTATTTGATTTGATTCTTTCAAATGGACGGTTAGTGTTGTTGGTTTGTCTGGGGCGTCGCCATTAGAAGGAGAATATTGTGAATGGCAAAAAACTGGACAAGGTTAATAAACAATAATCTACATCCCCCAACCCAAAAATCCACACCCAACTCCCCCCCCCCCCACAAACAAACAACATAAACATACTATTTTGTTCTCGTCAATCTTAAAAATATGTTTTAAAATATGTTTGATCAAATAAACTGATGTTGATCACCTGTAGACAAACTGGCGTATATTTGATTACGCAGACATACCGGTGTTGATTACACAGATATACTGGTGTTGATTACACAGACATACTGGTGTTGATTTCACAGACAAACTGGTGTGATGACGTGGTGGCAATTTGAGGTGGCATCCATTGAGTTTTTGTGAACTAATTAAATATTATCAATAAACAGAGTTGTAAATAAAACTGTTGTGGAGATCTACGGGAAATGTTGAGGGGGGGGGGCAGGGGGGGGGCTTCTTTGACACCACAGTGACATGAGGACTCTCCAAGGTAATAATGTCAAAGATATACGAGCTCAACTAGGGTTCGGGGATCGCTTTGGATCCGTGCAGGAAATTCGTGGTATGGGGTTGGTTGTTGTGTGGGGCTGGTCGTTGTGTGGGGTTGGCTGGGAAGTGAGGGGAAGGTTTGACACCTACTTAAACTGCCACTTGACGCAACGGCGAATTCACGGCTGGTGAGGCCGTGACGTAGATCGAGGTCAGGTGAACTGGACTAAAAAATCAATATAAATACTCTTTTGATGATCGTTCTATTTTGTTTCGATACATCGCAAAGGAGAACATTCGAATATATAAATTGTTTCTTATAAATTCGGAAATGTTGTGTTTTGAATATTACACATAAAAAGATGAAACTTGAAAAAAATAAATGAAACACTAAAGTTAAAGAAAAGGTCTTTAAAAAACTGTGTTTTTTTGTTTTGTTTTTTTGTGTGTATGTGTGGGGGATGGAGGGTTGATATAATGAATGCGAAGCTTTGGGAACAGTGGCGTAGCTGGCCTACCTTTGCAGCCAAATTTAAAAAAAAAAAAAACTCTAAAATTAGCCAAAATGGCGTACCTCCATATGAAGACAAAAGGTCCCTCCCCCCCGGGGGTGACCCGCCCCCTACACGCACCCCATTCCTCCGCCATTGGTTGGGATTCATTTCTTGCGCGCAGCTGCATCGCTGTTTAGCACACTTCTGTTAAAAGGAAGCTGCTGTTTGACACTCCAATTTTATTTTTTTGAGAGGGCGTTGCTTTGTTTTTATTTTTTTTTTAAATTTCCACTGTAACTCTATTTATATATTGACAAAGTTTGAACATTTATTTACGCAAGGCACCAGCACATATTGACAGAGGGAATGCCATTAGTGAGACTACGCCGTCAGCAGAACTTCAGCTTCTGATGCAAAATGCCGTGAGCCGGTCTCAATTCTATTTGACACCAACCGTTCAAGAGATCTCAAAGAGGCCAATGCTGCATTACATGTTTTTTTTATGGAACCAACCAGCTCAAGTAATCAACATATCAATTTAGTAAATATAGATTCAATTGGTTATATGTGAGACAAAAATTTGTGTGTGTGGGGGGAGAGGGGGGGGGGAGTGGGTTTGCAACTGATACATATTTTAGAAGGCCAAAATACAGAATGCATTTGTTTAACAACCCCCCACCCCCAAAAAAAAAAAAAAAGCTTGAAGTACTAAAGACTGCCCCATTCAGAATTCCAAGACTACTTTGTATGATCAAATGGGGCCATTGTGTCTTTATGTGCATCTCTCTTGTTCCTCTTTATGTGCATCTCTCTTGTGTCTCTTTATGTACATCTCTCTTGCGTCCTTTATGTACATCTCTCTTGCGTCTCTTTATGTACATCTCTCTTGTGTTTCTTTATGTACATCTCTCTTGTGTCTCTTTATGTGCATTTCTCTTGTGTCTCTTTATGTGCATCTCTCTTGTGTCTCTTTACGTGCATCTCTCTTGTGTCTCTTTATGTGCATCTCTCTTGTATCTCTTCACGTGCATCTCTCTTGTGTCTCTTTATGTGCATCTCTCTTGTGTCTCTTTACGTGCATCTCTCTTGTGTCTCTTTATGTGCATCTCTCTTGTATCTCTTCATGTGCATCTCTCTTGTGTCTCTTTATGTGCATCTCTCTTGTGTCTCTTTATGTACATCTCTGTTGTGTCTCTTTATGTACATCTCTCTTGTGTCTCTTTATGTACATCTCTGTTGTGTCTCTTTATGTACATCTCTCTTGTGTTTCTTTATATGCATCTCTCTTGTGTCTCTTTATGTGCATCTCTCTTGTGTCTCTTTATGTGCATCTCTCTTGTTCCTCTTTATGTGCATCTCTCTTGTGTCTCTTTATGTACATCTCTCTTACGTCCTTTATGTACATCTCTTGAATCTCTTTATGTACATCTCTCTTGTGTTTCTTTATGTACATCTCTCTTGCGTCTCTTTATGTGCATCTCTCTTGTGTCTCTTTATGTGCATCTCTCTTGTGTCTCTTTATGTGCATCTCTCTTGTTCCCCTTTATGTGCATCTCTCTTGTTTCTCTTCATGTGCATCTCTCTTGTGTCTCTTTATGTACATCTCTCTTGTGTCTCTTTATGTGCATCTCTCTTGTGTGTCTTTATGTGCATCTCTCTTGTGTCTCTTTATGTGCATCTCTCTTGTGTCTCTTTAAGTGCATCTCTATTGTTTCTCTTTATGTGCATCTCTCTTGTGTCTCTTTATGTACATCTCTCTTGTGTCTCTTTATGTGCGTCTCTCTTGTGTCTCTTTATTTACATCTCTCTTGTGTCTCTTTATGTACATCTCTCTTGCGTCTCTTTATGACCCCTTATGTCTCTTTATGTACATCTCTCTTGAGTCTACCACGACATTCAATGCTACAAATATCATAAGTTTTCTACATACATCTTTAGTTTGCTACATATATTATCTGCTTTCTACAGATATCATACTTTTTCTCCAGCAATCATCAATTTTCTACAACTATCGTCTGTGTTCTACAGATATCATCAATCAATTTTCACAAACTATCGTCTGTGTTCTACAGATATCATCAACTTTCTACTGTCACCATCATTTTTCTACGGGTATCATCAGTGAGGCGCAGGTGTCTTCGTTTACCAACAGTAACTAGATATATTTCAACGGAAATGTAACAATATTTCAATAGAAATGTAACTATGCTTCACGCTTCACTTTCGAGTCCAGTAAAAAAAAAATTCCTAAAGTTCTTACATCAGTTTGATTCCAACACCCATTCCGTTCGATCCAACTTGTCTGATGTTGGATAAGTCTGCACAAATGTGGCCCAGCTCTGCAACTCTGACCAAACTCAAACATGGACATCTTCTCTTTTAAACCCCTCATCCGAACATTCCCCCCCCCCCTATCCACACACACCACAAACAGGTGGTTGCCCCCAAGTAGAAATCTGCACCCCTGGAGTCATCCAGCCCCATCCCCCCTCCACCACCGTATCCCAAACCATCAGCCACGTATTTTATAATTGACCACCACGTTCTGATTACAAGGGGCGATAAGCCAAGTATTCACAAACTGTCCCCTCGCTCAACTTTGAAATGCTAATCTAAGGGATGTAAACCCGTGACACCTTGCCAGTCTCCGAGGTCTCCATATAATTATAAAATGGCCCGAGGTTCTCAAACGATACATTCAACCGACAACATAAAGCAACAACATCTTTTCAAATGGTATGTGTCTTAGGTAATATAGAGGAGCTAGGGAAACAACCACATAGGTATCCCAAGAAGATATATAAATAAATAAATAAATAAATAAATATATATATATATATATATATATATATATATATATATATATATATATATATATATATATTTATCGAATTTAGATAAAATAAAATTAACCTTTCTTTTTCTTTTCTAGCCCCAGTCCTACTACGTGGAAGTGTCTTTAAAGAAATAATTAATTTCTTTTAAAGAGATTTTCAAGGAAGGATGGATATGAGCAATATTATAGATGCCTTAAACTAGATTCCTTAATGTTCATCATTAGTTCCAGTCTTCGTTTCTCTGAATCCGAACTCCTTGCCTTAGTTAATATTGATTTAAGAGCTTAACACTGTCATGGTGAGTTTTTGTTGTTTTTTTTTTTTTGCGATGAACATATGTCAAAAATTGGCCGATCCAATAGTAACAGAACGTTTTTTCAGCAACTCCTCGTTAAAATTCCGGTCCATTCGCCCTGCAAAGCTGACCCCTAAGGCATTGGCTGACATTCTCTAAAATTGAATTAATTTTTTTTTAAACTACAAAATAATTAGGATCTCTGGCCTAGGAAAAAAAAAGGCTGGGGGAACTTAATTCTATGTGTGTTGAGGTGTGGTTGTTTTCACCAGCTGTGGAGATTATTTGTGGAGGACGGGCGGCAAAAATCTTGGCACTAACCATAGCCACGCCGGTGAGAAGAATATTTAGTGAACAAGTTTATATTCCTTCACGCCCTTTCGTATTAAAATGAAATCACAACACGACAGATGTCATTGCGTCTAACTAAGGGACCACTGTTCTCGACAGAGTACCAGTCCCCAAAAGGCCCTAACCTGTTATTAAGCCGCTAGCTGGCGCACAATTGGCCTGCCCCAGTCCGTTTCATTACAGATTTTAACCGCGCAGTAGTAAACGGTGGGTTAAGGGCCATTATCACGGGCGTGGCTGTGGATGGGTGCTGGATTGCGCACAATAAATACCCGGGATTGTACGGAGGATTAAATGGGAACATCTCCCCAGACGGCTAAAGCTGGTTCCTATAGCCTGGTCAGCTCAATTCACTCAGAGGATCTGGTCTCAGCGACTGAGTCATCGAATACAGATATCATTGGTCACCCCGGGATCTGAAGAAATGTTTCATATGTGTCTGTCTTGGTGAAGACTTTATATGACTGGGATTCTGAATGAATGCTGTACTGCTGTAGCATGACTGGGACACTAAATGCTGTATTGCTGTATCATGACTGGGACACTAAATGCTGTATTGCTGTATTATGACTGGGACACTAAATGCTGTATTACTGTATCATGACTGGGACACTGGATGTTGTATTGCTGTAGCATGACTGGGACACTGGATGCTGTATTGCTGTAGCATGACTGGGACACTGGATGCTGTAATGCTGTATTATGACTTGGACACTAAATGCTGTATTGCTGTATTATGACTGGGACACTAAATGCTGTATTGCTGTATCATGACTGGGACACTAAATGTTGTAGCAAGACTTGGGTTAGTATATGAGTATAGGAATGCAGTAATAGGACTGGTCTAGTGAGTACTGTTGTAAGACAGGGATAATTAAGAAAGTTGTCTAAGATAGCGAAGGCGGATGTTTACTCTTGTGAAAAAATAGGAGAGTCACAGACTTAAATAAATGGGTCGAGGTCTATAACATTGGTATCTAATAGTCAGAGGCGTAGCTAAGGGGGGAGGGGGACATATGTTCCCGGGCGTCAGACTAGTTAGATGCGCCAAGTTGTGCTTTGATATTAGTTTATTTATGAAAATAATGGGTTTTGAGAGTTGAAAATAGAAAGGGGGGGGGGGAGGGGCTCTTTAAAATGAATCGTGTCCCGGGCGCCAAACACCCCAGCTACGCCTCTGCTAATAGTAGATACAGAGTGCGGACTTGGAAATGTAGACGTTCAAATTACATCATCCTATAAGTAGCTGGGCCAAACCCCAGCATCACTAGTTTAAGATTTCAAGAGGAATGCACGCATCTTTCTTGTTTCACCACCGATAGAGAAAATCTGGAACAAAACATAATTTCAACAATTATAAGCTATCTTAAAATACAAGTGGAACATATAACCAAGTGGAACGTGTAACCAAGTGGAACGTGTAACCAAGTGGAACGTGTAACCAAGTGGAACATGTAACCAAGTGGAATTTATAACCAAGTGGATCATGAACATGTAACCAAGTGGAACGTGTAACCAAGTGGAACATGTAACCAGGTGGAATGTGTAACCAAGTGGAACATGAATATGTAACCAAGTAGAAGATGTAACCAGGGATTTGGAGCAGGCTTTTTTTTCCCGAGCTCCTCTCCGGACAATTTTTTTGGCAGCTCCACGCTGAGCACCGGGAAAATTATGAAGGGAGAAGGGGTCGTTGAGGGGGTTGTTTAGTATTGTCACTAATCTATCGCATTAACTAGGCAATAGAAATGCATGTTCTAGCAACATAGCTGTAGAAGTAAGAGTACAACATAGCTGGAAGAGGAGTGAGAAAAAATAACTGGTAGAAGAGTGGGACAAAATAGCTGGTAGAAGAGTGGGACAAAATAGCTGGTAGAAGAGTGGGACAAAATAGCTGGTAGAAGAGTGGGACAAAATAGCTGGTAGAAGGTTAGGACAAAATAGCTGGTAGAAGAGTGGGACGAAATAGCTGGTAGAAGAGTGGGACAAAATAGCTGGTAGAAGAGTGGGACAAAATAGCTGGTGGAAGAGTGGGACAAAATAGCTGTTAGAAGAGAGCTTCAAATTTGATGAATTATTTTTTCAAAAATTAAAAAGTTCAAGTTAAATTTTTAAATATTTTAAAAATTAAATGTTTTTAAACTTTAGAGCTTGGATCAGTGGGAGATTTTATCAGTTCCAGCCGCCCCCCCCCCCCCCAAGCTCCAGGCAAAAATACCCTACTACAGAACTCCGAGCTCCAGATCGAACCCTCTCTCTAATACCCTGGTGTTAACCCCAAAATGCCTTAGACGATATTTACAGCATGCATGGCATCAAGACAATTGCACAAAATTCATGTTATTAAGACTGTGTACGTCTTTGATGTTATTCCGGATACATCCTTGTTGTTACGTCTATGTACGTCATCTTGTTACGTCTATGTACGTCCTTGTTGTTACGTCTATGTACGTCCTTGTTGTTACGTCTATGCAAAGCCACGATATTTACAGCATGCATGGCATCAAGACAATTGCACAAAATTCATGTTATTAAGACTGTGTACGTCTTTGATGTTATTCCGGATACATCCTTGTTGTTACGTCTATGTACGTCATCTTGTTACGTCTATGTACGTCCTTGTTGTTACGTCTATGCAAAGCCACGATATTTACAGCATGCATGGCATCAAGACAATTGAACAAAATTCATGTTATTAAGACTGTGTACGTCTTTGATGTTATTCCGGATACATCCTTGTTGTTACGTCTATGTACGTCATGTTGTTACGTCTATGCAAAGCCACGATGTTAAGCCTCATTACGTCCATGACGCTTACTCAGTGTACATCCATCAGACTAAGACATTTACATGTTCCATGTACCGTGTAAGGCATCACTGATGCTAAAACTGTGGATAACATCTTTGATGTCACGACGTCTTACACTATCCATGTTGTCAACATCATCCTAAATGTCGGGAATAATAAAAAAAAATATTTCAAAATTACCTATTAAAATCCGGACCTCCTACGATATCCACACGATGTCAGAACGTTCATCAAGCTCCCCCCCCCCCCCCCCCCCATTTTGTTCCCTTAAGACCGCACGCTTTAACACACGCATCTCATGCCTTCGCTCTGACATCTACACCCAATATTTACCATGATGACTATCACATACCACCGACAGACGGCCTTCCACACTGGGCCCCCCCCCCCCCCCGAGCCGAGCTATTTACCAGTTTATGAAAACTTCGCCATGGTGATAGCCACTTCAGAGCCTGTGGGTTCGATCTTCGCCCCCGGACCCCACCCCAAAATAATGCAACGGTTATTTGGTCTATCCTTCCGCAAACAACGGAGACCCCCGGTAATTTCGTTCCAGATCGTGTAGCGACAGTCTGCCCTGCAGGGTGAAGTAAGATAGAGTTCGATTGGCTTCTCCCGCTCCCACTCGACTGCACGGACCTCTGGGCGAGACATGGGCGCAATGTTGGCCGGATAGAGATTATGACATGTAGCCCTTCAATGGGGGGGGTATTGACCCGGCCCGTAACTGAACAGGTCTGGAAGGATGTGATCGAGGAATTGCTTGTATGTCAGTACGCGACATCGGAGGGCTTTATTTTTTCATTACGCGAAAGCGAAAGTCAAACTGAAAAACGTGGATGGAGGAATGTTAACGGCAAAGATTATGTACTGCTGATAAGAATTTATGTTGAAAAGACGTTATTTTGAAAAAGCAATCGTGGCAGTCGCAACTAAAAATATTAACAGATCATGCATTGACTGGGATTCCCTGATCACATAATCAATAAATGTTTTCGATTAAACAGAAATCACCGTATTAACATTAGAAGGATTTTAAAAATTTCAAGTAATCTAATACCTATTAAAATCAATTTGAAGTATACACTGAAACTCATTGCATACTCTTCAACTGTCAACACATAGTTGAAATTGTTGATTTGCGTTGTTTTTAAGCCAGTTAAAATTATATGTAGTAATTATATGTTGTCGGACACACAAGGCCAGCGTATGCAATATTCTATGTAGTAATAAAATATAATGTACAATCCGTTGAATTCCTCCTCTCTGTCTCTCTCTCTCTACCCCTCTCTTCTTTCTCTCTCCTTTCTTCCTCTTCTTTCTCTCTCTTTTTAAGCTGCAATAAGGATAAATGTAGGCCAAATGTTCATTATAATAGCGTAATTAAAGACAATAGGAATTGGTGTCTCTAATACCATGTAATAGTTTACTGCCATGAAGTTCAATGTGATCAGGAATATCTAATAATAAGACGTTTAATCTGATGTAATTGAAGTTAAGAATGCAGTACTGTTCAATTTTAGCCGCACTCACATTTTGTTTCATAAAAATCCCAGTCATAAGTTACAGTGATCTGGTATGACACGAGTAACCTATTCACAGTCCTTTTTCATATCTACCTAACAAAAAATAATTCCCATTTTTAAAGACAATCTCTCTACTCGCATTTCCAGCTTCTGTGCGGAGCGGCTATTTTTTTTGGTTTGATTTACACATGGGAAATTATATGTAGTCTTTCTCATTATATGTGTTTAGTCGTTCTCGTGCAGTGGTGACCTGGTGAACGGCTGGAAAAGAATACTGCGGCGACAGAGGAGGGTTGACACTGTCGCTCAAATTATCGTGGTCGATCTCGTCTGCTTCGTTTGATTGTTTGGAGTTCTTATATAGCGCTCATTCCATGCTATGATAGCATGCTCACGGCGCTCCGATGTTAGATGTTCGAGAGGCCTCACTGCTGCCAGTTAGGCGCACGTGAACTCCATCTCCACATCTCCGGGTTTGAATTCAGAGTTGCTTTCTCTTAGATGAGTTGCCGTCCAAGGTTAACGGGTCCCATCCACCCGGGGTGCTGGTGGTGTTTTTCTTGCTTGACTGGGCTTTGGCGGGGATTGAACTCCTGACCATTAGGTTGAGATTTGCTCAGTTTTGACCACTCAACCACTTTGTGCAAACGGGTGGGTGGGTGAGCTCAGATCTACTTTTCTGTTTTATGCCTAGGTAAACAATTAAGTGTAACCGGGTTTTTGTAAGCAATCGATGCTTTAAAAAGTTGATAATTCCAATTTTGTCAATAATTAAGATTACAACTTAAATCCTGAAAAGTAGTCCAAAATAATTTTCAACAGCTTAAAAATAAAACAAAAAAAATAAAGAAAATAAGTTAACATTTCTTAAAATGCATTTGCAAAAACAATCTGTGCAGAAAACTTTTTCAAAAGTAATTTTTTTAAAAATTAAACTTTTCTAATTTCGTCTCCATTCATTTCGAATACTTTAGCTTCATAGAAAGCTCATCTGCACTTCTGCAGAGTCTTTCTTTGCGTAATGAATTTTAAGAAATGTTAAATCATTATCTACTTCTATTTAGTGCGTTTTAACTCGACTTTCATAGAGGGTTTAAAAAAATAAATAATTGTATTCAATATAAAACAAGCGCTCTTCCTTCTTCATAATATATCCTTAATGATTACCACATATAGTCTTGTATGCGCTGACCATATGTGTCCGACATGAATACTATATATAATCTTGTATGCACTGTCCCTAAGTGTCTGGCACGATAAATACATAGAAACTTATATACGCTGGGCCCTATGTTTCTGACATGAACACTACACATAATCTTGCATTTGCTGGTGCTGTGTGTCCGACATGTCAATACATAGACTATTTGTATACGCTGGCCCTATATCTCCTCCAGGCTTGTAACGAGCACTACGCCTGACTCCACACGCCAGTTTTGTTCGGTTACATCGGTTGATTCGTCTCAGCACTGGCCCGAACTGTCAGCGAGTCTTGCCTTTAGTTAACCGACAGATGGCACGAAAATTGGTGCCGGGGGTTATCATTGGAAGAACTTGTCAGCTGGGGGGACAAATTGGTACCTGGACTAGCAGGGCCGTCTGAGTAGGGTAGTAGCCCAGCAGGGGCGTCTGAGTAGGGTAGTACCCCAGCAGGGGCGTCTGAGTAGGGTAGTAGCCCAGCAGGGGCGTCTGGGTAGGGTAGTAGGCCAGCAGGGGCGGCTGAAAAGGATATTTTCCGAGTGGGCGCTTCTAGGTAAGTTAGCGGGCCAGCATGGGCATCTGGGTAAATTACTGGGGCCAGTAAGGGCATTTGGTAGTGGTCCAGCAGGAGCGTGTATGTAGGGTCAGTAATTAGTGCTGTTATAGACTCGTGATGACGCCACCCATTACCCTTTGTCAATAGAGAAGTGTACATTTTAAAAGCGTATATTTAAACACCATATCTCTCAAACAAAAATATTTACATATCATCTTCCCCAAGCATACACATATTTGAATATCAATGTTTCCTAAACATATAATTATGTAAATATCATATATCTCAAACAAAAAAATGCATTTTTAAAAAACCAAAAGTTGACCAGACGTACGGAGTGATAAGCATCATCGTAGCGTATTGATATGTACAAAAAAGATATTGTGATGGTAAGGCCACTTAACGACAGTGAAAAGGTATCTGAGGGAAAAAAAACACCAATATATCACGGACAATAAAACTGAATTAAAAGCTATTGTTTTGAGTTTTAGACATTCTGTATTACGGTGCTTGAGAAATTAGAATTATAGACATTCTGTATAACGGTGCTTGAGAAATTAGAATCATAGACATTCTGTATAACGGTGCTTGAGAAATTAGAATTATAGACATTCTGTATAACGGTGCTTGAGAAATTAGAATCATAGACATTCTGTATAACGGTGCTTGAGAAATTAGAATTATAGACATTCTGTATAACGGTGCTTGAGAAATTAGAATTATAGACATTCTGTATAATGGTGCTTGAGAAATTAGAATTATAGACATTCTGTATAACGGTGCTTGAGAAATTAGAATTATAGACATTCTGTATAACGGTGCTTGAGAAATTATTCCAAGAATTGTAGCCGACCTAAAAAATGGATACCCAAAAAATGAATACCCAAAAATGGATACCCAAAAATTGGATACCCAAAAATTGGATACCCAAATAATGGATACCAAAAAATGATTACCCAAAAAATGGATACCAAAAAAAACCGATTGTTTCAACATGGTTGACTTTCATGTGTGTCAAGCTATAAAATGTATGCGAGTATGTGTGAATGTTTGTATGTGTGTGTTTGTGTGTATAAGGGGGGATGTTTTATATGAATTTTTATTTGCGTGTGTGTGTTGGATTGTTTGTGTTAGTGTGTGTTATTGTGTTTGTTTGGGCACGGATTCGTACACTACATAACAGTTCACGCTTTGAACAGATCACTAGCTTTGAAATGATTGGACCGTGGTGTCTTGCTGAAGCTGCAGCCGACCGTCTGTTAGTTTCAAGATGCCATTTAAGGTATTTTGGGTATTTCCTATGAAATATGATACTCTCTATTCAAATGTAGGTATTTCCAAATGCAACATGATACTCTCTATTCTAATGTAGGCATTTCTCGCGCAATATGATACTCTCTATTCTTTAGTAGCATGCGACAATAAACTAATGTCTCAAAATGCCTTCACCGACCAGTTTTCATACAACAAAATCAGCCAACACTAGCTCGCTCACTTCCTCCTAAAGCACCAAATCCTTTTTTTGGACTGGGGCCAAGGGGGGGGGGGGGGACAAAAATACCCTCTGACATCGCTGTGACCGTCTTGTCCTTGTCTCTCTGTCAAGATTAAGTCAACATTATTTCACCAAATCAATAATGAGCTTCACCACTTCATTAAGGTTCAAACCCGTGTCAAAACCAGTTATTGACTGAGCCTCCCCCGCGATGGGACAATATCTCATTCAACGACGTTACTTGTCTCAGATCTTCAGGAACGGTCCCTTTATGCCAGGGGCGCCGAAGGCAATTACGCGCTCCCTTCAGCGCCCCATTCTCTCCCCACGCTCTGTTTAAGCCCTTAGCATCTCATCTGGCCACAAAATCAGAATGTGAGGGTACACAAAAAAAATGTAGTAAGTGAAGAGATTTAAAGATATGAGTCTGAACGAGAAACACAGAGGGTGTGGGTCAGTGGTATGGGACAAAGAGAGGGTGACGAGAAAGAGGAGAGAGAGAGGCAGAGAGAGAAAGAGGGAGGAGATAGAGGTGGAGAGAGATAGAGGGAGGAGATAGAGGTGGGGAGAAAAAGAGTGAGGAGATAGAGGTGGGGAGAGAAAGAGTAAGGAAATAGAGGTGGGGAGAGAGAAAGAGGAGACACAGAAACTTGCATCCCAATAACTAAAGAGAAAGAGACAAAAGGAGAGAAAAAGATAAATAAACAAGTGTAGATTAAGAGCAAGTTAGAGAGAGATAAAGAGACGGATGTACGGACGGACATAGACAGAATGAGACAGACAGAGAATGAGACAGACAGAGAATGAGACAGACAGAGAATGAGACGGACAGAGAATGAGACAGACAGAGAATGAGACAGACAGAGAATGAGACAGACAGAGAATGAGACAGACAGAGAATGAGACAGAGAATGAGACAGACAGAGAGTGAGACAGACAGAGAATGAGACAGACAGAGAATGAGACAGACAGAGAGTGAGACAGACAGAGAATGAGACAGACAGAGAATGAGACAGACGGAGAATGAGACAGACAGAGAATGAGACATACGGAGAATGAGACAGACGGAGAATGAGACAGACAGAGAGTGAGACAGACAGAGAATGAGACAGACAGAGAGTGAGACAGACAGAGAATGAGACAGACAGAGAATGAGACAGACAGAGAATGGGACAGACAGAGAATGAACCAGACAGAGAATGAGACAGACGGAGAATGAGACAGACAGAGAATGAGACAGAGAATGAGACAGACAGAGAGTGAGACAGACAGAGAATGAGACAGACGGAGAATGAGACAGACAGAGAATGAGACAGAGAATGAGACAGACAGAGAATGGGACAGACAGAGAATGAGACAGACAGAGAATGAGACAGACGGAGAATGAGACAGACAGAGAATGAGACAGAGAATGAGACAGACAGAGAATGAGACAGACAGAGAATGAGACAGACAGAGAATGAGACAGACAGAGAATGAGACAGACAGAGAATGAGACAGACAGAGAATGAGACAGACGGAGAATGAGACAGACAGAGAATGAGACAGACGGAGAATGAGACAGACAGAGAATGAGACAGAGAATGAGACAGACAGAGAATGAGACAGACAGAGAGTGAGACAGAGAATGTTTGACACAGCTACATGTATTAGCTTCCTGTAGTTTTTATTCCTAGCTTTTTCATTTAACTGACTCGCAGAAACTTTGTATTAAAAGTAGCCTGAACACAAACACTTTCGATGTAATAATAATTGATTAAAAGTGCACTATTTGTATGCGCCCTTTAAATTCTAGATTAGAAAGAAAAATCATGCTGTCATCATACAATTTATAATTAACATCTGTCCTTACTTTAAAAGCCATGCATTTACAATGAAATATAATTTGTTAAAAAGATTGCACATATTTGATGCTTGACTGACTATTATTAAGAGTGTAGACCTTTATAGGTGTGTAAATGTATTTTAATGCAGTATCTTTAAAGTCTTTAAACTTGTGACTTTGCACACACAAAAATTTAATAAAAACACAGATATGTGCGAACAACAGGAAGAAAGACTGCAGCGGCCAGTACGATATTTATAACCGAATACTCTAACAAGATCAGCCTGAAATATACGGATCATAAAATATATCGAGCCTAGCGACAGTTGATAGATTCAGGTCATTGTAGTCGGTTAAAGGCATCAGTTACTATGCTTTTTTAACCCTGTTAAAAAAAGAATATTTAGTCGTTTTAATTAGAAATATATAATCGTTATATTGTTGTACACATTGTGCTCAGGGGGGGGGGGGCACTTGACTTTCCCCCGGGGCGGGTGGGGGTGAGGGGGTTGTGGCAGTGCCCTCCCGGAGAAATGGCTGAAAGAAACATTGATTTCAAACTTATTTTTCGTTATAGTTATGTTAATCCGATCATCATAATTTAAGGTGGAAAATCAACATTCTTTCAAACATATTTATTTGAATTTTTTTTTTGTACTCTTAAACTTTACATAGCTGCAATATCTTTTCCTGCCTTGTTTTACATTGTACTTCCGCTCCCTTTCTTTCTGCTCATCTGCTCTTCTCTCTTTGTGTTGGAGTTGTGTCCCCTTTTTTGTTCTTCTTTTTTTTTTTCTTTGACTTATTTAATAGGTAGAATGCATCATTATTATTATTATTGGTATTTTTCTATAGCGTGGTACCCCAGACTAGGGCTGGTCTCACCACGTTGTACATACAATTTAAAATGAACTTAAAAATTGAAAAAACCAACATGATATTATATTACGTAAAATTTAATTTAGATACATGCATTTTTAAAATCCTTTATGTTAACTTCGTTTTTCTTCACGTGTTTCTGTCTGGCTGGGTTTGTGGCAATATCTTCGGACATCTAATTGACCCACTGAAACTTACCACATAGACTCGTTGTCAATGACAACACACTCTATCAAATTTTTCAGCCCCCCCCCCCCCTTTTTTTAACAACACAACAAAAATAAATTGTTCCTATTTTTCATTGGAAATATGAAGGAAATATGACGCCCCTAATATCATGGAATTAATTTCCCGATAACTTCAAAAAATGAGATTCTTAAAAATATCGCAAGTGCGTTTTGTAGCTAAGGGGTCAGGGGACACATGTCCCTGGGCGCCAGACTAGTTAGGGACGCTAAAATGTGCTTTGATATTATTTAATTGATGAAAATAATGTGTTTGATTGTTGAAAACAGAAAGCCAGGCTATTTAAAATGAATCTTGTCCCCGAGCGCCAAACGCTCTAGCTACGCCTCTGTTTGGGGCGTAACATGTTTCTTTTGTTTTTCTGAAATAGTTTGTTAAATAAATCATCTGTGTAAGAGCTGGTGGGTCATTAGAAAATTTACATTAAAAAATAAATTAAAAAATGTGTGTAAAGGTTTTATACGAAAAAACTTTGTCTTTAAGAGATTGTTTTTTTCATTTGTATCCAAAAAAAACCGGTGTTCAACACAAAATCTAGTATGTGTATTCACTAGTAATTGTTGCGCACCGAATATTGTGTTTTAATGTGCGTGGTGTGTTTAAGACTTAGTTCAGTTAATGAACTCTTTTTTTTTTCGTCCATTAAGTTGGTGACGTAGATTTATGGTAATTATGACGTAGTGTCTAGAGTCTAGACTGTCTTCGGCGCATGCGGACGTTTGGTTCAGCAGACGTTGAGAGGACCTTGTAGTCAATGGATGTGCACTATTTCTCCTTCTTATAATGAGTCTGCGTTGTTCACTTTTTTTGATTAAATGTACAGCCTGATAGATATGTTTTCTAAATTAAAGTTTACATTGCTATTGGAAAGGGACTTGTGTTCAATGGTGCCGCCTGTCAGTGGCGTAGTGAGGGGGGCAAGGGGGGCATCATGCCCCGGGCGCTACTCACAAAGGGGCGCCAAATGGTATATTTTACTATAATATTGTATGGTTTTCGAATAGAGGGGGGGGCGCTATAAAGGTATTGTGGGGCGCTAAAAAGGTATTGTGCCCTGGGCGCGAGTTAAGCTCGCTACGCCACTGCTGCCTGTTTGTGTGAAGTTCTTGGACTGGAGCCGTTTATGAAGCGCTTTAGTTAGGTGTGAACGGTGACACCTAGATTAGATAAACAGTAGACGTGGCAGTGTTAGAACGGTGGCACCCAGATTAGATAAACAGTAGACGTGGCAGTGTTAGAACGGCGACACCCAGATTAGATAAACAGTAGACGTGGCAGTGTTAGAACGGTGACACCCAGATTAGATAAACAGTAGACGTGGCAGTGTTAGAACAGTGACACCCAGATTAGATAAACAGTAGACGTGGCAGTGTTAGAACGGCGTCACCCAGATTAGATAAACAGTAGACGTGGCAGTGTTAGAACGGTGACACCCAGATTAGATAAACAGTAGACGTGGCAGGGTTAGAACGGTGACACCCAGATTAGATAAACAGTAAATGTGGCAGTGTTAGAACGGTGACACCCAGATTAGATAAACAGTAGACGTGGCAGTGTTTGAACGGTGACACCCAGATTAGATAAACTGTAGACGTGGCAGTGTTAGAACGGTGACACCCAGATTAGATAAACAGTAGACGTGGCAGTGTTAGAACGGTGACACCCAGATTAGATAAACAGTAGACGTGGCAGTGTTAGAACGGTGACACCCAGATTAGATAAACAGTAGACGTGGCAGTGTTAGAACGGTGACACCCAGATTAGATAAACAGTAGACGTGGCAGTGTTAGAACGGTGACACCCAGATTAGATAAACAGTAGACTTGGCAGTGTTAGAACGGCGACACCCAGATTAGATAAACAGTAGACGTGGCAGTGTTAGAACGGTGGCCACAGGGAAAGTGTTCTCCAAGTTTTTCTTACGTCTTTTGTCTGCAAACCATGACGCCCTCCAACGCCCTGTTTTCTCACGTCTTCATTTTTGTTGTGTATTTGAATGAACCACACGTCGTGTGAAGGCGCTCTTGTGAGACTAATCCCACAAACACTTGACCCTTAAACTAAAGATTGGCAACACCATTTGATCTGAAAACTCATTTTGTCCTTTTCCCCGCATACTTGGGTCTGGTATTTCATGCGTTAAGACGAGGCTATCTGGCGTATTTAGCACCTTTAAAACAAAACAACACAGGCGCATGCTCCTCTAGCGTTTGATGAACACATGATGCTGTTATTTTCATGTCTTTCATAATCCAATGTCTACAGCAACGAATGCTTATTTGGTACGCAGATAAAATTACGTCTTAATTTAAAATAGGAATCCATTTTTTTTTAAATTAATAAAAGTGCCATCTGTCCATCACCTGTGGCACTAAAAGCCATGTTGGCCTTCGCTGCCTCACCACTTCCTTCCACTCAGACCATCTATCCCTGTGGCGCTACAAGCCATGTTGGCCTTCGCTGCCTCACCACTTCCTTCCACTCAGACCATCTATCCCTGTGGCGCTACAAGCCATGCTGGCCTTCACTGCCTCACCACTTCCTTCCTCAGGTGCCATCTACGGATAAAGGCCTTTGACCCAGTTGTTGTTTTGTGAAGAGTTTTAGCATATCTAGCGTTTCTTAGGTCACTCTGCATTTTTTTTTAAGGACCGAAAGTTTGAAACATTCCAAAGCTGTCAGGATTTACTGACGTGTGCCCCCCCCCCCCCACCAACAAATATTAAGTCTTAAATTCAACATCGCCTCTAAAGAAGTTATGTTTTGTAATCTATGATGGATGATTTCTTGCGCTTGAGAAATACTTTATTTGCCTTACGTTTAAATTCGTATTTATTTATATTTTTAAGCACTGGTGAAGAATATTGATCCACTTGTTAAAAATTAATTTGTACACTGAAATTTAAAAAAACAACAATTTATTAGGGTCAATACAAAGGATCTAATGTTATGGTCGCAGGGCGCGCCCCCCCCCCCCCCCCCAAATTAACACGTATTATTTTAACGTAACATCAGCCACGACATTATTTTAAATTCTAAAATTCATACTTGTATAAAAAAAAAGTCGTGTTTATTTTATCGTCGCATCGGGTTGAAATAATTTTTAAAAGCGGCTCACCGAAGTCTGACCAATTGTTACAAATTTAAGTCTGCTATATTTGTTGACGTTAATGTCGTGGGGGGGGGGGAGGAGCTCGGGGCGGCCAATTGAAGAACTTCGTACACACACTCAAGGTAAATTATTTCAGATGTTAAAATTAAGAGTGAAGAAATAGGGGAGAACATTTCGTAATCATCCCAAGCCAAAGACGTCACAATCTCATCACGATCTCATCACAATCTCGTCACAATCTCGTCACAATCTCATCACGATCTCGTCACAATCTCATCACAATCTCGTCACAATCTCGTCACAATCTCATCACAATCTCATCGCAATCTCGTCACAATCTCGTCACAATTTACTAATTCATTGAAATCAGATCTTTTTATTTTTGCAAATATTTCCACTGCTGTAGAAACTGCCAATCTTAATTACTATATTTAACCCAGTCGTGCTTTTGAATGCTGTCAATATATAAATTGGATTTTTCACCATGACATTAATAACACGAACAAGTTTTGTCGCCGATGCTTACTTCTTTTTGTGTGTGTGTGTGTGTGTGAATAATCGGATATTTCTTCTAATCCAAGTTTTGCATATTTTTTTTTTTACAGTTGTTGTCAGCGTTAAAAAAATAAAAGTAAATATTTATTTCAAACAATTGTTTTCAGGACGACCATCAATGAAAGGTAGTTTATACCTGTCCGCAAAAATGACCGATTAAAAAAAAATGGAATAAATATCTTAATTTATTAAAATGTCTATTTTTTGCGATCATGATATCCTTAGAACATAGTTTCTTGTATTTTTATAAACATTAGGGTCGAATAGTATTTTGGTAATAATGTATCCATCCCTGTGAAGCTTCAGCCCATGTAGGGCTTTGGCCTGCCTCGCCACATCCTACCATCCATATATGTTGCGCTACAGTCCATGTAGGGCTTTGGCATGCCTCACCACATCTTTCCACTATGATCTAACCCAGGGGTCGGGAACCCATGGCTCGTGAGCCAGGAGTGGCTCTATTGATGGCTGCATCTGGCTCGCAGACAAATGTTCGATTATAAAAAAAATATGTTTCTTTAGACTCCTTTGATCTTTTAAACATAATGTATGGCTCTCACAGAAATACTTTTCAAAATATGTGGTGTACATGGCTTTCTCTGACAAAAATGTTCCCGACCCATGATCTAACCGGTGCTTTTCTTTTTGATGCTTGGATGGATTTATGGTCTCTAATATATTCTTACTATCTTTCACTCACATTGATCCACGTCTTAGATTAGACACTGTGTACTGAGAACTTTCTCCATATTTCACACCCGGTACCTCAGCATGGACCATTTTAACTAAGACACTTTAAGTTTGATATAAAAGAAATCTAACTTAAAGTAATTCTAAATATAAAGAAAAATAACCAATTGTTTTTACAGATATTGTTCCTTGGAAAAAAAATATTAATAAACATTTTTTCTTTCCGCCCAGAATGACGTCAATCTGACGGTCGGTGACACCATTCACGCAGGTATCGCGCGAGCCTGTTAAAGATAGATTTAGGTGACTCTTCCATTGGAGATTGTGACCTGGATTTTGAAGGCACCATTCACAACTGGGGACGAACGCAAGCTTTTCGAGTGTAAGGTTGAACTCAATAAATCGTCATCATGGCCATCATTTTTGACAGCGACAACTGATCTAAATTATTTTTCAAGATCTAGAAATTGACAATCCCAAAGCTCGGATATTCAATCTGTGGCAATCAAAGATTGTCCAAACATATGATTGATAGCTAAATTTGAATAAGGTTAGTGTGTGCGTGTTTGGGGGGAGGGGAAGGTGCAGAAGACATCATGTGATCTTTCCGATGGTTTCACTCCGGCTGTGGTTTTGCAATCATTTGTGACTTGGAAGTGATGAGGACCACAATGTCAGGCATAAGCCTAATCTACAATGTCAGGACGACGTCAGTCAGACATAAGCCTAATCTACACTGTCAGTACGACGTCAGTCAGACAAAAGCCTAATCTACACCGTCAAGGCGACGATGTCAGGCATAATCCTAATCTACACTGTCAGGACGACGTCAGTCAGACATAAGCCTAATCTACACTGTCAGGACGACGTCAGTCAGACATAAGCCTAATCTACACCGTCAGGGCGACGATGTCAGGCATAATCCTAATCTACACTAAGGTACACTTATTCCCTCATATTTCTCTTGGCATAAATACAATGTTTTGCTTTGATAGATTCAATAATTGACTTGTTATGATTACGGCATACCATGTCGACACAACGTCAACGTGAGTTAATTTCTAATCTGCCGAGAAATAGAATCACACGCATTATGTTCTTGTCTTAGTTTTTAAAACAAACTAATGAACGAATGTAAACATATAGAGACACCATATGTGTTCTTATTGGGCTATACGTGATATAATTTATCGACACTTTTTCGATTGTTTAACTCCCACAAAAGTACACAAAATGTATCCAGTCATATCTCATTGAAGATACTTTCTTATCACCCCTCCCTCCTCCCCCTCCCCTCCAACGTCACACCACTTTATGTCACCTTTAAGTTCACCCCAGGCATACCGAAAAAAGAAAAAAACACGGTACAAACTATCTTCTAATTGAAATTCAGCGGAAGGGAGAATAAAATTTCTTTATGTCTCAAAGACGCACACCAAACAACGCCGCGAACGTCTTCACTTCTTTCACACCCCCGTCACGTCGGGAAGTTTTTCAAACCATTCGTCGGATTTGTGGGGGTCCCTCAACCCCTTCGCCTCCTCCCTTATAATGAACAATTTAAAATGTTTACACAGTGAGACCAGGTATTGAATGGCCGCCGAGATTGCACTCCCCCCGCTCCCCCGGGTACGCCCTCTGTGAATGAGGCTATAAGGAACCAATTTTCGGGTGTGAAAATACCATTTAAAATTGCAATGAAATGGTTTTCTGATCAGAAAGAGATTATTTAAAACGAAGAAAAAACATCTTCTTAAAGACCCGTCTGCCTTACAACTATTTAAGACTATTAGCCCTAAACTTTGTATGTATAGTTGTTGATTTTTAAAACAACAATAACCTACACCAAAAAAAAAGCAACAATACAACTTTATCTGCCTAGTTGAAGACGGAACTGTAACGACCGTACGTTTAGCTATTGATGAGATGGCAATTTCAAGGACTTGGGCATTTGGGGGGGGGGGGGGGTGGGGGCGGCGGCAATATTTCTCTTGTGAGGAGTCGTTTAAATGAATTATATCTGCTAAGGCAGCGATTCTCAACCTTCCTAACGCCGCGTCCCTTTAATACAGTTCCTCATGTTGTGGACATCAACTAAATTTTTTTCCGTTGCTACTTCATAACTGTAGAGCAAATGTGTTTTCAGATGGTCTTAGGCGACCGCTGGGAAAGGGTCGTGCGATCCCCAAAGGGGTCGCGACACACAGGTTGAGAACCGCTGTGCTAAGGTAATATTGATGTAGCTGTAATTCATTATGGACCATTATTATTTATTTTTTTTTAAATAAATAAAAAAGGACTAACATCTATTTCCTCAAAATAGTGGGCGTTAAGGGAGTTGAAATTGAAAATGGAAGTTAAATGATACACTCCAGATAAGTGGTATCCTCATTACCGTGATAACTGATAATTTTTTTTTTTAAATTAACGAACTTAGACATAGGCCTACATAATATAAAAATGGAAAAATGTGTTGTTTTTTTTTTAAATTAAAGTATATATATTTCACAGAGGTTCTTGAAGTATCTTTGTTTTCTATTACATACGCACCTTCAAGTTAGTTTAGAAAGAAAAAACAAATTCAATATAAGAAGACATCTACTTTAATTCCTTCATTTGTTATCTCAAACCTGCACCCACCCCACCCCCTACAATATTCGTTTAAAAATAAATAATATCCCTAAATCTTTATCTGACAGATCCCTTCCTCTGCAGGCTCTGTAAACATGTGCATTTATTTAAAAAAAATTAAGATCTCGTTGCAACAAGTCGTGCTGCAAACTCAAAATACTTGAATTAAAAAAAAATAACAACAAAATTACAAAATGTAACGATTCCTCACGGCCTCCGGTCTGCCAGTCCGTTACGAACACAACGGAAATGCCTAGCGACAAATTATAAACACGGTCACACACGATAGCGCCGCATAATGGCGCCCCAGGGAACTCTTGGACCCCGTGGGGAGCCTCGCACCCTTGCTGGAGAGATGATGACACGGGACCTTCAAGGTCTCTCACTTCTGGGCTCCCGAACTGTCCATCAATCACACCTTTTCTGACATCCGGGCAACGTGACCCATCTTCTGGTGTTACACAACGATCTTCTTACACACGGTCCACCAATCCCTACACACGCTCCACCAATCCCTACGCACGTTCCGCCCATCCCTACACACGGTCCACCAATCCCTACACACGGTCCACCAATCCCTACACACGGTCCACCAATCCCTACACACGGTCCACCAATCCCTACAAACGTCCTCCAATCTCTACACACGGTCCACTAATCCCTACACACGCTCAACCAATCCCTATGCACGTTCCGCCCATCCCTACACACGATCAACCAATCCCTACACACGGTCCACCAATCCCTACACACGATCCACCAATCCCTACGCACGTTCCGCCCATCCCTACACACGATCCACCAATCCCTACACACGGTCCACGTCTTCCACACGTCATTCTATGTACCTATGGCACCACTTATGTTTTTGGCGCTGTCGCTGCTGTTGTTGTTGATACTGTCCTATCACTGTTTTGGTTGTTACTGTCGTTGTCGCTGTTGTTACAAATGACACCCGAATAGCATTGAGTCTAATGGTACCCGGGTGCGAATGGCGGCGCTGCGTGTCCGGGTCCATTTTGACTAATGCTATTCGGATGACATTTGTAGTAGTTTACTTTAGCTAAAGTGAAGAATTAAGTTTACAAACGTATAGCACATTGAATTATCTTTCATTGGATAACCTCATTTGGTCTTACAAACCCTACAATAGTATTTTTAATCGTTTTTTTAATCCCAACCTCTCAAATCTGGTACCCGGGTACCAATGGTCGCAGCCTTTCCAAAAATCAAAGCTATAGTAACCCCAGCGTTGGAGCTGTGACGTCAAAGCTGATCTTGACGCCACCGGACAGTGGAGCTTCCTGCTCTCTGCCAAGGGCTTGTATAAAGCCGATGATGTAAAACACTGTCAAACGACCTGTTGATATGCCGAACACGTTATGTTATTTGTTTATACGTCTAGGTTTCGTACTCAACCTATCATATATAACCACACAATTACCCACCATCTCCACCCATCGTTCAATGCATAACCACACAATTACCCACCATCTCCACACATCGTTCAATACATAACCACACAATTACCCACCATCTCCACCCATCGTTCAATACATAACCACACAATTCCCACCATCTCCACCCATCGTTCAATGCATAACCACACAATTACCCACCATCTCCACACATCGTTCAATACATAACCACACAATTACCCACCATCTCCACCCATCGTTCAATACATAACCACACAACTCCCACCATCTCCACCCATCGTTCAATACATAACCACACAACTCCCACCATCTCCACTCATCGTTCAATACATAACCACACAACTCCCACCATCTCCACCCATCGTTCAATACATAACCACACAACTCCCACCATCTCCACCCATCGTTCAATACATAACCACACAACTCCCACCATCTCCACTCATCGTTCAATGCATAACCACACAATTCCCACCATCTCCACTCATCGTTCAATACATAACCACACAACTCCCACCATCTCCACTCATCGTTCAATGCATAACCACACAATTCCCATCATCTCCACTCATCGTTCAATGCATAACCACACAATTCCCATCATCTCCACTCATCGTTCAATGCATAACCACACAATTCCCACCATCTCCACTCATCGTTCAATGCATAACCACACAACTCCCACCATCTCCACTCATCGTTCAAACACCGAATATATAACACCGTATTTCGTCGAAAAATTGACTCCAAAATTCAGTTGCTCTCTTATACTTGAAATTAATATAAACATGTTTTAAAACAATATTTTAAAACAAAATTGCTTAAAAATTAAAGTGCGTCTATTCGTCTGTACAATACAGTACCGTAACATTTAATTTCTAAACACACACAAAATACACTCATTTAATTAATCAAGAAATTTTAATTTCCTATGCACGCATTTTATGAATCATGCCATTGAACCATACAAGCCCTTTTCCTAACATTTACACTCATTATATGAATCATGCCTTTGAACCATACAAGCCCTTTTCCTAACATTTACACTCATTATATGAATCATGCCTTTGAACCATACAAGCCCTTTTCCTAACATTTACACTCATTATATGAATCATGCCTTTGAACCATACAAGCCCTTTTCCTAACATTTACACTCATTATATGAATCATGCCTTTGAACCATACAAACCCTTTTCCTAACATTTACACTCATTATATGAATCATGCCTTTGAACCATACAAGCCCTTTTCCTAACATGTACACTCATTATATGAATCATGCCTTTGAACCATACAAGCCCTTTTCCTAACATTTACACGCATTATATGAATCATGCACTATAGTCATGTATTTCATGAAACGTAACGTATTTATTGGATGGCATGTGTCAAATGAAGTTTCTATTTGACACTTGGCATCTGACCACATATTTCTACCCGTGCGCTCTTACCAGACCCACTAAACTCGTCACACGCACATTCTGTTACACCGGAGACCAAAATTTCACAATTAAGTCTTAAATAAACCGGAAGCAGGCAGTTCACGGCTTTCAACAAACAAAAAAAAAGAAAAAGGTTAAAAAAAAAAAGGGCCACCAAAAGGAAAGTTAACCGGTTCCTCTTCACGCTAGCCACACAACCCCACCTCTCCCCATATTCTTGTCGCTCGCCACCTTCAACAAAAGAGCTCCCCACACCCCACCCACCCCCCCACACATGTTCTCAGCCGTCGCAAGTGGCCCATAAATAGATATTTTGTACCCGTTTCAAGGAGAGTTTTGTCGATTCCTCTCTGGCGGTACTTCATAGTTTGCCGAGATTTCTAACTCTATTTTAAACCACTATCTTTTGTTGTGCCAGCTCGCCCAAGAATATGTTCTACTTCTATTCTCTTTCTTCCTTCTCTTTCTAAAGTTCAATAACTATTCTGTATCTGAATGATGGAACGAGGCATTTCAAATGGAGGATTGGGGGGGGGGGGGGGGGGGGGAAGGTAGAAAAGGGGAAAATTTCAAAATGTAGTCATCTTTTGTGTGATAGCATTGGGAGATTCGTTGACGGTTGAGTGCTTTTCTATTCAAAGTTTTATTTACGTTATTTTTTGAAAAAAAAAAAATTAAATTAAATGTTTGAGTTTTGTTTCTGAATACAGAAGAATCGTTCTGTCGGGGTGGGGTGGGGGAGAGGGGCTTCCGTGCTGAGCCAACTGAAATAAATAGTAAAATTCATAGCGGCGCCTGACGAGTCTGTCAGTGTGTATGTTAGTGTGCATGTCACTGTGTATGTCAGTGTGCATGTCAGTGTGCATGTCAGTGTGTATGTCACAAAGTTTGTGTTTGCGTGTTGAAATAAAACGGGACACGTATTTGTGTAAAGTTTGTTTCGTAACTTTTTAAAATGGTTTTTCATGTCTAAATGGGATAATTTCAGGTTTTTAACAACTCGTTGGATTTAGCATGGGATGTACGGTAGATTTAAAATTTCCAAAACAAAAAAGAAAAAAAAATACGTTTATGAAAAGATGTTTTGGGGAGAGGTAAGGGCTATGAAACGAAGTTTTGGGGAGAGGTAAGGGCTATGAAAAGACGTTTTGGGGAGAGGTAAGGGCTATGAAAAGAAGTTTTGGGGAGAGTTAAGGGCTATGAAAAGACGTTTTGGGGAGAGGTAAGGGCTATGAAAAGAAGTTTTGAGGAGAGGTAAGGGCTATGAAAAGACGTTTTGAGGAGAGGTATGGGCTATGAAAAGACGTTTTGGGGAGAGGTAAGGGCTATGAAAAGAAGTTTTGAGGAGAGGTAAGGGTTATGAAAAGAAGTTTTGGGGAGAGGTAAGGGTTATGAAAAGAAGTTTTGGGGAGAGGTAAGGGCTATGAAAAGAAAGTGTTGGGGAGAGGTAAGGGTTATGAAAAGAAAGTTACTTGATATGTTGGACCGATTCTAATACAACATTCAAAAGACCAAACCTTAGTTTTAATACCGAATTTTATAAAGTAAACGTCTTCTAATAATTTATACAAAACACATACGTTTATAATAATTATATCGTCCTTAGTCGGGTGGCCGAATTGTCTAAACCAGTGATTCCCAAAGTGGTCTATATCGACCCCCAGTGGTCTACGACAACTTGCAAGGGGTCTATGGCAGCGGAAAAAAAATTGGGGGTCCCTGAAATGAAAATGGGGGTCCATGAAATGAAAATTGGGGTCGACGATAGTGGATCTCATTTAAGCAGGTCAAGACTTCTATTTTGGCATTTTAAAATTTAAATAATAAATGTATAAAACTTAACATGTTTTTAAAAAGGTTATTCACACTGCACTTCACTACCGTAATACATTTAAATCTTTCACAGTGAGTAGCACTATACCGCCTGTCAAAAATACATTTAAAGTATTTGTAAAGTATTAATGAATTTGCAAAAAATCAATATCAGGTAAGCAGGGGGTCTACCCAAAACTGAAAAAACATGGCAAGGGGTCTACGAGACAAAAAAGTTTGGGAACCTCTGGTCTAAACGGACACAAACCAAATAACTGGTGGTCTGGAGCTCAAAGCCAACATCCGGGTGGATGGGACTCGTTAGCCTTGGACGGCAACTCTTCTAAAAGATCGCAAACTCTGAATTCAAACCAGGGGCTAGAATGATCAATACATTGATCGTGGGCTCTCAAAAAACATGTATAAGAAGAAGAAGTTATATGTGGGTATATCTACGATCTCTTTTCTTGTCAAAACGCAAGATATAATCACAGAGTCCCCCCCCCCCTTGTGACACAGTTTTATCAAGTTGCTTCATTCGTTCATTTTTCATAAGACTGTTCGGCGCGTCACTTTGTTGGTTGGGGAAAATCCTCATAATTTAGTCAACCGAAAAAAAGGGGGAGAGGTGGAAAATGTAATTATGTATGTTGTTGTCAAGTGCGGCCGATGCCCCCCCCCCCCCCCCAACCACCAACTCGGCTTTTGGAGTTTCCTTAAGGGCCGTGGAGTTGAGTGCACCATTTTTCGCTCTGGTAATCTTTAATACACGGACCAGAGCAGTTTATAAGAGATAAACCCAGCGCACCACCTAATTCTTTTATCCCGTGATTTCACGGGCAAGTCTGGTGTGACCCCCCTTTTTTCTTTTTTTGCCTAAAGGTATTGGGCCCGATAGAAAGTGAGACTCCTGGACAATGGTGAAGACGTTGGCTGCAATAATTGGCTTTTACGGGCGAGTGACGGTACTGGAGGAAACTGAAGGTCACTGAAGCAGAACAGGAAACTGTGGCGAAGTGTTTAAAATATGAGAAGGAGAGCAAGACAGAGGTGCGCTTTTTGTTATTTATATATATATATTATTATTTATTTTTTTTTTGGGGGGGGGGGGGGAGAAGTGTGTGTGTGTGCAGGGCCGGCCTTAGGCCACGGCAACCTATGCGGCCGCAATGGGCCCCGCACTTTCATAGGCCCCGTCCCGAATTTTTTTTCTAATACAAAATCTTAATTTTCACTTATTATCCGTATCCTCTACCCAGAATGGGCCCCGCGCAATCCGTTTCGCATAGGGCCCCGCAATTGTTAGGGTCGGCCCTGTGTGTGTGTGTGTGTGTGTGTGTGCAGGGTCATCATTTCATTTTTTTATTTCTCGGGGGTGAGTGGTGTGGGGGTGGGGACCAAAACTTGACCGGCTGGTTGAGTTGTTTATTACTGGAGGTGCCACAGTACATAGGTCAAATACCCCCACGCTGCCCTGACCAAACGACGTCCCTATATGTGTATGTGGGGGAGGGGAGGGGGGGCGATGGGGGGACTGAATATGAAAGAAGGGTTTATTTTTTTAACTTAGACTCAGTGTTGAGTGGTTCTAAAAAGGGATGTCTTGGTAAAAAAAAAAGTAAGACATCTTTTAAAGCTTAAGACATAATAGTAATAGAATTAAACAATATATATATATATATATATATATTATGTCTTTCATATGTTGGTGGTGGAATAGCGTCCCTAGAGCTGGGGTCGCCAACAATATAGTGAGTCATAGTGAAAAAATGTTTGGGATGTTTGCTTTCGCCTTTCCTGTTCCTATTGGCCATTGACTGGGTGATGAAAACTTCCACACAACAGAAGCGGAATGGTATTCAATGGACCTTGTGGGACCAGCTTGATGACCTCGATTTTGCTGACGATCTTGCCCTTCTCTCCCATACCCAACAACAGATGCAGGAGAAGACCAGAAATATTGCAGACACTTCTGCACGTATTGGTCTTAATATTCACAAGGGGAAGAGCAAGGTCCTCAAGGTCAATGCCGCTACCAATACAGCACCCATCAGGCTCAAAGAGGAAGCGCTCGAGGAGGTAGAGAGCTTTGTCTACCTTGGCAGCATCGTGGACGGGCAGGGTGGGACAGATGCTGACATCAAAATAGGGATAGGGGGGCACGGGCAGCCTTCCAACAACTAGAGAATGTCTGGGCCTCCAGACACCTAGGTACCAAACTGGGGATCGGGGCCTTCGGCACAGTGGTGGGACCGGTTCTGCTGTATGGTGCAGAAACATGGAGAATCACTGCTGGGAATGTGAAGAGAGTCCGGTCCTTCATCAATAACTGCTTAGGAAGGATTCTCGGGATTCATTGGCCCGACAGAATCAGCAACCAGAAACTGTGGCAGCGGACAAAGCAAGAACCTGTAGAACAAGAGATCCTCCAGAGAAGATGGAGATGGATTGGCCATACGCTCAGGAAACCTGCCTCCAGCATAACTAGACAAGCCTTGAATTGGAACCCTCAAGGAAAACGGAAAAGAGGCAGGCCTAAGAACACTTGGCGCCGTGAAGTGGAGGCGGATACCAAGAAACTTGGCCACACTTGGGGGAGGCTGGAGAGATTGGCTCAGGATCGTGATGCCTGGAGGGCTCTTGTAGGCGGCCTATGTCCTAATCACAGACGTCGATGAAGATCGGCTGCTGTTCCTCGAGGACGAAAAGGCGAAAGAAGAAGAAGTGAAAAAATAGTGAATCATGCTGACACCGTCTTCAAGTCTTACACATGGTGAAACTCCTCTGTTTGCCCTCGTGGTAACCTTCTCTTGTGGCACCGTGATTACCTGACAGTCTGATGCCACCAGCTACGTAATTTGGCACCCTATTCTGGTGTTGCTATCTGAATGTGGCACCCTGATCCGGCGTCATGCTCATGTATTTAACTGCTTTTTGCTTATCAAATCGATTGGTTCTTGAAGTCAAGTGTTTGTTTTTTTTTTCCTTCAGCAGTCGCCAGAAAAACTTTCAAATGGTTAGCGAAAGCGCGTTACAATTGAACGTAAAATAAGATGTCGAGAATACCTTGTCATCGTGTCCTCGGTAGTATAGTGGTAAGTATCCCCGCCTGTCACGCGGGAGACCGGGGTTCGATTCCCCGCCGGGGAGGCGCTGTCTTTTCATTATTATTTTTTTTTGTATATTTCATTGATGGGGGTCTTTTGTTCTGACAGCACACCCCAAGGTAGAAATCAGTTGTTGACCGAAGGGCGCTACAATTGACGTCATCATATCACATTAAAGTGATTAGCTAAACACTATGTTCCACATCCGTCAAAATCATATGCGAAGGTGATGACGAGTAAAATGTAGGTACGTGTGATTGAATATAAGTCGCGGGATTCAGATGGGGACTTAACCAAGGGTGCCTAATATCCGCGAGAATGGCTCAACTCATAGTACCGAGGTTCTCAAGCGTTTTCAAGTCCCGATCGCGTTCATATAGCAGAAAAGTGACCTTTGCCATTATATATTGAAAAAAAAAGGCTTGTTAATCGGTTCTTGGTAAGGTAAATATATGACAACTTAGTTTTAAAATATGTTATTGATGACGTATTTAATGCCATGTTATTGATGACATCATTGAATGCCATGTTATTGATGACATTGAATGCCATGTTATTGATGACACTGAATGCCATGCTATTGATGACGTATTTGATGCCATGCTATTTGCGAAGTACTTGATGCCATGTTATGGGCGATATATTTAATTATTATGATTAGTAGTAGTAGTTTTCTAAAGCGTGTTACACCGGCCTAGGGCTGGGCTCACCACGCTGTACACACATTTTAACAAACATAATCATTGTTGTGATATCACTGTTCTTGTAATGTTACAGTTGCCTCCCTTTGTGTCAGTGCGTGAGGTCCGTGTTTTGTGAGCTGAGAAGTCACGTGAGCTTGCTCGTATTAAATTCATTAAAAATATAGATATGCAGCTGAACAGATGTGTTAGACTTCACTGAGTATTAGACATAATGCCACTAATATAACAACCATGAACTAAAAAAGTAACATACATTAAATAAATAAAACAAAACAAATGTGTATTCGCCCAACCGTTCCATAACTTTTTACCTGTCAAGCCATGTACGGCACCCAGCAGTATCGTTTATAGGTCATAGGGGGGGAATCAGTCAGTATAGGAGAGTTAAAAGAGATGTGTTTTCAGTGCAGTTTTGAAGGCTGTGATGTTTGTTATATTGCGGATGTGTAGTGGAAGAGAATTCCATTGTTTGGGGGCACAGAAAGAGAAAGATCGTTCACCGTATGTTTGTGTGCGTGTCTTGTGGAGAATAAGAATACGCGCGTCTGCGGAGGAGCGAAGCTGTGGAAGGGGTCAATAGACAGAAAGAAGTTCGTTTAGATGGGAAGGGCAGGAATTCGAGAAAAAGTTGTGGCAGAGAACAGAGAGATTATAGTCAACCCGTGCTTGTACAGGGAGCCAATGAAGTGACTGCAGTAGTGGTGATACGAGATAACGGTTTTTTTTTTTTTGGCCTTTAGAACTAGCCTAGCAGCTGAGTTTTGATGCCACGATTTAAATTGTAAATCAAACTTGAAGGCACAAAATAAAGACACAAAACTTTTTAAAAAATCCCAATTTCTCTAAGTCTGTTGCTGTAGCCGGCGGCCCCCACATAAATCCCAATTTGAGGACACCTCCCGTGAGCTAACATCTGTGCTCTAGTAACGTAATAATCCACGACTTTATGTGTCAAACCACCTTTATGTGTCAAACCACCTTTATGTGTCAAACCACCTTTATGTGTCAAACCACCTTTATGTGTCAAACCACCTTTATGTGTCAAACCACCTTTATGTGCCAAACCACCTTTATGTGTCAAACCACCTTATGTGTCAAACCACCTTTATGTGTCAAACCACCTTTATGTGTCAAACCACCTTTATGTGTCAAACCACCTTTATGAGACAGTATTTAATTTTTTAAGACATAAAAAGTTAATTTTTTTTATTTCTTTCCAATTGCCCCCCCCCCCCTCCGGTTCGATGCACGTGGTGCGTAAATAAATAACACAAAGAACCAGGGCCGTATAAAGGACCCCTCCCCCCGGGGGCAATCCCAGAAAATGGCGCCCCTCTCTTTAAATAAATAAATAATATTCGATACATAAACACACAAGTATAAAAACATACAAATATACAACATATTGACGATTTAGCGCACCTACCATATTGGCACCCAGGGCGACTGCCCCTGAGGGTTGGGACTCGTTAACGCTGGATCGTATCCCATTTAAGAGAGGGCAAACACTAAATTCCCAAGTTTTGATAAAACCATTTCCCATGATTATAGAAATATCATATTAGTGAGTAAACAAAGTTTAAAAAAAAATAATACTAATGCAAAAATGGCTTGAATTAATGCTTCCGAAATACAAATTGCAGTAAATGACTGAAAGCTATTTATTAGAATATTTTTTTACAAGTTTTATCACATAAAAGAAATTGTAATATATGTCTTTGAAGACAAAAAAAATAATAATTCAAAATAACACAAAACACTGGATTTAGGCTACTCTTAGCAAGTGTTCATTTATTCAGCTTTAACCTTACATTGTTTCACTCACTTCCTATTTTGCTGACCTGATTGCATTCTCTCCCCTTATTACCCTATTAACAAGTGTTCCGGTAAAAATATCCTCTACAACTGATCCATCTCTAATTGATATCTTTTGTGAACTGACCCACCTTTTTAAATAAACTTCGCTTTTGTATTGAGCAAAATCAATTAATATTTTAAAAATTGTTGATTGTTAACACTCTCGGGTTTTAGTGTTAGTAGTAGTTTTATTCCAATTCAAATTTGGAATGTACAAAATCTTGTTATTTCATTACATTATTTTTTTATTGCTCTGAATAAAAATAAAATAAAAAAATTATTATTTATTTGGCCTAATCATTAACTTCGGATTATAATATGGGAACATTTGTTTGGTTCCATTCTTGGATCGCACTAGATATTGAGACTGATTCAAAACATCTTTCTGATTGTTTGGTTGGAAGCACATTCCCGAAGGGCCTGTTAGCTCAACCAAATATTGTAAAGCTAAACTTTTGCTGCCCTCTTGGACCGTATTTTTGGATGCATTATTTTGTTTTACTATTTATTACAGTGCGTTCAAAAAGAAATTTGACGAAAATTTTAACGTGAGAACTGAAAAAAAGATTCGACCAAATTTCCGTTCGATCAAATTTCCGTCGATCAATTTTCCGTCGACGAAATTTCTTTCGATCAAATTTCCGTTAACCCTCTTGGACACTACTTCTAAGCTAAGTGCTACAATATATTTTTTGATACATTTTAAAATTTTATTCGTTTTTCTGTTTGTTCGCCGATGAAGGCTTCCTGCCGACACGTTCGTTGTTTTGTTGCGTTCCTTTTATCAGGTTTAACCTTACTGTGTTTTACTAATTTCCAAATATTGTAACATCTTTTTAAAAAAATAGATGTTATTTTTGTTTACTTTTTTAAATATATGTTCTCTCTTTTTTTTTCCTTGTCACAGTATTCCTACAAGTAAATGGAGTGCCACATTTAAGCACATATCAATTTCTAATGTGGGTTCTCAGCTCGTCATGGACAAGAATAGGCATTTGTAATTTTTAAATCATTTATAACTTGTAATAGATTTTAATTCAAGCAACTTATTTAAATAGACGCACGTTAATTAACTTTTGTTTTGTTTTGTTTCACCATTCTTCTTCTTTTCTATCTTGATCGCCCACGATCATTGTATTGATGATTCTGGCCACTGTTTATCGAGATGGGGTTCGCGATGTTTCTGTGCCTGGTATTGAAGAGGATTGAGAACCGCTGGTCTAATAGCTTTAATAAGGTTCCCAGGGAACGCCCCTTTTCTCCTCTACTAAGTTTAATGTAAACTGTTAATGGTTTATAAACTTTAAAATAAAATCTTGTTTTTCCCCCCCCCCCCCCCACATATGATTGATATCTTTGACAATAGTGTAACACGTGTAAGATGAAGATTTAAATTTTATTTAGTTGATAAAATAATCCAAAAAAGATTTTCACCTTCTATAATCCAGAATAAGCAATGTTTAATATTGTAGAGTTGGGGGAAGGGACAGAATAAAGAGGAGGGGCGGGGGTCCCCACTGAAGCAATTAAATACTTACAACAATATTCTTTCTTCCAAAGATTCATATGTAATTAGCTAAATAAATTGGCTTTACCACAGGAACTTCATTTTAACGAAATGAGATTTTTGTGCTCACAATGCATTTCATTCATCAAGATTTCAACTAGATATGGTCTTCTAGATGTGAATACTGAAATAATTATATAGGATTTTGTCCATTTTACAAAATGATCCTTTAGGAAAACAAAAATCTTAGTGTTAGAGGAGGTTCATAAAAAGTTTAAACTATAAAATTAGAATTATCAATTTTACTAGGCCAGTGTCTAGAGGAGGCTCACATAAGTTGAACTCTAGAATTATCAGTTTTACTAGACCAGCGTCCAAATGTATCTAAGTGTTATAAAGCAAAATTTAAAGTCTCTATGGGGGCTGAATTAAAAAAAACTTGAATGGTTGCTCTGAGAGCTGGAAAAGTTAAGGTCCCATTTGTTTACTGGTGATATGAAGTGAGTTATCTTCGTAATAATAAGGGTCAAACTAACATAAAACTAATTAACTTGTTAAAATATAATTTAATATCTCACACGAAATAGCTCTGATCTTATTTGTTATATAAATAATTTGTTTAAGCTTTGAATAGGCTGTCATCAACTATATTTTGTATATTTGATGAATTTTGATTATTTTCTTTATATCTATTAAAGTACAAGAATATTTGAGTATATTTTTCCATTACATGTATAATTTTGACACGAAATTTCGAAACAATAAGAAGAAAAACAAAACTGCTCTAAAATGTTCACAATTTATTAAAATAAAATATTTTAGCATCTCACACAAACCAGAATAAAAAATGAGAATTTTTTTTTTTTAAAGTTGTGATTTTTAAAAATAAATTTTTTTTTTATGGAACATATCATAATTTTGCTAAATATGCTGCAAAAAATTGTGACAAATTGCTGCTTGTCTATAATTTGTAAAACAGGGTATTAAATGTTTTGGTTATTGAAGAGAACGTCTGAGTAAAATATAGATGTGCACATTTTAATAACCATATTAAAAATATTTCTGAAATTATTATTTAGACATTAACTAGAATTAAATTTGTCTTCTATTAAATCCTAAAACCTTTTTGAGTTTACACTAGCTATAACCTTATTGTTCAGTAAATTCTTGCTGAATTAGAAATGACCCAACACTGAACATTCCACTCTAATCTGATCGATCTGCTCTCAATATACGTCAATATGTAATATCTTTTTTTATGACAACATAACCAGGCTGACAAACTAAACTGCCTTCATTATCCTTATTCACACCACTGAATAAATATTATTTCTGCAAACTAGTATACATTTTTGTTATTAACATATAGAAATTAGAACTGGCACTTGACTTTGATATAGGATGCTTATGAGGAATAGGTAACATATAACTTCTTCACAGTGCAATCACTACTCTTACCGCAAAAGAGAAACTGTGGGGAAATAAATTCATCTACAGTATAAATAAGGTTGACACCAACAGGCTACCCCTACCAGAAATGAAAAATATCATTTATACTGGAGTGTATGCCTAAAAAGATATAAAAGTAAACCATTTCTATACATTGAACAAAGATTGCCTAAATAGATATAAAAGTAAACCATTTCTATACATTGAACAAAGATTGCCTAAATAGATATAAAAGTAAACCATTTCTATACATTGAACAAAGATTATAACTTGTTATTTTAAATATTTGGCCATATTCTTTGTGGGATTTTGCTACCCAGTAAAATAAATGCACACTGCCACAATGGCATTCTGAGCCCTGGGAACCTGTAACTATTCATAGGTCTCAACTCGCTCCACCTAGTCACGTCTTTTCGGGTTAACGGTCTAAAAGAAATTACCCCTGAATTAAATAGATTTACTGAAGATGACAGAGGTTATTTCCCATTAATATAATTTTGTTTAAAAATCATGAAAGATAACTCCTGACACAATGGCCAGGTGTTTATCATGGTTGCCGTTTTTAAAGTTGCGTTTCAAATATGGGAGGTAACTGCTCTCGCCTTGATGGCTTGAAGAATTATTGAGTAGCCTCTCTTTACTCTTTAGACATCTTTTGAACCGAATTTTTAAAAAACTTTTCAGGGTATGGAATTATTTTACATTTATATTACTAATAAAGCAACACATAATCACCTGAAACAATATTTTATCCATATATGATAACACTTTTTTGGTAAAAACAACTAACTTAGAGCACATCTCTTTGGCTGGAAATGCACTGGAAGAATTTGATGCCTTAACATTCTAATTGGACAACACCAAAATATATTCAAACAATGAAACCCGCAATCAAGGCTTCAAGCATGGGCTTTGACTTTGGTAAATCCTTTTAACTTACGTGCACCAACATGCAGATCCATAGCCTTAAAATGTTCGCGAGGGTTTATTTTGACATATCGACACTTAGACATATCCCTCGGTGGGGTCTCGGAAAACAAGACTTGTATAACACTTTTATGTGTTCTGGGGAACAATCGGCGCCCATTACTGTTTTTCTTTTGTGGATATCCGGAAGTCAAGTCATGCTTCCGATCTCCGAAACAACTTTGAGGACTGGGCAGATCGTCATTTTCAAACGGTGTGTATGACCTTTGTAGGACCTTGAATGCAGTGCTGAGCTAAAAAGATTCCTGCGCAAAACCTAAAATTCGGATTTTATTAAAGAGGATGAATTTTTTTTAATAAATTAAAATTGAACAAAAACAATATTTGGCCCCAAACCTGCTGTAATTGGTGGGTAAGTGGAAAGGGGGGGGGGGCTTGCAATAGTTGCCCTCAACCAACATTCTATATAATTTGAAAATGATGTAAACCAAATTTCCAAGCGGTGCTTTTGCCACCTTCATCTCCACTGGTTCCGGATTCCATTTCAGATCTCGGTTTCGACCCTTATATGTATGGCTATCCTAATTATAGCTTAAACAACTAGCCTAATCTTGGTTTAAACACAAATTCTTACATTGGGAACTTTGTAGTCGATTTCACGATAAACATGGTTTTCCTTGAATATGCAGTTTAAGATACTGCGAAAAAAAAAAAGAAGGCTACCTAAAAACAAATGCTATAACAATAAAAAATATCTCTAGTTTGTTTTCATAAATGTTATTCGGAAATCGTATTTTGTCATTGTTAAATGATAACTTATCGATCTTTAACTTAATGAATTGTGGTACACAAAAATCTGATTTAAAAGAAATTTAATTCTTCTATTTATATAACTGGATACAAAAAATGGGTTTCAGAGTGGATGGGGGTGCCGTAAAAATGAATATTGTCCCATTTTCAGCTACAAAACTGGTGGATAAAGGAGACTAGGCTAAAAAGACCCTCCTTCATGGATGCAGTCCACTCACTTGAGAGTAAGACCCTTTTCCCCGGAAAACATGGAGAAGCTGCGGTTGATCCAAACACTCTAGCTACACCTCTGCCAGAGGCGGAGAAAGAGAGACAAATAGGGTGGCCCGTCCAGATTTCAATTTTTAATATTATGGAGGGGTGGCATTTTTGGATAACTGCAGAGTTTGTGGAGGCAGAAGTTTGTGGAGGCAGAAGTTTGTGGAGGCAGAAGTTTGTGGAGGCAGAAGTTTGTGGAGGCAGAAGTTTGTTGTTGATTACTTTAAAAATCAAGAGGTGCATTTTCGGGTATACCTAAATGCAGTGCTGCTATCGTTCGGGTGGGGGGGGGGAGAATATTTCTAACGTCCGGAAGAGGCATTATGGCGCCCAGTGCCATACATAAACCTAATTCACTCCATTTGTGGCGCGCCCCAGTGTCAGCATTTGACAAACACTTAGATTCTACCCCATACTGCTACACTGATCAACGGGATGGTAAGAGGAGTGCAGAGATTGAAGGTGTATAAGACTCTCTGACAAATTCAAAATGCAGGGGATACAATTTGGCGCATACTTGAATTCGGTGTTTCTTCCAGATAGTTTTGAGGGCGCATTTCAGACTCTCGGGTAGGAGGCGCCAAAATAAGCCATAATAATGCTTTAAAATATATATAAATGCACCCCAGCCTAACATGAACTAAATTCATTCCAATTGTTGCGTCCGTTTTGCTCCAGGTTATTCTCGTCCCTTAAAATTTAATCTTTCTAGAACCCACAATTTTTTTATTAATTCAAAATGCAAGAATGCACATGAGAACATTCCCAAATTTAGTGTTGCAACATTCTAAACTTAATTGTAGAGCAACGGAAGAGATGCTAGTTAAAAAATGTAGGTGTCATTTAAACTCAGAACCAACGTGTTGACCCCACAAACATTAAGGCAGCAAGGACCTCGGATATTTTAGAGCTTATTCAATTGGATGCAAAGCGGGGGAGGACAAAACCGAAAAGTGGCAGAGGCTTAGAAAAGTCAAGCGACGGCTCTGCTGGACCTGCTCATGTTGTTGGTAAGCTTCTATAATTATTAATACATTTTTGGCACACACTCTAACTCCTTCCAAAACAGTTTTCCATCACAAAAGACACTTTTAGCTTCATTTTACATGCTGATCGCAAATTTACAAAAAAATTAATTTTAATAATTACCTTTTCTAATTAATTTTTTAATGTGTGATTTATCTGAAGGAAAATCGTATACAAATAAAGTTCCCAAAATTAATTTGATTTTAATTATTACTTTAACGTTCTGCAGATAAAAAAAAATTGCTCTTTCGATATACTTTAACACGTTCTTTTAAACATTTGCATAGAAATTATTTTTAAATTGACAAATTGAGGAATAAGAATTCTTTATAAAATTAGAAGACACCCCAAAAAATTTATTTGGCATCATAATCGAAATGCTATGTCACATAATCGTTTTTTATGCTTTCTACTGGATTGTTAGCTAAACAAACAATTTTTAATTGCGTGCAAATAGATGGGACATATTGTCCATTACTATGAAATTAAAGAGAGATAATCAGTTGGGAAACTAATAGATATAGCCTCAGTATTAAAAAAAAAAATCTGTTATTTAGAAAACTTTGTTACAAAAGAAACAAATTTAAAGAAAACACAAACGCTTTCTATTTAATAATTGATGAAATGTGCACTATTTGCATGCGCCCGTTAAAAATTCTTAAATTTTGCACCCCCCTCAAAAAATCTTTTTTTTAAAAAAAGTTTTCGTTTTTTCTAATTCAACATACATAAAGTCGAGTGCATTTTAAATTATGCTAATAATAACTATATTGTTTTAAAGAAAGAGGCCATCAAAATTTATAATTAACGCCTTTTCCTATTTTAAAAGTCATGCTTTTATGATGATATAATTTGAAAACAGATTGCATAGTTTGATACTTAACGAGAACTATATTAAAATTATGGACCTTTACACTGATGTAAAGGTAGTTTTGTACTGTGTTATTTTAGTCTTTAAACTTGTGAAGTTGCAAAAAATAAATAAAAATACCGACATATGCGGACCACAGGAAGTAGGACTTTGGCTCATAATCGGGCGAAGCCAATTTTCGAAACAGAAAGATATTTGTAATCGAATAGTGTAAGCCTTTAACAAAATTGGCCTTAAACATACGGATCAACAAATATATTGACCGTAGTGAAGTTTCATAGATTGCACTAATGGTAATTGGTTAAAAACACAAGTTACTATTATTTTAAAAATTGTTTTAAAAATGACAATTTGGTAAGTTTTTTTACACACTTTGCTCCAGGGGTGCAATTGAATTTCACCAGGGGCACTGCCCCCCCTCCAAATAATAAAAAAGAAATACTGGAGGACAACAGAGGACTGTGAAAGAACATAATTAGGAGAGAGATTAAATGCAGATCATGACGTATGGTGTCAAGGTTCCATTAGTCTGGATCAATTTTGTTTTCCCACATTTACCTGATTTGGTGTGTATGTACAAGACATAATGGCAGTGATAACAAAATCCTATTGTGGTCGCTTCTATTGAAGTGTTTTGAGACGGGACACTGCTTATCTTGCGCAATTTTACTGAGGTGTTCAGTACATTTGCCAGAGAGGCAGCGCCCAGTCTCACTTAAATATGCCATCTGGCAGCAGATGCAAAAAATGGTGTAGAAAATATTGCGGCTAGTACAAAGAAAACTGACCCTTATCTGAAAACTGCACTTAAGGTATGGATTGTTTTGAGTCAGGATGACAAAAGGGCAAGAACTGCAATGGCTCCATCCACATGGCTGGGTCCCAAAAGTGGTAGGGGGCAGTGTGGATGCAACTTGGCTAAATGAGATCTCACAGATTTTTATCATGTGAAAATAATTATAGGTGGGGAAGAGAAAATGTCATGTATGTCAGGGTTGGCGAGGAGAATGAGACAGGTTTTAAGGAAAACATGTTTTGCTATGAGATTGTGAGGATTATACGAAAAAACATTTTTTTAGTCCTGTTGCCATTGTCACTTGGATGAGATCTGAAGGCATCAGCATAAACAATATTTTTTAACTCTTTGAAGAGTGTATGAAAGTACTGCCTCTGGGAAGGACCTACATCAGAGATAGTCAATCATTTCACATGTCTAGTCCCAAAAGTCATCCTCTGATATCCCAAAAGCCATCCTCCGACTGGCAAATAGCGTCTTTACAGGATTTAAGGTGGGGAAAAGGAGTAGAGGTAATATAGTTCCTAATATAATTTTTTTTGGAATTTAAAATAAATAAATATAATCACAAATAAGAATTTTAAAAAATGGCAAATTTTAAACATATTTTAAATAGCAAGAAAACTTTTTAAATAAAGAAAAGTTTGGTTTATTTTTAAAAAATATTCCAAGAATGATGCCAATTTTTACAGCATTTTATGCACAATTCTCTCAGGTTATAACAAGAAAACATTTAAATCACACATTAAAACACACACACTTTTTTACAATAATAAATAACTAAGGTTAAAGTTATAATATCAGAGCATAATGTAAACACACACACAGAAAACAAAAAGATTATGATACCCGCTGAGGTTATTTTGAACATATCACTTTCATAGAGATTCTAGGTAAAACAACATAAACATTGAGTTCACAATAAGCTTCAAATGATCTTGGAATAAAATTAGCAGGCAAAACAACCCACGTAATATCACAGAGTGTTTGCTTACGCGGCATAAAATTTTATCATAACACATTAAAAAAAAAAAAGTAAGGGAAGGCTGCATCCTCTCCATTAGCCATTTGTCTTTTCTTTTTTTTATAAATATATATCTCTTAGATATAGAAGAAAAGTGATTTTTAAAAAATCACACACACAACACTTGTGTCACCGGTTTATATGAGCAAAACCAAACAAAATAAACATTTTGGAAAATAACTTATGATTCTGCAGTTTAAGAAAATTTATGTCATTTCATTGGAGGAATAGAGTGCCTGCCCATTTCAGTGTATTGCCTTCAACTTCAAAGTTATTAAAAATCTTTTTATTAACATCTTAAAAAAAAAAAGAATATAGCTAAATTTAAAGAAATGAAAAAGATCCCTTAACAGAGCAATTTTTTTGTTATATTGAAGAATAGACAAAGTCATTTTGATATTCATGCACAATTATCACTTTATAAATATAATACCTAACAGTTTCAGAAAACCAAACTTACTCATATTTTGTATTTTAATCTTAATATTGTTTATATTTGTCTTAAACTTAATTCCTTTGAATTCACAACTAAAAAACACTTTTTACAAATTCTCTTAATCTCTTTTTTACACTTTTCCCAACTCTAGAAAATGTTTTTGGAAATCTCCTTTTTTTCATGACCAAAGAAAAGTGTATACTAATATTGTATAACTCTCTCCATTGGTGGAGTGGTAGTTGATGATTTCTCACTAGCTGTGCACATGCTCGATATCCCACTGTCTGTGATGCTGCATTCACTCATGTCTTTCCTTTGATGATTGTGGATTTGAACAGTTTTTAAGCTGGTGGTTGTGGTCCCTTCCGGAGGCTGTGAGGCACTGGATGAGCCACTGGCACTGCTGCCACTGAGGAGGTAGCGAAGTTGGCGCCTGTGTTCGTTGGTGTAGCGCTCACGATCAACACGATCACAGTACTCATGGATGCGTTCAACCTCTGCCCTGGCATGGTCAGCATGGTTTTCCAGCAGTACAAAGGCTGAAAGATTTTTAAAAAATGAATATCCTTGCAAACAAACATTTAAAATTGAAGACACATTTTAGATTATGTTCTTTAGTTCTTCTGATTTTGTTAATATATAAATTTATTTCATAAGACAGATGCTTATTTATTTAGTTGAAGGCCACATTCATAGGAACATTGCAGGCTTTTGTAAATGTTAAAGATTTTACAAAAAAAATTAAGCATTTTGCTGAATTTGATGACTTGGGGCTATACCCAAATTAGATTTCAGAGGTAATAAATGCATTATCATTTCATCATCATTTTTTTTAAATACGAAAAAAGATGATATCAATCGTTTCAATTAAACAAAAGACATTACTTCATCTTACCCTTGAAAGCTGAAAATGTATGACTAGCATTTTTGGTTGGTTGACACATTGTGAAAGCTGATAATCTCATCTAAAATAAAATGAAAGGAAATTTAAAAAGAAAAACAAGCTTTGTAGGCTAAAGGTGATTTTGGAGATGACATTTATATATGTTAAAATGATGAAATTAGCAAAGAATAATGCTGTATAAATGTTATAATTCATTTTTATAAATTAATTGTAAAATCTTACAAATCAAGCAATTATTTTATGCAGGTATATTCTCCAATTATTCATTAAGACAGTGTCTCCCAACATTTTCTATACTCTCCACCCCCTAGAAATTATTTTTGAAGTCTCACTCTCACACCCCTTATGGATTTTTTTTTACTAAGGATCACCCCCAATAATAGTAAAAATGAAATTATTATTTAAAATTGAAAATAATGGACTTCTTATTTAATAATTAAAATAATTTTTTTGAAATTACAAAAAAAAACAACCTGTGACTAATTGCATGAAATAAAATGATAATAATCTATTTTCTTCACACCCTCTCATAATGCAACATCAAAACCCCTGCACGCCTCCTTACAACCCCTGAACACCCCCTAAATTACCCCTTCACACCCCCTAAAATTCCACAACAAACCCCTTGAAATGCCACCTCACATCCCATTGAAATGCCACCTTCCACCCCCTGATAGGTGACCTCCCGCTCCCTGATAGGCCACCTCCCACCTCCTGATAGGCCACCTCCCACCCCTTGATAGGCCACCTCCCACCCACTGAAAGGCCACCTCCCACCTCCTGATAGGCCACCTCCCACCCCTTGATAGGCCACCTCCCACCCCATGATAGGCCACATTACACCCACTGATAGGCCACTTCCCACCCCCTGATAGGCCACATTACACCCCCTGATAGGCCACCACACATCCCCTTGAAATGCCACCTCCCACTCCCTGATAGGCCACCTCCCACCCCAAGATAGGCCAACTCCCACCCCGTGATAGGCCACCACACATCCCCTTGATAGGCCACCTCCCACCCCCTGATAGGCCACCTCCCACACCATGATAGGCCACATTACACCCCCTGATAGGCCACCACTCATCCCCTTGATAGGCCACTCCCACTCCCTGATAGGCCACATTCCACCCCTGATAGGCCACCTCCCACCCCTTGATAGGCCACCTCCCACCCCATGATAGGCCACATTACACCCACTGATAGGCCACTTCCCACCCCCTGATAGGCCACATTACACCCCGTGATAGGCCACATTATACCCCTCTGATAGGCCACATCACATCCCCTTGAAATGCCACCTCCCACCCCCTGATAGGCCACCTCACACCCCCTGAAATGCCATCTCATGGGCCCCGACCATTGGGGTGCTCGTTGAGGTGGCATTTCAGGGGGAAACTCTGCATTAAGAGATTCATCTTTACAAATAGGAAAACTAAAAAATACTCTTGTTATCTTTGCATGGATTCTCCCATTCACTGCATTATCCCGTAAATGAATATATTTTTTTCTGAACCACATTTACTAATGTGCATATTAGCTTCATATTTATGGATATGTGAATAAACCAATTAAACAGCAAAATCAACTAACTAATGTTACCAGTAAAAAAAAAGAGAGAGAGAGAGAAAAATTACCAGTCATACTTACTGGTTTCTTTGTAACTGTTAACAAAATTGCTACTGCAAATGACTGAAAAAAATATGTACATATAGAATAAAACCATTAAAAGTTTTATAACAATGTTAACAATCATTCCAAAGTTTTGGGAATAATGTCCAAGATTCAATGATCAATGTTTGTTTACAGCTGAGTGAGAGAAAAGGAAAAAAAAATAATAATCCTATCCATTTTGGAAAAGGAGTTACTTTTTTTTTTAATGAAAATTAACTTAGCCGTAAATAAACCAGTTTAAAAAGAAAATAAACATGAAAACTGTTTATTAAATATCTTGTTATTTATTGCAAGACTCACCAGTAAAAGGTTGCAAATAATAACCAGTGCTTGCCCTGTCTTGGCTTCTTTGTCATCATATGCAACACCAACAACAACACACAGAATGAGCAATACTAGCAAAGTTTCACTACAGCCTATTTCAAGCCTGTGAAAGAAATAGGATGCAAGGTTAAAGTTTTGGAATTAAAGTACTTAAAATTTACTTGAATGAACTTCTATCAATTATTACAAGAAAACAATGTCAAAGGCAGAAAACTTATCATTTTCTGAAAAAGTATCATACATATTGAAATGTTGAGATACATGTTTTAATAAATTTTCCCATTGAGATCAGCCGTTATTTATCTATACTTTATGTCTCTATGGGAATCATTCAATTTATGCTTTACAAGAGCAAGGAATATTAATATTATGGGAAAAAAACAATTTGCTTTGTAAATTATGGATTACTAAACTTAATTTTAAAAATCTTACTTTTAATCATAAGTAGAAAAATTATAATCTAGCATGGAATGTATTTGTAACTTGACTCACAAATATTTTCGTTTGTCTCTGTAACTCCATTCATCTTTCCATTTTATTACTAGGATGACACATAGTACCAGAACAAAATTGTGACCCTGGGAAGTAGAGAGTTTATAATTAGCCTTAAGTTAATCTTAATTCTGGATTGAATTTAATACTTAACAAAATATTCTCATGTAGAATTTCATCGTAAAAGCCCAAATATAGAAAATAGTAATTGAGAAAGGTGCAAATTTGTAGGTCAACACTGTTATGTCTTCTAAAATAGGCTATATAATATATATGCATTGAAAATTCTTTTGTGGGGGATATTAAATGTGATTGAAGGTCAAAATTTGTTACAATCATCAAATGTTTCATTAAACCATACATTTTTAGGCCTATACCGTGCACAGTGATGCAGATTGTGGGCTACATATTAAAAAAAAAAAATGTTAACTTTAATTTTTCAAAACCTTTTGATTTTTCAAAACCATTTATATTGCCTAAATTATATTAAATAATTTTTTTTAAAGACCATTAATTGGTCCATCTGATACAGACAAGGCTGGGTTGTAAATTTAATAACTTTAGAAACTAACTTATTTTATATCTTGCACACTTTTGTGTTCATGAGAAATTCTATGGTGCCACAACTACAATGTTTACACTTATGAGGAGGTGAACAAAATTCTATTTAACAGTGATGCGTAAACATTTTCACACATCTGGGAACAAAATAGAGGGCCAAACTGGAAGCTAAATCCATTTCAAATATACAAATATTTGAATTTATCAATAGGGCCTACAACTACTACAGTTTTGTTTTTTTCATGCAGAAACCACTAAAGGATTTTGTTCATAGTACAATTTTGCTTAGAATTGAATTAAATACAATACACATGGTAATAAAAGTGAGAGACTGAAATCAGGTTAGGTAAAAGGAAATGAGCGAAACAAACAAAGAATAGGAAAACCTAAAAAGTGACGAACATGTCATCAAGAAGCCTTCTTCAGTGACAAACCACGGTATAAACAATATTAAAAAACAATCAACACTTAGCTGCAATGTATTGTAAGCTGCAGCTAAGTGTTTAATTATTGCTTGACCATGACCAAGTCAATGATGAATGTGCACTCACCAATGTCAGCATAATCAATGGTATGAGCACACTATAAAAATGATGATGTGATGGAGTCCACCAGCACCTGCAAGATAAGAAAATAAAATATAATTTTACTGTTATCATCACTATTCCTAAAATGTTTAACTTTAAGAAAATTAGATTTTTTTTGTTGTTACCCTTATTTAAATTTAAATGAATTGCTGCTTTTTTAAAAATGTAAGTTTAAAAGATATTTGCAATAGGATGTTACACTTCTATTTTTTACATGTTTCTTCAATGTCACTTCTACCATAAATTGCACTAAAATTTAATTGGGTTACAAAATTTACTTTCAGTGTTATAGAATTTAATCTGGTTTACAAACAAACAAAAATGTTTCTGTAGTGTGCATTATGCTAAGATTCATAAACAAAAATATATTTTTAAAAATAAATTATAGATTTCATTGACTTATTAATGATAAATTGCTTTGCTTACCAACTACTACATTGTTTGTCATAGCCCGCCACTTCCATCATAAGAACTACACATATAACAGACAACACAGGTAATCCTGATATCAAAAATAAAATAATCTTCTTCAATTTTAATTGATATACAAATTTTAATATCCTTAAACCAGCAAACTACATCTTTTATATCTTTATAATTTTTAAGACATAAATTTTCATTTCAGCCCAGCTGGCAATTCATTAACATCAAGACATCTTCAAACTTATAGGAGAGTTAATGAAATATAAACAATTACCGTACCCCATCCTGTCATAACAAATTTAAGTGTTCTGACTAAAGTTCGTGCTTGAGAGCGCGAATGAATGTCTGTAAAAATTTTAATGGCATCAAGAAGAAGGAATGTGAATGCTGAAAGTGTAAACAACTGGAGGAATATCTTCCCAGACAGGCACATCAGCTGTTGAAAAGAAAAAATGCATCCATTGGAAGAGGTCATAGTATAAAATCAATAAATAGGATACTGGTATCAAATAGAGTTTATGGGCTCGTCTTTCATCACAGTTACACTTATCAAACTTCTTAGCATAAAAATTTTCAGTGGCCTACCGATACTCCATCTATTTATTGGTGACATTAAATACAGTTGCAAAAAATGATAAACTATAAGACATCTTGAGAAATGACCAAAATGCAACAGTCTACCTCATTCTTTGGGTGAGCTAGGCATAGAAGGCACACGACATCGATGCCAAAAATGGACAGAGTGAAGTTAAAGTGAATGTTGTTCTTTACATCCCAGAGGAAGCTTAAAGCAAATTGTGAAAAGCAAAATTAGAATGATTAAAAACTAGGACACTTTATTAAAAAGATGGCATCCATATTTAAGATCATGCAATTTTGGCAGATTTTGGACCTCCCCCCCATATCCTAATCACATAAGATATGCTCACAACATATCACAAATCCATGACCCCTGCCTGCCCCATAGAATTTTAAGTCATTTATGGATGACCTCAAAGTATATGAAGAAATTAGCCTTGTTTCATAATGCTTTAAATAAAAATTATCATTAATTTGGTTTCAGATATTATAAATGAATTGAAACTTTCTTTCATTTTGTTTACTATAGGGGCCTACCTCCAAGCTCTCAGATATACAAAAATGACAATGAGCAGGCATGTGATGGACAAAATACAGGACATGAATAGAACTAGATGAGACTGTGGGTCCTCTGTCACAGATGCCTAAGGAGAGAAAACAGTGCCATCCATTTTCAAAACACTTAAAGCAATATTTAAAATAAACAGCATTTAAGTTTTTAAGACTGAAAATTTCAAGATAAAACCCTTATCAACATTTATTACTGAGCTCAATGATGAGCTGAAATGATAATCCCCATCATTCATCTTGTGGCATTATTTTTTTTTTGATGTAAATTATTTTCATTTTTACAAATAGCTAAATGTTTTCCCTTTTTATTCAAATTTCAATTACAAAACTCCATTTGCTTAAAGAACTTTCAGTCAGATAAAAGAACTGAATCTTAACACATGATAAAATTATTTATTTTTTTTTACGAAAAACAGTCTATAAATCGTTTTTAAGAAATAATATCTATTAAAAGCTTGATTTGGTGTTCTGTAAATCTTGAGTTTCAATTTATTATTCCTTGTGTTTCTATTCAGTGTCAACTCAATAATAGATACTGACTACTTGTGAAGCTGGTATTGATACAACTGTGAAGTGGCCAGGCAATGGACAAAGACATGTGGTGTAATTGGCTGCTGAATCTACTAAAGTACAGGTTGTCTTGAACCATCGTCCTGAAGGTGACTCTCTGCAATACAGAAATCAGGAACTTAAAAACTACTAATAGTGCTGTCAAAGACAATTGATGCTTAAAATTATTAGTGAAAAATAATTTAGACTAAGAATTTTAACGTACTTACAATTTGCTAAGTTGCCATGAAAAACAAAAAGTTGTATTCTTTGATGAGTGCTGACAAGAAATTAAAAATTACAAAAATTAATTCTCAAAACAGATATCACAAATATACCTATATGATGAATCTTTTTTTTTTTTGTACAAATAATAACTAAGAGTTGATATATAAAAAAATATTAAAATAAAAATTTAATTTAAAAAACAATACATTTTCTTTAACACAGAAACAATTAAGCTCAAATACCATTAAAACATCTTCAAGTATCTACAGGGATATATTGTATTTAATTTTGATGTCTTCTATTTTACAACCTATTGAATGTACCAATTATATTTGTACAACTCAAAGGAACTCACCACATTCAGTTGTCTGTGTGTCATATTAATAACATAATTTCCAGAGACTCGATTTAGTGGCAGGTAGGAGAATACATCAGATAAGAAATTCTCATTGGCATCACTATAATTGAAAAAAAATAATTACTCAAGGGATCATAGTGTCATCAATTAATTGTTTAATTTAATGTTGGTTGTCTGCATCTAGGAAAATAGAACAAAAGGGAGATTAACTGTAACAGACTTTCTATATTAAAATGATAATAACTTTCTCAAAATAAAGCGCACTCAAATTTTATTGGGTGAAAAGCTAAAAAAATTAATCCCGAATGCATTTTAAAAAAAACAACCTATGCCCAAAGTGCAGAAACCTTTTTTCTACAGTCCAAATAACATTGGACTCTCTTTTTATCAAATAATAAGAGCAAGAGGGGAAAAAAAACAAATCAACCTAATTTTTGAATTGAGTAACAAATAATATTCTTTTTAAAAAGCATCAAAATTTTAGATAAAGAATATTGTTTACTTACATTTTTCTTTCTTCTCTTTCTAACAAGGACAAAATTACTTGATCGAACCTGATAACCATTACAGGTTGGAAAGTCACAGGAGCTAAAAGATTAGGTCAACATAAGAGCATAATTAGAAAATCAACTAAATCCCTTCTTAACTCCAACCAAAAAACAAATGCTTACATATTTAACATTACGGTTTTAATCAAAATTGACATAAACCAGCAAAGTATAACACTCTTTGTAGAAAATCAAGCATCAGGTCAGACATGGATACTTGTCACTATATTTGTATTAATTTTTTGATGGAAGTAAACATCACATTTCCTGTTAAAAATAAGATTAAAATATATTTTTGGCATTGTGTATTTACATTTTTCCACATTCCCAATAACAGCATCTGTTACCATGTTCTTCATAACCTCAATGGATTTCATCATTGTTAACTGCATTTCTGATGAGAAAAAGAGTGAACAGCATTATTCAAACTTAAGGTAAGGTGATGATCAATTTTTTTCTAGTGCATCTTTAAAAAAAATTTACAAAACATAAAACTAACGTTTTAAATATAAATGTATAGTTATCATCATTTGAAAAAGATATTTGAACATTTACGTCAAACTAAATTTTAAAAAAAAAAGGATTAATATGCGTTTGAATAATTTCTGAAAGTTAAAATTAAAAAAAAAGAAGACCTTTTTCAAATGTATTTCACTCACGGATCTTCTCACTCTGAACATCTGATATGTTCACCAACTTAACTCTCTTCAGATCTATCAAAATCTCAAACACCTGTATCAGTCTTACACCAAGAAGGAGTTCCTGGGAATAAACAATATCAGCATCATTGCATTGAATCTTTGACTTTTTTATGTGTAGTTCACACTATAACAATAATATACTTTAATAGGTTGTAAAATATTGTATAAAATGTATGTATGTATATATTGGCCATACAGGGCTTTTTTGTCATAGAAAGAACCCAAATGGTGTAGCTGCACATTTTTTCTACTGATTTTCCAAGTAACCATTGGAAAATATTATGTTTGGTCCACTTTGACTTGAATCACCCAGTTGAGCATAGCAGGTTAAGGAAAAGTCATTTGTGGGCAGGTTGTGTGTTTAGTCTGATGCATGTGCCTTCATCTCCATTGGTTGTCATGGCACCGTTTGTTTTGTGGCACTGCTCAGTTTGTCATTGGTCTTGTGGTCACAAGATGTGTGCTTACTGCGGGTGACACCATTACATTTTGTTTACACTTGTTTTGTTACACAACTGACAATTGTGTGTTGTGTGTATAGTGATTGAATATTGGTGTAGGAAGGGTGGTGTGGAGGGGATGGTCCGGCCCAGACTTCATTAAGTCTTGTTTCTTGAAGGATGGTATTTTTGACATACTGCAGAGTTGTTTTTTTCTAATTCCCCCCTCTCCTCCCCCATCATCACAAATACAATCTAGACACCCTCATAACAGATTGTAATAAAATTGTGACATCCATCCATGTAAGCAGAGGTTTGCCTTTGAGCAATTTTCCTCTGGGGTTTTTGTGGTGCACTCTCTTTACTACATTATAAATAGTTTTCTGTTTTTCTTGTAAAGTATTTTCTGACTACTAAAGTATGTCCTGTTTCTGGTCAATATTATTTCTTTTATTTCTGTTAGTAGTATTTTGTATGTAAAATTTAATAGGGAAATTCATCTGCAGTTGGAGCTTTGAAATTTGGAACCTTTCTTGTGCATTGGGGTTATTAGTGCTGTTTCCCATTCTGACGCAATTTTCTCTTCTTGCAAAATTTTAGTTAAAGTTTATGTGTCTGAGTGTGTAGTTCTCTTCCTACATATTTAATAAGTTCTGCTGTGATGAGGTCTTCTCCAGGGGCGTTGTGGTTTTTCATAGTATTAATTACTTCTTTAGTTTCTTCCAGAGTTGGATAGTTTATTAAAGGTTTTGGTCCTCCATGTGGCGTTTGATAATCTTCATGTTGTCTATAGTCTGCATTTAGTATGCCCTCAAAATATTCAGCCCACCTCTCCAGTGTTTTACTTTTCTCTGTAATTAATTCTCTATCTTGGCTCTCACACATTTGAGGTTTGGCTTCGTATCCATTCTTTTCGTCTTTAAATTTTCATGTCCATTCCTCTGATGTTTCCCTTTCTGATAAGTCTTCTATTTCTTTTAGTTTTGATTTTTCCCATTACACATTTTTGTGGCTTTCCTTCTGGCTTACTTTTATGTTTGTCTTGTCTTTCTGGTTCCCTTATGCATCATGGTCATTCATGCTTTGTTCCTCTCTTCAACAGTCTCTCTGCATTCATGATAAAACCAGCCTACTCTATTGCTGAAATCCTACTACTTTTTCTGTTGATTTTTTTCATATCATTTTTATCTTATCCCATATGTCATTTATGTAGTATTCCCTGTTTATTTCCTCCTGTGATGTTTCTAGTTGTACTTTTAATTAATTTTTTGTTAAGCTTCTCCAGATAGTTGGTCTTTGTTACCAAAGCCAAGTAACATAAAAGATGCATTGCCAGCTACAATAACCCTAATTGGCAGGAATTCACACATTAAGTCAAAATCTTATTTCATGCTATTTGTTAAATAGAAATAAAATCTTATCAAACCTTTTTTTCATCCATTGTCATGTTGAGTGTCTCCTCTAGCAGTATATTGCAGAAATTTACCAAGTCCTGAAACAATTTGCTTTGTATTTAAATTTATACGTTTTAATTATGCACTAAAAATTTACTTTAGACTTTTTAAAATTCAGTTCATTTGCTGTGTGTAAACATTTGTTTACATTTTTCAAAGAAATTAAAATGCTTAAACCCATAAAATCTCAAATTACTCTATTACAACTTTGATTTTTACTTATTTGGAAAAATTGCTCACATAGACTAGAGTTATAAATAGATATAATTATAGCAATATTTTATAACTACCGTTATGTTAAACATTTCAGTCAACAAGGGAGGAAAATCTCTAGCAATGCTAACAATCATGTGCAGATTCTTGGCTGTTATGTCAATGTCTCCAGCAAACATGTTATTTCTGGCTCTTTGGGCAAGGCTGTACAGCTTCTTAAAAGTCTCCATCAGAGTTGTCTCTTTGTAGCCTAGCTCAACCTTCATAATCTGAAGATAGTTCAAAAATATAAACTCATTTTATAAAAAAATCTTTAAAATTTGCATTAGGAATATTTATTTTTTTAACTTTGGACCCAAACACACAATAGATTTTAATTAACATTTAAAAATGCCAATATTTGCATTAAACAATATCTCCTCTGTTTCTCTGAATAGGAGCCGTCACATGTTTGACTGTGTTGGATGTTAATAAAGAAAAAAATTATTTTTCAAAGCTGCCTATTAAAGGAAAGTATATCGGTCTTAAAGTATATCGGTCTATACCATTGGACAGTAGGACTAATAAAACATTATAAGCTCATTGGTTTTATCTGTAAAAAACCAAATATAAGTATTCCTCTATAGTAAAGAATTGATTTTTTTAGCATATTGCTAATGAGCTACTAAAATTGAAATATTAACATTGGTTTATGGTTTTATTTAAAATGTATAAATGTCATTGGATGGGTTTCATTAACTAAAAAATAAATCGAAATGTTAACATTAAATAGGTAAATTTGCTCTTACCTCATCGTAAACATTAATCAAATGAACAGACTGACAGCGAACATAGTTTGGCTGTCCCCACTCACATATAGAGCCTTGACAAGTACAAAGGCGTTTTGTATAACCTAGAGATAGAATGGTGAATTTTTGTTATAAATTGATTTGTCAACAATAATCATCTCTAATTTTGTGTCCTCAAAAAGTAACTTTTGTTTTTAACATAAAGATTGTATTTTAAAAATATATATTAAAGGGTGATTATAGGATTTTTTAAAAATCTATTTTTTGGTCAGCTTTTTTAAATTATTTTGTTGTGCATGTATAGGGAACAGTATTTATTTAATTGTTAAAAGATTTAAATATAGACAGAAAATTTCATTTAAATAGAACAAGAGAACAATGATTGAACTTCATTTTGAAACAAAACAGAATAAAAAACATGTTTATTTATTCAAAAGAACAATTGACTTAATTGAATAGCTGCAAAGTTATCTTTAATTTCAATTTTTGAACTGTTTATTGTCTTGCAGGTTAACAAGATAAGAGATTGAATGATTTGAAAATGGGCATTATTTTTATTTTTTTCTAAATTAATAGTCGGGCATATTGTGTCGGAATTTTAATTGTTTCAGCCCTCAATTTAACTCAATAAATAAAAATAATAAATACAGACATTATAGATGACACCAGAGCTTACATGAAGACTCTATTCAAATACAAAGCTGAGAAAACAAATGAGGAGAATTTTACGATGTAAAATCACTGCTATGAAAACAACTTTTTAAAGAATTAGAATGAATTTTTTTCAGGTAGAAGAAAGTACATGTAGTTTTTTTTTTTGGTTGAAAAGAAGAAATCTTTAGACATTAAAAGTACGAGATTAGTTGCTTCCTTTTTGTTCCTGAGCAAAAACAGGTTTTAATGAAAGTTTTACATTGTTAATGTGTTTAGGTACAAATATTCAGAAATAATTTGGAAAAGATAATACATTGTCTTTTTAAATATAGACACCGACAATTAATATTTAAATGCACAAAACATCATTTATTAAAATTGGGAACTGTTCTAAGCATCACTGTTAATTAAACTAAATATTCTTAGCTCAGAAATATTTAGTTTTAAGTCATGGCCCATGGCAACAATGTAATTAAATTTATCTTCTCTTAAACCAATTTAATACATTTTTCAGACAACAAAAAGACAATGATCATGTTAGACACTGGCATTCACGTGAAAAAGTTATAAAGGGTGGTTAGAAAAGTTAGAAATGGGACCATCTTGTATGATTTCAAACACTGAAAGAGTTATTAAAATATAAAGATGGCGATCGCAATTTAAAGAAGTTGGGGGGGGGGGGGGGGGCATCATATATTAAGTAGTTAGTAAAGATAGTGTTTCAGTTTAAAAACTGCCAAAAAAAATCAGTTTGATATAATATATTACACAAGATTTCACTAGATGGTCCCACTTTTTTTTTTTTTATGTGTGCCACCCTGTCTATCTATTATTTATTAAGAGCTTTAATTACTTGCTATAGCAGAAGATAAATTAGAATATATTATTTTATTCAGAAATAAAATGTGAAAAATTCATGTTTCAAATTTTTATTTTTTTCTGTTTTTAACTCAAATTTTGTTTCTTTGGGCCTGACCATTGAGGTATATTTAAACAAATATCACAGGCCCAATGATTATTTGAATAATTTAAAATTCTCTATTCTGCCTGTTGTGAAAATCAAGAATGATAATATAGGTGCCTTTTCTGAATTCTTACATAATAAAAGAAAAACAAACCAAGTGTGAAGTAAAGAGCCATAGGAAAAGAAGACAGGAAATAATACCATTTTATGATTCTATATAAATTAAATTAATACCATTCTATATAAAGTAACTGAATACCATTTCCGTTGGAACAAATCTACCAATCTCTCCTTTAACAATGACTAATCTAAAGTTTCATAAACAAGCTAAAAAGGATTTGTTTTTAAATAACATATGTAGCAAAAATTTGCATTTGAAAACAAAATAATTTTGTTTTAAGCAGTCAAATAAAAATTGTGTGTCATCCAAAAAATACAATTAACTAGAGTGCAGCATAAATGGTGCAATTTAAATCAACTTTAATTGTTTTTAAGTAAAGAAAATATTCTTCTGTAGTAGTAAACTATGTAACCCATCCAAAAACTGAATTATCATACCAACCTCTAACTGAAAGAAATAAAAAAAATATTAGTCTTTTTTTTAAATTTGTGAATTAGTTTATGGTAAAACCTTAAAGTAAATGAAAATTGTGGGCTGAATTACAATATTTCTTCATGAAAGCTTTTTCTTTCACACTAATTTTTTTTATATTTTTAAAGAGAATTGTGGTTAATTAGATTTTGTTATTGAGTATTTTTATTGAAATTATTGCTAGTCCAGAATAGCAATTTATAAGATGTTTAATAAATGTATATTTCATTCCTTCTAATATTTAATTTGATGAATAGTAATCTAATTTTTTTAAGTTGGGAATTATAAATAAATGGTGCAAATTACACATTAATACAAAGCATACAAAATCTAATAAGATTATAATTATATGTGACTTTAAAAACAGTGTTATAATAATTAATGTATCTTTGTATAAAAATTTGTTATTTTTTCTATCCAATAAAATGATATCTAAATCCTTTACCATGAATGATTTTTTTAAGTTTTAACATTTAGAACAATTATTTTTTTTTAAATTAATGGAAGGGCTGAAATAAACAAAAACCACCCTCACTCAACCCACCAAAATAAAAAAAAATTAAATTAAAAAAGTATCTAAATACTAATAGAAAAAAATGTGATTAAACTTTACATAATATTTTTCTTAATTTGTGGAAGAAATTGTTTTTAAGTTTTATAAAGAATTCTAAATAATAAATTCTAGCAACATAAAGTTCTATTTGATACCTCCATGCCATTTACCATTTTAAAAAAACAGTCATATGTATACTCTTTTTGACACTGTTAGTTTGAGCTAATGAAAATATAAATAAGAATAAATTCTAAATTTGATTAATGCAATTTAACAAGACAGACTAAGAAAAGTGAAAATAAAAAAAAAAGAACTTTGTTGCATTTAGAAAGTTACACTTTTTTTAATGAAATAGGAATCATGAGTAAATATTTATAAGAGTTATCATCATAATGTTTTTGATGAATAAAAAGATGTGAATGGAATATTCAAGAAGCAGAAATCATTAAATATTATACATACCATCTCCAAGACTTCTTACAGAAAGATCTGTAAACAAGTAATATTATATGATGAGTATTGTGTTACAAAACAGTTTTTTGGGTGACTTATTTATTTATTCTCGAATATGTTTTACCTGGAGGCATCAACAACATTTGTGGAACAATCAGAAATACAAATTTATTCTGACTTGATAACCTGTCATACACGGTTACCGGAAATTTGATCGAAAGAAATTTCGTAGACGGAAAATTGATCAACGGTAATTTGATCGAACGGAAATTTGGTAGAATCTTTTTTTCAGTTCAGACGTTAAAATTTTCGTCAAATTCCTTTTTGAATGCACTATACTATATAGTAAAACAAAATAATGCGTTCAAAAAGAAATTTGATGCAAAATTTTAAAGTATAAACTAAAAAAACGATTCGACCAAATTTCCATTCGATCAAATTTCCGTCTATCAATTTTCCGTCGACGAAATTTATTTCAATCAAATTTCCGGATACGGTCATACACATTATATGAAGGTCAAACTCATATTCAGATTCTTTTAAGATGATGCACACTGCGCATATATAAAAACTAGGTTATAAAAAATGTTTGCACATATCACAGCAGGCTTGCTAACATCTTTAAATTTAGGTACAGTAAAAAATTTGACCTTAATGGCTTGTTCCTAAAACTCCAAAAGAAAATAAGGAGATCCATAAAAAAAGAGGCATTATAGATAAATATTTTTAGGCAAAACAGCGATTTTGGTTTCTTCCTGCCTGCTTTAAACGCTAAGATCATAAGCAGCAGAAACTTAACACTGATGAGAATGCTATACACAGAAAAATGTTTTAGAAAATATGTTCAGTCTTTATGGTCATATAGCCAGAACCGTCTAGTGGGCCCTGAAAACTTGCAGCTGCAAGGGGGGTCTCATACATTTAGGGGCCCCAAAGTTGTGATGTAGAAAAAAAATGAAACTCAACTATTAATATGCAAGGGGCACAAAGCCAGTAAGTATCAGGGGGACTCCATAAGTTTATACAATGGCTCTGCACATTGGTGGAGTCATACCTGGTTATAGTAAAAAATATATAAAGGTTTAGCTGGTGGAAATTTAACTTGACTTTGTAGGATTTTATTTAAAAAATGGGTGCATAAAAATGTGTTTGCCCAATATTAGTTTATATATTTTAAAAAATTCCTTCAGGTAAATCAGTTCATGAAAACAATGTATTGGTAATAATTATCTTACCTCTTGTATCTGTTGGACATTTTTGCCTATCAAAGGATCCTCCAATGGTAACATTCCATTGAACACTTTTCAGTACATTTGCAGGACATGAGAATAATTTATTCTGAGCTATCAAATAAAAAAAAATTAGTTGTCATTAAAAAAAATTATCAATTCACAAATTTCAGGTTAACAAATCGACAGCATTGAAATGTCAAAAACGAAGTGATTCTGCCAAATTTTAATGCTGTTATTTATTATTTTTAAGTCATTTTAGGTCAAGGTCTGTATTTATAACAAGGAAATGAATGCTTTTAGTTTAAACTTAATAAAGTTATTTCAATATTTGAAATTTATAAGCCTAATAATTATACAATTAAAAATAAAATTAATCTCATTTTGGAGATTACTAACTATTGACATGATTTTTTTTTTTTAAACTTTTTTACAAAAAAATTGGATATGTGAAATAAAATTATATAAGTTTGCTAGAGATGCAACAGGTCAAGCTACCGTCAGCAACAAAGACATAAATATTCTTAGAGGAAGTTCCTGCAGTATTGGTCACTTGGCAGGTGTAGTTGGCACTGGTGCGAGCATTGTTGATAAGAAGACGACTGCCTGTTGGAAGTAAGTCCTAAAATAATATTAATGAAATGGTTTTAAAATGACAATAAGCATTAAAATTAAAATAGGTCCAATTTTCTTATAATGTGCATCATTCTTAGTCACAAAATGCATATCTTCTGAGTTTCCTTTATATATATATATATATATATATATATATATATATATATATATATATATATATATACATATAAAATAAACAATTAGGTTAAGAATTGTTAAATAAAATATGTAAAATATATTTTCAAGCACTTTTATGCTTTATAACCTTAATTTGAAAAAAAAAATGTAGACCCTTGATAAGGCTGACACCATATCCTTAATTCTTTAAATTGTGGTGTGAAATTTATAAAAATTATACAAAATTTAAATAGGAAACAAAATTGTAAAAAGTCAATTTATAAATACAAACCTCAATGACTTCCAGGTCAGATTCAGTGATTAATGCATTGTTTTTTTTCCATGCATATTTTGCAGATATATCACTCTCCACAGCAGATATACACCTAGTAGATTATAATTAGATATGTTACATTTGGTTTAAATAGAAGTAAATTAACAACTACTGTGCACACTATGTAGATGTTGCCAGACTTAACTTTTAAAAAATTGTAGTGTATGATACACAAACATTTTTTTAAAAAGTATATGCCTCAAAGTATTGCACATCAACAACAAAATGATGAGCACCTCCATTATTATTGTTTTCTTCTTAATAAATATAAAAAAATTCAAAACTTTATTAAGACTTATGAATATCTTTGAATAGAAACATAGATTCTGACAAAAATGTTTTGTAACTTTATGTTAGGATATAATATAGTCATTGTTAAATTTGAACTCGAAATTCAGCTATGATATGATTGTTTCCTTTTTTGAAAAGTATTAGCAATGGATGAGAGAATAAGCAATAGAAGAATCTGGGGAAACCAGCATTAGAATTACACATAGATTATACTTTTATTATAACATAAATAACAAGAAAATGAGGGTTCTTAAATAGCTCGTAAGTAGCAGCAATATTTTAGTCAAAACAAAATGATTATATATGAAGAAAGGGTGAGTGCAATACACTTTAAAACTCATTAATTTATTAAAATGTAAATAAAATAAACTCACCTGATAACTTGAGAACTGCCCTGCTCAACGCTGGCAGAAAGGGGCTTTACCTCTATAACAGGGTAGGGACGAACATTAAGAAGCACAGAACCATTTATGCTGCGACCGAAATCGCTGATTTCACAAGTGAACTCTCCTGAAAAAATTTAAAGGGTTAATTTAAAAAAAAAAGTAAAACTGATAACTGAATAAGAAAATGCATTAAAAAACACAAAAACTAATAAATCATAGAGAACAAATATAATTTTCTGACGGAATTTAAACCTCCTAAAGTCTAAAGGTAAAGCAAACTTTGTAAGTTTTGCTCTTCAAGGGAACCAACTTGAATAATAAAAAAATATCTTATTTAATCAAATTATTTCCCTTAACATTTATATATGTAAACTTGAAAGAGAAATAAATAAACATTTGAAATGCTTGAATTTCGGAAATAATGAATCCAGGAATAACAAAACAATGATAGATAATTTTAAAAAAATATTTAAGTAACTATTATTAAATTTTTTTCAAAATTAAGACGATAACATTATTTTTTTGTTAATAAACAATCATTCAATTTCTGAAACAATTTGGATCTTACAACTAGCAGGAATGTATTTGCATCCAAGTCCCTAGACCTGTCATTGAGGGAGATGCGTCTTATGTTAAAATAAAAGCTAAATTTTAATTTCTATTGATTATTATTTTTTTAGAAATATTTTAATTTTGAGGCATTTAAAAAAAAATTTCATCAATAGCCAATAATTGCTATTTGAAAAAAAAATACAGAAAAACAAAAACCACCATAAAAAAATAATGAAAATAAAACAGGGGCTTTGCCGTGATAAATATGGTAATAAAATAGATGCATTACAATTAATTGTGAAGAATAATGAAGTCTCAATACAGAATTGCAAAAGTCATTAAGACCATTTGTTCATAATCGAATTACCTTTGTCATATGTGGTGACACCATCTATATTTAAGACCGATATGCGTTTCTCTCGTATGGTTTCGGGTAGACGAATTTCCCAAGCGTTCCTGTGTGTTAGCGTCATGTTGAATGGTCTTCCATCCTTGAACCATTTAAACTGCATACTCTCAGAACCCCGTGCCGTGCAGGTCAATGTGAGTAGCTTCCCTTCATTTACCGGATCTTCGTCTGGATTCTCTACTCCTAACAGTTTCAATTCTGTACAAACAAATGTATTTTTTAATGGAAACTGAAGCATAAAACACCTCTAATAAATGACAACTAGAAAGTACTGAAGAGAGATTCATTCTGTGTCCACCAGTGGGCTTGGATGAACCATTTTCGTCTGTGTACAGGTACACCTTCTCTAGCTTACTACGACAACCAGCACGAGGAAATCAACACGACCCTGGTTATATTAATTTTAATCCTGTATATTAACTTCGCTTTTGTCTGCGTGTGGCTGACTGGCTGGAAAAATCTTCGGACGGCTCATTAACCCACTTAAGAAAGTATAAGTACTGGACACTGAACGCATTAGGCTGCTTGTCAGTAAGCAAGCCCCATTTTCGAAAGATGTCACCTGTACAGCTATTCTCTTCATCGTTCATTTAAATGGAAGAGATATTAAGACACATTTGTAAAATATAATTTTGGAAAACAATCACCTAAAATAAAGTTTTAATAAATGTCATGAATAAAAAAGCAGTGATACAATAACAGACCTATTTACTCTTACGATTTTGGTGTACAATGTACGATTTAGAGGTGTGTACATTATATATACTGTATGTTTATTTTTTACAATTAAGATAATGTATTGAACGATTTTGTGATGATATTTTACGATTTTAAGAGTTTGAGGGTAAACAGGTCTGTATTAATAGTAATGTAATTTTTAAAAAAATTAAAACTACAGACTTTTTCAAACTAAAGTGCACAAAACGAAAAAACTCTATATTATAACATAAATTGGTTAATATTATAAATCGAACAATATCCTACCGGGTGATTTTTGTAGTGACAAAACAGTCTTGTTGACCGCAATACCAAAAAACTGGCCATTTTTAATGAGACTTTGAATAGAACCGTTGACCAGAAGGAGATCCCGTTTTTCTACCAAAAAGTGGAAGTGTATTTCTTCTTCACTGAAAGGAAAAAAAAACAACTTTAAAGCAGAACTAGGATGAACTGAATTGTTGCTGTAAGCATTTCTATCAAATTCTGTGAAAGCTCTTCATCATGCCTAACAGAAACATGGCTTAACGAAACGCAACATGATTCTTTAGTGGCAACTCCAAGGGAGGGGGATTGGTGTTATATATATATATATATATATATATATATATATATATATATATATATATATATATATATATATATATATAAACAAAGATTACTGTAGCATCAACAACAGTACAGTGAAATACTTGGTTTATACATCTGACATGGAGCTACTATGCATCACCTTAAGGCCATACTACCTACTAAGGGAGTTCACCCAGATCTGTATTATCCCAAAAAGATTTGTTTTTAAAAATTGAATGACTTATCCCAACCCTCTTCATCACTGGTACTTAATATCAGAGCGAATTATTTCTCGTAAAGTTATGACAGAAAAAATATATAAAAAATCTTTTATACCCCCAGTCTACACGAATTTACCAGGGCCCCCCTAAAGGTTGCCAAATCTACATGATCACTAAGTAAGTCATTATTGTCACTAAATGAATTCATTGTACGCTGATTTCTACGCCAGAGTTTAAATTGTTCTAACTGTAAAATGTTGTCTTGGTTTAAAAATGTAGCTATTTATGTACTGAAAATGAATTTGTACAATGCAATTAAAAAAAAACCCACATTTCAATTTATTTGCATCAATAAAAGATTCTTATCTTTTGTTCATTTGTTTTTTGTTTTTTTTTAAAGATTGAAAATATAATTTAAAAAAAAAATAAAAAAATTCGATAATGTGAACTCATTTTACTAACAATTGAATTGTTTCTCAAATCAATTCTTCTTACTTTGAATTATTTGAATCAGGTCTCAAGTCCTGCACGATCTTAAGGGCACGTCTTTCCTGGATTTTTAAATTAAAATTATCTTTTTTTTTCCTTTACTAAGAATATTTAATTTTGGAGTTGGAGCAATCTTTGGAGACGCCCCACACTAATTGTTTTCCCAGGAGGCTGACCCTGCTTTGAATCAAACAAATTGGCCTACAATCAAACACGTCAATCAACACAACCAGTTACAAAAGCAATCAGACACGCCAATCAAGACAACCAGTTACAAAAAGCAATCAGACACGCCAATCAAGACAACCAGTTACAAAAAGCAATCAGACACGCCAATCAAAACAACCAGTTACAAAAGCAATCAGACACGCCAATCAAGACAACCAGTTACAAAAAGCAATCAGACACGCCAATCAAGACAACCAGTTACAAAAAGCAATCAGACACGCCAATCAAGACAACCAGTTACAAAAAGCAATCAGACACGCCAATCAAGACAACCAGTTACAAAAAGCAATCAGACACGCCAATCAAGACAACCAGTTACAAAAAGCAATCAGACACGCCAATCAAGACAACCAGTTACAAAAGCAATCAGACACGCCAATCAAGACAACCAGTTACAAAAAGCAATCAGACGCGTCAATCAACACAACCAGTTACAAAAGCAATCAAACGCGTCAATCAACACAACCAGTTACAAAAGCAATCAGACACGTCAATCAACACAACCAGTTACAAAAGCAATCAGACGCGTCAATCAACACAACCAGTTACAAAAGCAATCAAATACGTCAATCAACACAACCAGTTACAAAAGCAATCAGACACGTCAATCAACACAACCAGTTACAAAAGCAATCAGACACGTCAATCAAGACAACCAGTTACAAAAGCAATCAGACACGCCAATCAACACAACCAGTTAGAAAGCAATCAGACACGTCAATCAAGACAACCAGTTACAAAAGCAATCAGACACGTCAATCAACACAACCAGTTACAAAAGCAATCAGACACGCCAATCAACACAACCAGTTAGAAAGCAATCAGACACGTCAATCAAGACAACCAGTTACAAAAGCAATCAGACACGTCAATCAAGACAACCAGTTACAATAGCAATTAAACTTACTCCATTAGGTCCAGATCAAAATCCCTCATGGACACAAGAGAGTCCTCAAACCTGTGCCGGGCCTGCAAGTGTGAGTTTCATTTTAAAAGTTAGACATTCGTGGTTTCAGCCTCAAAAAGAGTTGAGGGGAAAGAATATTGACTTAGGATTTCTCATTTGGGGGGTGGGGCAATCGAGAAATGACGCCATGCTTTGTTGGCACATTTGTCACGCCATTTAAGCATCCTCCTTATAGATCGTCAAAAAACAATTCGAGGATCGTCGCCCTTATTTTGGATGAATTACGTCATGTATGGACGACCCCTTCTGCATTCCCATTAACTAGAAACTAGGCCTACATTTTAATGATCACTATGGCTGAGGAATATTAAAAAAATAACTTAATTATTATGGTGATTCATAATGTTATATTTTATTTGTTGTTTTTGGCCCATATTTCCTTTTTTCCATTCCTGCTCTGCTCCTGGACACTGGTAGGCTCATTACATTTAAAGTAGGTTTAGTTTATATAATATGTCTGTTAAGTACCGTTATTTGGTTTTGAAATTTTTATATGTTTTAGGATTTGGCACATAGAATGGACAATACGCAACAAAGGAATGAACATTACGTAACAACGGTGTTAAAACCAGCACCCAACAATTTTTTTAAAAACCAAACCAAGTTAGTGATACTTATATTATTCAATCTAATAATACCGGTATAACAATACAATACAAACATACAGAAATAAACTATATCGACTTACAATACAGCAAGTGCGACGGTACCATCCTCAAAAAAATAAAAATATTAATTCAACATACACACACATCAAGAGTACAATCTTGCACTTATTTAACGTTTCGTATATGTTAGGAAAATTAGCGAAATTCTTTCCCCCGGAGAGAAAATCTGTTTGCCTTTGCATAGGGATTAAAGCAGAACCCCTTAGGAAAGAAATTCTAGAAATTGCGTCACCTGATAGCATTCTTAAGAACAAATAGAGCCCTTTGAAACGTAAGCGACCTCGTCCCAATCAAGCGAGGGGCGGGTTAGGAGTGGCACAGCACATTTACTCGGTGACGTCAATCTCAAAGCAAAACAAAGGGGAGACAAGTGGTGGTGGATGAAATTAGGCCTATCCCTATGCCATAGCGGTTTCGCTGTCGGGACTATTAATAATTTAAGCTAAACTGAGAAAGTGGTCACTGTGAGTTTGCGTATGTTTTGGACTGATGATGTGAAGTAGCTATGCGGCTAATAAAAATATTTATAGACAATTTTAAAAGAACACGATCACTGGCCAGTTTTAAAAAAAAATCCAACCTAGAAACTGAATCATAATTAAATAAAAAGTTGATCCAAAAAAAAAAGGAGGACTTACACGAGAGGTGACCATGTGTCGTGTGACCAAAATTTCCTCCAAGTCATCATTAACATGTTCCTGGTCACGAACTGCCAGCTTCACAAATATCCTGTAGTATTCTGTGGACAATGATTTCTAGGTTGACACACTGCAGAGGCGTAGTTATGGGGGAGATGTGCCTGGGCGCCAGACTAGTTATGGACGCCAAAATATGCTTTGATATTAATTTGATGAAAATAATGTGTTTCAGAGTTGACAATTATTTATAATGCATTCATCAAAAAAAAAAAACGCAAAGAAGTCCTATCTTAAATAGATATTTGAAAATAAACCGTCCTGAATAAAGGCTTAGTAAAAAAAAAATTGACTGCACCAAAAATCACTAACTGTAATTGGCACGTCCCTCGGAATCATTTGAAAAAAAAAAAAATTTAAATCCTTTATGTTACCTTCGCTTCTGCTTTTGGGTGGCTGACTGGCTGGGTGTTTAAAATCTTCGGACGGCTAATTGGCCCACTTCCCGTCAAGTGATCGAGCCGAGACTCGGCACACAGACTCTTGCCGATGACAACATGTTCTTCAATCAAATTTTCAGCCCCTAAATGTCCGTTTTCATGTTTTTCAAGGGTAATAAAAAATACAATTCCCGATAACTGCACTAAACGAGATTCTTTAAGAAAAAAATTGCATGTGCGTTTGGTGCGTAATATTTTTTAATTTTTTTTTTTCTGCTATTTGCAATAGTTGGTGAAATTAATCTGCTGTGTAAAACTTGGCGGGTCATTGGAATATTAATATAGTTCAGGGGCTTGAAAAAATGTGCGGTTGCGAGCCTTGGGAGGGGTGGGGGGGGAGCACTAATTGAGATTTTTTTTTATAAAGAGTATTACTTAAATGCATGTTATGTCAAATTGTCAGTATCCCCCCACCCCATCCCACGCTCACCTTCTTCTACACAGCTGAGTTTATCCGCGTCAAGTTTGAATCCCTCGTAGCAGGCGCAGTACAGATTTCCGGTGTCTTCGTCCACTTCACAACGATGTGCGCACTGGAGGGCAGAGCACTCTGCGGAGAAGCATCAAGCGATAGTTATAGGGTCATCAAACAGCTCTCTTTTTTAATAGGTAGATTTTTTTTTTTTTTAAATTAACGCCCAGTAGCTTGTAAGAGATTAATTCTTATAGTTGGTTGAAAATATGGGCGTACCTAGGGTTAGCGCCGCCAGTGGGTTCCTAAGATTTGTGCCACTCTGCTTCCACGAAAAACAAAAACTTCAGATGGCCGAAAATGTCATCCCCCCAATATGAATAAAAAAGCCACCCCCAGCCACAGCCCCCCCTTCCACGGTGTACCACTCCACTGACCCCTCCTATGCCACTGTTTGGAAGTCGTTTCTGGGACACGGGCGAATTCGATAACTACTTTCACCTTTTTAAATCGAACGAAGCTTGAGGATTCGTCAATTCACAACAAAACACACAAAAAAAAAACAACATATATTAAGTTAATTACACTTGATTTATGGAGAATCCATATTAGTTGCGGATTTTCTCTTTTACCTTGGGGGGGGGGGGGGAGCAATTAAAAAAGCAGCCATTCCAGGAGTAAGAGAGTTGCGTAAAAGGTATATTTCATAGTCTCAGCCAATTGGACATGACAAATGTATTTTCCCCGTCCCCTTCTGCTATTATAATAATCTCTTTAATAAACTTGTTGTCTGGCCAGAATATCAAAAAATAAGATTAGCATGCTAAATTGGTATTTAATAACTTCCCTTTATCAGTAGTAATAAGATTTGTCTTCCCCCCCACCCTTTTTTTTCCCTACTTACTTAAAAAGTTACGCTATACATTATATCAGCGGTTCTCAGCCTGGGGGTCGCACCATCCTTTCCCAGGGGTCGCCTAAGACCACCCGAAAACACATATGCTCTATAGTTATGAAGCATAACCGAAAGTAATTTTGTGACTGGAGTCGCCACAACACGATGAACTGCATTAAAGGGTCGCGGCCATATGAAGGTTGAGAACCACTGCATTATATTAAGATTTCTTATTCACTAGCATTCACAGTTTACCGGGAAGTCCGCTGACTATTTATACGATGCGAAATATTTCCTTACCTATTCTGATCTCATTGGCTATTTTTTAACACCCCATTTGACTCTTGTTTTTTGTGTTTGTATTATAAACATTTTCTTTTTCCATTGACCTCACAGTTTTCTATGTGTGTTTAAGAACTGTTCATTCACCACTTCAATGTTTTTTGTGTTCATTCACCACTTCAACGTTTTTTGTGTTCATTCACCACTTCAATGTTTTTTTGTGTTCATTCACCACTACAATGTTTTTTTGTGTTCATTCACCACTTTAATGTTTTTTGTGTTCATTCACCACTACAACGTTTTTTGCGTTCATTCACCACTACAATGTTTTTTGGGTTCATTCACCACTACAATGTTTTTTGTGTTCATTCACCACTTCAATGTTTTTGTGTTCATTCACCACTACAATGTTTTTTAAGTTAATTACCACTTCAATGTTTTTGTGTTCATTCACCACTACAATGTATTTGTGTTCATTCACCACTACAATTTTTTTGTGTTCATTCACCACTTCAATGTTTTTTGTGTTCATTCACCACTACAGTGTTTTTTACGTTCATTCACCACTTCAATGTTTTTTGCGTTCAATCACCACTTCAATGTTTTTTGTGTTCATTCACCACTTCAATGTTTTTTGTGTTCATTCACCACTTCAATGTTTTTTACGTTCATTCACCACTTCAATGTTTTTTGTGTTCATTCACCACTTCAATGTTTTTTACGTTTATTCACCACTTCAATGTTTTTTGTGTTCATTCACCACTACAGTGTTTTTTACGTTCATTCACCACTTCAATGTTTTTTGCGTTCATCTGTGTTAACAAAATAATGTTTGAGTGGGGTTGGGGTAGGGGGCTTATTTACACTAATCGCGTTTATGCAGGTGGAACTGGCGTTGCTTACATTACGGATAGTATAATTTAACGGTTAATTGGTCTCAATATCAGAGCAGCAGTAATCTAATTCCTCTAAGATACATTTCAGACATTTGAATATAACAACCTTATTGCATAACATTTTCAGTGCAGGAGTTGGCGCCCAGTTAAACTTCTGAAATGTTTAGTTGTTGTTTTGGAAATAGCGTTCCAGGGTAACCGGTGGGTACCTATGTTCTTAATTCTAACTAGGTATTGGGTTGTTACATAGGGTGTAGGGTTAAACTATAGTGTTAAACTATAGGGTTAAACTATAAGGTTGGACCAGTGGTCGGCAAACCTTTAGCGACCTGAGTGCGGCTCGGCAAGTGGGCCAGAAATCAGTTTTTTTACTCCGAAACACGTGGTTCTTAAATTAAAAGGTTATCAAAAAAATTTGTTAACACTCCTGCGGCTGATTTGTGGCTCTTTTGAAGAATGAGTTTGCCGACCCCTGGGCTAAACTAAGCATGAACCCTAAATTCTCCGTCAGTGTTCTTATATCCCTGTCACTAAAGGGTCGATATATTTGAGTCCTCGAATTCCATCCACATGGCGTGCAGTGACAGGAGGTCTCAACGCTTCACTGTCATGAAACATTGACAGCTGTCATAATGAAGCCCAAACTATGGCATGATCAGTTTTTAAAAAAAAGAAAAAAAGAATAACTTTGCCCCATTTCCACAGCTAAACACGTATATTAATGAAAATGTGGTAGATGACACTATCTTTGATGTGATGAAACAACGATGTATCGATTGTTAGCGAAGAAATTTCATATAAACTATACAAATTTGAAGAAAGATATTATTGATTCACCAACAGCCCGTTGGTACTCATCATTAGCGACCTGCCTTCAAAGGACAAGTTAATTACAAATCAGTTTATTAATTTGACACGTGCAAAGATGTCTTCCGTGAAATGTATTGTAGTGATTTTTTAAACGAAATGGCGCAGTCCTATCCCGATGTTGCAAAAATGGCTCTGAAAATGTCGCATTAGAGATGGAGTCGGTGGGCCGTCGAGCGCTAGCTCTTAATGCCCCCCCCCCCGGCGCTCCCCCACACACGCGCCAGCGCACTGAAGGTTTCCCCGACGCCAGCCCGTGCGGAAGGGCGCCGGGAACTTCCCCCTTGACCTAGGGGAAGCCCGGTCGACCGAGGACACTGCGTTTAAAGCGCCCGCAGTCCACTCTCTGTGGGTCAGGACGGCTTTGCTTCCACTCCGGGGGGTTGGTGTTGCGTTACCACCCCCACCGCCCAAGGAGTCTTTCGGTCGGGACGTTGGTAGTGGCGGGACGAAACGGTTGCCTAGGAGCGGCTTTCTCACGGCTGCGTAGCTAAAATCATCGGCATGGGTTTTGGCCGCCACCCAAACCTCATATCCATTAACAGCAACTAGTAATCATGTTAGACGCTACTCCTGTTGCGTTGGGAGTCATGCGTTTTGGCCGGGGTTTTTGGCTTCGGGTGAACTGGTCACCCTACTAGTCCGCCACGCCACGAAGAGGCAAACCCCATGTGGACCCCCCCCCCCCCAAAATCTCCTCGGGGACGCTGCCGCTGACGCAGCACGGCAAAAATGGCTCTAAGATTGCCGTTTCAATTTGCAACCACCTATGAGTGCGAGACGGCTTTCCACAGCCCTGTCGTCACCCTTATTGACATACCGTTTCCCACCTAGTTTTTGACGCCCTCGTTCTCGGTACAATAAAGAAATTGACAAAACTCGTCTTCATAAGGGTTTCGCCCTTTCTTTGCTTGAAGCAAACACACGTTTTGACAATGAGCATATGTATTGGTGTCATCAAGGTTTCTCTGTATGTTCAGTCATTTCTAGCCTACATACTATTCCCGTATAGTTGTAGTCCTGTCCCCACGACAATACACTTCGCATCTCACATTTCGGTCAGATATAATTAAGACCCTATGAAACTGTTAATGAGTGATAATACAGTGCATTCCTCATTGTTCCCATTTGTTATGTAGACGACGTTTGTTTCAGAATATTGTAGAAAAATCTGGAGAAAACGAAGAAAAGGAAAACAACGCGTAAGGCTGTTCTCGAAACATAAGTATAAAAGACTATAAAAAGGGACAAGAGAGATTTTAGGGAGAAGATCATTTATCAAGTGTGTTATTTTTGCTTCGAGACAGAGCTTTGTTTACTGTGTGCGTGTGTGGGTAGATTTCTTTTCATCAGTGTAACCTTTTTGCCCATTGTGGTTTTATGTAACATCGTACCGGTACACGCCAAACCAGTATACTGTAAGTCAATCGTTTTAATTATATAACTTTTGATTTTGTAATTCATTATAATTAACATATTAAAATTTAAGAATTGTAATTAGCCCTGGTTTTAATTTCGTATTCTTTTGTTATAAACGAGCCATACATTTAAATAACAGATTAATTTCTCTATTTTGATAAAAGTACGTAACACCGTATAGTTGTAATCCTTCTCCAGAACAATAGCCTTCGCATCTCACATTTCGGTCAGCTATAATTCAGACCCGATGAAACTGTTACAGTGCATTCCTCATTGTTTCCTGCACGTGACTAAAAAAATCAACAACAAACAAATATCTACATTGTAATTTTTTAATTGATTCTAATTTTAGAACATGTTTTCTTTTGTGTGTGTGTGTGTGACTGTGTGTGTGTGTGTGACTGTGTGTGTGTGTGTTTGAACTGCTTACCAGTAGGAATTGTTCTTATGTGGCGTGTACAGAAAACAAACAATATCATGTTTTCAACAACATCAAAAAATTTCACCGTAAAAGTCTCATATCCTTATCTCGAAAACGTTCAGTCTAGCCTTGATCAGGTTAAGACAGAGCGTGACAAGAACCGTATGCAGACTAAGACAGTCTTGGTGTGATCAAGTTAAGACAGTACGAGACAACAATGATCAGGTTTAGACAGTACGAGACAACAATGATCAGGTTAAGACAGTTCGCGACAAGAGCCGGATGTAGACTAAGACAGCCTGGCTTTGATCATGTTAAGACAGTTCGTGAGAACTATGATCAGGTTAAGACAGTACGAGACAGCAATGAACCGGATGCAGACTAAGACGCTAAACTCAAAAGGCAAAGAATCGGCAGATTTATTACATGACTGAATATCACAATGAAAATAGCCCTCCATGAAACTATCGTGTTACTCAAAAAAAATAAGACCACATCTTAAATCAATAGCTACTTTAAAAACTTATTTTGGGCTTATTTTCAGGGTTTCTTATTTTTTTCATGTATAATAATTAACTTTTTGTGTAAAAAATAAATAAATAAAAAAATACATTTATTTATCTACTGACACAATCAAAGCTCTTCTTGTCTAGGTATCTGGCTCCTAGAGCATTGACAGCCCAGCAGTGATCTTATTCGGCAGTCAGTCTAGATTTCTGTTTATATTCCAATTTGTTTTAGGCTCATTTGCTGGATAGGTCTTATTTTCTGGAAAGGTCTTATTTTCTGGAAAGGTCTTATTTTCTGGAAAGGTCTTATTTTCTTGAAAGGTCCATTTTCTCGAAAGGACCTATTGTCTGGATAGGTCTTAGTTTCTTGACTGTTATTTTCTGGAAAGGTCTTATTTGCTGGGAAGGTCTTATCTTCTGAATAGGTCTTATTTTCTGGATATATCTTATTTTCTAGACAGGTGTTATTTTCCGGAAAGGTCATATTTTCCGGAAAGGTCTTATTTTCTGGAAAGGTCTTATTTTCTGGATAGGTCCTATTTTCTGGAAAGGTCTTATTTTCTGGAAAACACACACAAAAACATGGTAGTTTAAAACATGCTATTTAAAGCTCAGTGCGACTATGCAAGAATGTATGTATGTTTTTATGTTAGCTACTCTATAACAAAGTGGTTCTCAAATTGGGCGGGGGACGATGGAAAATCCCACAAGGGGGCGGTAAAAGGCTCAGTAGATTTCGTGGGCGGTTTTGAATATCAGAAAAAATGTTTTACATCAAAAATTATAAAGACTTGAGGTTCAAACTGATTTAAATATTTGGATCAAAATCGACTTTGACTGATAAATAGACTTGAGTCGAACAGTACAAGGAGTTACAAACAGTAAGAAATGTTTACAAAACAAGGCGACATCAATATAGTGTACAACATTTGTGAATGCACTTCAAAGAGGACCTGCCGACATATATAAATATATATTTTACACATTTAATGGGTGCAGAAGTTGCGCTATTTACCCTGGTGATACCGGCTAATGTATAGAATGCAATGTGTTGTCAGAGGTGGTCATCTTAGGACTGACAGCTTGAATAACTAACCAGCTAATGCAGTGGTCGGCAAATCGCGGCTCGCGAGCCGCATGCGGCTCTTTAGCGACCTGAGTGCGGCTCGGCCAGTCGGCCACAAATCGGGTTTGACTCCGAAAAACATGGCCCTTGACAGGTTCTTGAAAAGAAATTTGGCTCTGAAAACTGTTTTAACCATCCTGCTGCTGATTTTTTGGCTGGGTTGGACTATATGTTTGGCCTAAATGGTTGGACTATTGGGTTTACCTATAAGGCTGGCCTATGAGGTTGGCCTATAGAGTTGGCCTACAGGGTTGGATTTTAAGTTGGACTATTGGGTTTACCTATAGGGCCCCCATGGTTTGACAATGGGACACGGGTCCGAATGGCGGCGCTGCGTGTCCGGGTCCATTTTGACTAAATGCTATTCGTATGTCATTTGCGGTAGTTTATTTTAGTTAAACTGAAGAATTAAGTTTACAAACGTATGTTCCATTCAATTATCTTTCATTTGATACCTCATTTGGTCTTACAAACCCAACAATAATATTTTAAATTTTTTTTAATCCCAACCTCTCACTTCTGGTACCCGGGTGCAAATAGCCACTTCGTAATTTTAAAGAATGCATTGCTCTAAAAAATAACATTTGAGAAGCACTGTTCCACTGACGCCTACACTGTTTTTAAAGAATTTCACAGTTACTCTGCTTCTTCATAGCCGTAAACTTTCTATATAAAGTACCCGTTGCGAAATTTGCTCAAAAATACATTGTGGAGAATCCTTGCTGGGGAAGTTTTAGTTCTTTCTGATACACCATTATAAACCATTATACTATAGTATATTTGGCAATGAACAGGCAAGGCACGTGAGGCATTACAATACATGACTGACTATATTTACAACTTTCAGGTTCATTTGCATAAAAGAACAAAAACAAAAAATTCCGTCAGCTCACAGCTCTTGGCAAACTATAGGCCTTCGCGTCTTGTGACTGGCCTTCGCGTCTTGCGACTGGCCTTCACGTCTTGCGACTGGCCTTCACGTCTTGCGACTGGCCTTCACGTCTTGCGACTGGCCTTCACGTCTTGCGACTGGCCTTCGCATCTTGTGACTGGCCTTCGCGTCTTGTGACTGGCCTTCGCGTCTTGTGAATGGCCTTCACGTCTTGTGACTGGCCTTCGCGTCCTGTGACTGGCCTTCCCGTCTTGCGACTGGCGTTCACGTCTTGCGACTGTCCTTCACGTCTTGCGACTGTCCTTCACGTCTTGCGACTGGCCTTCAAGTCTTGCGACTGGCCTTCACGTCTAGGAACCAACAGCACGGGGTTAGTCTGTTTGAACGTGAGATTTAAGGACTTTGCAACGTTCTGTTAAAGCGTGAGAAGATTTTGCTACGTCAGTCAGATGTCAACTCCTCGAGGCGTTATTCAGTTGCCGTTTTTCAAGAATTATGTCCATTTTCTTTTAAACATATACTTTTTAAGGTAACTTCATACAACTGGCGCCATGGCGTCATGTCGTGTTTTTTTTTGGGGGGGGGGGGGGGGAAGGGGGGGGGGGTTAAAGTTTCTGTTTTGGATTCACTCCCCCTGTTGTTGTTTACTAGAGTTAAATTTTCCTTAATATTACGATGGTGTGTTTTGAAGTAAAAATTTTATTGGTTCCGTAATTATAATTTTAAAATTTTATTGATTAGGTAATTATAATATTTTAATTTTTCCACCTTATTTAAAAATGAGTTTTTATAGTATTTTAGTCATAGTTTTAAGGTTCAGTTAGGTTTAGGCATAGTTTTAGGGTTTAAAATTTTAGCAGACGTCAGTTTTTTTTTAACACGCCGCCATCTTGGTTGCCACGACCCCGTGAAAGTAACCCCGTGAACTTTCACGGGTCGGGTTGTGGCGCTAATTGTCTGCATTTACCCATTTTAATTCACAATAAACTCTTAAAATAATTCTCCAGCACCGCTTTGGGAGTTACAGCGCGGCCCCTCCCCCACCCCAAACTCCATAACCTTTCAGTGTCCACTAAGCTACAGCGGACAGCCCACTTTGAACACCGCCGATACAGTAGAATGATGCACTGGAAATCAACCAGGAGTTGTAGAGCTAGGGGTGTCTGGAAATGGCAGGGCGCCCATCTACTAGGTTACAAAATTGATATAAGTGTCAAGTATTTTTGAAAATCTCCATAGATTTTCTTAAGCTTGATGCTTAACGCCGTCTGCTTGGGGCGGCAAAAACCTGTTACATAAAGCTAGGGCGTCATATGAACTTGTTGAAGCCAATTCATTGAATGAAGTAAAGTCATCACACCCCATCAGCATTTAGTAAACGTGCAAAATTGCGGGAACTACTGCAACGCTATTGGTGCCAAGCTGGATCACACATACACGACTTTCCCTTGGGTTATCCAGCTGTTGTGGAGAGATGCGATTTGCAGTCTTAGGAAACAAAATGAACTTTCTCAAAAGAAAAAAAAAATATCCCAGGCCTTTTGATTTCGCCCTGCGAAGTCTACACCGTCGTAACGTTGCCAGATAATGCTACAGCAGTCGTACCGGCACGTCGTGTTACCTTGTGACACTCACACCAACCTATACTAACGATGTACTAATCTGTCTTGTGACACTCTCACAACCAACCTATACTAACAAAGTAATAATCTGTCTTGTGGCACTCTCACACCAGCCTATACTCCTAACCAATAATAATAAACTGTTGAAATAAAAACATATATTTCCTTGAATAATATTATAAATTGTAAACAAAAAATGTTTCAGATTTTGTACTGCAGCTAGATGACCTACGCTAAGATGACATATGCTAAGATGACCTACTCTATGTTTGCGACCTTGCAGCTTGTAGCGTTGATGGCGTCATTGAGCGCATGCTTGGTGGACAGATCTGTCCTGCATCTAACGCCGCTCATTGAGAAAGGAGAGATAATTAAAGCGCAAAAACTGAGCCGAATACACACTGACGTCATCCCCGCCAGTCATTCCGCGTTTCTCACAGTGGACAAAACGCGCAAAAACCACATGTTTTTCTGGTTCTTTCAGGCCATCAGCTGTCAGCAGGAAGCTCCGCTCGTCGTCTGGCTCAACGGCGGTCCTGGGGTCTCCTCGATGATTGGTTTATTTTACGAAAACGGGTCATTGAGAATGAAGACCGATGAGAACGGGACCGTTCACAACGAGCGTTGGAGCAAGTCCTGGGCTGAGAAGTTCTCAATGCTGTACATCGACCAGCCGATCGGCACCGGCTACAGCTACAACGTGAACAATAAAATTCGGTCCAGATTCAAACAGGACGTCTACTCCAATCATCTGTACGTATTTCTAGAGCAGTTCTACCTCCTGTTTCCAGAGTACAACAACAGGGAACTCTATATTGGCGGTCAGTCGTACGCTGGGAAATATGTCCCCGCTTTCGCCCATCGCGTACATACGGAAAAACTAGCAAACAGGTCGTCGATCCCCCTGACGGGAATCTATTTAGGCGGACCGTTTTTTGACGCAAAGAAGCAGTGCAGGGCGTCGGCAGACTTTTATGAAGCAGTCGGTGCTGTAAGCAAAAAACAGGCCCAGGATTTCAGATCTAAATTTGATGAGTTTGTCAAAGAAAAGAAAAGTTATGAATCGCTAAGTATTTTTGAACTATTCGATCACATGTGGCCCCAAGTTGGCCTCCAGAGCTCTTATAACTACATCTCCTTACAACTCGTTCCTTATAAGGAAGTGACTCAACTCATGACGTCGACGTAAATGCGTCAGCTGGCTCACGTCGGTAACCAGAGTTACCGTCCCTTCGCTCGTCAAGTATACGCGAATTTCGCAAGGGATTTCATGACAAGCACCACCAGAAAGTTGGCGGACCTGATGGACAACTACAAAGTCCTGGTTTACAACGGTGACTTGGACGCCAGGACAAGCACGTCGATGATCGAATCTGGCCTCAGGTCCGTTTACTGGTCACGCCGAGACGAATACAACGATGCGGAGCGAAGAGTTTGGGGGAGGCCAGCCACACCGAAAGGCTTCTTTACTAAGGTTGGTCAGTTCTGCCGAGTGGTCATTCGCAACGCAGGGCACCGCTCCACGCGTGATCAGCCGGAATTATCCCGCGAGATGATGGAACAATTCATTGAGTTTGGTTGTATTCAGTCTACGCAATTAGGACAGGATTGTTTAAATAATAAATAATTTTAAATGATTATACTTCATTATAATTTTGACATTGTTACGCACCGTTATATGGATTTTGTAAATTTAATCCACTTTAAAATTAAGATTCAGCTAACTTGTTGAACAACACGCAACAAAGAACTGAAAATCAGTATGCTAAGAAAATGATATACAAGCTAATGATATCAACAATATTCAATTTAATTTAAAACTATATCAACTCACAGAACGGCAAGTGAAAAATTATCACCTTCGAAAGATAAAAACATTCGAATTTCGGCACACATAAAGAGTACAATCGTGTAACTTGATTAGATGCAAGTCTCGTAAATGTCTAGGAAAAAAATAGCGAAAATCTCTCCCGGCTCTGAAAGCTGCCGGCCTATATGTTAGGAGTTATTAGAAGAGAAAATCTAGAAATTGCTTCCCCTGATAGTATTCTATAGAAAAAATAGAACGTACGCAACATTTTACCAATCAAGGGAAGGGTTGGGGTTGGTACAGCGCTACATATTTAATCGGTAACGTCAGTATCACAACGAAAAAGGGGGAGGGGGTGGTGGGGGCTTTAGCTCCGCGTTGAAGTAAAAAATCTGGTCAAGACACACTCTGTAACAAATAACATAACGATAGGGCATACTTGCGAGTTTTATCAAGAAATTGGAGTTGGGTAATTAAGAAAGGATGCCTAAAATGCTTTCCACTTACAGAGAACCACAAAATCATGTATGTGTCAGCTCACTTAACCATTTATCGCTTGTCTTCACAAAGCCTTGAACTTATTGAAACTCATAAAACTGGATCGTAAAATGCATCACAAACCTATGAATTCAGTATCGCATGAGATCATATGGCGTGGAATAACAAGCCGAGAAGTCACAGACGAATATCATATTTTACACGATCGTACACCGTATTCGAATCACACACACATACAAGAACACTCATTTTTTTAATGAAAGTTTTTTTTTTTTTAAAGATATGGACGATTATCGAAATTATGCTCTTATTCCAATTTAGGAACCAACCGAAAAGAAAAGAGAGAAAAACAACATATCTATAATAATAATTCCCGAGTGGATCTTGTTCATCCCAAAGGTAGTGTTGCCCACAGGTAGTGTTGCCCATAGGTAGTGTAGCCCATAGGTAGTGTGGCCCATAGGTAGTGAAGCCCATAGGTAGTCTGGCCCATAGGTAGTGTAGCCCACAGGTAGTGTGGCCCACAGGTAGTGTAGCCCATAGGTAGTGTGGCCCATAGGTAGTGTGGCCCATAGGTAGTGTGGCCCATAGATAGTGTAGCCCATTACTCCAGTATGTCTGGGATTCTGAGACAGCATGTTGATGTCCATCAACTGTGACGTTTTATATACAAACATAAAAGAAAGGTCGGGCGACTCACCGGTCGAACAAGACTGAGATGGATTGATGTAGAAACATATTCATATCACCCCTTAAATTTTAACGGAAGGATATGGTGGAGCAGGCCAAAGCCCTACTCAGGCCCAGTGGCGTAGGAAAAGAAATACGGACGGGGTGGTCATTCCCCGGGCTGCACTTTTTCTATAGTTTTGGGGTGGAATTATCGGCATACTGCATGGTTTTTGTTCATTGAAGTGGGCGGCTTAAAAATCTAGACCCACCTTCGGGCGGCACCACTCTTAGCTACGCCACTGCACGGGCTGTGCCCCATTGTTGATGGTGATATTCTTATGTCGTGATTACTGTAAAGACTCACCTTCACTGAAGCTGCCCAGAGCTTTCCTCTCACATTTAGAGCCCCTGTATCCAGGAGGACAGTCGCATAGGTTGATCAAGGACCCGTAGAAGTATCTTAACAACACAAAATAGAGGATTAGTTATAAATACTTGACCGAGTACAACCAGATGAACCAGCTACTTGATAAGAAGAACAAGATGAACCAAACTATCCAAGAGTAATAAGATGAACTAACAATTTGTTATGATTAACCAGATGAAACCACAATTGGCTTGAAGAATAAATGGATTAGCTATTTGTTAAGATGAACGAGATTAATCAACTATTTGTTAAGATTAACTAGGTCAGCGATTTGTTAATATTATATAGACGAATCAACTGTTTGTTAAGATTAACTAGATGAACCGACTATTGGTAAGGATTAAGTAGATAAAACAACTAAATAATGAGATTATCTAGATCAGCGGTTCTCAACCTGGGGGTCGCTCGACTCTTTCCCAGGGGTCGCCTAAGACCATCTGAAAACACATATGCTCTACAATTATAAAGTAGCAACGAAAATAATTTTGTGGCTGGTGGTCGCCACAACACTGTATTACATGGTCGCGGCATTAGGAAGGTTGAGAACCACTGATCTAGATGAACCATCTATTTTTAAAATGAAATAGATAAATAAAAAAATATTACATATTACTTTACGTTGCCTACACTCTCTGTTAGTATATTATTTTAAAAAATGCTCTTTATAAAAATTTCATTTCTAAATCAGCTTGAAAAGATGTATAGTTATAAAACTTTAATGAGCTCCCCATGAAAGAGTTATTGATGAATAAAGAGGCCTTATAATCTGTTTTCTCAGCCAACAGAAAGTAGTTAAAGTTAAAGTTGTTTGGTCCAGTATTACACTTCTAAATAGCAAATGCTCGTACAAACATTTCCGGCCGTTTTAGAGGCGGCAGGCCGTCATAACTCTTTCATTTGGGCAAGTGAGTTCCAGTGAGTTTTGTCCCAGAGAATTCTTACTTGCAGCTGCCTCCGTTGTGGCACAGGTTCATTCCTTTGTCCGGGTCACAGAATGGCCCCATTTCACAGCGCTTGCCCCAGAAGCCCGGGAAGCAGTGGCAGGAAAAGTCGCTGAGGATGGCGCAATCGTCAAACGGTTATGTTGTTTAATTCACTAATTACACTGACCTATTTTTTTTTAAAAATCACTTTCCTGTGATAGTTGGGGGAGAAGGGGAGAGTAGGGGCAGTGTAGGGGGAGTGTAGGGGGAGTGTAGGGGCAGTGTAGGGGCAGTGTAGGGGCAGTGTAGGGGGAGTGTAGGGGGATGTAGGGGCAGAGTAGGGCAGTGTAGGGGAAGTGTAGGGGCAGTGTAGGGGGAGTGTAGGGGAGTGTAGGGGCAGTGTAGGGACAGTGTAGGGGCAGTGTAGGGGCAGTGTGGGGGAAAGACAAAATCCATGATAGATTGTGACGTATAACACTCGAACTAAAGGGAAAACAAGATAACTTTTTGTGTGGTTATTTTGTGCTGTAATTTCTTTCGTTTGACCGGTCTTAACTATTTAAGCTTTGCGACAAGGTAAACAATATTTTCAACAAAGACTAGCAATGAAATTTGCTTGTTATGGTCCAAAAATTACGACATTATTTATTTGTTAAAGAAATTTTGCGGAACAAATGGACCTTTCCCGCCTGTATTGTTCTACTCTTTTTGTTGCTGTTGTTGTTGTTGTATGATGGTTGTTTACCTTAGCATTAGTACATTGTCTTATATCCACAGTTGCCGACCCGTGCCAATCAACTCCAAACGGGGCGGCAAATGGTTTTCTTTAGTGTCGCAGGAAGAAGCAAAGAGAGAGCCTCAAATTAAGGATAAGAGTGTTGAACTGCAAATTAATGATAAGAGTGTTGAACTGCTATTTAAGGATAAGAGTGCTGGACTGCTATGTAAGGATAAGAGTGTTGGACTGCTATTTAAGGATAAGAGTGTTGAACTAAAAATTAAGGATAGGAGTGTTGGACTGCAATTTAAGGATAAGAGTGTTGGACTGCAAATTAAGGATAAGAGTGTGAACTAAAATTAATGATAAGAGTGTTGAGCTGCAATTAAGGATAAGAGTGTGAACTAAAAATTAAGGATAAGAGTGTAAAACTAAAAATTAAGGATATGAGTGTTTAACTGCAAATTAAGGATAAGAATGTTGAACTAAAAATTAAGGATAAGAGTGTAAAACTAAAAATTAAAGATAGGAGTGTTTAACTGCAAATTAAGGATAAGAGTGTTGAACTACAAATTAAGGATAAGAGTGTTGAACTACAGATTAAGGATAAGAGTGTTGGACTGCAATTTAAGGATAAGATTGTTGGACTGCAATTTAAGGATAAGAGTGTTGGACTGCAATTTAAGGATAAGAGTGTTGGACTGCAATTTAAGGATAAGAGTGTTGGACTGCAATTTAAGGATAAGAGTGTTGGACTTGCGATAAGGCTTTCAAGTAGACTGATGAGACACAGGCAATATTTTGTGTAAAGTGTAGATAACACAATATTGGTTCAGCTTTAATAATGATTTTAAGAAATTGAAATATAAATATAAAATTTTTTTAATTTAAAAAGTATATATATGCATGTATCCTACCTAGAAATGAGAGAAAAGAATAAGAGTGGGCGCAAGACGCTGACAAAAAACAAAGTTTGGAAGAACGGAAAGGAAGTGGGTGGAGCTAAAACTTAAAAACTAAACATGTAAAAATATTGCGCTGTCTTCCCCCCCCCCCCCACTTTACTTTAGATTAGTATTCTGTATGATCATAATTAAAGCTCAACCTATATTGTTTTATTGACACACATTTATTGCCTCTCATTAATCAAATTAAGAATAACTTTAATAGACAATTTTTCCCTTTGACTCCAAATCTTAATTTTTAAGTGACATTTTAGCAGTCCACGCCAATGGTGCCAAGCCGTATCGACACTACTCGATCCCTTGGATCCACCAGTGGCGTGGAGAGGGGGGATCTGCTGGCTGGGCAGCAGCTGGTTCTCCATACTACATACTACTATTATTACAAATAATATTCCAGCATTTTTAGTCTTATTTCTGTGTTTATTCGATATAAGAAATACATTTAAAAAAAAAAGAATATATTAGATCGACTCAGTGTCGTAGCCTGGGTTAGGGCTTCCCTGGTAGGAGAAATATACCCCCCCCCCTTTTCCCCCAATAAAAAAATGAAATAAATAAATAATTGTTTTCCGAAATTTTCATCTATATACACACATAAAGAAGTGCCACACGAGTCGATCCACTCTCCTCCATCCCCACCGGCTCCATCACCCACCCCTCCATCCCTTTCCAACACCAGAGCTATCTGCTGTCTTATTACAAATTTGTTTATTTGTAATGTAAATTTATTATTAAAGCTTAAATATATATTGTTATATCGACACAGATTGTTCGTGTCTATTTAATTCATTTTCATGAAATAGCGTTAATAATTTTTTAACGCATTATATTATCCATGACCGCCTACATTTCTTCTCCCCCCTTTTTACCCTTAAGGTTTGGTAGCACATTCAACTTTCAAGTGCAACTTTCTCAAAAGTGCCATAATATAATGTGTTAAAATGATTAACGCTATTTCATGAAAATGACTTCATTTACGTTTGTTAAAAGTTAAATGAAATAATTTCAGCATCAAGACAATTATGAACATCATTTTACATTTTAAGCTCCTATACTGACATCAATATTATGATACAAACACAGCTTATCGTCTTTATTTTTTATTAAATGTTTGGTTCAGTGACCGGGAACCAGATGAAATAGCAAAATGTCTTCGTACTTTAAAGTAATCGAATTTTTTTCTTTAAAAAAAATAATTAAATAAAAATTCTTGTTCACAAGTCAAATCTTTTTAGTTCATTTATATACTAGAACTGTCAAAAATTAAGTGGTATATCGAGTTGCAAAATGTGTGTATCAAATCTGCGGCTGTATATCAATTTTACATGGGAGCCTAACCTTTTCTAATTACAAGCACATGATCTGCAACAAGAGAAGATTGGTGATTTATCTCCAACAAAATTACGGGTCTGGCCTTTCTTTTTGTCTTTGCGATTCACTTAATTAAATAATTGACAAACACAGCTGTACATTAATCAGACACTCACATCAATATAAACTCATAACTGGGAGTGCAATGACTTTAATAGCGATGCACTGCACCCCGTGAACACTACACGTGTCACAGACAATTTAATAATACAAAATAATGAGTAGTCATCTGCGGTCTGATTGATGGACTTTAGAGGAAAGGCGACACGATACTTGACAGGTAAAGGGATCTAAACATACATCACATGGAGATCGTCATCTTGTTGGGTTTTGTATGTGTGTGTTTATTTAAAACAACGGAATAACAGATCTGCTCAAGCTGATAAGAAAACAAGACAAAATTAAAACACTGATCAACTGAAACCCATCGATCTTAGCGTTTCCATTCCCCACCAAGAAAGAATAATGACTAAAAAAAGTGGAACCGAGAAGCCAAGATGTAAATATTTAAAACCACTGAAGATCGCGTTGGCTTGGAACATGAGTTTTTAAAATATTACGTGACGTCACTCTTTAACGTAATGGGATCTGGCCAGTGATGTTAATTGCCAATTCTCTAAACCTGTTTCAATTGAGGTTTGTCAAAACCAGTTTATGTTCTTAAAGCACGTGCAGGTGGATATCAATTTTATCAGTTGACCCAAACTGCATATATATTTTAAAATAAAAAGATTGCGTTTTTTTTGGTACCCGTTCCGACTTTTAATTAAGATTCGGCAAGCTTCTACTACACGCGGCCAGTACATAAACTAAAACTCTGAGGACTTAAGCTTGGTCGGATGGGGATTAAACATCAGTTACCAGGAAGCCATGTCGCAATGACTGGCTGCTTACCTGTAATCTTCCGACGCCAGACAGTTGCCCAGGTACGAGCAGTCCTTGGCGCTGCAGCTGATCTGGCCCACGTCGAGGTCCCGTGGAGCGATGCGGTACGTGATGTTGAAGCCGTGCACGTCACGCAGGAAGTCGTCCACGCGCAGGTTGACGTTGTTGGCGTCGTTGACGACAAGGTCGATCACCACAAACTTCCTGGGAAGTGGATTTAGAACATGAAGTGGAAAACCTCGGCGAAGTCATACATGGGTTTACAATAGTTAAATAACGTTGCTGTACTTCTGAGTGTTTCAGTTCTTTGTTTACGATTTAAGATATGCGTGATATTTTAAGTGTAATGAGAATTAATCATGCATAATAAATTGGGGTCAGCGGCCTGAGCTGAGGCTAGATAGACCCCCCCCCCACAAGCCCCAATTCTCAGATTCTCCCTCCTCCCCCTTTTTAGAGGGGGGGGGAAGATGACGCAAAGCGGCTCCCCTGAGGATCTTTCGTCCTAATGGCGAACCACCCAGTCTTGCTAGGCAAATTTTAGGCATACTGAATAGACGAATAATTTGAGTAGGTTTATGGGGGGGGGGGGGGTGTAAATTAGAGACACAATTGATAGTTCTTTAACTGCATAGCCTAAGCAGTGCTGTCTTAAAATCATTAGAGACACAATTGATATTAGGGATTTCAGGCCCGGTGCCTAGGTTAAATGACAAAAGATAACATATTTTATAACTTATTATTTTAACCAAAAAAACTGAAAAAAACATACGTAACAAAGATTTAACAAGTTCAGGATCTCGAATCAACAAGGCATAAATGTCAAGTTTTTCTTTCATTTGTTAAATGTTTTCTCTGCCCCTGCTTTTTACAACCAATCGCCGTGTACTTCCATTTTTTTTTCTTTCTTCTCCCCTTTGCCTATATTAATTCCCTTAACAGCTATGAGTTCACAACATTTCTTTTGCTGCTCTACGGGATACATCATTTCAGCTAAGTTGTTATTTGTATATTTAATACTTGTTACTCATTATTTACAATGTTCGCTGACGAAGGCTTCTTGTCAAGAAGTTCATTTTTTTGGGGTGTGTATCTGTATTTCAGGTTTTCCCAGACCTAGTTCTACATATTTAGTTTTGCCTAACGTGATTTCAGTCTTCTCTCTTATCATCATTAAAAACTTTAACATAAAAGAAATTAAAAAGCGACTTTGTCTACAACAGGGGAATCGTAACACTTTTTTTTGACGCGGGTGGGTAAAAAAATCTCTTCGGGCTCTGGGGGCCCGATTGACTTAGCCAAATTAAAGATGACCTACATGTGTATCGGAGTTTTTCCTGAATAGTTATTTTTAAAAATAAAAACGCATATTTTAAAATTGTAAGGCACCTTTCTAATTTTATTTGTCCAATGGCAACACAATGCCACAAATGTGTTTTTATGACATGATAAGGTTACGTTTATTTAATTTAATAAGGGCTCCAAATCAAATCGTAGTAGATTAAAAAAAAAAAAACATTTGAAATTGCAAAATCATCTCCCATTTTTTACACATGCTATACTTATATAGTAAAACAAAATAATGCGTTCAAAAAGAAATTTGACGCAAAATTTTAACGTATAAACTAAAAAAAACGACTCGACCAAATTTACGTTCGATCAAATTTCCGTCGATCAATTTTCCGTCGACGAAATTTCTTTCGATCAAATTTCCGGATATGGGCAGAAACATGGAAGTGGAGCTCTTCCAACACAAATTGTATTCATTTAAGGCTCAAAGTTACAAAAGGGCTCAACCGATAAGACAGCGGGGTAGCTGGATGTTACATATTTTATTTTAGAAAACGCCGCTCGCACAATTAGATAGGAACAAAAGCAGAAATGAATGCGTCACCACACTATTTTAGATCAGCGGTTCTCAACCTGTGAAGTTATGAAGTGGCAACGAAAATAATTTTGCGGTTGAGGGGGGTCGCCAGAACATGAGGGACTGTATTAAAGGGTCGCGGCATTAGGAAGGTTGAGAACCACTGTTTTAGATAATCACATTTACCTCCTGGGAGCCGCTTATAGGAGTCAATCGCCCGTCCTTATCCGTACCCATCTTTCAACATACATGTGTAATTGGAGACGGTTCATTTCAATTTGAAGTTTAGCTGGCAGCACAGTTAATCAGGTTTATGGAAGATTATTTGGCTTTTCACTGCGCAACGAGTCAGAATGTACTCGTTGCATAAACTCGCGAGTTAATGGCATTGTTGCTTCACGGGATGGAAATCGAGTGAAACAACCCACCATCTACACTACACCAATGTCCACATTTAAAAAAAAAAAGATTTAGTTGGTACGAAAATGACATAATATTTAGATTTATTAGGTGTTCATTTAGGTTGATACTCTAGACCGGATACAGCCCGCAGTCCTTAGCTTGCCGATTTTAAATAGCAAGAGTTGAAAATTCGCATTTAAATTGTTGGCGCAACTGTTAATGTTCTATTTTAAAATCCTATATATATTAAACTTCGCTTTTGTTCGTGACTGGCTGACGAAATCCGCGGACGTCAATTTGACCCACTTCCCGTTAACGTATCCAGCAGAAGCTTGGCAGATAGACTCGGTGCCGATGACAACACATTTATGCAAATTTTCAGCTCCACCGCCCAACTCCAATCCCCCCCCCCCCAAAAAAAAAAAAAACCACACAATTTGTTTTGTTTTTTCCTGTTTTTCAAGGAGAACATGAAGGAGAATTCCTGATAACTATGCTGAATGTGATTTCTTTTTTTAAACTAAAAAATCTCGCCAAATTGTGCGTTTTGTGAAATTGTTGGTGGGTCAGTATAATATTAATATAGTTCAGGGGCGCTAAAGAGATGTGCGATTGCGAACCGGGGGTGGGCAGAGCACTAATTGGGATCCTTATAAAGTGTGTTTCTTGTATGCATGTTTTGTCCAATTTTCAGCCCCACCCCCACATTGTTTGATATTACATTTTAAAAGGATTTATACCAAAGGTCATTTTAACGGTTGTTTAATATTTTAAATATATAGTATCAATAGCCATTAAATTTATTTGGGACGTATTTGCTCATTTAATTTATATGTGCACATATTAATGGCTACCAGAGCTTGGTCAATGAAATAGATCGCTAAGAACACAAGAAACACTGCAGTTTTCGTGCTCTTCTTGTCCAAATGCCTACGCTGGTTTGAAGAAACGGTAATGATGCGCCTCAGTCAAGATGATCAGAAACTTTAAAAGACTAAAAGAAACGATCACAGAAATGTACGACTAGAGGGAACTGAGTGTTACCAAGACAGAGAGAGAGATACACAGAAAGAAAATGGAAAAGTGTCACACAGATACGAAGAGAGAGAGAACTGAGCGGGATGAAGAGAGAGAGAGAGAACTGAGATAGAGAGAGAGATACAGAGAGAGAGAACTGAGAGAGATACAGTAAGAGAGAACATAGAAAGATACAGAGAGAGAACAGAGTGAGAGAGATTCAGAGAGAGAGAGAGAGAACTGAGCGAGATACACAGAGAGAGAGAGAGAGAGAGAAATGAGAGATATACAGAGAGAGAGAACTGAGAGAGAGAGAACTGAGAGAGACAGAGAGAGAACTGATAGAGATACAGAGAGAGAGAGGGGACTGAGAGAGATACAGAGAGAGAGAGAGCGAACTGAGAGAGAGAGGGAGAGAACTGCAGGAGATACAGAGAGATATAGAGAACTGAGAGAGATACACAGAGATAGAGATAACTGAGAGAGATACAGAGAGAGAGACAGAGATAGAGAGAAAGAAAGAAATAGGGAGGGAGAGAAGAGAGTTACTGACAGATAAACAGACAGACCAAGCATTACAGAAATTCTCCAAATGGGACATGGGTAACTTTTTTTGCCTTTTAAAAAATCAAAATTGACAAATAGAATTAAACTATAGGAATTGGAAATGTTCGATGGGACACACACAAAAAATCAATGTGTCATCGTGGGGGGGATAATCTAGTCCTAAATGGAGAATTAATGCTCTTTCCCAGTGACGTATTGTGGTGTTCTTTCGTGTCAGTGAATCTCAAACGTTTTTATTAGACTTTGTTAAAAATGGGGCTATCCGAGTGCGAATTGTACACAACGTGATCACATACTGCCATTGTAGTGTGTGTGAGTGTGTATGTGTGTGCGTGCGTGCATGTGTGCGTCACAAGAGTTGCAAATATAACGCTCCTAAACCATTTTAATTTTTCTCCATCTCATTGGACGAACATAATGAAATCCACCATAGCAAGACTTTAAATTATGTATTCTAAGTAAATAAGTCCGTTTTTTTTTTTTAAAATTTTCCCAAATCTTTTTTTTTTTTGCACACTGCGAAATTTATTTTCCAATGGTCAACGCTAACACTTTCAATAATGATTATTGACGATTGAGTTATCATGAATTTTGTTTGTTCTTCGGTCCCCAAGGACAACATTTAGCGACCACTTTCTGCATAAGCTGGTAGCCACAGCTTGAAGCTTTGAAGCTACTACTTGGAAAAGAACCTTGCCAAAGTAGTGGGAACGTTCGCTGACATTTTCAAGTAAATTTGTCTATAGTCCCGTAACGACAATGAAAATAACTTGATTTTACTTTTTAAAAATAAACAATGGATACGATTGAACGAAAACCTGGCAGCGGTGGCGTAGGAAGTGGAGGGGCGGATGGGGGGTCCACGCCTGGCAGCGGTGGCGTAGGAAGTGGATGTGCGGATTCGGGGTCCACCCCCTGGCAGCGGTGGCGTAGGAAGTGGATGTGCGGATGGAGGGGGGTCACCCCGAGCGGAATTTTCGGCTCACTTCCGAAATTTTTCTTCGAAGAGGGTGTGGCGCAAATCTTGGCGGGCAGCATTAACACTATTTACGCCCCTACCTTGCAGTTAAGCAAGCTCACTTGTGCGTTATTTCAGAACTCATAACGTCGTAGAAACTATTCCTAAATGGACCCATTACAATGAACACGCTGCTCAATTAAAACTAATCAATTGTTATCTGTAGCCGACGATTCGTGACGCTGCTCAAATAATTGGTGATCAGACTACCAGCATCGGTCAGCGGGCAGCCAGGCTCCGACTGCAGGAGGTGACGAACACTTAAATATAATGTAACAACAAAAATAATGGATACATTAGACACCAATTGGAATGTGGCTTATTTCCTCCGATCCGCTATTCTGAAAAGTTTGAGAACCATTGCTCTGAATCCTGCGATGAATGTTTTTATTTCCTAAATTAACCCCGACTGTTGGATTAAACACCATGTACTTAATTCCTACTTGACGTAAGCCGTTGACCCACATTGAAGCTCTGGGATTTCACCCCCCCCCCTGTACCCACTCGTCCAGTTAACCTGATTATAAACAATGCAAAAATGACCCCCCCCCCCTTTTTTTCAAGCCATAAATTATTTAAGTTCAGGAGAGGACACAACTAAAAGTAAGTGCAGACAACTTTTAGCACATTAGGATTGGCAGTCTTAAATACAGTTTCTGCTAATTATTATTTAACAACTATAATTCTCTAGGTAAGAAAGAAAATTTTATGTAAAAGTGAGTACAATAGCACCCAAAAATAAAATTCCCGATAACTGCACCAATTGAGATTCTCACAAAAATACCGCAAGCGCGTTTGGTGCGTAATATTTTCTTTTTGTTTTAGTGTCAAATAGTGTCAATTTAAATAGTGGTGTTATTAATATGCGCTGTAAAAGGGAAAACCTATTGGCCATACAGGTCCGCTGAATATCTTTAAATATATATATTTATTAGGAAAACCGAGTAACTAGCACCATGTTGTGTGCAATAAGATAAACTTGTTCTAAAGAAAAGAATATTCACTACTTATTTTATGGTTTTTTTTTAAATTTACAATGAATGAATTAAAATAAAATGAGTATTGAAAATAAAATAGATGAAAAACAGTAGGAACCTCATGTCATCTTAAAAATAACTTTATTGTTTTTATTATGATTAAAATTATCGATGATCATGCAATCAAAGTAAAAAAAGAAAAAAGGAAAGAAAAAAAAGAAGAAAAAAAAACACGTTTTAAAATGAGGACGACAAAATGTATGCAGCTTTCAGAAAGATGAGAACCCCTTCGGAATCATGTCATTTTTTTCTCTCCCCTTTTCTGTTTTCTTTGTCATACTGCGAGTGACGTTATCACATGGAGATCACGTTATGCCACGCGCGTGACCCAGTGACACTTTAATTACCGTCAGCATTTTGTAGCAACATTCACAGGCGCAATACGAAATTACTTTTTTAATTATTATTTTTTTTTGGAAAGTTTTTTTAAAAATATCCCTGCCTTTTAGAAATTCTTTATTAATCACATGATATTATTGTATGCGTTTTTTTATTGTCTTAAATTAGCGCTCCAATTAGAGAAACGATTGCTAGGTGTCGAGCATGGGAGTTCATTAACAATTGTTGCGACTGGATATTATGTTTGATTACGCCCGGTGTGTGTTTTTGAGTGATTAATTAGTTAGTGAACGCTCTTCCCGCGCTTGACTTGGTGACGTATTTTTATGCTTATTATGACGTATTGTGTGACGTACGTTTTAGTCATCTGGCAGTCGTGAAAGGAACTTTGTGAAAAGGGGTTGTGTTTTTATTTCTCTCTGATAGTATAGCGAGCTGAGCTATACGTATGTGTGTATGGGATTAACAGTCTGTGAATCTAATTAGATATTGAAGTGGCATTTAATATGAAAGGTACATGAGTTGACTCAGTGCTAGTAGGACGTATTACAACGTGAGAAAAGAACTTGATGAATTAACCAATCAGGTATAAACATGTGTTTGACAATAGGAAATCGAAGAGAGCATGCCGGGAAAAATATTTGCTAACGCCAAGGCCGTCACGTAACGCCCTTGACCCATGAACCCTCGCGCCATCAGTGTTTTGTTGCACGTCCACAGGCGATCTGCATCAGTTCATTGTCTTCTACAAAACTGTTATGCATATGCCTGTTAACAGATTTTTTAATAATTTTTTTTTTACAAAAGTGTTTAGCGCTCATATTTAGAGAAACAAACAACCGAAAGGAAAACTAAATTGCATGCCGGGAAAACATTTATAGAATCCCGATCACTTTTGCGAGTGGATCGACGTATGTAAAGTTGCGTACTGACATGTTTGTAGATTAGTGCTTTGTTTGCGTGCGAACATGTTTGAATCTTACAGTATTTTACGGACTATAAGACGCTACGGAAAATAAGACGCTACGGACTATAAGACGCTACGGACTATAAGACGCCACGGACTATAAGACGCCACGGACTATAAGACGCTACGGACTATAAGACGCCACGGACTATAAGACGCTACGGACTATAAGACGCCACGGACTATAAGACGCCACGGACTATAAGACGCTACGGACTATAAGACGCTACGGACTATAAGACGCTACGGACTATAAGACGCTACGGACTATAAGACGTTACGGACTATAAGACGCCACGGACTATAAGACGCTACGGACTATAAGACGCCACGGACTATAAGACGCTACGGACTATAAGACGCTACGGACTATAAGACGCTACGGACTATAAGACGCTACGGACTATAAGACGCTACGGACTATAAGACGCCACGGACTATAAGACGCTACGGACTATAAGACGCTACGGACTATAAGACGCTACGGACTATAAGACGCTACGGACTATAAGACGCCACGGACTATAAGACGCTACGGACTATAAGACGCTACGGACTATAAGACGCTACGGACTATAAGACGCTACGGACTATAGGACGCATCTGCATTCTGGAGGCATTTTTTCGAAGAAAAAAAATGTGTCCATAGTCCGTAAAGTTTGCGTACTGACATATATATGTATTAGTAATTTGTTACGATCCTATACACCATCTTGACACAATCTAATTTCAATGGCTGCAACATTAACCATTTACATATCTTTATATATTGATGTGACGGAAGCTTGGGATGTGAAAGGCAGGACAATAAAAGAAGAACGTTTCGGTGAAAAGCCTTCCTCGGCAGACAGGACAAATGAAGAAACAATAAAGAAATATAAAAGTACTTAAAGCGTGTTCTTCATTAATGGTATTGTCGGAAGCTGGGTTTTTCAAATCCAAGGTTACAGGTAGTAAAAGAATGTAATATTTCTGTGAAAAATAAGATTTAACGTAAAAATAATTTGGATATAGGTAAAATATAATAAATAACAATAGAATTAAAAGATATTGAGTATCCCTAGAACAAGAGAATTTGATTAATTCCGAATGATGGTACTGTGCCGATAAGCTGAGTTAATTTGTTTTCCCTTCAAACTCTCTTCGGTTTGCTTGTGCAGGGAATCAGTGCCGTGATGGAAAGATATGCTGTCCCTTTGCGTTGATCTCCGTTAAAATGGATATAAGACTTGGGGAAAGCTTACCCTGTTCCATATCACAAAGAAATAAAATCGCCTTTCAAGCCTTCCCATCTCCGAGTCAGCTAGCAAAGAGTTATTTAATTGTGGAAATCTGTTTCCCCAACCACAACTCAGAAAGCAAAGAGTTAATTAGTTGTGGAAATCTATTCCCCCCCCCCCTTTTTTTTTTTATTGTTCCTCCATCTTCTTGTCTTCTCTCAGCTCCGTAAAAGTGCCTCGCGCTCCTAAGTCTTCTTCAGCCTTGACACAGCTGCTCATTTTACAAGGCAGGGACAGATCTGTCAACTATTTCTTTTTTCCTGGCTTGCTTATATCTTGCTTGAGAGTACCCCTCCCCACCATCAGCCTCATTTCAAAGAGTGAGGCAACCATACTACTTTTCGTCTTAGTTTTTTAAACAAATATTCGGCTGTCAAAATAAATGGAACTAAAATGACAAGAGCTTAAACCAGGGAAAAATGTAAAAATATGGGGGGGGGGGGGGGGGGATAAGTGTCTTGTATTTTAAAAAAAATTGTTATCACGTACTTATCTTATTAAAATTTTTTTAAAAAATCAAATTTTAGCAGATTATTTTATTTTACATTTATGCTTTGATGACCTTTAAAAAATGGGATCGGGATTTTCCGAATGTTGAATTCTTTTTGAGCCGTTAAATTTATTTTAATATATTATTTTACATTATAAATTGTATTTCCTAAGGTTACATACATATTATATATCATCTTAAAACATCGTTGCCACTCAAAGGTAAGCACTAAAAACACATATTCTTTTGTAATGATTTTTCTTTAAGTTGATTAAAATATATGTATTTTTTTACTTTACAGTTTAAAAGAAAGCATTTTAAAAAAAAAAAACATTTAGCTTTTTCCTCGTCCCAAAGTGAATAAATTTCCTAGCTGACGTCACATCGTGTACGCACAGACTAACACGGCGTGTGCATTCGTTAATTGCTATATTTACATGAAGAGATTTTTTTTGCATCAAAATGGACCCGGACACACAGCGCCGCCATTCGGACCCGGGTCCCATTAGACTCAATGCTATTCGGATGTCATTGGTGGTAGTTTATTTTCGTTAAACTGAAGAAGTAAGTTTACAAACGTATAGTCCATTCAATTATCTCTCATCTGATACCCAATTTTGTCTAACAGAGCAAACAATAATATTTTAAATAATTTTTTTAATCTCAACCTCTCACTTATGGTACCCGGGTGCGAATAGTCGCAGCCTTATACTAGATACCAAAAATTCAAAAATAAATTGTACAATTGTATAGGTTTTGAGAGTAAAATGTAATATTAAACGCCTGTAGATTGAGTACATGGCCTATAAAAAAGCTCTTGGCTTTGAGAGTAAACTATATTATAAAATGCGTTAAGTTGAGGGGAAAACTCCAGCAAGGAAAAACGTAAACGATTTTGAGAAATAAAATATATTGTAAAAGGCCATCGAAATGTGTACAAAGGCCATTAAAATGTGTACATCGACCATAAAAGATGAAGTTGGTGTTGAGAGTATTATGAAAGGCCCTTAAAGTGGGTGGTTCCAAGCAGGGCCGGCCTTAGGTAACTGCAACCTATGGGGCCGCAGTGGGCCCGGCACTTTATTTTCTAATAAAAAATTATAATTTTCACTTATTATCCTTATCCCTACCCAGACTGGACCCCGCGCAATCCGTTTCGCATAGGGCCCCGCAATTGTTAGGGCCGGGCCTGGTTCCAAGTCAGTTCAGCCCTGTAAAGTAGCATGTGTTACGAAAAACTTACCTGTAAGCTTCCACCATGTTGACGTCATCCTCTGCGTCAAACTCACCGAGGAAATTTTTGTTCTTGAAAGTTGTCGGGTTGACGTAGTTGTCGTACTCTATCATGTAGAAGGAATGCCGAAGAAAAAACTGTGGGAGAAGAGATGGCGATGAAATATCTGAAATATACTTATGTTAAATTCCTATTTCTTTACACGCTACTTGTGTCGTGATTGCAAACACAATCATTTTTTTTTCTCTTATCCTGATTGTCACGATTCCTTCAAAGTTGGGACCGAAAGTTATAATTTTTTTTTATCCATTTCTCAATCTATCGGAATTCACAAGCCTGTGCCGGCTGGCTTTAAATATTTCTAAATACGTTTCTATTTACGTTCAAGTCAATATTGTCACTAAGAGAGTGAAGTTCTATACCATATGACGGGTGATTTTTGCAAATGAAAAAGACTTGTGATCTCATCTATTGAAATTGTTCGAGTTACAAAAAGGTTAGACTTTGTAAGAATATTTAGCTACGTGCTGAAAATGAACAAGTTTAAAGTAATTCTAAGAAGTCACTTTTTTGGGGACAAAAAAATTATTATATTATCGTATCATATGCTAAAAATTAGATTAAAAATTGGTTAAAAGCTGCACAAAAACCTGAACATAATGAATTTTTGTAACGTCGGTTTAAGAAAAAAAATAATACAACAAAAAAGAGAAAAAAAAACAACCATGCTTGTTTTGATCAACAATATAATCTTAAGAACATTCGTAACGTGACATTTTTTGTGTTCTAACGTGTTCCAATTAAGTCTAATTATGTTTCGATTCCCCGGGAAGCCTCACAAGGTTTAGGCTTTCATTTAGTTAGATTTTCTAGTCAGCTTCCCCGCCTTTTGGAATGTGTCAGTTTTTTTTTTTTTAAATAATATTTTGACAAGTTAATTAATTAAAGGCCGAAAGTCTATACAGACTTCCAGTCTTAAAGGTTGTAAGAGCAAGATGGCATGTGTGACCAGTAGTAGAAGAACAAGATGGCATGTGTGACCAGTAGTAGAAGAACAAGATGGCACGTGTGACCAGTAGTAGAAGAACAAGATGGCATGTGTGACCAGTAGTAGAAGAACAAGATGGCACGTGTGACCAGTAATAGAAGAGAAAGATGGCATGTGTGACCAGTAGTAGAAGAGCAAGATGGCATGTGTGACCAGTAGTAGAAGAACAAGATGACACGTGTGACCAGTAGTAGAAGAGCAAGATGGCATGTGTGACCAGTAGTAGAAGAACAAGATGGCACATGTGACCAGTAGTAGAAGAGAAAGATGGCATGTGTGACCAGTAGTAGAAGAGAAAGATGGCATGTGTGACCAGAAGTAGAAGAGAAAGATGGCATGTGTGACCAGTAGTAGAAGAACAAGATGGCATGTGTGACCAGTAGTAGAAGAACAAGATGGCATGTGTGACCAGTAGTAGAAGAACAAGATGGCACGTGTGACCTGTAGTAGAAGAACAAGATGGCACGTGTGACCAGTAGTAGAAGAGAAAGATGGCATGTGTGACCAGTAGTAGAAGAACAAGATGGCATGTGTGACCAGTAGTAGAAGAACAAGATGGCACGTGTGACCAGTAGTAATAGAGAAAGATGGCATGTGTGACCAGTAGTAGAAGAGCAAGATGGCATGTGTGACCAGTAGCAGAAGAGTAAGATGGCATGTGTGACCAGTAGTAGAAGAACAAGAGGGCATGTGTGACCGGTAGTAGAAGAGCAAGATGGCATGTGTGACCAGTAGTAGAAGAACAAGAGGGCATGTGTGACCGGTAGTAGAAGAGCAAGATGGCATGTGTGACCAGTAGTAGAAGAGAAAGACTGCATGTGTGACCAGTAGTAGAAGAGAAAGATGGCATGTGTGACAAGTAGTAGAAGAGCAAGATGGCATGTGTGACCAGTAGTAGAAGAGCAAGATGGCATGTGTGACCAGTAGTAGAAGAACAAGATGGCATGTGTGACCAGTAGTAGAAGAGAAAGATGGCATGTGTGACCAGTAGTAGAAGAGCAAGATGGCATGTGTGACCAGTAGAAGAAGAACAAGATGGCATGTGTGACCAATAGTAGAAGAACAAGATGGCATGTGTGACCAGTAGTAGAAGAACAAGACGGCATGTGTGACCAGTAGTAGAAGAGAAAGATGGCATGTGTGACCAGTAGTAGAAGAACAAGATGGCATGTGTGATCAGTAGTAGAAGAGAAAGATGGCATGTGTGACCAGTAGTAGAAGAACAAGACGGCATGTGTGACCAGTAGTAGAAGAACAAGACGGCATGTGTGACCAGTAGTAGAAGAGCAAGATGGCATGTGTGACCAGTAGTAGAAGAGCAAGATGGCATATGTGACCAGTAGTAGAAGAGCAAGATGGCATGTGTGACCAGTAGTAGAAGAGCAAAATGGCATGTGTGACCAGTAGTAGAAGAGAAAGATGGCATGTGTGACCAGTAGTAGAAGAACAAGATGGCATGTGTGACCAGTAGTAGAAGAGAAAGATGGCATGTGTGACCAGTAGTAGAAGAACAAGACGGCATGTGTGAACAGTAGTAGAAGAACAAGAGGGCATGTGTGACCGGTAGTAGAAGAGCAAGATGGCATGTGTGACCAGTAGTAGAAGAGAAAGACTGCATGTGTGACCAGTAGTAGAAGAGAAAGACTGCATGTGTGACCAGTAGTAGAAGAGAAAGACTGCATGTGTGACCAGTAGTAGAAGAGAAAGATGGCATGTGTGACCAGTAGTAGAAGAACAAGATGGCATGTGTGACCAGCAGTAGAAGAGAAAGACTGCATGTGTGACCAGTAGTAGAAGAGAAAGACTGCATGTGTGACCAGTAGTAGAAGAGAAAGACTGCATGTGTGACCAGTAGTAGAAGAGAAAGATGGCATGTGTGACCAGTAGTAGAAGAACAAGACGGCATGTGTGACCAGTAGTAGAAGAACAAGACGGCATGTGTGACCAGTAGTAGAAGAGCAAGATGGCATGTGTGACCAGTAGTAGAAGAGCAAGATGGCATATGTGACCAGTAGTAGAAGAGCAAGATGGCATGTGTGACCAGTAGTAGAAGAGCAAAATGGCATGTGTGATCAGTAGTAGAAGAGAAAGATGGCATGTGTGACCAGTAGTAGAAGAACAAGATGGCATGTGTGACCAGTAGTAGAAGAGAAAGATGGCATGTGTGACCAGTAGTAGAAGAACAAGACGGCATGTGTGACCAGTAGTAGAAGAACAAGAGGGCATGTGTGACCGGTAGTAGAAGAGCAAGATGGCATGTGTGACCAGTAGTAGAAGAGAAAGACTGCATGTGTGACCAGTAGTAGAAGAGAAAGACTGCATGTGTGACCAGTAGTAGAAGAGAAAGACTGCATGTGTGACCAGTAGTAGAAGAGAAAGATGGCATGTGTGACCAGTAGTAGAAGAACAAGACGGCATGTGTGACCAGTAGTAGAAGAGCAAAATGGCATGTGTGATCAGTAGTAGAAGAGAAAGATGGCATGTGTGACCAGTAGTAGAAGAACAAGATGGCATGTGTGACCAGTAGTAGAAGAGAAAGATGGCATGTGTGACCAGTAGTAGAAGAACAAGACGGCATGTGTGACCAGTAGTAGAAGAACAAGAGGGCATGTGTGACCGGTAGTAGAAGAGCAAGATGGCATGTGTGACCAGTAGTAGAAGAGAAAGACTGCATGTGTGACCAGTAGTAGAAGAGAAAGACTGCATGTGTGACCAGTAGTAGAAGAGAAAGACTGCATGTGTGACCAGTAGTAGAAGAGAAAGATGGCATGTGTGACCAGTAGTAGAAGAACAAGACGGCATGTGTGACCAGTAGTAGAAGAGCAAGATGGCACGTGTGACCAGTAGTAGAAGAGAAAGACGTCACGAGTGACGCATGCGGCCAGCGGGTCGTATGTTGTGCAGGACTGACAACCCCATACATAACTCTAGGCTGTGGTAAGTATTAAAACTCTTAATTCTACAAAATTTGACTTCTTAGTTATAGTTTTTTATTTCTTTGGGGTCGTTCGCAAATTACGTCACGCTGAGTGGGAGGGGGGTCGAGAACTTGTGACACTTTGTGACCCGGGGGGGGGGGGGAGAGGGGGGGAGGGGTACAAATTTGTGACGTCATTTTTATTTAATATTAAAAAAAAATACAATCTAACATTTTCTAATTTTGAAAAATCTTTATTCAATTAATTTTAAAAACAAGAATTTGATGTCAAAATTGACTCAAGTATTATAGGTAGGCTTACGGTGAAAATCAGTTGCGCATATCGAAACATAACGAAAAAACTGTTGTGGCCATCTTACATTCAGCTTGTGGATGACTTCGTTGTTTCGCGGCACGGTTTTCTAATAATACTACATCTTAATCCATTATGGGGAAAATGTTAAAGAATAAAATAAAATATTAGTTTAGTTTTGAAAATTGTATGTATGTTTTGATTTTTTTAGGTGTGACGTGACACTAAGGTTGGGGGGGGGGTGTTAAAGAATTTGTGACACTTTGTGACGGGGGGGGGGGTCAAAAAAGGTCATTTTTTGCGTGACGTAATTTGCGAAAGACCCCTTTCGTATTTGAAGAAAAAACAACTTTCCCTTAGAAATAGAATTTTTGTTTGTTTAAGGTGTAAACAAATATCTGGATTGTAAAAAAACATGTATGCTGATTGAGAAAAAAAAACATTGATTGCTTAAACGCTGAACATTTTAGGAAGAAAACTTAAATAGATATTTGAACAAAAGAGTTATTATGTCACTTTAAAAAAATGTCCCCTTCATTAAAAAATGTATCCCCTCACTTCGTTACAGAAGAGATAAAGAAAGAATCACGCAATATCACGCACATATCACGCACATATCCCGGACACATCCCGCACATATTACACACATATCACGCACATTTGTTATCAGAAGGTACTTTAAAACTATTTTTTTTTTCAACATAAGGTTACAAAAATCAAAAGTCTGTTAAGATCGTAATAACGCAAGACTCACCTGGGTAAAATGGATCGTTATTTTACTAGCGTTGGGCGCCTGTATAACCCAGCGGCATCGAATGGGAACGGGGAACTGTTGGGGAAAATTCGGAGTCTGGATGATACCGTTTGGTCCTTCCACCTTTCCCCCGCAATCCGTGAAAGTTGCGGCACCATCGACACCGTCGGCGCCGACGAGAAGAACACCCATGGTCACTACTGCAACCCACGTCCACCGGCAGAACTGCCGGATATCTCCGTCGTTGCACTGATATGATGGTATCGCTGATGAAAACGTCAACGGTGGAGTTGGTGACGACAAACGCCATCGTGAGGTCGATGAATGCTGATGAAATTTTTCTGAGGCGGAATTCCGAAGACTTCCTAATCTACGTCTGCAAGTGTGCGAGCGTGGAGCCAGGGCCGCCGGAGCCCGGCCTTCGCGTAACGGTGACATGTCAAGACGCTGTTGTGACTGACGTGCTGCTACTGGACTTGGTCGTCACAATTGATGGAAATGCTCTGCGTCAGTCGACATGAACGGGCCCACTTTGTGCAATACATCATGGCACACTCCGGTACGTCTGATGGAAGGCCGCCATGAAGAGGGAATCTGTAAGGCAAAATACATATTCACATTTATATATATATATTTTTTTTAACATTTAAAATTTAGCACAAGATAATAATTTGAAAATGTTTTTTCTACTTTATGACATTAACACACGAATTCCAAGTCAATTATTTTACACCCAGTGATCAAATCGTTGATATGATCAAGATTTTGTGACTAAGGCGTAAGATCAGTTGGTCTTTTTTATACAGATAGTCATTTTAAGGGTAACAAGGGGAGATAAACAGTGTCCTGTCTTCAAACACTTCAATAGAACCGACCACCAGGGCAAGGTGGACTCTTCAATATGTGCGATCGTGGCTAGCACAAACACACCCAGCCGGTCGAATTTGGAGCACAAGCTTATCTGGATCTATGGCACATTGTCCCCACATGGTATGAATGTCATGTCTCTATTCACTGTTTGAACCTAGCTCCGCCCCTCCACGTCACGATCTATCGCAGTGGACTTACTTCTCATCTTTTCTTTCCCTCTTCCCTATTTAACCTCTCTCCCACTTACTTTCTGTCACATATCATTTGATGCCCTCTTGGATACCACTTCTCAGCTAAGTGCTATATATATTTTTTTTTGTTGTTGATATTTTTAAATTTTATTCGTTTTTTTCTGTTTGTTCGCCGATGAAGGCTTCCTGCCGACATGTTCGTTGTTTTGTTGCGTTCCTTTTTTCAGGTTTAACCTTACCGTGTTTTACTAATTTCCTATTATTCATTTTAAGCCAATCAGAAGGTGTCACGATTTCATGGCTTACTGATGTACAGATAAACAATGTCCGTAGCTCAGGGTTGTTTTTCAGCATAGAAGACCATAGCCAAAACAAGGGTTGAGGACCAATTTGACGAGAAATATCCAGAAAAACACAATATAGAGCAGCGTGAGGCCACTTGAAACATAGGGCCCAATTCATCTATAAACTGACAAATCACGATAATGGCATCAGAGTGATACGTTACAGTATACGTATTCAAACAGAGGCTATTCCCAAACCCACTTTTTCAACGACTTGGTTATAGGTCTACCTTCTACAATTAAGGAACGAATAGTTCAAGTTGGCTTCAATCGTCCAGGCTGCAAAACAGTTAACATTCAGTCTTAAATCAGTCGCTTGCTTGAAATGATTCCAAAAACGTTTAGAGTCCACCTGGCCTGTCAAAGAATTATACCCATTACAAAATGTGAAGATATCTGAAGGCGACCGTAAAAGGTCCAAGCACTCGAGCCAGTCGAAGACTAGGTCCCAACACATAACAAATGAAGGACTTATTTCTTACTTTACCGTCCTGTCTTTCGATTCAAACGTCCACATACCTTGTTCTACTAATTCCCAACACATAATAAATAAATAATTGTGTTCTCTTATAGTCCTGTCTTTCCATCCAAGCCTCTAAAAACCTTTTCTACTGATTCCCAACACATAAACGTTTTAGCTCTACCAATTTTAGAAGTTAAACGCACACTTACATTGTGTGACTATCAACAACGACGTAAAGATGTATGTCTTTCTTTAAAATAACATTTTGGGCTAAATTTGCATACTCCGTCGGTTCTGGGATAACAAGATCAACGTAGTGTAGAGCAGTCTTCTTGGGGTCACCAAATGTGTGTCACCCACAAACGTGTCAAGAATTAAGTAGAAAATTGATCCTTGCCAGATATGCCATTAAATCTAAAGATTTAATAGAAATAAAAATAGCAACCATGAAAGAAGAATTCAAGTTGGCTAATGCGAATAGATATCACCCTGACGTCATTTACGTGTTTTGTCCCTGGTTCCGATAGGGTTAAAACTCTGACGGATAGGGTCAAAACCCTGGTTCCGATAGTGTCAAAACCCTTGTTTCGATAGGGTCAAAACCCTGGTTCCGATAGGATCAAATCCCTGGTTCCGATAGGGTCAAAACCCAGGTTAGGTCAAATTTTAGGGTTCAGGTTAGGTTTAGAGATAGATTTAGGGTTCACATTAGGTTTAGGGATAAATTTAGGACATAAGTTCGCGGGTCGCGACAACCAAGATGGCGGCCATGGTAAAAAAAAAAAGACGCGGTGATATCTCTTCACATTTACCAAAGGTGTCAATGAAAGGAAGATGGACGGCCAGTTCTTCAGCCAGGGTTTAGCCCTAAGGAAAGACACAAAGCGCTGTCTGTATTCATTATATTTTTTACATTTTCTAAACAAAAAGATCAGATTTTATGTTTGGTAAAGTAAAGTTTAAAAGGCCATTGAGGGTTTGATTATACATATAAGCTAGAAATATATATATATAATAAATAATAATAATAAAGTTTATTTGAAAAATCACGCTTCATCTCCAAAGGCTCGAAGCGTGGTACAAAGTCAACCACATTAAAAGAGAAATGAAAACAATCTATATTTTACCACATTGAAATACAAAACGGAACAATACAAACATTACATACGAGCATACCCATTCAAAGTCTTTCATCCCTTGTAACCATAAACAACACAAGCCAATATACATCTAGGAGACAATAGCTAGCTGGAAAAGATGGTGGACAACCTCACTCCAACAGGTGTTTGCGAAATAGATGTGTTTTCAAATCAGTTTTGAAGGATTCCAGTGTCTGGTTGTTTCTGGGATATCAATAACAAGTCCAAAAAAAACAACAACACCCGAACCAATAACAACACATTGCATCTTCTGTAGAGCAAATAGTTATTGGGAACACCTTGTCTAGTAAAATGTAAAACAAAAATACCATCATGGGTAAAATTGGTCACGCGTCCCCCCCTCCCCCCACACACACATTTTAATCGGTTGATCACAACTGTGTAGATTTTTTCCCATGGGTCAGTTACGCGCCCTGACACAGGAGAAGATCAGTTTCAAGACAGAGTTCCCGTGAGACTTCCTCTGTGAGATCAACACGATATCTTGCCCTGAAACGCCCACTGTATTATTATTCGTGTGATGATCCACCGTGCCGTAGGACCGGCTGATTTGCGGGCTTGAGAGATCCTCACGATGTCTTGCGTTTAAGGCTTGTTCTCCTTTAAAAATGTTTTGTCTTTGTTCGAATATTTAACTATATGTATATGAACCTAATCATTAATATATTAATTTTTCCAGATCATTAAAAAAAATCGTATCTTATTTAATGTCTTTTGTTTGTAAGTGAAAATAAATGGAATGAGATCAAAAATATGTTTATGGGGACATTTTGCAAAAAAAATGTTTGGTATATAAACGAAGGCAAAGAAATTTGTTGCCCGAATAAAATATAATTAATTCTCGTATAATAAAAGACCTAATGCCCTTAGCTAATGACCTTAGCAGACGACTCGGAATCGAAATATTAAAAAAGGGAAAAGAATAATAATACTGTGATTGGCTGATAGGTTACAGGCAACGACCTCCCCCCCCCCCCCCCAACAAACCAAGGTTGGCAGCTGTTGGTCAATTTACGGACTGTCGGTAAAAAAAAATATGCCGTAAAATGACTTGTCCGTTTAAGTCCGTAACATCGTTATGGTGTCGTGTCACAAAACGTGAGAGATTGTGTTTGACGGTGCAAGGCTTTCTAAATAAAAATGTGATTTTTATTTTCCTTGCTTGCTTTAAATGTGGATGATCACAAGGATGAGAGATATAGAAACAAAACCGTGTCACAGAGCGAAGACAGCCACGTGTTTGTGTTTACTGTCACAGGACGAAGGCAGCCCCTGTATGTGTCTACCGTCATTTAGCGAAGACGGCCCCGTTTTTGTGTCTACCGTCACAAAGCGAAGACAGCCAATTTTTAATCCCGCTTCAAATAAGCAGTTCTCTTCCGGTCTCGGTGGTTGACCTAACACCGCTTATACATCACAAAAAGTTCTAACCAAACCACCGTGAATCAAGGAGACAGATTTCTGAATGATATATTCGAGGTCACGCATTGGCGACCTCTGTACACAGAACCACACATTTGTTAGTTTCAATGAGTATGCGAGTCTCCTTAAGCTCCAGTACACAATCTTGTGAGTGACTCAGTTTGGACCACGCAGTCACCCACACCCCAGAACCCAGCACACAGCAAAGCCTAGACAAGCACAACCAACAACAGCACCATGGGTGGATGTGACACTTTAACCTAGAATGGCACCTATTTTAAGATAGCTAAAAGTAAAACTCTGAAATCAAACCCGGCGATGGAGTCCCGTAGGTTGTATGAAACTGATACGATGAAAAAATAATTCCGACTGTTGTGAACTGGATTTGTTATGAATATTTGATAGGGCGAGTTGTTGATCGTGAGATCAGAGTGAGAAGTTGGTTCGTGTTGAGCTTAAGTGTATGCTGGGTGTTTGTGTAATGATATAAATGGGCAGTGCGTTAGTAAGAAGGAGGGGAGCCGAGAGATCGTTAGCTGAGTCGAGAGGAAGTTCACGAATGAGGGCTGTGTGATAGAGGGGGGGGGGGGTCGCAGTGAACAAATGTGGTAGTGAGAGGTTACTTCACGCCTGTTTAATAAGGATTTGATTGTGTGCTTCTAAAGGAACAGTGACTCTTGCTAGTACTGCATGTGTTTATGAGGAATAAAGGATTATATTATGAAACTTCTGATATTCATGGACTTTATTGTGTGATTGGTGGTCCATAGCTGTTAGCCCAGTAGGGCGTACCAGGACATAGTTGTAATCATAGACGTAATAAATAATTCACATGCATCAATAGACCCTAGGCAACGAAAGAAGGCCGCGGCACTGACAACTCCTGCGACGTGGAAGGCATAAAGAGCACACGGAGACACAAGAAACACTGCTGGCCATCTACCGCATCCTGGTCTGTTTCCAGTCGTCTTGACCAAGTCTCGCCATTTGGATAAAATAGGCAACGACGAGAGAGTGAGGGTGACGAATTGAGTGCCTCTCCATCACGCTAAACAAAATACAGCTCAAGTCAAGTCTACTACTCGGGTCTGAAATTGCCTCGGTCATCTTCGTGTTCCAAGGACGAACTGTAGCAATAATGCTTACATTTTAAAAACTCATTAATGGTATTTAAAGACGTTAAAGATGTCTGAATTCTGAGCACATGAGACGGGATTAATGAAACAAAAAAAATCAAATGTTTGACACTATTTCACACTCCGTGGTTTTAAGATATCACTATTTTAATTAAGCTAGCTACTCAAACCGTGGCAGAATAAAGACCTTTTTGTCACAGATATATCGATTAAGCAACCCAAAAAAAACACAGTCTTTCGTATAAATCCGTTAAGTGTATTTTTGTTTGTATTGATGTGATTGTACTTGATGTATCATTTATTTGATTGTAGCAGCTGATTTTTGGTATGGTAATTGTTTTTATCAAACTTAGTGCATGTAAAGCCTAATAGACTAACGATATAATGAAAATTCAAATGCGCCACAAGTACAAATCACATATCAATAGCTACACAATTAATCTCCACACCAAAACACGCATCCATTGATCAAATCATATTTCATTCATCGTCCCCTTTAAAAACAGGAAAAAAAACTGATTTTTTGGGGTTAAGGTAGGGGTAGGGCTGACGATTTGTTAGCATGTATATCCATCGGAAACGAATCTATGTGCCAAGTTTGAGCTCGATGGGATGACGGGAAATGGATCAAATAGCTTTTTCGAAAATTTTGCTGCCACAAAGAAACACACAAAACCGAAGTTAATTTAAAGGATTTAAAAATAGTTTTCTCTCTCTCTTTTTTTTTTTTTATAGTTGTGTGTGTATGGCGCGAGGAAAGTGGGTAGACAGGATATATTTTATTGAACCACTTTTATTGCCAGTCAATTATTGCGATGATAATGCATTTCACTTATGTTATTGTAAATTACATGCTAAAAAGTTGAAGGCGCGAAATAGAGATGCAATTTTGTTGGCGTCGGTATGATGACCCCTTTTTTTATTTTTCAGTTCTGCAACAGGATTTTTGGAGGAGCCGTTTTGGGAGCATTTAGCACTTATATGCTCGAGTTGGTCAAAGAAAAGTGTGCCTTCATTCCAGAAGTCGACATTGAAAAGAAAAAAAACAAAAAGGGTTTTATTTTTCTTATGTTAGTACAAGCTGAAGCTAAGAGTTGTCACTCCTGGGAGAGTGGGTTGTAAACGCTTTAAACGCAGCGTTTTCGTTCGATCGGACGCCCCCGGGAGGGGAGGGCCTCCATCAGCAAACCCGATATAGCGGTTGCTGGTGGGGACAGTCCACGTCCGGGGATGTCCCTGGCGTGCCCCTGCACGCTCCGGTGTCTGGGAGACCTGGCGCCTGGCTTGAGTGGAGGTGCGTCGGGGAGGGCATAAAGAGCTCAAGCTCGACCGCCCGCAGACGCCATTTCCCAATGTGATATTTCAGTTGTCACTCAGTGAGTATAGAAAATAGTATTATATTTTTTTTTTAACATTCGTGACCTGAACAGCATCTACTTAAAAGATAACGCACAGCTTCTTTCAGAAGAACAAAATAATAAACAGCTTGTCATTTTTTGTGTGGATTATTTTCAACAATGTAATAACAGAAAGTTATCGCCAAATAAAATAAGACTTAGCAATAACTGTTCATACAAAAAAAGTTAACCAAATGCATCGTTATCTCTTGATCTTGTCAAGGTTCTTAAACACAACAATGTCATTAGCAGTCCCGTTGTCTCAACCCGCTTCCTGCTATCGATCGGGTCTGAATCAGGATCTCATGGCGTGTCCTGAAGTCATAAAAACGGATCGCCACTCCGTCAATAGTCTAATTTGATGCTTAATGTCAGCCTTCTGAAAGCTTTCTATTTGATGGCGTACTCGCACACAATCCACGACAGCTGATTTCTAAGATATGGTGGCGCGAAAATTTAACGGACGAATCCTTCTTCTTTACGCTACATCAAATAATAATAATTTTTTAAAAAGGCGGGGGGGAGGGGGGGGGGGACGACTATTTATATTTTAGAATTTGGATAACATGGAAATTTAAATTCTTTTAAAAATATTACCAAAATTTGTATAACATCGAGTAATTAATATTATGCTTTGATTATTTTGTGTTTTTTAAAAATTTATTTGGTAGTAGTTGTTTATTTATTTTCCTAGCTTGTCCCAATCGGAACAACAGGAGGAACCACTATTGATACATGCCTGACAGATAAAGAACCACTGATTTTTGAAGTTATTTTAAGGAAAGTTGCTAGTAAAGGTGTTCCTCACTGGAGATTTCATGGGCGTGCACAGCAAAAGTAAAAACACAAATAATAACTCCTGATAGGGAATTTGTTTACGGATAGCTTATGACAGCATGAACCACTGAACATTTCGGTTAAGTCTGAGAATGTCGGTTAAGCCTAAGCTTGTCGGTTAAGTCTGAGCTTGTCGGTTAAGTCTGAGCTTGTCGGTTAAGTCTGAGCTTGTCGGTTAAATCTGAGCATGTCGGTTAAATCTGATCATATCAGCTAAGTCTGAGCTTGTCGGTTAAGTCTGAGCATGTCAGCTAAGACTGAGCTTGTCGTTTAAGGCTGAGCATGTCGGTTAAGTCTGGGCTAGTCGGTTAAGTCTGAACATGTCGGTTAAGTCTGAGCTTGTCAGTTAAGACTGAGCTTGTCGGTTAAGTCTGGGCTTGTCGGTTAAGTCTGAACATTTCGGTTAAGTCTGAGCATGTCGGTTAAGTCTGGGCTAGTCGGTTAAGTCTGAACATGTCGGTTAAGACTGAGCTTGTCGTTTAAGACTGAGCTTGTCGGTTAAGTCTGGGCTTGTCGGTTAAGTCTGAACATGTCGGTTAAGTCTGAGCATGTCGGTTAAGTCTGAGCTTGTCAGTTAAGACTGATCTTGTCGTTTAAGACTGAGCTTGTCGGTTAAGTCTGGGCTTCTTGGTTAAGTCTGAACATGTCGGTTAAGTCTGAGCATGTCGGTTAAGTCTGAGCATGTCGGTTATGTCAGCGCAGACAGAACATTAAATGGAGATCATGGGTTCATAAATGTATATAAAAGTTATATTAATACAACTGATGCACAAAACAAATAGATTGATAAAAGTAAGAGCCTCCAGCACCCCTTTCCAACCCAAGCGAACGCAATAAAAACAATATATATGTTGAGCGCACCTGGTGGGGGGGGGGGGCGTGGACTGAGTAAAACCAACCGGAAATGATCTTTTAGTTGCATACAAATGCTGAAGTGTTTGTTTTTGTTTTTGGCCAGGAGAAGTTAACGACACCAAACAGCACTTTACATTCTTTCCAGCGCCGCGCTGACATACACTGAAATGAATATGGCCAGGAAGATAGATCTTTTTTATGTAACAAGGAGCGAGTGTCACCGCCTCTTCCCCCCAAAAAAAAACAACAACGCAGAAGTACAATTGTCCCGAATGCCGGGTCACGACTCGGTACCGGACCAAGAAAGCAAAATTACCCATGTCGCGGAAAGAAGGAAAAAAAAACGTTGAAAATTTAGGTTCGAGTATCATGGCGTACCAGGTATAAGCCTGTACCAGTATATTTGCTTTATCATGGCATACCAGGTATAAGCCTGTACCAGTATATTTGCTTTATCATGGCATACCAGGTATAAGCCTGTACCAGTATATTTGCTTTATCATGGAGTACCAGGTATAAGCCTGTACCAGTATATTTGCTTTATCATGGCGTACCAGGTATAAGCCTGTACCAGTATATATTTACTCGAAACCTGGAGTAATAAGTAAGCAAGAGACAGCACCCCGTTTCTCATTAGTAAAATATTGGTAAGTTTGATTTCATTACATCTTTATATGAATAGGTGCTTTATTAAAATATATGAAATCTGTGTGGTAAGTCATGTCTAATTGTAAACTATAGGCGATACATATGTTAGTGGGTCACGAAGGAGAAGTATAAAAATTATCCGTGTCGCAAAAAGATAAAAAAAAAAAGGAAAAAAGTTAGGAAACGCTGGTGTAGACATAGGCCAAGGACCCATTGTTTTATTTATCATCCATGTGATTATTATGTTCTGATTACATTTTCAAAATGAACATCTGAGACCAAATTTTTAAAGCAGGATTATAGTGTTCTAAATTACACGCCCAGATGTTCATATCACCTCGACTATAGAGCTCTAATGTTTCCGAGCGCGAGTCATTCCAGTTAAACTCTTTAAAATGTCGCTTGGTTTCATTTTAGACAGGGCGTTGCATGTTCACTATTCACATTTCCTCGATAAAAAGAACAGCACTTGTTCATCCACGTATTCCAGTGTCTAAAAAATAGGCGAATGTATGAAACACGTGCCATCATAAGATTTACTGAATGGCTCAATGTTTCAAGACTGATTGAAAATATTGGAGCACAATTCTGACATCTGCCAGTGGAAAGTCTTAAAAGGGACCCATTAAATATAACAATCGGAAACCCAATTCCAAAGTGGAATTTGAGATCCGCGCGTAATTCCCACGTCAAATTGTCCTTTTTTAAAAAATCCAATAAAAATGTATCAACTAAACTATTTATATTTTGAAAAAAAAATATCCTAGGGACTTCAAGATCACTTTTCAGATAATTGTTTGAATCGATTCTCAGGAAAATTGTTTAAGGTTTCCTTTTTTAAAAACAAGGTTGATCCTCCTTCACGTATTCCGCAGTGCTGTTTAATAGGTACAAAATAAATGCAATCTTCACAATCGCAATAAGCAATGCGAAATAAATTTCCTTTTACAACATTTTAGATGACAATGCATGCAGTTGGTACAACATTTTAGATGACAATGCATGCAGTTGGTACAACCTTTAAGATGACAATGCATGCAGTTGGTACAACATTTTAGATGACAATGTATGCAGTTGGTACAACATTTTAGATGACAATGTATGCTGTTTAATAAAAATAACTTTTGATTGCTCAAAAATATTAACTATACAAAAAAATCTAAATTTAAATTTGCCTGTAAAATATACTACGAAACTATCGAAACAAAACAAAGTTGCTGCCAAAGACATACCATGGATGGGAGGCTGGTCCTGGGGTTAGGACTCAGCGGCAGCAACATATTTGTAAAAATCAAACTATTTCAGAATGTTTGAAATTTCGAGACTATAACGTGATGACCAACGTTTTTATCCGAACATATTTACTGACAATGCGGCGGCGGCCCGTGGCTTTAGTTGGTTATATTGGCGGAGGGTCTCCAATGGAGATTTGCCGGATTATCATTCCCCTGTTATATATCTCTTGCTGTCGAATGAAATGACTGAGTTTAAGATAAACAAAGCGACAGGCATGCTTCAGTCTCTAGCCATTTATAGAAACATTTATGCAAGTTCAGCGAGTGCAGTGGTTCTTAATCCCTTCACGTCCTTATAACTTATAACTCTTACAGTGGCGTGGCTAGGGATAGTGGCGCCCAAGGTAGGCCATGCTTTTTGCCACCAACTTTCATAATCACAACAAAAACACTGTGCCGTTAACTTTAAGTTACGCACGGGGAGGACCACCCCTCTCGCAACCCTATTTGTTATTCCACTGAACCCGTAATTAATCCCAAAGAAGAGGGTATTTCGTGTATGTGTAGGGGTTGGGGCTGTGATGTGGATTTAAAAGATTATTGCATAAAATACCCGAACAACTATTGCATTAATCGGGGTTCAGATACGAACCATGGGTTGAGAGCCCCTGAGTGGTTTACTGATAACATAATTATGTGGCTCATTTATGTGTTTAAATTTGTTCATGAATGTTGCAGTTGACGAAGCCACCAGGCTCAGATAACCATCACACCCCCTACCAACCAACTACATGAACGACATGAACTACATTTAAATAAGCTACAATTTTGATGTATTTATATCTAACCTAAGCACGCGTCGCGTCAAGATGAAAGGTGAAATTGTACAACAGCTGGGGAAATTGTGCTACAGCTGGGGAAATTGTGCTACAGCTGGGGAAATTGTGCTACAGCTGGGGAAATTGTGCTACAGCTGGGGAAATTGTGCTACAGCTGGGGAAATTGTGCTACAGCTGGGGAAATTGTGCTACAGCTGGGGAAATTGTGCTACAGCTGGGGAAATTGTGCTAGAGCTGGGGAAATTGTGCTACAGCTGGGGAAATTGTGCTAGAGCTGGGTAAATTGTGCTACAGCTGTGGAAATTGTGCTACAGCTGGGGAAATTGTGCTACAGCTGGCACGTTGTTGATTATGTAAGTAGTGGCCAAGTGGTCTAGTTTATGGTCGTTCAAAATGTTTGGAAAGAAATGGAATTTTTTTTTTTTTTTTTTTTTTTTTTTTTAAAGGATAATACACAAATTAAAAGATAGTTTTGGGGTTTTTTTTTTTTTGGTCTTCTAGACTCTAGAAAGCTAAGAAATTAGTAAATTAGTAAAAAAAATTTTACGTCATATGCTCAAATGCCATCACAATGAAGAATGACCATCAGATGAGCTTGAAGATGTCACGTGATTAAATACAGTCTGAAAGAGATTTTTGTTTTAACAATTGCGATGTTTTATCAATTATTCAACGAGTTAACGTAGTAGAATCCCTTGACAATACTTTATATGAAAGCCCATCTGTATAGTGAAATGTTGACTTCGAGCTGATGCTCTGTTTTGTGTCACCGCACGAAGCGAAATTCTCGGGGAAATCCGGTTTTGTTGTTTTTTCACAAAATTATTGCATAGTTAATCTCGGTTACGTGTTCTCTTAATCTTTTATGTGACATTATCGAACTTCTCCCTGGAGGTAGAGAGTGAAAATTGGGAGAAGGGTGGAGAGGGGGAGGGGGGTGGAGAGAGCGGGGGAGCGGGATAGTGAGGGGGGGAAAGAGTGAGGGGGGAAAGAGTGAGTGGGGCCAGGGATCTAGAGAGAGGGGGGAGGGAGGGAGGGGGGAAAGAGAGAGTGTGAGGGAGAGAGAGAGGGAGAGAGGGGGAAAGGAGAGAGTGGGGGAGGGAGAGGAAAGATAGAGTGAGAAAAGGAAAGAGAGGGTAGAGGGAGAAGCTGAGGGATAGGGAGGGAGGGAGAACGAGGGGCTGGGGGAAGATAGAGAGGGGATAGAGAGGCAGAGCGTGTTGGTGAGGGAGAGATGGAGAGCGATAAAGAAAGAACTCTAGGAGAGGAAGAGGGAGAGAGAGAATGGGTGGGGGAATGAGCAAAAGATAATAATGATTTTAATTCAAAAAGATGCAATCTTCAAAAAACAACAGCCAATTAAAAATTATTTTTATAAAACGCCTGCTCAAATGTAATATACAGATGCCCAAATGTAATATACAGATGCTCAACTGTAATATACAGATGACCAACTGTAATGTATACAGATGCCCTGCGGTAATGTACAAATGATGTTTCCGTTGGAGTAGCCACAGTTGTTTCAGCTTTTCTAAACAAGCGGAGCTAGCTTTGACCTCCGTGTACTGGGGTCGCTCTTTGAAAACTACTGACTTCTTATTTTTTAAGTCTGCTCCGGTGCTCGCGTGAGGCTTGATAAACCGTGGACCATTGCTCCCGAGATAGTGTGTCAGAATTAATATTCTTTGGGGAGAAAAGGTCTCGAAGTTATGTAAATGAAAGAATATCGATTTTTAAAAAAAAAAATCTTTGAACACATTTATCGGATGCTTGTAGGTTTTTATTACTCAACCAAACATGACAGATTTTCTTTTTTTCAATTTTCTTTTGTTTATTTTCATATATTTATCAACATATATATATATATAAGTTGAAAATATATCAAAGGAATCATACAACAAAAACCAGTTTCCTACTACAAGCACAAGTGATTACGAACACTTACAATTTGGAAAAATGCACTAAATTATACAAAGGACACTAACTAACTTGGATGTATCATATGAATTTCTTAATCAAAGCTTAACTTTTTTATTTATTTATAAATATGATTATTTTTGTTTGTTGTTGTTGCAGATTTAAAAAGTTGAAATTATAGTTAGAATTGGGCTCAAGACACCATTCTTAATATCCCTCTAATTGAATAAATTGTATCAACTTTAAAGTCTTTAAAACAAAATAACGAATTGATACTAAAAGGATCAAGATGAAGCATATTAAAATCAGTGAAAGGTGAGCAGCAAATTTTGGTCTAATACAGGGGTGGGCGAACTACGGCCTGCGGGCCGCCTGCAGCCCGGCAACTGATATTATGCGGCCCTCGAAGGCGTTAAGAAATTAAAAAAAATTACTTTGTTTTTAAGTTATTTGGTTGAATTTTTAGGAATTTCATGTATCGTTAGGATTGTTTTAACATTTTCGATCATATTCCTTTTATAATTTTCTATTTTTTTTAAACAGTCATTGACTTTTTGTCATGTAATGCTAACATGCGAATGTACCGATTTTAATATAGAGAAATGTTTATCGACATGTGAAACATTGCACGTAATATACATGCGGCGCCCCATCAGCTTTACATTTTGTCAATGTGGCCCTCCACACAAAATGTTTGCCCACCCCTGGTCTAATAGATATTAATCTGCATTTAAACTATATTTTTCATTACCCAGCGATAACTTGATGATTGTGGAGCTCAGATATAGTGTTCCAGCAGACAAAGAATTACCTGTTTAAGGTTGTTTGTTTTTTAATTTCACTTTTTTTTGTTGTGTTTTTTGGTTCATTTTATTTTTCCAAATTTATTTCAAGCCTTCAGCAAACACCCCTGTCACCCATTCCTAAATACGCCCCTGTGTCAGTCTGTGCTTTCTCGATTGCAGAAACTGTTACAAACTGTTCAACGCGTCAGGAAAATTATTAAGTGCTACTTTGAAGAAGTTGAGACAAGCCTGGTGCTAAAACAATTAACAATAGAGACCCGTTGTCGCAGTGTTCCATAGAATCTTAAGGGCCCAATAAACAACAAATAGACATGTAAATTTGTTGGTGGTTCTGAGACGAGGAGCTCAAGGCGCTGGACTTCAATTAGCGTTACACTCTGTACAGCCCGGCGTGTGTGAGTGGCGACAGCCGAGTGTGTGTGATTGTGACAGCCAAGCGTATGACTGTTGACAGCCGAGTGAGTGTGACAGCCCAAAAATGTGACTGTTGGCAGCCGAGTGTATGTGAGTGTGACAGTCCAGTGTGTGACTGTTGACAGCCGAGTGTGTATGAGTGTTGACAGCCCAGTGTGTGTGAGTGGTAACAGCCTAGCGTAATATTTGCGTTTTTTTTTTTTCTGAAATAGTTGGTGTAAAAGCGAATAGGACATTAAAAATACAGGCAAGGGTTTTCTACGAAAACAAAATGTTTTTAGGGGTTGTTTAATTATATATACATTATGTCATTGCAAGATTTATCTTCTTCTGCTATATTTTGAGAGCCCTCGATAATGTCTTGATCTTTATGGCCCCTTGTTTGAATTCAGAGTTTGTCTTCTCTTAGATGAGTTACCGTCCAAGGTTAACGAGTCCCATCTCATCTACCCGGAGTGCTGAGGATGTTTTTGTGTGACTTGTCTTGGGTGGGGTTTTTGGATCTCCAGACCACCAGCTATTTGGATTGAATCAGTTTAGACTGCTCGGCCATCCCGCCCCCCCCCCCCCCGATTTTTGGCGTGTAAAGCTTACAAAATTATCTGGCAGCACCCCTTAACTTTGAAAATCGAATTAGCGAGGCGAAGATTTCTCCAACTTGCAAGAGACTCGTAAAGTATTCAGGAGTTTCTCATTTCCCCAATAATCAGAAGGGAACTCCAATTTGCCAAGTCCTATAATTATCCCAAAGACCACATCTAAAAATATCCTATGCTTGATGAGCTCCCAGTGGCGTAGTGAGGGGGGGCAAGGGGGGCATAATGCCCCGGGCGCTACTCACAAAGGGGCGCCAAATGGAATATTTTACTATAATATTGTATGGTTTTCGAATGGGGGGGGCGCTAAAAAGGTATTGTGCCCCGGGCGCGAGTTAAGCTCGCTACGCCACTGTGTGCCTCCCCCCTCCTTTCCAATTTAAAACAGAATTAGGGGGGGGAATGGGTTGGGGAAGGAGACGTGGGGTATGGGTTATTTAAGAACACTTGTTAACGGATACGTCAAACGTAATTTCCCTCTAAACACAACCGTGGAAACTGACCTTCTTTGAGGGCAGTTTTTACAACGACACGAAGGTTGACGTAACGCATGGCTTCTAGTTTCATTCCCCGACTCGGCTTCCGTTCGACGCGGATAACTGCACTCGCGAACCTCCCCCACAACACAACCACAGCGTCGGTCTCTGACGCAAAGTGATCATTGTTAAACGTACCTGGGGCTGGATTGGTAAGACGCCGCCACAAAGGCGTAACCGGCGACAAGGGGATACGAGTAATAAAGAAAGCTTCAACGCGCTTATCTTAAAAGTAAGTGGTTTGAATCTGCCCAGTGGCGAACCTGCGAGGGTGGGGAGAATGGGCAGCCTTTATGACATGGTATAAATTGTGTGTTTGTGTTTTTTTTTTGGTTTGGGGGGGGGGGGGGAAAGGGGCACACTTCGATACGGGGGGCGGGGGCATTTAGTAGCGATAAGTCATGTATTTAAGTCATTGTTAAATATTAATGTAAAACAAAAATAGTATACACATTTTGAATATTATAGAATTTAAGATATCTTATGATTTAAAAAGAACTTTTAAAAAATAAAATTCGATCTAACAAAATTTAAAGCAAAAACTATTTCATCTCCAACATTTGGAATGGTGTTCAGGGAGAGTTTAAAATACATCAATAAATTTTTTTTAACACAACATTTTTCTTCAACTTTGCTGTTCATTGAAAAAAAAAAGATTCATTATCTGCCCTTGTCAGGCCTTTGAATAACTCTTGTGGCTTTCCCCCCTTCACTTACAAATAGCTAACAGTTGGATACATCAGTATCGGGCCAAACTTGAAATGAAAGCCCCCCCACCAAGTCCAACCTCGCTTCTACACGAAAAATCGTGGAGATAAAACTTTCCTAATGTCTTAATGGAATGAAGATGTGGGCCTCTCCACCTGAATAGCTCGTGGATTATGGTGTGTGAGGTGGGTGTCAGTGATTGTGTGTGTGTGGGTTGTCAGTGAATGTGTGTCGGGGTATGAGAGATTGTGTGTGGGGGTGTCAGTTGATTGTGTGTGGGGTGTCAGTGGGGTGTCAGTGATTGTGTGTAAGGTGTCAGTGGGGTGTCAGTGATTGTGTGTGGGGTGCCAGTGATTGTGTGTTGCGGTATCAGTGATTGTGTGTCGGGGTGTCAGTTGATTGTGTGTGGGGGTGTCAGTGATTGTGTGTGGGGTGCCAGTGATTGTGTGTGGCGGTATAGTGATTGTGTGTCGGGGTGTCAGTGAATGTGTGGGGGTATGAATAATTGTGTCTGGGGGGTATCAGTGATTTTGTGTCGGAGCGCCAGTGTTTGTTTGTTGGGGTGTCAGTGATTGTGTGAGTAGGGTGTCATTAATTGTGTGTGGGGTGTGATTGTGTTTGGGGTGTCAGTGATTGTGTTTGGAGTGTCAGTGATTGTGTTTGGGGTGTCAGTGTTTGTGTTTGGGGTGTCAGTGATTGTGTTTGGGGTGTCAGTGATTGTGTTTGGGGTGTCAGTGATTGTGTTTGGGGTGTCAGTGATTGTGTTTGGGGTGTCAGTGATTGTGTTTGGGGTGTCAGTGATTGTGTTTGGGGTGTCAGTGATTGTGTGTCGGGGTATGAGTGATTGTGTCTGAGGGTGTCAGTGATTGTAAGTTGTAACGCTGCGTGCTGGCACATGTCCTTACTTTAGACACGACATCGACAATTGCGCTGCAGCGTAAATCAATGGCTGGCAGCACTAGACGGATCCTAGGATGAGCTGATAAAACACGCCGGTCACGCCATTGAAATATTTACGTGCTCCTGCGTGCGTGATTGTTAATTGAAAACATTGGCAAAAGAGGTGTTTCGAAGAATGAGAGACAAAACACTGCAGTACAGAGGCGTAGCTAAGGCTGGGGGGTGCGTAGTTAGGGACAGATGTCAAATGACGCCAGACTAATTAGGGGCGCCAAAATGTGCTTTGCTATTATTTTATTGATGAAAATAATGGGTTTGAGAGTTGAAAAAAAGAAGAGGAAGCTCTTTAAAATGAATCTTGTCCCCGGGCGCGAAACACTCTAGCTACGCCCCTGCTGCAGTCAACAATTCCGAAAGAATAAAAAAACTATCCGAAATGTATAATTTAATTATTCCTTTATCAAATTAAATTCCTTTATCAGCTCAAAATAAAACATAAAAAACATTTTTTTTTAAAACAGTCCAATCTTGATGTCTACGACTTCAGATAACTCGGAGATTTTCAACAAACGATCACATTTTTAAAAAAAAATAAAAGTTAATTTAACAAAGACCTTTGAGCTGTTAGATCGGGAATTTCTGTAACATGATTTTCTCCATACTTATTTAGTCACACGCAATCGTCTTGCCTTACGGGCCCCAAAAAAAATGAACCTAGCCCAACGCTGGGGTACCGCGCTATACAAGACAAGTAATAATAATAATAATATACGCATAGAAGTACTTGTAACGGGAAGCTGGCTTTTGACGAAGTCCGTTGGATAAGTTTTCGTTCATTAAGACATATCTTTATTTCCCCTCAAGGTCATGTACTTTCCGTGACTTGGCCATAACGTCTCTTCCTGATGGTGCGAGTTACCAAAGTACCTGTGTCAAAGTTGGGTGGTGATCGATTGCTCGTATCGCATAAGCAAAACATTTTCCCGACTCTAAACGCCAGAATTGTGAAGCCTCTTCTGGGCATCTTGCATTTGGAGATGAATCCAAGCGTGTAATAGGTTTATCTAACAGGCTCGTCAATCTCAGATTTTACCCAAAAGCACTTGGACCAGTGGTTCTCAACCTTACTAATGCCAAGTTCCTCATGTTGCGGCGCCCCCCAAACACAACATTATTTTCGTTGCTGCTCCATAACTGTTGAGCACATGAGTTTTCCGATGGTCTAAGGCGATCCCCGGGAAAAGATTGTTCAACCCAAAAGGGGTCTCGACCCACAGGTTGAGAGCCACTGGCCCCGACGAACAAAGTGAAGTTTAATTTTCCAGCTGATTGGTTCATCCGTTTTTCTCGCAACAACCTCGCGGTGAATGAGTGCACACCCTGTGGTTTACTACACCCGAGGATTAAACGTACTGGTGTCTTTCTGTAGAAGTAGCGGCCACCAATGTTTTTTTTACCGAATGGTGTTACCAAAAATGGTATCAAAAACCAGTATATTTGATTGGTTTAATTCAACACATTCTTCGCACGTTCGTATAGAGAATGAAACGCCATTTTACGATTTTCCATTAGAAATGAAACTTTAATCTATAAATATATCTTACAGGCTGTACATTTAACTAAAACATGTATAGCGCAGCCCACTATAAGAGAGAATAGTACACAGCCATCCGCTAACAAGGATAACCCACGACTGCTGACGAATAAGCAAAAAATACAGTCTCAACAAATACGTCATAATTACCTTAAGAATTTGCCACCAAGTAAATGGCGAGATCGAAGTTAAATAACTAATAACAAACTCTGTAAAAAATCACACTACGTACAATAGAGCACATTATCCGGCGTGCATCAATTATTAGTGAGCTCCCGTGCTCGACTAATGGCATCGAGGGTATCTGTTGGCCCGAAAATCTAGCAACATCTACAGCACAGATAAGGAGCTGTTTTTGCTTTTATCTAATAGCCTCCCAGTTGCAGTCGTGTTACAAAGATTTTAGTCGAGGAGGTAGTCGGGGATGTGCGGTTTGAGTCCACGCGTGGTAATAAATTTGGCCGTGCCCATGGATGTTTCATGGCAATACACTGACTAAATACTGGCATCACGAATACCTCAAAATGTATAGAGCATGGTGTAATTTTATCTGGTGCTATAATTATATAGTGTTATAATATCTGGTGATATATAATTATTATAATCTGGTTTTATATAATCTGGTGTTACATAATCAGGTGGTGTTGTATACCGTATTTTCGCGTATATATAACATGCGTCTTATACAAAGTTTTACAAACCCCGCACCCAGGGTGCGTCTTATGTAAAATATTTTGTACACAAATCGTCAAAACCCGCGTCTTATAAACGGGTGCGTCTTATACTTAGGTGTGTCTTATATGCGCGAAAATACGGTAATCTAGAGTCCCAGTGTTATATAATCTATTGTTATATAATCTAAAGTTCTAGTGTTATATAATCTATTGTTATATAATCTAGTGTTCTAGTGTTATATAATCTAATGTTATAGTGTTATATAATCTAGTGTTCTAGTGTTATATAATCTAGTTTTCTAGTGTTATATAATCTAGTGTTCTAGTGTTATATAATCTAGTGTTCTAGTGTTATATAATCTAGTGTTATATAATCTAGTGTTCTAGTGTTATATAATCTAGTGCGTTGTTTAAGAGAGTCCGTGTACTCCGGGGATCTCTGTCTTTGCCTGCCAATAAACACGAGAGTACATATATATTAAACATTAACTTCCCAGTCACTTGGTTGTTGTAACAATTGATTATAACCAATGCACTGGTTAGATCAAGTGCCGGGAGAGGCCATACCATTCAAAGCACGCCAAATGGTTGCGCTGGCCGCCCTCTAGGGTGATATCGGTGACATAATTTGTGATCAGCTAAACCCTTGGAGTAGATCAAATAGTAATGTATTGTACTCGAATAGTAGTAAAAGAAACAGTTTTTGTTCCAATAACAGGAAAGATAAACGCAATCTCGTAGACGTTTCTGGTTGGCTGGCAGTAAAATTTGTAAATGGTGTTTTGTTTTAAATATTTCTACGGAAATGAAAATTTCCATCATTTTTTTTTTATGTTTCAGGAAACTATCAACGTTCCCATAGGACATCAATAAATATAAAGGGCATATCACGTGATATGTGTTTGCTCACATTGAAGGTGATTCATCACCATCGATTTATTTTAATGATTGTAAGTTGTAGAGACCAGCCTTCCTATTTCCCCTATTGCTTGAAATCAATGGCAATGCTATTTACAGTGATTATTTACTTAACTCGATCTTTGAGTAAGTTCATAAAAGATGTTTTTCGTGTATTGTGTGAGGTGGATGGAACTCGTTAAACCAAGGACGGTGACTCATCTAAGAGAAGGCAAACTCTGAAATCAAACCCGGAGATGGAATCACGTTTGAGGTACGACATTACATTGACAAGATGAAAATGCCGAAAAATCCCGCGACGCGATGCCTAAGTCTTGCCATTGGATCAAAAAGCCAATGACGAGAGAGTGAGGCCGACGAATTGAGCATCTCTCCCTCACTTTAAACAAAATACAGCTCAAGTCAAGGCTACTACTCAATTCAAATATTGAATCGGTCATTCTTAGCATGCAAAAGATTTCAAATTATATATAATCGTAGACATTACCATTGGTGGGGGTGGGGGGAGGGAGGGGTTTACATTTGACCAGTATAGATAGAGAGGCACGCTTCCGTCGTAAATCACCCCAAACAAATGACTTGCGTTCGAAACAACACTCGAGGGGGATATTCATCTCATCTGACCCATCTTTGCTATGCATTTGTCCGTAGTATATGTCATCGGATGTAGGCTTTGTCCCTGGAAGTAGGTAATGTCCCAGGTCATCTTAGAGAGAGTACACTATGTCATGGAGTGTAGTTTATGTTATAGAATCTTGACCTCGACCATATTTACTCACCCACAAGTCTATGCGCACTCTCCAAACCGAACACTCAATCCCTTACGTCATTTCTTGTTTTCACACCGCTACCACTTGCATTTCTCGACTTGACGTTTTGAATTGAACAGGTGGTAATGTGTGATACCATAATGTATAATCAAAGCACTGTTAGTAGTGTAGCTCATGTTCATATAGTTTCGCATGCGAAGATGACCCGAGTAGTAGCCTTTGGCTTGCGCTGTGATTTTTTTAAGTCGAGGGAGAGTTTCTTAATTTCTAAGCCTCACTCTCTCGTCCTGGGCTATTTGATCTAATGGCAAGACTTACCGGAAACAGACCAGGGTGCAGTAGATGACCATCAGTGTTTCTTGTTGTCTCACTGCGCTTTTTAAGCGTCCCACGTGCAGGAGTTGTCTGAATTTCCATCGTGTCTGTGTAATGCCATACCTCATGCGGGACTCCATCGTCGGGTTCGATTTCAGAGTTCGCCTTCTCTTAGATGAGTTGCCATCCAACGTTAGCGAATCCCATCCACCCGTGATGCTGGTGTTGTTTTCGCATGTCTACGCCTTTACTGGGGATTAAACTATATTCCCCATGCTACCCAAGTAGGTATAGATACATTGGTTACACGATTGAACTGTAGTCCACATACTACCCTAGTAGGTCTAGATACACTGGTAGACACTCACTTCAATCTGATGTGCTTTCACATATTATCTCTCTACATGTTTTCTCCTATCTGCCTCCCTACACCGACCCCTTGTCAATCTTATCCCCCTAAGGTTTTTATACATTGCCTTCCCCACTTCTGATCCCCACATATCCTCCCCCCCCCCCACTTCCCCTGGGACGAAAAAAGTGACAACCAACATTTATTTATTATCAACGTAATTTGTTGTTTAAGGGATAACAATATAGAAATAAAATCTGAGATGTTTTTTACCTTCTTCATATTATATTAGGAATTTAGTAAAACAAAGTAAGATTAAACCCGAAAGAGGAACGCAACAAAACAACGAACATGTCGGCACGAAGCCTTCGTTAGAAAAAAAACCAGAAGAAAATAAACAGAATAATTTTTTAAAAAATAGCACTTAGCTGAGTAGTAGTATCCAAGAGGTCAGCAAATGATTTTTTCAGGTTTAACCTAACTTTGCTTTACTGATTTCCTATTGTGCTAACCTGATTGCAGTCTCTCTCCTCTTTACCCTTTCATATTACATTGTTGTTAGTGTGACAATTGGTTGCTTCGTGTGAGTGTGTGTGTGTTTGGTTTACGTATTGAAATACTTGGATTACAGAGCGTGTTTGGTGTTGAGGTCATCTGAATAAGTGCTGCAGTGCTCTTTGGGTTCTCACCTGAATAGGTGCTGCAGTGCTCTTTGGGTTGTCATCTGAATAAGTGCTTCAGTGCTCTTTGGGTTGTCATCTGAATAAGTGCTGCAGTGCTCTTTGGGTTGTCATCTGAATAAGTGTTGCAGTGCTCTTTGGGTTGTCATCTGAATAAGTGCTGCAGTGCTCTTTGGGTTGTCATCTGAATAAGTGCTGCAGTGCTCTTTGGGTTGTCATCTGAATAAGTGCCGCAGTGCTCTTTGGTTTGTCACCCGAATAAGTGCCGCAGTGCTCTTTGGGTTGTCATCTGAATAAGTGCTGCAGTGCTCTTTGAGCTGGTGACAGGTGTACGGGAGATGTTTTCTCATCAACTAATTTATCAGAGGTGTTGGAGATTGTAAGGTTGTTTTTGCTTTCTAGACTGTAATATATTTTTTGTGGTACTCCATCAATAAACAAGATAATTGCACAGTGTGTCAGCTTATCGGAATTAATAAGCTACGTATGGATAGCAGTGGCGTCACCAAGGGTGCGAAGGGTGCGAAGGGTGCGAAGGGAGCGAAAGCAAATGCTGTAAAATCCTCATAGGGGGTGAGGCCTAGTGTTGCAAAGTCAATGAAATACAATTTAACTACACATATTCTAATTCTCCACAATTTTTACGCACGAGTGCAAAGTTTTAAGGACAAAATTTTAAAGTTATGATGCTAAGACTATGAAGCTAAACAACAACAAATAATCAAATACTCTCACGGCTATAGCAGAGGATGTCCGACGCCTCCCCGGGAAGGATAGGGGAATGTAAGGACGTTAATGTATTATCCCTACCCTGGGAGTTCGATTGCTAGTGTTGTAGAAAGGGCAACACTACCGACCGGCCAGGTTCCCTTTGATTGGCCCCACGGGGTCACCTGGTGAATCGAGTGCAGTTGTGGATCGGCGGTAGGGGGGAGGCTATCCCAGCAAAAGGGTACCTGATAGACCGGTCAAAAAACATACTAACTGGAGTTCGTAACATTCGGTGGCTCGTCCGTAACAGGAGCTCGTAACAGCCAGGTTATTCAGTCCATCACTTTCTTCCACTCAGGCCTAACTAAAGCTTTTCTTTTTCCATGCTTGGATTCCCAGCAGTTGTATATCCTTTTCCACATCATCCATCCATCTAAGCCTAGGTGTACCTTTGAGTCGTTTTCCTCTGGGCTTTTGTTGATGCATCCTCTTCACTCCTCTGTTTTTTGGCATTCTTTCTAAGTGTCCCGCCCAGCGTTGCCTGCCCTTTTTTAAATTTCAGCGTCTAGCGTGGGATCCTGATACAGACTTTACAATTCCTCGTTGGTTCTTATTCTCCATCCATATTCATCCTTTGTTGGTCCATATATTTTCCAGAGAACTTTTCTCCCCCATGTGTTTAATAGATTTTCTGCCGTTTTTGTTATGGTCCACATTTCACTTATTCAGTACACATCTGTTAATTAGTAATTGGCGGCATAACGCTAATTTAAAAAGGTGAACAATTATAACGTAGAATATTGTTTTAATCTCATAAATATGTTGCTCACATTTATTAGAGACTTTCCCTTGTACACCAGCTGAAGTAAACGCCAATCGTTCGACATAGGAATCTGCTCCCTGGGAATTTTACCCCTGTTGTAAGACAAGGTGGCGCTCTATTTTTTTCCTCCACCTTCATCAAATGCAGCTTTGACCCGAAGCCCTTAGCACCTGTGTCTTGAATGTCTTCATTTGCAACAAATCTTCAATGTCACTTGTCAAGATCGAACGACGTGCTCGAAAATATCATCCTTGTCATTTGTCACGATGCTGTAATTGCTGGGCAGTGTCATCGCCGGTGACGCATATTGCTCTGTGCATAGAACATTCTATTTTTATTGTCTGCGTTTAACTAATAAATAGTGTAACAATATACGACAGATGTTTAGGCTTGAAAGAAAGACAGGACAATAAATTAGATGGACGTTCGGGCTAGATGCCTACCTCAGCAGACAATACATTTATTTTGTTGCAAGTTTTTTTTTTCTGTTTCTTTTTTACACTTTAACACAAGATATAATCCTTGATGCGTCTGGCCACTCTATATTCTGGTATTTCTGTAATTAGCATGTCTCTAACATTACTTGGCCAAGTTTATTTATTAATGACAAAGCAAGTGCGCCATTGACAAGACTTTCTGCTGACCTCCTTTCCATTTCTCAAATCACGAAAGCAGTGGCGTAGCTAGGGTTAGTGCCGCACGAGGCAAGGCGTTTTCCGCCTCCATCTCCCACGAAGACCCCCCTGCAGCTCGACGAAATGCCGCCCCTCAGTACATAACGATAAATGTGTCAACCGGGGGCGCAACACTCTTCATACTCCAGTGCGTGGCAGGGATCTCCGTCACCGGAAACGGTCAGCTCTAGTTCTAGGACGCCTATTTTTGTAGGCCTCTTAAAAAATGACACTGCCATTGACACTTTAAAAACAAAACACATAAATGGTGTGTGCAGACAAGTGGGGTAGACTTCATTGATTAGAAACAACCGAGCAGTGAACCACACAATGCATTTGTTTTATGTGATGAGATGGGAAAACGTGAATGTTTTAAATTGTAACAGCTTGACATACAACAGCCCACAGCCTGTAAAGTCCTTTTTTATTTCCGTAGGAATGATTTAAGTTGTACATTATGACAGCGCGCCCGTTACTGCAACGCAATAAAGTAGTACTGAGAGCTCCGAGTATAAGTATAATATAAATAGTGGAGAGCACCCAAGTCTGTGTCCGCAAAACTTACAAATCATTGTGAGAATTGTCTCGTGTTGAAGTAATCGGAACCCTGACAATTCCATCTTGCCAAAATGTTCTTGTATGTGCACGAGGGCTTTTACACGACCTAGTGATTACCGTTGACAGGCTTGCTGTCTCTGCACGGGTTTTGACATATCGCTTTCTGAGACGGAGAATCACTCGGTTAAATTGTTTTTTGGCCAAGGTCTTCAAAAACTTGAGACAAAGTCAACTCAGCATTCATCATCATTATCATGCCACGTAGTCTTTCGACCGTTGGGGCGCCACAGATGACATAAAAACTATTCTTCTCCATTCCTCTCTGTCTCCTGCCCTATGCATAGCATCGCCTAGTTGTAATCCCGTCCATTCTTTTGATGTTATCTTCTGATCTTTTTCTCTGTCTTCCTCTTCTTCTTCCCCCTCTAGTTGTGCCCTGCAAGATTTCTTTGGCAAGCCCTTGTTTTCTGGTCACGTGGCCATACCATTCAAGTTTGCGCTTTTTTTTACAGACGCCAGGAGGTCATCGTACTGCCCAGTTGCTTGACGAATCCTTTCTTTTACTTGTTCATTGGTGATATGGGCTCTATAGCAGATGCCAAGAATGTCTCTGAAACATCTCATCTCCATCGCCTTTATTTTCTTTTCAAGTTCTGCTGTTAATATTCTACATTTTCTCTTATATGCATGTGAGTCCTGGACTCATCATTGAAAGTTAACTAATAAATGATAGGTTTTTCTCCAATGCATTACACACCTGAATAAATATCATTAACATTTTAAGAGCCCCAAATACCGGTACCACTTTTCAATTTTTTTTTTTTAAAATGATGTCATTAATAAGTTTTTCCATGACACGTTAAACAGACTGACAGCTAAAGGCGCATGATGAGATTCGAGAGGTGTATCTCTATCTACATATAGTAAACTGTGGTTAGCAAACAAACGTGGAATGAATATATTGTTATAGCCCGTGTGTTGACATAATTTTGCTTCAACGTAGTGCTAAAGCGTCCATCACTTCTTCTCCCCCCCCCCCCCAAAAAAAAACAACACCTTTTTAAAAATAATTTACGAGACTTAATATACTTACACGATTGTACTCTTTGTGGGTGTGTGTATTAATTAATATTTGCATCTTTCGAATATTCTACATTTTCTCTTACTGTTCAGACGTTATTTTAGTTTTTATTTCTGCATATTAGATTTTGTATGTTTATATAAATTTATTAGTATAATTAAATTGAATATTGCTAGTTTCTTTAGCTTTGGTGTCTCTTTTTTCTTTGTAATGCTGTTCTTCGGTATTTTGTTACCCATAGGCCACAAATTGGGTCAACTCTTAAAAATGAATTAAAATTTTCACAAATTTTCCCGACACTTGCGTCCATACTGACCTATGATAAATAGTGGCTGCCAGAACTCTCCCGACAATAGCGTCCATACTGACATATAAATAGTGGCTGCCAGAACCCTCCCGACAATTGCGTCCATACTGACCTATGATAAATTGTGGCTGCCAGAATTCTCCCGACAATAGCGTCCATATTCACCCATGATAAATAGTGGCTGCCAGAACTCTCCCGACAATAGCATCCATTATGACATATGATGAATAGTGACTACCAGAACTCTCCCGACAATAGAGTCCATATTCACACATGATAAATAGTGGCTGCCAGAACTCTCCGGACAATAGCGTCCATATTAACCCATGATAAATAATGGCTGTCAGAACTCTCCCGAAACACAGAGATTTGATCGCGAAATAGGGGTAAACAGCAGTTGCCATAAAATGTTTTCTAGACAATGATCAGGGCCATCAAAGTGACATAAGCCAGTGGTGCCAGCAGGGGCGGCCAATATAACCTATTAAAATATAACTCAACGATTTTCGTTGGCATGCGATTATTAGTCTTAAACCGCCATTTATATCACCCTCTCTCTCTCTCTCTTTATCTCTCTCTTTCTCTCTCTCTTTCTCTTTCTCTCTCTCTCTTTCTCTCACTCTCTTTCTCTCTCACTCTCTTTCTCTCTCACTCTCTTTCTCTCTCACTCTCTTTCTCTCTCTCTCTCTCTCTCTCTCTTTCTTTCTCTCTCTTTCTCTCTCTTTCTCTCTCTCTTTCTCTTTCTCTCTTTCTCTCTCTTTCTCTCTCTTTCTCTCTATCTCTCTTTCTCTCTCTTTCTCTTTCTCGCTATCTCTCTCTCTCTTTCTCTCTCTCTTTCTCTCTATCTCTATCTCTCTTTCTCTCTCTCTTTCTCTCTATCTCTCTCTCTCTCTTTCTCTCTCTCTTTCTCTCTCTTTCTCTCTCTTTCTCTCTCTCTTTCTCTCTCTCTCTCTATCTCTCTCTCTCTCTCTCACAATCACTCAATGAAACACTCTGTCATTCTCTATCTCTCTCATTCTCTCTCTTTGTATTTCTTTCTCTCTCTGTCTGCGTGCTTTCATCTTGGTTTTCTTCCATATTCTCTCAGTGTTTTTGAGTAATGCATCTGCAGCGGTGCAACACTCTGGAAGCCCAGGCCATTTGGACTACTTCTCTTCTTCCCCCACCCCCCCCCCCACCCCCAGGGCGTGCGTAGCCGGCGTATAGTGCAGAGTCCATTCCTAAAAGTCGGTTAAGAGCGGTGTAGAAGAACCCTGATATCTGGCACTGAGCAGCGGCGTAGCTAGAGTGTTTGGCGCCCGGGGGACAAGATTCGCGCCCGAGGACAAGATTCATTTTAAAGCGCCCTCTTTTTCCTTTTTTCAACCATCAAACCCATTATTTTCATCAATAAAATAACACCAAAGGACATTTTGGCGCCCCTAACTAGCTGGCGCCAGGGTACATCCGTACCCCCCTGCCCCCTACGCTTCGCTACGCCTCTGGCACATTTAGTGTTTTTTTTTTTTAATTTACTAACGTGACGCTGTCGATGTTTATATACTACGCTACACGGCTTATTCTGAAGTGGTCCTTTTAATATATATAGAAACAATGTTATGTCCTCAATGTATCTATGCAAATCTCATTTTTTTTTTAGTTTTCAGCTAACACGCACATATTTAAAAAAAATAAAATATATCAGCCACGGACCGTATTTGTTACGATAACATAACTTTCTCTATTTTTTCCTATAATGATGTTTTGTTTTTCCCAATCCTGTCTAATTCTATGGGAAAACATCATCAATATCGTAATTTAAAAAGAAAACAGCAACACAAAAAAAGCTGTTGTTCATCATTCACAGCCACGTTTTCAAGGTAGACTTCTAATGATGAGCAAAATATTTACGTACACCATGTTTTACCTGAATTGGTTTGTTGACAATCTACCCCGCGGTTCTTCGGGGTTTTCAGCTTGGGAATTTGTAAAACTACAATTAGGAGCTCATTAGGCATTCGTTAAGACAGAATCCCAAAACAAATTTCTACGTACGTGATAATCAAATAAGTCATTTCAGGGATACGTGAAATTGTGGGACTGTGGGAGCGGCTGTTGCGCTAAAATAATAATTAGCAACGTCTCAAATGAATATATATCCCATAAATAGTTATCAGTTTTTGTTTCCAATTATCAAAAATAAATTGACTTTTAAGAGCCCAGCTACGGATTTCCCCCTCCCCACACACATTTTTTCCATTTACCTCAAAACACACACCTCCAAACACTAGACTTGAAATGTTAAAGTGCAAACCCTTGAATTTTCCCGTGCAGTGCACTAAAGTGTTCTCACACGGTTAATGTTCGATCTAAAATGATATATAGAATATCATTTCGTCGTTGCATTGACACAATTAAAATATAGCGCTTCGATACTCGATTACGTAATTCAAATATCCATTATAATTTGCTGACACAATGAGAAGGAAATTCTTAAAGATACCATGATCCCATATGTTTTCTTTGTTTTGTTTTGTTTGTTGTGCGATACTTTCCACATTTATATTGCTTTTAATAATTTCGATGTTTTTAATAAGTGGAATTAAACATTCATAAAGTGTACTGTTATATATAGCATTGTATAGAGTAGGGCTTGGCTTATTTTAAACTTCAACATATAGCTATTTTTAGCCACCACAACTAGTCTGCTTTTTTCTCAGCTTCAACCAACAGATGGAAGATTCTGAAAAGATGCCTTGTGAATGAAACGCTGGTAAAGTCTCTTTCCGGTACCAGATGGGAAGCACATGCTGTTGCAACTGAAGCTATCCTAAAGTCTCATCCTCAGATTTTAAAAGCATTAGAATGTATGCAAGAAGATCAGTCACAGAAAGGAGACACCAGAAGACAAGCAGAAAACATTGCAAAGAATATGCAAGAATTAGAATTTGCTTTCATGCTTGTTTTTTCGGAAGAGGTATTACAGCGTTTTCACAGGGTTAGTCAAGCTCAACAAAATGAGCATGTGAACTTGAAAACGTGTGCTGATTTGTATTCTTCACTAGCAGATCACTTGCATAAATCTAGGAATAAATTTGAAAGATTTGAAGAAGCTGCAAAAATAATAACACCAGGTGTAGATTATAAGTCAACTTTGACCCGTAATCGTAAACGAATGACAGTGGTCATTGATGGTGATGCCCCTGCATGCCATAGAAAAATTTCGTATATCTACATTCTACACCATTGTTGACAAACTTGAGACAGAAATGAGTAGACAAGGACGAGTAAATAATGATGTAGCAGTTCGATGTTCTTGTTTGGTCGATGTATCCCTATCACAAACGTCTCAGTGCTGTGTTACAATTTCACAAAAGTTACAGTTTATCCGTTGCTGTCTACTTTCGATAGTCTAGGGTCTTCTACAAGGTTGACGAATATACTCTGTCACACCAAGGTTCACAATATTGACCAACAACAGTGTCCAAAGTAAATTATGTGTTTATAACTATATACTAAACTATACACTTGTTACACAAATATATCTCGCAGTAACACAGCATACTCGGCAACAAGCCATACAATGATTCTAACAAATCTACTATCTCTCTTACTACTCTCGACTCTACACTAACTCTAACGATCTACTCTGGCTCTACTACTCCTGACTCTACTACTGGCTCTGGCTCTACTCTCTGTCAACTACCTCCTGAGTCTACTCTTGTTAACTAACTAGCTCACTGCTTTTATTCCCTCCGTCTGTTCACCCCCCACCCAGCTACACTAATTGCTCAACACGAACCAATTTCACCTCTGACCCCACAATCTTGCCCTAACACAACATCTCACAGTCGCCATGCCGCCAAACCAGAATTCATTAACGATCCAGGTCGTAACACTGTGACGAACTAATAAATGCTTATCCTAAAGATCTGAACAATAATTTATATACTGAACTACAACAGTTTCATTCATATATTCGCCACAAGTTTCCTGCATCAAAATCGGAAAACAACACGTTCAATCGTGGAAAATTATACAAAGTAATAGTTAGAGACAACATCGAGTGTGCCTTTCCAAATGTTGAAATCGCCTTGCGCATATTTTTAACATTAATTGTTACTAACTGTTCAACGGAGCGCTCCTTTTCTCAGTTGAAACGTACAAAAAACTCAAATAGATCAACAATGAAACAAGAAAGGCTCGATTCCTTATCTCTGCTTATGATCCAGGCAGATGTGTTGCGCAAAATTAACTTTGACGATACCATCAAAGACTTTGCTAGATGTAAATCTAGAAAAAGAAACTTTAAAATGTAAATGACAATATCTTTTTGATTTTTTCATCTAATAAAAAAACCTATTTTTGTCTATTATTATTTCAAAATTTATTAACTATTAGTTTTAATACAGAAATACTTTATTGTATGTTTTATATAAGTGATAGTAGTACAAACTACAAACATATTTGTTAACAACTGTTTTCTTTGAATAATATTGAACATATCAGCGGTCACGGTCAGTGAAAGATCCGGGCAGAAGGGGGCACCCATGTGGGTTTGTTCCTTGGGCACTAAAATGGCTTAATCCGGCCCTGGAGGTGACCCTATAATTAGATCCAAAAAACTCCACTTTGACCATGTTTCAACGCCGATGTAAGTATTCAGTAGCTTTCGTAAGCTATATTTATCTAAATTCTTAGAAATAATGCTTTACATTGATACAAAGAAAAGATATGCGTAGGAGTTTACGTGGAACAAACTAAAAAAACAAGCAAAAACACAAACAAACAAACAAACAAAAACTCACAATTGACCTTTGTATAAATATGTAGTTATTCTTGAAACTTCAACATACAAAAATCACATGTGTTGGTAAATTATCAATTTGGGGTTAAAATGATTTTTTTTAAATCAGCGGCGGCGATCAGCGGAGACGAAACAGCTGCGGCAAACTGAAGGCGGCGAATGATCATATCTCCGAAAATGAGAGCCCAACGGGAAAAAGATTCGCCAAAAGAAGTCTTTGCAGGGGGAAAAAAAGAGAAATAAGGAAGGTAAAAGACTACCAGCAGTCGAGTTTCTCCTGAAAATAATATGGCCGAAAACAAATATTGCAGGCTTTGTCTCATTAGTTACTCGAGGGGGGAGGCAAAAAAAAAGGAAGCCACGCCCTCGTCTCACGGACAGGGACGTTTACCAAAAATTTACATTAAGCACATTTAACTCATGATGCCCCATGAGATTCTTTCTGGTGCCGTCTGTCGCATTGCGACGATGGTGCAGACTTCGCGGGACGAAATCATAAGGCCTGTGCGTTTTTCTTTAAGAGTGTACGCTGATCTCCTAGTCAGTAAATCGCATCTCTCAACGCATCTGAATAACCCAAGAGAAACATCATGTGTGGATGATACACCTTGGCCCCATAACGTTGTACCGCCTACGGGACTCCATCTCCGGGTTTGAATTCAGAGTTTCCCCTTCTCTTCGGTGAGTTGCCCTCCAAGATTAACGAGTCCCCTTTCAAGCCCATGAGATTACGGTCTGATTAAACAGTTATGTTTTAAACAGAGGAGAAGTAGGAAAAGATGTCGCATTAGCAATCTTGCTTTCGACTGTAAGTGTTAGGAAATACTCCCAAGCTACAAGTAAGTTTCATATGCCGCCTACTCCAATAAGCATTAGCATTCCCTACACCTCTGAGGTGATGGTTCGTATATTTTAACCTTAAGTTCGTGTAGATGTGAGCTGAGTGGTAGACAGTTTTAAATTTAGTTTACAAATCCCAGTTAAATAAAGTCTTCAAAGGTATAGCTTCGATAGTTTTAGAGTTTCGTGACAGCGGAAATTGTAAAAGAAAAAGGACAACCTCAGAAAAATATGCATATTTATTGCACGTTATTTAAAGTTATAAACATTTATGAATATAGAAATAGCATTAAAAGACAACATTTCACAACGAGCCTTAATCATGTTGGATAATAAAGTTGTACAACAACGATGATTCATTGTATCCAAAAGAAGACACAAAATAATGCGCTAATAAAGAGTTAATCATTACAGGAGGTAGGATGTTGGTGTTGGGTTTAGCTTGTATGAAAAGTACGCAGATCCCCGGATCTATGTCAGGTGCAAGGGAGTCAGGTACAGTCTCAATATATTTATGTTCGCTAATATCCCGTACCTATTTAAAGCACAGAGGCCCTGAGAACTCGATGAGTTAGTAAACATACAATCCGAGATATTTCACTATTACAATTAAGAGGTCGCACACGTGGGTCTATGTAAGACATACCCACATGGCAGGGTGTTTGTTTATAATGTTTTGGCTGTAAGAATTATGCAAGTGCACTCGGGTGATCTATGTAAGATTTTAACCTATGGCAATACGTTTTAATGTGAACGATGAAATGACTAAGAAAAGATATCTCTCTCTTCAAGTATGTCTCGATTCAAATCGAATGGTCAAGCTGGGCCTCCCTGACAAGGGACCTGTGCGGACATATAGAAGGGCAACTACGTCATGTCAGAACCAAGAGGCGGTCGCAAGTTATCTGCTGGTCAATCACGTTGTGGTCAATCACCGAGCAAGAGTGAAACTTCAATCAATAGTTCTCAGCACACAGATTCGTCGTGCTACTTTCAAATTTCAGTGGGTGTGTACGTGTTAAAATAAAGCCTGGGATTTACCCTAACCTGGAACAGTGGTGTGTTACATCGTTACCCGAATCTGGAACAGTGGTGTGTTACATCGTTACCCGAATCTGGAACAGTGGTGTGTTACATCGTTACCCGAATCTGGAACAGTGGTGTGTTACATCGTTACCCTAACCTGGAACAGTGGTGTGTTACATCGTTACCCGAATCTGGAACAGTGGTGTGTTACATCGTTACCCGAATCTGGAACAGTGGTGTGTTACATCGTTACCCGAATCTGGAACAGTGGTGTGTTACATCGTTACCCGAATCTGGAACAGTGGTGTGTTACATCGTTACCCGAATCTGGAACAGTGGTGTGTTACATCGTTACCCAAATCTGGAACAGTGGTGTGTTTCATCGTTACCCAAATCTGGAACAGTGGTGTGTTTCATCGTTACCCAAATCTGGAACAGTGGTGTGTTTCATCGTTACCCAAATCTGGAACAGTGATGTGTTTCATCGTTACCCGAATCTGGAACAGTGGTGTGTTACATCGTTACCCGTATCTGGAACAGTGGTGTGTTACATCGTTACCCGAATCTGGAACAGTGATGTGTTTCATCGTTACCCGAATCTGGAATAGTGATGTGTTTCATCGTTACCTAAATCTGGAACAGTGGTGTGTTTCATTGTTACCCAAATCTGGAACAGTGGTGTGTTTCATCGTTACCATTAAGTGGAAACTTTAAACACAATCTTTTTTTTAAAAATAATAACGAAGTGTTGTTATATTATTATCTCTGCCTGATTTTTTTGACTCACTTGGCCGATATGTTTAAGAGGTCATTTAGTGCAGTAATGAGATTAACGGCAAACCTGGGGTACTGTTATTTCTCTGTCCATTGCCATCGACCCCCACCCCACAAACAAAAAAATTGGGTTAACTTTACATACGCTTCAATGAAAAGAACTTTTTTTATACTGACACGAGAAAACGTAGTGTGGGGGGGGGGGGGGGGGGTTGCGTTTGACTAAAATGAGTCTGTCTTCAAGACGTTGATGAAGGCCTTGTCTGAGATGGGACAAGACATACAGATAATGGAGTGCGAAACACACATAATGGCGCTTCACATCGCATAAATACAAGGAAAATATTAAGAATAAGGATTATTTTGTTAAAAAGCTTTCACAGATGCCACTGCATCAATGGTGTAAAATCATCAAAATAAGGTTTCGCCGGAAATAATTTAAGTTCCACACACTCGTGCACTTCTCAACCCTTCGTGTCGTATATTTTCATTTGGTCTGTAGCCATTTGGTCTCTGGTCATTCGGTCTACGGACTTTTGTTCTCTGACATTTGGTGACTTTGACTGGTCCTCCGAAATTCGATGGACTGTCATTTGGTTTATTGTCATTAGGTCTACTAACATTTGGTGACGGTGCACTTAAAATTTGATAGGCTGTCATTTGGACCAATGTCCTAATAAAAACAATAATCCAACGCACAACGAGCTGCCAGTCAGTACCTTAAGGGTCATTGCTTGATGTGTGTCACGTCGCTGCCTGAAAGACTTCGGTGTGTTTAGGTAAACATTCCAGAGTTAGAGTTAGAGTTAGAGTTTGAGTTAGAGTTCATTTCGACTCTACGAGTCATTGGTAAACCTTAATCTATTTTCTCAGCAATATTCTTGAAGTACCTATATATTCTCAGTAATAATCTTGATGTACATCTATATTCTCAGTAATAATCTTGATGTACATCTATATTGTCAGTAATAATCTTGATGTACATCTATATTTTCAGTAATTTACTTGATGTACATCTATATTCCCAGCAATAATCTTGATGTACATCTATATTCTCAGCAATAATCTTGATGTAAATCTATATTCTCAGCAATAATCTTGATGTACATCTATATTCCCAGCAATATTCTTGATGTACATCTATATTCTCATCAATATTCTTGTATTAACAACCATGTTCTCAGTAATAATTCAAACTCAAAGTATTTGCTATGAGTCCAGTTCGCTAGTCGTAGCTGTGCAATTTGCAATTATAAAAAGGGGCCCATAAGTCACCAAACAATTTGTTATAATCTTTGTAACACATTTCAGGTGTGTTCAAAACACTAAAGCCGTCACACGTGTCCGGGATCACGCATATATAGGTCGAGTGCTGAAAAAAATGGCTGAAAACAGTATCGGGGAAGGATTGGAAATACGATAGGTTTGAAATAGGTTTACAGTAATACCTCGTAAATTCGCGTTTCGTGATTCGCGAATTCACGAAGTTTTCACTGTATTCTAACTAATTTGCATTCACTATTTTTTTCACAGCTCTGCGGAATTTGCAATAACTTTAAAAAAAAACTCAGCAGAGTTGCTCATGTTTTAATTTTTTGAAAATTAATTTATACATTTTTTTTAAAAATGGCTGCCAATGAATTTGTACACTGTAGGGTTAATATTTGCATAAAGTACTGCAAATATGCTAGTGTTGCAAATAGCCATTTGGCGGTACTGTACTTTATGTTAACGTCAACATTTATTTTTAAATTAATTTTTTTTTTCACTTTAAGAATGCATTCATTTCTTAAGGTTGGCGTACAAAGCTAACTTTTATATGGATTTTAAGTACGTCGGGAGCATGCGTTGTGTCCCATTTAGGGGTTAAACCCTGCGAACATACACTTTCTTTTGCCATTTTTAGTGACTCGTCACAAACATTCGCGATTCCTCCTGATCCACGACGGGTTCCGGAACCTAACCTGGTGAACGCTCGAGGCATTGCTGCACTGGGGCTTTGCTACTGTGCATTGAACAGTTTATTGGCATCTTATTTTGCTGGTGTTGTTATTTTGAATTCAGGGCACTGTTCCAAAGAAGCCTTATATTCTTGTTTCAACACGCCATAAAATTCAGCTTTTTTAAAAAAAAATCTCAAACCTCATTAAAACACTGAGTTGCAATGTAGTTTCCGATAGGAAAGCAATGCGATAAGGATGTTTTAAAAAAAACAACTTTATGTTGTTTTTGCTGGCTGACGGAGGCTTCTTGCCGATTCGTTCGTTGTTTTGTTGCGTCCTTTTCTTTCAGGTTTCCCCATACTTTGTTTCGATCACTTCCTTTTATCTAACCTGACGTTGCAGTCTCTCCCCTTTATTACCATCTAGACAAAACGTAGTCGGATGAGATATAGACCAACGGATAGGTGTCAGGTAACGTTCAGAGTCTACAAAGGGAAGTCATAAACTACAGGTCGTAACATATCTTTACTTACATCTAAGAGGCAGTTCACTTGTCTGAACCCTGAACACGACCTACAATAAATTTCCCGTCCAGGGTAGATGAAAAACTTATTCTGTCAGTCTGTTTGAAAAGTAGTTTGAGCCGACTTCGTATTTTCACTTGTATACTGGATAATTACGTGACAACGTGTTTGCCCGAAGTACATTTTTTAACTAGTGAGCACCAACGTGAACAGAGTTCCTTTAAGAGCAGTGCACACCAACGTGAACAGTGTTTCTTTAGGAGCAGTGCACACCAACGTGAATAGTGTTCATTAAAGAGCAGTGCACACCAACGTGAACCGTGTTTCTTTAAGAGCAGTGCGCACCAACGTGAAAAGTGTTCCGTTTAGAAAAGTGTTTCCCAACGTGAAACTAACGATTAAGTGTGTTTATAATTACACTGAGCTGGTCAGTGCATCAACAAATTTACTGTTGTTTCTTTTTTGGCAAGTTGTAAATGGTCACAGAGATAAAGATGTCTGGGGAGATGGATACTGAGAGGGGTAGGTAAATGTCTTCGTGGCTGGGAAGAATATAGTGCTGGTTGGAGAGAGGTTGCTAGCTGGGGAAAAGGTGATGGCTGGGGAAAAGGTGATGGCTGGAGAGATGTTGCTGGCTGTGTATAAGTTGCTGACTGGAGAGAAGGTGCTGACTGGAGAGAAGGTGCTGACTGCAGAGATGTTTCTGGCTGTGTATAAGATGCTGACTGGAGAGATGTTGCTGGCTGTGTATAAGATGCTGACTGGAGAGATGTTGCTGGCTGTGTATAAGGTGCTGATTGGAGAGATGTTGCTCGTTGGAGATAAGGTGTCGCTTGGAGAATTTACTGGAGAAAAGCGCTGTTTTTGGCTTCAACACATGAGGTAGCAGACGATGGACGCCCTAAACAGATGACGCTGCATCTTGTTTTCATCAAACCAAACCATCCGTGGATGTGATACCCAGAGGCGTAACTGGGTTTTTGGCGCCCTTGGCTAATTTATTTTTTTAAATAATAAAAATGTAAAAATTAGAGATATAGCGGCGCCCTTTTGAACAGGCGCAGGCCGGCGCCCTTGGCAACTGCCCCAATGCCAAGCCATTGTTACGCCTCTGGTGATACCTATATCAGATCGTTAAGGATATTTCCCCAATAACATGCGAGCACCTGTACGCTCTACAGGTTTCATGACGACACACGGGACAAATTGTTCAAATAGATGGAAGCGGTTCATGTGCTTTGATCCGAGAAATTGTTTAAGGAGATGGGAGGCATTCAAATATGTTGATAAGAAGAATGTTACTATACAAGATGAGCCATATCAAATGTATGTAGCTAGGGCATCATCGAAGCTTATGAATAGAACTAGGGCATTGTGAGTTTTGTAACGGATTTTTAAAAAAAAAAAGAGATGGAACAGTTCTTAGCAGAAGCAATATTAAAATGTTATCTAAAGTCGCTAAAGAATTTAATTTTGTCTCTCATAATTTCATCATAATTTCTCGACGAGTAAAGTTCACGATGGCAGTTGCACTAGAAACAAAGTAAAATTGATGATGGGTGATGAAAGAAATGTCATGGGTTGTCAAAGAAAGGTCACGGTTGGTCCAAGAAAGGTCATAGTGCAGCAGAATGCTTTTTTTTTTTCAAACATGTTAAACCTCTTAATCTTTAACCTGAATTAAAAATATATAAATTTATTCTCGAAAAAAACAAAGAGTTCGCGTGTACTGGACCAATTTTTAACCGATCGGTGACCTTTCCTGACGGGAAATTAACCATTATAGACAGGGCGGGAATCAATTTTTTGATAGATGTCATAATTATTATTTTTTTTAACTTTTGGGTTTCCCCTCCAAATCCTTGTTTTCGGTTCACTTGTGCACACGCCCCTTTCCTCTGACATTATTTTTATTTGTTGCGCTGACAATCCCATACTTTGCCAACAAAATTAGGGCAATTTTTTTTTACTAAATCAAACTAATGGGGATAACATAAAATGAAAACAAACCTGTTCAAAAAGAAATTCTCAACCCAAAGGTTTTTTGTTATGTCAAACTTAAAACTCACTAAGCTTTTAAAGCCAAGATAAGGAACAAATGATGTGAGAGAAAAAAATATACCAAGGATATACGGTGATGGCAAGGCAAGGATATACGGTGATGGCAAGGCAAGGATATACGGTGATGGCAAGGCAAGGATATACGGTGATGGCAAGGCAAGGATATACAGTGATGGCAAGGCAAGGATATACGGTGATGGCAAGGCAAGGATATACGGTGATGGCAAGGCAAGGATATACGGTGATGGCAAGGCAAGGATATACGGTGATGGCAAGGCAAGGATATACGGTGATGGCAAGGCAAGGATATAAGCTGATGGCGAGGCAAGGATATACGGTGATGGCAAGGCAAGGATATACGGTGATGGCAAGGCAAGGATATACGGTGATGGCAAGGCAAGGATATACGGTGATGGCAAGGCAAGGATATAAGCTGATGGCGACATCTATAATACAGGTTTCCAAATCATTTTCTTTTTTTTTTGGGGGGGGGGGGTCGCGACTCCATTTCATGGAAGCAAATAGACTCACATTCCGAAATTAACACGGTAAAAGAAAAGTCATGTCAAATAATGTTTAAACTTTAATTCGATTATTTTATAATTATAAAAAATGTATCTACCCAAACATCAGAAGATAACATTTCCTTTAAAATTAAAATCCTTACGTTTTCTATTTCAGCCAGCGACACCACAGAAAATTTTTCAAAGCCCCATTTCAGAAAACGTATAATATGTGATGAATGGTTCTCAGATGATTGTAGCTTCGCCAGTCTGTGGCGTACAACATTCAATGTGTGAGAATGTTAAAATGGTGTCCAGCTTCATCTCTACTGACAAATCCGTCAAGGTCCACTAAACAAATCCGTCAAGATCCACTAAACAAATCCGTCAAGTTTCGAGAAAAACAAATATGTGCATAAAATACTTTTTTTTAAAAACATACTCAAAATAAAACATATTTAGTTTCTTTTCTAAGTTCAATTTGATTCCTTTGGCTTGGTAAAGTGACTTATTACCCTTCTGCACGGACTTTCTATGACTTTATAGAGTGCCTTATTACCCTTTGCACGGACTTTCTATGACTTCATAGAGTCCCTTATTACCCTTCTGTACGCACTTTCTATGACTTCATAGAGTACCTTATTACCCTTCTGCACGCACTTTCTATGACTTTATAGAGTGCCTTATTACCCTTTGCACGGACTTTCTACAACTAATACATTGTAAGAAATTAAACATTATTTCATACCTTTCAGTTCGTTTCAAATTGCATTTCAAAGAAAGTTTTTCAAAGTTTTAAAAAAGTATTATTTTTTGTTTTTGATTTATTTTTTAATTTTTTAAATTGAAACTAGACTGAATGGGGTTCGTTTATTTGTTCGTTTGTTTGTTCATTTGTTTACAGTGAATGGACTTTTTAAAGTCACTATTACTCTAAGTTCCCGACAACGGCGGAGTAAGGGATGGGGATCTGAAAGGTTGGGGGGGGTGAGATTGCACCCTAGTGCAACACTTTATTCTTTATAGAGAAGGAGGGGTGGTATTTTAGACCAAATGCGGTTTTGTAGTCGCAGCGGTTACCATACAAAAAAAACGTAGCCCCTCCCGGGTGGCACTGAACCCTAGCTACGCCCATAGTTCCCGACACCCAAGAGAGAGCGTAATAACGTTTAACGTTGAGTCTATAGATACATTATTATGTATTCAGTTTTGACCACCCATACTGATCCCCCCTTTACAATTTCTTTGTCGGGTCCGATTGCCTAAAATACGTATTTATCTTTAAATTACCTTCAAATTTTCAATTACAGCTTTTATGACTATTTCAAAGCCATGGCGCAAAGGTAATAATAGTGACCAGCCCAGATAATGGTAACATTGCAGGTTTCGATTGCAACAGCCCAGCTGTATGGCCGACATGCTTAGAGAAACCAAGTGTACAGAAATGACATGCGCTTTCGATGTCTTTATGCATTGACGATATTAACCGCAATTGCAGTTGACTTCATAAACAACTAGCCAATATACCCGGCTTTGCTGGGGTTCGTATTTTTATTTTTAAAATCAAAACTTTTAAAGCATTGTCTCCATACACGATAAGTTAGAGACCTGGCAAAAAAAAATACACACACCACTAAAGTACCAACTGAAAGAAAAATGTAACGCATAAAAAGCCAGATGAATAATAATAAGCTTGTGAACATTGAAATTGGGACCAAGCGCTTTTCAGAGAATTTTTCAATCAGTGCTCAGCAACAAAGACCTTGATGTAAAGACCAAAACAACTTTGAAAAGATGTCTTATATACTAAGGTATTCACCAATGCCAACGTTTTACTTGTTTAGTCAATTAATAGCAAATAGAATCGCTGGCAGGAACATATTCCAAAAGGAACCTATTCCAAAAAGAACATATTCGAAAAGGACCCTATTCCAAAAAGAACCAATTCCAAAAGGAACCTATTCCAAAAAGAACATATTCATAAAGGGGGCATTTTAGTTAACCTTAAGAGAGGGCCAATATAACAATTACTCAGATAAATATTACAGTTACATTTTCATATCTATCCCATTTAAATCGGAAGGAATTTGCAAAGATGTTCTCCTTTTTCCAAGAACATATAATGAACATTTTAAAGTTTAATATGTTCAAAATTCAAGAATTTCAGTTAAAACATACTTTTATTAAGTTTACAATTTTAAAGCCAGTTCATTCCAAATTAAATTGAAACGAGAAATCAAATAAAGCACATAGACTATGGGTTTCAAACTCAAATTATCAATGGGCCGCAGGAGGTAGAGTGTGAGTGAGACTGGGCCGCATTAAGTATTCCACAAAAACAGCGATTAACAAATTCAATAAAGTACAACTATTACAATATGCTCAACCATTATTAATAACAAACAAAAATACATTAAGGGTTCTCAAGAACTAGGCTTCACTTACTTTCTCCTACTCCTATGTTGCCAGAGACCTGGCAGCGCTTCTTCTTACACAGCTGAGCAACATTTGGCTTGAATGAGGAAGCAACTCAGACCCTCAGTATAGTTTGAAGATGCTCATCGGTAAATTTGGCCCTGAACTTTGAATTGCTAAAGTTCATAGTGGAAAAGAGCTTTTCACACAGACTGGTACTCCCAAAAAGGCACATTATCCGCTCGAACAACCTGGAAATCGCAAGGAATGTGGAGGGCAATGCTTTGAAAAATTGTACTGAGGATCAATCAGCTCCATTTCCACATTGAAAGAGAAAGGGGCAGCAAAAATTTGAAAAATGGCTAAGTCTGCAAACATGTGATCAAATTCTTCCTGTAGCTTTGCAATGGCATCGCCATACTTACTACTGAATGGTGTGTCCGGGTCCTTGAGTACTTTGCATGCTGGGAAATGGCAGCGGTTTCTCAGAGAACCATAACACATGTTTTGTGCAGAATGCCCCGACATTGCCAACATAGGCAACACTGACAAGCTGCCCCTGGTCTTCTAACTTCTTGTTGAGTACATTTAGCTCCTGTGTAATCTCAACAAGCCTATGAGCCATTTGGGATCGCTTAGTACAAGAACAACCACTCCATCCTTCTCCATGAAGGCTTGGGAGGCCAAAACGTGTCCAAACAGTAGGGCAGGAGCAGGCAATATTTATGAATTATTGATGCAAAGGAAGATGCTATTGTAGGGAGATTGAATTTTGATTTTTTATATTTGACTAACCTTTTTGACTAACCCTGTTTTGAAAGTGACCAAGCTGACAGGCTCGGAATTTCTCTCACTCGTAAACACTAGCGAAAGTTTCAATAGAGATTCTTTGATAATGTGTCAGATTGCTACGATTAACACAATTATGATCAAATACGATTGTGCATTACCCACTAACTGACTTTTAAAACTTTTCTCAAAACCGCACCTTGACCATGTTTGTCTTACAAAATGCTAGAAAGAAAAAAATCCTATTAGTCTGATTTTAAAACTGTGTTTTACATTATAATCAAAGTCCAAACCTATACAAACATAATAAAATCGGAATTAGACTAGTAGATTCGACTGAAACCATCACGAAGGGTCACATCATAGATATGAGAATGGGGAAAATGTGCGGACCACATTTACACTAAACTTTGCTGTCAATTACTGGGCCGCAAAATATCCTATTGCGGGCCGCAAATGGCCCGCGGGCCGCGAGTTTGAGACCCCTGACATAGACTAATATCATTTGTTCACTTCTCTTGTTAGCTCAAAAAGCTAAGTAAAAAAAAATAGGTTTTTTTAACTATCAAATATTAGTTTTATTCTCATTAAATCATTGGTGGAAAAAAAACCCACATTAAGTGAAATTTTGTTTATGGAAGTTTTAAAAAGAAATCGATATATTAACCGCTTTAACAGAATACCTTGCCAAAAATGTTACCGTGTGTACAAAAAAATACGATTTTCAACTTTTTATCTTGTTCAAAATGTTTCAAATGTAATTATTTTAATTTCTGCTCATTGGAAACTAACAAACAAACAAAAAATAAAATTAAATGGAAGCTGAAATCACAAAAGTGAGTGATATGCCCGAACGCCACCACAAAGTCCACTAACCCTGTCCATTCATATTTAATAGGTCACCCATAATGTAAACGGAGTGATTGATTGCAGGGGCTACAACAATTTGCATGTCTCCGACAGACTCGACTTAACCCACATGAAACAACGCGTTGTCAGTCGACGAGGCCATGTTAAACAAGGCTCATCAATACCAGCGGGTCGTCTCGACATGTCTTTCCTTAAATGATTAATAGTTGGTTAACGTCCAATGAAGCGCTTACAAAAAAAAAATGTTAACTGCAAAAACAAAGGGTTAAACTATCCACTTGATCTTGAAACATTTAAATAAAACTTCTTAGATTTATTTGTCTTCTGGCGCCGTTGAAGGAAAGGGTACTTGTGTTCTGTGTTGTACAATGTTTGGTCTGAGACTAGAAGGGCTGTTGGCTTGGTCTGAGACTTGAAGGGCTGTTGGGTCTGTCTGAGACTAGAAGGGCTGTCCGTGCCCAATGTTCTCGGTATTTAGTTTTCCGAGACCATTTTTTGAAATCAACTCTCTCAAATTCCCCCTCCCTCAAAATTTACACCATGGTTTGTTTACTAGGTCCTGTTTATCGTGACCTGTTTGCAGTGTCCTGTTAGTTATACCCTGAAAAAGGTAATAATGGGGGAGACTGCAAACAGGTTAGCACAATAGGAAATTAGTAGAACACAGTAAGGTTAAACCTGATAAAAGGAACGCAACAAAACAACGAACGTATCGGCAGGAAGCCTTCATCAGCGAACAAACACAGAAACAAATAAAATGAAAATGTATCAAAAAATATAATATAGCACTTAGCTCAGAAGTAGTATCCAAGAGGGCAGCAAAGGATTAGTGGTACTAATCATTTGCTGCCCTCTTGGATACTACTTCTGAGCTAAGTGCTATATTATAGTTATACCCTGTTAGTTATACACTGTTAGTTAAACCCTTACCCTGTTTGCTATTCCCTGTTTCCAATGCCCTACTTATCGTGCACTATATGCACTGGGTTCACACATAATTTAATAGCATAGAGAATTCTCCTAGCTCTGGCTCCCATTAGTGATAAGTGGTTGTAATTTGTATTGGCCATAAAAAAAGGCGTGCAAAATACCAAGGCGGTCGGAGGCAAGGTAATAATTCGATCTGGCAGAATGGCAGTAGGAGTAAATGCCCTTATTACTCTATTCTATTTTTAGCTTTTCATTGACACGGACGTACAAGTCATTGTTGATCCATGCACCTGGAGTGATCTGTCCTTTTATATTCGTAGAGAAAGGTGGCGGGGTATACGAAAACCGTGCAGCCCTGGGTACATGAATAACGGGCGTCTAACCTCCACGGCCGAAAAAGATGTGTGATGTCGTGAGCGTGGTTAAGTGTCTCGTTATTTTCAGGCGCTGCTCATCACTTATAATCAGTAAACCTTGGTACCACCCGTCAGTAAAGACTTAGAGTTACTTGACATTCAAGAAAACACGTGGATTTAGTCTCGGAGTAACACAGTGCAACATAAACAATCATTCTTCCTACGCACAATAATCGCTTGGAACCACCTGGACAATACCGCCGTGAACGCGACATCTATCGAACGCTTCAAGGCTGCCCTGGCATCGGCTAGGAGCCGTTAGGATTGCAGCATCGCTTCCCCAACCGTTGCACATAGGCCAGTACATGGATGCAGCAACGTACCCTACCAGAACCAGAACCCCAATCCTTAATGTAGCAATGGGATGTAGTGTGTTGTAAGTGGTGAGATGTTGGCGATTATGAAGGATTTGGGAAATGTATTTTTGTTAGACGTGTTCCCGGGATTGTGTAGGGTGGAAGAAACGCATTTCTGGCTGCGGGAAATGTCTGGTTTCGGAGATCCACGTCGGCCAAATTCGCGTTTTCCAGATTATAGGAGCTATACACATTTTTTTTTAAAATACACGATTGTGCGTTTCGGCTAGGTCGGCCATGAACGTTTTAAAGTAAGTTTTATTGGTGCACAAAAATGCTCGTCTTTCCTGCGCGCGGTGCGTAAGACAGCTTTGCTCATTACAACTTCCACAAGAGAACATTGTGTCAAGTGTTAATTTATGTTGCCGACTTGACGCACCTGGGGAGTAAATAACGCCGGGGGCGGCACATCTGTCAGTTGAAGATTAGAATCTGAGTAAACAATATAATTAATGTAACTAAATAAAATTGCCAAAAGTGTGCTATTCTAGACCCTTCCAAGTACTCACGCTCTCTACACAAGACACTGTTTCAAAAGTCTTACCTTCCTCATTACACCTATTCAAATGTGTCTGGAAATTCTGTGTTCGGTAACGTGTTGTGTTTTTATGATTTTTAAAAGGTAAATTTTACCCTCTGACCCCATACATCAAAACGTAAAAACAAATATTTTTAAATGGCCGAGCATGCCATTCATGCTGATGTATTCACTATACACACTGAAGGTGAAGGTGGCAAAGACCACTTAAAATAACATGCGTCATTACGTGTTGTGGGGGTTTAACTTATCGTCATTACGTGTTGTGGGGGTTTCACTTATCGTCATTACGTGTTGTGGGGTTTTCACTTATCGTCATTACGTGTTGTGGGGGTTTCACTTATCGTCATTACGTGTTGTGGGGGTTTCACTTATCGTCATTACGTGTTGTGGGGGTTTCACTTATCGTCATTACGTGTTGTGGGGGTTTCACTTATCGTCATTACGTGTTGTGGGGTTTTCACTTATCGTCATTACGTGTTGTGGGGGTTTCACTTATCGTCATTACGTGTTGTGGGGGTTTCACTTATCGTCATTACGTGTTGTGGGGTTTTCACTTATCGTCATTACGTGTTGTGGGGTTTCACGTAGTGCAGTTTAAGGTTCTTCCCCAGAACTCGTTTGACAAAGACATTTATCATCCTGTTTTAAATCATCTGTTTTTACAACTTACATTTCTTTTAAAATATCAAAGCGTTCTTTTTTCTAATTCGTTTAATCCAGTGGTTCTCAACCTGTGAGTCGAGACCCCTTTAGGGGTCGCGCGACCCTTTCCCAGGGGTCGCCTGAGACCATCTGAAAACACATACACTACAGTTATGATGTAGAAAGAAAAATAATTTTGTTGCTGGGGTCGCCACAACATGAGGATCGCTGCATTAGGAAGGTTGAGAACCACTGGTTTAATCCATTGTCATGCTTCAAGGGAAAAACCACTTGTCAGTGTTTTGCAAACTTAAAAGTTTTAATTGCCAAAAAAAAATATCTAAAGTTAATATATTTGTTTAAAAAGCCAAAATAAATACATCATTTGCCGTTAATGCGCCTTAGATTCACGCCAAGACAGATAGGTCACAAGGAGAGCTTGAATGACATTTTGGCTTTCTTCACATATCGTCCTTGCCAATGTTGACCGAACTGTGCACTAGGGCAGGGAAACGAAATTGGTTTATTAATCGCCTGTGGGGACAGAGCAATATTTATGCTGAGACAGGTAAGACATGACATTGGTGAGTAGCTGAATTTAATTTGACGAAGAGCCAGATCGTCTTTCCATAACACATTTTTGACGTCAAAGGCGAAGTAAAAACTCAGTAAAAAAAAATGTGGCCTATTATATATAAATATACAAAACATGAGCAATGACATGAAAAAAATGAAGAAACTAGTGTCCATGAAACTCATGAAGTTGCTAAAGTTGTCAACATTTGTATCGGCCTATTTGGCGATGATCACTGCGAGGGTTCTCCGTTTTGGTTTATTGTATACTAGATGAAACAACCGGCGATGCTTGTGAAGAGACGACAGATGATGAAAAAAAAAACGTTTATGTTTTGTGGAAGATCTAAAGCCGTTGTATAAACAGATTTCCCATTTTTACTATCTTTGAGATAAATAGGAATATTAATTATTTTTAAAAACTCGTTCAAGCGGTTTTGAATATAACTTATAATGCTGTTTACAGATGATTCCGTCAATTTAAATTTAAATATATATATACTAAATCTTTGGTTATGCTTTATGATTATTATTTATCGTTAGCAATGCACATGGCGTGGAACATATGTGTAAAACTTCAGAAAGCAATATTATGATTTTTTTCGCATAAATGCAGTAGCTTTTGCTTAAGTTACTGTAGCAGTGTAGGCTACATCACGTGCCCAGACTGTGATAATGCGAACTGCATATCTTCTTAATTAATATTCATTTCAAAGTACACGACTACAAATACCAAATGACTTAAATTTTTTTTTTGAAGCGCCTATCACTTATGGACCTCTTTTTGGCAAAACGAACTACACCCATACCTCGCTTTACGGCCTAGATACGTTCCGGAAAAGTTGGCCGTAAAGCGAAAAGCCGTATAATGAATCAATAATTTTGATCTAAACCCATACAAATTTAATTGGATCTGTTCCAATTTTTTGTTTAAAATGATATAGTCGTTAGTTCATAAATAATTTTATTCTTTTCATTTCCTATAAAAATAAAAGTACAAAACATTGTAATTATAGTAAACAGAAATTTAAAAAATAAACATATAAATAAAAAAACAAAAGAAATCATATGCACATATTTATACATAAAATAAAATTCACCAATTAATCCAAACATACAAAACAGGAAAAAAAACACGTCAACTTACTGAGTCACAGGATAAGGTGGGATAGCACAGGAAATAAGGCAGACTACAATAGCAGAGCCGCCTAAGGGGAGAAGCTGAAACTAAAGAGAGGGTATCTATTGGCCGTATAATGAAACATAGTGCGCCGTAAACCGAAAAAGTGCCATAATTTAAAGAAAGCCTTAAAGCGAAATGCCGTATAAAGAGCGGCCGTATAGCGAGGTATAGGTGTATATCAATAACGTACTTTTCCCCTCAGTCAGCTGAGCCAGTGACAATGTATAATGCGCGTTGAAATATAATGTCAGAGAATACTGTATGCACCAAATTCATTGATGCAAGATTTCCATTGGACTCTTTGGTTATCAGAAAAACTTTGTTATCCGAAACAAAACCGGTCCCAAATAGTTCGTAACACCGAGGCTCTACTGCAGGTGATCTTAGCTTAGGGTGCCTGAAACCCTGGGGGTTGGGGGGCAAGAGGCATTGGTGGGGAGAGCCGAAAGACTCAGAGAATCAGATTATTTAGTTGCATATCTTATTTAAAATATTTTTTAAGTCGTGGTGGGGTAAGGGAAATATATTTTAAAATCAAGATGGGGGTGCAGGAAATGTGTTTTGAAATCAAGATGGGGGTGCAGGAAATGTGTTTGGAAATCAAGTGAGGGTTAGGGCACTGCAAAATGTTAATATATGTACCAGAAAAGTAATCCCAACATATTTTATTATTGTATTTTAGTATACATTCTTAACGTTTCTTATATGAGCCAGAATGATCAGTATATTGATCGTGAGCTCTCAAAATAAGGAAGAACAAAATTACTCTTCAAAGTTGTTTTATGTTTAGATATGTATAAACGTTTGAGTATGTTTAAAGAAAAAAACATTATATTATTTATATTCACACTTAATAAAGCGCTGGGCTCGAGTCCGCCATGAACGCCTCGGAATGGCGCTCATTTTACTTATTTTAATTTTATTTTTTGCTAAGAAATACATATATTTTATGTCTGCAAGGGGAATATTGGGCGAGTTGCTAACGTTTTTTTTCTCATGATCTTGACCCCGCGTGACACTTATAAATTTTAACTGTCAAAAACAAAAAGTTAACATCTTTTTTTTAAAGACCTTCTCTCTACTCTCATTTCCGTCTAGTGTGTGTAGCGTATTTTTAAAGCACACACATAATAAAACAATATTGAGTCTTTCTAGCGCAGTGTTCACCTGGTGAACATCTGAAAGATAATACTGCGTCGACGGCGCGGGTTGACACTATCCACTCAAATTATCGTGGTTGACATCATCATCTTCGTTGATTGAAAAAAGGGGGCGGGGGGTGGTGGGCGAGCTCAGATTTACTGTCAAGATTTACGCCGAGGTAAAGAGTTCAGTTACCATAACCAGGATTTTTGCAAACATTTAATGTTAAAAACAAAATTTAAAAAAAAAAAAACGAGAAATGTGTTTCTTAAAATAATTAGAGTAAATAAAAAACAAAAAAACACTACACATTCCGTTGCAGCAACTTCAAGTTCAAAAAGGTCGTACTATTAATATAAAATTTATTGGACCGTAAAGATGTTGCATAGACTAATGGGCCGCGAAGATGTTGCATAGACTAATGGGCCGCAAAGATGTTGCATAGACTAATGGGCCGCGAAGATGTTGCATAGACTAATGGGCCGCGAAGATGTTGCATAGACTAATGGGCCGCGAAGATGTTGCATAGACTAATGGGCCGCGAAGATGTTGCATAGACTAATGGGCCGCGAAGATGTTGCATAGACTAATGGGCCGCGAAGATGTTGCATAGACTAATGGGCCGCGAAGATGTTGCATAGACTAATGGGCCGCGAAGATGTTGCATAGACTAATGGGCCGCGAAGATGTTGCATAGACTATCTCTTCAGATTATCTCTCCTCATCTACACGCTTTTCCCATTGATCCGTATATTAAATTGTTCATCACCGAGTACAACGGATGGAAATGAAAGATAACATTCTGAAAATAAATTAAACGCAAGCCATTCTTTAGTAATTGTATTCTTGATTTTGAAGTTAACAGTGGCTGTATTTAAACACACTGACGCCCATACGCTTCAGACATGGCTGTCGGAATAAACTAGTAAACTGTATCAGGCGCGATCACATATGACTGGAAAAGCATATATATATATATGGCCCAAGTCACCTGCCACCCCCGTCTGTGGCTCAACAATTTAAATATTGTTGCAGATGTATTAAATCTACAGCTTGACATGATAAAATATATCCTCAAATATATAGTTAACCATCTTAACTTTTAAAACAGCACAACTGGCCAATGAAGATAAAGAATAGATTGATTAAATTAGACCACCCCTGACTGTAAAGTTTTTCGTATAAACCCTTCATATGCATTCTTACTATTTTATTTTAAATTAATATTTTAATGACGCACCCGCTTTTTTTAAAACCGCAGATTTATTTCACAAACTATTTCAGAATAATAACAACAAAAATATTACGCACCAAACGCACTTGCGAAATTTTAAAAAAAAAGAATCTCATTTAGCACGGCTATCCGGGATTTTATATCGTGAAATCAATGGTACGATATTTCCGTCTGAGAGTTTTTATAGAATGTGTTGTCATCGGCAACGCGTCTGTGTGCTATTTTTCAGCTCGCTAGCTTTAGGGAAAGTGGGTCAATTAGGCATCCGAAGATTTTGCATCACACCCAGCTAGAAAGAAACACACGAAACAAAAGCTAAGCTAATATAAAGGATTTAAAAATCACTCACTTCTGGCTGTAAGCTTGGACAAATAGCGCCAAGTACCACCTACACTGTGGTATTGCCACTCCACAGTGTGACATGAAATGTGTAGCTACATACCAGCGTAGGAAGGGGGTGTGGCGGAGAAGCTGTGCATTGAGGGGGTGGCATGTTCGACCCACCGTAGATGTTTTTTAGTGGGGGCGGCAAAACTCTTGGCCCACCCCGGGCGGAACTAACCCTGGCTACGCCAGCACCCCTACATGCTCAAGTTAACATCCTACAGTTTGGGATACAATAAATAATCGAAGATTACGATGGCAGGTAAGCTGCACTCAACAACCTTGCATAAGTTACAGCAAGACTGGTTTCAATACAGGCAACATCACCACCATCCTAGTATTTAAAAGGAGGCTAATCCATGTGTACTTTAAAGTGAGACACATCCCGGTTCACGTTATCAAAACACATCCAATGTCTACTACAACAACAGTTAAATATAAAACGCAATACACTGCATGTCACGAAAAAAGTAAAAAAAAAAACATACACAAGGAAGCGAAAGAAGGCCTCTGAAGACGTGAGGGAAGAAATATTTCAAAGCGACCTTTAATAAATTGGATGAAGCGGTAGACTGATATGTGTGAGAATAAGATGTGTGTCCTATGAGCCACCGACAAAGATAAAGCTCTGGAGTTGTATGTGTCGAAATATTATGGACTTTTTTTTTTCTTTGTACTAGTTATTTTATGGTATAAACACAGGGTACTACACAAAGTGTCGAGAACCACTGCAAGCGCCTCGTTCAACTACAATTCATCATTTGTAATTCTTCACTCCAGGTGATTTGTTAAGCTACGAACAGTGTGTATCGAGGCACGTCCGGTGTCAATATTCACCCTCAGGCGTTGAAATGAAGCCATGACTTAAAGCATATGAAATCTAACGTTTGAGCTTAACAACGCTGGTGCCAAGACGGATGTCACTCTATAGGACAGCGTCACTTTAAATGTCGTTAATGTTCAGGGTGTGATTTCATGGCAGTTTAAGTTGTTATTTCTCAATGCATTCATTATGTAATTATTTTTTTATTATTCAATTGCTTGTGCAGAAAACGGAGTCTTAGTTTCGTTACCTACAGATCCGTTTAAGACACGGCGATAAATGCAAGAGCTCTTTTTATTTCAATTATGGATTACTTGATTTGCTCATTACAGCAATAGTTGATAAAAGGTCCTTGTGTCCCATTAAATTGACCAAGTGGCCCCATCCACCATTAACCACCCTCTGCCGGTGCGGAATTTTTTTTAATGGATTTTTGTTTTTTGTCTTCTTACCCAAGTAAACGGTACGTTTTTATAAAGGCGCCACATAAATAGATTCAATCCTTCCCATACAATACAAAGGATTAGCCTACTGGTTAGTGCTTCTTTTTACTTCCTACAAAATTATTAATTACTTAAATCTAAAATGCTGCGGCACACTATTAAAGAATTTAGAGCCAACTATTTACTACGTATAAGATGAGTAAGGCTTCATTATTTAACCCAGTTTTTATTTAATTTTTTTTTCAAGTAAACAATATTCCACGAAATACACTTTCAACACCTATTTTTTGTTACATTTTTACAGGATCTCGAGACACCCTCGTGAACACTTTTTTTTTTTAAATATCAAGAGTTATCGAAGCACGGCGCTGTGGGTGAACCAACGAATTTTGAGTCTTTATAAACGTAAGCTATTATGAATATCACAGGACGAACGACATATTTACCCAAAACTCATAAACTAATTGGCAGTTCCTTGGAAGTTGGAATGAAAGGATAGCTTCAATTTGATAGCGTGATAGAAGAAGAGGAAGAAAATTCGTCTGCGCTAAGAAAAATCAGACCATTTTCACTCTAAAATTTCACCATCTCATCACGCTAACTTTGGGGTATCGGGCCAACGAATAACTTAGCAGGCACCTGGTTACCTTTGAAAAGGTAACTACATTTTATAGAGGTAATTATATTAATTGTGGCTATAGGTTATTGAACGCACCTCGCACCAGCCGTGAACCTTGACTGCACCTTGAGTGCACCCTCACTTTTTTGTAGCAAAGCCAGTTCGACGCATCATTTTATAGAGCAGTGGTCGGCAAAATATTGGCTCTGGAGCAGCACGCCGCTCTTTGATGGAGGAAAAGCGGCTAATTTTTATTTCCTTCTTATGTATAATGAACATAGGCAATTTTGATCAGACATTATTGTAGAATATGTCTCCTCTTGCAAGAAAGGTTGCCGACCACTGTTCTAATATAATGTATAGAATCTCATGAGCTGAACTGATTGGGGGGGGGGGGGGGGGAGTATCTGACGAGCTGTTTTCTCTAGACCGACCTGAATCATGTTAACCCTGTAATGATGGTGCTGGTCTAGATATCGCAAGAAGAGACAGCGCTGATGACGCAAAGGGTAATGCTTACCATAAAGGTGAGTTGAACTCAGACCTTCCAAACAACCAACAACGCTTTTGTTAACATTTGATGTATTATGTCTTCATTCTATTAAAGTGAATAATGAGATCCCGGAGTTGAGAGAAAAATGTACGACCCCAGATTATGTCTCATTGCGTCTCTTCCCTGCCAATACAAACAAATTAACATAAAGAAGTTATACCTTGTTATAACGTCATGAAAACTCTAAAAATGTTAGTACTCTAACGAAGTAATATATATATATATATATTATATATATCATCGTAATCATAATTGTGAACTTTGCTGTTGGTGAGCGACCGGCTGTTGAAGCCGATTAATGTACAAATACAGTTAATGTTGGAGAACGCTGATTAAAAGAAAAGATAATGGCCGACCGGTTGGGGGGGGGGGGGACTTTGTAGTAAATGGTTGGTTCATTTATAAAGTAACATATATAATATATAATTCCTACGATTGCGATACCTCCTGTAAAGCCTTTTTACTGCTGATACAATCTCTATATCTCTACTGTCATACGATCTCTATATCTCTACTGTCATAGTATATCAATATCTCTATTGTCATACGATCTCTATATCTCTACTGTCATAGAATCTCCATATCTCTACTGTCATAGAATCTCCATATCTCTACTGTCATAGAATCTCCATATCTCTACTGTCATAGAATCTCCATATCTCTACTGTCATAGAATCTCCATATCTCTACTGTCATAGAATCTCCATATCTCTACTGTCATATAATCTCCATATCTATACTGTCATACAATTTCCATATGACGGAAATCTGGTCGAACCTTTTTTCAGTTCACACTCTGTGCTGCGTAAGCGGCTGCGTCCCCGAGGAGACTTGGGGGCGTCCACATGGGGTTTTGCCTCTTCGTGGCGTGGCAGACTAGTAGGGGGGACTTGTCCACCCGAAGCTAAAAAACCCCGGCCAAACGCATGACTCCCAACGCAACGGGAGCTGCCACTAACATGATTACTAGTTGCTGTTAATGGATATGAGGCTTGGGTGGCCATCAAAACCCATGCCGATGATTTTAGCTACGCGGCCGTGAGAAAGCCGCTCCTAGACAACCGTTTCGTCCCGCCACTACCAACGTCCCGACCGAAAGACTCCCTGGGCGGTGGGGAGTGGTAACGCAACACCAACCCCCCGGAGTGGAAGCAAAGCCGTCCTGACCCACAGAGAGTGGACTGCGGACGCTTTAAACGCAGCGTCCTCGGTCGACCGGGCCTCCCCTAGGTCAAGGGGGAAGTTTCCGGCGCCCTCCCGCACGGGCTGGCGTCGGGTTAAGTCCTTCAGTGCGCTGGATTGTGTGGGGGGCGCCGGGGGGCATTAAGAGCTCGCGCTCGACGGCCCACCGACTCCATCTCTTATGCGACATTTTCAGTTCACACTAATTCAAATTTCTCTTTGGACCCATTTTTTATGTTTTACTATATAGTATGGCATCTTTCCGTCTACGAGAGACGATAGATTTATCTTTTCTGATTGCAGCTCTTGGTGTGGCTAGTGAGACCGATCCTCGAGTGGCAGTCTCGTTTGCATGTCCCACACACGAATGCGGTGGAGCAGTGTTTTCTGGCCTTTCTCTGCGCTATCTTTACAACTGCTTCCGCCCTGTAGAGCTCCTCGGCACGTAGTGATCATGCTTTCACGATGCCCCGCCATGTGGATCGATCCTCCGCCAGGTCCTCCCAATTTGATATGTTGATGTTGGCCGCCTTCATGTCTCTTTTGCAAATGTCTAAGTATCTGAGACGAGGCCGTCCAATTGACCTTTTCCCTGTCGCCAGCTCGCTGTACAGCACGTCCTTGGGTATGCGACCAGGTTGCATTCGATTGACGTGCCCAAGCCAGCGGAGGCGTCTTTGGATTAAAATGGCTGGGACGCTGCACATTTTTGTTTGAGACAGGATATCCATGTTGGGGACTTTTTCTTGCCATTTGATGTCAAGGATGCGGCGCAGGCATCTGAGGTGGAAGCCATTGAGCCTTTTTTCGTGCCTGATGTATGTGGTCCAAGACTCGCATCCATAGAGGAGTGCGCTCAGTACGCAGGCCTGGTATACCTGCAGCTTAGTTCTTGTTGTGAGCTTGGCATTGGACCAGACTCTATATAGTATAGTGCGTTAAAAAAGAAATTTGACGAAAATTTGATCGTGTTAACATAAAAAAAAGATTCGACCAAATGTCCGTTCGATCAATTTTCCGTCGATTTAATTTTCCATCGACGAAATTTCTTTCAAACAAATTTCTGTTAACCGAGACAACCCAGACATGAAAAAATAAAACAACGAACGTTGTACTTTGTCAGCATAATAGAGTTACAATTGATGAAGACGGGCGTAAACCAACATATAACATATGGATACCTGTGTGTATGTAAATTAAATCGGCACTGTAAAGATAAAGTTGTAGGCCATTCGATGACAACGTTGGCCGCAGCGGCCTGGTTTAGACATTTCCAGATGTATTCAAGCATGCAATTATTGGTCCAGCATTCATTGGAAATCGGAGTAATCCCCAAGTGGCGGAGCACATACCCATTCCCCTGCCCGGGGCAAGGACACATTTGACACACACATGGCGTAGGCTGTACATCTTGCACATAGTATATACCTAACATAGAAAATATATAAGACATGCCGCATTTGTTTGACATAATGTATATATATATATATATCAGTGGCGTAGCGAGCTTAACTCGCGCCCGGGGCACAATACCTTTTTAGCACCTTCAATACGTTTTTAGCGCCCCCCTATTCGAAAACCATACAATATTATAGTAAAATATACCATTTGGCGCCCCTTTGTGAGTAGCGCCCGGGGAATGATGCCCCCTTGCCCCCCCCTCACTACGCCACTGATATATATATAATATTAAAGTTTATTTGAAAATCACGCTTCATCCCCAAAGGCTAGAAGCGCGGTACAAAGTAGACCACATTAAAAGAGAAATGAAAACAATCTGTATTTTACCACATTTAAATACAAAACGCAACATTACAAAAACTACATACGAGCACACCCAGTCAAAGTATTACGTCACCTTGCAACCATAAACAACACAAGCCAATAAAAAATCTAGGAGATAATAGCCAGATGGAAAAGATGGTAGACAACATCGACCCAGCGGGTGTTTGCGAAATAGACGTGTTTTCAAATCGGTTTTGAAGGACTCCATTGTCTGGCTGTTTCTGAGAGCGACAGGAAGGGTGTTTCAAAGTGTTGGACCTTTTGTAAGTCTCAAGGCGAACACCCGGTATATATATATATATATAGTATGGCATCCTTCCGTCTTCACGAGACGATGGAGTAGCTATTTGTAGTCCTACAGTTCGACGAGTGGCTCACTAGGCCAATCCTGGAATGACAATCTCGTCTACATTTCAGGCTGGAGAATGATGATTCCTGGTTAATTTTGGCCTTCCGTGCTGTTCTTTTTCTTGCAAGGGCATCTTTCCGCACATCTTCTGCCTTTTTCACTCCTTCGTACACTGCCGTTCGCCAGCTGGAACGTTGTTCGGCAATGATCTCCCATTTGTTGACTTCAATGTTCCCTTCCTTCATGCTCTTTTTGCAAACGTCCATATATCTCAGACGAGGCCGTCCAATAAGTCTTGTCCCTTCTGCCAACTCTCCATACAACAGCATCTTTGGAATACGGCCTTCCTCCATTCTCCTTACATGGCCTAACCAGCGAAGACGCTTCTTGCTAAGAGCGGAGAATATGCTACACATTTTGGAACGTTCCAAGACCTCTGTGTTAGTCACCTTGTCCTGCCATCGGATGCGTAGAATGCGACGCAGACATCGTTGATGGACGCTGTTGAGTTTCCGCTTGAGACTGGTATATGAGGTCCACACTTCACTGCCATATAGGAGCGTATTAAGCACGCATGCCTGATAGACACTTAGCTTTTTTTTCAGTTAGATTGAGATTATTCCACACCCGCTTATTCAGTTTAGCCATAGTTGCTGCTGCTTTGCGATCCTGATGTTTATCTCTTCATCAATGGAGAGAGAACTAGAAATATTGGATCCAAGGTATGTGAAATGCTCAACAACCGACAGATTATGGCCCTCAATAGTTATAATTTGAGGGGACGGCGCTTCTTGCATCATGACATGAGTTTTCTGTAAACTAATTAACAATCCAAACTCTTTACAAGCGTGTGATAGACGGTTAACTAGCCGCTGAAGACCTTCTTCTGCGTGAGATGGTAAGGCGGCATCGTCAGCGAACAGTAAATCACGAATTAGTACCCTTTTTACTTTAGTCTTTGCACGAAGGCGAGCGATATTGAACAGCCTACCATCAGATCTGGTATGTATGTACGCTCCATCTTCACAGTCCTTGAAAGCAAATTGAAAGAGCATCGAGAAGAAAATGGAGAAGAGAGTTGGTGCCAGTGTATATATATATATATACCAGTCAATATACCCGGTGTTGCTCGGGGATGCGTTCGGAACAACTTCTACAGCCTTTTAATAAACATTGGAAATAAGCACCATATAAGAAAACATAACACCTCTATAGTAAAAAGAAATAATTACATTGCCTCCTAGAAAAACACATTTACAATCACTTTTGTAAAACTTCAGGTCAACAATGGGATCCCGATCCCAGAGAGATCCCAATCACACCCCGTTACCCGATGGGATCGAGTTTTCCGATGGTATCCCGGTACCCGGAAGGATCCCGACCCCGTTAGGAACACGATCCCAGTAGTTTCCTTATCCCGTTTGGATCCCGATCCCAGTTGGATATCGATCCCGGCTGGATCACGATCCCGTTGGTATCCCAGGTGGTCCCGATCACGAGTTTTCCGATAGAATCCCCATGGGATCCCGAGCCCGGTGGGATCTCGATCCCGTTTTTATTCAGATATACGGATCCCAGTGGGATCCCGATACCGGTGAAATCCCGATCCCGGTAGGATCTAGTTTCCCGATAGGATTCCGATAATATCCTGATCCCGTTAGGATTCCGTTTCCAGGTTGAATTCCGATCCCTCTGGATCACAATTTCGATGGGATCCCGATCCCGTCGGTATTCCTACCCCGGTGGTATCTCGATCCCAGTGGCCTCAAAATTCCGCCCCTCCATTTTTTAAGAAAAAAATATCCGCCCGGAGCGCACCGCCCCCTTCGCAACCCCTACCTACACCATCGATCACATGATAATTCTTTGAGAATAAAAAGACGTGTCCCAACTTTGTTCCCCTGGATTGTCCAACGTTTTTTCCCCTGAGACATTGCTCTGCTAGTACTCACTTTGCGCGGTTGACACTGACATGAGCATTGGACACTTCTCAACATCACAGACTTTTAACCTGATGAGAATTCCGCTCAGACGTACGACCTTATAATGAATTGAAGAAGAGCTCTTAACTTAAATTTGAATTTACTGTTATTTTTAAATATTTTTAAATATTACCATTTTTATTTTCTTCTGGCTCAAAGGGGTTCACAAAGTTGGGTTTTTTTCGGGGGGGGGGGGGGGGGCGTCATTGAAAATAGTGTGTGTTTTTTTTTCAAACTTTAGAAAAAGACTTAAGACATTTCGAGGATATCGCACAAATAATACGGCGAACGATCTTTCTCTTTCTGTGCCCCCAAACAATGGAAATCTCTTCCACTACACAACCGCAATAATCCAACCATCACAGCCTTCAAAACTGGAATCAAAACACATCTCTTTAAACTCTACTATCCTGACTGATTGCCCACACCCTCTGACCGATAAACGATGCTGCTGAGTGCCGTCCATGGCTTCACATGTAAATAGATATGGAATTGGTGGAGTGAATATACATTTGTTTTGTTTTTTTTCCTTAGTGTATGTCAATTTTTAAGTTCATGATTATGTTTGTTAAATTGTATGTACAGACGCTATACAAAACTAATAATAATAATAGTAATATTCATGTTGGATCAGTTTTGACTGAAACTTTTAAAGTTTTTTTAATTTTTATTTTAAAAATCCGTAACACAATTATTACTTAATCTCAAAGAAGACCTTTACCGTGTCTTACCGTTACTCTACGTCACGTGACCAGTATAGACGGGAGTTCAAATCTTGGGAAAATATGTCCTTTTTTTATTTTTTATTATTATCATTAGTATTATTAGTATTTATTTATTTTTGTTGTTGTCTGGAAATTGAATTAATGTTGGAATAATATTAGATGTCATATCGCATACCACTCAGTTTACTGATAAGTTTACTTGTAAATTTTTATGAATTTTTTAATTATAGGTTTTTGTTTGTTTTGTTACTTTTGTTCGGTGTTGGGGGGTGGGTGGGTTGGGGGGGGGGGGTTCTCTAGTAGAAGAATTATTTCCGCAGAAAGTATTCATTTATTGCATTTTTTTTTTGAAATACGGAATGTTCCATAACCTCCAATCTACGAAAGTTTCTCTGTACTGTAACACGTTGGCGTCCAATTGTGTTCCCACAAATCCAATAACAGGTCAGACACAATGTTACATTAATGTTGAGGATCTAGTGCATGCAATCTATTCTGCTATTCACTCCATTACGGGTGATCTCCTCAAACCTGCCCTTAAGTTGTATAAAAAAAAAAAATACAAAAAAACAAGTGTTCTGCGCATGCGTCGCGACACACTATCCCGCCTTGTGAATGAAGTCGTTGAAAATCGCTCACATTAAATGGACTATTAATTGATTATTTATTTTCTTTTATAAATGAAACCATCAATAACAAAATATGATTACAGACCAGTGACGTCTGGCAGTGGCTGGACGGATGTAGCCCAGGGCTACCAGGGACAAGCAGTTCTCAGGTTCATATGAGAATGGAGATGACCTGGTGCACAAGTACAATGTCGTGTGATTGACCTTGAACCGAACCCCACACTGGACGGGGGTGCAGAGGAGGCGGTATGCCCCGGAAGGCGTTTTTTTTCTTTATATGGAGGGGCGTCACTTTTGTTCCAGAAAATGTGGTGGAGGGGTTGTGCATAGAAGTGGGCTGCGAAATTCCCGGCTCAACCCGGGCGCCACTATCCCTCGCTACGCCACTGAACCCACGCGTCATCATTTACTCAAAACAAAAAATGACGCACACCTTCCCTTGCCTACCCCCCCCCCAACCTCTTGAATAAAATCTGTTAATGCTCAGGTGGTCCTAGTTACGTGCCGCTCTCAATCATTCTAGGGGGTCATAGCAGCATGCCGCTCTCAATCAACCTCAATCATTCTGAGGGGTCATAGTCACGTGCCGCTCTCAATCATTCTAGGGGGTCATAGTAGCATGCCGCTCTCAATCAACCTCAATCATTCTGAGGGGTCATAGTCACGTGCCGCTCTCAATCATTCTAGGGGGTCATAGTAGCATGCCGCTCTCAATCAACCTCAATCATTCTGAAGGGTCATAGTTACGTGCCGCTCTCAATCATTCTAGGGGGTCATAGCAGCATGCCGCTCTCAATCAACCTCAATCATTCTGAGGGGTCATAGTTACGTGCCGCTCTCAATCATTCTAGGGGGTCATAGCAGCATGCCGCTCTCAATCAACCTCAATCATTCTGAGGGGTCATAGTTACGTGCCGCTCTCAATCAACCTCAATCATTCTGAGGAGTCATAGTTACGTGCCGCTCTCAACCAAGCTCAATCATTCTTTTGGAAGTTCGAGCCCACCCTCACTAGCCTCTGGCCTCGTTTCACACACCGCACCGCTTGGCACTGTCGTACGTCTCCCCACTTGAGATAAAACAGAGATGGGTGTCGAGAGATGATGACGTCATGCGAGAAAGATGATTTTTGGGGGATTGAGCGTGACAGCCTTGGAGCTTTGGCGTGTGGGCGAAATTGTGCGCGTCGTTAACCGAGTTCGACGCAACGCCAATATTTTTCTTATATTTTTTTTTTTTTTTCTACAGTGGGTCGATCTCATATCGAAAACAAGATCATCAAGCGTCTTTTCTTTTTTTTTTTTTTTGTTGTGCCGCCCTGCGTGAACGTCACCGCTCTAGCGTATCAAAATGTTGTAGCTGCGGGCTACCAAGCGGCTACCTTGACGGTGTAAAAATAACTTGTAACGTAAGGCGTTAAAAAGAAATAAAGTAAAGTTGTCTGTTCAAATAGAGGCTGGATTTTACATGAACTGACTGAGACATTTGAAATAGTTTAAGTTTGTAGTCTGGTCATTTTTGTGTCTTGGGTTTAGATAAGGCATGCATCTGTTATTGGTAACTGCACTGGTTGTAGTGGAGGGATTGAGCAGTGGAGGGATTGAGCAGTGGAGGAATGGTCTGGGGAGGAAGTGAGCGGTGGATTGCGTTAGCGGTGGATTGGGACGATAAGTTGGAAGTTCGGGGATGGTGACAGCTGGGTAATAGCTGTATTTAAGGTATGGTGGCAGTTTGGGCATTTGAGGAATGGTGACATTTGAGAAATTGTGACATTTGAGGATGGTAGCATTTGAGGAATGGTAGCATTAGAGGAATTTGACATTCCAGGGATGGTGGTGTTTTAGGGATATGACATTTGAGGAATGGGTGCATTTGAGGGATTGTGCCATTTGATGGTTGGCAGAATTCGAATTTGATGGATGGTGCATTTCAGGGATTTTTGATTTTGCTTCACTTTTCTTTGGAGCTGAGATTTTCCAAAACAAGTAGCTAGAACTAGAACCAAACATAACCTGAAATAGGCTGCCATCAAAATTGGCATGGCAGTGAATGAAAGAATTCCACTGCAGACTAAAAATATGGTGCTACGACCTACACTACTTTTAACGAGAAGAAGTTTTTCAGCCCCTTCATGTGTTACTGACTGCGCACACGAATCGAATGAAGGTAACAGCGCAGCGACTTCGTCTGTAAACATAATCGTCTCCCACAATATATATTCTTCTAAAATATGTATGAAATAACCAGCAGCAGGAGAGAATGTCTCCCACAATATATATTCTTCTAAAATATGTATGAAATAACCAGCAGCAGGAGAGAATGTCTCCCACAATATATATTCTTCTAAAATATGTATGAAATAACCAGCAGCAGGAGATCTGTCGTTGACCTAATTTGAAGTTTACTTTGTTCAAGAGCTCCATTAATATTTTAAGGGTACAATTTTCACGATTGCTTTCCGATTTTGGTAACTGGCCGCAAGAGCTTTCAAGTGTATCATTAGATTTAGAAACAAATTTGCAAACTACTGGGTGCCAAAAAATAATATCAAGTATTATTTTCATCATTTGCTCAAACTCAAATGTTCCGCGAAAGTTTTTACCATCTTTTAAAATGAAAAAAAAAAAATGTTTCAAAACTTGTATCCCAAAAAACTGGTTTAGTTTAGTGATTAATTAAAATAATGTCCCTCGGTACACTAGGTTACTAGCTTAGGCGCCTCCTTCGGTGGTATTTACCCTCACGGGGCGTCAATTTGGCAACATAAAAAAAAACTTTGAGAGCAGCCTGGGAATATGGACGTCCGGGGCCATATCCCTCTTGTAAGAGTTGACACATGTCGAACTGGGCGTTTAGTGGCAGCGCCGTATACGTCCCCGCGCAGGGCGGCACCGTTATGTCTTTATATTCTGTCTAACGATGTGTCAGTTGTGTCTCGGGGTATTCCCGACTGAACAGACACAACACGCGCAATCTCATTAAACCTTTTCGCATTCAAAACACTTTCCTTGGACCACCCGGATCTCCCAAACAAGGCATTTCCCATCGCGCGTAATGCGTTTTTTCCCACCCTACACAAACTCGGAAACAAATATATCCAAACACAAAAAAACAAAAACATTCACAACATCCTTCATATTTATCAAAAAACAATATCGCATTGCTTTAATAAGGATTCATTTATCACGTAGCAATTGCACCATCTCATAAACGTTAGTTATCAGCTCGTGATATAATCAAGCGAAGATACATCAACTCGTATCAGCCTCTTAATTCATTGCACGGGAAAGGTGTCTTGAGAGTTCTGATTTATCTGGTGCACTTACTTAAAGTAGAATACGTTCGTAGACCGTGGTTAGACATAACTCACACCAGTGCGCTTGTTAAAATGTCTCAATGGGATTAAAGACCTAGTCGTCTCGTGCGTAAACCATCACGGAATTTGCGCACCGTTAATTCAAATTATGTCCTATAGCAGTCGTGCACAACTTGAAACTGGTGCGTCCCCCCACCGACGAATGATCATATTGCTGAGACAGCGGTGTGATGATGTCAAGTAAATAAATAAATAACACAGGGGTTAAGCCCCTTGCGACCCCGGCAAGAGTCGCTACACCAAGGTCACCACACCACTGACCTTTAACACCAATTAAGAGCAAAATGAAGACAGTCACAACTTCATACGCTTATGGACGCAATAAGTTGGTATGTTTTTATTTTTTCTCCCCCTTCAAATCAAGTGGTGAAAAAAGTCTGGATAATTTTACTGAACAATTTCTCCGTGCCAAATTTGAGACATTGAGTAAATGTAAAATTTCAAAAAGTCACTGGTATTTCTTTTTATTTCAGAGTAATTATTTTTTTTGGTGGTAAGATCACAGTTAATGTGTCTTATAATTTCACCATAAGTGACAATATTTAACCCATGTCTGGATGCAAGATTACTGAACCACGATAAACAGAAACCAAGGGGCAGACTGCTCACCGGTCGACCAAGACTGGGAGAGATGGATGATTTGGAAACAGATTTACATCAGATGGGAGTCTGAGCCTGGGGACTAGAAGCCATGGATCGATCCGACTGGAAAGTTGTGATGGAGCAGGCCCTAGGGCCACTGAAGGATGTGGTAAAGCAGGCCCTAGGGCCACTTAAGGATGTAGTAGAGAAGGTCAAAGCACCAGTGATGATGATAGTTTTATGTCTGTTTGATGACAGTCAACGGGGCTTATTAGCCCAAAATAAGTGCCCACCACGCGCTCACTAACATCACATCTGCCAGCCTATCGCAAATGTGCCTAATTGGCCCACGGTACGATTGTCTCATTGTCCTACATTCAGATGATCTCCTTGGCTCACAATAAGATGATCTCCTTGGCCCACAGAAACACCTCATCGGTCCACGGTAAGATTGCCTCATTGGCCCACAGCTACATCTCATCGACCCACAATAAGTTCATCTGATCAGACAACAAATTACGTCTCCAATTAACTCACAATTAATACCCCACCCCTTTTTCATTATGCACCCATTTAGTACATCGTTCATGAAACTACAACATGGCTCTTTTTGTTATACTCTCAAACAAAACATAGCAAATTTCATAAAAGGTAACGCCCCCCCTTGCCTTAACAATGTTGGCCTCTTCGTCCCCGACACCCATTTTCAACTAACCTTAAAAAGAAGTTTCTACACAGGTAAAAACATACGCACGTTACTTTCGACACGCCGTACGTATTCGTCATATTTATAGGATGTCATTGGTGTTGGAGCAGCGGTTCTCAGCCTGTGGATCGCGACCGCTTGGAAAAAGGGGGGGGGGTCGAATGACCCTTTTCACAGGGGTCGCCAAAGACCATTAAAACACATATACTCTAAAGTTATGGAGTAGCAACGAAAATAATTTTATGTTTCGGGGTTCACTGCAACAGGAGGAGCTGTATTAAAGGGGTCGCGGGATTAGGAAGTTGAGAACCACTGTGTTGGAGGTATGTTAGTTACACGGTCGTGGTTTTAGCCTGTTTTCTTCAAGTAAAAATAAAATAAATAAATATAAGAACACAAAAAATTCAACATTTCAACGGTGAAACGTAGCTTTTAAAAAAACAGCTTACTTCGTAGGCATCAATACCAAGCAGGCCTTCCATGATTTCAAACCGTACCTGCATACGGCCTTGTGACCTTACGTTGTGGCGAATTCTATTGTCTCTTTGGGGGCCGCAAGACCCTTTCCCAAGGGGGGGGGGGGGGCGCCTAAGACCACCTGAAAACACATATGCTCTATAGTTATGAAGTATAAACGAACATAACTTTGTGGCTGAGGGGGGTCGCCACAACACGATGAGCCGTATTAAAGGGTTCGCGGCCATAGAAAGGTTGAGAACCGCTGATCTAGCGCCTTGCGTGAGGCAAACCTATTTTTAGCACACCACAAAAAAAAAAACAACAGCTCAACGACGATCAAGTTTTACTTAAAATTGTCTTGTTCTAGTTCTAAGTTGTTGTTTTTTTTTTTTTAAATTCTAATCTTGTTCATGATTGATTATTGAATTATTGTCTGTAAATTTTTTTTTTTATTTGAATGTGTGAAAAGTACTCACAACAACTTTCTATTTATTTTTGGATCAATAAAGGAATCGTTTCTTATCCACTACACTGAACCTTCTGTTTCAAAAAGACAAATTTTCACAGTACCCAGCACTTTTCACAGTAGCCCAGCACTTTTCACAGTACCCAGCACTGGGGTCGCTGAAAGACCGGCGATCTCAAGCTGAAGTACTGCTAAATCTATGGAACATAACCTTTGAACTGTAACCACATGTGTCAAAATATGTTTTTTTTGTTTTTTTTTGTTTTAAGCATTACATGTATTGGTCGAGTTATTTCAAAGTGAACAGGCGCCAAAAAAGACGCTGAAATAGTATTTATAATATGAACTCAAGTAACGCACATTTAAAAATCCAAATTTTTGCTACAAACCCCCCCCCCTTTTTTTCCCCCACCTAACCCCACTTTTTTTATTAGACGTCACTGCATACTTTATTTCACGCATATGAACTCTATTTAATATTCTGATGTCCCAACAACTTTTAAGCCGAATACGTATTACGCAATATTTAAATTGATACCATTTTATTTTTCGAAAAGAAAAGAAAATATTACGGACCAAACGCAGTTATTATTATTATTTTTTATTTTTTTTTAATCATTTAGCGTAGTTATCGAGAATTATATTTTGCGCTCTATCCGGAAATGGAAGCAGACACACCACAGGCACAATATAGTTGAACTCTTAGATGAATCCTGGAACAGCTTACACCAACTGTGGGCGCGTTTATAGCCTCGCAAAGACAATGTCAAAATAGTTTATCCGAGCCTTAGGATGCCTCGCGTTTTTTTTTCGGGTCGTCTCGGAGTTAAGGGCTGCCCCCCCCCCCCCCTTCCCCCCCCCCCACCGCCCCATGGGACGTTCGTGATGCTTCATAGCTCTTGTAAAACATTATCAGTGAGATGGACCATCATGGAGTATCCACAATGTAGCGTGCGGACGGTATCTCGTTTATTGCTATCGCTATCTCTCTATCTCTTTTTTTTTTTTTCAACAAACATCCTCTTAAAATGTTTATCTTTTTGCCTAACCAGGAATGGGAATCTTGCGGTCCGGCGCAGCTCAACGGACAACGAATTTTGTCTACCACCGTTCTATCACAACGGTAGCTAAGCAAGTTGAATTGCAGAGCAATTTGGTTTGCATTTGAGTTTTAACTTATTTCATATTCATACACACGTTTGCACTTTTGATTGCCCGCTAAAGGGCATTTGACGATAACAAAAATCCAAGGACCGGCTCATTCTTACTTACAAACATATTCTGACTGATGCTCGGGGTTAAGCTCTTGTAGTTCAATCATCGGCTGGTACATCGGCAAGTTGCTCCATCTCGTGGGCCGTGCCACATAACTTTGTCGTAAAGTAGGAGGAAGAAGAAGAGGAAGATAGGGGGAAAATATGGGAGGATAACATCAAAGAGTGGACGGGATTAAAACTAGGCGATGCTATGAGTAGTGCAGAAGACCGAGAGGAATGGAGAAGGATAGTTTTCATGTCATCTGTGGCGCCCCAACGGTCCAAGGACTAAGGGACATGATGATGATGACGAGGACTCTCCCGCCACCCTGTTTCTCCCCCATACTCTCCGACCCGACAACCTTCAGTCAAAAAAAGGCGCTAAAGTTTATGGGATCAGGACGCAATGCCGGCAGGTTGGGTCCCTGCTTTCATACTATATTGTCCTATTTGAAACACTATTTTTCATTGACTTATTTTATAAATTGTAGCGTAAAACATTCCCATTTACATACATACTTGATTTAAGGAGTTGAACGCAGCATCCCACGCAGTGGATTGTCGTAGTGGTCGTAAAGCACGGATTTGAAAACCATTTAAATAAAACAAAATCCAAGTAATTAAACAGTCAATAATCATTCGACTTACCTGTCTGTACTTGCTTCCAAGTAACTGTCTTCGGTGACCCTAAAATAATTTAATCCCCAAAATGTCAAGTTTTGAAACGCGACGTTAAACTCTCTGTCCGTATTTCCTGCTCTTTGCCTTCCAACGTCGCGGTCTGTCTCTTCTCCAGCTCCCAGCATCACTGATGATGACAGTAAAACTGATGCAATTTTTATTCTCCCCTTGAACACACAAAAAAAAAAAAGGAACAAAAAAACAAAAAAAAACAAAACAAGTGGCGGCAACTCGCCACTGCTCTTTTTTTCGGTCCCCTTTTTTAATAGGGTCGTAATAAATAGCCCCTTTCGTGGCTTCAGTAGACAAGAGGGGGAGGGTTAATGCCCTTGGTTTATATTCTCGATGCCAGCTCTCGTGCGGTCTTTTCTTTTCGTCACGTGGTTTCGTTGTTTTTGTTTGGTGGGTTTTTTTCGTCACCGTATGGCGCACCTCGCGTATCCAGCGGCCCACCGGGCAGACGGTGACATTGGGGGATTTGAAGTGGAGTGGGGTGGGGGCGCCACTGTGTTAATGGGACATCGATTCAACAGATACATCAACGTTGTACCTTTTATACCCAACGCAGCCCCTTCTTTTGGCTCGCGGCATTATTTTTTGGTCTAGCCCGTCCCACCGTTGAGAGTGGGTCACTGGGGCAACTTATATATAGGGCAACGTATATATAGCCAGTTGCAGGCGTTTGGTGAGGTGTTTTTTTTTCTATTGCTTCTTTTGGCGTGCAATGCACTCGACCTGGAGTGTTTAGCAGCAGACCTCACCCTCGCCCCCCACTCCACAAACTCGTTTCCCTCTTTTATGCACAAGATGTTATCATGTCGTCGTGGAAATTGAATGCCGGGTTACACTTTGCTGACAACCCTGTGTAAAACAATTAATTAGTCTGAGCTCGCTAAAGGCGGCACCCCGAATGCTGGTCAAAACCTGAGCCTCTTGGCTTGAGAGGATAATGGACACTCACCTTGGCTAAATCTCTTTAACCGGGGATTTTTGTAAGCAGTCCATGTTGAATTTTTTTTATTTATACCGCATGGAGTCAACACAACACATTGTGTAATTCCTGATCTGAGTTTTTAAAACATCCATCGTCAAATTCGAACGAGGTTAAGCTGTAACTGGGTTTTGAGAAGGATCTTGAAATGTATTTCAACGTTTCGAGGTACAGTGGAATGCCTCCATAACGCACCCACCATCGCTGCACATTTTGGATACAGTGGAATGCCTCCATAACGCACCGGCCATCGCTGCACATTTTGGATACAGTGGAATGCCTCCATAACGCACCGGCCATCGCTACACATTTTGGATACAGTGGAATGCCTCCATAACGCACCGCCAATCGCTGCACATTTTGGATACAGCGGAATGCCTCCATAACGCACCGGCCATTGCTGCACATTTTGAATACAGTGGAATGCCTCCATAACGCACCGGCCATCGCTGCACATTTTGGATACAGTGGAATGCCTCTAAAACGCACTGGCCATCGCTGCACATTTTGAATACAGTGGAATGCCTCCTTAACGCACCGGCAATCGCTGCACATTTTGGATACAGTGGAATGCCTCCATAACGCACCGGCCAGCGCTGCACATTTTGGATACAGTGGAATGCCTCCATAACGCACCCGCCATCGCTGCACATTTTGGATACAGTGGAATGCCTCCATAACGCACCGGCCATCGCTACACATTTTGGATACAGTGGAATGCCTCCATAACACACCGGCCATCGCTGCACATTTTGAATACAGTGGAATGCCTCCATAACGCACCGGCAATCGCTGCACATTTTGGATACAGTGGAATGCCTCCATAACGCACCGGCCATCGCTGCACATTTTTGGATACAGTGGAATGCCTCTATAACGCACCGGCCATCGCTGCACATTTTGGATACAGTGGAATGCCTCTTTAACGCACCGGCCATCGCTGCCCATTTTGGATTCACTGGAATGCCTCCATGACGCACCGGCCATCGCTGCACATTTGGATACAGTGGAATGCCTCCATAACGCACCCACTATGACTGCACATTTTTGATATAGCGTCAGTTCACACGATCAAATTTCGCGTCAAATTGTTGTATGAACGAACTATTTTGTGCGTGGTTTCTTTTTGGGGGAATTTGATCAAATAGTAATTTGAAAGTTGTCACGAGGCTTCATACACGAATTGTATCAAATGCTTGAAGGAAATTTTGATCGTGTGAACCGAATCATACTATAACGCATTAATTCATTCATGCATCAATTATTTTTTAACGGGGGAAAAAGGAGTATAAAATATATTTATTCTTAAAACAATATAATCACAAATCCATTGAAAGTAGTCCACCTTCTACATTATGTAGATCATTAAAATCCCATTAAAAAAGTGTTGTTTTTTAAAAAGCAATCACCCATCGCAGCTCCTTTTTCTAAAAATCCCATGGAATACACTACGTTAGAATGACACCCCCCCCCCCCCCCCCCGCTATTAACGCAATCCGAGTTTATGGACCCCATTTATCGTGTTACAGCGGAGGGATTTCACTGTACTATGAAAAAAGAATTCAACAAGCTCTAACGGATGACTTCATTTGGATCAGTAAAAAATAGATATACTTTAGTTTTATATTTCAAAACCATGGTAAACAGCAAACCTATACGGACGTGTAAAACTGAAGTCACATTGTTTTTCATCAGATCAAATTGTGGTCTTCGAACTTCTCGGCACTTTGATGTTTCTTGTACGGGTCTGCTGACGAAATCCTCTAGACCAGCGTTACCGTTTTCTTCTTCTTTTTCTTCTTTCGGTGACCCGGGGATTTTTGCTTTCATGGCCCGGTACCGGGTCGCCACCGGGCATTTCGGGAAACGCTGCTCTAGACGAAACGTTCATTGGATTGGTCGGTTGTTGTTTATTTTATTTTGTTACTCTGAAGTTTTCTTGTTCCACCATTTCATTCTACCATCTCCTTCTACCACCTCCTTCTACCATCTCCTTCTACCATTTCCTTCTACCATCTCCTTCTGCCATCTCCTTCTACCATTTCCTTCTACCATCTCCTTCTACCATCTCCTTCTACCATTTCATTCCACCATTTCCTTCTACCATTCCCTTCTACCCTTTCCTTCTACCATCTCCTTCTACCATCTCCTTCTACCATCTCCTTCTACCACCTCCTTCTACCATTTCCTTCTACCATTTCCTTCTACCATTTCCTTCTACCCTTTCCTTCTACCATCTCCTTCTACCATTTCCTTCTTCCATCTTCTTCAGTCGACGTGAACGCAATCCCTCATATTCATATATTATCCTCTTCTTCTTCGTCTATATATTAAGGGCCCACGATCAACGTATGTAGAGGGGATTCGCACTAGCCTTATTTTTAAAAAAATGTAATTTTTTTTTTCGATTTGCGAACATTAAGACTATCGTCCCCTGTGTCACTCTTTTTTCCTGCAATCCACTGCGAAGAACGTGCCGTAGACACAGTTGCTGTTAATGTCCAGCTCGTGACTGGCGTGTCTGGTCAATACTTCACTGCCATGGACGAGTGTACTGTGCAAGAATGCCATGTAGACGCTCAGTTTATTTTTGTGTGCTCTTTTCGTGCAGTTTAGAGCTTGTCCTCACCCGTTTATTCAACCTGTCCATGGTTGCAGCTGCTGCTGCTGCTTTTCCGATCCTCGTTTTGGTCTCTGCATCAATGAAATTAGACCCGATGCGTGTGAAACTCTCAACGACTTCTATATGATGTATCACGGAAAAGCTTTTTTTAAAGCCTATTTTACCCTCGAACTATTACAATCGTACAATATCATCACAAAATCGTTCAATACATTATCTTAATACTCCCCCCCCCCCCGGGATTCCGGTCGGCAAGTCTGTAGTGGCTTGCCGATTTGGAAGCGCTGGCCACCGACCCCCTCGGCGTTAACCCGGGGCACATAACAACCATTGCGTGTTCCGCGTGGCAGACAGGGACATGCATGGTAGTTGCTGGAATAAACGGCACCTACAGGGCTGCCTCCTGTGATACTTCACAGGGGGAAGAAAAGGCAAACACAGGGTAGGGATCATGATTACAAGTTGCCGATATGAGGCGAGAGGCTGTGGTGGAAGCCTCTGGCCGATGATTCTAAATATGCAGCCCTGAGAAAGCTGCTCCTAGGCAACCGTTTCGTCCCAGCTACTTCGCGAATTAGTTGCGAGGTGGAAGCCCACTGTAGAATCCCTCTTAGAGGGCGTCCGATGCTTCCCCGGGACGGGTGGGGGGAGATGTTAGGACGTTAATTTACCGTCCCGGCCCCTAGGAAAGTGGACTGCGGACGCTTTAAACGCAGCGTCTTCGGTCGACCAGATGTCTCCGGGCGGGGAGGGTCCCCGCCGGCAAACCCGATCGAGCGTTTGCTGGTGGGGACGTTTCACGCCCGGGGAGGTCTCTGGCGTTCCCCCGCACGGCCCGACGTCGGGGAAACCCGGCGCCTGGCAGGTGTGGGTGGGCGCCAGGGAGGGCATAAGGAGTGTGACCTCGACGGCCCGCTGACGCCATTTCCTAATGAGATATTATCTTAATAGCAAAATTAAACATACATTTTATATAATGTACACACCTCAAAATCGTACATTGTATGCCAAAATCGTAAGAGTAAACAGGTCTGCGTATTACATATTTTACACCACGAGATTTGCTCACTCTAGACTGGTGGTTAGTCCAAACAGCTTTCAGATTTGGGAGAGACAGTCTGCCAGTTATTGTAATCCGACTTCCGTGTGTGAAGTTAAGGAAGTCACCGTTACACGATTGCATCTTTGGGACTCGCGCAAGACAAAAAGGGGTCTTTAAGATTAAGCCATCAAAATGCCGGGGGATAATTTATTTATCAATAATGAAAATTTCGATTCGGCTTCTGAAAGAAATATGGCGGTGTCGCTTCCGTTTATGTAGAGTGTAATTAACAACAGTGCAGCCGTATGTATAAAATAATTCCACACTTTTCATCTTAATTTAATCTCTTATATTTTACGCTTATGGTGTGACTCGTGGACTGCATCCCTTTCCGGCTGTTTCCTAAAAATCGTGGCTGCTTCCTAATTAGCGAATATGGTGCTGAGATTACATTACGAATAATTCTACTTGTTTGAATGAACTACGATGAGTCACTTCTTTGTTATGTCACGTGATACGTACCAGCCATTGGTAGGCTTTCTGCTACACATAACAACGCATAACAACAGATAACAGCTGATCAGCCATTGCCATTATCATTAATCCTAAAGCAAAATGTTTGTCTCCATCAGCGCTTCCCCAGTGTTAATTAAACATTTTACTTTTCAAAATATTCTTGAATACACGTGTTTCTTTAAATGACATTCATTAAATGTGACAATAATTATAATTCCGTTATGATTAAAGGAAGAAAGTTGTTTGAAGAAAAATTTGTGAGCGACCAGTGTGTTGCAGACAGCCTACCGGAAGTCTTACTCGTACTTACGCTTATCACGTGACAAAACAATCGACTCATCGTTGTCCATTGAAAGCAAGTATCTCTCAATATTGAGTTCAGCAGCGCGCAAAATATAATTCCCCGATAAATGCGCTAAATGATATTTTTTTTAATAACGCAACTACGTTTGGTGCGTAATATTTTCTTTTCGGAAAATGAAATCGTCTCTATTTAAGTATGGTGTAAAAATATTCGGTTTAAAAGTGGTTGGGACATTAGAATATTTAATATAGTTCATGGGCGTGAAATAAAATGTGTGCAGTGGCGTATCATGTGGGGAAGAGGTGTAGCAAAAACTGGGATTCTTAAATGTAATTTACTTGAGTTCATGAATTGTCAAGTAACTTCAGTAGATGGGACGTACACGCCTTGCTGTCGCCAATGTTTCACAGGCTATATCTGGTACGAAATATTCTACTTAAAAAGTGGATTTTTTTCGTTGTGTTAATCATTGTAAAGAAACATTTAAGCACTTAAATGAACCGAATCTTGGAGTCTAGACTGCATTTTGTTTTCTTTATTCCCAGGTCTGCTGCTACTTAAGCATGGCTGATTAATGGTTGCGGTATTTAAAAAAAAATTGTTTGATTAATCTCCAAATAGACTCAACGCGCGGGTCCCACATCAACCGTCGCCTGGTAGTGAATGTCAGAGCTGTTCAGATTACTCCAACAAGCGATGAGGTTTACTCGTTGGCTAACATTGCCATCAGGTGCTACGTCACGTGGGATTAGACATAGACCGCGTCAAGATTGCGTGTCAAATGCTGGCAGAAGACATTTTGATGCTACGAAAGTTAATCTCACGTTACCTGCGTTGTCTATAGCAGTGCTTCCAAAATCTATCTAAGTTTGGCGGACCGGTGAACTAGCTTTGAATTGTACCAGGGACCGGTGGACTAGTTTCCCATTGTAACAGGGTCCGGTGGACTAGTTTCCCATTGTACCAGGGACCGGTGGACTAGTTTCCCATTGTACCAGGGACCGGTGGACTAGTTTTCCATTGTACCAGGGACCGGTGGACTAGTTTCCCATTTTAACAGGGTCCGGTGGACTAGTTTCCCATTGTACCAGGGGCCGGTGGACTACTTTACTTTTGTAACAGGGACCGGTGCCATTTATATTAATTATTTTTAACCTTAAATATGTTATAAATTATTCATTATTATAATGAGATGTTTATCGCCGGATAAACGCGTGGCAAAAGTGGGGAAATATTCCGTTGTTTATTACCTTGAAGAGGCGGTGAATACAGGGGTGATAACTGCTGCTATAAATAATTACTTATAAATTCGAAAACAAGGGAGGGAATGCTAGTGGCAGAATGAGTGTATTCAGTTAACCGGATTGTCATGCAAATAAGTACCTTACCCTAAAGGCAGTGGTTCTCAAAACGTCCGCGAACTTGCTCATTTTTTGTACATTGAAGCCCATGTATAAGCGGTAATCGGCGATATTCTTACCAATCGCAAAAAAAAAAATCATGACGTCACGTCCCACCGAGCCAATGGTGTCGCAAAAGGGAAATGCAGAAATTGTTAAAACTACTTGTATCAAATGGCGCGCAATTTTCAAAAACATTATTTAAATGTTTAAGTTTAAGTCAAATGTAAATCAGCTATCAGTAGCGCAACATGATACAAGAATCTGGAAGAAAGTGAATTTAAGTTAAACAGACTTAACAAAAATATCGTATAACGGCAAAGCTTTTGCTGGTGACAGTAATGTTAATTGAATGATCTCGCACTAGCCTTTCGCTGGATGATAAAAACATGTTGAATGACAAATTTAAAATATAAAAATAATTAGATGAATCGTGCAGTGTGTATCCACCAGTTCCTTAAACTTTATCCACCAATCGACCAGACGTATCCACCAGTCCATCAAACTTATCCACATGTACATCAAACTTATCCACCAGTCGAACAAACTTATCCACCAGTCGAACAAACTTATCCACCGTTCCATCAAAATTATCCACAAGTCCTCCAAACTTATCCACATGTCCATCAAACTTATCACCAGTCCTCCAAACTTAACCACCAGTCGACCAAACATATCCACCAGTCCATCAAACTTATCCACCAGTCCTCCAAACGTATCCACCATTCCACCAAACTTATCTATCAGTCCACCAAGCGTATCCTTCCGTCCACCAAACTTATCCACCAGTCCACCAAAGTGTAAACATTTGGGAAACACTCATCTCGTGGACATTGCATAATCATCAGTCACTAACAAATAACTTGTGTTTAGAGCTCTCTGTCAAACCATTTTAATTTAAAAAAATCATCGTGTCTTCACTATTTCACAGTGCACGTGTTTTGGGATTTAGGTTTTGATTTATGGCGCACACAGCATCTCGGACACAACATTTTAGCTGACTTTATTTTTTTTTTTTGTGTGTGTAGTTGTTTAGAAGTTGTGTAGAAGGCTCCTTGTCGACACGTTCGTTGTTTTGTTGCGTCTTTTCCTCCAGTTTTTTTTCATATTTTTTACACTCTTCCTTCTACCGAAACATGATTGCCCTCTCTCTCTCCCTCCCCCCCCTCTCTCTCTCTCCTCTCTCCCGTCACCTTATTATCAATGAATCCAGCTACTCTCCACGAGAACAACCCTTCTGGCCACATCACGCACATAAACTTCAGAAGGCAAACTTTGTGCTTGTTTCGTTGGATAGGTGCAACGTGACGTAAGGAAAGGGTGAATATTTTTGCACTTGCCCCCTAGCATCGCCCACGCCCCCCCCCCACGCTTCCTTTTGAATGCAAAAAAGAACTCCTCCCTTGGGTAATACCTCTGCACATTCCCCAGAGCCGTGCCATGGATTCGCCTCTGTAACTTTGTTGAGCACACAAAGCTCCGACCTGCAATGCATGATGCACATTGATGAGCCCATGACAGCGTACTGAATTAATTATATTTTTTATCGTCTGCTAGCTGTGATGAAATGTAACGTGTTCGGTACATGTAATGGGTTTTAAAAAAAACCTTCATTACACGTTCGGCTGGACCAATCGTAACATCTGGCCTATATAATTATGTATTGGCATGGATCACATAGTGTGTCGGGGTTGGGGGGGGGGGTGAATATGGGTTAGAAATTCCGGGGGGAAACTGTTGGGGGGGGGAGGAAGCGAGAGATTTAAGCTCTCATTATACCGGTTTGGGCCCTGAATAGTAATTTTAGAAAAGTTTGGAAAGCCCAACTGTTATAGGATTGGTATTTCCTGTTCTTTGTTACAGAGGCCATTGTAGACATATAAGAGCAATTAACTTCTTTTGTTGGTGGAATACCATGCCACGTGTCAACGAGTTTCTTCTAATATTGCAAACCAATAAAATTCGTTTTCTCATTTTAAATCCTTTAGATTAACGTCGCTTTTGTTCGTGTGTTTCTAACTGACAAAATCTTCGCACGGCTAATTGACCCACTTCCCGTCAACATATCGAGCTGAAACTTGGCACATAGACTCGTTGCCGATGACAACACATTCTAAAAAACTTGCAGCCCCAACGCCCAAAATTCAGTTTTTCGGGGAAGATGAAGGAAGTATCGTGACACTAATTTCTTGAAATAAAATTCACGATAACTGCGCCAAAAGAGATTCTTTAAAAAATACACACTTAAATATCGCAAGTTCGTTTGTTGCGTAATATTTTCTTTTGTTTTTCTGAAATAGTTTGTGAAATAAATCCGCAGTGTAAAAAGTGGGTGGGTCATTAGAATAATTATATAAAACAAAATAATAAAAGTGCATATAAAAGATGTATATAAAAAACATCTTTTTTTTAGGGTTGTTCAGATTTAAATGTTATACAGTAACTTCGAATTTTCTTTCATGGCAACGCCCCCTCCCCACTTGTTTAATTCAATGGAAAAACCCAACTTCCGGCGATAACATGGTCATGGCGAACGCTGAAGTTAAAAAACAAAAACACTTTCTATTTATTGGTATTTCACGTGTCCTTTCTGCTGACAACGGCTCTTAGTCGAAACTTCCTTCTTTTATTGTCCAGTCTTTCTATTTCAAGCTTCCACGTACCTCGTTTTTTCTTCACTTCTTCTTCTTCTATATCTTAAGGGTCCACAATCAAGTTATTGAACATTATGGCTCCTATTTATGTAAAAGAGGTGGGGGGAGGGATTCGCGATGTTTCAGTGCCTGGCATTAACGAGCATGTTCCACTGGCTGCAAGGGCAATTCAGCGAGGGTATCAGAACCCGGGGGGGGGGGGGGGGTGTTATTCTACGTCCTTCACACAGCTTCAGCGCATTCCTTCATTTATTATCTTTTAATTCAATTTTCCATGTCTGCGCAAACAACGCCTTAGAAGAAACGCATTTTTTTTTAAATTCTCTTAAAATCTCTTCGTCATTTAAGTTGACGTTTTTTCTTCATAATCTGTGTTACAAACTTAGTTAGTCCAAACACGTAGTCTATGTGTTTAAACATCCGTATGATAAACCTGATTGTAAAAAAAAATTAACACCGCTCGCCATGGTTTATGGTAATGACTTTATCAAGTATTAAAAAATAATTACTTATAGGGAGCCATCTGGCAAAATGAATTAATCCTAAATATATTAATGCACATGGGCCACACAAAAAAGGGGGTGGGATGAAACCATAAGAAGTATACCAGTTTGAGAAACACTGGTTTAAGAAAGTGGACTGTTTGGCCCAGATTTTAAGGCGGCCATCCATCAGGGTTTTTTTTTTCTTGCACTTGTCTGGTCCTGAACAGGACTTCGCGTAGTTGGCGATGTCTTATGGTAATTTAACTCTAAGGTAGTCATTTAAAGAACGGTTGAGAAAATGTGTCAAATAGTTGCAGACAAGAATTACATTTTCCAAAATGAAAAGTTGACATTTTTTAACTAAAATTTTAAAACCAGTATTGTTAACATTTTACAATTTAAAACCAGGGCATTTAATTTTTCAAATTCAAAACAGTCATGTATAATAATTGTTGGCGCCCTGCGTGTCCAAAAGTAAACATCTATTTTTAGTTAAACAGAGAGTTCTTCATTCTGTGAGGCGTTATTTTGTAAAAAAAAAGGATTATTTTTAAGGTAATATGGATGAATTATATATGTATATTATTTAAGTTTTGTTATAGCTTTATATCTTTTATTGTAGTCTTAAGCTGTACTGCTTACGAATCAAATAACCAGGACCCATAGTGCCCTTAGGACCCACTGGACCTATAGGATCACTGTTCAAAAAAAAAACAGTCCATGATATTCTCGCTGAGGAGCCAGAAAGATCCATACATTGATCGTGGGACCCTAATATAGAGAAGAAGAAGCATATCACCAATGCCTAACTTGCAAATACATAACGAATGGTCCACTTCACGATGTTGTTAAATCAGAATGTAACTGATGACTGTTGCGGCCCCTTGATCGCACCTTTGATCGCCCTTTTGAACGCCCCTTTGAACGCCCCCTTGATCTCCCCTTTCAACACCCTTTGATCGCCCATTTAATCGCCCCTGTGAACGCCCCTTTGATCGCTCCTTTGATCGCCCCTTTGATCGCCCTTCTCTACGCCCCTTTAATCGCCCTACTCTACGCCCCTTTGAACGCCCCATTCTACGCCATTCTTTCTTTAGTTTCTAGATATTTTGTCAAGGATAAGTGTTTAAATTCCAAAGTACAAATGAAATTTACTCGACTGCTTCACTCCCCTGCTGAAAACTCAACATGTGGTTCGTCAAATTTCTGCTTCGCATTTATCTTCAGGAAATCTTTGTTTGTCTGACATTTTAATAAAAAAAATATGTTGATCGAAATGTATCGTCTCCCATTTGAAATCTTTAGTATATAACATTGTCTCTATAGCACTGTCTCTAGAGATTTGTCTCTAAAGCACTGTCTCTGTAGCACTCTCTCTGGTAGCATTGTCTCTATATCACTTTCTCTGTAAGACTGTCTCTGTGGCACTGTCTCGGTAGCATTGTCTATATAACACTGTCTCCATAGCACCATCTATAAAGCACTGTCTCCGAATATAGCACTGACTCTATAGCACTGTCTATGTGGCACTGGCTCTGTAGCACTGGCTCTGTAGCACTGGCTCTGTAGCACTGGCGCTGTAGCACTGGCGTTGTAGCATTTTCTCTATATAAATTGTACAACTGAGTTTACTAATTCTATTTTTTTAATTATAAACGGCGCTAATCAAGAGGCTCCGGGACACAGTCCTATACTGTTGTACACGGTAATCCTGAGTCTCCTTAATTAACGATGTCCTATGTACGACTCTGGTTGCATTGTGCCGTGTCACATTGATGTGTAGATGTGTTCATCAAATTTTGTCTTTCAGAAAGTTCTTACAAATCGAGAATGTCCAATACATTTGAGACAAGAGTAGGTTTTAGTACTTAATTGGTGGCACATAAATATTGAAAATAGTAATTCCAAGATTTGTTGTGGTTTTTTTTATTTTTTATTTTTTTTATTTTGTATTCACGTAGCCGAAGATTGGATACAAACCGTTTAAATAATGACTATAATAAGTTGCATACTGACGGTTGGTATTCACACGGTGCGGCCAGCACCCAGTAACCTCCTAGTGCCGATAATTACACAACCTGACGATGCCTTCTTTTTTAACTCCGAATTTTCTTTAAATTCTATGTTAATTATTTTTTTTAATAATAATTAAATCAATAAATTTGATAACAAATCCATAAAATCTGATGCATATCAAATAGGGGTCGCAAAACCTGTGGCTTTTGCCAAAACCGGTATTTTCGATATTGAAGTTTACGAATACCGTAATCACGGTATTTTCAATATTTAGAGAATTTTTTATTAATCAAATATTAAAATAAACAGTGTTATTTGAATCTTTGGTCAAATTGAAATAATGAAATGGTAAAATGTTAACGCGTCTAATGTTTGGTCACTTGACTTTGGCCGCAAATGGTTACAAAAGTAACCTGATGAAGAGAACACCCGCTCAGGCTCCACGCTGGTCGGAGGAATAGACCTTAGGCTATCATAAGTAATTTCTAGATATTTTCCTCTTGAACCGCCATTCTCAAATAAAGCCATTTCTATTTTTACCAATGTATCAATGTCTCCATCCGTTGGTCTGGAAGTATTATCCTAAGCCTGAAGTTTCTTTTGTATTTCAATTCCTAATTGTCTCTTAAGCGGCAGTGTATCTTCAAGTTCATCAAGCTCAGATACAAGATGTTCAATTTCATTGTTCAAAGATATTTCCAAAGAGGAATCTGCTGTCTGACCACGCATTTGAATATCCACGATATGTTTTCGCATCTTGTCGCAATCTGGCCTTAGAAATACATCCAAGTAATCATTGGAATGTGCAGACTTTAATTGAGATTGAAGTTGTTCCTCCTAATGCTTTAAATATCTTGTTACATCTAATACATTTAGCTGAGAGATTGTCTGTAGCTTTCAAGAAATAATGCCACACTGATGTCTTTTTTTCCGATAGTTTCATATGCTTTTTAAATTTAGGTTTATTTTTTTCCGGGTCCCCCATTTCTTTCTATCACTATCAACATTGGAAAATAAATCATTTTTAAAAAAATATTAATTCAATCGAATACGTTTGACGTGTAAAACGTTTTTTTTTTTTTTTTTTTTGAAATGTTTAAATTATCATGTAAATGTTTGACTAAGTATGGTACAGACAAATTGGGACATTCAGACATGTAAATTTTAACTAGGTACGGTACATACAAACTGGGAAACTCAGCCTGAGACAAAATAGCTAGAAAATCAATTATGAGTTGAATGTAAATTATTAATATTGTTATCACAAAATAGAAGTAGCATTATTTTTCTGTGTCTTAAACTTGAGGCATTGGATTATCAAAATACGGATTTACTCATATTTTTTAACCTGTAGGTTTTTTGGCATAATTAAAAGAAATCAAGCAATCAAATTTTTTTTAAAATTAAAAGTTGACCCCGTGATTTGAGTAATGCACCATAATAAGGGATTACCTCCTGTACATTCAGGTCGTGACTCGTCTCCACTTACACACTACACAAGCACGATGAAAAAACAAAACTAATCACAACGTCATGATTCTTGACAAATAAGACACAGTAGTACAAAGATCGGTCGGTATCTTTGAACTTGTGACACGTGGTGTGATGGATTTGCACATCTCAAAAATTATTGCTATGTCTCGCTTTAACTGTGACGTGGAAACTAAGAAAAACTATTTTTAAAAATATTGAAAATAAAATCCCGGGATTATCGAAAATCCCGGTTTTCATAAATCCAATCCCGGTATTTTTGAGCATGAATTATGGTCCGGTATTCCGGTATTTTCGAAATTTGGGATCCCGGTTTGCGACCCCTAATATCAATGTGCCCTGTGTATATGAATGCATTTATTTTGTGGGCATAAAGTATGTATAACAGGCGCCGCCGTATGACTTTTGGTTGGTAGATTTGAAATAACGAGGTAATAAATGCACATGGCAGTATGGCAGCTAGAACAGTTTCAGTGGGTAGGATTTAGTGCAAGGGTGGGCAAACATTTTGTGCGGAGGGCAACTCTGAATTCAAACCCGGAGATGGGGAGATGGAGTTCACGTGCGCATCAGTGAGACCCCTCGAACATCTAACATCGGAGCGCCGTGAGCATGCTATCATAGCATGGAATGAGGGCTAATAAGAACTCCAAACAAACATTGACAAATGCAAAGCTATTAAGGGGACGCATGTATATTATGTGCAATTTTTACATGTCGATAAGCATTTCTCTTAATAAAAATTGGTAAATTCGCATTTAGCATTACATGACAAAAGTCAAGGAAAATAGAAAATTAGAAAGAAATTTGATCAAAAATGTTTTAAAAAATTCTAACGGTGCATGAAATTCTGTCAAATCCAACAAAATAACTTAAAACAAAGTTGTTGTTTCCCCCCCCCCACCCCTGATTTAGTGGGATCGTTCCTTTGAGAACAGACTCGGGACACATTTAATAGATTTATGGGAAGATTTGCCTCTGAAAATAATTTTTGAAAAAGAAACTAGCCTATGCAGATAGCCATTCATTAAATATATTTTACTTTTGTTCAAAGGACGGACGATGAAGAACAAATGAAAGCGCCTGTTACAAAGCTTGAATTGAGACGAGCCTGTTACAAAGCTTGAATTGAGACGAGCCTGTGTGTTACAAAGCTTGAATTGAGACGAGCCTGTTACAAAGCTTGAATTGAGACGAGCCTGTTACAAAGCTTGAATTGAGACGAGCCTGGTACACAGCTTGAATTGAGACGAGCCTGTTACAAAGCTTGAATTGAGACGAGCCTGTTACAAAGCTTGAATTGAGACGAGCCTGTTACAAACCTTGAATTGAGACGAGCCTGTTACAAAGCTTGAATTGTGACGAGCCTGTTACAAAGCTTGAATTGAGACGAGTCTCTTCTTCCACCCACCCCCCCCCCCCCCAAAATATATACGGTAGTGCACACGTTTATGCCATTTAAAAAAAATCAAGATTTTGGAGCTGTCTTGAATAGGCGCCCGGTGGTGGGTTTTTCATTCACCCCCCTCCCCCTCGTCGTAAGCACGTCCCTGTTAAAACGTATTTTTATTTCAAAATGACTGGGAATCTCTATAGAAATATATTATAGTATTATTATTCCCTTTGGTAAACCAAATCACCAAATCACCAAATCACCAAATCTCCAAATCACCAAATCTCCAAATCTCCAAATCACCAAATCTCCAAATATACAGCGTCACGTACGTTATTTATTGTCTCCTTCCCCCTTAAACAGAAAACAAAACAAAACAAAAAAGAGTCGAAGACAAAGGGCACGTGAAGGCTTATGTCCCCCCCTGCCAGGAAGTGATTAACAACAGATCCCCCAGGATAAGCTCTGCTCGGCAGTTACCATTCCAGACATGTCGGGGCAAATTACGTGATGTTACATTATCTGGTCCTCGAATATTCCAGAATTAGCCTCATTTTTTTGTTTCAATGTTGTTCTGGCACAAAAGAAGAGGAAAAAAATATTCATTTACTTTGAGATCTATTCTTGACCTTTTATCCCCCTCCCAAAAATAATTTTAGTTAGCTCTCTTAGAGTACTCATACTAGTTTAAATATAACAGAAAGATAGTTTTAAGAGATTTCAACACTCCCCCCTCCACCACCATCCCCCCCCCCCAAAAAAAAAAAAAAAGGATTTTGGTCATAATCCTTAAATAATTTTACACATTTTCCCAAATTTGTTTGCAAACTGTGGCATGCAGCGTAGTGTTTTCTGTCGTCTGTTACGCCAAGCTCCACAGTTAATGTTGAGGGGCGTACAGTGTCATATGAAGAGCTTAGAACCCTGCGGCAAGCAACATCTCAGCGCGTTTTGACAAAAATAGGTACACACTGATAAAATTTGATGATAAATATCAATTAGCTTTCCCACAGCCGTGCCTAGGAAAACCTGCGTTATGGGGAAACTCATGAGGTATATGTATATATATATATATATATATATAATCATATCTAAATTACATTCAAAATGGTGTTTTGGCACCTCTTCTTTCAGGCTCCCGGGGTAAACGCCCCCTTCGCCCTACGTAAACAAACAAATGTAAAAAAAAAAAAAAAAAGTTTCATAGCACACAAAAAAAACTCCATATTCTGTGTCCAACAATGGATTGACGCTTCAAAAATATATTCGCTCTATAATATCTCGATATCACGAAGTCGGCTCGTAGTGATTAGTTCTAATTCGGGGGGGGGGTGGGGGAAGAGGGGGTTGACACGTGATATAGCTTGATCTGTTTGAATATGATAGGTAAATATATTGGTAAATAGAATTTCGAAAATTAGCGCAGCATACACATTTTTTGTCCTCTGAAATAAAAGGTTACCTATCGATTGAGAACCTTTCAAGCAGCGTGGGTGCTAGGCATCTGCCTAATTCTCCTGTAGGTGTATCCAGTACTGGAGTCAGACTCGGGTTCTCTAAAAGTTATTCCCGCTAGGTAAACAGACAAACTCACGCTGGTAGAGACAGTTTACCAATTAAAGTATACCGGTCAAGCGAAAAACACCACCAGCACCCCCGGGTGGATGGGCCTCTTTAATCTTGGATGGCAACTCATCTAAGAGAAGGAAACTCTAAATTCAAAACCCAGAGATGAAGTCCCGGAGATAGAGTCCCGAAAGGCGGATAACATTGGTACAATGAAACAACTCATGCGACGCCACTGGTGCCACGCTTTATGATCCACATATGATGTTCTCTTGGGTTATCCAGTGGTGATGAGAGAGGTGATTTGCAGCGTGGGAACCATCTTATAATTCTAAAATCCATGGGATTTCGTCCTGCTAATTCTACACCATCGTCACACTGTAACGGAACGATGCCGCCAACACAGAAAAATTAAATGCAGTGGAAGACTGTAAATAAGAGTCTAAGACACAACGTTTAACATAATTGCCTAAGTTCTTTCTTCATATAATAGTTTGTCCGTCGAAAATGATCATGATCATTTTAAACATATGGGCTGAATCTGTCTGTGGGTGCGCAGATGGCTGATCAGGCCAATTCTGGCCCGAAATGTTTTGGTGCAGAAGTTGCAGGGGATGGATGGGACAACTCCAGGTACAGATTTAACTCTGTTTTTTCTGGATTGTCTCTTGTGTTGTGCAGCAGCTATGCTGTTAGCACCAACATGTTGCTATGAGCCCTGTATAGGGAGTATGCCCCAAGTCTCGATTCTTTGAGGACCGTTCGCACATGTCTTGCTCAATGGGAAATGCTTTCAACGATGCTTTCAGTGTGTCTTTAAAACGTTTTGTCTGTCCCCCAGCCAAATGCCTGCCCCTGCTTGAGTTCACCATAAAATATTCTTATGGGCAAGCGGTCGTCTGACATTCTCGAAACATGGCCCGACTACATTAATAAGGAGTGCCTGCTGGGGGAGACCTACTTGTGCGAGTACCTCAGTGTCTGGGATCTTGTCCTGCCAGGCCTGCTTGTGCGAGTACCTCAGTGTCTGGGATCTTGTCCTGCCAGGCCTGCTTGTGCGAGTACCTCAGTGTCTGGGATCTTGTCCTGCCAGGCCTGCTTGTGCGAGTACCTCAGTGTCTGGGATCTTGTCCTGCCAGGCCTGCTTGTGCGAGTACCTCAGTGTCTGGGATCTTGTCCTGCCTCTTAAAGTTGAGGATTTTTCGGAGGCTCATCGTGTGAAAGTTGTTTAGTTTCCTTGCATGGCTTCCATATTTCACATGCATAAATTAGCTTTGGGGGCACAGCTGCCTTTTTATTCTTTTTTTTTTTTTTTTTGTTCTGATGCCTCTTCTCGTTTTCTGATGCCTCTCCTTGTGTGCTGATGAATCTCCTTGTTCTCTGATGCCTCTCGTTGTGTTCTGATGCCTCTCCTTGTGTTCTGATGCCTCTCCTTGTCCATACAGTCTTAGACATTTTTCCGAATGTTGCACTGGATCTCGCCATTTGAGGTCTATCTCATCATCAATGTTCACACTTTCGGAGAGTATGCTGCTAAGGTAAGAGATTTTACGACTTTAAGATTTTCACCATTGATTTTTTATGTTGGTTCGATGTAAGGTTTTCGTGGAGCTGCATGTTGGTACAGGACCTCAGTCTTCTTTGTTTTAATGGTAAGACCAACGTTTGTACAGGCATCCGAGACGTTTGAAATATTGCGTTGCATTTCGGCCTTTGATTCAGCGTTAAGGGCATACAGAGAAAGTCCCTGATGATATCTGTCCAGACCTTCCATTTACATTTTAGTCTCCTGAGGTTATATACTTACCAACAGTATGGTATCTGATGCCGATTCCAATGTCTCACTCACTGAAAGCATCAAACAGCATGGCAGATAACATGAGGCTGAAAAGTGTTGTTACCAGGATGCAACCTTGTTTGACGCCATTTGACACAGGGAATGGCAAAGACATCTCTCTATTTTCCAAGACCCCGGTCGCACCACTGAAATGAACATTTTAGGACCTCCACACTTGCCCATGATCTTCGAGATACCTTCTCTGCTGACAGTGTCGAAAGCTTTTGTAAGGTCTATAAAGGTGGGGAAGAGGTCATCATTTTGAAAACCATGTCGATGGTTCCACGCACTTTTCGAAAATCGAATTAACTTTCTGGCAGCAGACTCTTCTCAAAATGCGAATTGAGATGGTTTATGGGGATGCTATGACGAATCTTGCTTGCATTAGAGAAAAAAAAGAGAAAAAAACATATGGCACTGTATTTGTCACAAAATAAATGTGCGAGCCTTGGTTGGGGAGGGAGGTACCAATTGGGATTCTTATAAAGTGCTTTACTTTTATGACTGTTTTGTCCAATTTTAAACTGCACCTTATTTCTCCACATTACATTTTACAAAGGCTTTATACGAACAACTATGCTATTGGTGCTTGTTTAATTTGCACTTGGTAAATGCTTTTATTGTATTACGTTTCACTTGTTTTATTTTTCGATTACTTTTTTTTAAAATCAGAATGATCCTTTTATTGTTATACAAGAGTCGCTGGGCTCACACAGACCCGTTAAGGTGTGGTCTTAAATTGAATTTGTGCACTGAAAAGATCGTGTTTGAATATCACATTATAAATCGCCTCGAAGAAAATGCAAGCGTTTGTGAGTGTCAAGGTCATGGCAGCAGCGATGCAGTGTGTGTTGTGATTTGTGACAATGGGGGCGATGTGATCTCTTGGACGGGTGCGTGAATGTTGGGTGATAAAAGGGGAGACAAGGATTTTGAACCTCAGAATAATGGAGAGTGAAGTAGGGATTTAGAGAGGCAGTGTGAGCCAGAGCGAGCGCCAGAGAGGATAGTATTTTTGGATTAGATTCGCTGTAGGGCCTGTTGCTTGTGTATTTCTATTCTCTGCATAGCGGCTATAATTGTTATTGTGAATTTTCTTCGAACGACGAACAGGTTCTGGTTCTATTTCCGTACCCGGCACAGTGCCGTCTCAAGGCATGGCCCAGTGGGCACTGGTCCAGGGCCCCACGATTTTAGGGTTTCTAGGCGACTCCCTCTTATAGAGGCATCATGCTTTACATTTTTTTATGAATATTGAAAGATTTTGACATTTGACAATTTCATTGGATTTAAAATTCCTAATGTCCTAATTTTAACCCACGATATATATCAGCACATTCCAAAATTAATATTATAAATGCGAATCAAAGTTGGAGAGTTTTTTTTTTTTTTTATTTTTAAAGGGGAATAACTCTCGTCAACAAGTTTTACTTCTCCCAGATATGAATCGACACAAAACAAGGCAAGAATCAGCCTCGCCGTACAATGGGACAAAAACGCTTGAACCGGCTTTTCACGTATGTACATGCTAAATGACATCCTTTAAGACCACTGACTTTAAACCAATAATAAAACTATTATCTACAAAAAAAATTACGCAAACGATTATGTTGATTTGTAGGAAATAATTTATTCTATCTATCCGTCATTAATGATAATCTATCATCCTCTGTGATAACTTATAGTTTTTTTTTCTGATAATGTTTTAAAACATATTTTTTTGTATCAGTAAATGGATTTCATAGAAGTTTAACTTCACTGAATGTTTATTTTTATTTAAAATCTTGATTCCTCTTGGTGTGGTGGTGGGAAGCAGGAATTTTTTGCCCCCACCCCACACTGTTTGACCACGGGACGAGTGCCCCCCTTCGCCCCTCCTTCTCACGGCCCCAGGTATGTAGTGTTGCTAGGGGGCCCCAGTGCACTGATGTGCCCATGGCCTCCTATGTTGTTCAGGCGGCCCTGACCCGGCAGTGGAGTAAACCCAGCGTTGGAATAAACCCTCTAAAGATTATAACCATAGAGGACATGCCCGTCCCGCACTCAACCCCCCCCCCCCCACACACAATTTTGCAGCTTGTCTTTTACCTGGTGCTTTAACTTTACTGCTAATCACTGTACATATTCTGTGATAAAAGCATCAGTTTAAGGCCTGATAAGTGCAGTGAAGTCTGCCAACGACGACTGGCCTACGGCAAACGATCTACGACACTTCCCGCACGCGGTTATAAAAATCTCCAAACTGTTCTGCGATTGGGGGGGGGGTGGTGGGGAGCAATAATATGTGCACCGGGTTCACCTATAGACCAGGCGTGCCAATCCAACCCGTTTAAAATCGCACGCCTTTCGTCTGGGTGGCATAAGTTACTGTAACAAACCTGAACGTCCAGTTTTGGTGTATTTCGTCTTGATTGCTTCACCGATGCAATCCATTCTTCAAACACTGACTCCAACTCTAAAGACTGTGAAGAAATGAAGTGGGGGTTTTTTTTGGTCGTTTTTCTGCTCTATTTCTTCACTGTGTTTTACTTCTTCGTTGAATGTGTATGCTGCTATTTTTTTATATAATTATTTTTTTTTTTTACATAAACTGTTTGAGTTCATGGTTTATAACGCTGTAAACTGAGCAACTATCTACGATCAAGTCTTCCTGGTACATTCATTTACGGTAAGTTTGCGTTCTGCCTTCATACAATACTGGATCGCCATATGAAAAGTCGTAGTGAATAGAGAAGAAATGGTGTGTGGAGGTAGAGATGAAATGGTGTGTGGTGGTAGAGAAGAAATGGTGTGTGGTGGTAGAGATGAAATGGCGTGTGGTGGTAGAGATGAAATGGCGTGTGGTGGTAGAGAAGAAATGGTGTGTGGTGGTAGAGAAGAAATGGCGAGTGGTGGTAGAGATGAAATGGTGTGTGCTGATAGAGATGGAATGGCGTGTGGTGGTAGAGAAGAAATGGCGAGTGGTGGTAGAGATGAAATGGTGTGTGCTGATAGAGATGGAATGGCGTGTGGTGGTAAAGATGAAATGGTGTGTAGTGGTAGAGATGAAATGGTGTGTGGTGGTAGAGAAGAAATGGTATTTGGTGGTAGAGATGAAATGGTGTGTGGAGGTAGAGAAGAAATGGTGTGTGGTGGTAGAGATGAAATGGTGTGTAGGGGTATAGATGAAATAGTGTGTAGTGGTAGAGAAGAAACTGTGTGGGGTAGAGAAGAAACTGTGTGGGGTAGAGATAAAATGAAGTGTGGTGGTAGAGAAGAAATGGCGTGTGGTGGTAGAGAATAAATGGTGTGTGGTGGTAGAGATGAAATGGTGTGTGGTGGTAGAGATCAAATGGTGTGTGGTGGTAGAGAAGAAATGGTGTGTGGTGGTAGAGATGAAATGGCGTGTGGTGGTAAAAATGAAATGGTGTGTAGTGGTAGAGATGAAATGGTGTGTGGTGGTAGAGAAGAAATGGTGTGCGGTGGTAGAGAAAAAATTGTGTGTGGGGGTAGAGATGAAATGGTGTCTGGTGGTAGAGATAAAATGGTGTGTGGTGGTAGAGATAAAATGGTGTGTGGTGGTAGTGATTAAATGGTGTGTGGTGGTAGAGATAAAATAGTGTGTGGTGGTAGAGATAAAATGGTGTGTGGTGGTAGAGATAAAATGGTGTGTGGTGGTAGAGAAGAAATGGTGTGTAGGGGTATAGATGAAAGTGTTGTGTGGTGGTACAGATAAAATGGTGTGTGGTGGTAGAGAAGAAATGTTGTGTGGGGTGTAGAGAAGAAATGGTGTGTGCTGGTAGAGATGAAATGGTGTGTGGTGGTAGAGATGAAATGGTGTGTGGTGGTAGAGAAGAAATGGTGTGTAGTGGTAGAGATGAAATGGTGTGTGGTGGTAGAGATGAAATGGTGTGTGGTGGTAGAGATGAAATGGTGTGTGGTGGTAGAGAAGAAATGGAGTGTATTGGTAGAGATGAAATAGTGAGTGGTGGTAGAGAAGAAACTGTGTGGGGGTAGAGATGAAATGGTGTGTGGTGGTAGAGATAAAATGGTGTGTGGTAGTAGAGATAAAATGGTGTGTAGTGGTAGAGAAGAAATTGTGTGTGGGGGTAGTGATTAAATGGTGTGTGGTGGTAGAGATAAAATAGTGTGTGGTGGTAGAGCAGAAATGTTGTGTGGTGGTAGAGAAGAAATGGTGTGTGCTGGTAGAGATAAAATGGTGTGTGGTGGTAGAGATGAAATGGTGTGTGGGGGTAGAGATGAAATGGTGTCTGGTGGTAGAGATAAAATGGTGTGTGGTGGTAGAGATAAAATGGTGTGTGGTGGTAGAGAAGAAATGGCGTGTGGTGGTAGAGAAGAAATGGTGTGTGGTGGTAGAGATAAAATGGTGTGTGGTGGTAGAGATAAAATGGTGTGTGGTGGTAGAGAAGAAATGGTGTGTAGGGGTATAGATGAAAGTGTTGTGTGGTGGTACAGATAAAATGGTGTGTGGTGGTAGAGAAGAAATGTTGTGTGGGGTGTAGAGAATAAATGGTGTGTGGTGGTAGAGAAGAAATGGTGTGTGGTGGTAGAGAAGAAATGGTGTGTGGTGGTAGAGAAGAAATGGTGTGTAGTGATTGAGATAAAATGGTGTGTGGTGGTAGAGATAAAATGGTGAGTGGTGGTAGAGATAAAATGGTGTGTAGTGGTAGAGAAGAAATTGTGTGTGGGGGTAGTGATGAAATGGTGTGTGGTGGTAGAGATAAAATAGTGTGTGGTGGTAGAGCAGAAATGTTGTGTGGTGGTAGAGAAGAAATGTTGTGTGCTGGTAGAGATAAAATGGTGTGTGGTGGTAGAGATAAAATGGTGTGTAGGGGTAGAGAAGAAATTGTGTGTGGTGGTAGAGAAGAAATGGTGTGTATTGGTAGAGATGAAATAGTGTGTGGTGGTAGAGAAGAAACTGTGTGGGGGTAGAGATGAATGGTGTGTGGTGGTAGAGATAAAATGGTGTGTGGTGGTAGAGATAAAATGGTGTGTAGTGGTAGAGAAGAAATTGTGTGTGGGGGTAGTGATGAAATGGTGTGTGGTGGTAGAGATAAAATAGTGTGTGGTGGTAGAGCAGAAATGTTGTGTGGTGGTAGAGAAGAAACGGTGTGTGCTGGTAGAGATAAAATGGTGTGTGGTGGTAGAGATGAAATGGTGTGTGGGGGTAGAGATGAAATGGTGTCTGGTGGTAGAGATAAAATGGTGTGTGGTGGTAGAGATAAAATGGTGTGTGATGGTAGAGATGAAATGGTGTGTGGTGGTAGAGATAAAATGGTGTGTAGTGGTAGAGAAGAAATTGTGTGTAGGGGTAGAGATGAAATGGTGTGTTGTGGTAGAGATAAAATGGTGTGTGGTTGTAGAGAAGAAATGGTGTGTAGTGATAGAGATGAAATAGTGTGTGGTGGTAGAGATAAAATGGTGTGTAGTGGTAGAGAAGAATTTGTGTGTGGGGCTAGAGATGAAATGGTGTGTGGTGGTAGAGATAAAATGGTGTGTGGTGGGAGAGAAGAAATGTTGTGTGGTGGTAGAGAAGAAATGGTGTGTGGTGGTAGAGATGAAATGGTGTGTGGTGGTAGAGAAGAAATGGTGTGTAGTGATAGAGATGAAATTGTGTGTGGTGGTAGAGAAGAAATGGTGTGGGGTGGTAGAGATGAAATGGCGTGTGGTGGTAGAGAAGAAATGGTGTGTGGTGGTAGAGAAGAAATGGTATGGAGGTGTAGAGAAGAAATGGTGTGTGGTGGTAGAGATAAAATGGTGTGTAGTGGTAGAGAAGAAATGGTGTGTGGTGGTAGAGATGAAATGGTGTGTAGTGGTAGAGAAGAAATGGTTTGTGGTGGTAGAGAAGAAATGTTGTGTGGGGTGTAGAGAATAAATGGTGTGTGGTGGTAGAGAAGAAATGGTGTGTGGTGGTAGAGAAGAAATGGTGTGTAGTGATAGAGATAAAATGGTGTGTGGTGGTAGAGATAAAATGGTGTGTGGTGGTAGAGATAAAATGGTGTGTGGTGGTAGAGATAAAATGGTGTGTAGTGGTAGAGAAGAAATTGTGTGTGGGGGTAGTGATGAAATGGTGTGTGCTGGTAGAGATAAAATAGTGTGTGGTGGTAGAGAAGAAATGGTGTGTGCTGTTAGAGATGAAATGGTGTGTGGTGGTAGAGATGAAATGGTGTGTGGTGGTAGAGAAGAAATGGTGTGTAGTGGTAGAGATGAAATGGTGTGTGGTTGTAGAGATGAAATGGTGTGTGGTGGTAGAGATGAAATGGTGGTAGAGATGAAATGGTGTGTGGTGGTAGAGATGAAATTGTGTGTGGGGATAGTGATTAAATGGTGTGTGGTGGTAGAGCAGAAATGTTGTGTGGTGGTAGAGAAGAAATGGTGTGTGCTGGTAGAGATAAAATGGTATGTGGTGGTAGAGATGAAATGGTGTGTGGGGGTAGAGATGAAATGGTGTGTGGGGGTAGAGATGAAATGGTGTCTGGTGGTAGAGATAAAATGGTGTGTGGTGGTAGAGATAAAATGGTGTGTGGTGGTCGAGAAAAAATGGCGTGTGGTGGTAGAGAAGAAATGGCGTGTGGTGGTAGATAAGAAATGGTGTGTGATGGTAGAGATGAAATGGTGTGTGGTGGTAGAGAAGAAATGGTGTGTGGTGGTAGAGAAGAAATGGTATGGAGGTGTAGAGAAGAAATGGTGTGTGGTGGTAGAGATAAAATGGTGTATAGTGGTAGAGAAGAAATGGTGTGTGGTGGTAGAGATGAAATGGTGTGTAGTGGTAGAGAAGAAATGGTTTGTGGTGGTAGAGAAGAAATGTTGTGTGGGGTGTAGAGAATAAATGGTGTGTGGTGGTATAGAAGAAATGGTGTGTGGTGGTAGAGAAGAAATGGTGTGTAGTGATAGAGATAAAATGGTGTGTGGTGGTAGAGATAAAATGGTGTGTGGTGGTAGAGATAAAATGGTGTGTAGTGGTAGAGAAGAAATTGTGTGCGGGGGTAGTGATGAAATGGTGTGTGCTGGTAGAGATAAAATAGTGTGTGGTGGTAGAGAAGAAATGGTGTGTGCTGGTAGAGATGAAATGGTGTGTGGTGGTAGAGATGAAATGGTGTGTGGTGGTAGAGAAGAAATGGTGTGTAGTGGTAGAGATGAAATGGTGTGTGGTGGTAGAGATGAAATGGTGTGTGGTGGTAGAGATGAAATGGTGGTAGAGATGAAATGGTGTGTGGTGGTAGAGATGAAATTGTGTGTGGGGGTAGTGATTAAATGGTGTGTGGTGGTAGAGCAGAAATGTTGTGTGGTGGTAGAGAAGAAATGGTGTGTGCTGGTAGAGATAAAATGGTGTGTGGTGGTAGAGATGAAATGGTGTGTGGGGGTAGAGATGAAATGGTGTGTGGGGGTAGAGATGAAATGGTGTCTGGTGGTAGAGATAAAATGGTGTGTGGTGGTAGAGATAAAATGGTGTGTGGTGGTACAGATAAAATGGTGTGTGGTGGTAGAGAAGAAATGTTGTGTGGGGTGTAGAGAAGAAATGGTGTGTGCTGGTAGAGATGAAATGGTGTGTGGTGGTAGAGATGAAATGGTGTGGTGGTAGAGAAGAAATGGTGTGTAGTGGTAGAGATGAAATGGTGTGTGGTGGTAAGGATGAAATGGTGTGTGGTGGTAGAGATGAAATGGTGTGTGGTGGTAGAGAAGAAATGGAGTGTATTGTTAGAGATGAAATAGTGAGTGGTGGTAGAGAAGAAACTGTGTGGAAGTAGAGATGAAATGGTGTGTGGTGGTAGAGATAAAATGGTGTGTGGTAGTAGAGATAAAATGGTGTGTAGTGGTAGAGAAGAAATTGTGTGTGGGGGTAGTGATTAAATGGTGTGTGGTGGTAGAGATAAAATAGTGTGTGGTGGTAGAGCAGAAATGTTGTGTGGTGGTAGAGAAGAAATGGTGTGTGCTGGTAGAGATAAAATGGTGTGTGGTGTTAGAGATGAAATGGTGTGTGGAGGTAGAGATGAAATGGTGTCTGTGGTAGAGATAAAATGGTGTGTGGTGGTAGAGATAAAATGGTGTGTGGTGGTAGAGAAGAAATGGCGTGTGGTGGTAGAGAAGAAATGGTGTGTGGTGGTAGAGATAAAATGGTGTGTGGTGGTAGAGATAAAATGGTGTGTGGTGGTAGAGAAGAAATGGTGTGTAGGGGTATAGATGAAAGTGTTGTGTGGTGGTACAGATAAAATGGTGTGTGGTGGTAGAGAAGAAATGTTGTGTGGGGTGTAGAGAATAAATGGTGTGTGGTGGTAGAGAAGAAATGGTGTGTGGTGGTAGAGAAGAAATGGTGTGTGGTGGTAGAGAAGAAATGGTGTGTAGTGATTGAGATAAAATGGTGTGTGGTGGTAGAGATAAAATGGTGAGTGGTGGTAGAGATAAAACGGTGTGTAGTGGTAGAGAAGAAATTGTGTGTGTGGGTAGTGATGAAATGGTGTGTGGTGGTAGAGATAAAATAGTGTGTGGTGGTAGAGCAGAAATGTGTGGTGGTAGAGAAGAAATGGTGTGTGCTGGTAGAGATAAAATGGTGTGTGGTGGTAGAGATAAAATGGTGTGTAGGGGTAGAGAAGAAATTGTGTGTGGTGGTAGAGAAGAAATGGTGTGTATTGGTAGAGATGAAATAGTGTGTGGTGGTAGAGAAGAAACTGTGTGGGGGTAGAGATGAAATGGTGTGTGGTGGTAGAGATAAAATGAGGTGTGGTGGTAGAGATAAAATGGTGTGTAGTGGTAGAGAAGAAATTGTGTGTGGGGGTAGTGATGAAATGGTGTGTGGTGGTAGAGATAAAATAGTGTGTGGTGGTAGAGCAGAAATGTTGTATGGTGGTAGAGAAGAAACGGTGTGTGCTGGTAGAGATAAAATGGTGTGTGGTGGTAGAGATGAAATGGTGTGTGGGGGTAGAGATGAAATGGTGTCTGGTGGTAGAGATAAAATGGTGTGTGGTGGTAGAGATAAAATGGTGTGTGATGGTAGAGATGAAATGGTGTGTGGTGGTAGAGATAAAATGGTGTGTAGTGGTAGAGAAGAAATTGTGTGTAGGGGTAGAGATGAAATGGTGTGTTGTGGTAGAGATAAAATGGTGTGTGGTTGTAGAGAAGAAATGGTGTGTAGTGATAGAGATGAAATAGTGTGTGGTGGTAGAGTTAAAATGGTGTGTAGTGGTAGAGAAGAATTTGTGTGTGGGGCTAGAGATGAAATGGTGTGTGGTGGTAGAGATAAAATGGTGTGTGGTGGGAGAGAAGAAATGTTGTGTGGTGGTAGAGAAGAAATGGTGTGTGGTGGTAGAGATGAAATGGTGTGTGGTGGTAGAGAAGAAATGGTGTGTAGTGATAGAGATGAAATTGTGTGTGGTGGTAGAGAAGAAATGGTGTGGGGTGGTAGAGATGAAATGGCGTGTGGTGGTAGAGAAGAAATGGTGTGTGGTGGTAGAGAAGAAATGGTATGGAGGTGTAGAGAAGAAATGGTGTGTGGTGGTAGAGATAAAATGGTGTGTAGTGGTAGAGAAGAAATGGTGTGTGGTGGTAGAGATGAAATGGTGTGTAGTGGTAGAGAAGAAATGGTTTGTGGTGGTAGAGAAGAAATGTTGTGTGGGGTGTAGAGAATAAATGGTGTGTGGTGGTAGAGAAGAAATGGTGTGTGGTGGTAGAGAAGAAATGGTGTGTAGTGATAGAGATAAAATGGTGTGTGGTGGTAGAGATAAAATGGTGTGTGGTGGTAGAGATAAAATGGTGTGTAGTGGTAGAGAAGAAATTGTGTGTGGGGGTAGTGATGAAATGGTGTGTGCTGGTAGAGATAAAATAGTGTGGTGGTAGAGAAGAAATGGTGTGTGCTGGTAGAGATGAAATGGTGTTTGGTGGTAGAGATGAAATGGTGTGTGGTGGTAGAGAAGAAATGGTGTGTAGTGGTAGAGATGAAATGGTGTGTGGTGGTAGAGATGAAATGGTGTGTGGTGGTAGAGATGAAATGGTGGTAGAGATGAAATGGTGTGTGGTGGTAGAGATGAAATTGTGTGTGGGGGTAGTGATTAAATGGTGTGTGGTGGTAGAGCAGAAATGTTGTGTGGTGGTAGAGAAGAAATGGTGTGTGCTGGTAGAGATAAAATGGTGTGTGGTGGTAGAGATGAAATGGTGTGTGGGGGTAGAGATGAAATGGTGTGTGGGGGTAGAGATGAAATGGTGACTGGTGGTAGAGATAAAATGGTGTGTGGTGGTAGAGATAAAATGGTGTGTGGTGGTAGAGAAGAAATGGCGTGTGGTGGTAGAGAAGAAATGGTGTGTGGTGGTAGATAAGAAATGGTGTGTGATGGTAGAGATGAAATGGTGTGTGGTGGTAGAGAAGAAATGGTGTGTGGTGGTAGAGAAGAAATGGTATGGAGGTGGTAGAGATAAAATGGTGTGTAGTGGTAGAGAAGAAATTGTGTGTGGGGGTAGAGATGAAATGGTGTGTAGTGGTAGAGAAGAAATTGTGTGTAGGGGTAGAGATGAAATGGTGTGTTGTGGTAGAGATAAAATGGTGTTTGTTGTAGAGAAGAAATGGTGTGTAGTGATAGAGATGAAATAGTGTGTGGTGGTAGAGATAAAATGGTGTGTAGTGGTAGAGAAGAAATTGTGTGTGGGGGTAGAGATGAAATGGTGTTTGGTGGTAGAGATAAAATGGTGTGTGGTGGGAGAGAAGAAATGTTGTGTGGTGGTAGAGAAGAAATGTTGTGTGGGGTGTAGAGAATAAATGGTGTGTGGTGGTAGAGAAGAAATGGTGTGTGGTGGTAGAGAAGAAATGGTGTGTAGTGATAGAGATAAAATGGTGTGTGGTGGTAGAGATAAAATGGTGTGTGGTGGTAGAGATAAAATGGTGTGTAGTGGTAGAGAAGAAATTGTGTGTGGGGGTAGTGATGAAATGGTGTGTGCTGGTAGAGATAAAATAGTGTGTGGTGGTAGAGAAGAAATGGTGTGTGCTGGTAGAGATGAAATGGTGTGTGGTGGTAGAGATGAAATGGTGTGTGGTGGTAGAGAAGAAATGGTGTGTAGTGGTAGAGATGAAATGGTGTGTGGTGGTAGAGATGAAATGGTGTGTGGTGGTAGAGATGAAATGGTGGTAGAGATGAAATGGTGTGTGGTGGTAGAGATGAAATTGTGTGTGGGGGTAGTGATTAAATGGTGTGTGGTGGTAGAGCAGAAATGTTGTGTGGTGGTAGAGAAGAAATGGTGTGTGCTGGTAGAGATAAAATGGTGTGTTGTGGTAGAGATGAAATGGTGTGTGGGGGTAGAGATGAAATGGTGTGTGGGGGTAGAGATGAAATGGTGTGTGATGGTAGAGATGAAATGGTGTGTGGTGGTAGAGATAAAATGGTGTGTAGTGGTAGAGAAGAAATTGTGTGTAGGGGTAGAGATGAAATGGTGTGTGGTGGTAGAGATAAAATGGTTTGTGGTGGTAGAATAGAAATGGCGTGTGGTGGTAGAGAAGAAATGGCGTGTGGTGGTAGATAAGAAATGGTGTGTGATGGTAGAGATGAAATGGTGTGTGGTGGTAGAGATAAAATGGTGTGTAGTGGTAGAGAAGAAATTGTGTGTAGGGGTAGAGATGAAATGGTGTGTTGTGGTAGAGATAAAATGGTGTTTGGTTGTAGAGAAGAAATGGTGTGTAGTGATAGAGATGAAATAGTGTGTGGTGGTAGAGATAAAATGGTGTGTAGTGGTAGAGAAGAAATTGTGTGTGGGGGTAGAGATGAAATGGTGTGTGGTGGTAGAGATAAAATGGTGTGTGGTGGGAGAGAAGAAATGTTGTGTGGTGGTAGAGAAGAAATGGTGTGTGGTGGTAGAGATGAAATGGTGTGTGGTGGTAGAGAAGAAATGGTGTGTAGTGATAGAGATGAAATTGTGTGTGGTGGTAGAGAAGAAATGGTGTGGGGTGGTAGAGATGAAATGGCGTGTGGTGGTAGAGAAGAAATGGTATGTGGTGGTAGAGAAGAAATGGTATGGAGGTGTAGAGAAGAAATGGTGTGTGGTGGTAGAGATAAAATGGTGTGTAGTGGTAGAGAAGAAATGGTGTGTGGTGGTAGAGATGAAATGGTGTGTAGTGGTAGAGATGAAATGGTGTGTAGTGGTAGAGAAGAAATTGTGTGTGGGGGTAGAGATGAAATGGTGTGTGGTGGGAGAGATAAAATGGTGTGTGGTGGTAGAGATAAAATGGTGTGTAGTGGTAGAAAAGAAATTTTGTGTGGTGGTAGAGATAAAATGGTGTGTAGTGAAAGAGAAGAAATGGTGTGTGGTGGTAGAGATGAAATGGTGTGTAGTGGTAGAGATGAAATGGTGTGTAGTGGTAGAGAAGAAATTGTGTGTGGGGTAGAGATAAAATGGTGTGTGGTGGTAGAGATAAAATGGTGTGTGTTGGTAGAGAAGAAACGTGTGTGGTCGTAGAGAAGAAATGGTATGGAGGTGTAGAGAAGAAATGGTGTGTGGTGGTAGAGATAAAATGGTGTGTAGTGCTAGAGAAGAAATGGTGTGTGGTGGTAGAGATGAAATGGTGTGTAGTGGTAGAGATGAAATGGTGTGTAGTGGTAGAGAAGAAACGGTGTGTGGTCGTAGAGAAGAAATGGTATGGAGGTGTAGAGAAGAAATGGTGTGTGGTGGTAGAGATAAAATGGTGTGTAGTGGTAGAGAAGAAATGGTGTGTGGTGGTAGAGATGAAATGGTGTGTGGTGGTAGAGATGAAATGGTGTGTAGTGGTAGAGAAGAAATTGTGTGTGGTGGTAGAGATAAAATGGTGTGTAGTGTAAGAGAAGAAATGGTGTGTGGTGATAGAGATGAAATGGTGTGTAGTGGTAGAGATGAAATGGTGTGTAGTGGTAGAGAAGAAATTGTGTGTGGGGGTAGAGATGAAATGGTGTGTGGTGGTAGAGATAAAATGGTGTGTGGTGGTAGAGATAAAATGGTGTGTGGTGGTAGAGATAAAATGGAGTGTGGTGGTAGAGAAGAAATGGTGTTTGGTGGTATAGAAGAAATGGTGTGTAGTGGTAGAGAAGAAATGGCATTTGGTAGTAGAGATGAAATGGTGTATGGTGGTAGAAAAGAAATGTTGTGTGGTGGTGGAGATGAAATGTCTTCAGTTAGAACCACTTCATTAATTTTTTTTTTTAAATGCCAATTTCTTCTTCACTGGATTAATTCTCGTACACATTCCAGAGCACTGCTTCTTTGAACAGTTTCTTTTCAACCCTTTATCTCAGAGTATCATTTTGAAACACAAATGTCCTTATGCATGCTATGTAGTATTAGCAAAATATGTATTTCTTTTTAATCCTACCAGCTGATCCTTCATCTTTTATCTAATAAAACCTTAAGTCTAAATTATGTTTTATTATTGTGTTTTTTTTAAAACTTTATTTTCTTTATGTCTAAATTTTAAAATCGATTAAACATTCCCTAAAAAAACACAAAGTTTTTCATATAAATCATTTATGAAATGTAACATCGGGCAATTGGGGGGGGGGGGGGGGGCCTGGTGCTTCAATAGTTAGACGAAACATGCCTACAAGGAACTCATTTTATCAGAATATCCTTTTTAATGCTTCCCGAATTCTCGCAACGGCACATTGTTTTAAGACGCCCGTTAACTACAATAATATTCTTCTTCGCACTCGATTTTTCCACAGCACTTTTATTTCACCAACCTTTTTTTAGAATGACGAGAGTGAATATCACGCACTAAACGCACTTTTGATATAATTGTATCTTAATGAATCTGATGTCGCGCAGTTTTCGTGAATAGACTACGATGAATCGGTTGTTTTGTCACGTGATAAGCGTAAGTACGAGTAAGACTTCCGGTAGGCTGTCTGCAACACACTAGTCGCTGACAAATTTTTCTGCAAACAACTTTCTTCCTTTAATCATAACTGAATTATAATTATTGTCACATTTAATGAATGTCATTTAAAGAAACGCGTGTATTCAAGAATATTTTGAAAAGTAAATTTTTTAATTAACATTGGGGAAGCGCTGATGGAGACAAACATTTTGCTTTAAAATTAATGATAATAGCTGATCAGCTGTTATCTGTTGTTATGTGTTGTTATGTGTAGCATAGGCTACCGAAGGCTTACACGTATCACTTGACAAAACAAGGAAGTGACTCATCGTAGTCCATTTCATGTTATCTTCCCGTAGAGAAACAGGAAAAACGGATTTTTTTTTTGGGGGGGGGGGGGGGGGGTTGTGCTTAAAATTTGAAATAATGCGTTATCCTATCGGCAACGAGTCTAAGTGCCAAGTTTCACCTCGGTAGGTTGACGGGAAGCGGGTCAATTGGCAGTCCGAAGCGAAGCGAAGTCAACATAAAGGATTTATACAAATTAAATTTAAACAAAGCACAATAAATCAAGATCGTATGTCTCTGCTGATGATTTTGTTGATGCTTTATAAGTTTACCAGGGTTAATGGAGCAAACGTAATTACGTAAGTAGTAAGCTACTAGCCCTAGTATTGGCATCCTTCAACGGCACAGTGTAAACTGCGTAAAATTGTTATCGTCGGCAAGAAGTACAATTGGGTAAAAATGTTTGAATGTGCCGCAAAGTTGTTAATGGTGACAATAAGAACTATTAGCTGGATGGAGAAAAAATTATTTAATTTTTAAAATGCAATTTGCTGACGACGTAAAATAATTGAAAGCATCAGCAAATTGAGTTTTTAAATACAAGTTTTGCAAGCTAAAGAAAAAAACCAGCTGATTTCACAAACGTCCTGGGAATAACATAATGCCTTATACAATAACATAATGCCTTTTATAATATCATAACGCCTTATACAGGATAGTGTGTGCTGACACAATGTTTTGTAAACGTATAACCGTTATAGCTTAACTGTTATAGGCAAACCTTAATATTGTAGCCACTATTTAAGAAGGCCGACTGCGATGGATGGGGTCACCTCAAGAGGATGCCGGTTGTTTAGAGGGATTGGTGGTGGTGGACATAAATAAAAGAACCAAAAGACTGAAGACTTATGTGGACCGTGGTTAAGAAGGACTGAAGACTTATCAGTGGACCGCGGTTGAGAAGGACTGAAGACTTATCAGTGGACCGTGGTTGAGAAGGACTGAAGACTTATCAGTGGACCGCGGTTGAGAAGAACTGAAGATTTATCAGTGGTCCGCAGTTGAGAAGGACTGAAGACTTAGCGGATCGCGGTTAAGTAGGACTGAAGACGAGCAAATATAAAGTCAACTCTTTTATCATGCATGGAGGCGAACATCCATAGATTTTTTTCGGATCCGTCCAAGGAATGAAGGTCTACAGATGATAAAAGAATTTGCAAAAGTTAAGTAATTTAAAAAACGCAATTATATCAAGGCTCAATCACACTCTCTTTTGAATGTTTTTGTTGAACTCCCCTATAGAAGCAAAAACCATGAATCCCTTCATTGAAGGTCCACCTTTGAGAAATCTGTTGCGAGCTTCTTCTTCGTCTTCTGTTTTTCTTCTTTTTTTTTAATTTAATTTTTTTTTCAATAAGACATGCGCTGTGAAATCAATATATAAAAAAGGCTGAGAACCACTGGTTTAAATTATTGTTATTGCGTTAATCCCGTGGCGTTTCCATGAGTCCTAGTTCACCTCCAAGAAAAGAAGGGGGAAAAATTGTACCGCAGTCAAAAACTTTAATAGAATCACATTTTAATGTCACCCTCCGACAAGCCACGAACACATTATTAATTTATTGCTGTGTATGCACACAATTCAAAACACGTGTGGAAAAAAATCAACTAATATTTTATTTTAAGGAGCAGATCGTATTTGTGTCAGTCTCCGTCCTATCGATGTATCTCCTTTCTACTAGTAGGCTATATATCTCAGTTCTACCGATATATCTTAGTTCTACCGATATATCTCAGTTCTATCTATAAATATCAATTCTACCCATATATCTCAGTTCTACCGATATATCTCAGTTCTATTGCTATACACATCTCATGACGACCTATTCAACAACGCCTTTATGTACGTCTCAGTCCTAACTATCGATCTCAGACCCGACGCATCTCCATTCATCCTGCTCATCTTCCTCAGACCTGCCAATTCGTCTCACCAGCCTCCCTTTCATTGCATGATCTATGCCGGTAAACCGACTCGCGATGGCAGCGCTTGTAACACCCGCCCATATATATATATATATATGACTCTCGTTAATTATAACCTTACATCTCAAGCTGGTTAAAAACTGCACATTATAACGGCATTGCTTGGATTTGTTAAAGTTTGTTTAAAAAGTATAAATACATCATTAGTTATGCTGATTATGTTGACATCTGCACGAGTGAAATGATTGTTATGTAAGTTCGCGTTTTAAAACTAGGTGACAGACACATGCCGCATTGTTTATTGTGGCAGCGGGGTAATGCCTGGAATAATTATACGAATCACCCATAAATCAAGAAAGTGCGAAGAAGTCCTGTTCCAAATGGATGAGACACTTGAATGTTAATGAATAATGTATGACTGGGTTTTCTCAGTGGCTACACGTGTCAACACCTATAGGACATGAGATTATATACTGGTGGGCCGAAACGTAGAAATGCTATCAAACTAGTTTAAAATAAAATGTAGGCCGTGCTTCGGGTCTACTCCGATAATATACAGAAAACGCCAATTTCTTGTTGGCTAAATGCCATGTGGTTAATTAAGGGAGTAAACCACGAATCGATTTCCGGAGATGGGACCCCGAAGCTGTATGGTATTCAACTCTCCTTTTTTGTTCAAAATATGCTTGAAGAGGGTGGCGTGGGGAGGGGCTCTGCTGCATGGGAAACAGTTGATTCTTAAAAAATACTGTAACGATTGTATATTGTAACCTTTCTTCGGATGGAGGCGCTTGCGATTCAATAAGGTTACTTATACAATGTTAGCTAATACTGTGAGTTCAATGTAATCGATGGCTTGCAATTACTAATTGAATAATTCATTCCACTCCTTAAAAACTGTCACTTTCCCTCCCTCTGAAGAAGCAACAATGTCCAAATGAATAATATGCACATCAATATATATATATATAAGAATGAGCTATACCGACATAACGCCAAAGAACCGAAAATATTTTGATACGTTCGGACACTTAAAAACAATCATAGTTATTTTCAATTATTTTACGGAAATCGAATAAATTGACATGCGCAAAAAACATTATATTTCCGCTTTTAATTGAGCAAAAGTTTAATTATTATTATTATAAATTACAAATACATTTAAAGAAACAACTAAGGAACTATCTTAAGCATTTTATATGCTTTTGAAAGTTATGAAAAAAAAATTAAATTAAAAAAATTATGATCAAAGAATTGCACAGTAATCACATTTATCGGGAAAACCTAAACATCAGATTGTATTAGTGCGTTCTTTAGAGCGTTGCCAATAATGCGAAATGAAAATAAAATTAATTAGTTATAAATAATCACGCAAATGACGTCATAGTGCGAATTGCATATTTGCCAAAGCCAAAAGTTCTCTGATTTAATAAAAGATCGTGACAAAACTGATAATGTATTTTCCCATTCTTAAAAGTAAAATTAATAAACAGGGGGAGTAAAACGAACCTTTCATTTTGCACAACGCGGCACAAGATACGCCTCAGAATGAATTTGATAAATAATTAACCTTCTTCGATGTATAGTATATATCGGGGGTAGGAAATAAGGTTGATACATTTTTACTTGGATGACAATATCTTTCAATCCATTGACATTACAGTTGTAAACAATAGATGTTATATTCTCATTTTACATATGAACATATGTTTACCAATTAAGAAAATCAATGACGTTAACAAAACGTAAATACATTTACATAATTATACTTATGAATATCAAAACCCAATCATTTTACACAAGTGAAAATTTAATTTTCAAAATAGAGATTTTATTAGATAGAAAGATAGACAGGAAGACGGACAGAAATACATAAATACAGACAGACTGATCGACAGATGCTGTTGATGGACTTCTCGAAGGCCTTTAACCGTGTCAATCATAGTTTGCTTCTACACAAACTTCAGAGATATGAGATCCAAGGCACTACTATAACATGGATCTCTAGCTTCCTCAACAACCGATGTCAAGCAGTAGTGGTGGACGGTGCAAGCTCGTCCTTTGTCAATGTTAAGTCAGGGGTCCCCCAGGGCTCGGTGCTAGGCCCCTGTTTGTTCCTAGCATATATCAATGACCTACCCGAGAAACTGACATCCCACGCAAGACTGTTCGCAGATGACACAGCCGTGTATAGGACGATCAACAACAGATCTGACCAGGACCAGCTACAAGAGGATCTCAATCGGTTAGCTGAGTGGGAGGCGAGCTGGGACATGGAATTTCATCCAGCCAAGTGCCGGACACTGTCAGTCTTTAGAAGTTGTACGTCTCTACGCTACCACTATGAATTGCATGGTCATTTGCTTGAGTCAGTTTCCTCCGTAAGGTACCTGGGTATTACCATTCAGAGAGAGGTCCGCTGGGACGAGCATATTAACAATGTGTGCAACCAGGCAAACAAGACCCTGGGGTTCTTAAGGCGTAATCTAAAGATCAGCAACTCCGGTGTGAAAGAAAGAGCCTATAAAGCCTTTGTCCGGCCGCTTTTAGATTATGTATCTTCGGTCTGGGACCCATTCACTCAGAAGAGCATCGACAGGTAGGAGGCAGTACAGCGACGGGCAGCACGCTTTGTCCTGAACCGCTACAGGAATACCTCTAGTGTTGGCAGCATGCTGGAAACACTGGGCTGGTCACTATTGGAGGAACGACGATGACAGTCCAGGCTCTCCATGATTTACAAGATAAATAATGGGCTAGTCCACTGCTCTGGCATTAAACAGAGACTCGTCCCTCTCCCCCATAGACAGCGATGAGGCCATGACAGGCAGTTCTGGCTCGTACCAGCGAGAAGCCAGTATAGGAACTGCTCATTCCTACCAAAGACAATCAGGGACTGAAACAATCTTCCAAAAGAAACAGTTGAGGCGATAACACTTGACTCATTTGCGTCTATTGCCTCAGGCCTTCCAACCCCTAGTGCATGATACCCTCACACAGTTACTCTTGTAACCAGTGAAATATCCTCATCAACACCAGGCACAGAAACATTGCAAATCCCATCTACATTCATAGGAGCCATAATGATCAATAAATTGATCGTGGGCCCTTAATATATAGAAGAAGAAGAAGAAGAGGATAGATAGATGATAGATATATAGATAATATATAGATAGATAGATAGATAGATAGATAGATAGATAGATAGATAGATAGATAGATAGATAGATAGATAGATAGATAGATAGATAGATAGATAGATAGATAGATAGATAGATAGATAGATAGATAGATAGATAGATAGATAGATAGATAGATAGATAGATAGATAGATAGATAGATAGATAGATAGATAGATAGATAGATAGATAGATAGATAGATAGATAGATAGATAGATAGATAGATAGATAGATAGATAGATAGATAGATAGATAGATAGATAGATAGATAGATAGATAGATAGATAGATAGATAGATAGATTGAAGGGTGGGTGAATGGGTGAATGAATGGATGGATGGATAGATAGGTAGGTGGGTAGGTAGGTAGGTAAGTAGGTATATAGATAGATATGTAGGTACATAGGTAGGTAGATAGGTAGGTAGATAGGTAGGTAGATAGGTAGGTAAATAGGTAGGTAGATAGGTAGGTAGGTATGTATGAAGGTAGAAGTAGGGTGGGTAGGTAGGTAGATAGGTAGGCAGGCAGGTAGACGGTAGATAGGTAGACGATAGACAGACAGACAGACAGACAGATGATGGTAGGTAGGTTGGTAGGTAGGTAAGTAGGTATATAGATATATAGATAGATATGTAGGTACATAGGTAGGTAGATAGGTAGGTAGATAGGTAGGTAGATAGGTAGGTAAATAGGTAGGTAGATAGGTAGGTAGATAGGTAGGTAGATAGGTAGGTAGGTAGGTATGTATGTAGGTAGGTAGGTGGGTAGGTAGGTAGATAGGTAGGCAGGCAGGTAGACGGTATATAGGTAGACGATAGACAGACAGACAGACAGACAGACATACAGATGGTAGGTAGTTAGGTAGGTAGGTAGGTAGGTAGGTAGGTAGGTAGGTAGGTAGGTAGGTAGGTAGGTAGGTAGGTAGGTAGGTAGGTAGATAGATAGATAGATAGATAGATAGATAGATAGATAGATAGATAGATAGATAGATAGATAGATAGATAGATAGATAGATAGATAGACATACAGACAGACAGACATACAGACAGTGAGACAGAGAGACAGACAGGCAGAGAGACAGACAGAGAGAAAGACAGACAGAGAGACAGACAGAGAGACAGACAGATGATAGGTAGGTAGGTAGGTAGGTAGGTAGGTAGGTAGGTAAGTAGGTATATAGATATATAGATAGATATGTAGGTACATAGGTAGGTAGATAGGTAGGTAGATAGGTAGGTAGATAGGTAGGTAAATAGGTAGGTAGATAGGTAGGTAGGTAGGTATGTATGTAGGTAGGTAGGTGGGTAGGTAGGTAGATAGGTAGGCAGGCAGGTAGACGGTATATAGGTAGACGATAGACAGACAGACAGACATACAGATGGTAGGTAGGTAGGTAGGTAGGTAGGTAGGTAGGTAGGTAGGTAGGTAGGTAGATAGGTAGGTAGGTAGATAGATAGATAGATAGATAGATAGATAGATAGATAGATAGATAGATAGATAGATAGATAGATAGATAGATAGATAGATAGATAGATAGATAGATAGATAGATAGATAGATAGATAGATAGATAGATAGATAGACATACAGACAGACAGACATACAGACAGTGAGACAGAGAGACAGACAGGCAGAGAGACAGACAGAGAGAGAGACAGACAGAGAGACAGACATACAGAGAGACAGACAGAGAGACAGAAAGAGAGACAGATAGACTGAGAGACAGACAGAGAGACAGACAGAGAGACAGACAGAATTCATCCTTGAATAGTTGCGAGAAAGTTATCTTTATTCGGTAAAATATATATCTATATATATATAAAAATGAATTTATGTATGTATGTCCCGTAAACGGTTCTTTACCTTTAATCAAAAGAGATGAAAATGTTGTGAGTTGTACACACGCCCGCAAATGTTTCTGAATTATTACACACATTTTACAATATTCCGTTTTGGGACCGAGGGCCCTAAATTCTTTTTCCCCCCACTTTTATGAGCTAAATATAATTTCCAAATGCGTTCTTATACCATTCATCAGATTGCGATAAAACTTTGGTAAGTTGTTGTGGGTTTTAAAGTTTTATGAATTAGCTTATCCATTTTGAAATATTCCTTTTGGGGCTGGGGGCCCTAAATTATTATTTTTTCTCATATGAGCTATACAAACATAATTTAAATCAGTGCTATTGCATGGGTTGATGGAAATGAATGAAATACAAGTGAAATTTCAGTTTGTGTGTGACATAAGTACAACCATTTTACAATTATGCGTTTTGTGCCAGGGGGGGGCCTTATTTAATATATATATATATATATATATATATTAGCTATATAAATATAATTTTAAAACAGAGCTACTTCATGGGTGAGTCAATGGCTACAAGTGTGTGGACTAAATTTTGAAAAATCCATGCTTCTCACGTGGACAGCTGTATGTTTCCTGCTCACGCGTCGAAAAAACTTCTAAATTATTTGTTAACACAGCAGACAGAAAAAACAATAAATATTTTATATTTAAAAATTACTTTAAAAAACTTAAATTAAAACACAGACACTTTTTTCATTGAGTGGTATTGCAACGCATGCCGGGTTCTTGCTAGTTACATACACTAAGTAAGTCAAATAATTCCTTGATATCAGGTTAAAGTTGTAACAATCACAGTTGCAATGCAGTGAATATATATACACACACATTCAATAATCCTCAATCTAATATTAAGTCAATAGTCCATTAGAAAATTCCAAGTGTCCTCTCACATTCAAGTTCAAGATATTTCGTTCACTCCCGCTCTACTTAAAAAAACACGAATTCTTCTTCCGCTCACAAAAATAGTTCCTTTTTCTCCTGTTATTCATTCTTCACATCATATCATAACACCAGTGTGTCGTGTGAAAAATCTGCTTCGTTTCCATGATTAACACGGTCTAAAACAAATACCTGTCGTTTTTTTGAAGTTTCCAGCGACATTACGATAAGGAACATATGCTGAAAAGCAAATGAAAACCTCATTTTGGAATGGTCTACAAGTATGTACTGGATCCGACCCTGACAATATGAGTAAAAAAAAGTGCGCCCTAATCAACATTCAAACCACCCCCTCACCACCAATAGCTGTGATATTAAGTACACGGCCACATTAATGCTCAACGCCCCCCCCCCCCAAACCACCAATAGATGTGATATTAATTACGCGGCCTCATTAACTTTCAACACCCCCCCCCCCCAACCACCAATAGCTGGGATATTAAATACGTGGTCTCATTAACGTTCAACGCCCCCCCCCCAACCACCAATAGATGTGATATTAATTACGCGGCCTCATTAACTTTCAACACCCCCCTCGACCTCAGACTTAACATACTTCGCTTCCGCTACGAAACGAGATGGTGTTGTGTCTTCGTGACGTTTTATTCAACGGAATCGCACCACTCCAAGAATGCTAATGTTTCAGGCCTTGGAAGCTCCTGACAAACAAGAGACAAGGACAACATCTTTACCAAGGCCAGGAGGAATTTGAGCCTTTTTTGTAAAGAAATGTTAAACTGTCTCTTGAGCAGGCACATTAATTAATGCAGTTTGGAAATATATGCGTTATTGTTATCTTTCACAAGAAATATGAAAATACTAGGTTGATGCCTGCCGTAGCATACGGCGGTATAAGAATAGAGCTTAACTGAGTGTATTTTTTTTACACCGGGACCGGGTATTTAGAGAAAATACCCGGTGGGTTCAGGTGTTACATAAAAGATGTATCTTCTCATTATCTCTAATAAATGCCGGTCTTACGTACTGTAATCAGTATGGAGAAATTAATCTCTTAGTTAAGTGCATGGCACGTTCTAAAACAGTACACAACAAAAGACGATACCAAACGATAAATACAATAACAAAGAATACGATACTCTAAACCAGGGCCGATTACAATTAATAATTTGTATTGTTAATTATAATGACTTTAAAAATGTAAGAAATGTAGTGAAAACTATTGACTTACAGTATACTGTTTGGCCTGTAACGGTACATTGTTGAATAAACACAGTGTGTAAAAGGGTACAGTGAAGAAAAGAAATCTACACACACAGTAAGCAAAGTTCTGTCTCGTAGCAAAAAAACACACGCTCCAAGTATCTCGTGATAAATGATCTGTCCCTATGTCATTCAATCTATCGGCTTTATATAGTCGGTTTATTTAGATGATTCCAGAAACAGAATTGCTTACAGCTGCTTCTACAATATTCTACATGATGCGAAGGATACAGACTATTAATTTTATTTAGTTGTAAATAAGGTCAAGAGAGACTATTTTTAGCCAGCCACACCTTAAATGCGGTTCCGAACTTGGATTCAGAGTTCATTCACGGGGAAAGATTGAAGTAAACACGTCGTCTACATACAGCCGGTCTTTACACTGTAGGCCTATAGATAGTCTTAGACATTACCTGCTGACCGCTAAACAATGGTCCTACAGACAGTCCTACTCTTACCCGCCAGCCTTTAAACAATAGTCCTATAGACAATGCTACACCATACATGCTGAACTTTAAACAATAGTCCTACAAACAGTCCTACAGATAGTCCTGCACCATACCCGAGGCTCTTTATTGATTAATATAATAGTCACCTTCTTATCCAATCTTCTTACAGCGATTTCAAACGTTACGCACGACGCTCTCTGCTTGACAGCTTTTTTGCCCACTCAGTGCTTTTAATATAAAACGTGTGGCGTAGGAGAATATTGCATGTGAAAGGGAGAAATAAATCAAGCTTTCCGAATTTAGGTACTGTAACCATGGCAACCTGAGTTTTTGTTTTATGTACTATGGCCATGGCATCGTGATGTGATAGTTTTGTTGTTTGTGCTATGACCATGGCATCGTGATAGTTTTGTTGTATGTACTATGGCCATGACAACCTGATAGTTTTGTTGTTTGTACTATAACCATGGCATCGTGATAGTTTTGTTGTTTGTACTATGGCCATGGCATCGTGATAGTTTTGTTGTTTGTACTATGGCCATGGCATCGTGATAGTTTTGTTGTTTGTACTATGGACATGGCATCGTGATAGTTTTGTTGTTTGTACTATAACCATGGCATCGTGATAGTTTTGTTGTTTGTACTATGGCCATGACATCCTGGTAGTTTTGTTGTATGTACTATGGTCATGGCATCGTGATAGTTTTGTTGTTTGTACTATGGCCATGGCATCGTGATAGTTTTGTTGTTTGTACTATGGCCATGGCATCGTGATAGTTTTGATGTTTGTGCTATGACAATGGCATCCTGATAGTTTTGTTGTATGAACTATGGCCATGGCATCCTAATAGTTTTGTTGCATGAACTATGGCCATGGCATCGTGATAGTTTTGTTGTTTGTACTATAACCATGGCATCGTGATAGCTTTGTTGTTTGTACTATAACCATGGCATCGTGATAGTTTTGTTGTTTGTACTATAACCATGGCATCCGAATAGTTTTGTTGTATGTACTTTGGCCATGGCATCCTAATAGTTTTGTTGTATGGACTATGGCCATGGCATCGTGATAGTTCTGTTGTTTGTACTATGGCCATGGCATCGTGATAGTTTTGTTGTTTGTACTTTGGCCATGGCATCGCGATAGTTCTGTTGTATGTACTATGGCCATGGCATTCTGACAGATTTGTTGTATGTATCTTGGCCATGGCATTCTGACAGATTTGTTATGTATCTTGGCCATGGCATTCTGACAGATTTGTTGTATGTATCTTGGCCATGGCATTCTGACAGATTTGTTGTATGCATCTTGGCCAAGGCATCCTAATAGTTTTGTTGCATGTGACTTGGACTTCCTAGAAAACTTGACATTAATATGATCATTTTGCCTACACGTGCGTTGTTATTTTCAGCCTTTGCTTGCAGTGCGTCTGATAGTCCAGTGTATTGTTCCCAGCGCAGATCGTGTTGATGTAATCTGAGATAGTTGAGACGTGCGTCCTCTGTTTTAACGTACGCTTCTACAACGTACTGTTGAAACAGGTTGCCGCTGGATTGCAAAATACTAAATGTATTCCTCATTGCTAATCTGTATGCTTAGAATTGGCAGTGAGTAAGCCTGATTCGCTTGGTGGTTCTTTTATCTGGAACATGTTGTAAATCTTTGTGCCAGCCAACGTCCCCGTGATGAAATAAAATTGGGTAAACCATAGGATCGCTATTTACATTGAGCGTGGAAATTGCTTACAGGTGTTGCTTCTGGGATAGATGCAAATGTCAGTTTCGACAGGGGGGTTCACCATCTTCTCCGACGAAAATCGCCGCAACATCGGTGTGACATGTCGGGACATTGCATCGTCGTGAATCCAGCCCAGGGTTTTCCTTGAAAGCCATTCGTGCTTATTGGACTGTTGGATTGGCCTGAGCGATTTCATGCATGTGTTTAAACGATTTAGCGAAGGGGTTGACGATTCTGAGCATGGAATCTAGCTGGAAAAGTAAATTTTCGCTGCATGCAGAGTTTGCATTATTTTATAAGCGTACTTCAGTTGCTTGTGCTGTGTCCAAAACGTACAACTGTCGATATCCTAGAGGTATAAGTATTAGTGTATAGTGGAGAGATTGTGTGATAAATTTGCCCGTGTATTTTAAGACAGTATGGTCCGTGGCCAGGAGGTTGAGTTATATGTGCACCCATTGAAGCAAACGCTAGAGATGAGTTATATTCTCGAAAGTGTTCACGATAATTTTTACCTTCTGAAGTTTGATGGGTAAGAAGTTGTAAAGACACGGGTAGCTCCTTCCATGGTGGTAAACCTACTTTCCTGTCGTGGCAGCATCTTCAGTACTTGCAGGATGTATTACGCTCAGCAGGCCAGTGTAACGCATGGCAGTGTTTGCACTCCTGGTCTGGACTACCAATGTTGCACTCTTGGACGGGAAGACATAAACTAGGTGAAGAACTACCTGTGGTAACGGGAAGAGAATTGTGTGCATGTCTCCCGAGACTGCGTTAGTTTGAAAACGTTGCTTTGCACATGTTGCACTGCAAGAGTTGCGAATAGATTTTGCTGTGCATAGTCAAAAAATCAAGTGTAATGAACTTCTTAGTGCATGTTTCGCACTCGTATAGTTTTAGGGAACAATTATTTTTCTTGTTTTTCTTGTGTTTAGCAAGAGAGGTTCACGTTTGAAAAGTTTTGTTGCAGGAATCGCACTGGAAGAATGTGCTACTGGAGTCAGGTAATATGTCAGCGGGGTCAAGTTTTGTGTGTTTTTGAAGATAGTTCTGCGCTGTGAAACGTTTAGTGCAAGTGTTACACTGAAACATTTTGTCGTGGCAGTGAATTTGTTTGTGTTTTGCAAGGATGGATTTTGGTTTCAAAGGTTTACTGCAAATGTTGCAGAGGAAGGTTGTAGTACCAGACGACACTGTCGTGTTGTGTGAAAGAGAAAAATGACTGAGGACGGATGGGTCGGTTTCATCATTAGACTTTATATGCTGATGTGGAGACATGATAGAAATCGGTAGGATGACTTTATAGTGACCATTGTCCAAATGTCCTGAGTGCAGAATGTAGATGAAGAGAGTATTTACAGAATTGTAAATGCAAGGCCGTATGTTGGGGTCATGTTTGAAGTAAATGCAAGGCGGGATGTTGGGGTCATGTTTGAAGTAAATGCAAGGCGGGATGTTGGGGTCATGTTTGAAGTAAATGCCAGGTGGGATGTTGGGGTCATGTTTGAAGTAAATGCAAGGCGGGATGTTGGGGTCATGTTTGAAGTAAATGCCAGGCGGGATGTTGGGGTCATGTTTGAAGTAAATGCAAGGCGGGATGTTGGGGTCATGTTTGAAGTAAATGCAAGACGGGATGTTGGGATCATGTTTGAAGTAAATGGCAATGATAGCATTGAGAATATCGGACAGAGCTTGGATTTCATCCTCACCACCAAAAACTCAATATGTTGACATGTGATTTATTGATAGCACTCCTGATGTGTTGTGATAACTTGAGTTGCGGTGGAAAGAAGTACAGGAGGAGCGTCTCCAAATCTGTCCCAATGTGACGCAACGAAATCTATTGCCCTATGTCTTAGTGAGAGTGCACTAACTTCATCAACCGTTTGTGTCAAGAAATAACTCCCTGATAGGAACAGGCAGTTGCCGGATCCCGGCATAGAGATGACTTTGAACAAAAATCCATTGACAGAAAAATTTTTATCGTTTATTTCATAATTCATTTTATTAATTATTTTACAAACCAATGATTCATGTAGCAAACGTCTCTTAAGTAAATAAAGAACACCATTACTAACACTAACAAACTTTTAAGTACGCCATTTTCTGTACACAAATTAATATACTTCACAATTACACAGCATATAGAAAAGCTAAGAAAATAATCTCAGTCCCAATTTCGTTTATTAGGAAGCATCCTCGATTTTTAGATTTAGCCCGCCAAACATTGGCGACAGCAATGCGTGAACTTCCCATCTGCTAAAGTTACTTGACAAAACATGAACTCAAGTCACGCACATTTAAGAATCCCAATTTTTGCTACACCCCCCCCCCCCCCCATTATGATACGTCACTGCACACTTTTTATTCCACGCCCAAGAACTATATTAAATATTCTGATGTAACAAACAATTTTAAACCGAATATTTTTTACACCATACGTAAATTGAGACGATTTCATTTTCGGAAAGGAAAACGCAGTTGCGATATATAAAAAAAAAATCATTTCGCTTAAGGGGAATTATATTTTGCTTGCTATTGAACTCATTAAAGAACCATACTTTCTTTCAAAGATTAAGAATTATGTGTAATATTCTTTCAATACCAAATTCGATGATTAGGAAGCAGTCAATTAGGAAGCAGTCTGTTAGGAAGCAGTCCATTTGGAAGCAGTCCTTTAGGAAGCAGTCTACGAGTCACACCAGAAACGTAATATATATATATATATATATATATTGATGCTTGGGGAAAAATGCTATACCTCATAACTCTACAAAAGTGGTCTGACGCTGCAGTGGCGGGTAAGGGCTTGCTAGTAATAAAGCGCTGCAGTTGAGGTCGTGACATGGGGCGGGGGCGGGGGGGGGGGGGTTAACAACAAGAGAGTAATTACTTGCCACTAAATAACAAAAACCATTAGAAGGGGCGTCAGTTGTATAAGAAACGTGCAATCTTCTTAAAGGCGAATGCCATTCTTTACCAGGTCACTTGCCCTTTATACTATGCTTATCGTTCTTACATGCTGCGGATAGCTGCCCCTGGTTGACAGTAAAGAATTATAACTTTACTGTGGCTGCCAATGTGCTTGTGTATACTACTGATCTCTAAAGGCGACATGCGACAATGAGGGCAGTATATAAAAGACACTTGCCCACCTGCATTAAGTGCTTATCTTCACAGGACTACTCATCTGAGGTGTGCCGAGTTTTTAAGACGTTTCGTCTCCATGTGATGAGATCGACGTGTACTGACTTTGTTGCACTCAGATAACGGAGATAGATATGTACTTATTTATAATGTACTGAGATAATTGTGTACTGAGTTAACTGTGTACTGAGTTAACTGTACTGAGTTAACTGTGCACTGAGTTAACTGTGTACTGAGTTAAATGTGTACAGAGATAACTGTGTTCAGAGATAACTGTGTACTGAGTTAACTGTGTACAGAGATAAATGTGTACTGAGTTAACTGTGTACTGAGATAACTATGTACTGAGATCATCGAGCACTTATATTATTGTGCACTAAGAATATTGTGAACCGAGGTAATAGGTAACTAGGTAATTTTGCACTGGTATCATCACTGCTTTAATTAATTCATTGTTTAACCTTGCTGGGCACCCGTTGAGCCAGGGGTTAGCGAACCAGAACAAATTACCCAAATGGTTCGAAATTGTATATCCTCTGGGTAACGAGGGACAGCACCACTGGTTCGGCAGTCACGGGGGACAGCACCACTGGTTCGGCAGTCGGCAGCTAGTTTAATCGCAAGTCTTTTCTTGTATGCGTCATAGTGGCCTAGTCCACCCCCCCCCCCTCCAACAAAAAAAATTTTACAAATCCTCCATTGTGCTAACTTACGCTTTTAAAAAATTCAGTGAACTTCGTTAATTTATTTAATTGGCTTTACACTTTTAAATTTCATAATTACACTCTTCAGTTAAATAAGACTTGCTTTATGACAAATCAAACTTGCAACTTAAAAATAGAACACAAAGTTGCAGCTTAACCCTCAAAATAATTAGTGCACATGCACGCGTATGTTTTGTCGACCTTGGACACAGGCTGCTGATTGGATAACATAAAGTCTTTGAATTAGAGCGCGTATTACGTATTTTTTGCGGAGGATACTCCCTCCTGCTAAGTAACGGCTGTGTCCTAATCTCCACCCACCCCCCCCCCCCAAAAAAAAAAATCCTAATGTTCCACAGCAGACGACATGGGGAAGGGGGGGGGGGCGTAGGAAAAGGGCGACTATAGATTTGTTAAGAATCTTAGTATATGGGCCACGTTTCCATCCTGTCACCTTCACGTCAGTTGTGGTTATGTGGAATGAAGACATTATATTAATGAGGAGATGAAAGGAGTAACAACAAGATGTTACAAAGCAGTAGCAACAAGATGTCACAGGGCGGTAACAACAAGATGTCACAGGGCGGTAACAACAAGATGTCACAAAGCAGTAGCAACAAGATGTCACAGGGCGGTAACAACAAGATGTCACAAGGCGGTAACAACAAGATGTCACAAAGCAGTAGCACCAAGATGTCATAAAGCAGCAGAAATAGATGCCATCAAAAGTAACAACAAGATGTCACAAATCAATAACATCAAGATGTAACAAAACAGCAGAAATAGATGTCACAAAGCAGTAACAACAAGATGTCACAAAACAGTAACAAGATGTCACAAAGCAGTAACAACAAGATGTCACAAAGCAGTAACAACAAGATGTCACAAAGCAGTAACAACAAGATGTCACAAAGCAGTAACAACAAGATGTCACAAAGCAGTAACAACAAGATGTCACAAAGCAGTAACAACAAGATGTCACAAGCAGTAACAACAAGATGTCACAAAGCAGTAACAAGATGTCACAGCTTTACGAGCTAGTTGTCCTCACCATGGACCCCAAAAGAATCTAGTTACGCAATCACTATTGATTGAGTTTGAACTATGAGAAATCGTGTTTACACATCATGCTAACCGTACATGCGAGCAAACAATATATACCGTTACGTGAGGTGGTACATCCGTCATGACATTTGACGACTTCAAATCTAAGCAACAACCGTAATATAAACGACCAGGCCAACAAATAATATGACAACTTAATCTGGCATGCATGAGTGAGGAGAAAAATTGGCTAATGCTGAGAGATTTCACCATGACGTCATTTGCAAGTTTTGTCCCTGGTTCCGATAGGGTCAAAGCCCTGGTTCTAATAGGGCCAAAACCTTGGTTACGATAGGGTCAAAACCCAGGTTAGGGATAATTTTAGGGTTCAGGTTAGGTTTAGGGTTCAGGTTAGGTTTAGGGATAAATTTAGGACATAAATTCGCGGGTCGCGGCAACCAAGATGGCGGCACGCGGTGATCTCTCTCCGCATTTACGAAAAATTACCTTGGTAAGAAGAAATGCCTTGATTTTCGATGGGACTTTCTGGTTGAGATGGGATCCCCTGGTTAAAAATCGGATCCCCGGGTTAAGATGGGATATTCTGGTAGAGATGAGATGGCCTGGCTGAGATAAGGCGACGTGCGAAAGATGAGCTTGTTCCAGTTCAGTAAACCTTGGCGAGATGCTGTCCAGCAGTGTCGACAAGTTTAAAAATCCCCGGCGACATTAACGAAACTCCGTGCAGAGTTTCTTTTGTGTGAGCTTCGGGTGCTAAATACAAGACTGTTTACTTCTTACATTTTTGTTACAATATAGGCTTGGCTTAGTAATCTTGATCACTTCGACATCCGGGGCCGGATTTTCAATTTTAGGGGCCCTGGACAAAAAAAATTTGAGGCCCCATTTTGAAAAATAAAAAATATTGCTAAGTTTTTTTTTAAATTCAAAAATATATTTCTATTTATATACTACTCCCAATTTTGGGGCCCCTTATTTCGCGGGGCCCCTAGGCCACGGCCTAATCGGCCTGCCCGTAAATCCGGCCCTGACGACATCAGGAGACATTAATCAATGTCATAGATTTTCGTTTGTCATCATTCACACTTCTTTGTCTGTTTGTTTTTTCAGACATTACTGTACTGTATAATTTATTTGCGCATTTTAATTAAAGTGCCCCCACTAAGAAAAAAACATTGGGTGGCGGGTACCTCATATCACACACCCCTAAAATGTGCATGTCTTTCTCCTTACTTTTTTTACAGCCTCCACCCCAGAACCCCCTTACGCCTAAAATGATTACAAAGATTAGTAATTAAATTGCGGAAATTAGATTTTCAAAGAACTTGATTTAACTTCTCACCCTCTAAAATTTCAACATTAAATCGCATATCCTTGGTATTTTTAAATAACAGACTTAATTTTTTAGGGAGGTTACCCTAGTTTAATTAGTATTCGGGTGGATGGGACTCGTTAACCTTGGCTGGCAACTTATCTAAGAGGAGGCAAACTCTGAAATCAAAACCGGAGGTGGAGTCCCGTAGCGGGTTAGACATTGACACAATAAAAATTCCGGCAACTCCCAAGACGTAAAATGCATAAGCAGCACTTTGAACCACACACACACTGCTGGTCATCTACTGCGTCCTGATCTATTTCCAGCTGTTCTTGTCTTAGTCTTGCCGTCAGAGCAAATAGGCAAGGGCGATATCGTGAGGTAACGAATTGAGCAACTCTCCCTCACTTTAAACAAAATACATCTCAAGTCAAAGTTACTCTACCACTCAAGTCCCAAAATTATCTTGGTCAGCTTCGCGCACGAAGGACGCACAATGAGAAAAGGTAGTCGACAGTAGAATAAGATCTAAGTTTTCCTTGAAATGTGTACACACACGTCATTCTAGGCCCGTGACAATGAGTTAAATACTTCCCTGACCTTGACATTCATACTGGATCATTTGGTGTTTTAGTAACCAATCAAGGTAATGTTTAGGTAATATGATCGGCATGTTGAGTTCCCTTGAAGAGCAACCGACATAATCAGCAACTGACCTCAAAAAAAAAAAAAAAAAAAAAAAAAAAAAAAAAAAAGCAATGTACGCAATGTGAAAATTTTTCCACAAAATTATGGAAGATATTTCACGGTTAAACAACTCCCTCATATTATGGAAGATATTTCACGGTTAAACAACTCCCTAATATTATGGAAGATATTTCACGGTTAAACAACTCCCTCATATTATGGAAGATATTTCACAGTTAAACAACTCCCTCATATTATGGAAGATATTTCACGGTTAAACAACTCCCTCATATTATGGAAGATATTTCACGGTTAAACAACTCCCTAATATTATGGAAGATATTTCACGGTTAAACAACTCCCTCATATTATGGAAGATATTTCACAGTTAAACAACTCCCTCATATTATGGAAGATATTTCACGGTTAAACAACTCCCTCATATTATGGAAGATATTTCACGGTTAAACAACTCCCTCATATTATGGAAGATATTTCACAGTTAAACAACTCCCTCATATTATGGAAGATATTTCACGGTTAAACAACTCCCTCATATTATGGAAGATATTTCACGGTTAAACAACTCCCTCATATTATGGAAGATATTTCACGGTTAAACAACTCCCTCATATTATGGAAGATATTTCACGGTTAAACAACTCCCTCATATTATGGAAGATATTTCACGGTTAAACAACTCCCTCATATTATGGAAGATATTTCACTGTTAAACAACTCCCTCATATTATGGAAGATATTTCACGGTTAAACAACTCCCTCATATTATGGAAGATATTTCACGGTTAAACAACTCCCTCATATTATGGAAGATATTTCACGGTTAAACAACTCCCTCATATTATGGAAGATATTTCACGGTTAAACAACTCCTCACTTTAAATGGGGTAAGGTCCCATGTAAAAGAATTACGTGCGTCGTCTGTTCAGGGCCGTTTCTAACCGTTAGGCAAGACTAGACGGCCTCCTAGGGTGGTACAATTTGATGGGCGGCGGAAGGGTTGAATTATTTTTTTTCTAATTTTGAAATCGAAGAGCAGAAAAATTGAGAAAATTATGAGCAAACAAGTATTGAGGGTGGTGGGGGAGGGGTTGATAAGTAACACAATATGAGCCAAGTAAATGGCAAAACAAATTAGTTTAATTAAAATGCCAATTTAAGAAAAAGCACGAGATCAACTTCTGTATATTCCATGGCATCGATACATTCATGGTCTAAAAGTCTAATGATTTGTTTAAACTTTTGCTCTATTTGCCTATTCAAACTTAACCTATAAACCCACTTAATAAACTGCTATTAAAGATGGTGTAGTTTGTTGTTGGTACTGGTGTTGTTGTTTTTTTTGTATTTATTTTTTGTATTTTTTTTTTTTATTTTTTTTTAAAGTTGATAACTATCCGCATGAAATGTTGATAGTTTATGTTAAATGACATTTCATTGGAAGACACACCATGGAGAGACAGTTCATCGACTGTGTAAGGGTCGTTCGACCCACAAATGGGTCGCGACCCACAAATGGGTCGCGACCCACAGGTTTAGAACCGCTGGTCTAGATTCTTAGAAAATCTAAATTTTAAATTTAATCCTCCTTGGGTACCTTACAAGAGAGGTTTTTCGTTTATTAATTTTTATACAGAAATACACACCATCTTCCATCTTCCAAGAAACTTTAAATTGTGTACCACAGAATCGGAGTTCACAGATATGCCTATCAAATAAAGTTTAAAAATTCAAATTTTTAAACATTTCAGAAGGGGGTCGGAAGCATCATTCAAAGCTAAACGGAAAAAATCGATTAGGAGAACACTCTGAAGACGCATGGCGTCACTTGCGTTCATTGTCTTTCTAAATATGAGTCGTATTTTGCACATCATTTGAACGTGCGGCATTTTAATTTTGTGAACGATACACACCAAACAAGAATATTTATATACACGAATTTTAAACCAAGCAGCTAAGGTTTAATATTACCATAACAAACTGATGCAGATAATTTCTACGTATGAGTACTGTGGTGTATTCGACATGATTATTTCTTTAAATGGTGAAAACAAAAACTTGGTATTGCTCCCCCGTTTTTGGTCTGCCTGCTGTGTTTCGATTTTAACTAAATATTTTGCTCCGTTAAGATTCTCTACCTCATTTTTCACCGTACCAATATTTATACTCTTTAACGTCCTGTAATCCTACTTCCGTCAACTACATAGGAGACCTCCAAAGTTTTTTTTTACTGTGCTTTGTTACTTGTTCTACTTCTATATGTTTTGCTGATGAAGGCTCTAAGCCGAAACGTTCTAAATTTTTGTCCTGTCTATTAATTCAAGTTCAATATACCTTTTTCTTATACACCCATACCTCGCTTTACGGCCTAGATACGAAAAGCCGTATAATGAATCAATAATTTTGATATAAGCCCATACAAATTTAATTAAATCTGTTTTTGTATAAAATAATATAGTCGTTAGTTCATAAATCATTTTATTCTTTTCATTTCCTATAAAAATAAAAGTACAAAACATTGTAATAGTAAACAGAAATTTAAAAAATAATCATATAAATAAAAAAACAAAAGAAATCATATGCACATATTTATACATAAAATAAAATGTTTAGAAACTTTATAATCTGATGAACATTAACACGATACCTAACTTCAAGGAACGTTTCAGTGACATTTTTTGCTAAAAAAGTAACGAATATATTTGAAAGAATTAAGGAATTATTTACATAAATAACGAAAATACAGTCAATCTGATTCATACGTACCAAATATGCTTACAATTCACCAATTAATCCAAACAAACAAAACAGAAACAAAACCCAACCAGAAAAGAAACAGGAACAAACACGTCAACTTACTGAGTCACAGAATATGAATAAGGTGGGATAGCACAGGAAATAAGGTAGACTACTAAAGCAGAGCCGCCCAAGGAGAGAAGCTGAAACTAAAGAGAGGATATCTATTGGCCGTATAATGAAACATCGTGGGCCGTAAACCGAAAAAGTGCCATAATTTAAAAAGGCCGTAATAGCGAAATGCCGTATAAAGAGCGGCCGTATAGCGAGGTATAGGTGTACCTGTATTTCATTCATTAAGAACCAGGATGACGCTCATAAAAATAAAAGTAACAAAAACGATAACATCTAAAAACATATATTTTTTTTTTACACTTGGTTACCACTTCTTCTACTTCTTATGCCGTTTCACCCCGTCTGGGGCATAGGCCGTCCACAAGAATTTTCCACTCATCCCGGTCCTGTGCTTTCCTTTCCAATTGCTTCCAGGTGTATCCCATATTTTGCGTGTCTGTCTCTAGCTCCATGTATTCTTAGGTCTTCCTCTCTTTCTTTTTCCCTGTGGATTCCATGTTAGGCCTTGTCTGGTGTTGCTATCTGGGGGTTTTCTGAGAGTATGCCCAATCCACATCCATCTTTTCTTTATGATGTCTTCATCAATGGGCACCTGGTATGTCCCTTTTTAGTAGATCTTTGTTGGTGATGGTATTTGGCCATTTGATGTTAAGGATCTTTCTAAGGCATGTGTTTATGAATGTCTGCCCTTTCTGTGTAATGCTCGCTGTTGGCTACCACTAAATTCTTTAAATTTATTTCCTGAAAAAATGACAATATAATTAATATCATTTGTTCATCATATTCGTTTTAAACATTAGCATTATTTTCAAGTTGATATCCTGAATATTATTTGCTGGCAGTGTTTTGCCAAAGAATAGATCAGTTGGTTTGTCCAGCTGGCTAGAACGCTTGTCAACCAACCAGCATCGCTAATTTACAATAGCAGACACTCTGGTACTAGGGCCAGAGGAGGGCCACGCCGTCGGTGGGTTGACTGTGTTAAGGACACACTAAAAAATCCACGATTGTACCGTATTTTACGGACTATAAGACGCTCTTTTTTCTTCGAAAAATTGCCTCCAAAATTCATGTGCGTCTGTATTCGAAACTAAAATAAAAATTGTAAAAATGTTGTTGTTTTTAAATTGCTTAAAAATTAAGTTGCGTCTTATAGTCCGTAAAATACGGTAGCTACAGTAGGATTCACACCTTGTGGCAATCCGTCAACTATATGTACCTCGTGACGTCAGCTATACCTACCCGTGACGTCAACTATACCTACCCGTGACGTCAACTATACCTACCCGCGACGTCAACTATACGTACCCGTGACGCATCCCCGTTAAAAGAATTATTGTCGTTTTCTTTTTCGATAACGTGTATATTTTATAGTTTTAAAGGAGGTCGATGTTGACCAAATAAAACACTAGTAAATAAAATAATTTTAAAATTAAATAAAAACAGTTAAACATATCGCTCTAAAGTGCGACAATATTATTGGAGGAATAAGCTTTATCTTTCTAGGTGGGTTACAGATTAATATAAAATCAGTGGGATTATTTTGAGCTGCTTTTTCCAAAGACGTGGAGCAATTTAAAGATTATTTTAAAAATTGTGGGGAATTTCAGCTATGAGACAGAACTCCATTTATATTTTTTTTTTTGCTTTGTTGTTTATTTTGTGGAAATAGGGGGGGCAGGTGGGGGGGAAGATGAAGTTAGAACACTATTTAATATTGACCATTGTTATTTTTTTAATTGCAATAGAAATTAAAATTATTTCACTTATTGTTTTATTTACTATAACGTTGATTCTCGCGGTCTATAAATCGATCGTGAAACTGAAATTTAAACTTTCCTTACGTCAACAAAGAGACTTCCTCCTTTTAATTAAAACTTTACCACTGAGTGAAGTGGCTGGCTTAAAGGAAGACATCAAATCATTTTCGTTAAGCTCAGAAGGAGCTTAAGGTAGAAAGGGCGGAAAATACTGGGCTCAAGGCTGAGGCTTATATTATATGGATATTTGAGATGACCATGTGGTTTATACGAAGCGTTTTTGTGTAAGGAGAAGACTTGGTTTATGAGATAGCTCAGTGGTCAATGGGTGGGGCAGTGGGTAAGGTTACGGAGAAGGGATGGAGAGGGAGATGTTTCAGGTTTAGGTGAAGCACTAAGAATTGGATGGGGAGTCATGTCCACAAAAATCATGATTTCCGTGACGGTAATGTAAAAGAGATTAATTAGTTGATGATGGAAATGTGGAACAGAACAACAAGGAGATAGTACGGACTGGTTTGAATCGTGTAGATACGTTGAAATAACGTAACACCACGACAATGAACTACGAGACTGTACAGTACTTTAACCTGGCTTGAAGTATCATAATACGTTGTGACATTGATGGGAGGGTGTAAGATTGGCAGAAACCGAATAGAAGGATGGCGCTGTTTTGTTGTTGTTGTTGTTTTAAATAGAGGTTGAGCTTCGAATTGGGATGATAGGAGAGAGCGGGTTGGAGTTTGGAGGGGTGGTGAATTTTGTGGATCGAATGGTGGGTTGGTGGTCAGGGGCTTAGAACCAGCAGTGAATGAAAAACTATTTGTGAATTTAAAAAAATAATAATAATAATATTCACAGTGAACGGCAGATGGTAGCAAACGAGTGTTCCAGGTCAGTAATATCTCACAGGAGAAGGAACGTGTGTGTGCTGTCAGTTCCAAGTCATTAACATCTCACAGGAGACGAAACTTGTGTGCCATGATGGTAACATCTCACAGGAGACGAAACGTGTGTGCCATGATGGTAACATCTCACAGTAGACGAAACGTGTGTGCCATGATGGTAACATCTCACAGGAGACGAAACGTGTGTGCCAAGATGGTAACATCTCACAGGAGACGAAACGTGTGTGCCATGATGGTAACATCTCACAGGAGACGAAACGTATGTGCCATGATGGTAACATTTCACAGGAGACCAAACAAATGTGCCATGATGGTAACATCTCACAGTAGACGAATCGTGTGTGCCATGATGGTAACATCTCACAGGAGACCAAACGTGTGTGCCATGATGGTAACATCTCACAGGAGACGAAACGTGTGTGCCATGATGGTAACATCTCACAGGAGTCGAAACGTGCATACGAGGGTAGCCATCGTCTCCACGTCGAATCATATGAGGGTAGCCATCGTCTCCACGTCAAAGCATACGATGGTAGCCATCGTCTCCACGTCAAAGCATACGAGGGTAGCCATCGTCTCCACGTCAAAGCATACGAGTGTACTAGGAAGCGTCGTGAGCACGATGAGTTTCACTGATCCGCATCAACTTAGTGTATCTGCTGTGAAGCACCGTGTCTCGCTTTTTTCAAACACCCGCACTCCTCTGTCCAACAATTACATCGAATCCTCTGTCCAACAATTACATCTAATCTTATGTACAACCCTTACATCGACTCCTATGTCCAACCATTACATTGACTCCTATGTCCAATCATTACATCGACTCATATGTCCAACCATTACATCGACTCCTATGACCATACATTATAACGAATCCTATGTCCAACAATGTATGGATTGTGATCAGCAAGCATTATTTTTATGTTTGCTAATTTGTCCGGACTTAACAGCCCACTTTTCATCGTTTCCAACAAAATATATTTTAAAACTGAAGGATTTTGTTGAGATGAAGGTAACATGCTCTCAATTATGTGAAAGACTTTCCCTGAAGCCTTAAAAGATTGCTTAAAGTTTCCTTTGTGCCACTCCTGAGTTCCATCATATTTTATGACGTTTGTAAATACATTATGATGAGACTCAGTCATTCACTTCATCCACTCCAGACACGTCTGAAAGTCTGTCCTTGAGCTTTGTCTATTGTCATGGCAAAGCAGAATTTGACGGGAAACTTCAGTTGCTTAAACTGAGAATGATAGTCGGAGGGAATCATCATAGAAACGTCGTGAAAACATTAAAGTGTGAAGGACCGCTATCCGGAATGCACTCTTACAAATCTAACGTAAAAGTACCCCCCTTTTTTACGATAAAATAGCGTGTACAAGCAGCCAGTAATTTAATGTTAACACTTGGACTAAGCGCCAACTTATCGTTATCAGCTTACTGTAATTTAGCGTTAACAATCTGTTATTTTTCAGGATACCGTTAACGATAATATCTTCGTCTAACTCAAAAGACTGATACCTCACCATCTCAGTAGGAAAATGATCAAAATAAAGAATCGTTGATGCTTCTGTTATGTTGGGTTTGTGTGTTAGAACAGCTCTTTCCTTGGGCCATATTAAATTGTCCCTGTGTACATTTCTCAAATCTAAGTATATCTCTCTTCACGTGTTGTCTTTAGAGTGTTGACAACTTCACAGATATTATCGAGAGTATATACCTTGTCATTATCTTCGTTTATTTTCTCGTATTCTATTGCGAAATGAAAGTTTGAGAACTCCTATGCCTTTCGGTCGCTTTTGAAATGGACCACGAAGATGGCTTTCAATGATCGGAATTTAGGCAATAGGTGAAATCACTTAAGAGTATTAAGACATGTTTTGACCTCATCAGCCCGAGTTCCCGAATAAAGGCCTGACTGAAGTCAACCAGAAGTAGCATAATCATCCCACCCATGAGTCATTCACTTCTCTGGATGTTTTGAGGGGTTCTGTCACATGCTTCTAGAGGTGCATCAGCCCGCCCCATTTTCCCGGTTTTGAGCCATAGTGAAATCATCCCATTGTTCAAATCTCACTGCGCGCCGTTCAAATCTCATGTTTTCCCCAAAATTCAGTGGATAAAAACTACAATGCTGGTTCCTTGCGTCATTTTTTTGTATTCTTAGGCATTTTAATTTTTACTTTTCTAGAATGTCAAATAGTGTTTAACTAATTCATTTCTATTTTAATTTTTAACCCCCCTCCCCCCTTACTTCTAGGCATCATGATGATATCAGCAATTCTGTATTCACCAATTTCAATGGTGTTTAATTTATCTTTAGCCACCTAGAAAGATGTCCTTATTCCTCCACAAACTCACGTGTGAATAAATTAACGTATGTAAAACTTTATTCATATTTGATTTAGCACCCGACACCCTTAAGAAATGTCAAATACCTACAATGAATAAGAATACAAATAAATTATAATTCTGGAGGGGTATGATTAAATGATAACTTATCAGAGCACGCCTAGAATTAAAGAGAACTCTCTATGGGAATTCTCAACTTTTTATGGCTTGTTGTTCTTGGGATCTTGCGTTAAACCAGCGAGTAAATCCACATATAAAAACCGAATGATAAAGGAAACGCGATTGGCCCCCACTAGCGCTGGGCTTTGGGTGGTCGTCCCCGTTTGCTTCCCCTTAGCGCCGGCACTGCTCGGTGGTCCGTGAAATGGTGTCAAAAGGTCCGTGAGCTGCATTTAACTTTTTAATGTTGCAATACCTCTTATACGTCACACGCTTCTGGTGTGACTCGTGGATTGCTTCCAAATCAGCGTATTTGGTATTGAGAGTATATTACAAAAAATTCTTTATGTTTGAAGGAAAGTATGGTTCAATAATGAGTTCAATAGCGTTCAAAAGAAAATTCCCGATAACACGCTAAATGATATATTATTTTTTAAATAACACAACTGCGTTTTAGGGGTCGCAAACCGGGATCCCGAATATCGAAAATACCGGAATACCGTACCATAACTGAAAATACCGGGATTGGATTTATAAAAACAGGGAATTTCGATAATCCCGGGATTTCATTTTCTATTTTGAAAAAAAAAGAAGTTTTTCTTAGTTTCCACGTCCTAGTTAAAGAAAGACATAGCAATAATTTATGAGATGTGCAAATCCACCACATCACGTGACTCAAGTTCAAAGAGAGCCGACCGACGGCTAGATCTGTGTACTCTTCATTGTCAAGAATCATGACCTTGTGATCAGTTAGTTTTTGTTTTCATCGTGCGTGTGTAGTGTGTAAGTGAAGACGAGTCATGACGTCAAGGTACAGGATTGGTAAGTAAATGTTTTCATAATATTAACAAATAAGTCATTGGCATAGTCGAATGAAGATCGAATTTTGACTTCCATTAAGAGTTTGCATGGAAATAATAACACGTTGCACTCAAATCATAGAAATTTTTGATTGCTTGATTTCTTTCAATTGCGCCAAAAACCTACATTAAAAAAATATGAGTAAATCATTATTTTGATAATGAAATATCTTAAGTTTAAGACACAGAAAAATTATTTTACTTTTATTTTGTGATAACAATATTAATAATTTACTTTCACCTCATAATTGATTTTCGAGCGATTTTGTCTCAGACTGAATGTCCCAGCTTGTCTGTACCGTACTTAACCAAACATTTACATGAAAATTTAAACATTTAAAAAAAGTTTTAAACGTCTAACCAATTCGATTGAATTAATAATTGTGTTGTTAATTATTTATTTTCCCTCAGGTAGGTAGAAAGAAATGGGGGACCCTAAAAAAATAAACCTACATTTGAAAAGCATATGACACTATCGGAAACAAAGACATCAGTTTGGCATTATTTCTTGAAAGCTACGGCCAATGTCTCAGCTAAATGCATTAGGTGTAAGAAGATACTTAAAACATTGGAAGGTTAAACTTCAGGCCTTCACTCTCATTTAAAGTCTGCACATTCCATTGTCTTGAAAGATATCGCCGTTGCTGGTTCCGGTACTCAAAGAGCACTGATTTCTATGGCATCTTGTTCTAAAACTTCCGCCCACACAGAAGAAGTAACACCAATAAAAAGATGCAAATTAACAGACAATTTTTCAAGTCCAACCAGCTTAGCAGAAACAGTTTCTCGTATGACAGCTTTAGATGGTCTTCCGTTTTGTTTTTTCATTACTTCTCATGATCAAAGACAAATCATGAAGCAATGTGGCAACAATTTGCCTACATCTTCTAATTCAATTAAAAACATGGTGATAACGCACAGTGAGACTGTTAAAACCTCTTTGATTAATAAACTGCATAAACTGAATGAAAAAATAGTTAAACTGTCTCTGACACTGGATGAATGGACGAGTTTGAGAAATCGTCGATTCGTGAACGTAAACATTCATAGTCCTATGTTAACCAATGACTTCGTTAATCTTGGCCTAGTAAGAGTGATTGGCAGCATGCCGGCCAGAACATGATTACAATTGTTGGAAAACAGGCTATCCGCTTTTGAATTGTCTTTGAAAGATGATATAGTCTGCATAACAACAGACGGTGCCAGTGTGATGACTGTATTAGGACGTGAAGCAGCGCTTTACCATCAACACCGTTTTGCTCACGGTGTACAGCTGGCAATCTTGGACGTCCTTTATAAAAAAACTCTTCAACCTCAACAACACCAACCTGAAGAAGACAACGATTCTGATGATCCTGACTGTGATAACGATAATGACAACTGTGGTTTTCATGTTACAGTTCAGATCAATCAAAATAATGAATTTGTTTTCAAAGATTTAATCGAGAGAGTGCGAAAAATTGCAAAAATTTCAGAAAGTCGCCTACCAAAAATACGATTCTTCAGAAATATGTCAAAGAAGAAATTGGTCGTGAGCTTAATTTGATTTTAGATTGCAGGTCAAGGTCGAATAGTTTAGTAGACATGTTGGAAATGATAGTGAGACTAAAAAATCCTATTAAGAAAGCGCTCATTGATTTAAAAATCGATCTTGACATAACTCAAGATCAATTTGAAAGGCTAATTAATCTCAGCAAAATATTTGAAATACTGAAAGCAACGGTGGAATAACTTTGCAAAAGAAATGCCAACTTAATGACACCCGATGCGGCTTTGATGTTTATGTTTAAAAAATTAGATACTATGCATCATGAAATAGTTGCACGTCGGATTAAAGAGCGCAGATTGTTGGTTGCTTCAACATTGAAATACTTGCATAACCTTAAGACGTACTTTGATTCGTCAAATGACTACTTGGATGTATTTCTAAGGCCAGATTGCGACCAGATGCGAAAACATATCGTGGATATTCAAAAGCTTGGTCAGACAGTGGATTCCTCGTTGGAAATATCTATGAACAATGAAATGGAACATCTTGGATCTGAGCATGACGAACTTGAAAACACACTGCCACTTAAGAGACAATTAGAAATAGAAATACAAAAGAAACTTCAGGCTCAGGATAAAACTTCCAGACCAACGGATGGAGACATTGATACATTGGTAAAAATAGAAATGGCTTTATTTGAGAATGGCGGTTCAAGAGGAAAATATCTAGAAATTAATTATGATAGCCTAAGGTCTATTCCTCCGACCAGCGTGGAGCCTGAGCGGGTGTTCTCGTCATCAGGTTACTTTTGTAACCATTTGCGGTCAAAGTCAAGTGACCAAACATTAGACTCGTTGTCATCTTTACGATCTCATTATTTAAATTTGACCAAAGATGAAAACAACACCAATTATCTTAATACTTAATTAATAAAACCATTTCAATTTAAAAGTTAAGAATAATATTTTTGTTCGTTTGATTAAAGTCTGAAGTTACAAATTTGTGTTATTTTTTTCCTGAATGTTTTTATTTCATTGATAATCCTCAACTCTAATCTCTACAAAAAAATTCTCTAAATATCGAAAATACCGGGATTCCGGTATTCGTAAACTTCAATATCGAAAATACCGGTTTTGGTAAAAGGGACCGGTATTGCAACCCCTACTGCGTTTAATGCGTAAATATTTCTTTTCGTCGGAAAATGAAATCGTCTCAGTATGGTGTAAAAAATGTCGGTTTAAAAGCTGTTTGGGACATCAGAATATTTAATATAATTCATGGGCGTGAAATAAAAAATGTGCAGTGACATATAAGGGGGTTGTAGCACACATTGGGATCCTTAAATGTGCGTTACTTGAGTTCAAGTTTTGTCAAGTAACTTTAGTAGATGGGAAGTTCAGGCACTGCTGCCGCCAACGTTTGCGGGCTATCTAGTATATTTTTTAAAAAGTTAATCTAACAAATGAAGGGCCGAGTAGAAAAAGTACTTAAGTGTATTTTTGAAGTTTTGAGAAAATTGTGTTTAAAATGTATAAATTCTTATTTAGATACATTAAAATCTGCTCGAAGTAACTCTGTATCAAACACTTGTGGACATTTTTCATGAATGACATTTACAGGAATGATTCTGGGGAAGTAATCAAATATAATGCCTGTCTTAACTCATTTTTGGAAAAATGTAACTTAAGTACTTTTTCTACTCGGCCCTTCAAATGGTCCTTGACTTTCATCTGAATGGCAATGTGTCCGTGGAAAATTTCTTTTAAAGGGATACAAAATACAGATATTCTGTTCTATCTTTCTTTCCAGTTCAGTGATTTTTTTCAAGGGACATCCAGTGAAATTGGCAGCTTATTTATTTTCTTTCATGTAGACTTTGAAAGAGGAAATTTTATTTCTGTATGCATTTTCAGAATTTAGTAAATGTGGAATCATTATCTATTTTTTTTTCAAAGCTATGTGTATGCCCTCTTCTCGTAATTTAACTAATTATGATTCCGACAGTTTACCAGACTTCAGGATTGGAATCGTCTTAGCTGGAACGACCCAACTGCTGTTGGCGTTTGAAAGGTCCCAGCTCTAATGTGAAGTAGCGGAACCGACACCGGGGGGGGGGGGGGGGTGGTCAAAATAGTACTTAAAGGGTTCTCTTCTCTAACTCTAACAAGTTATGGTAGCTGAAGCAGACAGTTTATATTAATATAGTCTCCATCGGTCACATGACATATACTATATACGTCTTCGTCTGGTGAGACAGACAGACTCATTACTGCAACCCGTGCAGACACTTATTTAGGCCGGAAATTAAAGTAGCCCCCAAAAAAGCGTCATCGGTGAAAGCCTTTTTAAAAAAAAACAGCAAACACTGGTTTTGGGGGATTGGAATGGGGTAGGGCTGAAAATTTGATTGAATGTGCAATTATCGGTAAAGAGCCTATGTGCCAAGTTTCAGCTCGATATAATGACGGGATGTGTGTAATTAGCTTCCCCTTGAATACCGAAAAAAAATGATTTTTGTAGGTTGGGGTGGGGAGGAGCTGAAAATTTGATAGATGTTTTATCATCGGCTACGAGTCTATGTGTCAAGTTTAAGCATGATAGCATGACGGAAAGTGGGTCAATTGGCATTCCGAAAAATTTTGCGCTGGTAAGAAGGTGACACGCGAACAAAATCGAAATTCATACAAAGTATTTTAAATAAACAGCCCATAAAAACGAAGTTTTTTGTATAAATCATTTATATGCATTTTTTATTATTATAATTTATATTAATATTCGAATGTCCCACCCGCTTTTACACCGCAGATTTATTTCACCCAAATATTTTAGGGAAAAAAAAGAAATTAGTATGCTCCTGCGATAATTTATATTCTTACGAATCTAATTTAGCGCTGCTATCGGGAATTTTATATTTCGTGAAATTACTGGCGTCATGTTTTCTTCATCTTCCCTTTGAAAAATGTGAAAAACTGATTTTCCGGGGGGGGGGGGGGGGAGGGGGATTGAAGGTGGGGCTGAATATTTCAAAGAATGTGTTGTCATCAGCAACGTGTCTATGTGCCGAGTTTCAGCTCAGTAAGTCATGGAAAGTAGCCGTCCGAAGATTTTGCCACACGCACACAGACAGGAAGAAACGCACGAAGACAAGCAAAGTTAACATAAAGGATTTAATAGAAAAACGGTTTCAACGCGTAAACGTCGTATGTTTAAAGTGATGGTTATTTATTTTAACATTGAACTCTATAAAAAAAATTCAGATCTTTAACATAACTGGATTTTGAGATATTGATATCAAAATGAACTAATAGCAATTGAACTTTATATTGTTAGTTTTACTTTTACAAAATTAATATTGTATTTTAAATAATAATTGTCAAAGTTTTTATCACTTGTTTCCTGGAAATTGAAGAAATTCTGGCTGGCTAGAAATTCTTCTAGAAATTCTTTCGGTTGATTGTGATTTTGATGCCATCCCAGGTTCATTGCCTGCCGCATAATTTCTTTTGTATAACGTTATTTTATCAGGAGCAGAGATGAGCTCCACAGCAACTGGGTAGCCAGCAATATCCTATACACAAAACTTGAAGTAGTGGCTTATTTGGCAACGACCTGGACCTGAATTTTTTTTTTATTCATAATGTGATCATTTATCATGAGACATAACACAGCAGTTCTGTCTGTGTTTGTGTGTCTGTCTGTATGTGTGTGTCTGCGTGTGTCTAGGTGTGTCTGTCTGATTATACGTGTCTGTCAGAATGTCTGCACGCGTCCGTAGTAGCGTGCGTGTGTCTGTCTGTGTCTGCCTGCGTACGTGCGTCTGTGCGTATCTGTGTGTATAGGTAGGTATATGTGTGTCTGTTTGCGTATCTGCGCGTCTGTGCGTCTGCGAGCGTGCTTGTGTGTGTGTGTGCGAGTGTGAGTGCGTGTGCGTGTGTCTGCACTATATTACATACAAATTTTAACATCCATCCAGATAGACCTGAGATAAAAAGCGACACTAAACGTTACATTGACAGCTGCGCCCATGTTGTGGAGGTGCGGCGCCACCTACTCGTGAAATGCAGCAGACGCCAAGAAATGTTTTGAACAAGAATGATGGCGTGCGTGGCCACGGGAACAATGTAAATTGGCGTTCAGCTCACAAAACGTCCATGTCGGTTCTTACATACGAGTTCACTGCAGTTCTCATCAGGTCTAACGAAAGAAAAATGAGCTCAAATATCGTGACTTTTAAACTCCAAACATTTAGTTGCAGAAGTGGAATTTGAGTCACGTTGGGATCATACGCATGTAAGCTCCAACACGGGGAAGGGGGGGGGAAGAGGGAGGGTCGAACTCTCACCTCTGCCTCGGGTTACGCAGTGAAAATTCGTTACAATTACTCCGCGATTTTCACTCCATTCTAGTTGTAGACGAAATAAGCATTTTTTTTAAAAATTCTTCTATTAGCATTATTATTAATGTTACTAGAAAGAACCCACCAAAAGAATGGCGGGTAGATATGCAGGGGCGTCTATCCCAACCGAGTGTTTATTTATTATCAGTCGTAATATTAGTCTACTATCTCTAGCACTACCATTACAACTGTACCTGCAGCTCGTATGCTTATAATGTGAAAATCCGTTGTTGTTTTTTTTGTTTTTTTGTTGTTTTTTTTCAATTTAAGTATTCTTTTTACACTCATTATGAAGTAAAACTACGGAAAATGTCCGTTAAGGATTCGTACTTTCACAGCCAGAAATCGCCAACATGTCTACCACGACGTGATTCAGGCTGTGGCCTATAAAAAAAAAACTATTACAAGCCATCCTGACTTAACAGTTGTCTGTCTACCTCGTATCGATAGGGGGGATCAGGCGATGAACACAACCATGTGTTCTGTACCGACAGGCGGTATCCGATGGCGGTAGACGCATTTTGGCAGAAACTCATCCAGTTGTTTAACCCGCGTGTCAGATATTCATCGATGGCAGTGGTTCTCAACGTGTGGGTCGCGACCCCTTTGGGGGTCGCACGACCCTTTCAGATGGGTCGCCTAAGACCATCGGAAAACGAATATACTTTACAGGTATGAATTAGAAACGAAAATAATTTTGTGGGGGGGGGGGTCGCCACAACATGAGGAATTGTATTAAATGGTCGCAGGAAAGCAAAAGCATGCGGTGAGACGCAGGCCAATATTAAACAAAAAAAAGTAGAGTTTCAAACAGCTTCTCTGTTGAATTCATCGCGCTGCTCATAAACGCAAACAGCTCTGTGCTGAATTTTCAACAGGTTATGCTTTCAAATCAACTAAAAGCAGGCTAGAAATCGACCAAGCTGTAAAATATAGAAATACGGAACACATAAAATAAAAGGATTTTTTTTTTTTTCTAAAAAGTTGATATTCAATGATAGAACAGCATTAGCTGTTGGGTGGCCGAGTGGTATAAGCTGAGCAATCTCAAGCTGATGGTCTGGACTTCAATCCCCATCAAAGCCCAGTCAAGCAAAAAAACATCACTGGTACAATGAAACATTCCGACAACTCCCGCGACGCCACTAGGTGCCAAGCTGTATCATCCACATGATGTTCCCTTGGGGTTATGCAGTGGCGTGGAGAGAAGCGATTTGCTGGTGGGAACCAGCTAATAATCCTAGAAGAATAATCCCGGGCCTTGCGGAATTCATCCTGCGAAGTCCACACCATCGTCACATTGTGACGGACGCATCCCCGCCAAAAAAAACGCTGTCAATCAAAAGCCGTTTTTTTTTTTTTTAAATTAAAAAAAAAGTTTTTCAACAAACCAGACGAGGCTTTACTTTCATTATTCAAAACAAAAAAAAACAACAACAAAGATGGAGGGTAATGAGTGTGCACACGACTGGACCAAAAATAACATTTTAAAGATATTCTTTTCTTTTTGGCTTTTGTCATTCATACAGATTCGTGAATGGATTGATGGGTGGATACAGGGGCGTAGCTAAGGGATTGGTGCCGAGCGGGGCGTGCCCAAGATTTATGTCAGCACCGCCCTAACAAATGACTCTGCAGTGACCGCAAAAAGCCGCCCCAAAATATATCGAGCAAAATAAAAAAAAGTGCCTCCCGTGCGCCCCTCCACCCCTCCACCCCACCTTTCTACGCCAGTTAATGCATGGATTGTTTTGTCGGCTAGAGAGATAGAATGGAAAAACAAGGGATCGGAGAGCTATTGACTGTAGATTGTACGTACCATAATATCAGAGCCGTCGGTTTTCAAGCGTGGGGGGGGGGGGTGTGGCTTCATTTCAGGTTTTTTCAGGGGGTGGGGGGTGGCGGCTTCATTTCAGTTTTTTCAGGGGGGGTGGCGGCTTCATTTCAGGTTTTTTCAGGGGGGGTGGCGGCTTCATTTCAGGTTTTTCAGGGGGGGGGGTGACGGCTTCATTTCAGGTTTTTTCAGGGGGGGTGACGGCTTCATTTCAGGTTTTTTCAGGGGGGGGGTGGCGGCTTCATTTCAGGTTTTTTCAGGGGAGGGGTGTAAATGACCTGCACTACCCAAATGACGAACGGGGAGGGGGGGGGGACACTAATTGGGATTCTTATAATGTGCGTTACTTGTATGCATCTTTTGTATTATTTTCAGCCCCCCCCCTTTTTTCCCTAATGCTCGATATTACATTTTATAAAGGATTTATTCAAAAAGCTTTGTTTTTCGGGGATATTTAATTATTTAAGTAATCACTGGATTTGTCTATTTGATCTGTTGAGAAATGGGAAGAATAATAGGACAGTTAGCGAAATTGTTATCGTTTTGTTATCAATTCTGTTATTGAATAGTCAACAAAGTTCTTATAAATTTTAAACGTAAATTTTTGTATTACAGTTATTCAAGTTGTATCCCTGACTTTAAAAACCAATACTGTTACTGACAGGAACCACACACAGGACCCACACACAGGACCCACACATAGGACCCAAACACAGGACCCACACACAGGACCCACACACAGGACCCACACACAGAATTTACCAAGTCCAAGATCTAAAGGAAGGGAGTTGGGGGTAATCTTCCAACACTCGTGGGGGGGGGATATATGCCCCTGCACAGTAGGACATCTTGCTCATTTTATATAACTGATTTTAATGTTTACTTGTATCCATTCTTTAAAAAAAAAGGGGAGGGGGTGGTTATTAAGAAGGATCACATGAAGGGTATCTGGTATCACTATCAGAGTGTGTGAGTGGTAGGACGTGAAGAGTGTCTAGTATCACTATCAGAGTGTGTGATTGGGAGGACGTGAAGAGTGTCTAGTATCACTATCAGAGTATCTGAGTGGGAGGACGTGAAGAGTATCTGGTATCACAATCAGAGTGTGTGAGTGGGAGGACGTGAAGAGTGTCTAGTATCACTATCAGAGTCTGTGAGTGGGAGGACGTGAAGAGTGTCTAGTATCACTATCAGAGTATCTGAGTGGGAGGACTCAGTGAGTGATAAAGAGTATCTGGTATCACTATCAGAGTGTGTGAGTGGGAGGACGTGAAGAGTGTCTAGTATCACTATCAGAGTATCTGAGTAGGAGGACTCAGTGAATGATGAAGAGTATCTGGTATCACTATCAGAATGTGTGAGTGGGAGAACGTGAAGAATGTCTAGTATCACTATCAGGGTGTCTGAGTGGGAGGACGTGAAGAGTGTCTGGTATCACTATCAGAGTGTGTGAGTGGGAGGACGTGAAGAGTGTCTAGTATCACTATCAGAGTGTGTGAGTGGGAGGACGTGAAGAGTGTCTAGTATCACTATCAGAATGTGTGAGTGGGAGAACGTGAAGAGTGTCTAGTATCACTATCAGGGTGTCTGAGTGGGAGGACGTGAAGAGTGTCTGGTATCACTATCAGAGTGTGTGAGTGGGAGGACGTGAAGAGTGTCTAGTATCACTATCAGAGTGTGTGAGTGGGAGGACGTGAAGAGTGTCTAGTATCACTATCAGGGTGTCTGAGTGGGAGGACTCAGTGAGTGATGAAGAGTGTCTGGTATCACTATCAGAGTGTGTGAGTGGGAGGACGTGAAGAGTGTCTAGTATCACTATCAGAGTGTGTGAGTGGGAGGACGTGAAGAGTGTCTGGTATCACTATCAGAGTATCTGAGTGGGAGGACTCAGTGAATCAATGCTGCAGAGAAATTGGAGTGGTGATAAGTTCACCAAGTCGGGATGAAAGAAATCGCTACACGGCAAAAATCGGTCCAATCAGCCATGGATAGAGTGGGCTAGGGTTTTATCTTGATTGCACTGATTGGTCTAACTTGGGAGGGCGGTCTGATGCTTCATGGAAAGATAACTGTTATCTTACATGATCGTATTCTACATTTATTCTATTACATCTCCATCTCTCTCTTTCTCTCTCGGTATCTTTCACAATTCTGTATATCTCTCTCTTCATATCGTTCTTGCTCTCTCTCTCTCTCTCCCTCTCTCTCTCTCTCTCTCTCTCTCACTCTATCTCTCTCTCAAACATACACTCACACACACAAAACAGATGTGCGCTCTTTCACCTCATTTCTTCCTTTTTTTTAACACCCCACCTATTTTTTAAAAACTTTTTTTTTTTGTGTTCCTCTATTTTTGTGTTCACGGTGCTTTGAAAAATTTGCCACAATTACAATTTTCCACCTAGGTGCTCAAGTCTAAGTAGGCTATTAGGATTGATTACAATTAGAGCAAATTAGAAAATAATTTCAAAGGACTCCGACACTCCATGGCCATGACGTTTGTTTGTGTTCTGGTGAATTTGTTTGGTTTGAAACTTAGACGTTTAAACAAAAATAAAACTGGTCTCACGTCGGAGTTAATTAACAGCATACTTATGCACCAGGGGCTCTAAAACATTTTCGCTGCAGGGGCATTATTTGGTGCTTAAGAATGGAGGACTGGGGAAAAAAATATCTATTTTTTTAAATAGCACCAGCTCCTCACTGTATCCTGTCAACACGGGTATGTTTCTCAGGATTGCTCTTAAAGCATCTGTCCACACGGGTATGTTTCTCAGGATTGCTCTTAAAGCATCTGTCAACACGGGTATGTTTCTCAGGATTGCTCTTAAAGCATCTGTCAACACGGGTATGTTTCTCAGGATTGCTCTTAAAGCATCTGTCAACACGGGTATGTTTCTCAGGATTGCTCTTAAAGCATCTGTCAACACGGGTGTGTTTCTCAGGATTGCTCTTAAAGCATCTGTCAACACGGGTATGTTTCTCAGGATTGCTCTTAAAGCATCTGTCAACACGGGTATGTTTCTCAGGATTGCTCTTAAAGCATCTGTCAACACGGGTATGTTTCTCAGGATTACTCTTAAAGCATCTGTCAACACGGGTCTGTTTCTCAGGATTGCTCTTAAAGCAAAGTGCCGCGAAAGCCACCTGATTTCATTCAATGGTTTAAAGGCTACGGAATAAAATTCCAACACCTTAGCTAGTTTGGTAAACTGGGCATTTCATGCTGTCGACCTACTGAACAATGTGTACACTGTCCTAAGAAATTTTTCATTGTCTGTCATTAAACTGATGTTATGTTTGCAAGCATCATCAAGGCCCATATCAAAAGCGTAATTCTTACTGTGCTAGCTATCTGGGACTGGGGCATACTTAACCATACGGTTGTGTATGTACTGAACCGCACTCAAAGATGTGTTCATGTTGATAGCCAAGAGGTCAACATTTTAACCTGGTCTTCTTCAGCACTTTTACATTGTGCTGCTTCTTGTCTCATGCCTCGATCAGCGACACTTTCTGTAAGCATTCGCAGTACACCTGACAGTGTAGAACGAAATCTCTGTGTACATCATCTGTGTGTATTTTTTGCTTGACATGTCGTTTAAGATAATTCAGGGGGAAATCACTACCTGTATTAGCTTTGAAGCACATTTCACAGACAACATCGTCATCAATTCCACGATACTTAAACATATCACCCAGCTTGAAAGGCCGATCTGACGACGGATTTGGAAGTGCTGCAGGCAAAAATTCATTGAGCCATTCCGTTTTAACATTTGATCTACACCTTTTCTCAGCAAGCGATGACGCTGTCAGTTCGTTTAACTGACGTTAAGACATAACGGTTAAAACATTATTGAAAACAATTAGCTACTGCATTTATAATAAACTAGAGATATGCTTTTTTTTTTTTTTATATACACATTCACTGCGCATTATGCACCACGAAATTTACATGAATCGCGGTGGTGGTTCAGAACGAGGTTAACTTGATCCGGTATGTATCGCTAGGTATGTATTGTAAATCAATAGTTTTACGTAAAAAGACAAAAACATAGATCTGAATCAAATTAAAATCATAGATGTATAAGTTATAAAACTGTATAATTCCGGCTGCAGAGTGCAGCGTATTTGTTCGAATTTATGGTGTAAAAATTTGTTGCGCGAATGCTCAAAACTGCAGCGCGGCGTCTGTGAGATAAGTGTGCGGCCGCGCAGCTTAAAGGGAACATTGTTAAGGAACCCAGAATTGTGATTTGGAGGGGAAAAAACCCATTTAATTTAGCAACTTTGAATGAAGGGGCACACAACCTAAGGTGGCAGGGAGCCTCCAAAAGTCACGTGATGGCGCTCAGCGGCATACTCAATGACAAGACGAAGCACACTGACCGAAATATTTTGGCTGTACTCCGAGAAGATAATTTCGCATCACACATGTTAACGATTATACCTTAAAATTTCTGCCCCAACCCTGTGCGGCCTATGCAGTAGGATGCGGCCCTGACATTTAAGGTCCTCTTTCGGCGTCAGTAAGTGGTAACTAGGTTGGTTCTAATTAGTGCAAATATTGTACGGCATAATTATGGATCACCCGCGGAGTTTCCCCATAATTAAATGTTAGCCAGCGCTATTGTTTATACTATTTTCAGTTCACCGATGAAAGCCTGCTGTCAGCTGGTCTAGTAAAATGTTTGCTCCACGTCAGACAGGATGATTAGTGTCTGTAGCCTACAAAACTTTCAAATGTCGGTTATAATGCAAAGGACGTGAGAGGGGGGAGATCCATATAATTAAGCTTGTATGGCATTAACTGTTACAAAACATATGCGTCATGATAAACTACAACAAAATGAGTTACAATAATGAATAATATCTTATCGTGTGTTATTTTATTTATTTTTTTTAGATCTTATGTTGCGATATCTTATTGCATTTCAAGGATATCTTATCCTGAGACGTGTTAACTAAATGGCAGATTTACCTATACAAACAACAACAACTATTTAAAAAATTAACGTTGAGGCCTCACCCTAAAGGAAAGAAAGGCAGAATACAGATCGGGCAAAGCAAATGATAAATATGTAATTGCATATTGCTTTCATTTGAATATAATATGTCATCATATATTTCATTTGTACATAATTTGAATTTTTCGTTTTAATTCTTTTCCAATGTAACGTTTTCAAGTGTTGTTTTGACTTTCTGTCTATTTTTTTTCCAACTAAAGGCATCAAAAACTTTAAAATAGCTTAGGGGCCGACCAAAAAGTACGCCATTCTATTTTTGGACAATGGTTACCCCCCCCCCCCCCCCGTAACAATCTGTTACAAATCTCAGACCCCCTAGTCCACACTAAAATCTCCACACTTACGACTAAAATTTGTTTAAAATTAAAATTTAATGTAAAAAAATTTAACTATTAAATTTATAAAGTGATATCTTCTGTCAGATTACAGCCATCGCAACGGTTCAACATAACTGTCAATTTCAGGTTTAAAATTTAGGCCTATGATTAAAAAATAATAAATATGTAACGTCACGCAAGATTTTTACCCCCACCCCCATTGTCACAAACCGTCACACTTTCTTAGACCCCCTCCTCTTCCTCCAGAAGTTTGAAGCACTTTATGGAAGACCCCTTAGTGCCTCCCCAAGTATAAATCCGGTACTTGATTTCATAGGTCTTATACCTGACATCATACCTTGTGATATCTAATATATTATTCACAATAAATTATATTTTTTGTATCTTATTATAGCTGATTTCTTATTTATTATATTATGATATCATCTATCAAAATATATAAATATCTATGATACAATGTATGTCATTAACGCTACCAGAGGGCGCTGATTTCAATAAAATTCCCGATAACTACGCTAAACGAGATTCTTAAAAATTCGTGCGTAATATTTTCTTTTGTTTTACGGAAGTAGTTGGTATACAAAAAATCTGCAGTGTAAAAGGGTATCACGTTATGATATTACATTTCTTTTATATGTATTGCCAACCACCAATGTCTGGGCCTCCAAACACTTGAATACCAACCTGAAGATCAGAACCTTCAACACCATGGTGAAACCTGCTCTACTACATGGTGCAGAGACACGGAGAACCACTGCCATGCTGTTAATATGAAGAGAATCCAGTCCTTCATCAATAGCTGCCTAAGTAGGATTCTCGGGATACACTGGCCTGACAGAATCAGCAACCAGAAACTGTGGCAGCGGACAAAGCAGAAACCGGTAGAACAAGAGATCCTCCAGAGAAGATGTAGATGGATCGGCCATACACTCAGGAAACCTGCCTCCAGCAGAACTAGACAAGCCCTGAACTGGAACCCTCAAGGAAAAAGGAAAACAGGCAGGCCGAGGAACACTTGGCGCCGTGAAGTGGAAGCAGATACCAATATAATTGGCCACACAAATGAGGGAAGCTGGAGAGATTGGCCCAGGATCGTGATGCCTAGAGGACTCTTATCGGCTGCCTATGTCCTAGGAAGGATCACAGACGCGATGAAGATCGGCTGCTGTTCCTCGAGGACGAAGAGGCGAAAGAAGAAGACCAATTTAAGTTAATTGTATTTTTTTTAATCGTTCACAGTTTACTTTAAAGAATTTGGAGAAGTTAAAAATAAGGTCGACTTAGTAAAATCTGGATTCAGCAAATGGCCTCGTGGAGAGAACATTTATTTGAGCCGCAGTTATAAAAGTTAACGGACAACTATTCAAGACTTATAAAAAAATCGTTCATTACCAAATCATGTTTCCAAAAACTTGAATATAAGTATAACAATTAACCTTTACTACATCTGTCTGACAAATCACTCAAGCCTTATAAAGCCTTTCTTTAACCCTATCATTACCGCTGGTTTTGGGGGCATCGATTTTGCTGACTTTTCCCGGTATTTTTCATTCTCTATTCAATTCGCTTTTTAACTTCTCTATAGATTAACGAGTAAAGAAAGATATAGCATTGAAATATGACGTCGAGGTGACGTCCTTGGTATTTCAGAAAAAGTTCTTTGCCTCTTTGTTATGACGACAATATGACGTCATTGATCCTTGAAAGTGGGTGATCGTGACGTCATCGGTAAACAAAATTATGTTCCAAAAAACTTGAATATAAGTATAACAATTAACTTTTATTAAATCTGTCTGACAAATCACTCAAGCCTTATACAGCCTTTCTTTAACAAAATCCTGTTCCAAAAACTTGAACACCAATAGAAACCATTCGTTTTTTTTATTTTTTTTTCGGTTTTTCTTGGCCTAAACTGTTATGAAGATTAATTTATTTTGAATTCTAAACGCTATTTGTGCAAGGGGGGGGGCGGGCAAGGAAAAATGGACATTTTGCCCCTGCACTAATGGGAAATTACAATATTTGTAAGATCTACAGGATTTGTGCCCCTTGCACTTGTTCAGTCAAAGGTCAGGTTTGTAAAAAATAAAAAAATTAGGTGATGTAACATTATCATAGTTCAAATCAGCTCTAAATTTTGCAAGTGATCCAATTGAAAGGTCGAGTAGAAAAATTAATTAATTGTATTTTGTCAGTTTTGAGAAAAATGAGTTTCAAGTTTTTACATTTTTATTTAAATACCTTAAAAGCTGCCCGAGGTAACTCTGTATCAAACACTTATGGACATTTTTCATGGAGGATATTTACAGGAAAGATTCAGGGGAAGTAATCGATTATAATGCCTGTCTTAACTCATTTTTGAAAAAATTGTAACGAGGTACTTTTTCTACTCGGCCCTTCAATTGTGTATCCGGGTTTCTTTTATCTGCATACAGTAACCAATATTAATTATTATGATCTGATAAATGGGAAATATCTACCCATATAATGACAAATCGTTAAGTGCACAAGTGGCGCATTTATTCAATTCTATATATAATCATTTAAATTTAATAATAGTTTCCAATTCATTTAATTTGCACTTAAAAAAAAAAAAAACATTATGCGTTGCTTTTTTCTGATTTAACTTATATATTAAGAGGTTGTTGTATTACTAAAATACTTGAGTTTTATAGTTGGTTGTGATCTAACACCTTATTTAAATTATCACACAAAAAATATGTCATACGGTCACAATTGTTCTCTCTTTCCATCAAAATTAATTTCTTATTTATTGCGGAGAAATATAAAACAAAATGTTCAGAGTAATATATGTACACGTTGCATGTGTAAATTATTTGGTTATATTCTAAACATATGAAGATGTCAGAAGCTATTATTTTTTTTTATGTTTGACAAGTAAAAGCAAAATTCGGAAGAAAAAGGACAATGATTTAACAATACTGAGACAGGTTGTTTTTGTATAGTAAAAATGATTTATTGTATGAAAAAAAATCATCAATAAATTTATATGAAGATCAAACTCACCTTTAGTTATAAACAATCAATGCAGAGGCTTGTGAGGTTATGCGACACTGATATAGGAGAGCTTGTACAATGAGAGAGATTGAAATAAAATGGAATAAAAATTGTACAGTAAAGTAGTAGGCTCAATAATGAAACTGTTAATCACATTTAACACAATCATCAGCACATTTAATTACATTTCTATAGGAAATCAGATATTGAAGAAACAAAGAAAACAAAAGCCCTTAATATATACATGGATGTTGTTTGAAGGGAGTTGACCTTCCACAAGACTGCAAATATAATTCTATTCACACCTGCCTTGTGAAGAAGACAGAGACCACGTTCATTCTCAGAAAATCTCAGAAACATATCAAGTATAAAAATATGTGTGTTTAAATAAAACGTATTTTGTCCCCACACGAGCATTTCCTGTTAAAAAATTTAAAATTGAAAAAGTGATCAACGATGTTTGTAAAAATTAACAGATTTTTTAAAACTTGTAATTTTTATGTTTTATCAAAGAAAATTGTATTTGCTAAGGCCTATATAAAGTTCTGTGTTGAGTTAATGTACGTCTTTGTCACCATTACAGTTTATTCCTGAGATCATGAATTTAGTTCAATTTTATCTTAAGTGAGAAGCTTATTTTTCATGATTAATTTGATTGATACTAAAATAACTAAATAGTCTTTCTCATACAATGATAGCAATTTTAAAACGTAACATTTGTAATTACCTTAACTAGGCTGGCATCCAAAAAAAATGATACAGATGAACAGAAATACATTTAGGGTGCATTTTTTCTGTAACAAAACACATTAGGAACGCAACACAGAAAATAGATACAGAGGTGTGAACATGGTTAGTTATACATGTAAAATGCATACAGCAGCTAGAGCATAAGTGTGGGGAATCCATACTGCAACTGCAAAGGGGAAAGAACCCCACAGATTTCAGTGCTTCATTGTTTAAAATTATATGGTTGAGAAAAACCTTTCATTAGTAAGCTTCAAAATAGTGTTAACACATGAGGGAAATACATTTTGGGGCAGGTTTTCATAGTTAACTTGCAGTACCTATGCTATAAACAAAATTATTCAGACTGGGACCTATGTTATAAATAATAGTATTCAGACTAGGGACCTACGTTATAAACAATAGTACTCAAGCTAGGGACCTACATTATAAACAATAGTATTGAGGCTAGTGACCTAAGTTATAAACAATAGTATTCAGACTGGGACCTATGTTATAAATAATAGTATTCAGACTAGGACCTATGTTATAAATAATAGTATTGAGGCTAGGGACCTACGTTATAAACAATACTATTCTGACTAGGGACCTACATTATAAACAATAGTATTCAGACTAGGGACCTACATTATAAACTATAGTACTCAAGCTAGGGACCTACGTTATAAACAATAGTATTCAGACTGGGACCTATGTTATAAATAATAGTATTCAGACTAGGACCTACGTTATAAATAATAGTATTGAGGCTAGGGACCTACTTTATAAACAATACTATTCTGACTAGGGACCTACATTATAAACAATAGTATTCAGACCAGGCTAACACTGATAATTTAAATGAAAACCAAGTTTAAATACTCCAGCTTTGACCTCGAAACAATACTAATAATGCTATACATTTCACTTTAAGGGGCTACTGAATTGAGAAGATTTTTTTTTTTTCTAAAATTCACATAAAGCTCATCAAAGTAGTAAATTATTAAGACTAGGTACTACAATTGACTATATAAATACATTTTTATACCACAGAACACACACCACAGAAAAAATTGCATTGAAAAGAATTGTATTCAAATTTCACCTGATGACAGTCATCATAACAGATGGTTTGAAAATAACCAAATGGGAAGCATGAGATGTATTTGAAAACTGAAAAAAAAAAATTAAGTTTCCATTAAAAAATCTAACATATACTTCTCAAGAAAGCTTAACAACTGGGACACTTTGGCGCCTTGGGTTAACGGCTTTTACAAATAATGGTAGCTGGTTATTAAAATTGATACAACTAAGATTTTGGCAGCCTTGGATTTTAAAAAAGCTTTCAGAAAAAGATCGTAAAATTTGCCTCTGGGAAAGAGGTCTGTTTTGTTTTTCTTTGGCCAGTAGGGTATAGAAAAGGAGAGATGGTTTTAGAATTAGTTTAAGAATTTTTGTTCACCTGCTATTTACAATTTTTTTTTTTTTTAATTAGCTACATAAAATGGAGCAATATTTATTCTCTTACCTGGATGGGGTCAGTCAAAATTTTTTTTTTAATAAAGATTATAATATTATACCCTGTTAAGGAAATACGCAGTATTTCATTAAATTTCATATTAAATTCTTGATGCCTGAAAATTGTAGGTGGGACAAGAAGAGGTTTGGGGGAATATCAATTTTTGTTGACGCAACATGAAGAAACACTTTCAATGACAAAAAAAATATTTTATTTCTTTTTTTTAAAAGTTTATTTTAGTTTACTAATAATTATTGTTTTTTTTTTAACAAAATGCATATTAACAGGAAAAATTTTCATTATTTTCTTTTAATGAAATTAATTAATTTAATTTTAGTTCGGTTTGTGAGATTGAATTTTTATGAGATTATGCAACATTTCTACTGTTTTGAATTTATTTTTGTATTTTTAAAGAAACATTGAGAAATAGCTTAAAATGGTTTTTTTTTAAACATCTGTCCAAAACACAGAAACACCTCTTATTTAAAAAAATATTTTATAAAAATTTAACATAAAGAAATTTTATCTCTGATGGAAATTTGTGCCACCTCATTTTTGGTCAACAAAATGAGATGAGTTTTCATGCAAAGGCATAATAACAATATGTAAAGTAGGTCCAATGAATATAAAAAAATAACAAAAAGAAACTGAGGTTCGGAGTTTAAGGCAAATGCTTTAATAATTGATGTACAAGGGCATTACACTGAATTAAAATTGAAGCAGTTTTTAATTGTAAAAGTAAAACACTTGAAATAAGAGGCTGTATTTTAAAAATATTTTTCAAAATTGAGCCCTCAAGGTAGGCTTTTTTTTTTTCGTGATTGCCATATTGGGTTTCTTATCTTTACATAAAAAAATTAATCAAATCTCATTATTATTACTTTTTAACAAAATCATTGGTAATAAATTTCGTTTAAATACATAAGGTGCAATATTAGAAAAAGCAGTTGGAATTGTTTTTTAATTCTAAATATAACAATTAGTAACTTTTGAGTAGGAAATTTTAATTATCTTTTACCACAATTCAATTTAAAATTTATCACATTTTCCTGTCATTCAATACATTAGTTTTCAAAAGGCTAACTGAAAAATGAATTAAACTTGAGTTTTTTACGCAATAAACCACCATAGAAAATGTACCAATCTGCCTTACCAAAACTGCATATTTTCACAAGAATACCAAATTAGTTTCAAGTCTAATACATTCTTTTGATTGATGTATTAAATTGTTTCAAATTCACCCATCTCTTGAAATCAGATTACAAATTTCATATAACCCATCACACCTCTACTGTAAGGTGGCATAATCTAGAAGTAGGAGACATTTTGTCATACCCCCGAGGGTTTTGTTGATAGATTTTCTCATGATGCTTACGGAAGCAAAACTTCTTTTTTTTTCTTTCCTCAAATGAAGGAAATAACTTTGATATCCTAAACAATTTTTTTTTAATTTTAAATAGCTTTATTTATGTGGTAATATATTTAATTTATGAAGACTTATTTAAATGCCAGTGACAATACAAGCAGAGAGGGAGAGGGGAAACATCGCTTACTCACATGAATGCAGCACTATATTTGACCAGTTGACCACTTGAATTTCCCTTTTTTTTTTTAAAAATGATAATAATCCCCAGATGTAAAGCAAAACCCAGAGTTCTTGAATGGATAAATATTTCATACATTTCTTTTATATTACAACAAGATAGCATAAGTAGCACATTCTGTATTGAATAACTTAAGCACAGCTTATGCATGTTTTTTCAATTGTAAAATAAATATAAATCAAAATAAAATCTTGGGGGACAATTATTTGACATTAAGACACTGTATATTTTAAATTACTAAATCTATTTGAACAGAATACGGCATTACAGGTACAAATAAGCAGTTTCAAATGCTACATCACCAAACAAGTAATGCTATTTGTAGCTCAGTTTTGGGGCTACCCCTTACTAATAATAATCATAAAAGCAGTTGTTTAAAAAATAGACATATTGGTTCTGAGCAGACATGCACTGGATATAAATGGACTTTGTACAGCAATTTTAAAAAAGACAACATACATAGAAACATAACGGAAGTTGGCAATTTTAAAACTGGCCACTGATTTCAATGTGTAGAGTTATACTTTATTTTAAAAGTTTGCCACTCATTTTTCATACTTTCATTTCTCTGGATGCAAATTGTGTTTCTTGAAAGTTCAAAGGATGGTAAAGATAAAACATTGGTAAAATCAAATTTGCAGGCAAGTGTATGAAATACTTTATAGCATTAATGAATTGTTGTTATTTGACAATAAGAAAATTGCAAATGAAAGGGCAGTGAATCCTCTACTCATTATCCATTCAAAACCATAACCATAATAAAATTAGAATATAGCATTTAAACTGATGAATACATGAAGCTGTTCCTTGACTGACAGAGTTCATAAATGCTAGTGAAAATACTGACAAGATTCATATCTATAACTATAAGTTATAGAGGTTAATATTTCCTTAAAAGGTTTTAATTGTGATGCCGACAGTAATCTCTAAGAAACCCATGCAAAGCAGAGTAAAAATTAGCAGCACCAAAGGAAACATGGCAGTCATAGTCGTTAATCATGAAATATGTTACAAGATGGTGTGAATGAAATTCACATATTTTAATATCAAGGATTACAGTTACAACAAAGCTGCAGTGTTCAAACTCATGATACCTAAATCAAAGGGGGTTAATGATTATTTAAAGAAAAGTCAGTCACTTTTGTTAAACTATCATGGCCCAGCAGGAGAAATTTGAACATGAAAAAAAAAAAAAAAGCAGGATCATCAGGTTGTTCTTCACCTGACCAATTATTATTTAATTATTATGCAATGCTGTCATCTCCAGAGTGTACTTGTCTCAAGTGTTCCATCATTTCACTCTTAGGTCGACCAGAAACACTGACCGTCAGCCCAGAGCTTTCTTCGGTAGATTCGGACAGAGGATGTGCTGCAGGATACGAGTGACGGTCTTTGTGCTTGGGTTTCGGTGCCACCATTGGTGTTTTTTTGGCGGGGGAGAGCTCAGCTGCTGCTGGTGCTGCTGCTGTGACTGTGGCGGCCAGCGCAGCAGGAATAAATGTGTTTATGGTTCGTTCAGCTGAGCTGCGGAGAACTCGCATGCTGTGAATATCGGATGCATCGTGGAGTTCTAGAAAAATGTCAGAACGCTCGTTTTCACCACTCAGTCTGTTCACCTCATCTAATTCAAAATCTTCTTCTTCTGGAGGTTCCAAGGGACTTGGAAGGTCACCAAAGGGAAGGTCATCGTTTGATTGTTGCATAGATACCTCGTAATCCAACGATCGGTCCCTAGCTGAAGCAGTCGAGGACTCTTTCCTAGCACTTGTTCTGTCATTATCTGTTTCAATGTTGTTTGTAGTGCCTGTAAGCAGTGCGGTGTGTTCAGTGTATTCTACTTCTGCTTCATCTCCCTCGGGTGGCAAAGGTTCAGTTTTTGGATAGATTTTAGTGAATGTCTGCACAGTGGGCACAGTTTGAGCACGTCGTGGACTGTCTGTCTTAAGGTTAAGCCCGACATCATGAGCCTGTGATGTGCTGGGTTCATTTTCATGCACGTAATCTTTGCCCATTTCAGTTTTTATACGCTTGCTGGGGTCACTCACGCCGGACACATCCGCAACTTTCTTTGTGGCCACCGGCTTCTTAAGACCTCGTGGAACTTTTTCTATTTCAACCCCTTCATCCCCTTCAGAGAGATGCTTGCGTAGCTCATTGACCAGAGCTTTGTGCACATTGTCATTGGATTTTTTCTGCTTCCTCATCAACTCAACATGAGCCTCAATGGTTGACAGTTGTGATGAACCCTGACCTGACCCAGTCCCATCTTTTGACCCATCCTCCCCATTTTGATCCTGAAGTTGCCTGTTTGCAATTTTTGCCGTGATCTCCTTCAAGAATTTGTCTTCAACAATGTTCTTTTTAAGTTTACAGCCGCTTGTGCTGCCACCTTCATCGCTGTGAACCTGGAACATTTTCATCTGCTGCTGAACATGCGCTGAAGACATAGCTTCCTGCACATTTAAGCCTTCTCTACTTCCTCTGATGTTCTCACGACTTCTGCTGACCTGGCGAGATGGCACCTGAAAAAAATCATTTTAACATGAGAATTCTTTATTGAGCTATCCATGCGTGTAAGTATGAGAAATCTTTATTGAGCTGTCCATGATTTGTATGAATTCTATTATTACAAATGTAGAGCTGTTATAGTTTTAGGACATTCATATAATATTACTACACCATTAAGTGCCCCTGTTGTGGACTAATTAGGGGCTTATTTAACTTCATCGATTTTGAAAAAAAAATAATACGACTTTTGTTTTTGAGGCTAAATTTTGTTACTTTAAAGTTAGTGCAGGATGTCTAGATATCAATTATTTTAAGACTTACTTTTCATTACTTTTTTAAAATTGATTTTGGCTGAGAAGTACAAATTTATAATTGTAGCTTATAGTTTAGGGATAAAAAATGTATTTTAATGTGGGTGGGGTGTATATACATTTGTTTTTGTTATGTTGTTATACAGCTGTTCTTTATTACATAAATGTATTTTATGTTAATATCATGATTATGTCTCTTTTGTTATTTTATGTACAGCAAGGTGAGCCCAGCCCTAGGCTGGGGTACTGCGCTGTATAAGATCTCTAATAATAATAATAATAATAATAATAATTTTACAGCACTTTTTTCATGGCCCAAATCCAAATTTGCTTTTACACACTTATCATACAAGCATTTTTAATTTTACTATACAAAGATAACAAAGGGTTCATTTATATGTATAAGGCAGCGGTCAGCAATTTGTGGCTCGTGAGCAACATGTGGCTCTTTAACGATCTGAGTGCAGCTCGGCCAGTCAAACACAAATCAGTTTTGACTCTGAAAAATATTGTTCTAGACAGGTTCTTGAAAAGAAATTTGTCTCTCAACAAATTTTTAATTGTCTTGCTGCTGTTTCTTGGCTCTTTTGACTCATGAAACAGCCCACCACTGGTATAAGGTATTTTGCCCTGGATGTGCCAAAATTTTATTTACAGAGTATTGCCACTCTTCTGTACAGCGCCCTTCCAACCATTAAAAAAAAATCCTTTATCTTTTTCAGTAAATCCAACAATTTAAATAAAGAAGCCATGCATCTATACAACTTTTCAGTCTCATGAGTTTTGGCTGATCAAAATAAGTTGTTGTTTCTATAGTTTATTAACCACTATTCATGACATTTTCGGTCATTAGGGACCAAAAATTAACTTATATAATTATTAATTTTGTTGATATTTAATGTCACTGTGCCCAAATAATTATTGAAAAACTGTGCTCCACCATAGAATATGGCAGAGGTTCTCAACCTGTGGGTCGCAACCCCTTTGGGGGTCACACAACCCTTTCACATGGGTCACCCAAGACCATCGGAAAGCACATATACTTTACAGTTATGAAGTAGCAACGAAAATAATTTTGCGGTTGGGGGGGTCGCCACAACATGAGGAACTGTATTAAGGGGTCACGGCATCAGGAAGGTTGAGAACTACTGGTCTATGGCATTGTAGACAACACCGCCCTATGTGTTGTCCTTTACTCTGGGTAATGGGTTTGCTTCAGAAATATTCTCATTTATGTAATATCATTCTGTTGGACCTGTGATCAGCTATTTACAACCCCCTGGACTGCCTTATAAACCTTGTCACTTCAGCTTGTTGACTACCTCATCATTAACTGTTGTTCTTGAGGATTTAATCTCTGAATTTTTTATCCCACCAGAAAAGTTTAAATTCTCTTCAAAATGGCTGATTGAATAGAGTTTATGTATCCACATATTATTCAGAATTGTATTGACATTTTATTATTCTTAAAAGAATCTTTGGTAGGGTTGTTGTTTTTTTTAACCTTTTCATTACCGCTGGTCTTGGGCATCGATTTTTTGATGACCGAGCAATAAAAAAATATTAAAAAGAAGAAATGTCCTGTATTTTTTCATTCTCTATCCGATTTGCTTTATATCTTCTTTATAAACTAACGAATAAAGAAATACACAGCATTGAAATATGAAGTCGACGTTACGTCCTTGGTATTTCATAAAAGTTCTTTGCCTCTTTGTTATGACAAAAATATGACGTCCTTGGTCATTGAAACTGGGTGATCGTGACGTCACGTCGACGTCGTTGGTAACGAAAGGGTTAAAAGCAAGGAATTTTAATTTTATAAAGGAGAGGACTTTTATGAATTTTCTAGATAATTATATATTAATTAAAACTTAAGATTCCCCATTATACAAATTTCATAGCAAGGTGAAAGTTAGGCATTAGAAAATGAAATTATTGTAATTAGAGGAGAAAGATAGGCATTAGAAAAAGGAAATTATTGTAAATAGAGGAGAAAGTTTAGGCATTAGAAAATTAAATTATTGTAAATATATGAGAAAGTTAGGCATTAGAAAAAGGAAATTATTGTAAATAGAGGAGAAAGTTAAGCATTAGAAAAAGGAAATTATTGTAAATAGAGGAGAAAATTAGAAATTAGAAAAAGGAAATTATTGTAAATAGAGGAGAAAGGTAGGCATTAGAAAAGGAAATTATTGTAAATAGAGGAGAAAGTTAGGCATTAGAAAAAGAAATTATTGTAAACATATTTGAGAAAATTACTTGCTGACTGGCAAAAAGAAATTCAAAGACAAATACGATAAAGGAAAAAGTGGACAAGAAATTGTTTAAGACACAGAAAAGATATAGGGATTATTGGATGGACATACATGTTACCCCAGTAAGTTTTACCATACCTGTAATAAATGAGCATCTGTTCTGGAGTGTGATGAGCTGTCACCAGACACGCAGACATACACAGGCCTATAGAGAATTGTCTGATCTGTCTCTGAGTCCACCTCATCGCCCATGTACACCTGGCCTAATTGGAACTCTGGACTAATGTACATACCACCTTCAACATTTGTGGCTGCCATTTCTGAGATATACCAAAAAAAAGTAATATTAGATGGTTCTGTGTTAAAGGGACATAATATACATTTTTTTAAAAAGATTTCTTTAGAGAATCCCAATTATCCCAATTTTTAGATTTTCAATAAAATGACACACTGGAAGATTATGGCAAATTCTAAAAGCAGGGCTTCATTTTCATATTTATTTTAATTTATGTTTCTAGTAAAATTATCAAGTTCCAAAATGGACAATTGAGCATGGACTGGTAATTTAAATGAAGATCAACTGGAGGGGTGGAACAAAGAGGCCCCCCATTCCCTCATAAAACTCCTTATAATCCCTCTAGTGTGCCATTGCCAATGAAAAGTGTGAGCAGCACACATTAGTATTTTTAACTCCCTCATTTGTTTCTGAACAGATAATACTCTACATGTTATTATCAATTGTTTAAAACAAAAAAATTTACAAAAAATCTGCAAACCTATCAAATGTTTGGCTCATTCCAAAGTAATGTCTGGGGCACAGGGAATAATTAGCAAAATAACAGCTGCTATCGAGGCTAAGCATAGCAAAAATGTAGGTCAGTACTAGAAGGGATAATAAGCTGAGAGTAACTTTATCGAAGTGGCTATAGGTACACGAGTACCAGCATTGAGAGGTTGGGATTAAAAAACGATTTAAAATATTATTGTTAAGTTTGTAAGACAAAATGGGGCACCAAATGAAAGATAATTGAATGTACTATACGTTTGTAACCTCAATTCTTCAGTTTTACTAAAATAAACTACCACAAATGACATCCGAATAGCATTGAGTCTAATGGTACCCGGGTGCGAATGGCAGCGCTGCATGTCCGGGTCCATTTTGACTAATGCTATTCGGATGTCATTTGTAGTAGTTTATTTTAGTTAAAATGAAGAATTAAGATTTCAAACTTACAGTACATTCAATTATCTTTCATTTGATACCTCATTTGGTCTTACAAACCCACCAATAATATTTTAAATCGTTTTTTAATCCCAACCTCTCAATTGTGGTACCCGTGTACCTATAGGTGCAGCCTAACTTTATTGTCATTCATGCTTCACGAGTCAAAAGTAATGGATCCTACCGTAGTGTATTTCTGGCATGGGGCCATTGGGTGCCCTGAAAGGTACAGTCGCTATGGTGATGGGTAAGCTGATCTCTGCAGCATCTCCTTTGCCCTTTGAGGTCTCAAGGTAAAGCTAGAGGAAATTGATTGCACATTAGTAGCAAGGTTTTTTCTTTTTTACATGTTTGGTTTCAATTTGGTCCAAGAATATAAAAATATTCATAATCTTTTCTTTTTCTTTTAAATTTTGACTTGGAGGATACTAGGAGCATTCTAGGAGCATACTAGGAGCATACTAGGAGCATACTAGGAGCATACTAGGAGCATACAGGGAGCATATAGGAGCATACTAGGAGCATACTAGGAGCATACAGGGAGCATACTAGGAGCATACTAGGAGCATACTAGGAGCATACTAGAAGCATACAGGGAGCATAGTAGGAGCATACTAGGAGCATTCTAATGAAATCAAGATTCCCATGGAAAAAAGCCTCTCATCATGGAATAAACATTTATTCATAGACTTCAAATAAGCTACACTCTGATTTAGTTGTTTGTTTCCATGACTTCAAATAAGCTACACTCTGATTTAGTTGTTTGTTTCCATGACTTCAAATAAGCTACACTCTGATTTAGTTGTTTGTTTCCATCACTTCAAATAAGCTACACTCTGATTTAGTTGTTTGTTTCCATCACTTCAAATAAGCTACACTCTGATTTAGTTGTTTGTTTCCATGACTTCAAATAAGCTACACTCTGATTTAGTTGTTTGTTTCCATCACTTCAAATAAGCTACACTCTGATTTAGTTGTTTGTTTCCATCACTTCAAATAAGCTACACTCTGATTTAGTTGTTTGTTTCCATCACTTCAAATAAGCTACACTCTGATTTAGTTGTTTGTTTCCATCACTTCAAATAAGCTACACTCTGATTTAGTTGTTTGTTTCCATCACTTCAAATAAGCTACACTCTGATTTAGTTGTTTGTTTCCATGACTTCAAATAAGCTACACTCTGATTTAGTTGTTTGTTTCCATGACTTCAAATAAGCTACACTCTGATTTAGTTGTTTGTTTCCATGACTTCAAATAAGCTACACTCTGATTTAGTTGTTTGTTTCCATCACTTCAAATAAGCTACACTCTGATTTAGTTGTTTGTTTCCATCACTTCAAATAAGCTACACTCTGATTTAGTTGTTTGTTTCCATCACTTCAAATAAGCTACACTCTGATTTAGTTGTTTGTTTCCATGACTTCAAATAAGCTACACTCTGATTTAGTTGTTTGTTTCCATGACTTCAAATAAGCTACACTCTGATTTAGTTGTTTGTTTCCATGACTTCAAATAAGCTACACTCTGATTTAGTTGTTTGTTTCCATGACTTCAAATAAGCTACACTCTGATTTAGTTGTTTGTTTCCATGACTTCAAATAAGCTACACTCTGATTTAGTTGTTTGTTTCCATGACTTCAAATAAGCTACACTCTGATTTAGTTGTTTGTTTCCATGACTTCAAATAAGCTACACTCTGATTTAGTTGTTTGTTTCCATCACTTCAAATAAGCTACACTCTGATTTAGTTGTTTGTTTCCATCACTTCAAATAAGCTACACTCTGATTTAGTTGTTTGTTTCCATCACTTCAAATAAGCTACACTCTGATTTAGTTGTTTGTTTCCATGACTTCAAATAAGCTACACTCTGATTTAGTTGTTTGTTTCCATGACTTCAAATAAGCTACACTCTGATTTAGTTGTTTGTTTCCATCACTTCAAATAAGCTACACTCTGATTTAGTTGTTTGTTTCCATCACTTCAAATAAGCTACACTCTGATTTAGTTGTTTGTTTCCATCACTTCAAATAAGCTACACTCTGATTTAGTTGTTTGTTTCCATCACTTCAAATAAGCTACACTCTGATTTAGTTGTTTGTTTCCATCACTTCAAATAAGCTACACTCTGATTTAGTTGTTTGTTTCCATGACTTCAAATAAGCTACACTCTGATTTAGTTGTTTGTTTCCATCACTTCAAATAAGCTACACTCTGATTTAGTTGTTTGTTTCCATCACTTCAAATAAGCTACACTCTGATTTAGTTGTTTGTTTCCATGACTTCAAATAAGCTACACTCTGATTTAGTTGTTTGTTTCCATCACTTCAAATAAGCTACACTCTGATTTAGTTGTTTGTTTCCATCACTTCAAATAAGCTACACTCTGATTTAGTTGTTTGTTTCCATGACTTCAAATAAGCTACACTCTGATTTAGTTGTTTGTTTCCATCACTTCAAATAAGCTACACTCTGATTTAGTTGTTTGTTTCCATCACTTCAAATAAGCTACACTCTGATTTAGTTGTTTGTTTCCATGACTTCAAATAAGCTACACTCTGATTTAGTTGTTTGTTTCCATCACTTCAAATAAGCTACACTCTGATTTAGTTGTTTGTTTCCATCACTTCAAATAAGCTACACTCTGATTTAGTTGTTTGTTTCCATCACTTCAAATAAGCTACACTCTGATTTAGTTGTTTGTTTCCATCACTTCAAATAAGCTACACTCTGATTTAGTTGTTTGTTTCCATCACTTCAAATAAGCTACACTCTGATTTAGTTGTTTGTTTCCATCACTTCAAATAAGCTACACTCTGATTTAGTTGTTTGTTTCCATCACTTCAAATAAGCTACACTCTGATTTAGTTGTTTGTTTCCATCACTTCAAATAAGCTACACTCTGATTTAGTTGTTTGTTTCCATCACTTCAAATAAGCTACACTCTGATTTAGTTGTTTGTTTCCATCACTTCAAATAAGCTACACTCTGATTTAGTTGTTTGTTTCCATCACTTCAAATAAGCTACACTCTGATTTAGTTGTTTGTTTCCATCACTTCAAATAAGCTACACTCTGATTTAGTTGTTTGTTTCCATGACTTCAAATAAGCTACACTCTGATTTAGTTGTTTGTTTCCATGACTTCAAATAAGCTACACTCTGATTTAGTTGTTTGTTTCCATCACTTCAAATAAGCTACACTCTGATTTAGTTGTTTGTTTCCATCACTTCAAATAAGCTACACTCTGATTTAGTTGTTTGTTTCCATCACTTCAAATAAGCTACACTCTGATTTAGTTGTTTGTTTCCATCACTTCAAATAAGCTACACTCTGATTTAGTTGTTTGTTTCCATCACTTCAAATAAGCTACACTCTGATTTAGTTGTTTGTTTCCATCACTTCAAATAAGCTACACTCTGATTTAGTTGTTTGTTTCCATGACTTCAAATAAGCTACACTATGATTTAGTTGTTTGTTTCCATGACTTCAAATAAGCTACACTCTGATTTAGTTGTTTGTTTCCATCACTTCAAATAAGCTACACTCTGATTTAGTTGTTTGTTTCCATGACTTCAAATAAGCTACACTCTGATTTAGTTGTTTGTTTCCATGACTTCAAATAAGCTACACTCTGATTTAGTTGTTTGTTTCCATCACTTCAAATAAGCTACACTCTGATTTAGTTGTTTGTTTCCATCACTTCAAATAAGCTACACTCTGATTTAGTTGTTTGTTTCCATCACTTCAAATAAGCTACACTCTGATTTAGTTGTTTGTTTCCATGACTTCAAATAAGCTACACTCTGATTTAGTTGTTTGTTTCCATGACTTCAAATAAGCTACACTCTGATTTAGTTGTTTGTTTCCATGACTTCAAATAAGCTACACTCTGATTTAGTTGTTTGTTTCCATGACTTCAAATAAGCTACACTCTGATTTAGTTGTTTGTTTCCATGACTTCAAATAAGCTACACTCTGATTTAGTTGTTTGTTTCCATGACTTCAAATAAGCTACACTCTGATTTAGTTGTTTGTTTCCATCACTTCAAATAAGCTACACTCTGATTTAGTTGTTTGTTTCCATGACTTCAAATAAGCTACACTCTGATTTAGTTGTTTGTTTCCATGACTTCAAATAAGCTACACTCTGATTTAGTTGTTTGTTTCCATGACTTCAAATAAGCTACACTCTGATTTAGTTGTTTGTTTCCATCACTTCAAATAAGCTACACTCTGATTTAGTTGTTTGTTTCCATCACTTCAAATAAGCTACACTCTGATTTAGTTGTTTGTTTCCATGACTTCAAATAAGCTACACTCTGATTTAGTTGTTTGTTTCCATGACTTCAAATAAGCTACACTCTGATTTAGTTGTTTGTTTCCATGACTTCAAATAAGCTACACTCTGATTTAGTTGTTTGTTTCCATCACTTCAAATAAGCTACACTCTGATTTAGTTGTTTTGTTTTTTTTCCATAACAATTTTAGGGAAGATTTTGATTTTGGCAAGTTGAACAGACTGAGGGGTGAAAACAAGTGTTCTGACATTATTCTAGAACTCTCATGATGCATCTGATAATCCCAGCTGAGAGAGTGTTTGCTATATTTCCTAGACATATACAGGATACGAGGAGTCCAATTGCAAACCCTGCTGTCACTATTTTTTTTAAAAAATGAGTTATCTATCTTGGCTGGTTAATTTTGTGTCAATCTACAGTATTTTGTGTATTTAATGATTAAAACACTTTATGTAAGCCTAAAATTCACCATTTAAAAGATTTAAATTCTATATTCGCTATATAAATTTATTTACAAAAACTCATTTTTCTCTGAATCAAAAAGAAGTTACTTAAAAGAGTTTGCAATTGGACTCTTCATATTATATAACTGCAATATTGTACTCTTTATGTGTGTGTGTATAAATTAATATTTGTATTTTTTTTAGGAGTTCACCTTATCACTTGCTTTGCTGTGAGCTGATACTTAACACCATGTTCAAATAATAATCTCTGCTGTAATTTATCATTAATTACCTAGTCATTTTTAAAGTTTCTCATTTTTAAATTTCCCCAGTGCCTAAAAATAATTAATTATACTAGTTTCCTCTTCTCTAGGTCTATCTCCATTCATGCAAGATTTAAGTAGATCTCACTCACTCTATTTTAATAGAATCAAACTCGATCAATAAAAAAAAAATTTAAGTAATAAAAAAATAAATTTTAGTCTGCAGTCAGTTTTTCATACCTTTAAAGTGTAGTAAATCTGTACAAGACCACAGACTTCCACCATAGTAGGAGGCATGATGGGTAGAACAAGTTTTGGCATGAGTTCATCCAAGCGAGAGCTGTCATGTGGGGGTACCTTCTCACTCTCTGCTTCAAATACAGTGTGGCGGACTTCTTTAGACAAACCCAGAACACCTTTGTTAATGAAGAACTCCACATACTGAAACATTCAGAAATTGAATACGTCTGATTGGAATCAAAGTAAGGGTTTATCAACAACATTAGCTGGAACTCCATTTCATTACATTAAGATGTTAACAAGTTACAGATGGATTTTGAATCTGCCACATGCAAATAAATTATGAGAGTTACACTAAAAAGATATTTTGTTTTAATTCACTAGATCATTACACTGTATCTACTGCAGATGTCAAATAAATGTAATTTGTCTTGTTGGTGGAGTATGATCAAAGTTTTAAATAATGGTTAAGTTCAAATAAGTATTAGACTTCTAAAGACACACTGAGATCAGCCTTAGACTTCTAAAGACACACAGAGATCAGTCTTACACTTCTAAAACAACACTGAGATCAGTCTTAGACTTCTAAAGACACACTGAGATCAGTCTTAGACTTCTAAAAACAACACTGAGATCCGTCTTACACTTCTAAAACAACACTGAGATCAGTCTTAGACTTCTAAAACAACACTGAGATCAGTCTTAGACTTCTAAAACAACACTGAGATCAGTCTTAGACTTCTAAAACAACACTGAGATCAGTCTTACACTTCTAAAACAACACTGAGATCAGTCTTAGACTTCTAAAGACAACACTGAGATCAGTCTTAGACTTCTAAAAACAACACTGAGATCAGTCTTAGACTTCTAAAAACAACACTGAGATCAGTCTTACACTTCTAAAACAACACTGAGATCGGTCTTAGACTTCTAAAGACACACTGAGATCGGTCTTAGACTTCTAAAGACACACTGAGATTTTCAGATGATCCTATGCTACCAGTCCTCCCCCAACTTAAGCATAAATTTACACTTAAATTCAGTCCCCCTGTAACTCAAGTGTAAATCTTCAAACATAAAAGCTATTACCCAAGACCTAAAAAGAACACCAAGGCCAAATGTGCTTCAATTACACATTGTGCTGTAATGTGAAGGTTCCATTCAAAAATAAAATCCAAAAGTTGTCAGAAAAAAATCAACACCCATTCCAAGATGCCGAAAAAATTTAGGCTCGTTTCAAATATTGTAATTAACCACCCAATAAAATATTAATTTAAAACATTATGTGGAGTACAGCATTAACATTTTTTTAAAAAAAATGAAAGTTAACTTTAGTAACAATCCAAGGATAAACAAAAGGGAGAGAATTGTATACAAAAACTCAAAGTGGCGTGCTGAATGGACATTAGCCATAAATACAAGCAATGCTACCTAAGTATTCTAAACTGAAGGTTTGTAATGTTGTACCTAATCTATAGAAATTTATCTAAGCAAAAAAAAAATAGTAATAAACTGATAATTATGACATTTGAATCATTTGAAATAAATAAATTTAAATGATAAAATAAAGAAAATGTAACCTGTATGACTTTACAGAGAACCCAAACTTCAGAATCGCTGCCATTTTGAACTTCTGCTTTCAACACTATCTGCTCGCCACAAACATAAGAAGTTCTCTCTAGGGTGGCTCTCAGAAGTAGTGGACCTTTACCACAACAAAGACTGCATGAGTTCCTTTTGGCCACAGCAGAAACTGGTGTCTATTTAAAGATATTTTTTTCATGTATGTGTATTATAAAGGTTAAGTTTATAATCTGGGCTGGTTATTAAATAAAGGAAGTCAATAAATTATATAAGAAGGAGCCATGTAGATGTGTTACACTTGCATTCTTAAAAACATTGATAGTGATTTTATATTATTTTATGGAAATCACATCAATTTAAATATGATAAAATATATCTGCTTATACTTATTTGCAAGTAAAAGTGAACTTAAATATATTAAGTATTATAATTATAAATAAATTAAATATAATAGTTCTTTGTCGTTCAGGGGCATGAAAAAAGTTTGTGTGGGCCTATATTATTGAGAGGATGTTAGACATGTAAACATCTATTCATAGATACTTCTTTTTTTTTTAAAAAGGAAAGTCTGATTTACTGATACAGTTACATATGTAAAACTGTGTAGATTTTGAGAATTCAAAATAGCAGGTACCAAGTAGCATAATATGCCCGGAAACATCAGATCATATCTTCTAGGTATTAATAAACTAATTTATGCTAAAAAAAATTAATTTTGCCGAAAATCCCTTTACAATTCAAAAATATTATTATTATTATTAAAAAGGTCTCAAGTTTTTTAATATAAATTTTTTAAATATTTTATAAAAATCTAGAAGTTATCTTAAAAGAGTGTATTCAAATTGCTTATTCTTATAATAAAAAAAGGCAGAGTTCTACAACACTAGTGGCCAACTAGATCCTTTTCTTGGTGCATTAGTAATGAAATTTATATTGCAATACAAATTTTCAAATATTTATTTTATAAAAAGAGTTGACGGCATTATAGTTGGTTTTGGAAGTGGTTTACGGGCATAATAATAAATATTGAATAGAGTTCAATAGAGCTAATATTTACTGGAATTAACAAAGACAACTGCTTTCATATTTATGTAATTGTAAATGTTTTTCCTTAAAAAACGATTAAGAATTTTTTAACCTTGTAGAAATGTTATGAAAAAGGTGTTGCTCTAATTACAGCAATATCTCCTGCCTAAAAAAATCACACTTTAATACTTATTTACTTTCTAATTCTAAGGTTGTTGTTTTTTTAACTTGTTAAATTACCTTGCATTTTGTAATTTACCACATCAATTTGATATAAATTGAAATGGCCACAAATTAAGGAGACTAAAAATGCTTCTATACAACATCAAATTTTCCATAAAGCCCTTAAAATAGTTTCTATGCACAAATTCTAACCCATAACTTACCAAAAATCTTTCATCCACACAATCTATGTGAGGTCCAATGATGGTGAAATAGCGAATGCACTGGGGGCATGAAGCATAGGGAATGTTCAGGTTCACCCGTACATAGTAACGAATATTTCCTACTTTGCTCTCAAAAGAACATGGCAGGACTGTTTCGGGAAGTTGAAAGTGGAAAGGATATCGGTGGCGGCCCCTGCTCAAAATGGGTATCCCTTGGTGAGAATCATTTTCCTCTGCAGAAATATAATTGGATGGTCAAAATTTACTTGCTAAAAAGAAGCAAATTTTTACAGTAGCTTGACCCATATATCACGTTTTTATAAAACCATGTCAGTAAAAACTTAATTGGTTAAATGGTGAAATATAGTTATATTAATTTTATTTTTGATAACTTTTATTGGTTTAAAAATATATAAGACATTCCTTTTAATTGAGCTGCATAGCTTTGTTTGATTTCCTCAACAGGGCATCTGGTAAATATGGTTTGATGAAAAACTAAATTATAGCATTTGAGACTGAATAGAGGTTAAAGAGCTATTGGATATTACAAATTCATTAAAAATGTCATACCAGTTTAAATTTGGTTTAATCATGTTTTATCAATTACACTGTGTAATCATCTCAATCTATTTCCTAAATTAAAATGATTTCCAAAGTCAATCCCTCTTAGTTTTACCTTTGCCCCAAATCATCATCCTCTCATCAATATAATGCTCATCTTGTTTCATTGTTCTTCTCTCCCCTGCTCTAGTTATTTTCCATTCTGCATGTGCCTTGCCCCGCAGAAAGACCTTAATATCTGCAAACATAAAAATTAGGATTTATTTTAGTTTTTATTTAAAATCCTTTGGAATCTATTATTAAACAATAATTTCTTTGTGTGTGACCATCAACAAAATTTAGGTTATAGTTGATATTTCTCAGCTTTTAATAATAGAATTCTTGATATAAAATTGAAAATGTCTAATGTTTGAAAACTTCACAAAATGTTTAAATAATATGTGTTGCAGACAGCTGAGGTGGATATTAGTTCTGTTAATCAGCATAAAGTTTTTAATATTAATGATTGCTGAAGTGTTTCAAATTTCATGACGGTAAGATTTTTTCAACCATCTTTTGTAACACTAATTATTCATAATTCAACTTCATAGAAAGAATATGTATAGAAAGAAATAATGATATCATTAAAAAAAATTTTAACGAGTGTGCACAACTATTTCTGTTTTGCTAGCTCTGCTCAGATGCCCACTATGACAATTTATTCTTTAGATTTTGCTTTATCATACAAAAATATGCGAGATCGCTAAAATGTTGCACTCACATAATTTTCTGTGCATATAACCTCCAAAACTAAAAAATTAGAGGGAACACTGATTATAAAGCACAGTTGACAGTAGTTTTTAAATAATTTAGTTTTATTTCTTGATTATATCCTTTGAAAATATGTTAATCATGTATGAATTTTTCAATGCTTTATTTTTACAGGTTTAGAAAGAAAGTGTATAGTCATTAAACAAAAATAATTTTTATTGCTTCCATGCATCTGACATACTCACTCTGCAAACGCATGTTCTCCTCAACCTCCACATAGACATGGCCCGTGAGCATTTCCCCAGCATAAAACACTGGCCGATCCAGCTCCACATCAAAGGCACGAATGTAGTCCATTGTCATTTGTGAAATGTGCCTCCAGCCAGTCCCACTATCAGCACGCAGCACAGCTCAGCTTGTGAAAACACACCATACACTTAGCCATGTCAACTCCTGGGTCTGTGGGTGCAACTCTTCTAGATTTCATCTTGAAACAACAAAGACATGTTTTTAAAGTTGAAGCCACGGAGTCAGATGAAAGAGTACTTAAGCTGCCACAGGCTTGTTTACTTCAAAGACGATATAGTAGTCTTATATATTATTCAAGCTATTTATTACATTTAAAGACCTACCGTTGAATTTAATGATATAATTTATATGGAATAGTTTTCCTGCAATTAAAGGTTATAATGTAAGTTCACCATGAAAGCCGAAAATATATTATTTATTAAAGGCTACCATATTAAATGTATAATTGCTATCAAAGAAATATGTTTAGCTGTAAGATTTGTGCTGAAAAATATTCAAGTTTTATCATTAGTTGCAATAGGCAATAGTTTTATTTGAACAACATTCAATATCATCCCATTAAATGTAGACATTCCTTTGATGATGTGTAAGCTAAGTGGCAAATTTGCTAAATTAAATTGAAACTATCAGCATTAAAATAACGATTCCAATGTAACTTTATTTAAATATATACAACTGTATGAAATGCAATATTCTTATCATTTATGTTTTTTTACTCAATCAAGAAATAACCATTTACTTAGTATATGCAAACAATTTTCTCCATAAGATATGCCCATTCTATTTAGTAAATAGTTGCAATCCAGTCCACAAATGTGATATTTTACAAATTTAATAGGGATATTTTTTTTCTCCTGAGGCATTTTATGTGAATGAACACATAACATCATCAATCTGTCCCCTACTTAGCTAAATATTCATACAATTGTGAAGTCCAAATGGCTCAAAGATGGAAAATGTACATTATTGGTTTGAAGTAACTACCCCGGTATATTGAAATGAACAGTTTAGAAGAGATATTTGGCACAATTTTAGCTTTGTAATGAAAGCTGTTTTGAATATAACTTGCTAAAAATGCTGATAAGCATTTAAGAGCCTTCAATTAGTCACAACAATGTTGGAATATTTGAGCGCTTTAAAGACTTGATTAAAATATTATGTCCATTATTTTACACCAGCAGAACTGTAAACATTCAATGATGTATATTTGGACCACTAATGCAAAAATAAGAAAATAAGAAAAAGTAAGTTGGTAGTCATTCTCTACCCACAGCTGCTCTGTTGTTAATTGCTTGATATTCCAGCAGTTAAAAAAAAAATGCTGCATCCAACTTTAACAATATACTTGATATATTATTCACATATTAGGTAAATAGGGTAGCCATTACATACTGAGATTAGAAGCCCCCCATGAGACTAAGCTGCTTACCAAACTTCAGCACTGAATATGACAACTCAAACCAAAATAAATTATAACCTGGGATCTGGGTATCATTCACATGAATTTTATATTTTAATTGCAATTTTAAAAAATAATTTAAAAAATACCCCCAATGAATAATGGTGTCTTTTCTTTTTAATCTTCACACCTGCCCTGTTAACTACCACAAATTTACCACTGTGTGGGATACCACTCAAGGCTACAAGCCAGTTAATAGAATAACTAAGGTGAGTTGAATGCCATCCTGTCATTTAGAAGTTGGCCGGCCCAATCACCTTGGCAACAAAAGATCAACATTTTATATTAATTTTAATTTTAACTTTGAGGGGGTGGTTTATCCAGAGGCGTAGCTAGAGTGTTTGGCGCCCGGGGACAAGATTCATTTTAAAGCGCCGTCTTTTCCTTTTTTTCAACTCTCAAACCCATTATTTTCATCAATAAAATAATACCAAAGCACATTTTGGCGCCCCTAACTAGCTGGCGCCTGGGTACATCTGTACCCCCCTGCCCCCCCTACGCTACGCCTCTGGGTTTATCCCCCTTGACCAAATTCCTAGGTGTTTTTAGTTGACAAGTTTTTTGTTTGTTTTTTAACTAGAAGACAATACCTTCCCCAATACCAAGCTATTATATTTAATTATATCTTGTGGCAGATAAATATCATTACACCTTTAACCCTGTTACCAGACTCCATGTTATATAGTTACACCCCACAACTTATTTACATCTGTTCACAATAGTTTTTTTTGGTTTTTTTAAACATTTACAACAACCCTCCCTCTACTTTTCTTATGCCATTCGTCCCCAAAAATGGCCATCTTTTTTCAAGCTTCACGTCACCATCAATGGCCATCCTTTTGCAAGCTTCACGTCACCATCAATGGCCATCTTTTTGCAAGGTTCACGTCACCATCAATGGTCATCTTTTTGCAAGGTTCACATCACCATCAATGGCCATCCTTTTGCAAGGTTCTGTGTCACCATCAATGGCCATTTATTGCAAACTTCACATCACCATCAATGGTCATCCCTTTTGCAAGGTTCACGTCACCATCAATCGCCATCTTTTTGCAATCTTCACGTCACCATCAAGGGCCACCCTTTTTCAAGCTTCACGTCACCATCAATGGCCATCTTTTTGCAATCTTCACTTCAGCATCAATGGCGGTCCTTTTGCAAGCTTCATGGCTTCGCTTTAACAATAAAATGCATATATTCAATAATTATTGGCATGACCCTATCCAGCCGTCATTTAAGAGAGGGGCAAACACTAGCTTTGATTCTGTTAGAAACGTATCCAACCAACGTTTGCCCTCTGTACATCGGTAGTCCCTTTGTCGTTCCACTAAAAAATAACAGCAAATAAATATCTGAAACAATGCTGTAGGTAAGTATCCGCTAAACCAAATTATTTCCCTTCATCGTGTGATCCTTTTCATAATATTTAACGGTTGGCAAAAGAAACCATTTAGGTGACGTGAAATAATCGCAGTACTATCATCATATCTTTGAAAATACAGCTGTGTGCCCCCCCTCCCCTTTTTCTCTCTCACCTTTTTCTTTTCCTAGCAGTATACCCGTCAGGCCTATGATTAATATTATTTATATATTTTATACTTGATGCCTATAGATCCGACATTCAGATTATTTACAATTATTGAGTAAACTACAATACGGGATTTTTTACGATAATGACTTTCGCTGGTTGTCATAACAACAGAATACTATTTTTAGGACGCAGTCCCTCCCAAAACAAAGGATTATCTTTTCAAGAAGTGTAGAGAGAGTCATGCTCTGAGACTTGAGACAAAGTTGAGTAGTGAGTAGTGCAGACCAGCGAACTCAAAGATAACACGGTGTTGCAAGCCCCCCCCCCTCCCCCCACACACACACACACCAACATCATCTTTGGAAGTTGATTGTAGCGTAGGGCCACTCTATAATTTGAGTAGTGCAAACCAACCTACTCAGAGCTACCTACTCATAGCTACCTATTCAGAGCTAAGCCGGTGTTGCTTTAACCCACAAAGAAAGCATGTCTACAACGTATAACAGTTAAAGTGGGGAGGGGGTGGGGAATGGGAAGAAAGTTGGGAAGGAGCGCTTGGTTAAGTTATACATTTTCCAGCCCGGTCTGCTCAAGCACGCAAATAAACAGAACACAAAGACTCCAAATAATAGTTCAACAAAATGAATACACACTTGGGCTTGGGAACACACTGACTTGTCACCCCCTCCCTCCCCAGACAACCTCTCGACAAACCGACGGGCCACAAGGCTGACACTGACAAGACCAGCGAGGCCTATAATTTGAACCGTTTAGACATCGAACAACCTGGATCATTATTGTTGTACACGCGAACTAATTCTTCAAGTTCAAGGCACTGACAAACTTACATGACAGCATTCAGCGTAACCAAGAAACACCGTTGAAAATCCTCCATTTTAGCTGCCCGGCCCGTTCATTATTGTACTTCCCAACAGTCGGCCCCCCTCTCCCTCTCTTTCACTCACTTACACTCACTGTGCTCTTCACACACACCCTCCTTATTACACACTGCTACACGTGCAGGCAGCGCCGATGGCAGTTCTCATTCACCAGCTTTCAGTTGCTATGAGGGGTGTCAAGTATCCAGGGTGTATGTCGAGCCAATCCGTTGTGCGGCACCGTGTGGTAAGGAAAAACAAAAAGAAAGAGGGGAAAAAACGCAGGTAACATTAACTACGATGTATACATCATAATCATAGGACAAAATGGACCAACCCAATATAGAAATAAAAAATATTTATTTTTTAATCAAGCGCTTCATTCACAGGTTTTCTAATCCCCGACCTCTTCCCAGCAATACGTCCGACACCCTGCCTACCCCGCGATAAAATGGACGCGACCCTCCGCGCGATGTTCACGTGAAAGCCGCCAGAAAGGGGTTATTGATCGCACGCGGCTGTCTCCCGCACACTCGCTGCACTGCCCGTCTTGTGTTGGCGGGGCAACAGCAGTTATCACAATGAGAAACAACTCCTCGGATTTTAATTGTAAGATTTTCGTAAGCAAAACAACACGATTCCGCTCTACATTAGTGTTCGAACACCCGATGTGTGGTCGGTTCACCTTAAAGTAATCACGGGGGAGAAGTGATCCGACTAGTTGCAATGTTGACTCCGAGACCAGACTTATCCAAAATGCCAACAACCATTAGGACCGTTGTCCTATTCTGGCTTCTCAGAGGTCCCTGTAAAAGTAAAGATATTAAAACACGTTACTTATTTTTTTTTAAAACTTAGTCAAACTTTGCTTCCATGCTTCAGGACCTGACTTCTCCTGAAAAGTCTCGCTTGAGTCAAATCTGATGTATACAGCATGTCTAACAGCTGTGACGGATTAACTCATAAAGGTGCGCTCCCATGAACAAAAGAAAAAACATCGACTTTAAAAAAAAAAACGTAAAATCTGCCACCCCTCCCCAATCGGTTTCACCCCATTTTTTTCACGCCCATGAACTATAGTATTTAGTATTATTCTAATGGCCCACCCGCCTTTTACAGCGCGGCATTAATTTCACCAACAGTTTCAGAAGAAACCGAAAATGGTACGCACCAAACGTACTTGCGATTTTATTTTTAAGAATCTCATTTAGCGCAGTTATCGGGAATTCCATTTTTATCTTCCCTTTGAAAAATAGGAAAACCGGATTTTTGGGGGATGGTGCTGAAAATTTTATAGAATGTGTTGTCATCATCAACGAGTCTATGTTCCACGTTTCAGCTCGATAGCTTGACAGAAAGTGGATCAATCAGCAGTCCGAAGGAAGATTTTGCAACCCAGCCAGTCAGCCACAAACAAAAGCGAAATTAATATAAAATAATAAAAGGAATTTAAAAAACTACTTTTTTTTTTTAATGAACAAAAAAAAAAAAAAAACAATACACACGAAAATACTCTATGGCCATGAGGCTACATTTGTAAATATATAATTGGTATTGATATGGCATTACGATTACACAATAATATATTATATTAATATTTTTTTAAATATGTATGTTCAAAATATTTTATAACTACTGTAAAACCCCCCCCCCCCCCCCCCCCCAAGCCAAAAAAAAAAAAAAAAAAAAAACTAATATCATTTTTGTATTCAATGATCACAGTATAATAAGATATTTTTTTCTTTCTTTTTTTTTTTGTTGAATGGGGTGGGGTTTACACATGCTGAAATTAATCTATAACAGAAGTAAAATATATATTTGTTTGTTATTCAGTTAGTTTTATTCTCTTCTAATTTCTTAGCTTTAACAAACCTTGTGGTTTAAATTAACTGAAAAAAAATAAAAAATTTCAACTTGTCCATTTACACAGAGAAAAACATCAAAAGAAATTATTTGCTTTATAAAACAAACTTAAAAAATGTATTAAATACTTATAATATTCTATACTCTATATATAAACATTGATAAAACTTTACATTGAATATGCCTATAAAATTAAGTAATTAAAATGTATACGCTTTTCAATGAACGAAATGAAGAAATTTAGAGAAAAGTTTTGTTTGAGAGTTCAATGGCGCTTGCGTTTGATGGTGTGATCAGCTCAATGGTGCTACCACTGCCATTTGATGGTATTATCTTCTCTACTATGTTATCACAGGCAGCTCATTAAAATATACTTAATATGTGTAAAACATTCAATAAATAGACAATTTGAAAACCTAGGCAGAAAAAAAGAATAAAATTAGAAAAAATAAGAACTGCCCTTAGCTCACTCAGAATTACAGTTACACTTGCACATCAGATATGGTTACACTTATTACACATCAGACATTGTCATTGTTATACTTGTTATACATAAGACATGGCTACACTTATTACACACCAGACATGGCTACACTTATTACACATCAGACATGGCTACACTTATTACACACCAGACATGGCTACACTTATTACACATCAGACATGGCTACACTTATTACACATCAGACATGGCTACACTTATTACTCATCAGACATGGCTACACTTATTACACATCAGACATGGCTACACTTATTACACATCAGACATGGCTACACTTATTACACATCAGACATGGCTACACTTATTACACATGAGACATGGCTACACTTATTACACATCAGACATGGCTACACTTATTACACATGAGACATGGCTACACTTATTACACACCAGACATGGCTACACTAATTACACATCAGACATGGCTACACTTATTACACATCAGACATGGCTACACTTATTACACACCAGACATGGCTACACTTATTACACACCAGACATGGCTACACTTATTACACATCAGACATGGCTACACTTATTACACATCAGACATGGCTACACTTATTACACACCAGACATGGCTACACTTATTACACATCAGACATGGCTACACTTATTACACATCAGACATGGCTACACTTATTACACACCAGACATGGCTACACTTATTACACACCAGACATGGCTACACTTATTACACACCAGACATGGCTACACTTATTACACATCAGACATGGCTACACTTATTACACATCAGACATGGCTACACTTATTGCACATCAGACATGGCTACACTTATTACACATCAGACATGGCTACAGTACAGAATTCACAATACTTTTTTAAAAAAAAACTACAAAAACTGGAATGGACAATGATGCAAAATCTTACAAAACCGTAATTACAACATGGCGCTTAAAACTTTTGATAACGTCATTGACCTATCACAGTTCCTGGTCTCAAAACACAACACTACATGATCGCTGGTTGATTTCATTTGATAGAAGTAGAATATATTTAAACATCTTTGATTGTTAATCTGTTAGTGATCAGCTTTGCACACCCAGTGTTTACTGAGATCTGCTTTATTAGATTAAATATATCAGCTACAATAAAAAAAATCTATGATTATCTGCCACATAAGTTTGGTTGGACACAAATTTAATGTACATTTCAATTATGTTATCAGTTGATCAGGAAAACATTTTTTAGAAAAGAAAAATTAAATTCTTTTTGCACAATTACAAATAAATATTCTTTTTGTACAATTTAGGTATTATTTTCATAGTGAAGGCTGTACTATATGGAGCTCTGATACATTTAAACTAAACAGAATTTTATAACATAAAATTGATTTGAATTAATGGTGGAGCTCTGATTGGTTAATTTTATGCCACAAACTCAAAACATTAGCCCAGGGCTTACAATGATGAGATACAGCCTTCAAAACCATGAATATATAATTAGTGAAAAAGAGCTGTACCGTAGCAGAATTACAGTACAAAAGTTTTTTTCACATTTAAAAAAAAATTTTTTAGCTGTTCAGAAAGGTTTTTATTAGGAAGATTAATTAATGAAACAAATAGTTTCATAGGATTGTTAGCATGGTGATTGTGTTCAAAGAGCACAGTTTAGCAAACAAAATTTGGAAAAAAAAAATTCAATGACAGAGAACTATCTTAGGCAGAACTAAAAATTGCACTTAACAAGAATCAAGCACTACTCACTTTCTAGATAACAATGCTCAATATCTCAGGTAAAAATTACAAGATAGACAAAGAAGTTAGCAAGCAGGAATACCGTTCTGATTTGATATTTTAGTAATAAACATTTTATACTTTAACATGTATGAAAGTTAAAATAAAAATTTTACAATATGAACAAATAAGTTTTTTTTAGTAAGTTATCATATACTAAGACATTTTGAGATGACTTCATTTAGCTTATCACAATTTTTTGGGCTCCAAACAAATCACTAACTGATTGCTTGATGGTGTCTGTTAACTCAGAATGTATTTTAAACTTATTGATTAATAGTGAACTAAGTCATTTTAAGACACCATCCCTAGTTTCAGGGCTCAAATTTCCTCTCTGGGCAGATGCAACCTTCTTCCATACATGCCCTGACCCACTTCTCTGTGATGATGTGAAACTTTTTCTGCCTCTTCCTCCGCAGCTCCCTCAAGCTATCCAGCCTGCTCAAATCACTGAAAGAGATTAGTTTAGTTATTTTTATGGGGTTTTTTTTTCCTCTTTTCTTTAAAAAAATATTTTCATGATTAGAAATTTTCATAGAGTATAAAGGACTCCAAAAGACTACTCTTCTAAAAATGCTAATTCAATCAAGATGAAATTTTTACAATTGTTTGACCTGGTGTGATCAAACTCAAGTAAAGAACGAAGGAATATAAAATTTACATGAAATGGCAGATTAAAGTAAAAAAAAAAAAAAGCTTCAATCTTTTAGTGGCTCAGTGCCAGTCTTGAGTTGCCTGTTGTGACAGGCAAGCGCTCACACGGAGGTAAAAAAAAACATTACAAAGACTCACTGAAAGTGGCACTAAAGGCCTTCAGCATCGACCCCACTAAATGGGATCAGACAGCTCAGGACAGAGTCAGGTGGACATCAGCGATCAAGATAGGGGCTAAATCTTATGAAGCCAGTAGGATGGCCACCATTGAGACACGCAGGCAAACCCGAAAGAACATGATTAAATCCCCGACTGCAGCAACTATCCCCTGCCCGCGGTGCCAGAGATTATTCTGAGCACATATAGGATTGGCAAGCCCCCTACGAACTCACCGTAACCCACCCCCCTAACCGGATGACTGGATGGTCCTAGTCGATTTGGCGGACAAACAACAACAACAACCAGTCTTGAATGCTGCCGTCAAGCCAACAGATTTTGGGGTGATATTATTAAACAGGCAGCACTGCTTTCAAGCGGACAAGTTTTGGTGTGGGGTTACTAGACAGGCCACTCATAATTTTTTAAAGAATTCCTATAAATCAATGATTTAAATAGTGTTAAAGAATATGAAATGGGAAGACAACCAGACACTTCCAACTGAAACCATCAGAGTTATCTTTCAACCAAAAAACAAAAACCTTCCACATGGACCAAAACTTTCTTTTATATTTTCTGAATATTTTCAAACAACAGTATGACCTAAATCAAGTACAGAACTAGTCAAAATTTAATTGTACGTCTGGCATAGAACTTTCCACACCTTGCATAATTTATATTATATAATTTATAACAAATGATAGTCATAGCCCATGATTTCAAAGGCCCAAATAGATTGTCTAGATACAGACCTGTTTACTCTTACAATTTCGGCATACACTTTACAATTTTGGCATACACTTTACAATTTTGAGGTGTATACATTGTCACAGATGATATAGTCGTAAGAGGTATGGCCCGTCACTTACCAAGTAATATTGGTGTTAATTAATGCGGGCCTGTTCCTCTCTGTGAAAGTTCAGTATCCAAACGTTGAGGAGTATAACGAAGACAACATAGACGTTAATGAATGATTAAGAAATTCCTCATTAACAATTATAAACAAGAGAATGTATTAATAAACTCAATATGGTCTAGTAGTGTTTCCTTCAAACCGTTAACATCCATTAAACTTCAACCTTCCTAAGCTCTCCAAAACATTTCTCACTCCCCCCCCCCCCCCCCCCCGGAAATGGCACCCCAGCATGTTTATCATTAAATAAATGTGTTGCTACATATCGGGAATTCCCGAACAAAACACATTATAAGTTACATGAATACTCAATGGAGCGCCATTGTTCAAACCCAACCCAGTCATTTGTGACATACATTATATATATGGTATCTTTATTTTTACTATTAAGATAATGTTTTGAGTGATTTTATGATGATATTGTATGATTTTAAGAGTTTAAGGGTAAACAGGTCTGTAGATAGCAATGAACTCCTTTTTTAAAAAATGGATGACATAACTGTTTCTGTTTTTCAAGGAAAAACAACCCTCCTATGTGTTCATAAATAGCAAAGCCAAGTTTTTTTTATAGATATAAATAATAAATTCAAGACATGCAGGAGTTGAAGCTTGAAAAATACTTACTTTAAAAATATTTTTTTTTTTAAAACCTTTTCCAAATTAAAGGTAAGGCGTGTCTGTCCATCTTTTCAGCTCACTGCCCGCAAATAATCTCATGTAGGTTTATGAAATAAACTAAAACATACCCATCATTCACCAACACATGAGAGACACTAGAGTCCAATTTGTCTGTAACCTCTGCTCCAAAAAAGCGCAGCTCCAAGGCCAGCAAGTCCAGGGAACAGTCTGATATGCGAGTGGTGGGGTCTTCAAGTGCGAGGAATTTATCAAAATATATCCTGAAAAAGTTTGATCATTTTTAATTTCAAAAAAAAAAAAAAAAAAAAAGCAAAATCAGAAACAGAATATGGACATTTTTTAGACTGGACACATGTTTCAATAGAGATCAAATAGAACCTGTATGAGTTGCATCACTAATTTGAAAAGAATGATTATATTTATATAGAAACAAATTGTTGGTATTTTATGTTGTCTTCAAATCAAGCAAGTCTCCCTTCTTTTCTCTTCTTTTTTTTCCCTTCTCTTCTCATCTCTTCTCCTCTTCTTTCCTCTTCTTTCCTCTTCTTTTCTCTTCTTTTCTCTTTTTTTTTGAGCAAAATTATTTAGCTTATGTACTGTAATGTAAATCCAAAAGAGAGACTAATCTTTTTTGTCAATGCACTTTTTTTTTTTTACATCATACTTTAAATATGCAATGTATTTTTTCAATTCTACATTGTGAACTAGATCAATAATTGCTGCAAGAGATCTCAAAAAAAAGTTTTAAAAATGAAATGAACATGTATAATGTCTTGTGAAGAAAACATTTTGAATTTTGCCAAGAAATTTGCAATAAATGTCTCTTTGTTTGGGCTTCTTGAGGTAATGATAGCTTATATTTTGCTGTACCTGCATGGTCTAAACAAGCTGTAAGGTGAGTCACATGGAAAATACTCTTCCTCTATCTCCAATATATCTTCTCTTGACACAGACTGGAGATATTCCTGTCGGGACATTGGACAAAAGATACAGGTGTATACACAAGTATTTGACAGTTTTTACAGTGACAAATATTATTTCACCAAGTGGCATGGTGAGTTAAAGTAATAGTAAAGCTTTATGATAGGCAAGTGAATGGGTCGTTCATGACAGAGCCCTAGCTGATAAACAGTGAAGGGTGGGTGGTTCATGACAGAGCCCTAGCTGATAAACAGTGAAGGGTAAGGACACATGTAAAAGTTGCCTCAGAGACAAAAATAAAAGTATCCTAGTAATAAGAACAACATGAAATTAGCTCTGTAGAAGTTGAACTCGTTAGACAGCTGCTCACTGCAGTGATGCGTAAAGACAAAAAATAATCACCACTCCATCAAAAATTTTTGGTAGCTCCTCTTTTGTCACATCCTGTGTGTAGCTGTCGCCAAACTCATCAAAATCTTCTTCCAATTTTTTTTTTGTAGCTGCAGTTGTGTGGATCATATCAGCTGGGGACCTACAATGGTGGGAAACAAATTTTTTTTAACTAGATTTTCATACAAAACTTTACCTTTTTAAAATGTCAGCCTTTAGGAACTTGGTTATATCTGCTTGCTATGTACAGAAACTTGTCTCTAATACCCTACATATGGATGAACTGCAAGGTAAATGCGAATTGTCTTTAAAAGCAAAATCTTCTTCGTTTATTATTCTGAAAACTCATTCGTACCATTTAATCCAAGATTCAGACTGAATGACCCTGACCAGCCAATCAGCTTTGACAATGTCATATTTGCTGTTCTTGATAAGATTCTTTACTCTGACAGCAACTTTCTCAGCTATGACACACAGTGTGGGGGTATCTGAAGAAAACAATATGATGGTAATTTTCAGAACAAAGAACAGACCTAAACTGTGCCGCGCCCCCCCCCCCCCTTTTTTTTTAAAGGACACTTTTTTTTATATACTTAAATCAGAAATCATTTTGTTTTTCTGTGAGAATAATTTTTCAAAAATCATTATATAAAGCCACTGGATTTTATTCAAAAGAATGTCCACTTACACATTTTGATTGATACCTTTCACAAATGATTTAATACATCTTAGCAAAGCAACCAACACGAAGTAGTTGATGTTTTCAAATAGAGAAAGATCTGTAACAGCCTACCGGGATTTTGAACAACGACTCCACCAAACTCCACAATTTTTGTCTCCAACTCTTGTTTTGGAAAGTTGGCCGGACCATCAATGACACAGAATTCTTTACCTTTCAAAAGCTCAGAAACCTAGTGCCAATCCAAAAAAATACCAAAATAAACAACTTTTCACAGAATGTCAAACAAATTACTGTTTGTGAACAAATAAAAATCAAACCTGAGTTTAAGTCACTTTTTATGAAATATATGAAATGCTGGAAACACTGGGCTGGTCATTATTGGAGAAACGACGACGACTATCCAGGCTCTCCATGATTTACAAGATAAATAATGGGCTGGTCCACTGCTCTGGCTTTAAACAGAAACTCGCCCCTCTCCCCCATAGACAGCGACGAGGCCATGACAGGCAGTTCCGGCTCACACCAGCGAGAAGCCAGTATAGGAACTGCTCATTCCTGCCAAAGACAATCATGGACTGGAACAAGCTTCCAAAAGGAACAGTTGAGGCGACAACACTTGGTACATTTGCGTCTATTGCCTCAGGCCTTCCAACCCACAGTGCATGATACCCTCACTAAGTAACTCTTGCAACCCATGAAATATCCTCTTCAACACCAGGCACAGAAACATCGCAAATCACTTCTACATTCATAGGAGCCAGAATGGTCAATAAATTGATCATGGGCCCTTAATATGTAGAAGAAGAAGAAATCAACGCCACAGTGTGTTAATAGCTTTGATACATTTCGTAGATGATTTTTATGATTAGAAAATGTGGCCCTAAAAAAACCATAAAGTTTACTTTTTTCACTTTGGAAACATCTGCACCTTTAAACTGGGCCATCAGAGCTGGACGAACAACACGGCTGACAACTTTTCTCTTTTTCTTGGAAGGCTCCTCATTATCTCCTAGCTCAAATCTTGTCCCTACCAACTTGCCACCTGATTTCTGGAAACAGGAGTATATAAAATTTCACTTGGGTTCTTTTCTCAGATGGACTTTTACAAGTCAGAGAAAAAGAATTTAAAGCTAGACATTTTTTTAGCACATGAAATTTCTTGTATATGACAATAACATTTATACTCATGACCAACTTAAGTCTTCTCTAACTCATGACCAACTTAAGTCTTCTCTAACTCATGACCAACTTAAGTCTTATGTAACTCATGACCAACTTAAGTCTTCTCTAACTCATGACCAACTTAAGTCTTCTCTAACTCATGACCAACTTAAGTCTTCTCTAACTCATGACCAACTTAAGTCTTATGTAACTCATGACCAACTTAAGTCTTCTCTAACTCATGACCAACTTAAGTCTTATGTAACTCATGACCACCTTAAGTCTTCTCTAACTCATGACCAACTTAAGTCTTATGTAACTCATGACCACCTTAAGTCTTATGTAACTCATGACCACCTTAAGTCTTCTCTAACTCATGACCACCTTAAGTCTTCTCTAACTCATGACCAACTTAAGTCTTCTCTAACTCATGACCAACTTAAGTCTTCTCTAACTCATGACCAACTTAAGTCTTCTCTAACTCATGACCAACTTAAGTCTTCTCTAACTCATGACCAACTTAAGTCTTCTCTAACTCATGACCAACTTAAGTCTTCTCTAACTCATGACCAACTTAAGTCTTCTCTAACTCATGACCAACTTAAGTCTTATGTAACTCATGACCAACTTAAGTCTTATGTAACTCATGACCACCTTAAGTCTTCTCTAACTCATGACCAACTTAAGTCTTATGTAACTCATGACCAACTTAAGTCTTCTCTAACTCATGACCAACTTAAGTCTTATGTAACTCATGACCAACTTAAGTCTTCTCTAACTCATGACCAACTTAAGTCTTATGTAACTCATGACCAACTTAAGTCTTCTCTAACTCATGACCAACTTAAGTCTTCTCTAACTCATGACCAACTTAAGTCTTCTCTAACTCATGACCAACTTAAGTCTTCTCTAACTCATGACCAACTTAAGTCTTCTCTAACTCATGACCAACTTAAGTCTTCTCTAACTCATGACCAACTTAAGTCTTCTCTAACTCATGACCAACTTAAGTCTTATGTAACTCATGACCACCTTAAGTCTTCTCTAACTCATGACCAACTTAAGTCTTCTCTAACTCATGACCAACTTAAGTCTTCTCTAACTCATGACCAACTTAAGTCTTATGTAACTCATGACCACCTTAAGTCTTCTCTAACTCATGACCAACTTAAGTCTTATGTAACTCATGACCAACTTAAGTCTTCTCTAACTCATGACCAACTTAAGTCTTCTCTAACTCATGACCAACTTAAGTCTTATGTAACTCATGACCAACTTAAGTCTTCTCTAACTCATGACCAACTTAAGTCTTCTCTAACTCATGACCAACTTAAGTCTTATGTAACTCATGACCAACTTAAGTCTTCTCTAACTCATGACCAACTTAAGTCTTCTCTAACTCATGACCAACTTAAGTCTTCTCTAACTCATGACCAACTTAAGTCTTCTCTAACTCATGACCAACTTAAGTCTTCTCTAACTCATGACCAACTTAAGTCTTCTCTAACTCATGACCAACTTAAGTCTTATGTAACTCATGACCACCTTAAGTCTTCTCTAACTCATGACCAACTTAAGTCTTCTCTAACTCATGACCAACTTAAGTCTTCTCTAACTCATGACCACCTTAAGTCTTCTCTAACTCATGACCAACTTAAGTCTTCTCTAACTCATGACCAACTTAAGTCTTCTCTAACTCATGACCAACTTAAGTCTTCTCTAACTCATGACCAACTTAAGTCTTCTCTAACTCATGACCAACTTAAGTCTTCTCTAACTCATGACCAACTTAAGTCTTCTCTAACTCATGACCAACTTAAGTCTTCTCTAACTCATGACCAACTTAAGTCTTATGTAACTCATGACCAACTTAAGTCTTCTCTAACTCATGACCAACTTAAGTCTTCTCTAACTCATGACCAACTTAAGTCTTCTCTAACTCATGACCAACTTAAGTCTTCTCTAACTCATGACCAACTTAAGTCTTCTCTAACTCATGACCAACTTAAGTCTTCTCTAACTCATGACCAACTTAAGTCTTATGTAACTCATGACCACCTTAAGTCTTCTCTAACTCATGACCAACTTAAGTCTTCTCTAACTCATGACCAACTTAAGTCTTCTCTAACTGTTTTTTTTTTAATTAAATATTTTCTATTTTTAGAAAGGTTTAACTAAAAAATGGTTGTGACTTAAACTGATGATAAAGAACTATTTAGGATGAAAACTGATACAATTTAATATTATATCAATTCTACTTTACTTATAACATGTGCTGTAATGTTCTTTTAATGGCCAAGGGTTGTCATGCTTTTGGAATATTGCACCACACTATTATATTGCTGAAACATTCATGTATAGGCTATAATTTACTATTCAGACTTAATAGATTTCTTTTTTTTTTTGTTACACCTCTGTGCACAACTAGGAACAATTCAATAGTTAGAGAATCAAAACTGCTTTACTTTAGACTTACCTGTCTAAGGTCTTCAATATCTTTTGTTGTCATACACTGGTACCATGGCTTGTCATCACGAATCACTTCTACCCTTGGAAAGCGTAGTGTGCACCCAACTTTATACCGGTCACTGTCTATGATTTCTGATGCTTTTATCTAGGAGAATAAAGGAAAAAAATACAGTTAGTATTTTGTTTGTAAAAAAAAAAAAATTTGTACAGTGCCGGTAACGATTTTTTAAAATCTTTGCTGTTCAATTTTTCATCCATGAAAATTATGACAATGCACTGATGAAAGCGCTTAACCCTCACGAGGGGGCTGGGCCCATCCATTGGCCTAGAGGGTTATGGTGAAAAAGACAAAAGGCAGATTCATTGGCCCAATAATAAAAGCCTTGGCTGGATGGTCTTCGTACCAGCCAATCAGATTGCTTCTCGCATTTCTTGCTCATCTTGCTATTTTAATGGCGGCTTCCATTCATAGTTTACAGTGTTCTGCAATTTTATAGCAACTTTTTTGTACCTAGTGACCCTTATAAGTGCTTAAAAAATATGACTTTAAAATATGTCCAAAAGGCATAAGCTGCCCCCCAGGGGAATATTTTATGCAGTTTTTCACAATGAATCTCATTCAAATATGGGTTAGGACATTTATAAAATTCAGCAAAGTTTGACAAGTTTACTCTAAGTGTAAAAAAAGATTAATGCACAAATTATCAAATCAGGATATCAACTTTTCATAAATGTTGAGCTTTTAGTTTGATTCATAAAGACCATATTAGTTCATTTAATTTCCTATAAGAATATATATTTATATTTTGTAAAGTAAATAGTTCATCTTTTATAATTTTTTTGGCAAAGTTACTGCTGGACATAACTCCATCTCAAGAGGGTTAAAATTGATTTTTTTTTTCTTTCAATACCTGGAAATCATATAAAATACCAATAAACATTCTATGCATTGATTAAAATTTATGGCAAATGGATGATGCACACAAAAAATTATAATCAAATTGTACCTAAATAATAGGCAGTTCAATGTTTTTTGTAAACCTCCATAAGTAATTATTTGTAATTTAGTGTCCAAACAAATAAAAAATATTTTGACCTAAGTAGAAATATTTTTTTACTTAATCAAGACTCTTTATGATAATTTTTGTTGTTAAACAGCATGATATGTATGTATATATATATATACACACACACAATATGTAACTTTTTTTTGTTGTTTAAATAGCATAATATATTTACAAGATGCAACATTCTTTTGGTTAAAACAGCATGATATATATATATATACAATATGTAACATGTTTTAATTAGTTACATTCATCCTTATTCTTATAATTGTTAACATCACTGTGAACTAATTTCTATGTGAACAACCTAACCTGCAGAATCTTTGACTTGTCAGGTGGAAGCCATAAGTCTGGTTTCTCTTTGAAGCCCGATGCCAGCTCCAGATGTTTGGGTGGGTTGTTCTTGTTGAACACTTTCCAATGTTCAGTCAGTTGTTGGTTGAAGTCTTTCAGCTGTTTCTTGCTGTACCCTGAGCCGACCTAGGGCGGAGATTAGATAGATTAGGTCCATAAAAGCAGGCAAAATCTTTTCATGGATTAAGCGTCAGTTCACACTATCAAATTTTGCATCAAATTGTTGCATGAACGAACTATTTTGTGCGTGGTTTCTATTTTGGAGAATTTGATCAAATAGTAATTTGAAAGTTGTGACAAGGCTTCATACATGAATTGCATCAAATGCTTGAAGGAAAATTTGATCGTGTGAACCGACCCTAAATTCAATTTAGGAAAAACATACGTTGTGCTATTTACCAACTGTTAAGAGTTTTATTAATGTCGTGTTAGTATTTTGTCCCGTAGCGATATTTCTGCTCCTGAGATTGTCAGAATTAAATGCTTAAAACATGTAAACCAACAGCTTTTTGAAAATTGACAAATTCTTCTAAATGCTCTAATCATTTGTTAACAAGGGGGAGACACTGCAATCAGGTTAGATAAAAGAAAATAAGTCGTACAAGGACCCTTGCCTCTCTGAGAAGCTACATTTGAACTCAGTTTTTATTTGTATCATTTTATTTTTTATATTTAACACTCTTTGATTGGGCTGTTCACTGATGAAGGCTTCTTGCCAACACACTCTTTGATTGGGCTGTTCACTGATGAAGGCTTCTTGCCAACACACTCTTTGACTGGGCTGTTCACTGATGAAGGCTTCTTGCCAACACACTCTTTGATTGGGCTGTTCACTGATGAAGGCTTCTTGCCAACACACTCTTTGATTGGGCTGTTCACTGATGAAGGCTTCTTGCCAACACACTCTTTGACTGGGCTGTTCACTGATGAAGGCTTCTTGCCAACACACTCTTTGACTGGGCTGTTCACTGATGAAGGCTTCTTGCCAACACACTCTTTGATTGGGCTGTTCACTGATGAAGGCTTCTTGCCAACACACTCTTTGACTGGGCTGTTCACTGATGAAGGCTTCTTGCCAACACACTCTTTGACTGGGCTGTTCACTGATGAAGGCTTCTTGCCAACACACTCTTTGACTGGGCTGTTCACTGATGAAGGCTTCTTGCCAACACACTCTTTGACTGGGCTGTTCACTGATGAAGGCTTCTTGCCAACACACTCTTTGATTGGGCTGTTCACTGATGAAGGCTTCTTGCCAACACACTCTTTGATTGGGCTGTTCACTGATAAAGGCTTCTTGCCAACACACTCTTTGATTGGGCTGTTCACTGATGAAGGCTTCTTGCCAACACACTCTTTGATTGGGCTGTTCACTGATGAAGGCTTCTTGCCAACACACTCTTTGACTGGGCTGTTCACTGATGAAGGCTTCTTGCCAACACACTCTTTGACTGGGCTGTTCACTGATGAAGGCTTCTTGCCAACACACTCTTTGACTGGGCTGTTCACTGATGAAGGCTTCTTGCCAACACACTCTTTGATTGGGCTGTTCACTGATGAAGGCTTCTTGCCAACACACTCTTTGACTGGGCTGTTCACTGATGAAGGCTTCTTGCCAACACACTCTTTGACTGGGCTGTTCACTGATGAAGGCTTCTTGCCAACACACTCTTTGACTGGGCTGTTCACTGATGAAGGCTTCTTGCCAACACACTCTTTGACTGGGCTGTTCACTGATGAAGGCTTCTTGCCAACACACTCTTTGACTGGGCTGTTCACTGATGAAGGCTTCTTGCCAACACACTCTTTGACTGGGCTGTTCACTGATGAAGGCTTCTTGCCAACACACTCTTTGATTGGGCTGTTCACTGATGAAGGCTTCTTGCCAACACACTCTTTGATTGGGCTGTTCACTGATGAAGGCTTCTTGCCAACACACTCTTTGATTGGGCTGTTCACTGATGAAGGCTTCTTGCCAACACACTCTTTGACTGGGCTGTTCACTGATGAAGGCTTCTTGCCAACACACTCTTTGACTGGGCAGTTCACTGATGAAGGCTTCTTGCCAACACACTCTTTGACTGGGCTGTTCACTGATGAAGGCTTCTTGCCAACACACTCTTTGACTGGGCTGTTCACTGATGAAGGCTTCTTGCCAACACACTCTTTGATTGGGCTGTTCACTGATGAAGGCTTCTTGCCAACACACTCTTTGACTGGGCTGTTCACTGATGAAGGCTTCTTGCCAACACACTCTTTGACTGGGCTGTTCACTGATGAAGGCTTCTTGCCAACACACTCTTTGACTGGGCTGTTCACTGATGAAGGCTTCTTGCCAACACACTCTTTGACTGGGCTGTTCACTGATGAAGGCTTCTTGCCAACACACTCTTTGACTGGGCTGTTCACTGATGAAGGCTTCTTGCCAACACACTCTTTGACTGGGCTGTTCACTGATGAAGGCTTCTTGCCAACACACTCTTTGACTGGGCTGTTCACTGATGAAGGCTTCTTGCCAACACACTCTTTGACTGGGCTGTTCACTGATGAAGGCTTCTTGCCAACACACTCTTTGACTGGGCTGTTCACTGATGAAGGCTTCTTGCCAACACACTCTTTGACTGGGCTGTTCACTGATGAAGGCTTCTTGCCAACACACTCTTTGACTGGGCTGTTCACTGATGAAGGCTTCTTGCCAACACACTCTTTGACTGGGCTGTTCACTGATGAAGGCTTCTTGCCAACACACTCTTTGACTGGGCTGTTCACTGATGAAGGCTTCTTGCCAACACACTCTTTGACTGGGCTGTTCACTGATGAAGGCTTCTTGCCAACACACTCTTTGACTGGGCTGTTCACTGATGAAGGCTTCTTGCCAACACACTCTTTGACTGGGCTGTTCACTGATGAAGGCTTCTTGCCAACACACTCTTTGACTGGGCTGTTCACTGATGAAGGCTTCTTGCCAACACACTCTTTGTTTTGTAGTAATTCTTTTGTCAGGGTTTCCCTTACCCTTTACTACTTATTTCCTTTTAATCATTTCCTGAATGATGAATAAATTAATTATCAAGTACCCACTTTACAAAATGAATAGAAGACTCTTGGCAGCTCTCCTGCCTCCACGGGCTCTGCCACCCCACACAGGAAGTGGGACACCATCCCACCCCTCTCCCCGACACCAAAGTAGCCCCCGACAACGAGTACATCCAGCTCATCCATCAGGCCCCCAATGTATTCTGGCTTTATCTTAAACCAGCCGCCTGCAAAGCAAACATTGAGATCAGCTTGGAAAAAAAAAAAAAAAAAAAACACACATGATCATTTTACTATCAATTAAGTTAGAAAGAGAGAGAGAGAGGCTCCTATATTTAGTTAAAAGGAAGAAAAGACTAATAATATATGTGGTAAAAAGTGCTAATAAATAATTAGAATTCATGTACATGGACTGTATAGTGGTACAGTGGTACAAATAAATACTGACATATTTCTAACTTAAGAGAAAAGACAATGTGGTATGTCAAAGCACTATTTCAACTTTGATTTACAGCTCCTCATCAAAGTTAACAGAAATCTTAAATAGGGTTTGTTCAAATCTTAATAAAGAAACATAGCCTACCTTTGTTTCCATTGGACCTATGGAAACTGTCACAACCTACCTTTTCGAGTATTGGACCTATAGAAACTGTCACAACCTACCTTTTCTAGTATTGGACCTTTAGAAATTGTCACAACCTACCTTTTCTAGTATTGGACCTTTAGAAATTGTCACAACCTACCTTTTCTAGTGTTGGACCTATAGAAACTGTCACGACCTACCTTTTCTAGTATTGGGCTTTTAGACATTGTCAATACCTACCTTTTCTAGTATTGGGCCTATATACACTGTCAGCTTGTTTCACCATGATGCCTTCCTCTTTGTTGTCAATTGCTTCATTGAGAGCATCAGCACACTCTTGGCTGGGGAATATTTGACAAGTTAAGTGTCTAGTGGACAAAGCTGAAACATGAAAGTATCTCATAAAAAATTAAAAATGAAGCTGTGAAATCTTAAAACCAAAGTTCCTTAAGACTGCCTTTTTTTTCTCCATAATACTCCTTGCTGAAAAATTACCAAAACAGCTAAGGTACAATCTTTTGCTTTCCAGGAATTTCTCAAATTCCATAATAAATAGCCCACTTTCAAAAACAATAAATTTATATAAAAGGACAATTATTTACAAAAACATTTTTGTCAAAATCAATCTAAACTGTGATCTTTTCTTATCCAGTTTAGCCAAGTGTACTGCAGAAATTTGAAGACATTAAAATGTGCATTAGGCCCTTAATTAAACAAGACAAAAAATGAAAATAGTCACATTTTATAGACAAAAAGTATATTTGAACTTGATTATCTCAAAATGTGCATTTTGTGACTTAAGTACTTTTAGCACTAAGGTCTTCATATAGCTAGGTTAATTATAAAATAATTGTACACAATGATTGTAAACGATTTTTTAAAAAGTAATTTTGACCCATGAAATTATTTCACTTGCCCACCAAATGTCATTAAAAATATGGAATATTCCATTTACTTGCTGAGAGCCAGCTTGTATGAGGATCTAACTATTCGCCCCTCTACAGGTGTGAAGACATCTTCTAACAGAGGCAGTCTTTCAATGAGTGGTGTGTTGGTCAGCACCTTATCATTCAGTAACAGCACATCAAAAACCTGTCAGGGGACGACAGACAACAGCTCAGTAACTCTTGGGACGACAGACAACAGCTCAGTAACTCTTGGGACGACAGACAACAGCTCAGTAACTCTTGGCACGACAGACAACAGCTTCTTAATTCTTGTTTGTCTTCTTCTTTTTTTATAATTTTAAGTCCCGCTGTATTTAAAGAGCTATCGGGTGCAAACAGGGGTCATAAATTGTGTGGCTCTATGTGTGAACATATTTGATTATATTATAATTCCATTCAACTGTTTCATCCGGTACTTTGTTGACCAAGTTGTCACATCACTTCAGAATGCACTAGATCAACCATTGGAATTAGTCTCAGCAACAATTATTATCAGCAAATTCATGGATTACACAAGCCACTGTGCTCATTTGTCATTTCACACAAAATGATTTATTCTTATTCACCATGCAGCAAGATCCTACTAAAAAAAAGTATTTTAAAAAATATTCAAACATGCAAACATCCACAAAGAAAAAGTTGTATTCATTTTTAATAGTTCTGTAACAGGTAGTAATAGAACTACAAACTTTGATATACACTTTAAAAATAATTATTTTCACATATTTTTATTTACATTTTGAATAGGTCATTTGATGGTTAATATATTTTAAAAAAATTGGATTGAAAGGTTAGATGTTACCAAATCCAAGCCTGCTATTGCCACGCTTTTGTTAACTAGCCACACCTATTACAACAACTTACCTGTATACATGGCTGGTAGCCTGTTCTTTCAACAACATCTTTTGACTTTATTTCAAACTGCTCTCCCTTGGTACCTGAAAATATGATATTTTAAGCTTTATTCTACATTGGCTCAATGATAAGAGAGAAGCTTTCAATATATTTCTTTGTCAATCTCTTTTAAAAACTAACATCGCATCGTTTAATATAAAATATATATGATCCTTGGTTGGTAAGACTTTTTTAAATTTTTTAAACCAGAAGCTCATCACCATTGTGGGCTGGGAAAGTTTTTGTTAAATTGTATAATTCAGTGGTTCCCAAACTGTGTTCCTCATCAAATTTTTAAGAAATAAAAAAAAAGGTTTGTCCAAATACCAATAGAAAAAAAAAACTATCTTTCCTATTATGAGGTACATTCACAAACAAAAAAACTTTTTATTTTCAGGGAGAAAAGAGTATATTGGGTTGGTGAATATCATTTCCGCTTTCATATCATTTCTTGTTGTTATGGTTTGGCTGAATAAACATGGATCGGATGACATTACCGTGAATTGAGAGGAAATAAATTATTCAGAGTAAAAGTATATATTTTATTTAAAACTATATTATTGGATCTGTTTTAAATAACCCTACTTGACTTACTGGAATTGAGTTTAGAAACAACAAACATAATTTTCGAACCAACCCAAAGTGGTAAAAGTAGATGAGAACCATGGGCAAGCTACTCTGTTTTACAAAAATTTGAACCTAGCCCATTGGGCTCAAATCACTGCAACAACCTACCTTTCCTAGTATTGGCCCTAAAGACACAGTCAGCTTGTTTCACCATGAAACCTTAACTTCTCATGGGCTCGGCAGCCAATCAAGGAAACTCCTCAAAACTTTTAACTTGTAGGACATGGGGTAGGACTAAAGGCCCCCCCCCATAAAAATTGATTCTAAAAAGGAGCTCTGAGAGTCAAAATTTTAGAGAACCAATGGTATAATTCATTTGGTTTAAGTGCATGTATAATGTCAATGGGTAAACTGAATGCGTTAATATGTTACTGACCAAGATTATGAACGAAAAAAAATATTGAAAACAATATAATTTCAGATAAAACATTTAAAGTTACCATATGTATTTGTGGCTGCGTGATATCCCAACATTTCTCCATCCAAAATACATTTGTTGACACCAGGCTTGAAACAGTTGGCAATGTAAGGAGTCAAAGTCCCCTCAAATGGATTTGAACCAAAAACCTGAGTGTGTTCATTGCCGCTAAGAGAATATTAAAAACATTGTTGACCTAGCTAAATTTTAAATAATTAATTAATTACCTTATTTCATGACAGGATTTAAAATGTTGACAAATAGAGTGATCAATGATAAAATGTTGACAAATAGAGTGATCAATGATAAAATGTTAACAAATAGAGTGATCAATGATAAAATGTTGACAAATAGAACGATCAATGATAAAATGTTGACAAATAGAGCGATCAATGATAAAATGTTGACAAATAGAGTGATCAATGATAAAATGTTAACAAATAGAGTGATCAATGATAAAATGTTGACAAATAGAACGATCAATGATAAAATGTTGACAAATAGAGCGATCAATGATAAAATGTTGACAAATAGAGTGATCAATGATGCAATTTTTTCATTAAATATGAAAGTTATTAGCAATGGAGTTGTTCAATCTTGAATCTCAAAATCTTAGAACTGATTTGAAATCCCAATTTTCTATGACAATTCTCAACGACTAAAACATACTATTATTTATACATCTACAGCTTTTAATGATTAAGGAGTTTTTTAACTTCTGCAAAGTCTATGTACCTTCTTGCAAAGTATTTGTATTCATCTCCATCTTTGTGGAGCAGAACACGTTCCCCATCATATTTTGTTTCTATCAGGTACGCCTTGTTGTCCATCAGTTTTTCAACCTAGAGCAGAAGATACCAAAGGCATTAAAAAATTGTTTCATTAAAGAAAATAAATTCAAAAAAACCAAAATTTATCTATACACAGCTGTTGGTATTTAATTAAAAAAAAGGTTAGTGTAGTAGTTTTAAAGTTAAATTAACCACGAACAAAACAGTTATTTGTAAACCTGCTGCGGTTACCCTAAATATCTTTCTCACTCTGGAAAACAACGAAATAAACTGAATTAAATTCACATCAGAGCAGTATTTACCTTGTCGGGTGAGGCCCTCTCTCCTAGCATAGGTGTAAAAGGTGAGAACACTTCAATTCCTATTTCATATGCCCTGGTCTTAGGATCTCGCAGTAATCGACACACCTTTATATATAAAAAAAAAATGTTTTCAAAAATCTCAAACAAGATAAATTAATATTCATATTTGTCTGCAGTTAGAATTTTTTTTTTTAAATGTTGATCTTCATTTAATTATTTTGTTATTGAAACTTTTTTTTAAAAAATTAAACCACCAAAATCTTCAAACAATTCTTTTTCCAAACACCTTATAAATCCCAAGATATTACATTATAATTTAAAGATTCAACAGTAAGTTGTTAAGCCTTAAACTCAATTGCAATAATTTATTAGGCTAGACCAGTGGTCAGCAAACTCATTAGTCAAAAGAGACGAAAATCAACAGCAGGACAATAAACATTTTTTTTTTTGAGAGCCAAATTTCTTTTCAACAGCCTGTTTTTCAGAGTCAAAACCGATTTGTTGCCCACTGGCAGAGCCGTACTCAGGTTGTCAAAGAACCGCATGCGTCTTGCGAGCAGCGATTAGCCAACCACTGGGCTAGACTTTTATACAAATGTATTCCTCTAAAACAAGGTAAGCATTTCTACTGGATAAACTACCAACTTTTTCCAGATTGTTATTGACATTGTAGAGCTCCTCTGCATCTGGGTGGTAAGCACTCAGCACAGACGCTTGACTGAGACCAATCTTCAGCTCCTTCATGATCATGCGGATCAACCATTTCTGTTCAATGGCACTGAGAGATGTCAACAGATGCATGATGTGCTTGCGCACAGTCTCCTTGGCTTTGTTGGCATTCCCCACAGCTATGGCGTCAAGGTCATGGTTAACTTGAGAGATCGTTAAAGACCCTTGGTCAGGACATCGGTTTTTCAAGACAAAATAAGCTACACTGGCAAAATCCCCCGTGTCCTACATAGAGCAGAAAACATCTTGATATTTGAAACAGTTTGCAAATATAAACATAGATTATATATGTCCTACCTCAAGACAAAAGCAAACAAACAGGCACAAAATCAGATATTTTTGTCCCATTTAAAAAAAATAACATTTACATTAATGGTCTCTAATGGTTGCTAGCATTAAATTTTATTTGTTTGTTAAAGGGTATTTGGGGTCAAAAACACCTAAATAATTATCTATTTACTTCTGTATTGTAAATTAAAGTAAAGGAGCAGTCCTATATAAATATCATCCTGCTCTAGGATGTGCATTCATTTTAGAACAGCTTTAGAACAGACTTTACAAGATAGGAAGTTGATATTAAGTACTTACTCCCTGAGCTACTTTGGGGGCTTTAAAATTGAGGAGACGGTGAGCATCTGGACTTTCCTTGCCCAGGCACATGAGCTCTATCAAAAGTTTGGCAAATGTGTGCTGATTGGAAATCAGATAAAAGATATTAATGGTGAAGAACTTTTCTCAAAGATATTTTATAGCACTTTTCTCTAGTTACCATTGGTAAAAATATTTTTATTTCCCAAAGATATTTTGGGATCTCAAAGTAACAATAGCTTTTTTCTTATTAATAATCTGTCACTGCTTTGCTTCGTAAACATTCTTGTTGCGATTTTTTAAGGTTATTTTAATTATAAAATGTATTAATAAAAATTCTTTCTACAAGATTAGAGTAGTTTGAAATTTTTATTCGGGTAAATATATAATATAAAATTGTATGAAAAAAAGTTCAACTCAATATTTCCTCTACCTCTTTTATTCCATAAGCCACCCTCTCTCGTTCAAGATGTGGAAGTAACAGCCTTATTGCAGGATAAAAGGAGTCATCCTAGAATTAAAGCCACAACATATAGAACCCAGTCAATATATATAAACAATCTTTTAGCATAAAAAAAGGGTGGTACTTTTAATAAAGCATGATTACCAAAAAACTATTACCATATAACAAAATTTTAAAAATTAACAAACTTGTTTTCCTTCAATAGAAATAACATTAATAATAAAATACAGTAAGATGTTGATAATCCAAGATAATTGTGCATTAAAGCCCGTCCTGATAATTGACTTATCAAGATGTTCAAATCAATAATATATATACATGAATTGTAAAATGAATGTAATTATTATGTTTGTTTTTAAATCATGTTTAGAGATGCAAATGCAACTTTAAATAATAGACTAATACAAAAATTAGGTTTAGGGAATTAGAATGTTTTAGGCTCTGAATTTTTAACAGCGGGTTATCGAAGACTTCCTGTACAGTATAATTTTAATGAAATCTTCTAGAATGGCTGTTGAATTTTTTAAATGACTATTACAACATGGTGACAAAACATTTTGTGTTTCAAATAAAGTTTAGTAATTACTGTGTCTTTGTCATCCTTGTGAAGCTCTTGATGAAAATCTCTCCACTTGTCTATAAATTCTTTTAGAATCCGCTTTTTCTTGTCATTTCCTTGAGTCTTGTGTATTTTTTCTAAAAGTCCACAGAGCTCAGAGAATCTAACATTTGAAGCCACTGAATTTGTGACTGCAGAAGATTTAGATGTATCACTGCCACTGCTTGCCATTGTCTGATAAAGGAAATAAGTACTGAATGAAGGTCAGTATGTTCTGTTTGATTTATGCTGTGTATTTGAGCATGTAGTGAAAGAGATGAGCTGAAAATGTGTAAAAAATGTGGAGGAAAACTCCATAGGGCATAGTCAGAATAGATAGTAATGAGAAAAACAACTTTTCACCCACTTGTGAGCCAGAAAGTTCATCTTAGTTTTTTGTGAATCAATCAATGAATGAATGATCTATGATGAGGCTATGAGTATGACACGTTAACCATCTTGAGAGGGCTGAGCCGATCTATCGGAACATAGTCGATTGGTGAAAAAGAAAAAAGCCTGATCCATCGGCTCAATAATAATAACCTTGAGATTAGATGGCAGTACAGCGTGTGTGACTGTAGTACACAAACATATGGTTTTAGGGTACACATTAGGTCAGAGATTTTATGTTTGAAGATCTACATTCAAGTTGGGGGGACTAAATTTAGGGATAATTTATGCTAAAGTTAGGGGGGAGTAAATTTAGGGGGGAAATTTATGCATGAGTTAGGTATACTTGACTTAGCATTCAGGTTAGGTAGTGTTGTACATTTTAGGATTGAAGGTTTTTCTACAATAAATATTCATTTCAGTTTAAAGTTTTTCCCTAATTTGTATTTCTCTCAGTAAGTAGCTAAAACAGCACATTCTCTCTCCTCCCCTACCAATTTTAGATGATGTGTTTTTGTACTATTTTTTTGTATCACACAGTAACCATCTTGGTTGCCATGATACATCTGCACTCAGAAATGAGTGGTGTGCTTAACGTAAATTTACACAATTGTATTTTGTGTCTTTCATGCTTTAAAAATATGTGACCTTGAAATATGCCAAAAGCTAAAATGCATAAGCATCCCAAATGGAAACTTTTATGCAGTTTTTCACTTTGAATTTCATTTAAAAATAGTGTTAGCACTTATTTAGGCTTCATCAATCATACAATTTTTTAAAATTCTGCAAGTAAGACATATTTATTATAAGTGTAAACAAAAAATTGCATTTATTAATTATGCAAATCAGGATATCACATTTGCATAAATCTTGAGATTTCAGTTTGATTCATAGAGATCATATTATGCCTATTTAGGCAATCCGCACCAGATTGAATTTCTGTGTTGGATTCTCTCCCTTTTGATTACTCTTTAGTCTTTGGATTGTTACTAGAATTATGAAGTTACTTTGTTTCCCACGAAACCAATGTACCGGCCAAAATTATTTAATTAAATTTCAACGTTATAATCCTATTTTTATTTCTATCTATCTGTGATGCTAAAAACGACACATTCTCTCTCTTTCCTTACCCCATTTTAGCTTATGTGTTTATACAACTTTTTTTTTTTTTAAATTTTACAGTTTCAGAAAGGACTCCATCTTCTTGGCACCTACACTTACACTCATACACTGAGTGTAGTAGTATCATACACTGATGACTGATACACAGTTATACAGTTTAAAAGTTAAAAAAAGGCTCAAATTTAATGTTTCAAGAGGGTTAATAACTTAAACTTAATGGGTAAATGGTTTTTTACCATGGCCGCCATCTTGGTTGACACGACCCGTAAAATTAAGAATAAAACGTTTTAAAATAATGAAAAAACTTCCTAAAAGCCTAAATGTATCCCTCACCCTAACCTGAACCCTAAATCTATCCCTCACCCTAACCTGAACCCTAAATCTATCCCTCACCTGAACCCTAAATCTATCCCTAAACCTAACCTGAACCCTAAAGTCATCAGCAACATAACAAAACACGCAAATGACGTCATGTACCAATGTACCCATCTTTATAAATTACTAGCGGATATACAAGAACTTCTACAGTATACAGCCTTATAATTATTCCGATCACGGTGGGCTCCCAATCCTGTCGGTATCCCGCTCCCGTTAGCATACCGTTTCCCGGTGGGATTCTGATCCCACTGGATCCCAATTCCGGTATGATCCCAATCACGTCGGTATAAAGATCCCGGTGGTATCTCGATATCAGTGGGATAACGATAGTTGTCGGATCCCGATACCGGTGCGTACCGGTCTAAGCCTATTGTTATTTATAGATAGGTTATATACGCAAAAATTAATTGGGGCCCCCGGCCCTAGAGAAATGGATATTATAAGGTCAGTAACCTTTGGTATTTGAGTATGGACAATAAAGTGTATGTGTACTAATTTTGGTCAAGATCCATCTATTCATGCAGGAGTATTTGTCAGTCATTTTAATTATATAGCTCATATAAGAAAAAAACGAATTCGGGGCCCCCGGCCCCAAACGGCATGTGATAAAAAGTTCATAACCCATTTAGAGTCCTTTCCGGATAATGATGGATATATGTACCAAATTTGGTCAAGATCCATCCCTTAATCTAGGAGTATTAAGCCTATTAACCTATAGAACTTTCTGGAACATTCTAGATTGAATGTATTACCCTCCTCGAACTGTGTAAAAATTGTCTTTTCTAAGAAATTATTCTGCGAATACGAAAAATTATACAACTAAATGCATTTCTATAACTAAAGTACATTTAAGTTAAAAGAGGGGCCCCGGGGGCCCATTTCATAATTGTACCGAATTAGTTTAGACTGCGATGGGGCCCTATAAAAATCATTCAGGTAAGTTATGAAGTTAAAATTTAAAATTTTTCCCATTAAAATCTATTGAAAAATGCCATAGATATAGCGTTTTAAATTTATCGGATATTTATTGGATATTATGAGTTCAGTACCCTTCGGTATTTGTATATGGATAATCAAGTGTACGTGTACTAAATTTGATCGATATCCATCCATTCACGTAGGAGTATTTGTTTGAACATTTTTTATATAGCTCATATAAGAAAAAAACGAACTCGGGGCCCCCGGCCCCACACGAAATGTTATTAAAAGTTCTCGACCCCTTAAGAGTTCCTTCTGGATAATGATGGATATATGTGCCAAGTTTGGTCAAGATCCATCAATCTGTGTAAAAGCCTTTGTGGACAGAGAAACAAATCCACAAACCCACAAATTTTCACTTTTATATATATACTAGCCGATATACCCGGCGTGGCCCGGGATTGCATTAGGACCCCGATCCCGGTGGCCTACAGATCCCGTTAGGATACTGTTCTCTTTGGGATCCCGTTCCATCTAGGGACCCTCCTTTCCAATGTTATCCCATTTCCTGATTTGGTCGTGACATAGATTTAGCTTTTTAAAGATATCGAACTTTCTGGAAAATTCTACATTGGATATTCTTAGTTTTAAATACACCGATATCTAAAAAAGGACAGTGCAGTGTATTGCTACCACGTTAGGCCTATATCCATCAATTCACAAAAAAAACTAAAGTGTTATCTAAGCCTATTGACCTATAGAACTTTCTGGAACATTCTAGATTAAATGTATTATCCTCCCCGAACTGTGTAAAAACAATATTTTATTAGTAATAATTATTCTTCGAATACGAAAAATTATACAACTAAATGCGTTGTTATAGCTATAATACATTTAAGTTAAATGAGGGGCCCTGGGGCCCCATTCCAGAATTGTATCGAATTAGTTTTGCCTGAGATGGGGCCCTATAATAATCATTCAGGTAAGTTATGAAGTTACAATTTTAAATTTGTCCCATTAAAATCGATTGAATAATGCCTTAGATATAGCGTTTTAAAGTTATCGAACTTTCTGGAAAATTCTAGATTGGATATTCTTAGTTTTACATCCACCGATGTTTCAATATGGACAGTGAAGTGTATTCCTCCCATACTAGGCCTATATCCATCAATTTACATAGAGCCTATTGTGTTGTCTAAGCCTGTTGATATTTATATAGCTTATATAAGGAAATGGGAAATGGGGCCCCCGGCCTCAGAGGAATGGATATTATGAGTTAGGTACCCTTTAGTATTTGAGTATGGATAATCAAGTATTTGCGTACTAAGTTCAGTCAAGATCCATCAACTCATGTAGTAAGTATTAAGCCTATCGATATTTATATAGCTCATATAAGGAAAAATGAAATGGGGCCCCCGGCCCCAGAGGAATGGATATTATGAGTTCAGTACCCTTTGGTATTTGAATATGGATAATCAAGTGTACTTGTACTAAGTTTGATTAAGATCCATCCATTCATGTAGGAGTATTAACCCTCTTGATGTTTATATAGCTCATATAAGAAAAAAACGAATTCGCAGCCCCCGGCCCCACACAAAATGTTATTAAAAGTTCTCAACCCCTTAAGAGTTCCTTCTGGATAATGATGGATACATGTGCCAAGTGTGGTCAAGATCCATCAATCCATGTAAAAGCCTTTGTGGAACAGACAAACACACAAACAAATTTTCACTTTTATATATATACTCGCCGATATACCCGGCGTGGCCCGGGATAGCATTAGGACGCCGATCACGGTGGCCTACAGATCCCGTTAGGATACTGTTCTCTTTGGGATCCCGTTTCATCTAGGGACCCTCCTTTCCAATGTTATCCCATTTTCTGATTTGGTCGTGACATAGATTTAGCTTTTTGAAGATATCGAACTTTCTGGAAAATTCTAGATTGGATATTCTTAGTTTTAAATACACCGATATCTAATAACGGACAGTGCAGTGTATTGCTACCTCGTTAGGCCTATATCCATCAATTCACAAAAAACTAAAGTGTTATCTAAGCCTATTGACCTATAGAACTTTCTGGAACATTCTAGATTAAATGTATTATCCTCCCCGAAATGTGTAAAAACAGTCTTTTATTAGTAATAATTATTCTTTGAATACGAAAAAATATACAACTAATTGAATTTCTATAACTATAGTACATTTAAGTTAAAAGTTGGGCCCCGGGGGCCCATTCCATAATTGTACCGAATTAGTTTTACCTGAGATGGGGCCCTATAATAATCATTCAGGTAAGTTATGAAGTTAAAATTTTAAATTTGTCCCATTAAAATCTATTGAATAATGCCATAGATATAGCGTTTTAAAGTTATCGAACTTTCTGGAAAATTCTAGATTGGATATTATTAGTTTTACATCCACCGTTATTTCCATATGGACTAAGAAGTGTATTGCAACAAAGCTAAGCCTATTTCCATTAATTCACATAGAACCTATAGTGTTGTCTATTGGTATTTATATAGCTTATATTAGGAAAAATTAAATGGTGCCCCCGGCCCCAGAGGAATGGATATTATGAATTCGGTACCCTTTAGTATTTGAGTATGGATAATCAAGTGTATGTGAACTAAGTTCGGTCAAAATCCATCAACTTATGTAGTAAGTATTAAGCCTATCGCTATTTATATTGATTATATAAGGAAAATGAACCGGGGCCCCCGGCCCCCGAGGAATGGATATTATGAATTCGGTACCCTTTAGAATTTTAGTATGGATAATCAAGTGTATGTGAACTAAGTTTGGTCAGGATCCATCCATTAATGCAGGAGTATTAATCCTATTGATATTTATATAGCTCATATTAGGAAAAATGAAATGGGGCCCCCGGCCCCAGAAGAATGGATATTATGAGCTCAGTACCCTTCGGTATTTGAATATGGATAATCAAGTGTACGTGTACTAAGTTTGATCAATATCCATCCATTCACGTCGGAGTATTTGTTTGTAATTTTTTTATATAGCTCATATAAGAAAAAAACGAATTCGGGGCCCCCGGCCCCACACGAAATGTTATTAAAAGTTATCAACCCCTTAAGAGTTCCTTCTGGATAATGATGGATATATGTGCCAAGTTTGGTCAAGATCCATCAATCCGTGTAAAAGCCTTTGTGGAACAGACAAACAAACCCACAAACAAATTTTCACTTTTATATATATGTATGACTAGCCGATATACCCGGCGTGGCCCGGGATTGCATTAGGACCCCGATCCCGGTTGCCTACAGATCCCGTTAGGATACTGTTCTCTGTGGGATCCCGTTCCATCTAGGGACCCTCTTTTCCAATGTTATACCATTTCCCGATAGGATCCAAATTTGATTGTGACATAGATATAGCGTTTTAAATTTATCGAACTTTCTGGAAACTTCTAGATTTGATATTAGTAGTGTTAAATCCACCGATATTTCAATACGGATAATGAAGTGTATTGCTAGGCCTTTATCCATGATTCATATTGAGACTATAGTGTTGTCTAAGCCTATGAATATTTATAAAGCTTAAATAAGGAAAAATGAAATGAGGCCCCCGGACCCAGAAGAATGGATATTATGAGTTCAGTACCTTTCGGTATTTGAATATGGATACTCAAAAGTATGTGTACCAAATTTGGTTAAGATCCATCCATCCATGTAGGTGTATTAAGCCTATTGACTTATAGAATTTTCTGGAACATTCTAGATTAAATGTATTATCCTCCTCGAACTGTGTAAAAACTGTATTTTCTATGTAATTATTCTTCAAATACGAAAAAGTGTACACATAAATGCGTTGTTATAGCTATAAAACATTTAAGCTAAAAGAGGGACCCCGGGGGTCCAATCCGTAATTGTACCGTATTAGTTTTGCCTGAGATGGGGACCCCCATAAAAATCATTGAGGTAAGTTATGAATTAAACATTTTTAATTCGTCCCATTAAAATCTATTGAATAATGCCATAGATATAGCGTTTTAAAGTTATGGAATGTTCTGGAAAATTCCAGATTGGATATTATAAGTTTTAAATCCACCGATATTTCAGTACGAACAGTGAAGTGCAATTGCTACCGCCCTAGGCCTACATCCATCAATTCACATAGAAACTATATTGATGTCTAAGTCTATCGATATTTATAAAGCTTATATAAGGAAAAATGAAACGGGGCCCCCGGGCCCCTAGGAATGGATATTATGGGTTCACTACCCTTCGGTACTTGAATATGGATAATCAAGTGTACGTGTACTAAGTTTGGTCAAGATCCAACCATTCATGTAGGAGTATTAAGCCTCTTGATATTTATATAGCTCATATAAGAAAAAAACGAATTCGGGGCCCCCGGCCCCAAACGAAATGTTATTAAAAGTTCTCAACCCCTTAAGAGTTCCTTCTGGATAATGATGGATATATGTGCCAAGTTTGGTCAAGATCCATCAATCCGTGTAAAAGCCTTTGTGGAACAGACAAACAAACAAACAGATTTTCACTTTTATATATATATATATATGATATGATATGATATGATGTAAATGTAGTCATTCACTCATTGAATTGAATTTCTAGGTAAATCATAGTAAATGTTGAGAAATATAACTGCGGTTTTTTTTTTCATGGCCGCCATCTTGGTTGACATGACCCGTAAAATTAAGAATAAAACGTTTTAAAGTAATTTCCAAACTAAATGAAAATGTATCCCTTACTTAACCTAACCTGAACCCTAAATAAATATATCCCTAAATCTAACCTGAACCCTAATGACAACGCGGACCCATCTCTCGAAATTTACCGCTATTTTGTTTTTTTAGGGCTTGGATTAGGCTTATATATAGCATACCTAATTAGTGGCCAACTATGTTTACCAACGTATTTTCTATTTATTCCCGTTAGCTTACCATAGTTTGTTGATATTCTTACCTTCTTCTTTCATTATTAATGCTTCCGGTTTATGCTTCGTGGAGTGGCGTGGCAGTAACATAAAGGCTGCGTTACCGTTTGTGTTACACAGAAAGCATGGGAAATAGTCATTTTGAAATGGGAGCTAAACTCATCTTATTGAATATTTGAAACGTCAAGGCTGGTGCGATCAGATTTTAACAAAAAAATAGCACACACATTAAATTGAGATTTTGTAAATGCAAAGAGTGTTGTACAAAGGCTATTCTATTTTAAACTTAGTCTTGTATTTTAACAGACTATTATTATATTATTAATAATATAGTATTATCATCCAAGTGACATTTGGTACACATAAACTATTGCAACGTCATCGAATTTTTTTAATAAATTGAATGTTTTCCTTTAATTATATCCTAATGCAGTGAATAATTATTTATCCATGGATTCACATCTCTTGCACAATATTCAACATTTTTTGTTGTACTAATTTTGAAAGATAATATGATTAGGTAAAATATTTGAATATTTGAACACACTTTTTTTCTTACAACACTTATTACTAAAATTCAGTGACATAATGACCATTTAATTAACTAACTACAACACTTCTTTTTCAAAACAAACCGAAACAGCAGTTTGTATTTTGTTTTATTTAACAAAAATCCTGTAATTTACATTGGCCTCAATAACCTTGTGACAAATTTTTCCAACCTGGCTTGAAGTCTCTACATCTTCCTAGAAGCCTTAGTCTACAATATAATATTCGTCATTGGCCATGAAAACTATTGCGTTTTTTCTCTCTTGTGTCACTGGAGATAAAAACAGATGTCAATTGTTCATTGTTTCAACTTTAAAGATATTCGTTCAACCCTAGCGCTAGTTAGGCTACCTCCAACGGCTTGTCCCTTCAAATTTAATAAACTGTCATCCCCAGCTATTTGAACGCATTTTTTAAATTTTATTTTTTAGATGACAATCCATTAGAAAGTATATATATATAACGTCAAAAATCTTTTCGATTATTATGTCATGTCAATTCCATTTTTTTTTGTAGTAGTGTATTTAAATAATATAAAACGTCAATTTAAAAAATAAATTCTATGGATTTGGTTTTTAAAAAAAATGTTTTTAGCATATCGAAAAGGCAATTTGTAATTGATCTGCAGAAACTTTTGCTAGTTTAAAATTCTAAGTAAAAATTTCAGTCAACTGAATATTGGAAATTTGTAACACTTAATTTTATACGATTTGCCTCATAAAATTACACATTAGTAAATATATGATGTCTTTTGTAAACATCTCAATGTTTCTTAACATAATCATGCCGTTTATAAGCGATTACTAAAAAAAAAATGAAAATATTACGCACCAAATGTAATTTTTTTAAAGAGTCTCATTTAGCGCATTTATTGTAAATTTTATTTAAAATTTATTGAAAACAATATCATCATATTTCTATCATCCTCCCATTACAAACTCCGGAAAACTGATATTTGGGTTTGGTTTTGGGGATGTTGTTGAAAATTTGCGACGTTAATATGAAGAATTTAATTAAACAACCCATAAAAATAAAAAATTTAGTATAAATCATTTATACTCATTTTTATAATTTTATTTTATAATAACATCCGCAATATATCAACCATCACAGCCTTCAAAACTGCACTCAAAGCACATCTCTTTAAACTCTACTACCCCGACTGATTCCCCACATCTGACCGATAAACGATACTGCTGGCCGCCGTCCATGGCTTGTCATGTAGGCCTAAAAGTTCTGGAGTGGATGGGGTGAATATGCATTAGTTTTTGTTTTGTCTTTATACAGCTGTTCTTTATTACATAAATGTATTTTATTTTATTGTCACGATTATGTCTCTTTTTCTAATATTTTTATGTACAGCGCGGTGAGCCCAGCCCTAGGCTGGGGTACCGCGCTATATAAGACAACTAATAATAATAATAATGTCCCACTTGCTTTTCACCACAGATTTATTTCACCAACTATTTTAGACGAACAAAAGAATATATTACGCACCAAACGCACTTTTTAAATTCTCTCGTTTAGCGCAGTTATCGGGAATTACATTTCGTGAAATCGTAATCATTTCCTTCATCTTCCCCTTGAAAAACAGGAAAAACTGATTTTTGGGGGTTGGGGCTAGAAAGCCTGTGTTGATATTGGCAACGAGTCCACGTGGCAAGTTTAAGCTCGATAGGTACTGGAAATTGGTCAATTAGCTATTAGCTTCACAAAAGTGAAGTTAATATTAAGGACTAGGAACAAAAAAGTCAAGCATTGATTAATCATTGATTTTGGAAGTTGAATGGTTAGCTGAAGTTCTATTGTTTACTTTTATAGGAATCAGCATTAGCTGATTTCATGTCCATTGATCACAGCTGTCATGTGGGCTCTACAACCACTGCAACCACTGAGGACCTTGGATATTTAAGGGGTCCAAAGTTTTAATGTTAGAAAAAAAATTAAACAATAAACTTTGAATGCAGCGGTAAAAAAAAACGAAATGTGGTAGGCGGCCCCTTATAGACCTAACGAATAGTAAGTACTCATAAATGTTCAAAATTATTTGTTCCATTAATTTCTATGTAAGATCCCAGCCAAATTTCAATCCGCTTTTTTTTTTTTTTATATTTCATATTGACATTTCACCACTTTCAGGAACCCTCAGCAACTCGGTTAAAATCTCAGTAAAATATTTAGGAGTCACTAATAAAAGAGTCAGAAGTCAGAGGCGTAGCTATAATAATTTGTGCCCGGGGACGAACTATAAAATCCCCCCCCCCCCACCCTTGCTTAAGGACATTGTTCTATTACACTGAATAAGGAAAAGAATTTAAGTTTTAATAAAACATGTTTTCATAGAAGCAAATTTACAAAAATTATAGTACATGACAGTCACTGTCGAAATGTGACAAAATAAGTAGGCTATCAGATGACACGTCTGCTGAGACGCTGCACCAATATGGGACAGATTTATTACCTTGTTTACTTATTATAATGTAACGTTGTAAGCCTCATTTTGGCGCCCCTGTACCTTGGCGCTCGGGACATATGTACCCCGTGAACACCCCTCGCTACGCCTCTGCTAAGGGGTCGTTCATTACTTACGTCAACAATTTTTACGCAATATTAGCCCCCCCCCCTTTTTTTTTTTTTGTAAAAAAACTATCAAACTTTAATGCCCACCCCCTATTTAATTATGTCAACATTTCTAACCCCCCCCCCCCCCCGGGAAAAAGATGAATTATAATCTGATAAACTTATAAATACATTTTATTTTGTGCTAATCTATTTTAATGACACAAAATTGTAGGAAAAAATATTTTTATTACATCTTTAGCTTGTTAATCAACAAGTTAAAAAGTTTTTACACTTAAATTTTATAACGCAGATTCAATTGAAAGGTTGTTAAAGACTAAATATCATTGTTTGTTGTATTCATATGATTATTGTCAGTAAAGCTGACAATTATGGTATAGTTTCTAGCTGCTATCATCTTCCCATAGAGTAGCCAGGTGTTGCTCTGTCGTAACAATGGTCATTGGGGACATCATTTGGGTAGGGCAGGGCGACATTCCACCCCCCCCCCCTTGAATTTGCAGGTTTTTATTTAAATTGGTATGTACTGTGGCGCCTCCAATAATAAAAAATTTAACATGAGACGACCAAGTTTTGGTTTTGCCCCCCCCCCCCTGAAAAAACCATTAAATGAAGCCCCTGGTAAGCATAGTATATAGTAGCTGATTTATCATTTTCATCTTGCGAAACTGATGTATTAGACAAGTCAGCATCATCCTCATGTAACCATTTAGCACTAAAAATAGAAGCATTGTCGGTGTGAGCAATAATTGCCATAAACTCTCTCTATCTCCTTGCAGCTTCTCGCACTGGTCGAATCCTTTTTTTTTCTTTTTTTTTCTTTTTTGTTTTGTTGAGGAGCAGGTGCTAATTTCTTATGCTCAAGAGGGCATTGTCGGTGCTGTTGAAGATGCATTTCAACCTTACTTGTGATGCAAAATAGATGTTACAGATTTTGAAAATCCGTTCAAGCAACGATGTTATTATTGTTACTCACTTTACTTTCCCCTAATTCTAAAAATATCGTATTCCAACTCTATCAATATAATTTATCTTGACTGAATATAACACTTGAAACTTGTCCATGTTCCATACCTGCAATATGATCGCAAACATACTGCCCTAGTCATTTGCAACAAACAGAATCTACAGGCGAAGAGAGGCTGGCTTTTGACTTCTCTTGCAACTACAAAGTGTGATAATATTCTAACAAGCCACATACACAGTAAATAAATCTTATATTTTTAAAAGCCTAAAAATTATATGACTATTTATAATCATTTACACTTACATTTTTTTAAAATAATGTACATAATAACCAGTCACATTTTTAAGATTAAAATTTTAATAGAGAAAACATTATTGTTGACGTCAACTAATCTACCCCCCTACCCTTGTCAACAATTGTGAAACATTACCACCCCACCCCCCATATTTTGTTGACATAATTAATGGACGCCCCCTAAGGTGGGTGTCACCCGGCCCTGTAAACTCATGGGGTCACCCCCACACTTTTTTCGGATCCCCCCCCCCCCCCCCAATCCTACCAAACCGGATCAGCACCTAGTAATTCTTTACCATTTCATACAGAGTAGCTTATACAAGTGGTAGCAAACCAAAAAAGGCTCACATGCCACTTTGACCGTCAGTACATCTCTTGTGGTCCGGATGTAGGACTACTAACACCTAATTAATATCAAAATTTGAATCAAAATGAATACCCACTAAATCCTGTAAAGAGTTGTTTGTCTTTTCTTAATACACCTAATGAAATGCTAATGATAACAAAGCAATATTAATTTGAGTAAAGTGATATTTTTTTTCCTCTTACTTCACTTTTTAAAATCGATTTTGTTCGTCAACTGAAAAAAAGAACAATTAAATACGTTTCTCTGCCCTTGCCGGAATATTTGACTCGGCGGGCAGCGGGTTGTTGGCCCTGGCTTGTGGTATTATTTTATTATTATTATTATTTCCTTAAACAACCAAAGACATTAGAATGAAATATAGAATTTGATGTTAAAACGTTTAAAATAAATTAAACGAAATTTCCATTTTTGGAAACATGATACTTGACCGCTAGAACTATAGTTTCTTGTTCTCTGTGCAGCCAAATGATTGGAATTTCAATTAAATGTAGAAGAAAAGTAAACATGTTTTAATTTAATTTTTGAAAATATTTTCTGCACAGACTTTCTCTGCGTAATGCACTTTAAGAAGTTTTAGATTATTTTCTACCTTTAAGTTCGTTTAAACTCGTCTGATAGGAAGCCTTTGTTTAAGTATATATACTAATGCAGCTAGAAATAATGCCAACAATAAATAATAATTTATCATTTTATTTCCGAGTATAAATGATACAATTGTATATGTATATATTTATATATATATCATGTACAGCAGCTTTCATCTTGCACATAATTGACTGTGTCAAGGACAAATAGGAGTAAGGCAAAGAAAACATATATAGTCTGTAAATGTCATCGAGTACATTTGAAAATAACTTATTATGAAGATAGAGCTATTTCAAACAGTACAATGTGCATTTTTAGATATTATTAAATTATTTTTCAGAAATAATATTGATAAAAACAAAAATCGCACCAATTTTTATTTTTATAAAACCAATAAGGCACACTTTCATTTTTACATGTAATTGAAAGAAACAAAGACGAGATTCAGGTAAAAATTAGAGATATTGTTATTTTTTTTAAATAAAAGATCTTAAAAAACAAATATTTTTAATAAGTGCGGACTAATAGGATGTGTTCCATATCTGTATAACAAAGTCAACATACGTTGTTCAAATATTTCCATACAAGATCTCATATGGATATGGTACAAGGCCTTAACTTAACATACAATATGACCTTTAAACTTTGTGTCCATCGGAGACAGTTTGATTAAAATTTAATTAGTTTAATAATTAGACTAAAGCAATATTTTTAAAAAAAAAATAAAGTATTTTCAACAAAAAAAAATGTTAAGTACGTTAACCCGTTGTGAACCAATGCCATTAAAAATCAGACTTATTTCTCGACATTTAAATGCAATCAAAATGTCTATTCAATCTTGGAAGACAACAAAATCATTAATCTCACAAACATGAAAGTATATACTTAAAAACATAATTCAGTTAGCTTTACATTAAAAAATAAAACATATCATTACACGAATTAAATGCTTGACCATAATAACTTAGAGAGATATCGATTGTTTTGATACAATAAATTACCAATCAATCGCATCTATTTTAGTGTCTTTAATTGTTCATTAAAGGCATTAACATTAGTCGTATGTCAAGTTTAATTTTGTTTTTTTTTAAAAAGTCACTTTCAGTTTAATCTTCTTGCATATGTCAAATTGTTTTTTTATTTTTTATTTGATAATACAATTGGTGTATCAAATAGATATCAACCAATATGTGGGTGTTACTCATAGAATTACTGTGTCTATGTTAAGAGGTGGAGAATGGGGAAAAGAAACTTTTCTTGATACAAAAGGAACAGAGTAACCAAACAAAAGTTCACTTCATTACTGAACTGCGCAGAAAGGCTTCTTCTCTAGCTTTGAGTTCAACCCACGGGTGTATTTGGTGATCTGTCTGAGCTGTAGCCCTGGGTTGGCCATGATTCCGGTCAGTAGACTTACCAAGTTTTTCATCAGCGCTTCCGCCCTCATCCCATTCATGACGCATTCCTTGTAGCCGAGGTTGAGCACGACGACCCCTTTCAGGAGATTGTGTTGGATCAGGAGGTTTGTCTCCAGTCCCATCGGTAATATGGCCGGTGGTGACTTAACACCATTTCCTCCCCTGGAATTGAACAAAGAGGCGTCCCCGTCCGACACCATCTCGATGCTGATACCGTGGGGGCTCTGGTCGAACATCTCCATCGTCCTCTCGGCCAGCCCCTGGAACAGCGTGAAGGGAAGTACGCCGTGGTCGATGTGCTGCTGAATTCGTTTGTTGTTGCTTATGATAAACTCTTGAATGGTGACTTTGGCGGTGTCGTCGAATTGTGCCAGGAGGGGGATTTCATTGCAGTAGTTAGCAATGTCGTGGTTCAGGTCGTTCACGTAGCGGCGGAGATCGACGGGGAACATGAGGCTGATCATGGACTTGCCAGTCAGGATGTGAACGAGGGCCTGGTAAGCTCCTGCGACCAGACCTAAGAGCGATACGTGATGGAAGCGGATGAAGTTGATCATTTTTTGCGTGAGCTCCGGAGACAAAAGTGTTCTGAGACTTCCGTTGGTTGCAATCATGGCACGGGGTGGAAACTGATTCTGTTGTCCCCGAAGAGAAGTACTTGCAACATCCTGGCTGAGGGTCTTGGCCCAAAATTGAGCAAACGCTTCCGATTTTGATTTGTAGATTTTGTCCAGCTCGACATTGAAATCTTCAGACTGCGACATCCTCCTCTCGATGCTTTCTTTTTCTAATATAGGTTTCTTTAGGCTTGGATCGAATGCAGCAACCAAGTCTTGTATGAACTGATAAATGGCCCTCACGTCAAAACCAGCCTTGTGGAAGATAATTCTTAGGTTGGTTTTTGAACCTTGCTGTAGGACGAATCGGAGAGGACCTTTTTCCTTCACGTCGAATGCTTCTTCGGAGAAGGTCTGCAGCTCTTCTCCGTCTTTTGTAACGACCCTAAAATCAATGGCTTTGTCAGCTTGAAGAACTTGTTTCTCAAAGTTCATAACGCTTGTTCTCTTGGATACGTCCTCTTTGAAGACAGTGCAAGCTGTGGGATGCATTTCTAGTGCATTGAGAATGGCTTGGCGAACAGTTTCCGGATCTTTCTTGTCAGCAGGAATCTCAACATCAACGACCCCATGCAAACTTTGCTTCCTGGGGTGTCTTTTGTAAATGGCAAGTTGACTGGACTCAATGGTCGACGCTGGAAAACTCACTCGTCTCTTGGGCGGCGGTGGTTCTATCGCTTTGAGATCCTTCTTCTCGTCTTTGTTGTTTTCAGCATCGGCCGCCTCTATAGCCAGCTGCTCAGCGTCCGGTCCGAATTCTGAGCCTTCGGCCAGACGACCGGAAAGTACGTCATCTATGGCTTGAGCAATGATCCGGACAGTTGGGTCTCCGCTGATGAAAACAATTGCTGGAAGTCTGCAGTGAACTTCTTTGTAGATCTGATTGATCATGGTCATTGCCACGATCGAATCCATGCCCATATCGACGAGATTTGTGTCGGTTTTGATGGCGTTATCCTCCGCACTAAGGACTTGACTGGCCAGTGCAATGACGTAACGCTCGTACACGTCAACACGCTGGTCTGGTGGAAGATCCCGGGCCGTTTGCAGTGCAAGGAGGATATCCTCCTCAATCTTCACCTCCTCTGCCGCAGATCCCAGCATCGTCTTAAGCCTGTACTGGAAGGGAACAAGCATGTCTCGCTTCAAGCGTTTCAGGAGTATCTCGTCATCAAACTTGCACGGCAGTATTTGTCCCCAGTCGAGGAGAAGAATAGGAATGATCACCGCAGATATGTCTTCTTCACTGAGCAGCACAAAGCCCTGAGATTCCAAAATCTTTTTGGCTTCACTGAAGTCGTTCAACATGCCTAGATCAAGTGCACCCCAATTGATGCTCTGCCCCGAGAGTTTCCTATGCTTCCGATAGTGAGCGATGCCGTCCATGAATGCATTCCCAGCACCGTAGCTTGTTTGACCTGCGTTTCCTATAACTGAGGTTACGGAGGAATGCAGCACAAAGTAATCAAGAGGAAGATCCTTTGTTAATTGATGCAGGTTCCACGCGCCCATCACTTTCGGTGACATGACTTTGGCAAATACCTTTGGATCTATCTGCACCAGAAGCTGGTCGTCAACTACGGCAGCACCAAAGAAAACTCCCTTGAGGACAATGTTGGGATAAGCTTCTTCCATGGCTGCCATAAAGTTCTTGAGAGAATCCATGTGCGTGACATCAGCTTGAAAAGCTTTGATATTACAGTTTTCGGATGCAGCAAGTTGTGCTATTTCCGCCGTCTTCTCTATAGTTGCTTGTCTCCTGTTGAGGATAGCAATGTGCCCAGCGCCGTTCTGAGAAAGGAATTTAACAAACAACCAACCCAGACCCGTGAGGCCACCGACGACAATGTACACAGCGTCCTTTCTAAATAGTTCTGTCTTTTCCACCCGGACTACAGCGCTGTTCATTTTTGTGATCTGAACCTCCAGCAGTTCATCGAGGTCGGCAGCCGCGTCTTTATATACACCAGACGTGATGGGATTCTTGTGAAGGCATTCAGCAACCCGGGACATTAAGGGTGAGTGTTTGCTCATCCATTTCTTCACCTTGGGGACGATTCTGGTCAGATTTTGGGGATGGAACACTACAGCGGTATCCAACAACTTCAGTTCCACAGTTGGTAGGAAAAATGAAAGAGGGGCCCTTGCAACGGGTTCTAACAGAGTTGCCACCGAAATGTAATATTTTGGTTGCAGCCAGCGCCTTGCTACAATGGGAATGATGGTCTCGTCCATCAAGACGAGAGAAATCAGAGTTTCGTGTAAGGTCTCAACATTGTTCAGCTCTTCAACCACCACCAGGTTCACGTTCGATCCTTTGGGTTTCCTTCTGCTCATCAGCAAGCACACCAGAACCTCTCCAAGCCTTGCTGTGGCCGACGAGGCGAGAATAGTTGCATTCTTGGTCGGGACTAGATCTTTTAGAGACCACAAAAGAATGAGCCGGGTCAAATCTCCTGGCACGTAATCAGCAATCATGTCTGCCGGGATAGTGGCGTCCAGCGGGACTTTGATTTTTGAGCCGATCGGCGCAGGGTAGCAAGAAATCGCAGGGATGTTATATTTTACCTGCTTCTTAGACAAGCAATCACCTTTGACTGGTCCAATGTTTTCCAAAGCAAATAGAGGATACCCGTTGCCTTTAAGGGTTCTTCTCTTCTCCATGACGCTGTACAGCATGGTCATGTTGAAGAGAAGGGGGTTCTGGAAAGCAGTGGCAGACACGTCTATCTGAACGTGCGCCTGTGTCTCGTCCTTGACCTGTGTCTCGTGGTACACTGGGAACGTGTCGGTTAAAACCATTGGCTCCTTGCTCAAGAGAATCACATTCTGAGACTTGTCGGCGTAGTTGTGTCTGAATGTGGGTACCGGGGTCTCTGAATCCACCATGACAAACTGATTGACGAACAATTCCTCTGACGTGGCCATCCACTCCGGGTAGTTCTTCAAGATGGCGTCGCCATTTATTATTTCGGCGATCGAGCCGATGTAAGGCAGCGTGCAAGTCTCCTCCGGAAGGTGAAGGTCAATGGTGATGAGGTCGGTGTACACCTGCTCTTTGAGCGCACACCTGGTCATGCCCCACAATGCCGTCATGACTGGATTGATATTCTCCTCCTCCGGTGGTCCGTTCTCAAAAGGAAACGCCCTCTTTGTGAAGACGTAGATTGGTAGAGTCAGCGTTTTCTCAACAGCGTATGAGTAAATGTTTTTCAGCAGCATGCAAAGGTTCAGTGTTTTTGCTTGGACACTGAATGCGTCCTCTGCTTCATTGATGGTCACGTTGGTCAAAATAACGATGAACTCGTAGTCAGACATTTTGTTTTTGAGTGCCAGGTCCAGTTCTTTGGCCACGGTCTCCCCCGGATCGTCCAGGAGATCATACTGAATGCACTTTTTGAACAAGGAGGACGGGGTCTCGCTGGGGATGTGGTCGGTGACATAGAGTATGTTTGGCTTCTTGGTCTCGTGAAGCGGGTATTTTGTGTCAACCGGCTTCCAGATACATTTATACATGTTTTCAACTCCACCCGACTTGTCTGTCAGCGATTTGATGGCCAGGTCTTCCAGGTCGGCAATGACCTCCCCGTACAGCGTTGTCAGTTTGATGTCGTAGAGGGTCAGTTTACGGTCGGTACTTTTCAGCGTGGTGAAAATGTACATCTCGTCTTCGGTTGGCCTGTAGGATGTCAGCTTTCCTATGGAACGGGGAAGGAGATCCCTTGCGTCATCGACCCCATCCATTAGGATCACAGATGTCTGAATCATGCCATCCAGAATGGACGGGTGGATGGTCGTCCCAGCTATCTCAATAAACATGGCCTTGGGTACAAAGATTTTTGCCAAGCACTCCTGTGAGCTTCTCTGGGCGTACATCAGGAGGGAATAACCTGGTCCATATGTAAAGCCGAAGCTTTTCAGGGTGCCGTAGATCTCCTCGCGGTCAACAATCTGGGGACATCGCCCTTGAATGTGGCGTATGTTGATGGTCGGAGGGTGGCCTCTCATGTTGTGGGCCTGGAGATGGATGTTGGCGAAGGTCTTGTTTCCTTTAACCACTGCGATGTTGTAGCTGTCGTACTTCTCCACGCCATAGCCACGGGGCGTGGATTTTTTCAGGACGAGATCCAGCTCGACGGCCCCGTCTCTGGTGAAAGAGCACGGCTGCTCAAACCTCACCCCTACTGTGTACAGAGGTGCATTCATGGCGTAGGTGTGCATGGCCACGGCGAAGCCAGTCTCAGCATAAAAAGCTCCTGGTATGATGAGCATGCCTGAGACTATGTGATCGTATATAGATGGGAAAGTCATCTGGGTCACCATGCATTTGTATTCATCCGTTGTGTCCACTTTGTTGAGGAACGGGTGCTCCTTTCTCATGTAGTGGACCCCAGCCAGCACCATGTGCGCAGACTCGCAAAGCTGCAAGTTTCTCCTGGGGTTGAAACTATATCTAGGGATAGGTGTGACGATCTTTCCCTCGTGAGGTAGATTGTCCCAGTCTATCTTGCAGCCCAGTTCGTAGACACTGACCAGTGCTTGGAGGAAGTTTCTCCATTCTGGTGGTTTGGACATGGACACGACCGGCATGACGTCATCTTTGGGGAAAATATCATTGGCGTGAGCTCTCATCACCGGTTTGGGGCCCACCTCAATGTAAACATTCTTGTAGCCCTTGGTGAAGGTTTTCTGTACAGCGTCAAAGAATCTGACGGGTTCTCTCATGTTGTTCACCCAGTAATCTGGCCCCAGCAGACCAGTGACAAGCTCTCCTGTAACACTGGAAAACATGTCGATTTCTGGAGTTTTCGGCTTGATATCTGCGAGAGCCTCTCTGAGATCTGCCTTGCAACCATCGACGTGATGACTGTGGTAAGCGACTGGAACCTGAAGATCTATTAACTGAATCTGAATGTTCATATTCCTTGCCTTGGCCTGGAGATCCTGCTTTATCTTCAAAATTGTGTCCGAGTTTCCACTTACTGAGCAGGCGATAGGACTGTATTCAAGTGACACGTTGGCCAAACCTGAATAGGTGTTGACAACCTCCTTGACTTTCTCTATCAGCATATTCCGGATGACGAACATTTTCCCACCAATCACCTTGGCCATGAGGCTTGTGCGGTGGAAGATAATCTTCACTGCGTCTTCCATTGAAAGGATTCCAGCGAAGTACGCGGCGGCAACCTCGCCAACTGACTGACCAACGACACAAGCTGGAGTGACACCAAGACTCCACCACAATTTAGCAAGCCCAACCTGGCAGGCAAATATTGCTATGGGCGAGAACTCCGGATCATCAAGATCTGCTTCCTTCTCAAAACGACCAGCAATGGTCCATGACACGTACTGTGATAAAAACCCGTCAATCTCCAGAATGGCATCCCTGAAAGCGTTGGTCATGTTCATCAGCTCCTTGCACATCCCTTTCCAAGTTGTCCCCATGCCTCCGAAGACGTAAACGACTCGAGCCCGCCTTACCGCGTTCGAACCTTTGGCCCCCTTGTGTAGGTGATCGTTCAGCTTCGCAATCAGCTCGGACATGTCTTCAACAACTGTGGCAAAGCGGATATTGTAGTGGTCTCTCCTGGAAGTAGATGTGTAGGACACGTCGTGCACATCTAGAGAAGTCAGTTCCGGGTGGTTGACAAAATCTTCAATGCTGCCTTTCAGAGATTTATCGTGCTTGGCGGAAAAGCAGACGATGCACGGGATGTTCTGTCCCTCCACCATGCTGTTTTGTCTGGACATGTGGTCCTCGTACGCCTGGATGACGGCGTGGCAGTTCGTGCCACCGAATCCAAACGAGTTGACGCACGCGACTTTGTTCTGTGCTGGCCAATCCACGACTTTGACGGGGACACTGAGGTTCATTTCCGGGAAGTTAATTTTGGGATTGGGGTTGTCAAAGAAGAGGGAGGGCACAATCTTAGAGTGCTTCATCATCAGAAGCACCTTTATCAAACCAGCCGTGCCAGCAGCTGACTCCAAGTGTCCAAGGTTGGTCTTGACGGATCCAATGTACCTGTGGCGCACTGCGCCTTTTTCCTGAAAGAATTTGCCAAGTGCGTTTGCTTCTACAGGATCACCAGCAGATGTCCCAGTACCTAAATTGAATAATTTAATTTCAAGGTTGATGATAACTATATAGTGCCTAAACATTTTATAAAAACTTAGATAATGTTATATTATTAATTGCAACGGTAACAGCATTTAACTATCTCCAACAACCGGATTCTTTGTTTCATTCGAAAAGCATTTTAAATGTTATTTTTATATGTTTTTGTGTCGGACTTGAATTTTCTTCTTTGTCCGTTGCAGGTATATTAATGCTTGGTTGTGAAAATTATCTTAGCATAACGCCATAAGTGTTTTAATCACGCCAAACTGTAACTAAATTGGTGTATGACAATGTGAACGTCGGCTGATTCTTACCATGAGCCTCGATGTAATCAATCCGGTTGACGTCTATGTTGGCCTTCCTGTACACCTGCTCCAGCAGCTTGATCTGCTGGTCACCAGACGGCGCTGAGATCGGCGTCACGCTGTGGCCGTCTTGATTTGAGCCCGTGTCCACGATGGCCCAAACTCTGTCCCCGTCTCGGAGAGCCTGAAATAACACGAAATTACTATGTTTTCCACAACTGATTTACGATTGTGTAGAGACAATTATTTTTTTCTAGACGTTTTGCCGAGCAATTGTTAAAAAATAAAGAATGTCTCCCTTCTACTCACCATCCAATCTAACGTTTCACACAGCCAAAACATCCAGAAATACAAAAAAATCATTAAACTTCAACGCTGTTCATTTTTGCCTTAGAGTATAATGGTTTAAAAATAGCCATCGCGCAGAGACCCACACGATGGACTTAAACAACGAAAGAAATCTTACGTCACTCAATCGCTTCAGTATCACCATCCCGCATCCCTCGCCTCTGGTGTAGCCGTCAGCACTGTCCGAGAAGGCAAAGCACTGACCAGTGGGGGACACCATGTGCGCCTTGCTCAAGTGGACGAAGACGTCTGGTGCCATGAGGAAGTTGGTTCCACCACACAAAGCGATCTCACAATCACCTGTGAGTTTAAATAGTTACAAAAGTTGCTTGTTACACATGTATACGATTCAAGAAATCAATTTGACTCAGCGCGACCTCATTGATCACTCATCGAAATTTATCAAGTAACATTTTTGGAAAGAATGTTTTTACGGTCACGTTTAAATTCTTGTATGAAACATGAATGCTAAGTTTCCGATAGTGGAGTTACCCATCGTTAATATTTCCATACTACGGTTGCAATCTTTAAAGTAACTCACTGTCATATCGTCTTTCAAGTGAAGGGGAAAAAAAGGAAAGGGGGGGGGGGTATTTTTAGGTATGTATCCAAGAGTTGTTTTAAAGATTCATTTGCAAAAAGTATTAGCCATCTCAGAATATTTAAGATTTAGACCAGTGATTCCCAAAGGGGTCTATATCGACCCCCAAGGGTCTACGACAACTTGCAAGGTGTCTATGTCAGCGGAAAAAAAATTGTGGGTCCATGAAATGAAAATGGGGGTCCATGAAATGAAAATGGGGGTCGACAATAGTGGATCTCATGTAAGCAGGTCGTGACTTCTATTTTGACATTTCATTAATGGAATAATCCACATACACAGACAGTAACTTTTACACGCTTACACATTAATAGTCTCCTTTTTCAAAGTTTTAGCAATCGGTATTATAATACTTCTCTATCTGTTATTTTATGTAGCAGAAAGTAAATTTTAATTTGGTTCGTTCTAATTTAAATTTAATTAATACATATATAAAACTTAACATGTTTTTAAAAAAGTTTTTCATACTACTCTTCACCACCGTTATAAGGTTAAATCATTCAAAGTGAGTAGCACTATACCGCCTGTAAAAAATACATTTGAAGTTAATGAATTTGCAAAAAATCAATATCAGGTAAGCAGGGGGTCTACCCAAAACCGAAAAACATGGCAAGAGGTCTACGAGACAAAAAAGTTTGGGAACCTCTGATTTAGACAAAGGAAGTGTATTTAAATCCAGTCTGGCACAGCTTTTATGTGTTCACCAACCTGTTCTCAGGGCCTGGGCCCCAATGTGTATAGCAAGCAGTGCAGACGAGCAGGCCGTGTCCAGCGTCATGGAGGGTCCTCGCAGGTCAAAGACGAACGAGACACGGGCCGCGATAATACTGTTTGAGATTCCGGTGACAGTGTAGTTCCCGACGATTGGGGATTTCGCTGTGAAGAGGCCGCGGTAGTCTCCATTCATGGCGCCTGGGCGAGAGAGAGTTTTCATTTTAAATATAAGGAGCACCCACCAGAAACTTAGCCACTTAAAAATGCATTAAAATTATCCGCTTAAAGAAATTGTTAATGCTACATCTATTGCGATCAAAAGTGTCACGTCTCAGTCAGCACATCCCATTGTTTAATTAGTAGTTAACAAGGATTTTCGAGGCTGAAAAATACAATTACGATGAATGGAAAAAACAACTAAATTTCAAATTTTTTTTGGATCAATAAAAATATTTTATCTTATATTGTTGGCACATGTGAAAAACAGTAAATCGGTTGCAGTTTGTTTGTTTTTTGCGTCATATAATTTAGGTGTGCCAGGGAAATCTGGGAAGGGTTTAGTTGTGCCAGGGAAATCTGGCAAAGGTCTAGGCGTGCCGCGAAAATCTTGGAAGGGTCAAAGCATGCCGTGGAAGTCTGGGAGGCGTCTAGTTGTGCCGTGAGCGGGGGGGGGGGGGGAGAGATTGCGGGGCACTGATCTTGGTGTTGTTAACTGTAATCAATGCGTTGATAAATAAAAAGGGCAAATCGATTTTGTTGGTTCTTTGTGAAACGATGCAAGCTGCTGGCACTGCATGAAGAGTCGGCCACAAAGTGTTTTTGTTTAACTTGTCACGCCATAATACAAATGAAGCCTATGCGGTATGAGGTGGGGGTGATTTGGGTAGGAGAGGATAAAAGAGATCATTTGGGTATACGAGAAATCGTTTTGCAATTGTGTTTCCAATAGTTTTTAATAAAAATATAATCATTTCTGGCGTAAGTGGAAATCTGCCACATTCGTAAAACTTTGTCTGATGTGCCACATTCGTAACAATATTCTCTGATAAGCCAAATTCGTAAAACATTGTCGGTTTTATCAAGTCTGCGATTGGCCATTTCGGGTCGGGTCGTTCTCAGTGACGTCGTTGAAGTTTGGGTTTTGGTTCGGGTTCGGTCGTCAGCAGTGTTCGATTTCGATGTGTTCGGGTTTGGGTTCGGTTCAATTCCCAACTCCAGTTTAAACCTCCGCTTGACTTACCGACATAGACCCCAGTGTTGGATCCAGCCAGCTTGTCCCTTGTGATACCAGCGTCCTCCATGGCCATGAATGAGCACTCGAGCACGTATCTTTGCTGGGGGTCCATTTGGTCGGATTCAAAGTCGTTGATGTTGAACAGTTTGTTGTCGAAGGCAATGGGACTGTTGATTCAGAAAATATTTTTAAAAAATAAACTATTTACAGAAATCGTAAGGGTTAAACTCTGGGTTTTTTTTTTTTTGTTTTTTTTTTTTTTTGTGGTAAAAATTGAAAGGACCGTTCATGGAGGCAATAGATATTTCAATGATAATGTTTGAATACCAAGCACTTATTAAAGAATATGAAATAAATTATGAATTTTCCTTCTACCTTTTTCAATTTGATGATAAGAATTTCATTTTTTTTTAAAATCAAGACAAGGAAACAAATCTATCAATATTAATTTATTTGTGAATTTTTTTAAAGGGACTTATAATTATGTATTTACTTATTTCCCTTATATGGTTGTTGTTCTTTTTGGTGCTGTGATAAAAGTTTTTTTTTTTTAAAGACCAAAACTTTTCAATGTATCACATAGTCGCAACAACTTTAAAAAAAAAAACCAACTATTTCCTTCCTGAAAGTTTGTCCTCTGTTAGATTTACGATTTTGTACTTTCTGACATTTAAAGTGCACCCTGACATTTCTGTCACATGGTGTTAGAGAGTAAGAATTTGTAAAGACATGATGAACTTCACCTCCTCGCACTTAACAGTGTATCAGCGGCGTACCTAGTGTATGGCAAGTAGTGCAGATGCCCTTGGCGCCATTTGGAAAAAAAGTGTGGGGGGGGGGAGGGAGAAGGCTCAATGTCTTTTTTTAATTGAATACAACTCTCTTAGAGTTTACACTTCAAGGACAGCACTCTCCACTTAAAGGACAGCACTCTCCACTTAAAGGACAGCACTCTCCACTTAAAGGACAGCACTCTCCACTTAAAGGACAGCACTCTCCACTGAATGCCGAAACTTTTAAAACATTCGTAAAATAAAATCTTTATCACGTCTGACGTAATCTTGAACTATGTGCACTTAATTTAGAAATAAATTATCCATGATCAAAGTTTTGTTCCAACAGAACCTTAGTCAAATGTTTGAAGGAATAGATAGTAGGGCAGTTTTTTAATATTTAAAAAAAAAATTACTTATTTATAATCACATGCGGCTTACAAAATATTTTTCTGAACCGATATAATTGGCTCCTCACACAAAAAAGGATGCCGGCCCATAAACTAAATAATCGTATACTCTCCCTCCCATTGACTTATTACTGTTAACAATGAGCTCTTCTTTTTTTTGTTTTTTTAAAATTTTAATGGACTTTGATGAGTCACTTCCTTGTTTTGTCACGTGATATGAGTAAGCCTTCGGTAGGTGGTCTGCTACGCAGAACAACACATAACAACAGATAACAGCTGATTAGCCATTATCATTAATTTTTAAGCAAAATGTTTGTCTCCATCAGCGCTTCCCCAATGTTAATTAAAAATTTTACTTTTAAAAATATTCTTGAATACACGTGTTTTTTAAATGACATTCATTAAATGTGACAATAATTATAATTCAGTTATGATTAAAGGAAGAACGTTGTTTGAAGAAAAATTTGTGAGCGACTAGTGTGTTGCAGACAGCCTTCCGGAAGTCTTACTCGTACTTACTCTTATCACATGACAAAACAATCGACTCATCGTAGTCCATTGAGTTGATCTCGGACTTATAATAGGCAGAGGACGTCGAATGATTCACTGCAGTTAGTCTTATATGAATGCATCATATATATTAGGTATTTTCATTTTTAGTAAGGACCACTTCGTCAAAAAAATTATTTTTTTTTACTTATACAACATAATTATATTATAAAAATACATTTAATAAATGAATTTAGTTGAATAAACGGAGAGAGTTTTGTTGCGAAAAAAAAATCTAAATTTTCTAAGAGTGCGTTATTTTTAGAAATGTAAAATTGTCGGAGATTAAAATTTTTTTATGACGAATGCAGTAAATTTCAACCCCCCCTTTTTCCCCCGGATGTCCTAGTAAAATACCACAGGTAAAAGTGTGATTTATGCTCATACCATCAGTGGCGCCGTGACATGGGCCTACAGAGCTAATCAGAGGGAAGAGAAGGACACAAGCGGGACAGACATACGGCCAGACTGAGGTCAACCATGTGACAAACGGTTTGACGGAAACATTTTTTTATAATTACTTTTTTTTTTGCAATACAAAATTAAATGAGTAGAGTTTCTTTTATATAAGTCAGTGACTATCAAAATATTTAGATTAAAGTTAAATAATAATAATTAACTTCTGCAAAACTTAAATGAATATATATACTGGGGTAAAGTTTTCTACCATCTTTTCCAGCTAGTTATTATCTCCCAGCTTTGTTTTTGTACCACGCTTCGAGCCTTTGGGGATGAAGCGTGATTTTTCAAATGAACTTTATTATTATTATTATATAAAAACACCAGTTGTAGACAAAATCGTGAGAGAAAATCAGTGAGGCGAGCGCTGTGAGTGCACAAGGGTTTAGCCAAAATATGCTTTATTAATTACAGAGACACTAACTACGTCCATAAACAGTAGTGTAAAATACCAGAGTTCAGACTAGCCTCCTCCGTCCCACTTGGCTCATTGCCGTGAAGTTTTCCGACAAAAGTCAAAACGTTAAGTTGATATTGGATCAAATCGCTTTTGAAAAATATCGAGTGAAAGCCCTTTAGGTGGACTGGTCCTGAACAACTTCCAGTATCTTAGCCCTTTAGGTGGACTGGTCCTGGACAACTTCCAGTATCTTAGCCCCTGTGGTGGACTGGTCCTAGACAACTTCCAGTATCTTAGCCCTTTAGGTGGACTGGTCCTAAACAACTTCCAGTATCTTAGCCCCTTAGATGATCTGTTCTTTTAAAACAATTCCAGTACCTTCTGCATTAAAAGTCACTAAGCTAAAAAAGACATGACGCTTTGTTGTGTAAAGCGCTGGTCACTGTTGACGGACTTGGATGTCCGAACACGCGGAATTCAGCACATTGCGAAATGGAAATATAGTTATTTTCATCGGGCCGATATTGGCTCTAACCGATGATTAAGTGTGGAATATAACGCACATGGGATTGTGGCGTTAGTGAATGGTAGAAAACTTAGGCAATAATTTTACTTTAAAAATTGACTTACTCCTTGAGTAATCCAGCCCGTCGGACGTAGGACTTTCCAATAGCGTGTGGGTCAGGGTCGTAGAAGGCGTCATTGTTCCATCTCTCTTTGGGGATGTCGATCACGTGATTCTCGCCGCGCTCCAAGATTTTCCAGTACTGCTCCACATTGTCTGCCCCAGGAACTTTGCACCCAATACCCACTATGGCGATCTTCTCCCAGTCTGAGGCCATCTTAGAATCTTGACCAAGTCTCTCCAAGCGTAGACCTTTGACAAGCGTCGCTCCAAACGTAGACTCTTGACCAAGTCTCTCCAAGCGTCTGTCAGCATAAGCTCTACAGACACTGCGAAAAACTTTTTTTTTAAAACAATTTTAAAATAATTATAGTATTTTAGGGTTTTGATAACTAAGCGACAACACCGGATAACCACTCCCTAGTTAATAGTACCAGAGGTTTTGTACCCTCTTCATATGTATGTTACATTTTTGTCCTATATGATACATTTGGGCCCTTAAATTATCCAAGGTTTTCAGAGTCTACGACACAGCTAGAGAAACAAAAATCTAGTTCCCCGGATTCAACGTTTCAGAGTTGTGTTGCCCACTGCTGCGTTATAATCATTCGGTGTAAAAATATTTACAAGCTATTTTATTATTTTAATTTTAATTTAATGTTTGTGTTGTTTGTTTGTTTGTTGTTTTTTTTTTTTCATTTTTTTTGCTAACCTTTTTTTTAAATTCTTTTTTTTACTAGAAATTGATTAATGGACTATTTTTTTGCGAGGGTGGTTATATCACAAAAGCAAAATTGCTACGATTTCACTAAGTTCTTGTAAGTGCATAATAAAAGAAATGTGCAGTTAGTCTCAACTTCTTTCCAAATAGGCAGATCAGTGTATCTACTTTAACTGGTTTATATCCAAACCTCCGTACACTACTTAACAAAAAACACTACTAAATTACGTGTTTTGTTTTAAAATACGAATTTTAACTAAAATTTATTTGTTCTTTTTTTTTTTAAAAATAAATAAATGCTCATTGCGGATACTTTCAATGCCGAAACATAGAATACGCGTTATTCGTTATTTATTACCTATTAGTAGCTATTAGTAATGAAGCTGATATTTTTTAATGATTTTTATTTTTCAAAAATTGTTAGTTCGAACATGAAAAAAAATAAATAAAAATGTTTAGTATTTTTCTAAAGTCAGTAACTAATCAAAACAAGGTTGTTGTTTTTTTTTTTTTTTAAAGATTGTATTACCTTAAGAGTGGTTCAGAGAGTATGCCGTCGCCACCAGGGGAAGATACAGTATTTTATAGCAAATAGTTCCACATCCGATCAGTGTCAAGGTCATGTGTCACACAATATTTTACCAGGCTTGCACGCATTTACATTCTCGGAGGGGGGGGGGGAGACACGTCACTCTGTGTTGTGACAGACTGTCAGGAGGGGGGAATATGAATGACAGAAGGCTCGTCAAGATTCTAGAGACCCCAAAAATTAAGTAGAACAATGTCTGTGGTTTTTTTTTGGGTCTCTTAAGGACTTTTTTTTCCTTTAAATAATGGCAGGAATTTCTAGTGGACGAAAATTTTGCTGGAAAAGTTACCTGGGGAAACATACGGTCACTTGGTGATTGTCGTAGATATTTGAGTGACATGAAATGTAAGTGCTTGGGAAAGGAAGGGGGCGGGGCCTAAACGACTAACATTTTATATAACTTAATTATTGTAACTTTTTCATGTAAATTAGTTTGCTCTGTTTGTAGGACATTAAGAGGACTTTGTGGAAAGGTTGAAGCGGGGGGGGGGAGAGAGGGGAGGATTTAGAGGTTAGTGTTACAAAACTGTGCTGATTTTTTAATAGCCCCTTTTGATTGTCGTTTTGTAACGTGTTTCATAAAAAGTTTATGTAAGTTTGAAAGATAGTTTTATGTAAGAGAATCCCCCCCTCCCCAACCCAAAACTTTTTTTTTGACGTCATGCATAATTGAGCGCTGACCAAAAAAATCGGGTAATATCCGCGAAGCGTTAGTTCCAGGGCTGCCAACCATCCTCGAAATTTACGAACAGTCCGTAAATAGTTGCCCTAAAATGTATTGTCCGTAAGAGTCCCTAAGAACTTTGGGATGTCCTTTTGACAAAATAAAAAAAGGAGACTTAGTTCCAACATCTTTTGAGGCACATACACACATACACAAAGGGGTAATCACCGCGCTTCTCTTTCTTCTTGCCGCCCTTTAAACTCCTGTGCTCATAATGAGGTGAAACTCTCAACTCCTATGAAAATGCCTTACAGTGAAACGTGCGTTTTAAAATGGGCCGATGCCTCAGAGGCTAATAGCATAAGGATCATAGAGAATCGGTCGTACGGAGAGTTGAATTTGTTTTGTTTTTTTTTGTTTTTTTCTTTTTCCTAACTTTATCATTACAACACGTTCATTTTAAAATATGTCCGTAAAAACAATTGTCCATAAAAAAATGTCCGTAAGCAAAATGTCCGTGAACAAAATATCCGAAAAAATGTGGAGATATGGTGTCCTTGACCGTAATGGATTGAGTTTGCTACCCTTAACGCGGCCTTTCACAAAAAATGTAAGCATTGAAGGCGCTGGTCATAAAGAAAATGCTCACCACAAGAGAAGACAGTGTAGCTTTGAAAATTTGTCTTCACCTGATTTGTTTTTCAATATTTATTTTCTCCCTTTTTCCAAACCACTAGCTTCATCTTCACAACGATCTTTTCCACTTAATTTTAAACAACAATGCTTATGTCAAAACGTGTTGGGGTGCCGGGAGAGGGGTTGGGGATTTGTGTGGGGGGGGGGGCTGGTTTGCGTTCCAAAAAAAAGTTTCACTTTGTCCCATTTTTTATCATGTACTTGAGCCTGCACCAGTAGCACATCCCCAGCATTCTGACACGTTTTCTCTGCAATGTCATCTTACATAACTGCTCTCTTACAAAACCGGCAGGGTTGCATTCATCAACTCTGGACCGGGGACGGCAATCCCTAGAGCTAAGTACGTCGACACTTGTTGCCTTGTCTCGTGTTTAACCTTGTTACCCCAAACATGTGTTTGACTCTTTCATAGAACCTAGAAACACCTTTTAAAAAATATATATATTTCCTGAAACGGTTGAGGTCCGCGCTGCCGACACATGTCATCAAATATAATCCCTGACTTGTGAAAAGATTTCAAACCGGAAAATTTATCTACGAGGAAGTGCAATAAAAAAAGGGGATCTCAAAAAAAAAAAGAAATATGGGGAACTAGCTTCGAAAAAAAAAAAACAACGGTTGTTTTAATCATGGTGCCCAGTATTCGTGCATTAGTAAATGCAGTTTCTACTGTAATGAAAAATTTTAACTAATGATTTATTCTTTAATTCTGGAGCTCCATCGCCACCAGAGGCCCAGTCAAGCAAAAACATCACCAGCACACTAGTCGGATGGGGCCCGTAAATCTCGATGACAAATCATCTAAGAGAAAGAAAACCCTGAATTCAAACCCGGGGATGGAGTCCCGTAGGCGGGTAACATTGACACAACGCAAAAACTCCGACAACTCTTACGACGCTACTGGTGGCAAGATGTGTCCTCCACATATGATGTTCCCTTGGGTTATTCAGGTGCGTGGAGAGAGGCGATTTGCTTATTATACTCCTAATAAAAAGCCCAGGATTTGCGATTTTCTCCTGTGAAGTCTATAACATCGTCAGATTGTAACGGACGGACGTCATAAAAAATTGTATGTTGCATTAGACTCCCAAAAAAACAACTAATATTTCTCTGAAGTGGATATTGTCGAGACTTTTATACAAAAACAAAACATTCATACATCTCAGATTGAGGACATTGTGTTCAGGGCCGTATGAAGTTGTTGGGGGGGGGGTGGCAAAGGAGACGCCAAATGTTTCACCTTTAAGCACTCGTCACAACGGCCTTGATGTAAAATCGAGCAACTTTTGAATAACCGTTTTCTCTGTCCCTATTATTTCTCTGACTTCTCTGTCCCTATTATTTCTCTGATTTCTCTGTCCCTATTATTTATCTGATTTCTCTGTCCCTATCATTTCTTTGATTTCTCTGTCCTTATTATTTATCTGATTTCTCTGTCCCTATTATTTCTTTGATTTCTCTGTCCTTATTATTTATCTGATTTCTCTGTCACTATCATTTCTTTGAGTTCTCTGTAGTTTATTTAAAATATCGTTTTCCGTCGTAAATTTTAGGTATTTAAAATTACTTACACCATCATATCACGTTCCCCGTGTCGTCATCTGAAACTGATCAGAGGAAGAATGTACCAACAGGCCAACCTGCGCCCATGGAAGACTGTTGTGTTAGAAAGTTTTGCATCTGTATTAAAGGTCTAACGCTGCCGATTGAGATATAACCAGTCAACCATAAGTTTGCCAGCATCCTCAAGAAAGACTGGCCCGACATTAGGGAGGGGGCATGAGGAGATCCCAGCACTACTCGAAAGGGAGCTGACTTGTCGACTGCCAATCAGTCAGGTTTTGAAGAGGACCATTCGGATTTACGACCGGTGATTAAGAGCACTGCAGGAAGCCTTGGAAACGAGTGAGGCCATCGAATAACCATGAAAACGCGTAACAGCTACTTTGGTGATAGGTGAATGAAGATTGAAGCAAGTCGATTTTGATCAAACTGGGATCTTGAGAGATTGAATTTTACCCAGCCTCGTTAAAACGAGAAGAGTCTATATTTTAGGAACCATGAAATATAATAAATATATATAAAATGATGGGTGCCATCCCCAATAACCCAGTATATAGCCCAACAACAAATGTATTGTTTTGGCCACCTGTTCAGGACAAGAGGAAGACCAATCCTTCGGGTGGATCGACTGTGTTAAGTTGTTGTTGTTCTCCCGTCAAAATCGACTAGGACCATCCAGTCATTCGATTAGGGGGGAGGTTGGGTTACGGTGAGTTCGTAGGTGGCTTGCTAATCCGATCCGTGCTCGGATTAATCTCTGGCACCGCGGGAAATGGGGATAGTTGCTGCAGTCGGTAATTTAATATTGCTCTTTCGGGCTAGCGTGCGTGTCTCGGTGGTGGCTATCCTACTGGCTCCTAGCGGCGATGTCTATGTTGTAGGACTGTGTTAAGTACACCCTTAACGTTCAAACCATGAACCTCCAGCAGGCGTTACAACTGTGCCTCTCCGCGACGCCTCACCGGTAGAAGTTCAGACAGAAGGAGACGAAGAATACTCCGCTTTGGCGCAGAGGATGCCCAACACGGTGACGGAGGAGTAATATTGTCCTCTCCAGCTGCTGAAACGTGCTCTCATGGGCATCATCATAATTGGCTCCTTTGAAATAAAAAAGTTTCGGGAAAATCAGTGGGTATAAGCTTTATTGAGGGCTGTCAACAAACATATGAAAGAAGATGAGTCGGCCAAAGAAGAATAGTAAGGAAGGCTGCAAGAGGTCATACGGAAATAAAACGCAGACTACATTCACATCGTAATGCGGTGGTGTAAACACAAAGATTGGGGAACGCTAGTTAGTGTATGAAGATATCATGGGTAAAGATGGAATATGTGTCATTGAATAAAAAAAAAAAAATTTTTTTTAAAATAAATTTTTTTTTTTCGAAGAAAGTGTGTTTCCACACAGTGATTTATGCAAACACTAAAAACACAGTTTTTCATATAAATCCTTTATATGCATTTTTGTTTGCATGTTTGTAATTGTGCGTGATTTATTATTTATTTGTTTGTAGCAACTGATTTTTGGTATGGGAAGGGGTTTCATCAAACTCAGTGCATGTAAAACCTAATAGACTAAAGATATGTTGAAACCCAAATACATCACAAGTACAAAGCAAATAGCAACAGCTACACAATTAATCGCCACACCAAAAACAATCACCCATTGAACAAATCATACTTCTTTGATCTTCCGCTTAGAAACAGGAAAAACTGATTTTTTTTTTTGCGGGTGGGGGGGGGGGATCTGGCGTGTGGCATGGCGCTAAAAATTTGAAAGAATGTGTTATCATCGGCAACGAGTCAATGTGCCCCCCCGTTTTAACTCGATAGGATGACGGGAAGTGGGTCAGTTAGAAGTCCAAAACTTTCGCCACGAGCATAGGCGAATTTAATATACATGACTTAGTACAGTGGTTCTCAACGAGCCCTGATCGGAAAAAAAAGAACATAAATGGTAATTATGTGTGAGGTTTGGTCATTTCAAAGAGTAATCAGGCGAGGAAGAAGAGGGTTATCGTGTTACAGGGAGCACGGGCTGAGAATCTCTGTAATCTTTACACAAATGTAAACGAAGCTGTGTGACATGACTTTCATGGGCGAGGATGGGGAAGGTAAAGTAAGGTGGCTGTCGGGCAGGCAAAGGTCGCATTGAGATATTTGTTACAATAAATGAATGTTGTGTTCATGTCTCGTCACTCGGTTATTTAAAAGCCATTTTATCAGGACAAATAGTAGGCAATTTACACAACATACGAAGAAGTATGACCCAACCAAGTGCCCTTTGTTATTTACACAATGAAAACTACTATTTGAAGGTCTCTAATGGAGAATTGTGATAACGGGGCCTCTAGATGTCTTATGATAACGGGGCGTCTAGAAGTCTTACGATAACGAGGTCTCTATAGTCTAATGATAATGGGGCCTCTAGAAGTCTTTTGATGACGGGCCTCTAGAAGTCTTATTTTAACGGGGCCTCTAGAAGTGTATGATAACTGGGCATCTAGAATTCTTATGATAACGGGGCCTCTATAATCTTTTGATAACGGGGCCTCTAGAAGTCTTATGATATCGGGACCTCTGGAAGTTTATGATAACTGGGCCTCTATAAGTCTTAACGTAGCGGAGCCTTAAGAAGTCTTGTTATAACGTGAGATTTAAAGAATTCTTATGAAATGGAGCCTCTAAATCAGGCGTCCTCAAATTTTTTTTGTGTCACAGCAGAATTCAGTTTTTTTTTATGTGTCCAGAGGGCCAGACCCACCGCCCTTGGCAACACCACGATGACGTTATGCCGACGCCACCTACATTTCTTGACTTTCAACACTGTTGTAGTTCACTTAAACTTTATTTTTTAAAAGTCATATCCTTCTTTGTTTTTGTTTTCTTGGTTGCTGAACTTTGCATGAGTGAAAATTGAACCAAACTGACTTGAACTACTCAAAGTGCCCCCCCCCCCCCCCCAACCCAACTCTTCTGTCAAAGCAACGCGCATTGAGTTTTCCAGGTGATTAGCACTAGAAATCTGATACTTCCTGGTCAAGAAGGTTCCGTTTTAGACGTTTATTTCCCTTTATATTAGTCGCTTCGAGCTGAATGATCATGTTTATATATTTAAGGGACTGCGTTCAGGCCGTGAGAAGGAAATAATAGAAACGGTTATGTGAAAAAGGATTATGTGAATGTTTGAAAGGAAAAAGAAGGACAATCAAGCAAAGTCTTCGGCTGGAAACCGTCAATAGACAACACAGCAAGAAACAATAACGACATATTTTAAAAACCTTTTTAAAACAGACTTTCTATCAAAGACGAACATGCAGAAAAATAATTTTTAAATTCCTTAAAATGCATTATGCAAAGAAAGACTGTACAGAAGTGTGGATCAGCACTCTATGAAAACAAAGGATTCGAATTTACTGTAGACGACACTTAAATATGTCTTATATTTCGAATTAATTTATGAAGATTTTTCTGTACAGACTTGACTTGACTTGCGTGAGGAAAGATCCCTGCAACAGCAGCTGTCAACCAGCTGTCCAATGACCGTTAGGAAAGACGAAATATGGGTCTGCATCAAAAAAGATTACTGCTGACAGCACTTAAAATCTTTAAAATTTTTGAATTATGCATCTTGCAAATTACGAAATTGTAAATTTTAAGCCTGCCTCTCGTGGGGCTCACTTAAAATGTACGGTGTCGGAAATCAAGTGGGCCAAACTTTGAGTACCAATGTTCAAAACGTAAACTGGTATGGTCCCTGGTCCCCGTGGGAATAAACAGATCAGAGTAAACTTTGTCACGGACAGACGGACGGAAAGAACGTAATCACTGCTAGTAGATGTGAGGTTAGGTAGGTAGGTTGGTAGGGTGGGTGATAGGTGCGTGGGTGGGTGGGTAGATATATAGATAGGTAGGTGGTGATGTAGTTAAGTAGTTAGGTGGGTGAGTATATAAGTAGATATGGTAGGTAGATATGTAGGTAGCTATGTAGGTAAGGGATTGGGGAGATCGACGATGGATGGGTGAAAATAGGTTATGTAGGTAGGTAGTTATGTAGGTAGGTAGGTAGTTATGTAGTTGGTAGTATGCAGGTAGTAAGTATGTTGATATGTATTATGTAAGTAGGTAGTATGTAAGATGGTAGTATGTAAGTTAGTCGTATGCAAGTAGGAGGTGTGTAAGTATGTAGTATATTATTAGTTAGAATGTAAGAAGGTAGTATGTAATAGGTAGTAGGTAAGATGTTAGTATGTAAGTAGGCAGTATTTAAGTAGGTAGTATGTAAGTAGGTAGATGTAGGTAGTGTGTAAGTAGGTAGTATGTAAGTTAGTCGTATGCAAGTAGGAGGTGTGTAAGTATGTAGTATATTATTATGTAGAATGTAAGAAGGTAGTATGTAATAGGTAGTAGGTAAGATGTTAGTATGTAAGTAGGCAGTATTTAAGTAGGTAGTATGTAAGATGGTACTATGTAAGTAGGTAGTATCTAAGAAGGTAGTATGCAGGTATGTAGTATGTAGGTAGGTAGTGTGTAAGATGGTAGTATTAAGTAGGTAGTATTATGAAGTTAGTATGCAGGTAGTTAGTATGTATGTTGGTGGTGTGTAAGTTGGTAGTATGTAGGTAGGTAATGTAAAAGTATGTAGTAAGTTAGTAGGTAGAATGTAAATAGGTAGTATGTTAGTAGGTAGTGTGTAAGTAGGTAGTATATTATTAGGTAGTATGTAAGTGGATAGAAAGTAGGTAGGTAGTATTTAGATATGTATTATAGTATTTAGGTAGGTAGTATGTTAGTAGGTAGTATGTAAGTAGGTAGTATGTAGGTCGGTATGTATGTATGTAGGTCGTTATGTATGTAGGTCGGTACGTATGTAGGTCAGTCGGAAGGTTGGAATTAACGGCTGTAAAGTTGCAGTTTAAACATAAATTAATGCAAACGTTCATTAAAATGTTGCTCGAGTTAACATCAAGAAATGAATGGCCGTTGTGACAAGGGCTAAAAGGTGAAACATTTGGCGTCTGCTTCGCCATCCCCACCCCAACCCTCACTTCGCACGGCCCTGGACACAATGTCCTCATTTTGACATGTTGGCCCTGGACACAATGTCCTCATTTTGACATGTTGGCACTGGACACAATTTCCTCATTCTGACACGTTGGCCCTGGACACAATGTCCTCATTTTGACATGTTGGCCCTGGACACAATTTCCTCATTCTGACATGTTGGCCCTGGACACAATGTCCTCATTCTGACATGTTGGCTCTGGACACAATGTCCTCATTCTGACATGTTGGCCCTGGACACAATTTCCTCATTCTGACATGTTGGCCCTGGACACAATGTCCTCATTCTGACATGTTGGCCCTGGACACAATGTCCTCATTCTGACATGTATGAATCGTTTAATTTTGTATAAAGGGCTGGACGATATCCAAGCCAACTGGTGAACAACAAAAAAAAAAAAAAAACCCAGAGAAACCGATAATAGACATTTTTTTAAAAAAGATATAGAGATATAGAGATATAGAGATATAGAGATATAGAGATATAGAGATATAGAGAGCTATTAAAACCAAAATTAGTTGTGCACGTTCAGGAATTTCTAGACATGACACAATTAACGTTTCATTTCCCTTTAAAAAAAAAAAATTTGCTCCGTACGTCTCTGCATCTAGATAAATTTCAAACTGTCCGGCCTCCCATCGGCAGTATGGAGTTGGTTCCTTTTTTTTTACAGTCACTAGGCGTTGTTTGTTTTAATGTAGTTTGTTATTAAGATTGTTTTATGGACACGGAAAATATTTTTTTAATTGAGTTGTTTTATAGTCTTATATATATATAAATGAATGTATGTCTGTATGTCTCGTATGCGCTCACACGCCATTCATGCTATTGGGATAAAACTTAGGTAACTTGTTGGCCACCTACACGGGCATATAACTGCGTCATTACACAACTTTTAAAATATTCCATTTTCGGCTGTTGGCCCTAAATTCGTTTTTTTCTTATATGAGCTTTGTAAAATAAAAATTTCTTGTGCGCTCCTACACCATTTATCTGAATACACTAAAACTTTAGTGAGATGTTGCGAGCACGCCTGCAAAGGTTTCAAAACCATAAAAACCGTTTTAATATATTCCGTATTGAGCAAGGGGCCCCATGTTCCTTTTTTCTTTTTTGAGCTATTAATATAATTTTAAACCGTATGCGTTCCTACACCATGCATGCGATTGCGACAAAACCTTTTAAAGTTGTTGTCCATAAGTTCGCGCATTTTGCTGAATGATTACAACACTTTAAAAATATTCCATTTTTGGCCGTTGGCCCCAAAATCGTTTTTTCACTTATAGGAGCTTTCTAAAAAATAATTTCCGTATGCGCTCTTATATCATTCATCTGAATGCGATAAAACTTTAGTAAGATGTTTTGCACACGCCCGGAAAGGTTTTTGATTTATTACAACCGTTTACAAATATTCCGTTTTGAGCCAGGGGCTCTATGTTCTATTTTTCATACATGATCTATACAAATATACTTTCAAACGGAGCTTATGCATGAATAGATAGATTTTTAATCATATACAAAAAGCAACATTAAACTGTGTGTGTGTGACATAATAAGTAGGTTTCTGAAGTAATACAACAATTCTACAATATTCCGTGTGTGGCCGAGGCCCTACATGCCTTTGTCACCCTTTTATTGTCTTTATAATTATCGTATGCATTCCTATACCATTCATCTGATTGCGATAAAACTTTGGTGAATTGATATGCGCACTCCCGCAAATGTTTCTAAATTAGAACAACATTTTAAAATATTCCTTTTGGGCCAGTGGCCCTAAATTCGTTTTTTTTCTGATAAGAGCTTTATAACTATAATTTCATACAGAGCAATTCCATAGGTGGCTTGAATTTAATCAAATGCAAAGAGTGATATTTCAGTTGATATGTTACATAGTAAGTAGGTTCTAGATTAGTTCCACCATTGTTCAATATTCCGTTTTGGGTGGGTATAAGTGCATAGGTGCTATAAAAATATAATTTCCGTTTGCGTCCCTTTACCATTCATCTCATTACCATAACAATTTGGCGAGTTGTTGTGCGCATGCCCGGAAAGTTTTCTAATTTATTACAACCATTTCACAATATTCCGTTTGGGGTCGGGGGCCCCTAATTCCATTTTTTCTTAATTGAACTATAAAAATATAATTTCAAACAGAGCTATTTCATGGGTGGATGAAATTGAATGAAATACAAATAACGACATTTCAGTTTCTGTGTTACATAATAAGTAGGTTTCTCAATTAATGCAACCATTTTACAATATATCGTTTGGTCCTGGGGCCTTACATTCGTTTTCTTTTGTTAAATGAGCTTCATCAATGTAATTTCAAACAGAGCTATCAACACAACCGCCCTTGAACAAATACCAACAGACAGCAAATTTGTAGTAAGAACAGAGAAAACACATTGTTGCATATTTAGTGTAAGGAGTATTTTTGTTGTTTTTATAAATAAGCTTGAATTTTGTGACGTATTTTAGAATCGGATATGACGTTGTAAACGTGTTATGGTTTTGAAAAGCAATGTTTGAGTAATTCTATAATAGAGTATTAGAATTTTGGAGCTGTTTTGTTTTCTGAAAAGACATTTGACATGAATCGATGGTTTCTTAAGTATTTAAATTACCCCATAGACAACGAAGGTATTGAACTATAATAACATATCGATTTTAATGCTGGAATTTATGATTTAAAAATTAATGTGACCCCTATACAACTGGAAGTGTACTGCTAACAATTCATTGTACTTCCTAACATGTGAAAACTATTAACCTTAAAAATATCATTAGTTAATTGAATCAAATACAAACAGCGATATTTCATTTTGTGTGTGACGTAACACGTGGTGTTAAATGTGAAATTACCATTGCCTATCGACATCTAATAACAGATATCACATGCATTTGTAATATTCGTCACAAAGCAATACTTTTGCTGTCAAATCACTGATGCCACCCAAACGAAAAGCTATTGGTTTTTCCACACATCAAGCGCGAAAGAAAAAGTCATCACGAGCTTCGGAAACAGTTGAGCAACGAGAAACACGACTGGAAACAGCTCGAGTACGCAATGCTCAAGCCCGTACATTTGACACAGTGGAGCAACGTGAAGCAAGACTGGAAACAGCTCGAGTACGCAATGCTCAAGCCCGTACCTTTGACACAGTGGAGCAACGGGAAGCAAGACTGGAAACAGCTCGAGTAAGCAAAGCTCAAATCCGTTCATCTGAAACTGTCGAGCAACGTGAAGCAAGACTGGAAACAGCTCGAGTAAGCAATGCTCAAGCCCATACCTTTGACACAGTGGAGCAACGGGAAGCAAGACTGGAAACAGCTCGAGTAAGCAAAGCTCAAATCCGTTCATCTGAAACAGTCGAGCAACGTGAAGCAAGACTGGAAACCGCCAGACTACGCAATGCTCGATCAAGACGAACACTGCACGTTGAATTAAATCTTAGTGCATTCCATTACAATGCTACTTATGATTACAGTCTTCATCCAAACGTGGTTATTTGAAAAATTGATAAATTATGCGTGTATTGCAGTGCCCTCAAATTTAAGAATGGAACAGCAGGAATTTGCTGCGATTAACTTGCCATGCATCCTGTCGCACGTTTTAACACTCAAAATTGGTGTGCCTATCATTCTTTTACGAAACATAAATCCACCACGACTTTGCAACGGCACCAAGCTTTCAGTGAAAAACATGATGAACAATATCATCGAAGCAACTATTTAAATTGAAAATTTAAAGGATATTATGTACTGCTGCCACGCATCCCAATGATTCCAATAGATATGCCATTTGAATTCAAACGTCTGCAGTTTCCGGTGTGACTCGCATTTGCAATGACCATCAACAAAGCACTGGGACAATCGCTACAAGTGTGTGGACTAAATATGGAAAACCCATCCTTCTCCCATGGACAGTTGTATGTGGCCTGCTCTCGCGTCGGAAAACCTTCCGATTTATTCGTGTATGCACCAGACGGAAAAACAAGAAATATTGTGTATTTAAAAGCTCTTCAAGAAACATAATTAAAACGCAAAACACTTTCTTTCTTGGGTGGCATTGCAACGCATGCCGGGTACTCGCTAGTAATCAATAAAACAGAAACTAACCATTTGGTCGGGTTGTTATTTTTGTTCTCTCTCAAAAACGTTTGTGCTTCATTAAAAAAAGTGATGACGTTATTTTTTGTATAAATAAAAACGCAAGACCCTAACCAACCGTGGGGTGTAGAATTATTTATCACCCAAACCCAGGTTTTTTTTTTTATTGTTTTTTTTTTGTCACACTGCTTTGATAATGTGGGGAAAGATGGGTGGAATTTCTAAGAGAAATGGCATACACATTTTAAATAGAAACAACTCGTTAATGGTAACGTTAGATTGTCTGTAAAGTGTCACAGATTGGAAGGCCGGCCCTCGTCATAAAAAGTTTTCCGATCACTGGCGTAGGAAGTAAGAGGGTGTGAAAAAAATAAGGGGGGGGCGTTCTTTTTTATATTGAGTTTTGGCATTTTTGGCCACATGCTAAGAATTTTTCGTGAAAAAATGTAGAAGTGGGGTGTCGAAGTGGCCTACCCGATTGGCACTAACCTTATCTACGCCTTTGCGCGTAAGGCCCGTCTTCATATGCCGGTAGTATATTTAAATCACAAGCAAGAGACAGCCACGGCCCGAGAGTCCGTTTTTGTTGGAAATTGTCTTAGTCATTCCAAATATGGATTTTAAAGGTTTGGAAAATATCAAATTCGGTATCACCTTTAGTATCATCTCAAGGGTTATCTTTGTCTCTACGAAGTGACAAATTTCGAACTGGAGTTGCCTTCCCCACCCCCCTGTCAGTTTTTCTAGTGTCCTTTTTTGCAGGGTAAAAAAAGACTACAAGCAAGTGAAACCTTGAAACACATAGCCTAAGCCCCTCCCACACATCTTACCACCCAGCGTACCTATGAGTGGCGTAGGAAGGGGGTGGGAGTGAATTGCAACACAATGAATATTCCGTAAACTCCTGCGACACTACTGGTGCCAAGCTGTATCATCCACATTTGATGTTCCCTTGTGTTGTCCAGAGATACAGTGTGCCGCGAAACGTGAACTTGCAATAGACGAAGCAAACTATATAAATATATGTATATATATTTATATATATATATATATATATAGTGGCGTAGCTAGGGGTTAGGGGTGCGGACCATCTCGGATGTGACACCGAATTGAAAAATTGCATTATTACAGAGCACACACTGCTTGCTCTAACTGAATTTCATTAAAGGATAACTGTTGAGGGCACCCTATAATTAGGTCAGAAAAATACCGTTTTGACAATGATTCAACGCCGATTAAAGTGGTTGGTAACTTTTGTGACAGAAAGCTATATTTAACTAAATTCTGAGAAATAAAGCTTTCCATTGACACAAAATACGATTTGTTCGGACAATTCTAAGTACATGAAACAAATTGGTAAAAAATAAAATAATAAAAAAGACATTTTCACACTTATTGGGTTAACAAAATAATATTTTACTAATTTGTCTAATACTAATATATTTTAATAATTAATTTAAATTTAAACCCAGAAATATTCAAAAGTAAATATTTTCGTCGAATTTCCACTAGCACAGCCCCTTAACAATTGAGCACCATTGTCATACAGCACAAGATCTGTAACATGCTGTCTGGGATTTCACGTTCATCTGTCACCGTTACCTTTGGGCTGATCCATTTGTGGAAGTTAATCCTACACAGACTAAAGGCTTTACTCTTGACAAAGTGATGACCAACCTAGAGGCCTTAATATAGTTTCTGCACGAGTAGCGATATCACTTGGTGGAACATGCTTTGGAAAAGCCACTTTAAGAATTAGACCAATTTGGAATTTCGGTAGAGAGAAGATTAAGGTTTATAAGAGAATGGCAAGAGAACAATTAATAGATGCTAGAGTGTATTGATGGGTTTCATTCTGAACTCCAGATCAGATCATAGGCGATCAAGGAAGTAGGATATATGCTTTGGGCTGTTCAATCCAAAAGTCTACTATCATTAAGTGAAAAAGAGTTATTGGTATTAGTTCCAAAATTAACATTTTCAATGACGAGTTATCAGAAGATGAACTTTTAAAAGAAATACCAAGACCTAGAAGAAACCTAAAGGCTGTTGATATTGAATTTCAAAAAGTCATGGACTGGTCAATATTTGATCTTTTAAAATGCAAAGCTGAGTGGAACTTCCTAGAATCTCTTCCAATACTCTCGCTAGGCCTTCAATGGTTTTTGTTTTTTACGATCTGTGTGTCTGAGGCTTCATGTGAGCAGATCTTTTCAAAACTAAGTCTTATCAAGAACTATGTACGATCCACCAAGGGACAGTCAAGTCTTTCTGAACTGGTTCTACTATCAATTGAAAGTAATACAGTGAAGAATAATGATTTTGATCAAGTGTTTGACAGGTTTGCAACTCTGAAGACCAGGAAAGGAAAATTTTACATAAAGTAAATTTAATGCTAAAATAACTTTAACTTAACGTTGTTACATTTCCGTCCTCACCTTCAACTGATTTACTTTTATTCTTGGCATTGTTATAATGTTGACATATTTTTTATAAGAAGAAATCTATCGTGGAAGTCGGGGGGTGGGGGTTTGGTGGCGAGGGGGTGTTGCTACACCATGAGTTCACTGCACCGTGTAACACCAACTGTAGCTACGCCACTGTATATATATATATATATATATATTATATATATATATATATATATGTAAAGACACACGTTGCGTTTCAAATATTTCACATATTTGATGTAATTCCCTTTCCTTTCTTTTTATTGTTCCTTCTAAACGTTTATCCCACCAGTGAATTTTTTGGTGTTTTGATTAAGGTATAAAGTATGGATTATTTATCCACCAGTTCTTAATTATCCAGTACATATTGTCGTTTTATGAAATAGAGATGCTAGTTACATGGATAATTTTTTTTTGTTGCATGCATAAATCTATCACACACACCCCATCCCTTATTTTCCCTTTTTTGGATAGGTTTTAAATTAGGGGATTTGCAAATAAAAATAATTTAGCAAAGTAATTGTATTTCATCATCTCCTTGACAATAAAGCCCTTCATGATCAGTAGGTCACCAGTGACTTCCCCTTACCGTTGAGTGGCCTCAATCTTCGTGATGTCCAGCTGAGCTGAAACTTTGTACATTCCCGAAGACAGTACAACACTTTATGGCTGTAACAACTATGAACTTTTGGGAGATATTTATCTGATACTTTTTAGTACATTTTTTAAAAACGTGTTTTTTATACATTTCTTTTTAAATTTAAATTTTAATTGAAGGAAAAATTTATAATGTAGTCGCAAATATCAATCCAGCGATGAATGTGCCTGTTAAATCATCCTGGATTAAGTATTTTTCCCCTTTAAAGTTTGACATCACAAAGATGATACAAATTAAGACAAAAGACATTTAGCATACAATTTGATATTTTCATGTCTTTAATAGCTGATAACATGTAAAAAAATGTTCAAACCGATCAAGTTATGACACATAGTAAGGAAGATCTTTTATATATTGATATAGTATGTTTAAAGATTAAGGGAAAATAAGAGTGCTTTGATGTATAGGTGGAAAAAATAGAAGTGATACACTGTATGAGTGAGAATATAAAAGTTATACATAGAATGATTGAGAAAATAAAATGGATACACTTTATGATTGAGACTATAAAAGTTATACATAGTATGATTGTGAAAATAAAAGTTATACATAGTATGATTGAGAAAATAAAAGTGATGTACAGTACGCTTTAAGAAAAATAGATATGATGACGTGGATGGTGTCCTATTTACGTAGAACTCCAGTTCGTGGACACTCCAGGTCTCTGTGTTTAAAAAGTAACATAAATGTACCTGATAGCAAGAGCTGAGGTTATGTATTAAGTACATAACAAAAAATTGAAAATATAGTAGCCTAGCTTTTCGATAATGATAATTAACAAAGTTAATTTATTTCCACATTATAAGTTTACTTGGATCAGACTGGGTGAGCACTCAACCAGCGAGTCTTCGCCAGAGAAAAAACATACCCAACTGTCCAGGTGCATTCACGTGTGCACATACATCAAATAGATTAAAATACATTGCAATGCCCACAGACACAAACACTATCTCGACCAATTTCCGTTTCCTTTCATTCGTTTCCTTTATTCATCTCATAAACCAATTTTGTCTACTTACAATTCTCTTCAAATACTTCAAACACAAGTAAATGATTGTTTTAAAATGATATCTTATCGTCTCTAGCTCCCGTTGGGTATCGGAGGCAGGTAACCTAAATGAGAATCTTGCTCGAAGGCTTTGTTGCTGAACACGTGACTTTCAATCGTCGTGCCATTGGCTGGCGTCCTGTGGGCCGAGTCGCCATTGGTGTATTTCGTGATGGCGGCAGAGGGCGCGATCTGGGCGTCGTGCTTCGAGGGGCTGTACTGTGTCGCGTTCTGGTCCTCCAGGTCAACGTGGGCGTGAGGACCGATGAAGGACAAGATGACTGGGATGAGGAAGACGGCGTGGAGCACCCCGAACCCGATGACGAGGAGCATGATCTTGAAGAAGGACTGGAAGATGTAGGACTCGGTGAAGAGGAGGACAACGACACCGATAATGGAAGAGAGGCCCCCGTTGAGGATAGGACCAGAGGCGTGGACAATGGCGTCACGAGCCCTCTCTTCACGGGTGGTTTCTTCTGACACTATATAAGCCGTGCAAACATGGGCGCTACAAATACAACAAATAAAAATAAGAATAATTTTAATTTAAAACGCCGAATGTGTGTTGGGATGATATTTATAGGTTTTATCAAACAAATTTGAAAAATATATTTTTTTCGAAGTAGGTCAATGTGACTTCAGAAGATATGGGAATGAAATATAACGATGCATATCATAACTTTTTCGTTCATATTGGATTATCTGAACAATCTTCTAAATTTAAGTTTCATTTGAGGCAACAGCTCACAGAAAATAGTAAAACAATCTTAAAGTGAAAATGAAATATGTTGAATCGTGTAAGTTTAATCTACCAGTCAGCCAATGCGAGGACTTCTTTGTTCTGGGCAATACTTATACCAAACGATACTCACCAGAAGTCTACCGAGAAGCCGACACTCATGATGAGATGGATCATGGTGACGGAGCTCAGGGTCAGACCCCAGATGGCCATAAACCCAAATATGCCGGTGACAATCATCACAATCTGCACCATCACCAGCACCACGATCAGGGGGTGGGGCAGGAAGATGCACGTGGCGACGAACATTACTGTGGAACGATTCGTGATTGAAATTGGGAGTTTATTAGTCTAGCTAGGCCTATTGTCATCTGGCTGCGATACACGTTAATTATATTAAGGTATGTTTGTTTCCAAATTTATCAGAGAAGTTTTTATTAGGATTAGAGCAGCAGTTCTCAGACATGTGAGTCGCGACCCCTTTGGGTGGTCGAATGACCCTTTATCGGGGTTCGCCTAAGACCATCGGAAAACACATATACACCACAATTATGAAGTAGCAACGAAAATAGTTTTGTGATTGGGGGTGTCGCCCCCAACATGTGGAACTGTATTAAAGGGCCGTGACATTAGGAAGGTTGATAATCACTGGATTAGAGGGTGTCCTTGAAGAAAATAAAAGTGTGTGTAGGTGGTTGGGGGCGGGGGAGGAGATCCCGGTTAACTTAAACAGTAATCTCCATCGTGTTTGGACCAAACACAACACTGTTGATAAATCGGGGTTGGTATTCGGGGAAGTTTAAGTTAGTTTATGGAAGGCTTTGTAAAGGAAAAATTAACCCATTACAATCCGATACGCCGGGTTCTGTTCGGGCTGAATGAAAATATTTTTATTATATTACGGTTTTTATGTCTGTTGAAAATCATCTTTTCATTTATCAAATACATGGTTTTATTTGTGTGGTTTTCTTCTCCAACCTTTTCGGGTAGTCCAGGGATCGTAGGTGGGTAATACAGGGGTCGTAGGTTGTTAATACAGGGGTTGTGGGTGGGTAATACAGGGGTCGTAGGTGGGTAATACACGGTCGTAGGTGGGTAATACAGGAATCGTAGGTGGGTAATACAGGTATCGTAGGTGGGTAATACAGGGGTCGTAGGTTGGTAATACATGGGTCGTGGGTGGGTAACACAGGGGTCGTAGGTGGGTAATACACGGTCGTAGGTGGGTAATACAGGTGTCGTAGGCGGGTAATACAGGGGTCGTAGGCGGATAATACAGGGTTCGTTGGTGGGTATTCTAGCCGTGAAACCACCGACTTTGCAATGAAGTATCCATGCATCATTTAAGGGAATATGCAATAGGATATTTCAGTGCTGACATCAACGCCAAACACAACAGGATGGCCTCGGTGGGACATTACTAGACGAGAAACCATCATCTTCTGACTTTTTGGAAAATGTGTGTTGGAAAACAAAACAAGGACTCAGTACCCCCTTAACACGTCCTGAAGCTTTTCCCTCATCTGGAAAAAAATCTGGACCAAATGTCATAATCGTACAACTAGTTCTGGGGACCTGACTGCCGACAAGCTGCTGAGGATTATGATCTTTCTGGCGGCCGGCTACCAATCTGAGTGTTGTAAAGTGTTTGAACGAAGATGGGGATAGAGAGAGACAGACAGACAGAGAAAGAGAGAGAGAGAGAGAGAGAGGGGGGAGGAGAGACAGAAAAATTGCTAACTGAGAGTTGTACCTGCCAGTGTGACTCCAACGGTCTGCAATGTGCTAGGCAGTACAGCGACGTACTGTTCAAAGTACACGAAGGCGGCATGATAGGCAAACACGTCAGCGGGCGACTTGTCAGCGAGTTCACGCATGCGCGTCATCAGGTCCGCCTGGTCATTTGAATCTGTCACCTGGACAGAAGAAAGAAGTAATTCGTCTAGTAAAGGAGTAGTTAATTTTTGTTTACACTCATCCCAAACTCAGTCTTTGATGAATTAAGACTCCCTGAAATTACATTTATTTTCTTTAAATGATTTATACATTTTCAATATTCTCGATTTAAAAAAAAAAAAACTACTTATAATAAAGCATTTCCATGGACCTCGGGGATTCCAAAACCCCATTAAAATCCAAGATTTTGCTCCTTTTAAACATAGGCAATTTCTTTATTATCTTTCATTAGCTGTGCACACAAATCTCACTCTAAAAACAAAATGTCACGTTTTGGTTAGAAATATATTTCCAATACACAAGCATTTCCGCTGAACTATTTGTCTGAAGGACAAAACCAAATAACAGTTTCACTTCTTTTAAAGCATTATCCCATACATTTTAATCTACTTTTTTTTTAAATAAAATTTCCGCCAGATGTTGGATTTAAAAAAAAAAAGTTTACCTTGTACGAGTACGCATGACAACGCGATGCAGTGATCTCCGTCTTGTTCGGACCAAACACGACGTCGTTGATAAATCGGGGCTGGTACTCGAGGAAGCCATCTAGCCCCGAGTAGAACGCCTCGTCGCTGGTCGTGTTGTAGTAGGAGGACTTGGCCAGGGAGATCAGCCAGCAGCTGTCTATCAAAGGGTCGACCATGGGATCTTCGTGGGCCTCCTCCAGCAGGAGTCGGATAGTCTGGAAAGGAAGTAATACCCCCATGTATTACAAAGAGTATTGAAGGGTTCATGGGCTATATTTCCAATAAAAGTTAATGAAACAGGATAAGTACAGCAACAACAAAAAACAACAACATATAAATGTGTTTGATCAACAAATACAACCACTCACCTGTAAAGTCGTGTCATTACGATAATCTTTGACCCGTGTTGTCACGAACGAAATGGGGATTTTGACTCCAAAGTCATGGTTATCCCATACCTGAAAATAATATGAGTTACAGGATTAAGGGATAGATGAGTATTTTTTAATGGTTGATTGACTTCGTGGGCCTTTCGTATATGTGATGGGAATGTGCTCATCGGGAGAGCTTTCCAGATGAGTTTACGATAGAGGATCATGTTGTGGCCAGTTCCTAGAAGTAGGGGCCTCGTGCCTCTAAGTATACTCCTACAGTGTAAACTGCTTGCTTACTCGCCGAAGGCAAGCTCATGGCCAGCTTCAAGACTCACATTAGTCCTATAACTTGTGGGGGGGGGGGGGGGGGGAAGACACATTTCCAGCAGCCTAAGTTAATCTACAGACTGTGTCCGTTCCTAAAATAAGACATTTATTTTTTAAACGATACTGTCTTGTCTGTCCCTGTTTTTCACTAACAGTTTAATTAATCATAGTTACTCTATACCTGATATTTGTAGAAATAAGAAGATTTCAGCACAAGATCCTTCAAGTCCAGGCCTTGCCTTAAGATTGTGCATCCCCATATCGACACCCCCAGGTAGCCAGCAAATAGGATCAGGATTAGGAATCGGATAGGTTTCCACATGACAAACCTGAAAGTATAATATTTGCTCGTTTTACAGGGTTTTAGGCTCAACAAATAAACATATACGATCTTTTTATGCGGCAAAATCTTCGAAAGGCTAAATGACCCACTTGCCGTTATCCCATCGAGCCGAAACTTGGCATACAGACGCGTTGCCGATGACAACACACTCTATTTGGGTATGCATTAAAAATAAAATGTATTTCTGAAGGGTAAAAATGAATGAAATATGACACGTGTTTTCGCCAGAAGTTTATCCATTTACAAAACCGCTTCTTAATAAATGATAAATCACGTAAGATTGCATAAATACAAACAAAAAATGCATAAAGGATTTATACGAACAACTTTGTTTCTAGGGGTTGTTTTTATCTAAATATAGTTTCCAATATGCTGCTAGGGGCCACTGCAAGATGTATCAGAAAATGTAAAGCCAGCGGCGCGATAAACACCTCGAAACCAATTTGGCTTTTACCTTTAAGTGGTCTAGAGCCGTCTGGCTGAATCTGTCCCTGGTTTAAAACCAAAATAAACCTACCAGAAACGAAGACGTTCAAGTCAGATCTTCCAAGGACAATTTCAAAATAGTCTTTAAAAGACATCAAAGTATTACGACATGAAGAATATTTCTACGCAGCGCATGCTCATAATACCTCACAAAATTGCGTAATAGGATGGCAATTTTGGTAATTGTTAGTTTCATTTTAAATATGGAAAGATTGTATTTATTATACATGTCATAGACTAGAAATCTATTTCTTACCTTGTAAGTGCAAATTTTGGTCCTTTCTCGCAAAGGCTTTGGTCGTCGTTTGGCCCCTTGGGCGGCGCGCCCCCGCACATGCAAATGTAGCAACATTTGTGGCCCTCTTGGCTCAGCTCGGGTCGAGATTTGGGCAGTTTCCTGCAGGTGATTGTGTGTCGGCTCGAGTACACCCGGCGTCCGTGAAAGGTCAGACAGGCGCCGAAAAATGTGGCGTTACAAATGTAACACAGAAGAACTCCCATGCCTGTCAAACAAACGAAGGGGGCGAAACGTTACTCTTAGAAAACTAATAACTAGTTGTTGTTTTGTTTCAGACCAGGGGACCAGCAACCATCTTCTGTGATGATTATGATCCCTTTAGCCTTCCCTGCCCCCCCCCCACATGACGTCACGCCTGTCCGTATATTTCATAGGGACCTAAACCTCCACGCCAACTTTCATACATGTGCCAACTTCTTAATCGATTCCACATCTCCCCCCACCCAACACAACAACCAAATTACCGTTACCCGTCACCTCCTCTACCCCATCCTCTCTAACACGCCCCCTTAAATCCCCTTTAAAAATTATCTCAATATTTCCCATTGCACCCAATTTAGCGATCCATTTCTCCATCTTCCTTGCCCTAGCTTTTCCTTCTTTGACCACCCAACTTCCCGCCCTCTCTCTACACGCATAGTTCACAAATCCACCTTCCCACACCCCTACAGGTCATCTTACCACTGACCGCAACCATGCAGAACACATATCGACAAAAAAAAAAACCTAAACATTATATATCTGGTTTAACTTAAAAAAAATATTTACATGTTTATACATATTATATTAATAGCATAATTTGGAGACACCCCCCATTTCCAAAAAAACACACGCATGCGCACAATAGCTTACCAGTGTATATGCAAAAATTTCGAACACTCTTGAAGACGCTCATCGAGCCGACGGCGAAGGCCAGAAAATCGGTGACTGTAATTCCAATAATAAGGTATCAAATAACAAACCATTACTACAATGAATAACAACTTATTTGATGAAACCAATCACAAAAAGAAACAATATTTCATCGCTGTAAGCAACTTTATTTACCCGTTTAAATTTCAAGTTAAAAAATATTTGGAAAAAGAAATAACCTGACTCTTCATAAGAAGAAGAGTGTTCTATTTTGATGTGTGGTTAAATGAGTCAAAAAAGGCTCTTTTTTTTTTCTAATTTTATTGTATTTTTCTTTCACTCAAACATATTACGTTATCTTCAAGACCGTTAGGCATTAATTAACCAATGTTATATATTAACCAGCTCTATAGCGAATGTCAAAACCTAAGGATATAGTCACCCGCAAGCTAAATTATACCTGATGACAGAATTATATATACATATGCTTGTAAACGTTACCTGATTTGACATTTACGCCGATGTTAAACTGAACCTGGTGTGACGGTTACACTACCTAAACTTTAACCTGATGTAATTAGTTACCCCAATACTAAACTTTAAGTGGATGTAATTAGTTACCCCAATACTAAACTTTAAGTTGATGAAATTAGTTACCCCAATGCTAAACTTTAACCTGATGTAATTAATTACCCCAATGCTAAACTTTAACCTGATGTAATAGTTATACCCCAATTGAAAACTAGACCCGACGTAACAGTTTCCCTAATGTTAAACTTTACCCGATGTAACAGTTGCCCTAATGTTTATATTTACCCGATGTAACAGTTGCCCCAACGCTAAACTTTACCCGACGTAACAGTTGCCCCAACGCTAAACTTTACCCGACGTAATGGTTATCCCGATGCCGGCCTTCTTGAAGACATGCCCCATCCTCTCGGGCACCGACAGATCTTGGAGGGCAGTCGTCTCGCTCCATGTGCCCATCAAGAGAAACATATCGTCCACTCCGATACCTTGGACACAAGACAAGATCGGATCAGTGATTGGCGATGGTAAGTCGAACCATTGACAATGCGGACAATAGCTTATATGTTGGGGTAAATTTGGTTTCTTTTAAGCCACCATTCTGGTCAACTGGTCATCCCTAGTTTGACAAGGTTGTGGGATTTGACGTTTGGAAAAAAAAGAAGGAAGATAACATCATTTTGGCGTTGAGAAAAAAAAAAAGAAGATAACATCCTTTCAACGTTTGAAAAAAAGAAAGAAGATAACATCCTTTTTGGCGTTTGAAAAAAAAAAGAAAGAGGAAGACGTTAAAATCGTCTAATTACAGTATGTAACATCATCTGGTTACAGTATCCGTGTTACATATTAATACCGATCCGTGTCTTTTACTTAACACCCTTTTTTCACATGCCTCGTGCAGCGGCAATTTGACATTCAGTGCATAAAGGGGGCAGGTTTTTGTTTTACCCAGGGCATGTTTAAACAAAAAGGTCGTAAATTATAACCCGGTTTCCTCTTTTGCATGACATCCCGCACTTTGACTTCACTATATGCAACTACTGTGACATTTACAAAACTTGGGGGGGGGGGGGGGGGATCAGACGGCGCACTGCATTCGCAGGGACCGCTCTCTACTTCCTTTTTGTTCCTTTCAAATTTAAAAGAACAATCATGCACAAACAAGGTATTAGATTACTGTAACTGTTGATGAAACTTAATCTACAAGCGAACGGTGGCGTAAAAGAGGGGATGCACCCGAGGCGGTATGTTTTTTTTTGTCATGTATATTTAGGGGCGGCATTTCCTCCCCCCCCCCGGCAGACTTCTATGTTGAAAAAAAATAAGGGGGGGGGGGGTAAAAAATATTGGACCGTGGCACTAACCAAAGATAAACCACTTCTAAAGGAATAAAATAAGAAAGAGATTCGCAAATCTTGTAAAGGTTTACCTGCGCCTACATCTTCTGTTTGCTGCAGCATACCTATAAGGGAAAGCTTCCCGTGCCCAAATAGGACTGGCAGACCCCCTACGTACTCACCGTGTAGTATGACCTTGGTCGTCTTGGCATGCGAAGGACGAACAACAACATGAACAGACAACAACAACAACAACACATACCAGGGAAGCGCCACGGGGGAAATTATTCATAAACCGTCATATTTTAAATTTTCGGTCATCTGGTTAACGCCTTGCCATCCATAAATTCTCCATCCTTACCCGCAGGACATTGTGAGCTGAAGTACATTTTTTAAAATGAAATCTATGCGTTGAATGAGGCTACATGCTACAGTGTATTCGTAATGCATACGTGACAGTGTTTTTAAGCTGACACAGCGGATGGGGAAGACGGGCGTGGTGTATAGATACAGTGTATTTTAGGGAGGACTTACGTTAGTCAAAAGAAATAAGAAATATAAAACGCAGGCACGTGGGGGGGGGGGGGCTCGGAAGTGAGACTAAAACTGAACAGCGAACGTTTCTGCCAAAAAACTTCAACAGTACACAAGAAGACTTACCAAGTGTTAAAAACGGCATGACGCCAACGATGTTGACGAACTGGACTCCCAGCAACGTTATCAGGCCGAAGGCACCCATAATTCCAAAGAGCGCCGCGAGGACGCCGGCGTTTGCCAGGAGCGCACGTGTCGACACACAGTCCCCTCCTGGGGATTTGGTTTCAATAGTTTTTGGTTGGAGGTTAAATATAAATTTGTCAGACATGCACAGAATAGTGGCACCAATAGTGAAGCATCGTCTTTCAAAGGACATTTCATTTCTAAATGTTAAGTCAATTTTTTTCGCCCTTAAAAATGTTTGCACATAAATTGTATAGAGTAGACTCCAGCTTTTAGCATATAAATTATGGAGTCGTCTACAGCTGTTTCTACACATATTGTTGAGGAATTCCAGCTATTTCTACACATATTTTTGAGGAGTCTCCAGCTATTTCTACACATATTGTTGAGGAGTCTCCAGCTATCTCTACATATATTGTTGAGGAGTCTCCAGCTATTTCTACCCATAATGTTGAGACGTCTCCAGCTATTTGCACATATCTTATTGAGTAGTTTCCCAGCTATTTCTACACATATTGTAGAGAAGTCTCCAGCTATTTGCACATAAATTATAGAGTAGTCTCCAGCTATTTCTACACATATTGTAGAGAAGTCTCCAGCTATTTGCACATAAATTATAGAGTAGTCTCCAGCTATTTCTACACATATTGTAGAGGAGTCTCCAGCCATGCAGTTTGAGGGAGGTGATCCTTTCTTCATTTTTTTTTTTTAGCAAGTGAGATAATTGGCCGTTATTGAAAAATCGTAGATGGTCAGTGTGTTTTGACGTGTGATATTTCATATCACCTGCACTTACCTGAGCTCACTATAGACGCGTAAGTTATCATCAAAGTGAAGGTCAGTGAAAAGTAAAAGATGTCGCCAGATGTTCCTTTATCTAGCTCCAGGCTCAAAGACTGTGAGATGGCGTATGCGAACTGAAGAAAATAAGGGATCGGTTGACAACGTTGTGGGGGGTGGGGGGTGGGTATTATGTTTTTTAACGAGTCATTAGAAATTTAAAACTGAATTTACTGACATACGCCACAGTCAAAATGGGCCCTGACACGCAGTGCCGCCATTCGCACCCGGGTACCATTAGACTCAATGCTATTCGGATGTTATTTGTGGTAGTTAATTTCAGTAAAACTGAAGAATTAAGATTACAAACGTATAGTACATTCAATTATCTTTCATTTGATACCTCATTTTGTCTTACAAACCCAACAATACTATTTTAAATAGTTTTTTTAATCCGAACCTCTCAACTCTGGTACCCGTGTACCAATAGCCACTTCGTTTTTTTTTAATTCATCAAGATTTAATTTTTGTAAGTGTAAGCCGTGAAGAGCCAACATCTTCTTCATTTGATAATAATTATTTAAATAGATTCTAACCAAACCTATTATTGCTGTTTGAAGAGAGTATAACAGATATGATTATATAGTTGTGGCATAATGAACACAGAGACAAACTGATTAAAGAAATATTTAACAGCCTCCTGTTTTTGGTCTGAATGCATTGCCTTTAAAAAAAGGACTGGGGCGTTAAGATATTAATGCCACACCCACCTAACCCCCCCCCCCCCCCCCCAAACAGTTGTATAGACTTAGGATAGCAGTGGCCGTACAAACATTTAAACATAACGTGAAATGGACACACCTCGACCGTTGTGAAGTTGGCGTCTTTCATGAACTCGGCGAATTTCAGTTCCCAGGCGAGAGCGATCTTCTCGACGTCAGGAAGGTCCTGCCTGAGCGGGAACGTGAACTTGACCGCGCCGGCAGACCTGAGGAAGCCGTCCTCTGTCACGTCCACGTCCCCGAGGTACAGGTTGAGATCCATTGCCGTCATGGCCGCCCAGACCGGATACGTGACCAGTTTCATATCCAGCATTGTTCTGAATAGGATAAAGTCCAAGTTACAGCCAAAATGAGTCTATGGCAATATAAGGCCATAATCTTAATAATCTTTAATAAGGAAATCGAATACAATGTTTGAATGTTTTATATCGGTTTCCTTAGATTCAATGTAAAATGTCGATCACATAGTTTCTGTGGGAGATCGCGTTATTTTTCCTATTTAAAAATAATGCAAAATATTAGAAACCTACACTAAAGGTGTTGAGAAAGATGCACATACTTGAGACGTGCAACAACATTTCTAGCACAAAAGTTACAGGGAAGAAAGCTGTTTTAGCACTGATATTCTTGCTGGTGTCTTAAAAGATGCTGCATTTATTTATATATAATTTTTTTTTAATAGTACTTAATAAAGCAACGACATAAATTGAAATAATTTATTTTTTTTAAATGCGTTTCAGCGCATTAAAAAGTAGAAAATAATTTAAATATTTTAAGAGTTCATTACTCAAATAAAGTCTGTGCAGAAACTATGTTTAAAAAAAATTAATTACAAAAATAAAAACATATTAAGTTTCGTGTACATTCAATTCGGATCCTTTGGCTTCATATGGTGCAAATTTACCCTTCTGATCAGAATACATTTTCAGAAGATAAAAAACAGATTTTTAAAAATATAAATAAATAAATAAATATATGTAATGGGGAGGGGGAGAAGGTGTGGGAGAGATGACACCCACTTGAAATAGTTTGAGAATACAAAGTCGCCATCGATGACGCACTGTCCCTCCCGTCGTGCGCAGACATCCTCAAACGTGTAGTTCTTACCCCCGTCGGTCACGGTCAACTTTAAGACATTACTGTAGAATTCCTGCCAAACAAAAAAGTATTAACTTCATTTGCAATAAGGAATTTCAGTTAAATATTTCTTTAATGTATGTTATAACAAATTTAGTGTCTACTCTTTTTTGTACCAAGCCTGCATCCTCCACTACAGAATTTCAAAAGTTTTGTGTCTATTCTTGTGCTACCAAGTCTGCATCCACTCTACTATTTGAAAAGTGTAGTGTCTATTTTTATGCTACCAAGCCTGCATCCTCCCCTCCAGTATTTCAGAAGTTTTGTGTCTATTCTTATGTTACCAAGTCTGCATCCACTCTACTATTTGAAAAGTGTAGTGTCTATTTTTATGCTACCAAGCCTGCATCCTCCACTCCAGTATTTCAGAAGTTTTGTGTCTATTCTTATGCTACCAAATCTGCATCCACTCCAGTATTTCAAAAGTGTAGTGTCTATTCTTATGCTACCAAGCCTGCATCCACTATAATATTGGACAAGTTTAGAAAATAGGTGGACCAACATGACTCATCGGTGATACAAGGTAATAAAAACTAAAGACTCCATTTTTAATTCCATTTCACACTTTTAAGTGTCCTTGAACTGCTAACGATGCCAAGTGTACCAAGTCCACGTTTAGATACTTTGATGACATTCATGACGCAAGCCCTGTTTTTAAAATGTCACACACTTTAGTTGGGGCAAATGTGAAGTTTGGGACGGTGCCAATGAGGTCAGGGAAGGGGGGGGGCTTAATCTCCACTCCAAATTATGATGACGTGCATGCTTGGCACAGAAGATCGTGGCAGAGCTGTTGGAAGGTTTAATGCAAAGTGCCGCGATGAAAGATGGGACTTGGGAGACAGATTATGAACCGTGAGTTCCGGGTGCGGCGTAAGTAAACGATGAGAATGTGGTCAAAAGGGGACGACCAAATTGTACCGGAGGCAGGTTTGCAATTCAATGTGATTTGTGAAACCTCGGATTGGTGTTGATAAAAATGTCATCTTTGTCTGTATTTGTTTTATTTGTTTTTTATTATTTCTTTTGAAGTGTGGGAGATGTTAGATTAAAACTTGTTGATCATTTGACAACACCCGCCCCCTCAAACTTTTGTGTGTGTGTGTGTGTTGGTATTCGCGCCCTTTTCACTGAATACGTAGTATGAATTCGGAATTTTATCCAGAAGTATTTAAACACTTTTGAGGCTATACACAAGTCCTCATTTCGTCAGGATCCTATAAAGTTTTAAAAAATGTTACAATATGATTTTTTTTTAAAGAACATCGTTTAGATTATATCCTTGCTTTTTTACTTTATAACAAGATTTGTGAGTGTGTGACGCTCTGGCCATCGCAAGTGTCAATGAAGCTGTGGCGCTCTGGCCATCGCAAGCATCAATGAAGCTGTGACGCTCTGGCCATCGCAAGTGTCAATGAAGCTGTGGCGCTCTGGCCATCGCAAGTATCAATGAAGCTGTGACGCTCTGGCCATCGCAAGTGTCAATGAAGCTGTGACGCTCTGGCCATCGCAAGTGTCAATGAAGCTGTGACGCTCTGGCCATCGCAAGTATCAATGAAGCTGTGACGCTCTGGCCATCGCAAGCATCAATGAAGCTGTGACGCTCTGGCCATCGCAAGTATCAATGAAGCTGTGACGCTCTGGCCATCGCAAGCATCAATGAAGCTGTGACGCTCTGGCCATCGCAAGTATCAATGAAGCTGTGACGCTCTGGCCATCGCAATTATCAATGAAGCTGTGACGCTCTGGCCATCGCAAGTGTCAATGGAGCTGTGACGCTCTGGCCATCGCAAGCATCAATGAAGCTGTGACGCTCTGGCCATCGCAATTATCAATGAAGCTGTGACGCTCTGGCCATCGCAAGTATCAATGGAGCTGTGACGCTCTGGCCATCGCAAGTATCAATAAAGCTGTGACGCTCTAGTCATCGCAAGTATCAATGGAGCTTTGTTGATTTGAATGGAGCATCGCCAATGTCGCATAACCATGGCTAGAAGGGTTTGGAATATCATATCAAAGACACCAGCCTCGAGGGAGAAGACTCTTGTAAGGCAAGCACTCAGCTGTGTTTTCCTGCATCGACGGTCTCTTTATCTAGAGCCAATATCGAAGTTTTATCTAAAGCCAATATCGAAATATTCTTTAGAGCCAATATCGAAGCTTTATCTAGAGCCAGTATCGACTGGTGGTGTAAAACTCAAATTCATAACCATTTTTTTTAAAATTATAATTTATCTTCGTATTCAAATCTGCATCACATGTTCAGCCATTTCAATGTCCGACTCTTAAGAAAGAGGTTGTGATAATAATTTTTCAAAACTGCCGGTGGTGTCAAGGAAAATGACAAAAATCTTAAACTAATATAGAGTAAATTGCCCCTTGTGCAACCAGTCCTTTTGGGCAACCACTTTCCTTAACTCTCGATATAGGCGATAGATCAAAGCAAAGATATACTCAGTAGGCTCCTATTGGTCTACTGTTCAGCTTTTTTCACTTACGGATCATTTACTGCCTTCTTGGACGTCGGTATTAACAGCGACAATTTGACGGGGGAAAAAAAACATCTTTTTTTGAAATTTTAAAGTAAAATTTTTGATTATGTTATTTATCATTATTTATCTTTAGTATTTGGCGTGAATGAGTTGCTAACATTAAGATAAGGTTATTTAAAGGTTAAAATAGGCTGTAAATTCTTGGAAATGTGTTAAATGCGATCGACAAGTCCGATTTCTTGCTGGTTGCACTTAGGGCTAATCACTGGTTGCGGGGCTTGCAGGTGGTTGCTTAAGGGGCTACTCAGACACCAGCATTTTCCCCTATTATTATGCTAGTTATCTGCTAGAACATCTCTAAACACTGCCAAGTCAGTGATTTCCCTTGGTGCCCTTTAAGCAACCACTAATTTTTATTTTTTTTCCACTTTGTAAAAAAGTTGTGAGGAAACGTTGACTCGTGGTTGCATTGGGGCAAGTTACTATCATTATCTTTATCATTATCATTATTTGCATTATAACTAAATCATTATTTGCATTATAACTAAATCATTATTTGCATTATAACTAAATCATTATTTGCATTATAACTAAATCATTATTTGCATTATAACTTTGACATAGAAAAGATTTTCATTATTTTATTTATTTTTTTACATTTTACTTCCCAAAATCCTAGAACATGTCCTTGTTTGAAAACAAAAATTATATTAAAAAATTTCAAATCTATTGTTTCATTTTCATTAACTATCATTTTTAACTTCTTTTTTTTTTTAAATATATTGTTGCCATGGTGTCTAGACATCGTAAATGTCAAGGAGGGAGTGCGCGTGTAAGAAACACTTTAAAATAAAAAAATTAAATAAAAAGTTTGTTTTATGGAGTTGGAACGGGGGGAAGACAAAAGACTAATTTTTTTTTTTCATGGTGGCAATTTATGTCCCTTTTTTTGTTTTCATATAACACTGAAATAAAAATCGGAGACTGAACTAAGGGGACTAATTGATTTATTTATGCGTTTGAAGAAAACATTTATATTTTACACTGGTTACGCTAGTATATTAAATGGTGGCTGACACATTCTAGCAAAATTAACTTCATATCTATTTTTTATACCACTAAATTCCGAGATGGCAGACTTTTATGTCCGATACATTAATTATAATTGCCCCCCCCCCCCACAACCTTTTTACAGACCCACACTTCTTGCTCTATCCACTTCTGTGTTACATGCCGGGACTATGCTGTTGTAAAGTAGCTCAACTTGTCCTAATAAATCAACAACAACAAAAAAAAGCGTCGTCGTCCCCCCCCCCTCTCACTCCCCTGATTTAGTTGAATAGCTCCACCTGACCTGCGCCCTGGTTTGACTGCGAGGTTAATGTGGTGGTGGTGGTGGTGGTGGTTGTGGAGGTAGCGAGACTTTTTTGTTTGCTTTATGATCTGTCCAAGATGACCTATTAAGTCAAAAGAGTGGCATTTTCTACTCAAGGTACGTACGCACCTAGACGGAAACAAGATCTTGTAAGAGTCCTCGACTTCGGGGGAGGCTAAGGGGTGAGGGGGGGGGCGGCACATGGTCATGGTGTGGCTGGGCTGGATGGCTAGTACATTTATGTACTAGTCGCTTTGTGTCCATGACCTTAATGCCTTGTGCTAAAGAAAAGACACTACATTTTTAATTTGACCTTAATATATATGCCACGGCTACAATTTTGTTCGTTACCATGGGAACGTTTGGACTAAGAGGTAAAGGGCGGGGGGGGGGGGATGACATACTTTGTTAGAGCCGTCAGATTATTCTATCAGGCAGTGGTTCTCAACCTTCCTAATGCCGCGACCCCTTAATACAGTTCCTCATGTTGGGGCGACCCCCAAACACACAATTATTTTCGTTGCTACTTCATAACTGTGGACTAAAGGTGTTTTCCGATGGTCTTAGGCGACCCCTGTGAAAGAATCGTTCGACCCCTAAAAGGGTCACGACCCACAGGTTGAGAACCACTCCTATAAGGAATGCATGAAGATAGAAAAGGGCGCCTTTCACGCTGGCACCCCTCGACGGCCTTTTATGCAGGGCTGTTTAAGATGTTGTTTTTTTTTTAATCTATATAATAGCCTCCTGTGTTAAGCTCGCCTAAAAACGAGAGTCATTTTTTGTTGATCGTTGCCTATAGTAACTTTTGAGTGAAAGTTAGGTCTTAGATTTTGAATGTCAAGTGAAGGTTTTAAAACAACTGGAGATTAACCGCGTCACGGAAGTTATCAGAGGTATTCTAAAATAAAAGTATAGGTTGAGGGAGGGTGGATGGGGTTGGAACAAAGGGAATGGTGACAGGGGGTGGTGGTGGATGGGGTGGTACAAAGGGAATGGTGACAGCTATACACGGCATTGATGTGTCCAAAAAAAACACCAAAAAAAAAGGCGTATGTCCCCATTTGTCAGGAGGTTTAGAAAATGTCGAGAATTTGGTGCGTGCGAGATTATAAAAATGTCTTGGGTTTTTGGCTTCCGTTCGCTTTTGGTTTTCATCCTTAGTTGCTGGATTGACCCAGATTTTTTGTTTTTAAATGACCCATTTATACCTTGGACAGCAGCTCTCCTGTCATGGCGCGGTCATAGCCACACCGTGACATCATGGGCCCTTATTACATAAAAAAGGCCCTTGACACGTGACCCCGTTACATAAACTAAAAGCTAATAAAGAAATTATTTATTATCAAAATTTATATCGTGTCTGAAAAGCCTGTGGCTCCTCTGTTTTTGTAACCATACTTCCAAGCACCCCCTGAAATGCTACCTCGCACTCCTTGACGTTACACAGCGCACCCCCAGAAATACCACCTTGCACCCCCTGAAATGCCACCCCACACCCTCTAATGATGCGAGCACCCCAAGTTCGGGAAACCCTGATGATATATGGCTTAAAAATCAACCGACTCTCACCTTGATTTCCTCAAGCACTCTATCTGTAATTATCGCGCGTTTCTCAACACTCCTGAAGATCACGACCCCTTGAGCCACGAGCCTGTTGGTACTGAACGGGTCGTAGTGCGTCCCAGACAGGTCTGGGAACGTGGCGATCATGACGTCACGGTCTTTGACGGCTCTGGAGTTGATCGGGGCGTACAGCTCCTCTGTTTGAAGTGATAATCAAAGTGTGAAATAGATTTATTTTTTTTTTTTTAAAAAGATTATGTCCAATAATTGTTGATTGGCTGGAGTCGTGGAATCGTGGAATCGTGGAGTCGTGGAATCGTGGAATCGTGGAATCGTGGAATCGTGGAATCGTCTACAGGGCGGGTACATTTCAAAAGCGTAATCGGAAGCGTCGGAGACATGGGCATGAAAGTTGTAATTTCCTATAGTGGATGCGCCTTCTTGTTTTCCAATGAAATTCATATAACAACTGTTGCTTTAATCAGATTGTTTTATTTAAATCTTATTTTACATGGAATTTTAGACGTTATATTAAGACGCATTTTGATCCACAAAAATGTCTTGGTCCATATTTTTTTTTTTTTTTTTACAAATCTTCATAGAAAACGTTGTTTATTTTTTTTCCTCCACAAAAGTTTGATATTATTATATATTGTTTTGTAGCATTTCGAAGTTTTTTTTAAAAACTAAACTAAAAGTTATTGTTTTAAACAATGGCTGCTGACAAAGTCCTTAACAACGTTACTGCCCCCCCCCCCTACCCCCGGAACCTGCTACTTTGCAGTTCACTCCGCCAGAATTTGTGTTCGGGAACAACTCCTCATGCTTATGTCATCTCAGTCACCGAAAAGTTTAATTAAAGACAAAACCCGTTTTGTTTGGGTTATTTGAATGGTTAATATTCTATAGCATGCACAAAGGACAAGTAAAAAAAGTTACGACTAATGCTTTCATTAGATAAACAGGAATTACATTGTACACAATTTACTTAAATTACTAACTGCCGTAGAACAATCTTAAACGGATAAATTTAACTCCAGTGGCGTACCTCGGGTGGGGGTAAATGTGAAAGAGTGCGGTTTTTGGGATTTCTATATTATAATCCTCTACGTGTGTGTGTGTATTGCTGTAACGATGTGCTCAATAGGCGCGGAAAATAAAATTCCAAGATGTTAGCACGAATTGGGATTTTTGTACAGTGGAATTAATTGAATGCATGTTGTGTCAAGTGACTTAAGTAGATAGGGAATTCACGCGTTGCCGCCACCATTGTTTGGTGAGCTATTTCTAGTAACTTAATATACAAAAGTCGTGTATGTTCGTGGGTGTTTGAGGGCCGCCATTTTGGCAGTTTGGGTGCCCCCACGCGCTATTCCATCAAGGTAAGCCACCGTTCAGCTCTGTACACTGTACACTAACGACGCCATCCTCACCAATATTCGTTTCCGGGTTGTAGTTTATGAACCCCACGGCCAGTCCGAGACAGATGACCACCGGAAGGACGAGGAACCAGGTCGGGTGACTGGCCAGGAAATAGCCGTAGTGGTAGAAGCCACGCAGGATTGCCCGGTGACAGTTCCAGATACACCTCATGATGACACCTGTAAGAAAGAAGAGAGGTTAGAATCAAGTTCTGAACAGCAGTGTTAAATCCTGATCGTGTTCTTACAAAGTAAAACTGGAGACCGGAAAAAAAAAGGGGGGGGGGGACGGGGGGACAGTGACGTAGCGAGCTTAACTCGCGCCCGAGGCACAATACCTTTTTAGCGCCCCCCCCCCTATTCGAAAACCATACAATATTATATGTAAAATATACCATTTGGCGCCCCTTTGTGAGTAGCGCCCGGGGCATGATGCCCCCTTGCCCCCCCTAGCTACGCGACTGGGAGGGGGGGAGAGAGAGGGGAAAAAACAAATTCTTTGTAGGCCTATAATTAGAAACAATTAACGGCGTGTGACTTATTAAAAATATTTTAAAATTTCAAAATAAAACAAAGAAATAAAAATCCTCAGTTCTAGATTCAGCTGAGAATTTTTATTACTATAGTTCATATAGACCAGCTTTTCCCCCCCAATGGTGGTCCGCGGATTGGCACGGGTCCACGAGCTTTACCATGGCCGGTCCTCACAACATAAATATTTATGGCGGTCAAATAATAAAGAGATTATAATATTCAATCTGCCACCGGTCCCTGGTGCAAATTCGGAAAGTATCCACCGGTCCGTCCAACTAAAAAAGTTTGGGTTGGGAAACATTCATATAGACGGTTTTTTAAAATAACTTCAAGATGGACACTGATATTTAAGATTGCGTAAAAAAAAAATATTTTTAAAAAATAGCCACACAACTTTCGGTTAGTGTGCAGCCAGGGCCGTCTCGTGGGTAACGCAAGCTCTGCGTGTGAATCCCCCTGCGTCTTCAAACTCCGCTGCTTGTGAGACCCCCTGCGTCTATAAACTCCGCTGTGTGTGAATCCCCCTGCGTCTTCAAACTCCGCTGTGTGTGAGACCCCCTGCATCTTCAAACTCCGCCTCTTGTGAGACCCCCTGCATCTTCAAACTCTTCCTCTTGTGAGACCCCCTGCATCTTCAAACTCTGCCTCTTGTGAGACCCCCTGCATCTTCAAACTCCGCCTCTTGTGAGACCCCCTGCATCTTCAAACTCCGCCTCTTGTGAGACCCCCTGCATCTTCAAACTCTGCCTCTTGTGTGACCCCCTGCATCTTCAAACTCTGCCTCTTGTGAGACCCCCTGCATCTTCAAACTCCGCCTCTTGTGAGACCCCCTGCATCTTCAAACTCCGCCTCTTGTGAGTCCCCCTGCGTCTTCAAACCCTCTGCGTCTCATATTTAAGGAAGCCAAAGTTGTGATTTGGAAAAGCAAATCTATCTATCTATCTATCTATCTATCTATCTATCTATCTATCTATCTATCTATCTATCTATCTATCTATCTATCTATCTATCTATCTATCTATCTATCTATCTATCTATCTATCTATCTATCTATCTATCTATCTATCTATATATATATCTATATATCCATCTATATATCCATCTATCTATCCATATATCTATCTATCTATATCCATCTATCTATCTATATATATATCTTTCTATCTATCTATCTATCTTTCCATATATCCATCCATCCATCCATCCATCTATGTATCTACCTACATATCTGCCTACCTACCTACCTACTACCTACCTACCTACCTACCTACCTACCTACCTACCTACCTACCTACCTACCTACCTACCTACCTACCTACCTACCTACCTACCTACCTACCTACCTACCTACCTACCTACCTACCTACATATCTACCTACCTACCTACCTACCTACCTACCTACCTATCTATCATCTATTGCTTTTATTTATTTTTTTTTATGAAAAAGGAATGTGTGACACAAACGAATATAAACTGCATGACGTCATGCTTACCAAACAGCTCAGCTACATGTTAATTCTTGTGTCCCCCTTGATCAGTGTTTCTCAAACGTTCTCAAAGTTTTGGGGACCAGTGCTCACGTTTTGAAATCGCACCAGGGACCGGTTCCAGATTAATTACCTATATTTTATATTTATTTTACCATAAAAACGTTATGTTTTGTAGACTTCTCGCAGATATTAGAGCAGTGGTTCTGAATCTTTCTAATGCCGCGACCCTTTAATACAGTTCCTCGAGTTGTGGCGACCCCAACCACAAAATTATCTTCGTTGCTACTTCATAACTGTAAGGTATATGTGTTTTCCGATGGTCTTACGCGACCCCTGTGAAAGGGTCATTCGACCCCCAAAGCGGTCGCGACCCCCAGGTTGAGCACAGCTGCATTAGAGCATACTCAACAACCTAAATTTACTCCAAATTCGAATACAAAAATCAAGTAAATTTCAAGAAGAGAATAAATCAATAATAAAATTGTGGAAACCCCGCAATAACGCGTCCCGTTTCATGTGAATTCGGATACAAGACGGTTGTGGTACGACTTCCGAAAACTCGTATATTCCTTAATTTTTATTTTTTTAGTTATGTTGGGGGTAGGGGAGAGAATTTTTAAAAAATGTATACATTCCTGTACATTGCAATCTCATGACTTCATCAATCTCATGGCTTCATCAATCTCATAGCTTCATCAATCTCAAAGCTGCATCAATCTCATAGCTTCATCAATCTCATAGCTTCAACAAGCTCATAGCTTCAACATACTCATAGCGTCAAAAATCACATATATCACTAACTGCTTACCACATGAGATTAACCAAATACGCACGGATTATTGCGGCGTCTGGGGCGAAATTTTAAAATGCCACTCATCGGTGTGTTGAAAAAAATAGCCGCCCGGTGCGAATCAGTAAAAAGGCGATTTTGGCGCCCCTTTTCCTTGTCGGGTGCATGGCCCACATGGGATTCAATCGTTGCATTCACCACAAAGGTCCTACAGACAATTTTTGGCGGCCCCCCTGCCGATGTCGGCGCCCGGGGTGAGTGACCCTTCGCACTGCCCTGCTTTAAGGATCTTCATTATTGCGTTGGGGTTCCATTGTATCCAAACATGTCCAGTACGCCTACAGTCTCCAAGAGTATTGGTTTCTTAACAATTTTTTCCCATAAATATCTGCAAACGTATCGGCATACATAAAGGACCAAACTTTTCGTGGCCCATAGTTTGCAAATGCTCTGGAAAGTCACCACTTTCCCTCCGCCCCCCACCGCCACAAATCTAAAACTGTCACAATATGCGGGGCGGGGGGGGGGGCGGCGGGTGTTGTCTTTTAATGGATTGTCTTCTGCAATTGAAGCTATTCTTTTAATTTGGCGTTTGAAAATTAATTAATTAATTATTAGACACTAAGATAAAACTATTAATATATCATTTAATAAAGTTCTACTCTGTATTACATAAATTACATTGCTACTCTATTACATGACAAAAATATAGAGGTTTTTTTTTTATATATACTTACCAATTATTTAATTGAAATGAATTTCCCTCTGTGCGTTCACGGCTGATTCTGTCAACTTCACCGCTTGTCTGGGCTAGTGTCGGATTTCCGCCATTTTGTATTATCACAACGTGCCTCTCAGTCGGGCGGGGCTTGTTTAAAGGGGGCGTGGTGGGGGCATGTTTCTGGGCGGTCCCATTCCAAATACTTTTCTTTAAAAAAAAAAATTATTTATAGTCTGTTTAAAATTCCGCCGCCGACAGAATAATGGTTGACATGGCGGTGATGGATGTTGCTCTTCTTCTTTTTTTCCGAGTTAGGTAAGAAAAAGGTTATTAATAGAATTAATCGTTTTGCTTGAGAGGTCAACGCTGGGCCGGGGAGACATGGGGACGTAGATAGTGTGTGATGTGGGGGGGGGGGATGGGGGGCTTTGGTGACCCGGCCCGAGGGGGTAGAGGTAAGGGGGTCCGAGGGAGGAATTTTTATCTTGAAGTTTTCATAAAAATGTACCTAACCGGCGGGAATGAATGTGTCCCCGTCATGTATCACTCACAGTCCCCTCTGTTGCCTATGTATAGTAGATGTTGTGCGTGATGTATCCGTGCCTTCCGTGTCCCTACTATTTATAGAAAAATAAACTTGAAACGTATACGTTTTATTTCAGTATCTTCAGTCGTATCCGACGCCGTATATCCGGAAATTTGTTCGAAAGAAATTTCGTCGACGGAAAAGTAATCGACGGAAATTTGATCGAACGGAAATTTGGTCGAATCTTTTTTTTTTTTCAGTCCACACGTTAAAATTTTGCGTCAAACTTCTTTTTTTGGGGCGCATTATTTTATTTTACTATATAGCATAGGGCGTTCCTGTTCGCACCAGCTCAGTAGAACCGATATATGATATCATTCTTCCTCCGAGTTCACACAAATCGTTTCTTGAAATGGCACTTGTAATAAGGGTTCTATATCTAAGGTGGGCACCTAGGCCCAGAGTTTAAAAATCGTTTTTTTTTTTTTAAATCATAATATTATAGCCTTGTATAGCTCTTTTATTGATCTTATTTATGTCATAATTCCATGAAATAATACATTTACATTTTGGTAGATAGCTTCTATCTTTTTTCTTTTTTTTTTTTTTTATTACTTAAAACGGCAAAAAAGTTAAAGTATCTGAAATTCAACCCTAAACTAAATGTCTTTTTTTCCCCCCTTTAGAGGTAACCGCTTTTCTGTCTCAAAGTGCCTGATATTATAATCGCAGATACTTAAACTCTACAGCAGTGGTTCTCAACCTTCCTAATGCCGCGACCCCTTAACACAGTTCATCATGTTGTGGCGACCCCCCAACCAGAAAAATTATTTCCCTCGATACTCAATAACTGTAGAGTACATGTGTTTCCCGATGGTCTATGGCGACCCCTGGGAAATGGTCGCTCGACACCCCCCAAAGGGGTCGTGACACACAGGTTGAGAACCGCTGCTCTACAACATGTTTAACACGCTATAATCCACCAACCAACCTAACGCATGTATACACCCCTCATTGACTTTTGACCAACCACACAGACAAACACATTAACGACGTTTTTATTTTTAAATTATGCCTTGCTCCAAATGTTTTCATCACTGAACTTTTGTAACCCAACCCCCCCCCCCCCCCCCGAACACCAACCACCAACCACATCATTGCAACCCGTCTGACACTCTCTCGGTCACTTACTTTCATACTGACCTTTCAATGCACGTCTGCTTGAAAAGTTATTACTGAAACATTTAGGCCTAACATGCAGTTGTGCTTGTTTTGTTTGGTTTTTTTTGTTTTTAAGCCACAGTCCCGCGTGCTGAGTTAGCATGTTGTGTTTGAGATTATGAAATAGTTTTAAAGTTGTGTAGATAGTCGAGGGTGGGGAAAAAAAATGGATCACAACTCAAAGAGAGGGGGGAAAAAACAACAAATATTTAAATATTTGCAAAGTGGCGGCAGGGGCGTCATTTCAGATTTTTCAAAAAAGGAAAAAGGGGGGGGGGGGGGGCAAACCAAAACTTGGTCGGCTTGTTAAGTTTCTGATTACTGGAGGTGCCACAGTACATAGCAATTTAAGTAAAACCTGCAAATTCAGAGTGGGGGGGGCGGGGGGGCGAGTGCCCAACCCTACCCCACCCAAATGACGTCCCTGACTGGCGTTTTATAAAAAGATAAAAAGTACGATCTAGGTAATGTGAATGATTATAGATGTGAGGAACACGGAGCTAATGTTGTAGATTAGTGGTTCTCAAAGATTTTTTGGCCATTTAAAAAAAAATTCCCTTACATCCCTTAACCTACCATTTTAAAAGTATCCAGAATACTATATTTCCTTACAAGGGAGACTAAAAAATCAGTTAATATGTAAATGAGTAACTTAGACTAGAACTGCAATCAACACAAAGTGAAGCAGTTGACCCAGTTACGTACCGGTACCTTGATTAAATGCCACCTGGCATACATTCGTTGACCTGTTTGTTAGCATACGTAAATAACTACACATCTAAATCATGTCAACATTTTACAATCATCATCATCATTATGTCCCTTAGTTGGGGCGCCACAGATGACATGAAAACTATCCTTCTCCATTCCTCTCGGTCTTCGGCACTACTCATAGCATCGCCTAGTTTTAATCCCGTCAACTCTTTGATGTTATCTTCCCATCTTTTTCTCTGTCTTCCTCTTCTTTTTTCTCCTCTAGTTGTGCCCATGCATGATTTCTTTGGCGAGCCCTTGTTTTCTGGTCACGTGGCCATGCGACTCAAGTTTGCGCTTTTTTACAGACACCAAGAGTTCATCGTACTGCCCAGTTGCTTGACGAATCCTTTCTTTCACTTGTTCATTGGTGATATCGTCTTTATAGCAAATGCCAATAATGCCTCTGAAACATCTCATCTCCATCATCCTTATTTTCCTTTCAAGTTCTGCTGATCATGTCCAGGACTCACAGGCATATAAGAAAATGGAGAGAATTAATGAGCGCATCAGCCTGATTTTAATGCTGGGAGCTTTATTTTATTTTACAATCATAATCATTTAAAAACAAGACATCTCTTATATATATTTTGCTTTTGGTGTGACTGCCTCCTATTCTTAACCGGCCCTCCCCGTACTTAACATGTCTTGTAAAATGTAAAAGAAAATGAAAGTAAAAATACAATTAAACGCTACGTTAACGCAAAAGGGCAGCAGCGGAAGTCAATGAGAGAAGTTTGAGGTTTCCGCTGGCACCCCCCCCCCCCTTTTTTTAAGTTAGAAGATTTTTTTTTTTAAATTAACATGTTTCGTATTAATAGCACTGAAAAAGTGTGTGTGTGTTGTGGGGGGGGGGGGGGGGGTGGCGAGAAAGCTGACAAGGAGCGAGCGAGTGAATTTTTTCTTTTTTTTTTTTCTGAAAAAGTTGATGTAATCAATTTGCGGTGTAAAGGTGGGTGGGGTCACTAGAACATTAATATGAAAAAATATCCTCAAACTTTATAATGAAACAACCCCAACAAATGGCTAAGTATTGGTGATATCAAGTCATGGATGACACTCAGCAAGTTGAAGGTTAATAAAGACAAAACGGAAGCACTCCTTATTCACCATCACAAATCATCCTGTAACTCAGCTCTGCCCACCTTATTTCAAGAAGTTAACTCTGACATACAGTTTACATCATGCGCTAGGAATCTTGGTTATATTCTGTCTCTTGGTAGTCATATGTCTCACATTTATCGCTTTGCATACACCGCTATCCGTCAGATCAGCTCCATCTGCCGCTAGCTCACAGTTAGTGCAAGAAAAACACTTGTATGTGCTCTTGTTCTCTCTTTTCTTGACTATTGCAGCTCTCTTCTGTCGGGTTCACCAAAACACTTCTTGGAAAAATTACAAAAGGTTCAAAACTCAGCTGCTAGGCTAGTTCAGAAGGCAAAAAAAAAAGCACGGATTGACTACAAACTCTCTGTTCTCTGCTACAATTTTTTCTCGAAATCATACCCTTCCTATCTAACCGAACTTCTCTCTGTCTATTCACCCCTTCGACAACTTCGCTCCTCCGCAGACGCTCGTATTCTTTCTGTCCCCAAGACTCGCACAAAAACATACGGTGAACGATCTTTCCCTTTCTGTGCCCCCAAACAATGGAATTCTCTTCCACTACACATCCGCAACATACCAACCATCACAAGTTACAAAACTGCACTCAAAACACATTTCTTTAAACTCTACTATCCTGACTGATTCCCCTCTCTGACCGATAAACGATACTGCTGGCTTGACATTTAAAAAGTTATGGAGTGGGTGAAGTGAATATACATTTGTTTTGTTTTATTTAATTAATGGTATGCTAATTTTTAAGCTCATGATTATGTTCGTTAAATTTTATGTACAGCGTGGTGAGCCCAGCCCTATAGGCTGGGGTACCGCGCTATATAAAACTCCTACAAATAATAATAGTAATGCCCTCAAACTCGCTAAAGAACCAACCCAAACCAAAGGCTAAAAGTCATACACTCAAACTCGCTAATGAACCAACCCAAACCTAAGGCTAAAAGTCATACCCTCAAACTCGCTAATGAACCAACCCAAACCAAAGGCTAAAAGTCATACCCTCAAACTCGCTATTGAAACAACCCAAACCAAAGGCTAAAAGTCATACCCTCAAACTTGCTATTGAAACAACCCAAACCAAAGGCTAAAAGTCATACCCTCAAACTCGCTAATGAACCAACCCAAACCAAAGGCTAAAAGTCATACCCTCAAACTTGCTATTGAAACAACCCCAGCAAATGGATAAAACTAATATCCTCAAACTTGACAATGAAAAAAAAAAAAAAAAAAATTGATAAAAGTCTATGACTTGAGACATTGAAAAAATATCGTACGCTAAGTAAACTTAATTGAAATGAAGCAACCTAATGCTGTTACTAAGTTTTATATGCTGTTTACTATTCACTAAATTACAAAAGTGACTAATAATCATGATTATATCGATAGTATTGTCCAAAAAAAATCGTTTTCTATTCTATTCAGTAATTTTTACTGTTTATTTGAATAGAACTTTTTTTTAAAAAATGATTTTGCTTCCCCCCCCCCCCCCCCCCCCCCAAACCAAAATATAAAAAAAGTACCGCCAGCGAGGTCACCCGCTTCGCCTCAACCCTACGTTCACCGCTGCCTCCATATAAAGAAAAAAAAAGTTTCGCCCTATGCATTCGCCTCCATTAATCTCCACTGACTGTAAACCATACCCTCAATTCATTTCACCTCCACCAGTTTAGTTCAATGTAGCCTACCTCTCTTCTCCCCTTCTCACTCATTCTCTCCGACCCTGTCGTGTCTGTCTGTCTCTCTCTCTTAAGAATGTATCATATATAACCTTCAGTTGCACCACGATCCCCTTCATCGCCCATGCCAGAGAAGAAACAAAACCGTACTCACTTCGTTCTCTCTCTTCTTTCTCATTCTGTGTTCCCCAATTTCTCACTCCAACTAACGGCCTACTGAAATATACCTTAAATCACTATTAATTAGGTGCAAAATTTGTAGCCGTTTGAAAAGTATGTTCAACTCAAATGTGTGTGCAGTGTGAGTGTGAGCTTTGTGATATATTATATCGTTCTCTCTCACTAATTCTCTATCTATCTATCTATCTATCTATCTATCTATCTATCTATCTATCTATCTATCTATCTATCTATCTATCTATCTATCTATCTATCTATCTATCTATCTATCTATCTATCTATCTATCTATCTATCTATCTATCTATCTATCTATCTATCTATCTATCTATCTATCTATCTATCTATCTATCTATCTATCTATCTATATATCTATCTATCTATCTATCTATCTATCTATCTATCTATCTATCTATCTATCTATCTATCTATCTATCTATCTATCTATCTATCTATCTATCTATCTACCTACCTACCTACCTACCTACCTACCTACCTACCTGTCTGTCTGTCTGTCTGTCTGTCTGTCTGTCTGTCTATCCGTCTGTCTTTATGTCTCTATCCGTCTGTCGGTTTGTCTGTATATCCGTCTGTCCGTCAATCCGTCTATCTATATAGATGTTTGTGTATATATCATGTAAGGAAACTTAACCAAATATATAAATTCATTCCTGTTCTATAGGTCCAATATATGGTAATTTGAATCTATATAAATATGACCTTATTCTGTAATTAAAACGGTTATCTTGGACTTTTACCAGTGTTTACAAGTATCACTCTAACAACTGAATTATACATGCTCAGAATTATATTATATTGTTTCGATAAATTATGAAAAGGTAGACCGTATCCAACATTTATAGTTTCTTTTCCACCAGTGCAACAAACATGGCGTCTAAACGTGGAATTGACAATCAAGTTCAGGTGGTTCAAATCGATGGCTTGGTAAGATTTTAAAAACATAATATTTACATTTTACTAACTAATTTATAGTTTATTTTATTTCCATTTATTCTCTCATAATCCAGTTTTAAAAAGTCAAAATTACATGGTAAAATTATAGGCAAATATACTGAATCAATTCAAGGCCAAGGCATGAAATTAAAAACGATGAATCATGAGAATCTAGTTCAGCATATGGAAGATAAGATTATGTTTAAAAATACTTATACATAATACTTAACCTTGGCCCCCAAGATAAATGGTATTAGGAACCATCCATATAATGCACATCAGACAAATTGATACGATTTTCATGCAACTAAAGGGTGACCCATTATTCACAACACAATTTGTGACTCCCCCCCCCCCCCCCCCCCTGAAAAAACTTGATATGACGTCCCTGATGGCCATAGTCAATTTTTTTTCTATTGTAGCTGATTTATCATTTTCCTCCCTGTGGAACTGATATACAGACAAGAAAACATAATCTTCATCTAACCATTCAGCACTTAAAATAGAAGCATTGTCTGTGTGAGCAATAACTGCCATAAGCTCTCTCTATCTCCTTGAGCTACTCACATTGGTCGAATCCTTTTTTGTTGAAGAGCAGGGCTAATTTCTTATGCTCAAGAGGGCATTGTCAGTGCTGTTAAACAAGCTTTTTCAACATGATTTGTGATGCAAAATAGATGTTACAGATTTTGCATATCCGTTCAAGCAGCGATGTTATTATTGTTACTCACTTTACTTTCCCCTAATTCTCAAAATAGCATTTATCTTGACTGCACATGACACTGCACCTTTCCATTGTTCCATACCTGAAACATGATTGCAAACATACCGCTGTAGTCATTTGCGACAAACTGAGATGTCAACTTTTAACTTCTCTTGCACTAACAAAGTGTGCTAACATTCTGACCAGCCATCTGCAGTGCAAAAACAGACGACAGACACATTAAATAAATCTTATATTGTTAAAATCCTAACAATTATATTATATGACTACACTCATTTACACTTAAAATTTTTTTAAAATAATCATTAATGTAATAACCAGTCAATTTTTAAGATTAAAACTTTAATAGAAAAAACATGATTGTTGATGTCACATAATCTACCCCCCCCCTCCCCATTGTTAACAACTGTCAAACATTTCCAAACCCCCTCCCCCTATTTTGTTGACATAATTAATGGACACACACCCCCCACCCCCACCCCGGGGCCTAGTAGTAGTGTGGGTACTTCAGTAAAAAAATAAAAAATTCAAAATAATTACTTTAATGCTACAGTTATTTAGAGCAAATTTCTGTGATAGTATACTACAGTATAGCCATTATGCAAGTGACTGTAAATGGTTGCCCATGACAACGTTTTGCACACAGCAAATTATGATCATTTATAATATGGACTTTACCGGGATTTTTAACCTCAAATTAAAATATTATTCTTTAAATAACATTTAAGTTCATTCTAACACATAAGTTATCAAATATTTTTATGTAAATAGTGGTAATAATTAAATATATCCAAGTATCGCCATCTTCCGACATTAAAAAGGGGGCGTGGCCCACGCGATGGCGAAATTAGGCTGAGCGACCTTATGTTAATGCAGGTTACTGGGACAAGCGTTGCGATCTTTGGATATGACCTACATTAATGAAAATTGGCTCACCTATACAACAATATATCATGCTTTTCAATATTTAATATAGAACTTTTCTTTGAATTTCTTAAAATATTTTGACGGGAAGATGCTTTTTATATACCTCGATCAAAAAAAGGCAAAACAGTATGTTGGAAAGTAGGTCAATATGTCCCTAATGTGAACATGTGGGAGGATACTACAATTTTATGACAAAATAGTCCTTTTGTTAATGGAAAATCACCTACGTTCAAAAATTGAAAAGTCACATTATTGTTCAGCATCTAATTCTCGTTTAAATGATATTTAACAAAATATGGCTGACAGGGCAATGGCCCAAAGCACAGCATGGACCCAATCGCTCATCATCACCCTCCCCAAGAAAGGTAACCTACAGCTATGCCAAAACTATCGCACCATTAGCCTAATAAACCACTCGAGCTAGGTCATGCTGAAGGTCATACTGAATCGACTAAGACCATTTGCTGACAGAATCCTTGCTGAAGAACAGGTGGGCTTCAGGCAAGGACGTGGCACTACTGAGCAGATCCTAAACCTCCGAATACTATGTGAGAAATATGTTCAACACCAACAAAACCTATACCAGGTCTCAGTGGATTTCAAGATTGCATTCGACAGGGTTTGGCATGCTGCTTTATGGGCCACCATGAAGCACTACAACATCAACACAAACCTAACCAGAATGATATTCAGCCTCTATGATAAGGCCACCAGTGCAGTCTTCTACAACAATAACATCGGAGATTGTAGGGACACTCAGCATTGGTGGTAGAACAATCACCAACCATGGTATGGCCATGTGATCAGAAAACAAGGGTTCGCCAAAGAAATCATGCAGGGCACAACTAGAAGAGGAAGACAAAGATGGGAAGATAACATCAAAGAGTGGACAGGATTAAAACTGGGCGATGCAAATGCAATGCATAGTGCAGAAGACCCAGAGGAATGGAGAAGGATAGTTTTCATGTCATCTGTGGCGCCCCAACAGTCCAAGGACTACGGGACATGATGATGATCACACAACCTATTTAACAAATAAATGACAGCGAACTGCAATTTTTACAAAGGCATATGCAATGTTTACATATTGAGGTGGACAAAAAGTTGAACAAGACGCTTGTAACCGTGCAGTGATTTGACACTAGCAGGAAACTAATTTACCAAATTACTCATGAGTGATGTATTCATAATCTTATTCTCCAGTGTAGGCATAGGCACCGTGGACTGACAGTATTAGGTTGATTAGAGATGGGAATCAATAACACCAAGCACACCAAAATCAAACCCTGCCGATGACTGAATCCAAACTTCAATTTCACTGAGTAGAAACCAAGAATGCAAACTTATTTTATAACCGAAAATGTTTTACACATGTGGCAGATTACTACTTACGTACACCTACAGCCACAGTGAAGTGTGTATATTTTAATTAAAACTAGAAAGCCCAATTGCAAGACGATTTTTCATAAACCAAAATAATCTCGTTTTTTTATTCATCCCCTCCCCGCCCACACCCATTTGCGCATAGGCTGTATTATTGCCTATTAATGAATCTGACTCTTTTCACATTCAGTGTCTGCAACTTGAATCGTTCAGAAACATATCTAGTTCAGTTGTGGATAAATATAATGCATACACATTTGGTAAGACATTTGGTCTCAGCGAGCATTCTAGTTTGAGAAGATGGTAAACCATTTTAAATCATCCTTTCACTTTCAATAATCAATAAGCAAAAAACATTGAACCCAATACAAATTAATGTTTCCCTTTTTTTTCCTTCTTCAATTGTTTGAAACGCTGCCAGTAAATATTTGGTAATTGACATATGCCCTAGACTACATAAAGTTAATTTGTATAATTTTTCTAGAATTAATAAATTAGTGACTTTGATATTTTCTAGGTTGTTCTGAAGTTAATCAAGCATAGCCATGAAGAAGGTGCTGGTGGTACAGATCTAGTGCAGGGAGTTCTTTTAGGACTTGTTGTAGACAACAGACTTGAGATCACTAACTGTTTCCCTTTCCCTAAACACAATGAAGATGAGGATTTTGATACAGGTAATGGTTGTGTGGTTGTATTTTATCATCATCTATCAAATATTTAAGCTTATCTCACCAACCAATGGGTAATCATTAAACTTTACATTCTTTGTGTTAAAATGTTAAATTATTATCTCAATTTCTTCCTGAATGTTTTTCAAGTAATGATTTTTAAATTTGAGGTTATTTTAAACAACTAAGCAAGTAGAAAAAGTTCCTATTAATCTTATGGGTATTATTTGTTTACGTTTTTCATTTTAACCATAGTAATCTAATATAGAATCTTTGTCAAACTTTGTTGGCAGTGTCTGTTCAGTACCAGATGGAAATGATGAGAAATTTACGCCATGTAAATGTAGATCATCTGCATGTTGGATGGTATCAGAGCACTTATTTTGGTTCATTTATCAATCGTGCCCTTCTAGACTCGCAATTCAACTATCAACACTCTATAGAGGAGTCTGTTGTCTTGATTTATGGTAAATTCCTTATAATTACCATAATCGGATTATTAAGACAAATGTATATTATGTGAAATTATATGTAAAGCACAAAATAAGGCAACACACTGCCAAAAAAATTAATTTTTGAGAAATATGGATGCTGTGGGTTTATACAAAATCGTTTTGTAGCCACTTTGCTAGTTATTTTTATTATATTTGTTTAAGGTTTTTGCTATAATTGTTAATTTTATGAAGCCATAGTGATTTATTTATGTATTTATCTGACTATACAGATCCATTGCGCACAACACAAGGATTTTTGACCTTGAAAGCTTATCGTCTGACTCCAGCTATGATGAAATTTTATAAGGAACAAGACTATACGCCAGAAAACATGGTGAAACACAACATAAACTTTGACTCTATGTTTGAAGAGATACCAATAGTTTTGAGAAACTCTCATCTGGTCAATGCATTACTTTGTGAACTGGCAGATAAGACAAGAAAGGAGCAGAAGTTCTCTGCACTTGATCTTGGCACAAGGTAAATTGCTGGATTTGCAAATGTAAATTTAGTTTTGGTAGTCAACTTTTGAGTCCTGGTATTTTCAGAATCTCTCAACTACAATTAGTTTCTGTTTGTAACACCTTTTTTTTACTTTGATTTTTTTTATGTTTACTTTATTTAACTTGTCTCACACAAAGCTCAAAACAGTTTTATCTGTAGTTTGTTTTGTAGTTATGAAAGCAGATATTTTAATGTGCCAGAAGACTTCATTGTCATAAATTGAAGAAGCTGAATACTAACCTCAAACTGATCAAAAATTGACTATAAATTTTAATTTTTCAGTTCAATGCTTGAAAAGAATTTACGACAGCTGATGGAGTGTGTGGATGATGTTGCTATGGACACCAATAAATATCTTAACTACCAACGTAACAACTTTAGACAGCAGCAGGCCAAACAACAGCACCTCATGAAAAGGGTATGATTTCCGTTAAGAGTATCTTATTTTGACTTGTTTTATAGAACACCAGTGAGGCTTTTTACCAATTGAGATAGTTCAAAAACTTTATTCTTAAGTGACATTCAGTGTTAACTCATTGACACTGTTTATTAAGGGATGTTATAAATTTCAATAATAATTATTATTGTATATTATTATTTGCAATCCTTCAACCAGGAACAAGAAAACGCTCAAAGAAAACAGAGAGGCGAACCACCCCTTCCTGAGGAAGATATCAATAAATTGTTTAAACCACTCCCTGTCCCACCACGACTTGATTGCACATTGGTGGCAGGACAAATGGACAGTTACTGCAAGCAAGTTTGTGAATTTGCTTCCCAAAGTCTTGGCAAACTCTTTATGGCTGAAACTTTGCATGCTGGAGAGAGCTCTTAATTATTACTACAGTATTGGATTGTTTTAATACCAAAACCGAAGATCAAAATTAAATGTTTGAGGTCTAGGGGAACTATATTTGCAGGTTTCTAAGATATGGTAATTAAATCAACCTGTAATAAATTTGTAATAGGTAAAATAGAAAACAAATAAGAGTTTTTGATTCATTAGTGTATTGGACATTTTCAACATAATACTGTCTTAACCCCAATTCTAATTTATTAAAAAAAATTATGATGGATACATTTCAAACTTTAGTCCTGCTTTTTTTGTGTGTTTTTTACTCTCAATTTATGACACGAAAAGCTTTTATGCTTAATCTCATGGAATGTAATTTTGTTAAGCTCAAAGAAATTTGTTCTATTACATAATGCTGCAGTACAAATGTATACGATTTATCATAGTGCTTTAGTGACTATACAAAAATTAATTTCAAAAATATATTTTAGGTATGATAGTTATATAAAGTTAAATAACACTTCAGATGTAGGAGGAAGCTTGAAGTCTATTATTTTACAACTTAAAACATTGAACAGATCATTATGTTCAACAAGAATTCCATTGTTTATTATATTTGTAGCTTCAATTTGACACATTTACAGACTTCCATGAACATGCATACTAATAAAAACCTGAACACCTATATGTTTACCTGTACTACATACAAACAATATATGTTTTACTTTTACACAATCTCAAACATAAATTTGTTTCTATCAGGGCTGGTAGTCGAGAAGAATCATTTACTAGCCTTCCCATTTTAAATGATACAGAAAGTTGCCTCTAAAATGAAAAAAATTGCTTATTTTCAAATTCAAAATTTTCCTCTTGCAGCAATCCTAAATCTCGGGGCAAGAGTAGAGTATATGTTGCTGATATTATTGATTTTGTTTTTTATTTAAAATAGTCTCAAAATCTTCCAAGTTCATAAGCATTTGTTCATTTTAAAATTATTTCATTTAACATTTGGAATCGATTATATCGAAACATGTTATAAAACTATGACTGTTCTGCGTTTGCCATCTAGTAGAACTTTTTTTTGGGATTAATCTTATAAGAATTAGTAACGAGAATAACAGCATTCGTCAAAGCTGTAGGGTCACAGACATCTTTATATCAATATTTTGATCCAATTAATCACAACCAAATCCTGACCCTAAAACTGCCATAAATTTATTATTTTCATTTGGAAGGGATCTATAAAGCAAATTTAAAAATAAATACTGGTAAATACTTCTTAATAAACATGATAATTTGTAGTGTTACAAAGATTAGGCAGATGGGAACATTCAAAAACACAATCACAAAGCACTTAAGCCTAAGCACAAACGATCCACACAACCATAGGTATCTAAACATTCTCTCCCATCACTGAAGTTGGAATAGTTTCAACAACAAGGCAGCACAACATATCAATCAAATTAATGTGTGTAATGACTGTTCAAGTGACAATTATTTCAATTATTTGTTAATGAAAATAATCACATAGAAAAAAACTTTTCACCCTTTGTTAAAAAAATAATAAATGCGCATGACTTCAAACATCCCTTAACCACCAAAAAAAATAATATTTTCTAAAATTTGATACCATGTGCAAATGATGCGTGGTCAGACGCCTTAAATCTTGTGGTCTTAACAAAAGTTTTTTGAGCATATATATATTTGATCAATGGTTACAACATTGAATCATAACACATGTATTAGTTGATTATTGAACATGGGCACAACAGACATAATTTCATGTCACAACTTTACAGTGGTTTTATACCACTTGAAATAGTAGATTCTGCTAACTATAAAGTGGACCAAATTACTCATAAAAAATTACTAATATAAAAACAATACTGCTGACAGATCATTTCAAGAATATTTTGCCTAAAAATCGGTGGAACTTGGGTAAATAATTCACCACAGATTCAATTTACAATACCGGTCCTGAATTCATAAGAATTCCTTTGCTTGAATTTATAAATGCTAAAAAAACAGAACAAAACATGTATGATAAATCTATTGAGTTGAGGAAATCACCCTAACTGTTGTTTACCATCATCCAATACTCTCGAAATAGACTGACTACTTTACAGCTGTTTATTCTAAAACGGTTAAAACAGAGATGATCATTTAAAAATGGCTCTGAGGTTTGGTGTAAGTAGTGAGTGGGAGGAGAAAGAGGGGTTGTCCTATACATCGCGGCCTTCAGATGGATCTTGGGTGTTGTTATTAGACCCTTGATTTTGACCTCTCATGTGCTCTCGTAGATGCTGAACCAGCTCAGGATTGGCTTGTTGCATCTGAGACGCCATCTGTTGGGATCTGGTGAAATTAATTTCAATTGATTATTGACAACAAAAGTACTAATTTTTTTTATTCTAACAATCAAAGAGATGATACATCCTCCAATTTTTTAAATTAAAACGTTAAATATGAATCATGACATTTGTACCCGGTAGCTGGTTTAATGTTTAAATTAAAACATCTACTATAGCTGATCTATTTTCTAAAATGAGAATCATTAATAATCTATTAAACCAACAAGAAATTGGTAAAAATTTAATGAGAAAGTGCATTTTAATTCCAATATGTGGTTGCAATTTAACAACAAATGTAAACAATGTGCTTTTTGGCCTTTAAAAATGTTTTCTGACTCCCAGGGCTGGTTGACTTTGCTGTAATCGAATGATTAATATTATCACTTATTTAGAAGCTTAAAAATAGTGACTCTGCTTTTTATAATCATCATACGTCCTGCCATTTCACATTGTAATTGTATACCGCCCTATGCCAATTGTCTGCAACCCCAGAAGACGGGGAGGGTAAGCCACATAGGGTCAAAGTGGGGTGAAAAAGATGCAAATTTATTGCAGATGTCTTTTGTGAGCAACCTCTTAGTGGATCTCTTCCATTAGTAGTAAGTTTTATGTTGTGAACAAAGCCCTGGTAGAGCCTTATTTCTTTTTGTTACTTTTATTAACTTTTAAAGGTATTTCTCATTGATAAAATTTATGTATGAAAGCAAAGGTAACAACTGCCCTCTATCTCTACATCAAAAAAGGTCTTACGCTTGTAACAGACTAGAAAGGCCGCCACCACTAGTAGGGTTAGATCCGCTTACGAGACTGGCCATCCTGTAAATTAGAAAGAATATATTTAATTACATGAGCTGAAAAACGAACATTCTAAATTTCTAACATTAACATTACATTACTATTATAACATAATTAGCATATTACTACTATTATTACCACTATAATTACCAAAATAGGAGGAAAAAAAAATCCACGCACTGCTTATCATCCCCTAAGCATGTTAATTTGCTTTATATAAGTCATATTGTACATGTTGGGCTGCTGTCATTATTATTATAACCGAGTGGTGAGGTAATGATTATTTTTCATATATAATCTCTTTTGGAGGTATTGTTTTATTCCCCCCCCCCCCCCCCCCCAAACCAGTTTTATTTCTTTTTTAAAACTGTATTTTTTTTCACAACCCTTGAATAGATATACACTTTTTATTTAGACTTCATGTTAGAATTTACATTTAAAGGGTTGAAATGTAAATACCTGGTATTATAATTTGATTCTAAATTTACACAATAAAAATGGGAACTCCCAAAATGTAAAATTTCCTATACTGAATCACATACTTACATTTGTTGCACTTGAGGATTGGACATCATTGTTGTTGCCTGATAAGAAAAAAAATAACATGAAGCCAAAGTGACTTGAAGCAGAATAAAAATTGCATATAAATGTCTTAAGGTTTTTGAAAATAAGACAATTAATTGATTTTTTAAATATACAGGTTGTAATGCGTTTAATTTAAAGAATTTTTTTTATTTAAAAAAAAAACACATTCCAATGGTATTTTTAAGAAGTCAAATTGTTTTACCATGTTAACAATATTTGGATCGCTGAATAAGGAGCTGAAGTCCAAATTGCCTAGACCACCAAGAGCACCAAGTCCCCCAGCAGGACCAGCATTAAACCCAGCCTGAAAACAAAACATGAAATGCATTTTTAAATAGCAATAATAAAATCTAATACACACAAAAGAATAAAACACCACATTCTAATCTAATGGACCAGGGGTCACCAAATGTTTTTAACGAAGGGCTGGATAATGGAAAAAATGACAAGCGCGGGTCGGATAATCATTCTGTACAATACTTGCCATCCAGAACGAAAGCTCTGGGAAAAAAAGACGAAAACTAAGTGTAGTATTCCATGTATTCCTTAAAGATACAGTATGTTTATTTATTTACTATTAATGTACCGCACTGTACGATTTTAGGAGTTCGTAGGTCAACAGGTCAGTAATAAACAAGAAAATCTAGATACAACAATTTAAATTTTAAAATGGTAAATTAAGGTGCATAACAGCCAGGAGGTCTCCGCACGTGTGAAGATGTCCTATTATTCTAAACGTTATATTGAAATTTAAATTGTATCACAATGTCTCAAGTTCCATACGTTTTATCAAGCAAGTTCAAGTACCGTCAGCGGATGAACTGGCCTCGCGGGCCATAGTTTGGTGACTCTGTAATGGACTGAGGTATGTGTACATAAAAGTCATTTTTCTTCAAAACAAAATACACAAAACAAACACATAACCTCTATTTCATAATTGTGATGCAAAAATATTAACGAAGTAATGGAAACAAATATTTGAAATTTCTTATTCTGGCATTTAGTTTTTATAAACTGCAGGAGCCATACTTTATACTCCCTTTGTAAAGCATGAATATAAAGAAGACTTTACACCCCAGCATTTTAAAAAGTTTAATCATACAAATGTGTCATGTTTTCATTCATTTTATTTATTTATCATGGAGCGGCATCAATTTTTTTTTTAAAATTCAAAAACTCAAAACTCCCAGCTATTCTTAGCAAATCTGATTTAACATAACACTTCACTACAACCACAACAAAATCATGCTGTCACCAACGTCTACCTTGATTGTTGTCAATTTATTAATTATGCTTTCAAGTGGTCAATTTATGAATGATTAATACCCACAAATTATTATGTGAAAGTAATTTGCAAACCTGAACAGCAGCTTCTTTTAATTTCTGCTCAGCAATTTCTAAGTTATTTTGATAGCTTTGATTATCAGGGTCTAACTCCAGGGCTTTGCGGTAACATTCAAATGCACTTTCATGATCTTCTAAAGCGGTAAAGGCAATGCTGTGAAGACATTTTTAATTTGTCATTTTTATTCTATTGAATGTAAAAAAAGTTCTCTAAAGTTGCTTGTCTGTGTTCATGTCACAAATAAAAGATATCAAATAATTAAATAATCAAATAAATTTTTAAATATTCTTTCAGTTATGTATATATATAAAAGGGGTAAGAAAACATGCTGAGATAGGAAGGAAACACCTTTGAAGGGTTAATGCCTTGGGGAGCCAGTAATTTTTCATAATAAATTTTAGCATTATTTATAATGAGCCAAAATTAAAATAAAAAGGTTTTAACCCTTACAACTGTCTAAAGCAGTTGTCGGCAAACTTATTAGTCAAAAGAGCCAAAAATCAGCAGCAGGACAATTTAAAAATTTTTGAGTCAAATTTTTTTCAAGAATCTGTCAAGAACCATGTTTTTTGGAGTCAAAACTGATTTGTGACCAATTTTTTCAACAAACAGATTTTATATCAAGGTGATGCTTTAATTGGTAAAATATAGTAATAGTGCTAGTTTTTTGTAAGTTAGTTTTTCTTACATTTTAACCATAATTTATACTTACCCCATGCGTCCATAAGCTTTACTGTAACTTGGATCTATAGCAAGAGCTCTGTTACAATCCTCAATAGCTTGCTGATGTTTATTGAGCTTGCTGTAAGCTGCAGCCCTGGAATATTTACATATTGAATTGATAGCAATAAAAAAAATAGGTATTTCACATTTCAAAAAGTGTTCATTATATTTATTTTTCTCTTATTCAAACTGTTAGAAAAAGACAACCTCAATTGGTTCAATAATAATTATGGTTACACTTATTTGTGGAATGAAATTTGCAAAAATATATCAATTGTTTGTTCATTGGTATGTTATTCTGAACCATAAACAAAGCTTAAAATAAGGTGAGAACGATTCAAACCTGTTACAGAAATATACTGCATTTCTTGCATCAAGTCGAATAGCTTGAGAATAACTCTCAAGAGCATCAGAAAACTTTTCAGACTTCATAAAATCATTTCCTTGAAATGGTTTTTAAAAAAAGTAAATGTATTAAATTTCATGTAATTTTTTTTCTTTTAAATAAAATTTGTTGGATGAACCGGGTACTAGTTTATACAAGATTCAATTTATACTAACAAAGGCTTACGTGAATGACTTCTTTCAACAAAGTAATAAATGATTATTCCTGTTTTATAAAAAAAACGATATAACATTTTTCAACACAAGTGAAGAACACTTCATACCTTTATTTTTAAGCTTTTCAGCCTCTTCTTTTTGCTCAGGTGATGCCTCATGTAATGACAGTGAGGCAAGATCTGATTCAGTCTTTTAAAGAAATAAAAAGTTACAAAACAATAAAGTTAATACAGGCAATTTTAATGTTGTTTTATTATTTGAATCCAAAACTATAATTGCAAGTAACTACATTTTAGCACAGTTACAAATATTCAAACCTAGTGTTTTGAAAAGCAATATTAATCTACTCCCCGGTACCAACCTCATTAAGCTGAGCATTAAAAATATCCAATAAGTTTTGAGGAACTGAAAACTTTTGCACACACTCCTCATCAGCTGTGTTTATCTTATAAACTTGCTCTAAACACTGTACGGCAACTGTAAACAATATACAGATACATTACTGTAATGATTTAGAAATAAGATCTATTAATTTGTAATGGTTTTAAAATCATAATTTTTAAGAAGTTCAACTTTTAAAAGGACAAGAAAAAAAAATTTATCAGGAAACTCTTCATATGGTATTATTTATATATATTTTTTAAAATCGAAAATAAAATATTGGCAAAACCATCAGATTCAAAAAATAACTGAGTATTTATTAGGGCTGATAAAATTCTCAATTTTAAAAAAAAATCAGATTTATTCGATTTAAGTCAAATTGTTGAAATAAAAAATTATTTAAAAAAGGAAAAAAAAAAAGTAACTCTTTAGATTTGGAAGTATATTAACTTTGATAAAGATTTAACATCATTTAGTAAATTGTATTTAAATAATTCATTTTGATTAAAATTCAGTTGTTTAAATTTAAATTAGATTCTTTAAAATTTTAATTGAATTTATTTATTTTTTAATTGAAATTATTTTTTTCTCTTTTTTTAGGATTTCTTTAGACGTTTTATATTATAAAGATTAAACATATTGCATAATGTAAAAAATATTATTTAAATATTTTTTTTTAAATAATTGGATTTTTACATCATGATATGAGTAAAATAATAATATAAAAATTAAAATAGTTATTAAATCCATTGAAAAGGATTTTTTTCAAGATTGGAATTTCATATTCTAAAAAAATTATGAGAAAATATCAAATAATTAACTTTAAAGTTTTAAAATGCTTAAAATCAACAAAAATCATAGTCTCTAACTGATCTATAAGAATTTCAATTCAGTTCCACACTTTCAAACTCAAATTAGCCATATCATTATCGATGTCATATTCTAATGATTAAATAATTTGAAAAGAAAAACTTGTTTCCCGGTTTTCTCAACCCAAAGCTGATTTCTAATCTTTGAATGTACACAGCCAAAGGATGAAACATGCTTTCAACTCTAGAGGATAATGCAACAGCTGTCAACAGCTGATCAACAATTGTCTGTGATTCATTATTCAAATGATTGCTATGAGAAAGCCACCAAACACAAAGTTTTATGGCTTCAACAATGTTGTCTTGGAACATAAACTTTTGAAATGTTGAAGCTCCAGCTGTGAAATTATTCAAAAGCGGAGGGAAATATGGACTCCTTGAAGCTGCAAATTCCATCCCAATCTCTATCTCTTTGTCCATCCGTTCTCTACCTCTGTATTTAGGATGGACAATATTAACCAAGAAATTAACCTAAAACTAAAGTCATTGCTTGCTGAATTCTTTTGTGCAAGCATTTCTTAGCATCCCGACTAAGCCAAGTAGTTAATTCTTTCAGAAGGTTTTTCCAAAGCATTGCACGGTCACCAATGGTACAACTGTCAGTTTGCATTTGGTCTAAGGCAGTTGGTTTAAGCATTTGCAACAGTTTTTCAGCACTTATCTTTACTCCAAGGTTACTTATAATATTTCAAATATTTTTATTGATAATTTTGCTCTTCACAAATGGCTAGTAAAATTGGCCAGTGTTTCCGGTATGATTCAAGGCATTCATCCAACATGTTTCATCTGACAACTTGAGGCATAATTAGTCATAATCCACCTTTTGCTTTTTTTTTTTGTTGCTGTAGCAAAATGATTGTTTCCAAATAATCACTTGAATAACCTGTTCCTTGATGTTTGGCATTGCTATATCTATATCCTAGGATAAGAGATTGAGCAGATGAGCTGAACATCCATATGTAATAACATCATTATCATCTCAAGGTTCCAATTGAAGTCTCATCTTTGCAACATTAGCTGCATTATCAGTAACTAATTACTTTGAACTTGACCAAAAAAATTGTTTTTCACATTTATTGATTGAACTAACAGCTACATGGACCAAATATTCATAATTATGTGGATGGCCAGGTGTTTCAATTGTATCAACAAGTTAGGTATCCAAATTTGCTGCTGTTGTTGTAGCACATAGCACAGGCTCATTATGGACATAACTTCACCCATCAAGACTCATAGTCACACTTTGATCATGCAGCAAACCTGAACATGCTGTTGGTGTACAGAATCACATAATTTTCCACCTATGTCAAATCTAGTAGGAGATTTATATCCAGGACAAAACAACAAAATCATTTTGATTAATTTTGGATGGTCAACAAGTCTGAAAGGAGAGTTAGTAGCATAAATCATTTTTGAAAGCTGCTCATCAAGTGCTTCTTTGTCAGATTTGGTTGTCTTGATAAGGAATGAATCTACTGATCTGCTAGTTGTCAATGTCTTTTTATAATTTGAAGATGAAGAACTTGCTTTATCAATTGTATCTGATGTAGGCTTCTTACCTCTCCATAAATAAATTAGATAAATAAATAATAATTAAAATCAAAATGGTTTAAATCCTGATTTTTGTTGGTCTGATTTAAATCACGATTCAAATCTATTTAAATCAATTTTTAAAGTCGGTTGATTTAAATAATCTCAACCCTGATATTTATACATTTGAAGATAATAATAATAATAATAATAAAGTTTATTTGAAAAATCACGCTTCATCCCCAAAGGCTCGAAGCGCGTTACAAAGTCAAATCTAGGAGATTGATTGATTGATTGGAGTACTTATATAGCGCTCATTCCATACAATTATAACAATACGTGAAACCCAAAAGAAGTACTGTACATGCTATTATCCGTAAAACAAATTGCTAACTAAATTAAATATGTAAAAATATAAATAAATTTGTTGATAGGCCCTATGACTTATGTCTTGTTATTTTAGAAAAATATAACTTAACCTTCTAAACTCTCTGCTGCTTCATCATCAAGCTGGCCCGATTTTTTCTGATCCTCAAGGAACTTCAAAATAGAAAAGACGAGTTTGTTGACATCAGCCATTGTAGAGGCTGAGACACTTAATAACACTGGAGTATAGCAAATATGCTGGAAGATAGTTCAAAATTCAGTTATAACCTTAAAATATACAATACAAACATGAATAAACTGATTTATAATAAAATTAGTATACTTATTAAAAAAAATTAAACTTATGCAATTTTTCAGTTCAATAATGGTAACAATTTCTAATAAACATTTATTATATTGTAAATCAATTTCAATTATTTGGGTACCAGTACGTAGAGTAGATGTGTTGTCAATCACTGATTTTCCTTGAAACATTGAATTTCTTTTTTTTTAAACTAAATGTATCTCTATAACTATTACACTGATTTAAACTAAGTTAGATATTTCCTGTTAATCCTGATCAGAGATCTCTGTGCTTAGGGTGCGTCATGCTCTGACAAACATTGCCTATTTTTAACCCCCAAAATTTATAGATAAGCCTGCTATCTCCCAAAACATGATAAATTAATGGTCTCTGTTGCGTTCTGGCCTTAACTATAATATCCTATGGGTAGAGTGCAATTATCCTCATTTCCCCAAAAAGGGTGAAGGCCATATGCCTAATTTTGGATGAAAATAGTGTTTACGTCATCTTTCCTTGTGCAGGAACTTTGGCTGACCACAAGCTCGGCACCTTGACAAGGGTGTGGTTTATTTATAAATAGTTTCCCTTGACCTTGTTTACAAATAAAAACAATCTATGGTCTGTATAATTAGAATTCTGTAGAAATATCAAGACTAATCAAGAAAGGATTACAATGTATAAGCCAGTTCTGAGTTTAGAAATGTCTCTGAAACTGAAACAGGCTATATAAACGCCTAGAGAGATTGAGCTAGGAGAGATTTTTACTATTACGATACGAGACGAAGATTTGTATATTTATATCTCTGTGTGTGTGTAACTTCTTTTTCAACATTGTACCTTTTATCAACGTTATACCGGTACAAGTCATCAATTTACTGTAAGTCAATAGTCAAATAGTTTAATTTTAATTTTTTTTATTTTGTAAATTAACTTGATAAAATTATTAATTGTAATTAGCCCTAGTTTGGGTATCGTTTTCTGTATTACTGTATTTAATTTAGGGGTTTGTCTTTTGTTGTGTACTGTTTCAATCAATGTTTGACAGTGTTTGTCAACAAGCCATATTATATATTAATATATCATATATGTAGACAAAGAAGATATTAAATTCTCTATTCTTTAGCTATAGCCTTAGTGGCTTCTGTACAGAAAAAAACTGAAATTTCAAAAATATAACTTGTAAAGAGCAGTGTTCCCCAAGCCCGCAGCCCACTTACTAACTTAGACAGTTCACAGTGTGACTCTGGTGATTGCACCAAAAAAAGTCCCAAAATACCAGGCCCAGGTAGGCATCTCTGATAAAAAAAAAATACTACAAATACAACTGCATTAAATTAGCCAAAATGCATACCAATTGATTTAAAAACTTGTATATAAGCAAAGTATGTTTTAAAATATTTCTTGTCAACTGAGGATGACGTATTACTTAATTTTTCCTTCTAAGACGTTAACTACAACACCGCCGTTGTCGTCTCTTGACAAAGGAGTAGCATCCCTTATTCAGGAAATGGCTCCATTCATTTCCGTTTTTACTCAATCTTATGCTTTATAATAGATTCGTTTTTATACCTTGAGCGTTTAAGACAATGGTCCTCAAACTTTTCAAACGGGACTGGTTCACCCAAACACAGACAATTTTGTACGAATTCCTATGCACACTGCACACATCTTTTTTGTGTAAAAGAAAAAAAAATAGGCTAATCATGACATTAAAAAATACATTTATTTAATTTTTTTTTAACTATATATAAACAAAGCAAAAACAAATATATATTCACTTTACCCATTCCAGAACTATTTACATGTGGAGCGTTGGACGGCACCTAGCAGCAACGTTTAGCGGGGAAGGGGGAATCAGTCGGGATAGTAGAGTTTAGAGAGGCGTGTTTTGAGTGCAGGTTTGAAGGCCTCTGTATGGTCGGTATATCGCGGATGTGTTAGTATTTCAATGGAAAGTATGGGTCTACCTTCGGCTGATGAGATGGTCAATGTCCAGTTTCATATTTGTCACTGCTACCCGGGTATCCTTGCGATGGCCATGTGGGCCAAGTTTAGGACCCCAGGCGCACCAGAGATGGCATACAGGTTGTCATTTGAGGACCCCTGAGTTAGGAGAATACTTTTATTTTAATATGAGAAGTTTAAATATTAAGAATGAACATATTGCTTAGTTTAATGATATAAAAATATTTTCTAAATGAAGTTAAACTTATAGAAACAACGCATTCATTATATAATGATTTTTATTTTTTTTTTTTTTTTTTTTTTTTTTGCGATTAGGACAAAATAAAAGAACACCCAGGGGCGTCACACACAGGGGAATATTCCCCCCATCCACAATTTTTTTTGCCTGCATTTGAATTTTTCAGGTAATAAAAAAAATAATATTAATATGGAAAAATAAAAAATTACAAATGTTCTATCTTTTTTTTCGGGGTGATGATGTTATTATTGTTGAGAGAAATATAATGTTACATATACTTGTCTGGGTGTGGGGATTGAGCTCCATTTCACACGTTCGAGATCACACATTTTTGACTGCACAACCATCCATCCAACCATAAACCCAAGAGTACAATTATTTTAAAAATATAAACTAAAATAAAAAATTATAGGCATACTAAAATTCATCTTTTTTAAATAGTAATTGGGCATTGGGTTTGTTAATTTTATATACTGAAAAAATGTTAATAATTTTTTAGCTTCTAGTTAAATTTTGATATTTTTGCTATCAATATCTTTACCACCGAATAACCAACAATTTTATAACAATTTGTTAATTTTAAATTGTTGTTTTTCTAATATTCACGTTGAACTCTCGAATGTATACAAATATCATTACCACCAAAATTGACCAAATCTTATAGGATGATGGGTTGGGTGGTTTGGCTTTCAAAACACATTTTGGTTGGGGGAGGGTGTTCAATTAAGTATATGCTATTGGCCTATAAAGTAATAATCTGTCTTTGAATATATTACATGGATATGCCTACAAAACTACAGCTTTTGTCATGATACAAATAAATAAAAATCATTTTGTGCAAACAAAAATCTTAGTACTTTAAAACCTTTTCACAAAAGTCCCCATTTCGTGAACATCAAGAGCTCACCAGATTTAGTTGCTATTATACGCCATTCTCTTCTGCAGCATCGTAGAGCAAACATAAGGTTTCATATATTTTAGTATTCGAGAAGTTACGTACGCCCTGACAACGCTTAACACTGTTACTATAAGTGTGAGAAGGACCCCCAAGGCAAATGGAAATATTCAGGACGTCATCTTTTGTTTATTGTTGTGTTATGAAGAAAATTACTTCTAGTGGAGGTTATCTTGTTAAAGTTCGCAACAATGAACTTAAGCATTATTATCTTTGTTACCAGCAATATTTTATGACTTTTTCGAAATTCTTGCAATCTTTAATTAATGCGGTAAAAAGAAATTTTCCCTCTATACAGTATGTAGGCCTATCATCATATCAATAGGAAACAAAATAAGAAGCTATTGTACTGGAATGGGTAGAATCACTTTTTTCAATGGATTGCGGCGCCATTTCAATGCTCCATGTCAGGCCAGCACAACTCAAAATGTAAGGCGGGCCGTAATACTTTATGATAAACTTGTGCGGGCGTAATACTTTATGAAAATCGTGTAAGGGCCGAAAGATAATAGGACATGGGGGGAAGCTATAACGAAAAAAATAAGAATAAAGATTATTTCGTTACTTCGCGGGCCACAAAGTGGGTGATGTCGGGCCGCATGCGGTCGCGGGCCGTATGTTGTGCAGGCCTGCTCCATATAATAGTCGAAAATTGCTTTGGATCTCAGGATTAGATCTTGTGGATTAGATCGTGACCCACAGGTTGAGAACCGCTGCTCTAAGAGCAATCGCGTGGGCCCATAGCGTGGGCCACGCAACCCTTGCGTCTGCAGGCGACCTTGGAGATTTAAAGGGCCTTAATTTTGAAATGTGATCATATATATATATAAACTACTAACTTTGATTGCAATGCGCGCAAGAATGAAAAGTGACAGGGACCTCCAAATGTTACGCGACGGCTCTGCACACTTGTTCGCCTTACGGCAGCGCCGGCCCTTTTCATGCCAAATAGCCGGCTTGTGACACCCGTTCTGAAAACCGGCAATTTTCACACCAATAGCCGGCTTTTATATCATTTGTGGAAGCCGTCTCTTTTCACACAACTAGCCGGCTTGTGGTGACACCCTTTCAGGAAGCCAGCTTTTTTTCTGTGTTTGACTTCCTTATGCTGAATGTTTGAATTTAAAAGAAATTATTTAAAATTCATTGAGAATTTTCATTCACTCCTTTATTTCTTATTTTGTAAAAAAATCTTTTGAAAGTTTCCAAGACTGTTTAACATCGTTGGATAACTAAGATATGGGCATAAGTGGTTCTACTTGTCTTGTTGAATTTCAGCTCAGTTTTGTCTGCCATTGAATAGTAGTGTCAAGTGATACAAAATAAACCTTGAGATTTTCATAGACACGCAGACATTGTTAGAAACGGTGTGGGGGGATGGGGGTTAGGAAGTGTGGACATTATTATGGTAAGGTATGCAGTGTTTCTTTCGGGCATCTCTGCGATGTGGGATACTGCCCTACCCCCCAGGATGAAGTCAAGTGCCAGCGCCCCCCCCCCACACACTTTTACCCCCGAGACAAATGTGTACAATAACGTAAAACTATTTTTTAAATTCCAATTTTTTTTTCAAAACATTTTAAAAAGTGGAGAAAATGGTAGCTTCTACTGTCACTGATTAAAATTATATAGTGAAATAGTGCAACCAAATACCAAGACGGTCGATATATTTATTGATGATCGGTATATTTAAATGCAAATCTAGTTACAGCATTCGATTCTAAATATTAAAAATCTTACTGATTAAACCTACATTCACACGACGATATAAATCCCTATAATGAAGGATTTTACTTCTTTGTCGTAGAACGCACCCCAACCACGTACTTACACCTTTTTTTTGGACGGATTTTCCAATAAACTTTTGAAAATTGTATAAAAAAAATACATGCGCTTCATTCTTTCTATCTGGCGAAGCAGCTCACGGAAAATCATTTAAACCGTCGACGGAAAATTGATCGACGGAAATTTGGTCGAACGGAAATATGGTCGAATCTTTTCTTCAGTTTACACGTTAAAATTTTGCGTCAAATTTCTTTTTGAACTCATTATTTTGTTTTACTGTATAGTATACAGTATAGTGCGTTCAAAAGGAAATTTGACGAAAATTTTAACGTGTGAACTGAAGAAAAGATTCCTTTTGATCAAATTTCAGTCGATCAATTTTCTGTGGACGAAATTTCTTTCGATCAAATTTCCGGTAACCCATTTAAACGGTTCATGTGGGCTTCTTCGAGACAAAAAAAAGCTCGACCTGTCCCAGGCGGCACTAACCCTAGCAACGCCCCTGCGTGCGAATGGTAAATAATTTATTTTTTTAAACAACAATATTGTTGTTGAAATGTACAAATTACAAATTACTTCTCAACCACATATCCTGCCAATAAAAACAACCAGAATATTTAAAGATACAACACACGAAAATAACGAGGGCTGTTGATATTTCTCAATCTGATCTCCAGAAGGAAAGCCAAATTTTACATGACTGGCCGGCCTTCTGGCTCTATGACCTGGCCCTCGCCTGTGAAGTGGGGGGTGGGGGGGGGGGGGGGATAACCATGGCACTTGTCAATGGCCCTAGCTAGATAGGGGCCCGCCCTTTTTCGAGTTTTTAAAAATATACGCACAAGTTTGAAACAGGAAAGGGGCCCGAACTCTGTCAGCTGTCTGGGGCCCATAATTTTCTAGGTGTGGGCCTGCTGTGACTATACATGACTGGCCGGCCTACTAGATCTATGACTTAACATGATAGATTAGAGAGACAGACAGACAGACATAGATTTGAATAAGGGAGCCAACCATATTTTGTAACCCCCCCTTTTTTCTTCCTCCATCCAGGCATTGTGTACAGGAAACTAAGCAAAATTTAATTTCAAAAAATTACTGTTGCTTAACAGCATACTTTATTTTAAAATATTTTAATTAATAGAAATAGATATATCTCATAGTGTTTCTTTCTGAGCGCTAGCAGTTTTATTTTCATTGGTTTCAGTAATAGTCCTTTACCCATAAGCCACCACGAACTCATAAGATGCGCATGCGCGTTGATTTAGATGGGATCATGACGAGCGTGTGTTGACCTACCAAGAATCGTCAATAGATGCTACAAAGAAATGTTTTCAGCTGTTCGGTGAATAAAAATTAAATACTGATGTATTTTTTATACGGATACTTTTGAAAATCGTCAAAATGTTTCAAGAAGATGAAAAGGAATGGATTCTTGAGGCCATTAATCATTTGAAACATAGAAAAGCTCGTCCCGATTTGTCGCGTATAAGTCTGCGGATGAAAAGAAAATATTTTATGAGTTTTGCGCAAACTAAAAAACTTCTTGAATCACTTATTGAAAGTGGCATTGTTGTCAAGGCTGTTTATAAAAATAACACAAGTTATAGAGATGTATCAAAGTGGAAGAAAGGGCGATTAGGTGGCCAAATTTTAAACTCTAACAAAATGCTAAAGCGATTCATTCGAGCTATAGAGGCAATAGAAAAAACGAAAGGCACGGGTGTTTTAGCCAAAGACATAGAAGAGTATTTAGGGAGTCAAGGAGAAGAAAAGTGTTTTTTGTCAGGACCAGCACTTAGGGACGCGTTAGAAAACGAAATTTGTAATGGTTATTTGAAAAGAACTTTTAATGGAACAAGAGTGCATTATACAATAAACAGTGATAACATAGAAAATGTGCATCATTTTTTGCAAGAAGATGACAATAGCCAACTACAGGATTTCATAATTGACAGTAACTCAACTTCAACACCACAAATGGGTCTGCTTCTGACAAGTGTACTAGCAGCCATCAATGAAACTGAGCGTTCTGAAGACATGGGATCAACTCTTTTAGATATTAAAGAAATCTTACTTCTTAAAGGCATTCGTTTTTCAGATGATATATTTTTGTCTGAATTTTTGGAAAATAGTACAAAAAAAGGCGTCATAACCAAAAGTGTTCATGAAACAATAACCTACTATGCGGAAAATAAAAAATTCACAAAGCAGCTGGAAATAGGAAAAGATTGTTCACCAGAGGGTAGCTCCAGCAGACATTTTAATTTAGAAAAAATAAAAGACAGTGGTGATGATGAGACCTCACGATCAGATTCAATAGTATCAAAATATCAGCAGGAATATGTGTCGAAACATGCACAGCAAGCTGTTCCCCTGCGTCCTCCATCAAAACGGAAAGTAAGTATGCGCACAGACCTAATCTGTTTCACAATGCCTGTTGTATTAGCCTGTATCACTTTCAGGAGCAAGGAATTTAATAAAGTTGTCACATCATCCTTTTTTTTTTACTTTTTAGGCCTATATTCTATATAATCCTATTGAGGCTATTGTCTTAGTCTACAGGTATAAGTATAAATAGTTGGAAGTGGGGGAAATTGATGAGAAGTTTTAAAAAATAACTATTTTGTCTACTACTCAGACGACTCAGTCTCTGCACTGTACTTAGTTGTTTTACATTAAGGTGCAATTTAACTCTATTTTTGCACATTCCATAGTGCTTAGTCATACTACTAGCATTCCTACAAGTAGGCAATATAAGTTAAATATATTTTGTAACTTTGATGTTAAAATTCTATAAATCATATAAAATAATAAATAAAGGCCTCTTACACCTGCGCCTAATTAAGAATGAAGCATGTCTATGCTATATTTAATATAATTAAAATTAAAAGTAGTAAGTTTTACTGTTGAACCATTCGTTATTCATTAGTGCAATACATATATACATACAAAATGACAGACCTTAAAACTTTATTATTATTATTATTATTATCATGATAAATTTCTTTAGAGAATCATGAAAGACCATGGCCCTGATTTTGAAATAGAAATGCCAACAAAAGTAAAGACCAAGTATTCAGGTAGCATAATATTGTCATTGTAGAACTTTTTTGTGAAATGTGAAAAGTTGATTGATGTCATTTTTATATTATTAAAGCATATACATTGTCAAATCTATGTTTAAAAAAAATGGTTACTCATGTAAGCTATTAACATGGTAAACCATCATACGAGCTATTGTCTCTATGTGAGTGTAGTTTGACCTTAGGTTTAAAATTTAAAGTTGGTGGGATCGGTAAAACGATTTTGAAATTAAAGATAGTTTATTGGAGTTAGATTAAATATAATGGCACATCATAGTCAAACATAGTTTCTCCACTTTCTTAAAGTATCTTTCCCAAATTCTCTTTTGTGCTTATAGATCAATTCAATGTTTCAGAAAACAAAGATGCTGTTTATCCAACACCATCAGACTCACCTGCTTCAGAAAAATCTGATTTGAACACGTATCATAGGTAATAAAATGTTTATCATTTTAATCACATTTTTTTAATAATGAAATGACATTTAATATCGGTATAATGGAAATTCAGAGTAAATTGATCAGTGGAAAAGTGGTAAATATACTTAAAAGGATAGTGTTGATGAAGAATGCAAATTATTTACCAAATTTAATTTTGAACTGCTTAAGGCAGGCCTGCACAACTCAAAATGTAAGGCGGGCCATAATATTTTATGAAAAACTTGCGTGAGCCGAAAGAAAATAGGATAAGGGGAAAACTATAAAGAAAATAATAATAATAATAAAGAATACTTCGTTACTTTACGGGCCGCAAATGATACCATATGTTGGGCAGGCCTTGCTTAAGAAATTAAACCATGCAATTTTAAAACTATCAAGAATTGTTAAAGGTAGAAGTTTTTTCACTGACGCAGCAGCTTTTGTTGAAAATCAACTCAACCCTAGTCCCTGCACTGCATTAATGTGTCCTTCCTGGAAGAGGTGTTTTGTTTCAAAGAATTCAGACTTATAAATAACTCAGTTCTTACACTATCATCTCTTTTTGTTAACAAATCCTTCTGTTGTAAATTACTTATTGCAGCTTTAATTTTGATAAGAAAAAAAGGGGAAGGCCAAAAAAGAATCAGTCACAAACATCAAGTATACACAATGATCAAATAGAGGAGGACTCTAAACAAGGGGCCCCTTCTGAAGTGTCCACAGTAGAAGAAGATGATACCAGTATCACCTACCCTGATATTGCTGCATGGAGTTCAGAGCAAGTGGCAGCTTATTTCTCAAACAAAGGATACTTTGAAGAGGCACAAAGCATGCTAGAAAATGTGAGTTTATTCTCTCATCTTTATATTTCAAGTGAAAAATTATTTGAAACTCCTTCACTGTGAGTAAAATGTATTTCTTACTCTCAAAAAGTGAACAAATATTTTACCAGCAATAATGGTTTGCACACAATTTTCCTCTCAAGATTTATCTTATTAAAAACTAAGTACAATTGAAATACATTTTAAAGTTGAGCAAGTTGTAACATTTATTGACTTGTAACATGAGACAAATTAAAAAAAAAATCCTATATATTAACTTCACTTTTGTTCAATGTGTTTTTGTGTTTAAGTTTAAGGCAAAATCTTTGGAGGCTAATTTACCGCCACTTCCCTATCGAACTGAAACTTGGCCCATAGACTCCAGATGACAACAAATTCTATCAAATTTTCAGCCCCACCTCCCAAAACCAAAAATCAGACTTGTTGCAGATGAAATCACATTCGATCAAATATTCAACCCCATCCCCAAAAAATCAGTTTTTGAAGGGGAAGATGAAGGAAATATGATGCAATAATTCCTTAAGTACTGTAACCATTGCTGAGTTGCACAAAAATGCATATAAAGGATTTGAATTTTTAAAATTTTTTTAAAGGGTTGTTTAATTTAGTTTCGCTGTTACTTTTTAATCAAAACGATTTTGTTATCTCCAGGATCTTGACGGCACAGCTTTAGGACTTCTAAAAAGATCTGATATAGTTGGACCCCCACTAGGAGGTATACTTAAAGTAAAAAAACTTGGAGTAGCTCTCAAGCTGTTTAGGGACATCAGAGATCTCTTATATCAAGGCAATTCTGATAACTACCTGGATCCCTATGAAGAAAAACCATTTTTAAGGTCTTGATGATGGCTTAAATTAGGTTTTAGGACTAGGTGTACATACCGTAACATATTTCTCAGGAATACGATTTTTAAATTATTAACTTGCTCAGTGACAAACCTGTTTTAAATAATGTACAGGTTATGGTAAAAACTATGAAAATGCATGTGAATATACAAGGACAGCTTGTGTTCCCATTTATGTAAATTTACGTACATTTGATCCTAATGCAAACCAATCACATTTCCTCCATGTATTTATATTAAATTCTAAAGCATTGCATTTTAGTTAAATGCAGTTTAAAAGAGGGAAAATGAATTCAAATAATGGACAGCTTGTGGTGATGTAATTTTAACTGTAAGTAGCTGCCATGCGACATTGGTTTTGTTGATAAGATGTGCATTTTCAACACACGCAAAAAAAGTTGACACACTCTTCGGTTATGTTTTTCTGTACCTGTATTTCAAGAGATGTGTAGTACCGGAAGTCAAATTGGTCTTCTAATGTGTAGTAGTTCGTATTGGGTTGTCTCATTTTTTAAAATAAGCTGCATGTGATTGCTAACCAAAATTAAATGTATGCTTTGCTCTTGTTTTTAACTTAAATTATTTGCCAAAATAGCGTTAGCATTTCATATTACCTCCATAAATGAACATGTGAATCAATACCAAATGAAAGAACGGTAGTATGCTGTAGTTTATAACCTTGCTGACAGAAGATGTAAGGAGATGTATTGTATCAAATATAAATATTTGGGAAACAATTATAAATATTTATATCTTTCAGCCAAGGACATTTGAGCTTGAATTGTTGTAGTTGGCAAACAACTGGCACTCACCTTTGTGAATACCTTTAGATGACTCTATTATATTGTAATTCTCTCCTGTTTGCTTTTGTCCACTTATCATTTCCCCTTTTATCCCATGTGTATTTTATTTCACTTATTCCTTAAACCACTTAAATGGGTAAAAGGCAAATGCTATCTGCTGAGACAATCTTTTTGTTAGCAATGAAGGTGTTTTAAGCCAGCCTTTATTACAATGGGTCACACAATGCAGCCTCTGTCTTGGGAGCTACTTTCTTGCCATAGAAAGCCTCTCCTCTCCTTCAATCCAGGGAGGTCCGCAGTTTGTGTACTTTAAAAAGGGATGCCTTTAAGCGTGATCTGAGTTTGGAAGTGTCCCCTGCCCTCTGCCCTACTTTGGAAACACTACACAGTGCATTGCGCACTGTGCTTGAACGGCATGCCCCCCTAACCCGCCGTATTGTTAGGTCAGCACGGTCAGCTCCCTGGTATGCAACCATAAGGGAGGAACTACGCAGTGCCAAGAAAGAGCGGCGTAGCGCGGAAAAGAAGTGGCTTAGGTCAGGTATTGTTGTTTTTAGGCAGATGTATTATGCTGCCAAGAAACGTGTGACCAAAATTGTTTGTCGAGCAAAAACTTTGTATTTTAGCCAAAAGATAATTATGGGTAAAACCAGCAAGCAGTTGTTCGATGTTTGTAGCAATCTCAGAGGGAGTAACAAAGGAATTGCTCTTCCTTCAGTGTATCCGTTGCCCCAGCAACCAGAGATGTTCTGCAATTTCTTTACAAGCAAAGTTGCTGACATCCGCACTGAGCTTGATTGTCTTGACATACCCCCCTTAGAATTGCCACCCTTTTCTTGTGTTAGTTCACATTTCGAAATTTTTAAGCCGGTTTCAGAACCGGAGGTCAAAATTACTATTCTGGAGTCTAAGCCTACGTCATGTTCTTTGGACCCCATCCCCACCCCCCTGTTGGTTGAGTCGTTAGATCATTTGCTCCCAACGATAACCAACATAGTCAATGAAAGCTTGTCATCGGGCACTGTTTCATCTATTTGTAAGTCAGCTGTCATCAAACCATTGCTTAAGAAGCCTGGTCTGGATGAAAATAATTTTAAAAACTATAGACCTGTATCTAACTTATCATTTTTGTCTAAGGTCATTGAAAAACTAGTTCTAAAACAACTTTTTGCTTACTTAAATGACAACTCTCTTCTCAGTCCTAATCAATCAGCCTATAGACCTTTCCATAGCACTGAGACGGCTCTCTTAAAAGTCACCAATGACCTCCTGATCCTCTTGGACCTCAGTGCAGCCTTTGACACTGTCGACCATGAAACCCTTTACAAACGCTTGAAAATTACTTTGGCATTTCTGGTTCTGTTTTGTCTTGGTTTAGGTCGTTCCTCTCTGATAGAACGCAGGCAGTCGCTGTCGATGGCTGTATCTCCAGCAGTGCTGACTTGGTGTATGGAGTGCCACAGGGGTCCGTTTTGGGCCTGGTTCTATTTACAATGTATACCAGGCCACTGCTCCTCTTGCTCGAGAGGCATGCTGTGGGGAGCCAGTCTTTCGCGGATGATACGCAACTATACAAGCATACCCATCCCTCTCTTGTAGATTCAGCTGTCCGGACTTTGCAGGAGTGTATTGGTGATGTCAAGTCATGGATGACACTCAGCAAGTTGAAACTTAACGATGACAAAACGGAAGCACTTCTTATTCATGATCACAAATCATCCTCTAACTCAGCTCTCCCCACCTCATTTCAAGTAGGTAACTCAGACATACAGTTTACATACTCAACTAGGAATCTTGGTTATATTCTGTCTAACATGTCTCTAGATAAACATATATCTCACATTTGTCGCTCACATTGCATACACTGCTATCCGTCAGATCAGCTCCATCCGCCACTACCTCACAGTTAGTGCAACAAAAACCTTAGTCTGTGCTCTTGTTCTCTCTCGTCTTGACTACTGCAACTCTCTTCTGTCAGGCTCACCAAAACACTTCTTAGAAAGATTAAAAAGGTTCAAAACTCAGCTGCTAGGCTAGTTTTAAAGGCAAAAAAACGTGATCACGTCACACCACTACTTCATTCACTTCATTGGCTCCCTGTACAAGCACGGATTGATTATAAACTCTCTGTTCTGTGCCACCACTTTTTCTCGAATTCCTGCCCTTCATATCTAACCGAAATTCTCTCTGTCTATTCACCCCTTCGACAGCTTCGCTCCTCCGCAGACGATCGTATTCTTTCTGTCCCTAAGACTCACACAAAAACATACGGTGAAAGATCTTTCTCTTACTGTGCCCCCAAACAATGGAATTCTCTTCCACTACACATCAGAAATATATCAACCATCACAGCCTTCAAAACTGCACTCAAAACACACCTCTTTAAACTTTACTATCCTGACTGATTCCCCCTCTGAAAGTTAAACGATGCTGCTGAGTGCCGTCCATGGCTTCACATGTAAATTGTTATGGAATGGTTGGTTTTTAATTTATATTTTTTAAGTTCATTTTAATTTGCATGTACAGCGTGGTGAGCCCAGCCCTAGGCTGGGGTACCACGCTATAGAAAACTACCCATAATAATAATAATAATAATATTTGCAAGAATCCTTATTTGGAGGCTGGTCATTGTCCAAGGCTCACATTTATAACCAAGAGGAAACATGATCAATGCCTTTTGTTCCACGTTTGTCAGATTTGTTATAGATTCCATAGGAGACCCCATTTTGCTCAATACATTTCTATTTACTTAGTTAAAACTCATTCCCTGTATGTTATTTATCTGGTTAGATTAAAAGTGCTGCTCAGTACTTCCTTCTCTTGTTCTTTTATGACACAGGGATTTCATTCACAATCTTTGTTTTACCTTGGGAGGAACTCCCCACTACTGATGTTGGCATTACATGTAAAGTTACCATACATTTCCAAAAAGAAATGAGTTAATTAGTCCATGTACATCATGTCACTTGTCAAATAACAAAAGCCTTACAGTTCACTCTAGCATAGAACTGTACAATCAAAACCTATATATCTATATATATCTATATATTATATATTATATAATATATATGTATGTAAAGTAAAATAAATACTATTCAATGTAAGTACAACAATGAACTATTAATACATTTTAAAATATTGTTTTAAAATAAGAATTGGTTCTCTGTAAATTGATACGTCATTAAATGTTTAGTTTTTAAATGTTTTGCATAAAATGTTTAAATTATTTGGGCTAATTTTTTTATTTATTAGACAACAGTTGGAAAGAAAAAGATCTTACAAATGTTAAAAATGTGTGAATTGAATTTTTAATGTGTCACTAAAGATTTGGTTTCAATTGTTTTTAAAAAATTAACATTAAAAAATGTATTTATGCAATGGCTTAAGAAAAATGTTGTATTAGTATTAGCCTTGGAAGTAACTATCAGGGCGTATGTGTCAACAACAGAACATTATTTCTGACATTTGGTTGCCATCTATTGAAAAGGCACCAGAGGGCGTAAAATGCTTCATTATTTGGAGAAAACTACTACCAATTTGGGGTTATGAATTTCTGTTATTTTAATCATTTGGTCAGATTTTTACCTAGCACCAATCACTGGACTGTGTACTAAATTGTGGTCAAATGTATTTTTGACCCAGATTGATCACAGATTCTTGTATCTAAATCCCCTTGTGTCTGTTCCCAGTATCTGGGTAAACGTACAGCTATCAGCAAGTCCACTAGCATTACTGGTAACACTGTCCCACATTCACTGTAGAAAAGTTTATTGAAACTTTCTCGACTTATACACAGTTATATACAGTACAGTAATTCCTATATGTTAGCTTCGATGTCAAGGTTTTTAACGTAAATAATATAGTTTTAATCTAGTGATGTGAATTAAAAACATATTTGATACAGTCCTGGGCAGGACAAACTTCAAAGAAAATTTCTGCTGATGGCCACATGGATAGTGCTGGGTTTTTTTTTTTTGGCTGACCCCATGATAATTTTCTAGATCAGTTTTAGTTTTAAAATACATCATTGAAGGTGGGCTTCAAAATTTACTTGTAGAGTTCAGTTAAAACATAAGCAGTTGAATATATTGTTAAATTTTCTGTGACTGTTACTATTAACTTACAATTTGACAAGTCTAAATTGATTATTACTTTTCAAAGGCTTTTACAGATGTTCATTCACATGTTGTACCATTTAGTAAAACATTAAAATCTAGTGCCTGTGTGGTGTTATGGGCTGGATTAAATTTTTTAGTAGCCCACATGTAGGTGGACCACACCTGCTCTTGCTTATGTAAATAATACATTTAAAATCACAATGGAAATTAATAAAAAAAACAATTAATATCTGGAACTTGACATACAGTTTCCCTAGTCTTCTCAAAACAAATGAGGTGTATAAAATAAACATGTAAAGAAAATACATGGATACATATGAAGTAAATATCTCAACGATTTTTAGGGTCTATAATGATAATACTGTACCTGTAATTAAATCCTAACTGTACTTGCATCTAAGATCCTTTCTTAGGCAATCTGTACTGCATTTAACTTAAGTGGTTACTGTCCCAGAAAATTTGTAACAAGACCCTATTTACTATTTTACTACAGTCAATATCAACCATGAGTGGTAATTTTATAAGAAAACTGTAAATGTATGAGATATAACAGTCTTTTTATCTCATATGAATGAAACCAGGAGAGGAAAGAGCAGAATTGTTTACACATGCTCATTAGAGTTAACTCTGCAGTGTTAATGGCCACACCATCATATTGTTTTTTTGCACAGGAGGTGTGCTTCTTCCATTGGCCTCACACGTTTGATTATTTTGTTGTATGACTTATAATTCTGAGACCATTGAAATGATTTGTCTTTCTGCTTCCAAATTTTTTGTGTTGTGTTAGTAACAATTTACTTTTTTTAAAAAAAGTGATTGCATTAAATGTGTGTAAACCAGTGAACAAACTTTTGTTAAAATGCATTTGTTAAAATAACTGAAATTTGTTACCGGTATACTTATTTATTATCATTGACACATTATTTGAACTCTTCCTGCAGAGCATTTTTTCTGTGTTTAATTGTGGTAAGATTGATTAATCAGTTTTTGTTTTCTTGAACTGATCCATTTGTTTTCAAAGGGACTGATTTGTAATTCTTAAACCTAACTACATGGCATAGGTCTGCCTGTTACTAGGCACAAAGCTACACATGTATGGTCAATGTGATGTTCATAAAGATGGTAGTATGGTCAATGTGATGTTCATAAAGATGGTAGTATGGTCAATGTGATGTGCGTAAAGATAGTAATTGTGTATTATCTATTTTAATTGTGTTTTGGGGTGGGGGGTAATTTATTACTCCCTTGCTAGTTTATAGCAGGTGCATTGTGTTAGTTTGTTTGAAATATTAATGACACAGACATGAAAGTATCTTTAATGCACATTTATCTTTGTGGTAGTAACTGTATGTACAAAGAATAGGGCATTCATGACAGTATAAGCTGATTGCAGTTATGTCAGTTTCACCTGCATGACAATTATTGACATTATAAATCATTTATATTGTTTGACAAGCTCGTTTTGATGATTCGGTGTTCATGAAATAGTGTCCTTTAGTATTGTTTTAATGGGTCTGTAAATTTTTGTCCAGCATACAAGAGTGGCATTGGTGAAGCTTTGCAGAGACAACCATTTTTCCCCCTCCAATTTCTATTTCAAGAGAAAGCCATGTGTTATTTAATTTTTTAAAAAAATATTTAAAATGGTAGTTAGTTATACCAAACTTCTGTAATACTATGCAAATATTTTAAAAGAATAAAATTTGAATACGTTTTTTATTAGCATGGTTGTGCTTTAATACCAGGTATATTTTGGTACCCGGTACATTTTATCAAGGGTTCACCTAATAATGTCAGTTCTGCCATCTCTATCAAGAGGTATCAAATTTGTTGGATTTTGATTTATTGAAATAAAAGCCTAAATCGAATTTCCCAACTTTTGTTTAACGACTGTATTAGCAGAGAAGCAGTAATAGAAATGGATCATGCTGTAACCTTTTGTACAAAGAGGTTAACAAGTTCAATTATGTGAATTTCATAAGATAAGCAACTTAATGTAATTTTGTACATGTTTTGAGGCAAAATCAAATTTGGAAATCAAGATGGGCACTTCTCATAGTACTATAAGTGAAGATAAACCAATGAAGTGAATGACTTTTGTTTTGGAAATGCAATTTGTTGCAGAAAGCAGTTTTCAAACTAGCTCCAAAGGGGCATACAAATTTACTTAGCACAAGTGTTTTTAAAAGTAATTTGGGAGGGGGGGGGGGATTTTTAGTTTTTTTAAAAAAAGGCTGGAAACCACAAACAGTGGCAATGTTATAGAATTATTTTAGAATGTGTGCATGTTTTTTGTTAGTTATTAAATGATCAATAAATTTATCCAATAGTTAAGGATTTTAATAAAGAACACAAATGATTTTTTCATCTTGTTTATATTCTTTTAACAAACAGTATGGCATAGTCAACAAAAATATAGATCTGGCATGATCAATATATATATATAACTTACATGAACATTTTCAACACTTTCATTAGAGAAAAATATAACAAACCTTTGTACCTAAAACTAAAAAAAAAGCAGTGTGCATTTTATATTTAATAAACATGTTGGGTTTGGGTTTGTCAATTAAAGCCAGTTCACAAAGCCTTCAATGGCTCCACACCAAGTTCCTTCGCTAGGTCATTCTGTAAAAGTAAAAAAAAAAAAAGTTATATTTTATAATCAGTTAATTCCATCACTGGTTAATAATGAACACCAAATTTAATAATACTTAATGAAAATGAGTCATGTCATTCTAGAATGGATTATAACAAAAACTTGGCAAATTTAATTTAAATAAGTTAAATAAGAAAACTAGAAAGCAAACATTTCTGTTAAAAGTATTTAATGGTTTAAAATATGTACAGAAGACCTGAATTGAATTATAATGCAATCTATCAAAGGTTTACTAACACAGTATTTATAAAACTAAAAAATCAAATTATAATTTATAAATAAAGTAAATAACATTTTGGATTTTATGCATGCATGTCATTTTTGTTAAATAATTGGTATACTTTCAAATGGGGAAAATGACTGGTGTTTCTTTACTAATAATAATGATTACACTTACTGCATATTTGATCTGGTTGGGATGATAGAGAATGCCTCCAATTTTATCACACTCTGCCATGTGCTTCCTTTCTGGATCACCAGGCACCAACACATCTGTCTCACCCTCTGCCTGTAGTAGAGGGACACACATTACAATAAATTGCATGCTGAGACATCTTGATAGCAGGCAACGAGAGATCACTTGTCTAGTTTCTCAGTTGTGCGAAGATCTATTTTTTGTGTGCATAGATTCATATTCCATCTAATTTACTTAGACATCTAACCAGTGCATTTCTTTAACTAGCTAATTCACCCCCTTTTTTACAAAGTAAGTTAATAAATTAGGTTCAAGCTAGCTAAATTTCTAATTCAAAGTTTGACTATTGCATAATTATTTATCAGCATTATGATGTAGTCTTCTCAGTGGGAAAATTATCTGCCTCTCAACCAAGTGCTGGCACAAGTTTGACATTCCCTGATAAATAGCCAGGTGGATTGAACTGATGACCCCATCAAACTTTTTAATAATTAAAGAATTGCTTTACCGGATCCAGATTTCTGAGTGTTGTATTGAGCTGTGAAATTCTATCTGTAAATCCTGGAGCAAATGCACTTGGGTCAATAGCTACAAAGCACTGGCCCTAAAGTAAATATGATTATTAGCATAAATTAATTCTCTTTGTGGGTCAATAGCTACAAAGCACTGGCCCTATGGTAAATATGATTATTAGCATAAATTAATTCTCTTTGTGGGTCAATAGCTACAAAGCACTGGCCCTATAGTAAATATGATTATTATATGATTAATTCTCTTTGTGGGTCAATAGTTACAAAGCACTGGCCCTATAGTAAATATGATTATTATATGATTAATTCTCTTTTTGGTTCAAAAGCTACAAAGCACTGGCCATATGGTAAATATGATTATTAGCATAAATTAACTCTCTTTGAAACATTAGAGAATTTTAAAAATAAGATCTATTAATCACACAAGAAACAAAATTAAAATGAAATACATTTTACATGTATGCTTGGGTGTAAATCTTAAATTTTTATAGTTACATAAAGTTAGTGATGCTTTAAATATACCAAGTTAATCTATGATGATTATAAGACATTAAGTGAAGACTAACCAGATTTGCTTCTCTGTCTGTCGTCTTCCATTTCCTAATGTTGTTAGCAAATGCTCCACCAGCCAGAATCCCACAAAAAACTTCAACCATCATAGACAAGCCATAACCCTTGTAACCACCTGCAATAAATGTGTTACTTGCAATACTTGCATCAATTTAAACATAAGTATGTTGTGTTTGCATCTTTTCTGCTACATTATAAAATAAACAAAACTCTGGGTGGGTAATATATACTTTATGAATGAGAATATATTAGATTCTGGTGGCAGATTTATTTTTAAAATACAACTGTATTAGCAGTAAATTAGGGTTTATGGTTTATACACTGAAAAGGTTTTTAAAATTTTTTTTTCAGATATTTTTAAGGGGGGGGGGGACTTAAAGCTAAATGATAACATACTACATTCTTCAGTTCCACCAAGAGGCATCAGACCAGTTGCCTTTGAGGGGTTTGTCGTTGCCTAAAAGAGAGATTCTTGTGTGAGAAACAGCCATTGAAATGATATAAAAAAACTAACAATAACTTTCTTTTTTTAAAATGTAGAAATCAAAATGAACATAAAAAATATAGCAATGTATGCTTAGTGAACTCATTTTGATTTAATAACATTGAATTTTAAATATATGAAAGTATTAAAAGGAAAGTGAATTAAAATGCCCCTTTATACATAAATTTTATAGACTACGAAAAGGCCTTTGATAGCCTGGACCGACAAACATTGTGGAAACTTCTTCGGCACTATGGAGTACCAGGGAAATTAGTCAGGATCATTCATAGCTCTTATGAAGAAATGACATGCAGGGTGGTCCACAAAGGTAGACTCACAGATGCCTTTACAGTCAAAACAGGAGTCAGACAAGGATGCCTCTTGTCCCCATTTCTATTCATCCTTGCCATTGACTGGATAATGAAAAAATCCACAGACAAAAAAAGGAATGGGATACAGTGGACACTCTGGGAACAACTGAATGACCTAGACTTTGCAGATGACATTGCACTTCTGTCCCACAACCAGCAACAAATGCAGGAAAAAAAAAAGATGTAGCCACCTTTTCATCACAGCTCGGACTTAATATAAATAAAAGCAAGACGAAAATCATGAAGGTAAACTCATCCAACCAAGAGCATATCTGTCTGGAAGGAAAGGCACTGGAAGAAGTGGAGTCCTTCAATTACTTAGGCAGCACCATAGACACAAACGGCGGATCCGACGCAGACGTGAGGTCTAGAATTGGAAAAGCTAGATCAGCATTTGTGTTATTTATTAAAGAAAATATGGGAGTCGAAGCAGCTGAAACTTCAAACCAAAGTCAGAATCTTTAATACAAATGTCAAAACAGTCCTACTTTATGGAGCAGAAACGTGGAAAACATCAGCGAGCATTACATAAACACATGCCTTAGAAAGATCCTTAACATCAAATGGCCAAATACCATCACCAACAAAGATCTATTAGAAAGGACATACCAGGTGCCCATTGATGAAGACATCATAAAGAAAAGATGGAGGTGGATTGGGCATACTCTGAGAAAACCCCCAGATAGCACCACCAGACAATGTCTAACATGGAATCCACAGGGAAAAAGAAAGAGAGGAAGACCTAAGAATACATGGAGACGCGAGCTAGAGACAGACATGCAAAATATGGGATACACCTGGAAGCAATTGGAAAGGAAAGCACAGGACCGGGATGAGTGGAAGATTCTTGTGGACGGCCTATGCCCCAGACGGGGTAAAAAGGCATAAGAAGAAAGAAGAAGAATTAAAATGCATAACTTAAATCTAATCAAGAAATAAATATTTTGCCAACTATTTATCATTTGTTTGATGATAGTGTAAACTTGCCTTTCCTGAACTATCACAGCCCCAACCAAGTGGAATATCTAGTCCTTTTCTTTCATTCAGCTCAAGCTGTTAAAAAAATGTATTCGAAATTATTATTTACTTAGCATTTGAGGGAAAACTTTTTAATATGTAGATTTTCAACAAAAATATATTTAAACATGAATCAGAACATAACTTTTCAAAATTATAAAAATTTAAATTCTGTAATGAAACATTCTTCTTTATTGCAGATTCAATTTAATGCTTTGCGTCACAAAAAAAATAAATAATTGAAATTGACATTACTTTTCCAAGAGCAACAGCAGTTGTGGCCATATCTAATACAAAGCTGTCTCCGTTGTTGGCTGGGGCAGCACAAGCTATGGGGTTGGTACCTAAAATTGCCTTTAGAAAAAAAATATATATTGTTAATTTAATAATAATAAGATTCTAATTAAGAAATTTTCACTAAAAATTAAAAAAAATTGGATAAACTGGAGATAATTTTTTTCACTGCAAAAAAAAAAATAAAAAAATATATATATATTAAAGAATCATGCACAATAATAAAATAAGGGCTAAGGAATAAACAAAAAAAAATATTTGCAATATTGAAAATTGTATAAAACACTTTATACTGAATATTTAATTTTTAGATTTTGAATTATAAACATATCATTTTAATTACCTGTTTTGCTCTGGTTGGCACCATCAAAGGGGATGTATTTGTGAAGGCCATGCCCTGTTAATAAAAAAAAATAATTGTAAAATTGCAACCCTACCAACTTGCATAGTCTCATTGCACTTAGAGGTATAAAGATGGAATGATGAGAAGAGATTACTGGTAGTAACTTATTATATGATTATTACTGTAGGCTCACAAATAAGCAGACTCTTTGAAATTTTTTTTTTTTTACATATTCATATATTTTTAATTTAGTGTTAAATTCAATATAAAGATGTTTTGAATATACAGCGCCCTATAAAAACAGTATTATTTTAATGAGGACAGGAAATCTTATCAAATAGTGTACAATATCAATACATTATGGATACAGCAAATTTTAACAACTATTTACTCACAATAAGACCCTGTTCCATAGCCCTCATAGCATACCAGCCAGCTATACCAAAATGGTTTGATCCTTTAATTTGAAACAAAAAGAATCAGAATTAACAAGTACAAGTCTTTATACCTTAATTATCTGCAGCAATTTAAAAAAAAACGTTTTCCCAATGCTTCACTTGATCTTTTAAAAATAATTATAGGTTGGACACTAACATAGAAACTATTGAGGATACCAGCACTAGTAAGTTCTAAATAAACTTTAGGCAAGAAGCATATGAACTACTTCGCAAATTATTTTCATAATTTATTAGAAGAAGACATGCAATTTGTTATACCACAGATAATTGCATGGAATTGTTCAGCTGTAGTTGAGAAATGTTTGAGATTGAGGTCACTCACTAGTAGGCTTTGATCACTGGGTATCATACCTCTAACTACAATCAGAATTATCATCTTAATGATGTTTATAACATATGCTATAATTGTTCCTTGCATAAGCGACTACAAAGATCTGATCCATGTTTTATATAAACTAATTTGTACGTGTGTTAACAGATGTTACATGATATAAATACAGAATTAATCATACCTTCTTATGAACCTTGTTGTAGTACATTATGTTAAAATGTTGATAGCATCTCACTCATAGATTTACCTTTAGCAGACACCCAGCCTATTCCAGCCTCTTTAGCTTTCTTAATTGCTACATCAATGCAGAATTTCCCAACAACAGGTCCTGCAAAATAGAACTACAGTTAAATTACAATATTTTTTTTTAGTGGTACCAGTAGGGGATCAGGCTACTTGCTGTTGACAAGGCTCAAATTACATTTCTTTCATTTACAAAAATTTATGTCATACAATCTTGTAAATTCTTTTGGTTTTAAAATACATAATATTATAATTGATAAAATTATAAAATGTACCAATTTGTATCTTCATTATTTATCCTTAAATTTGAAAGTACTTCATGGCATTTTGCAATGGATTAAATATGCCATACTTGTGTATGAAAAACAATTTGACACATCCTCATGGATTTAGTCATGACTAACAGTCTTGCTACCAACCTAGGAGGTTGTTTCCATCCACATAAGCTGTTGCTACAGTTTCCTTGACAATTTCTGGTTCTTTATCACTGACACACATTTTGGTCTGTATATCTTTCACATACATATCTGTGGGGAACAAAAAAAAAAAAAAGTGCAGGACTCGACATTCAATGCAATGAGGGGGATGGCAGTTACATCAGAGATCCAATTGTGCATGGTGGCTAGAAAATCTTTTAATTTTAAGGGCAAAAAAAAAAATTAATAAAAATAATTAATGTATTCTAACAATTGGAAGTTCAATATCGGTACCAAAAACTCTAATAAGATTAAATTTTCAAATGTTCCATATTCTCATCCCCATCTGACAGATAAACTATGCTTGATGCTGCTGGGTGTCATCCATGGCTAGAAAGGTAAAACAGTTCTGGGACGGGTGAGGTCAATATTTTTATAAAGCTGCTTGTTTTAAAATAAATAAATTTATGTAATTTTTTTTTAATGTTATGTTTATTTTTGCAAATTTTTAAGTGAATTGCTATATAAGACCCATGTAATAATAATAATGTATTATAAGATCAATCATAATTATCAAATATGATAGAAAAACTGGGAACCTAGAATTAAAATTAAGGTCATAACAGTGATAAAAAAATGTTTTTGTCTTTAAATGGAAACACAACAATGAAATAACAAAAAAAAAAACTTTTAAAAAGAAAGACTTTTTATAAAAGATGAGTCAAAATGCTCTAAAACGTAGACAATAATTTACAATTTCTTAAAGTTTATGTATTACACAAAGAAAGTCTGTGCAGAAGTGTGGATCAGCACTCTGTGTCTTCTCCTTCTATATTTTGAGGGCCCAGGATCAATTTGTTGATCATTCTGGCTCCTGTGTAGCCAAAGGATTTGAATTGAATGTAGACAAAACATATATACTTTATTTTTATTAAATTTTGGAAATATTTTCTGCACAGACTTTATTTGCGTAATGCATTTTAAGAAATTGTCAAATTATTTTCTTCTTGGTAGTGCATTTTAACTTGTCTTATGAAAAAAAAGATTTTAAAATAATTTATTTTCTACTTTTTAGTATTAAAATTTAATCTCTAAAAATTATTTAAAAAAGGATAAATATTTACTTTTTTAAACATCAAAAGTTTACAGAATTCAGGTTGAAGTGACTGAACTCTTTAGCTAGTTAAACAACTAAACAAAATAGATCCGAGTATCTGAGCTTTTCCACACACTCACACACCTATTCACTCAACCGCCAAGCTTATACTTATGTGGTCAACCATGAGAAATTTACTCTAACTTATCAACGGTGTCAACCCGCCTCCATCCACCCAGGAGTAGATGAGATGTTGATGGGAGTTGCACGAAACCATCAACACCTTTCAGATGACCGCTTCGTGAGAAAATGATCAACTGAGCAAAAATTTCATGTATACATTTTCAAAAAGATAATTTTTAAATAAAAACATTTCTTCAGACTTCACAGTCTTGACTGCAAACAAATGCAAAGCAAGTTTAATATCAAGTTACAAAAAAATCGGTGTTAACAATTTCTGTCCACTTAATAAGGCCACTTACCCAGTCTGTTAAGGCCATGACTGTAATGACCCCTATAGTCAGCTGAAACAAGTAAGTCACTGAGTGCACGTGCATGTTCAGGCCGTGTACCGACTTTCTCCATACACCGTGTCATGAAGGCATGCATCTCTTCCTTCGCCACTGCAGATTCCTCTGATGCCATCTTGATGTTGCTCAGCAACCGTATACACGCCCTTGTGTAGCTGATTTGTTTGACTGGAATAAGAGACAAAACATGAAATGAATAGCTTATTTTGAGCTCTCTCTTTGCCACGGAATCAAATGTGTAACATTATAGTTATAGGTATAAGTTATAGGCCTATATATAATAATATTAATAACATAACCTTCGCCCAGTCGATGCAACGTGTACAATTCAAGGTATTTATTAGTTCATTGATACACAAGGCCACAAGGTAACTTACTCATACATGGTGAAAACATTTTCGATGAAGTCAAATTTTCAATTCTATTACTACCGTTACAATTTGACCCCACTCGGCATTAAACATGCACCATTCTTCTTGGCCTTACTCTTTGAACAAGCAACACAATAACACGTACAGAACGTGTGCTGAACCATAAAAATAGATTAGCCAGTTAACTAGGTCATTGAAGGAACTCTGCTAGATATGAAAGTAGGGTTGTCTGTTCAGTGTGCTGAACGCCAACAAGGAAATAATTAACCTAGATATGCATCTGTAAGTAAGCTGTAATTTTTTAATATTTTTTTTTGGTGCGTGCACTAAATCATTTCGCATTTTGAAATTGATCTACAAATTCAAACAACTCATATGTTTGATCAGTTAATACAAGCCAATACATGTTCATGACTGATTCATTTAAGTTTATTATGTTTAAAATTAAACGCTACATTAGTAGCCTACATAGACATAGAATTAGAACACTGCAACTGCATTCTTTGAATACGCTTACAGAAAAAATCTGAATCCTTGTAGCATTTCTCAGCAGTGGCGCAGCTAGGTTTAGTGCCGCCCGGGGAGGGCTAAGATTTTAACCCCACCCCCCTTTTTCCACGACCCCCCCCCCCTGAAGTAGGCCGTATCGCTCCCTCCGCAGCCCCTCCTACGCCGCTGCTTCTCAGTCTTAAAAAAAAGGCGTGTCGTGTCAAACTTTACTCACCTCTGGTTTCTCAGCTAGACTAATGCTGCAGCTGTTTGATCAAAAGTGTTAGTCTCAGCGGCCTGAACGAGGACCAGTCAGCTCAGATTTTTCGAAGCTAATACTTAATAGCACAGCTCGCTACTGATAAACATTAAGCGAGGAAATAAAGGGGGGTGGGGGGAGTCACAGATAACGGGTCAGAGGATCTGTGAAAGGGAACAATCGTCGACATCACAGCCCACCCCACCCCCACCTCCTTTAAAAACCATCTCAATGGTTTGTTAAACTTTGCCACAGAGAAATATTCCTAGATAATCTACTCGGGCCCAGATCTGCAGAGCTAGTGTTTTATCTCAAGACTACTCTTAAATACTCTTGCCTTCTGGTTCAAAATAATTTAGTTGTGAGTTGTGGCGGAGGGCTTGGAAACCTACGACACGCGTGGCAGATGTGGCAGACGTGGAAGGCATGGCAGATGTGGCAGACGTGGAAGATGTGGCAGATGTTGCAAGTGTGGCAGATGTGGCAGGCGTGGCAGATGTGACAGGCGTGGCAGATGTGGCAGGCGTGGCAGATGTGGCAGGCGTGGCAGATGTGGCAGGTGTGGCAGATGTGATACGCATTACAATGTTCTGGAGGCGTAGCCAGAGTGTTAGGCTCCCGGGGACAAGATTTATTATTACGCTCCCTCAACTCTGAGATATATATATATATATATATACACACACACACAACAAAGGCGTGTCTTATAAATTAAATAATTTATTGGAATAGATATGGTTCTTGAAATAAGTCTTCCACAATCAAAGTCGTCGGCGTCGACTGGAGGGGGGGGGGGGGGGGATGTCACCCCAGCTTCATCGGAGGCTGACTCCAGGGCAGGAGCAGCAGGAGGTGTAGCGCCGTCTGGAGATGGCTCCGGGGCAGGAGGAGGAGGAGGGGTAGTTGTGTCTCGAGATGGCTCCGGGGCAAAAGGAGGGGTAGCCGTCTCGGATTCGTCGCGTGACGATTCCGAAGACGTCTTCCGTTGGGTCCTTTGTCTTTTATTATAGCGGAGAAACCCGCCAGTGTATTTTTGTTGCTACATCATCCCTATGAGATCTTCTTTAGTAATTCATTTTTCGATGTCGCCACATAATTGTGCGTCTAATAAGTCCTCAAAAGTATCACTCATTAGGAATGAATGCCCCATCTGGTTAGCCTGCCCCGCTTCACACCCGTGGCAGAACCACTGTCGGTCCTTCCCCATTCCAGATCATTTTGGTTATTTCTCGTTTGTAAACCATGGCTAAGAGATAGAGAGCGAGAGATATTTAGAGAGAGCGAGAGAGATAGAGATAGATAGAGAGAGAGAGAGGGGGGGAGAGAGAATAAAAATATCGATAAACACTATAAAATAGGAACACGTGAATACAACATATCACTACTGGTGATGGATCCTATGTGGAAGCATCCCTTTACGGCTCTTATCGCGGGTCCAACAGGTAGCGGCAAAACACGTAACCAGAAAACAAAGGGTCGCCAAAGAAATCACGCAGGGCACAACTAGAGGGGGCAGAAGAAGAGGAAGACAGAGAAAAAGATGGAAAGATAACATCAAAGAATGGACGAGATTACAACTAGGCGATGCTATGAATAGGGCAGGAGACCGAGAGGAATAATAGTTTTTATGTCATCTGTGACGCCCCCATGGTCGAAAGACTACGGGACATGATGATGGTGATGATCTCCAGTTTAATGGAGTAATTTACACAGATACCTAATTAATGAGCACTTTGCGACAGGTATAAATTTTGAAAGATATACGAAGAAAAGATAATTCTATTTAAATTTATTTAATTTTAAAAACAATTAGGTTACCTCCCTTCAATAGAAAGATTAGAATCCAGGTTTTGCGAATACGTTTATTTGAATTATTAATTATTATTAATTTTTAAAAGTTTAAAAAAAAAAAAAACATTTAAAAGGAAAGACTTTCTTTTCAAGACGAAATTTTTTTAAAATTCACTAAAAAGTAAATATAATATAAAATAATGATAATTTCTTTAAATGGATGGCAAACATACGACTACACGTAGGAGGAGACCTACACGTAGGAGGAGACCTACACGTAGGAGGAGACCTACACGTAGGAGGAGACCTACACGTAGGAGGAGACCTACACGTAGGAGGAGACCTACACGTAGGAGGAGACCTACACGTAGGAGGAGACAGGCCTACACGTAGGAGGAGACAGACCTGCACGTAGGAGGAGACAGGCCTACACGTAGGAGGAGACAGGCCTACACGTAGGAGGAGACAGACCTGCACGTAGGAGGAGACATACACGTAGGAGGAGACAGACCTACACGTAGGAGGAGACAGACCTACACGTAGGAGGAGACAGACCTACACGTAGGAGGAGACAGACATACGCCTACACGTAGGAGGAGACAGACCTGCACGTAGGAGGAGACAGGCCTACACGTAGGAGGAGACAGACCTGCACGTAGGAGGAGACAGGCCTACACGTAGGAGGAGACAGGCCTACACGTAGGAGGAGACAGACCTACACGTAGGAGGAGACAGGCCTACACGTAGGAGGAGACAGACCTACACGTAGGAGGAGACCTACACGTAGGAGGAGACATACACGTAGGAGGAGACATACACGTAGGAGGAGACATACACGTAGGAGGAGACCTACACGTAGGAGGAGACATACACGTAGGAGGAGACCTACACGTAGGAGGAGACCTACACGTAGGAGGAGACATACACGTAGGAGGAGACATACACGTAGGAGGAGACATACACGTAGGAGGAGACATACACGTAGGAGGAGACATACACGTAGGAGGAGACATACACGTAGGAGGAGACATACACGTAGGAGGAGACATACACGTAGGAGGAGACATACACGTAGGAGGAGACATACACGTAGGAGGAGACATACACGTAGGAGGAGACATACACGTAGGAGGAGACATACACGTAGGAGGAGAACTACACGTAGGAGGAGACATACACGTAGGAGGAGACATACACGTAGGAGGAGACATACACGTAGGAGGAGACATACACGTAGGAGGAGACATACACGTAGGATGAGACATACACGTAGGAGGAGACATACACGTAGGAGGAGACATACACGTAGGAGGAGACATACACGTAGGAGGAGACATACACGTAGGAGGAGACATACACGTAGGAGGAGACATACACGTAGGAGGAGACATACACGTAGGAGGAGACATACACGTAGGAGGAGACAGACATACGCCTACACGTAGGAGGCAACATACACGTAGGAGGAGACATACATACGCCTACACGTAGGAGGAGACATACACGTAGGAGGAGACATACCATCGCCTACACGTAGGAGGAGACATACACGTAGGAGGAGACATACACGTAGGAGGAGACATACACGTAGGAGGAGACATACACGTAGGAGGAGACATACACGTAGGAGGAGACATACACGTAGGAGGAGACATACACGTAGGAGGAGACATACACGTAGGAGGAGACATACACGTAGGAGGAGACATACACGTAGGAGGAGACATACACGTAGGAGGAGACATACACGTAGGAGGAGACATACACGTAGGAGGAGACATACACGTAGGAGGAGACATACACGTAGGAGGAGACATACACGTAGGAGGAGACATACACGTAGGAGGAGACATACACGTAGGAGGAGACAGACATACGCCTACACGTAGGAGGAGACATACACGTAGGAGGAGACAGACATACGCCTACACGTAGGAGGAGACATACACGTAGGAGGAGACATACATACGCCTACACGTAGGAGGAGACATACACGTAAGAGGAGACATACACGTAAGAGGAGACATACACGTAAGAAGAGACATACACGTAAGAGGAGACATACACGTAAGAGGAGACATACACGTAAGAGGAACAATACACGTAAGAGGAGACATACACGTAGGAGGAGACATACACGTAGGAGGAGACATACACGTAGGAGGAGACATACACGTAGGAGGAGACATACACGTAGGAGGAGACATACACGTAGGAGGAGACATACACGTAGGAGGAGACATACACGTAGGAGGAGACATACACGTAGGAGGAGACATACACGTAGGAGGAGACAGACACGTAGGAGGAGACCTACACGTAGGAGGAGACAGGCCTACACGTAGGAGGAGACAGACCTGCACGTAGGAGGAGACAGGCCTACACGTAGGAGGAGACAGGCCTACACGTAGGAGGAGACAGACCTGCACGTAGGAGGAGACATACACGTAGGAGGAGACAGACCTACACGTAGGAGGAGACAGACCTACACGTAGGAGGAGACAGACCTACACGTAGGAGGAGACAGACATACGCCTACACGTAGGAGGAGACAGACCTGCACGTAGGAGGAGACAGGCCTACACGTAGGAGGAGACAGACCTGCACGTAGGAGGAGACAGGCCTACACGTAGGAGGAGACAGGCCTACACGTAGGAGGAGACAGACCTACACGTAGGAGGAGACAGGCCTACACGTAGGAGGAGACAGACCTACACGTAGGAGGAGACCTACACGTAGGAGGAGACATACACGTAGGAGGAGACATACACGTAGGAGGAGACATACACGTAGGAGGAGACCTACACGTAGGAGGAGACATACACGTAGGAGGAGACCTACACGTAGGAGGAGACCTACACGTAGGAGGAGACATACACGTAGGAGGAGACATACACGTAGGAGGAGACATACACGTAGGAGGAGACATACACGTAGGAGGAGACATACACGTAGGAGGAGACATACACGTAGGAGGAGACATACACGTAGGAGGAGACATACACGTAGGAGGAGACATACACGTAGGAGGAGACATACACGTAGGAGGAGACATACACGTAGGAGGAGACATACACGTAGGAGGAGACATACACGTAGGAGGAGAACTACACGTAGGAGGAGACATACACGTAGGAGGAGACATACACGTAGGAGGAGACATACACGTAGGAGGAGACATACACGTAGGAGGAGACATACACGTAGGATGAGACATACACGTAGGAGGAGACATACACGTAGGAGGAGACATACACGTAGGAGGAGACATACACGTAGGAGGAGACATACACGTAGGAGGAGACATACACGTAGGAGGAGACATACACGTAGGAGGAGACAGACATACGCCTACACGTAGGAGGCAACATACACGTAGGAGGAGACATACATACGCCTACACGTAGGAGGAGACATACACGTAGGAGGAGACATACCATCGCCTACACGTAGGAGGAGACATACACGTAGGAGGAGACATACACGTAGGAGGAGACATACACGTAGGAGGAGACATACACGTAGGAGGAGACATACACGTAGGAGGAGACATACACGTAGGAGGAGACATACACGTAGCAGGAGACATACACGTAGGAGGAGACATACACGTAGGAGGAGACATACACGTAGGAGGAGACATACACGTAGGAGGAGACATACACGTAGGAGGAGACATACACGTAGGAGGAGACATACACGTAGGAGGAGACATACACGTAGGAGGAGACATACACGTAGGAGGAGACATACACGTAGGAGGAGACATACACGTAGGAGGAGACAGACATACGCCTACACGTAGGAGGAGACATACACGTAGGAGGAGACAGACATACGCCTACACGTAGGAGGAGACATACACGTAGGAGGAGACATACATACGCCTACACGTAGGAGGAGACATACACGTAAGAGGAGACATACACGTAAGAGGAGACATACACGTAAGAAGAGACATACACGTAAGAGGAGACATACACGTAAGAGGAACAATACACGTAAGAGGAGACATACACGTAGGAGGAGACATACACGTAGGAGGAGACATACACGTAGGAGGAGACATACACGTAGGAGGAGACATACACGTAGGAGGAGACATACACGTAGGAGGAGACATACACGTAGGAGGAGACATACACGTAGGAGGAGACATACACGTAGGAGGAGACATACACGTAGGAGGAGACATACACGTAGGAGGAGACATACACGTAGGAGGAGACATACACGTAGGAGGAGACAGACACGTAGGAGGAGACAGACACCCAGTAGGAGACATACACCCAGTAGGAGACATACACCCAGTAGGAGACATACACCCAGTAGGAGACATACACCCAGTAGGAGACATACACGTACTAGGAGACATACACCCAGTAGGAGACATACACCCAGTAGGAGACATACACGTAGGAGGAGACATACACGTAGGAGGAGACAGACACGTAGGAGGAGACAGACACGTAGGAGGAGACAGACACGTAGGAGGAGACAGACACGTAGGAGGAGACAGACACGTAGGAGGAGACATACACCCAGTAGGAGACATACACCCAGTAGGAGACATACACCCAGTAGGAGACATACACCCAGTAGGAGACATACACCCAGTAGGAGACATACACCCAGTAGGAGACATACACCCAGTAGGAGACATACACCCAGTAGGAGACATACACCCAGTAGGAGACATACACCCAGTAGGAGACATACACCCAGTAGGAGACATACACCCAGTAGGAGACATACACCCAGTAGGGGACATACACCCAGTAGGAGACATACACCCAGTAGGAGACATACACCCAGTAGGAGACATGCACCCAGTAGGAGACATGCACCCAGTAGGAGACATGCACCCAGTAGGAGACCTGCACCCAGTAGGAGACAAACCTGCACCCAGTAGGAGACATACACCCAGTAGGAGACATACACCCAGTAGGAGACATACACCCAGTAGGAGACATACACCCAGTAGGAGACATACACCCAGTAGGAGACATACACCCAGTAGGAGACATACACCCAGTAGGAGACATACACCCAGTAGGAGACATACACCCAGTAGGAGACATACACCCAGTAGGAGACATACACCCAGTAGGAGACATACACCCAGTAGGAGACATACACCCAGTAGGAGACATACACCCAGTAGGAGACATACACCCAGTAGGAGACATACACCCAGTAGGAGACATACATCCAGTAGGAGACATACACCCAGTAGGAGACATACACCCAGTAGGAGACATACACCCAGTAGGAGACATACACCCAGTAGGAGACATACACCCAGTAGGAGACATACACCCAGTAGGAGACATACCTGCACCCAGTAGGAGACATACACCCAGTAGGAGACATACACCCAGTAGGAGACAAACTTGCACCCAGTAGGGGACAAACCTGCACCCAGTAGGGGACAAACCTGCACCCAGTAGGGGACAAACCTGCACCCAGTAGGGGACAAACCTGCACCCAGTAGGAGACAAACCTGCACCCAGTAGGAGACAAACCTGCACCCAGTAGGAGACAAACCTGCACCCAGTAGGAGACAAACCTGCACCCAGTAGGAGACAAACCTGCACCCAGTAGGAGACAAACCTGCAACCAGTAGGAGACAAGCCTGCAACCAGTAGGAGACAAGCCTGCACCCAGTAGGAGACAAGCCTGCACCCAGTAGGAGACAAGCCTGCACCCAGTAGGAGACAAACCTGCACCCAGTAGGAGACAAACCTGCACCCAGTAGGAGACAAACCTGCACCCAGTAGGAGACAAACCTGCACCCAGTAGGAGACAAACCTGCACCCAGTAGGAGACAAACCTGCACCCAGTAGGAGACAAACCTGCACCCAGTAGGAGACAAACCTGCACCCAGTAGGAGACAAACCTGCACCCAGTAGGAGACATACCTGCACCCAGTAGGAGACAAACCTGCAACCAGTAGGAGACAAGCCTGCACCCAGTAGGAGACAAGCCTGCACCCAGTAGGAGACAAGCCTGCACCCAGTAGGAGACAAACCTGCACCCAGTAGGAGACAAACCTGCACCCAGTAGGAGACAAACCTGCAACCAGTAGGAGACAAACCTGCAACCAGTAGGAGACAAACCTGCACCCAGTAGGAGACAAACCTGCACCCAGTAGGAGACAAACCTGCACCCAGTAGGAGACAAGCCTACACCCAGTGGGAGACAAACCTACACCCAGTAGGAGACAAACCTGCACCCAGTAGGAGACAAACCTGCACCCAGTAGGAGACAAACCTGCACCCAGTAGGAGACTAACCTACACCCAGTAGGAGACTAACCTACACCCAGTAGGAGACAAACCTACACCCAGTAGGAGACAAACCTACACCCAGTAGGAGACAAACCTACACTCAGTAGGAGACAAACCTACACTCAGTAGGAGACAAACCTACACCCCGTAGGAGACAAACCTGCACCCAGTAGGAGACAAACCTGCACGACAAACCTGCATCCAGTATGAGACAACACCTACACCCAGTAGGAGACAAAACTACACCCAGTAGGAGACAAACCTACACCCAGTAGGAGACAACCTACACCCAGTAGGAGACAAACCTGCACCCAGTAGGAGACATACCTGCACCCAGTAGGAGACAAACCTGCAACCAGTAGGAGACAAGCCTGCACCCAGTAGGAGACAAGCCTGCACCCAGTAGGAGACAAACCTGCACCCAGAAGAAGACAAACCTGCACCCAGTAGGAGACAAACCTGCACCCAGTAGGAGACAAACCTGCAACCAGTAGGAGACAAACCTGCACCCAGTAGGAGACAAACCTGCACCCAGTAGGAGACAAACCTGCACCCAGTAGGAGACAAACCTGCACCCAGTAGGAGACAAACATACACCCAGTAGGAGACAAACATACACCCAGTAGGAGACAAACATACACCCAGTAGGAGACAAACATACACCCAGTAGGAGACAAACATACACCCAGTAGGAGACAAACATACACCCAGTAGGAGACATACACCCAGTAGGAGACATACACCCAGTAGGAGACATACACCCAGTAGGAGAAATACACCCAGTAGGAGACATACACCCAGTAGGAGACATACACCCAGTAGGAGACATACCTGCACCCAGTAGGAGACATACACCCAGTAGGAGACATACACCCAGTAGGAGACAAACCTGCACCCAGTAGGAGACAAACCTGCACCCAGTAGGAGACAAACCTGCACCCAGTAGGAGACAAACCTGCACCCAGTAGGAGACAAACCTGCACCCAGTAGGAGACAAACCTGCACCCAGTAGGAGACAAACCTGCACCCAGTAGGAGACATACCTGCACCCAGTAGGAGACAAACCTGCAACCAGTAGGAGACAAGCCTGCACCCAGTAGGAGACAAGCCTGCACCCAGTAGGAGACAAGCCTGCACCCAGTAGGAGACAAACCTGCACCCAGTAGGAGACAAACCTGCACCCAGTAGGAGACAAACCTGCAACCAGTAGGAGACAAACCTGCAACCAGTAGGAGACAAACCTGCACCCAGTAGGAGACAAACCTGCACCCAGTAGGAGACAAACCTGCACCCAGTAGGAGACAAGCCTACACCCAGTGGGAGACAAACCTACACCCAGTAGGAGACAAACCTGCACCCAGTAGGAGACAAACCTGCACCCAGTAGGAGACAAACCTGCACCCAGTAGGAGACTAACCTACACCCAGTAGGAGACTAACCTACACCCAGTAGGAGACAAACCTACACCCAGTAGGAGACAAACCTACACCCAGTAGGAGACAAACCTACACTCAGTAGGAGACAAACCTACACTCAGTAGGAGACAAACCTACACCCCGTAGGAGACAAACCTGCACCCAGTAGGAGACAAACCTGCACGACAAACCTGCATCCAGTATGAGACAACACCTACACCCAGTAGGAGACAAAACTACACCCAGTAGGAGACAAACCTACACCCAGTAGGAGACAACCTACACCCAGTAGGAGACAAACCTGCACCCAGTAGGAGACATACCTGCACCCAGTAGGAGACAAACCTGCAACCAGTAGGAGACAAGCCTGCACCCAGTAGGAGACAAGCCTGCACCCAGTAGGAGACAAACCTGCACCCAGAAGAAGACAAACCTGCACCCAGTAGGAGACAAACCTGCACCCAGTAGGAGACAAACCTGCAACCAGTAGGAGACAAACCTGCACCCAGTAGGAGACAAACCTGCACCCAGTAGGAGACAAACCTGCACCCAGTAGGAGACAAACCTGCACCCAGTAGGAGACAAACATACACCCAGTAGGAGACAAACATACACCCAGTAGGAGACAAACATACACCCAGTAGGAGACAAACATACACCCAGTAGGAGACAAACATACACCCAGTAGGAGACAAACATACACCCAGTAGGAGACATACACCCAGTAGGAGACATACACCCAGTAGGAGACATACACCCAGTAGGAGACATACACCCAGTAGGAGACATACACCCAGTAGGAGACATACACCCAGTAGGAGACATACCTGCACCCAGTAGGAGACATACACCCAGTAGGAGACATACACCCAGTAGGAGACAAACTTGCACCCAGTAGGGGACAAACCTGCACCCAGTAGGGGACAAACCTGCACCCAGTAGGGGACAAACCTGCACCCAGTAGGGGACAAACCTGCACCCAGTAGGAGACAAACCTGCACCCAGTAGGAGACAAACCTGCACCCAGTAGGAGACAAACCTGCACCCAGTAGGAGACAAACCTGCACCCAGTAGGAGACAAACCTGCACCCAGTAGGAGACAAACCTGCAACCAGTAGGAGACAAGCCTGCAACCAGTATGAGACAAGCCTGCACCCAGTAGGAGACAAGCCTGCACCCAGTAGGAGACAAGCCTGCACCCAGTAGGAGACAAACCTGCACCCAGTAGGAGACAAACCTGCACCCAGTAGGAGACAAACCTGCACCCAGTAGGAGACAAACCTGCACCCAGTAGGAGACAAACCTGCACCCAGTAGGAGACAAACCTGCACCCAGTAGGAGACAAACCTGCACCCAGTAGGAGACAAACCTGCACCCAGTAGGAGACAAACCTGCACCCAGTAGGAGACATACCTGCACCCAGTAGGAGACAAACCTGCAACCAGTAGGAGACAAGCCTGCACCCAGTAGGAGACAAGCCTGCACCCAGTAGGAGACAAGCCTGCACCCAGTAGGAGACAAACCTGCACCCAGTAGGAGACAAACCTGCACCCAGTAGGAGACAAACCTGCAACCAGTAGGAGACAAACCTGCAACCAGTAGGAGACAAACCTGCACCCAGTAGGAGACAAACCTGCACCCAGTAGGAGACAAACCTGCACCCAGTAGGAGACAAGCCTACACCCAGTGGGAGACAAACCTACACCCAGTAGGAGACAAACCTGCACCCAGTAGGAGACAAACCTGCACCCAGTAGGAGACAAACCTGCACCCAGTAGGAGACTAACCTACACCCAGTAGGAGACTAACCTACACCCAGTAGGAGACAAACCTACACCCAGTAGGAGACAAACCTACACCCAGTAGGAGACAAACCTACACTCAGTAGGAGACAAACCTACACTCAGTAGGAGACAAACCTACACCCCGTAGGAGACAAACCTGCACCCAGTAGGAGACAAACCTGCACGACAAACCTGCATCCAGTATGAGACAACACCTACACCCAGTAGGAGACAAAACTACACCCAGTAGGAGACAAACCTACACCCAGTAGGAGACAACCTACACCCAGTAGGAGACAAACCTGCACCCAGTAGGAGACATACCTGCACCCAGTAGGAGACAAACCTGCAACCAGTAGGAGACAAGCCTGCACCCAGTAGGAGACAAGCCTGCACCCAGTAGGAGACAAACCTGCACCCAGAAGAAGACAAACCTGCACCCAGTAGGAGACAAACCTGCACCCAGTAGGAGACAAACCTGCACCCAGTAGGAGACAAACCTGCAACCAGTAGGAGACAAACCTGCACCCAGTAGGAGACAAACCTGCACCCAGTAGGAGACAAACCTGCACCCAGTAGGAGACAAACCTGCACCCAGTAGGAGACAAACATACACCCAGTAGGAGACAAACATACACCCAGTAGGAGACAAACATACACCCAGTAGGAGACAAACATACACCCAGTAGGAGACAAACATACACCCAGTAGGAGACAAACATACACCCAGTAGGAGACAAACCTACACCCAGTAGGAGACAAACCTACACCCAGTAGGGGACAAGCCTACACCCAGTGGGAGACAAACCTACACCCAGTAGGAGACAAGCCTGCACCCAGTAGGAGACAAACCTGCACCCAGTAGGAGACAAACATACACCCAGTAGGAGACAAACATACACCCAGTAGGAGACAAACATACACCCAGTAGGAGACAAACCTACACCCAGTAGGAGACAAACCTACACCCAGTAGGAGACAAGCCTACACCCAGTGGGAGACAAACCTACACCCAGTAGGAGACAAACCTGCACCCAGTAGGAGACAAACCTGCACCCAGTAGGAGACAAACCTGCACCCAGTAGGAGACTAACCTACACCCAGTAGGAGACTAACCTACACCCAGTAGGAGACTAACCTACACCCAGTAGGAGACTAACCTACACCCAGTAGGAGACAAACCTACACCCAGTAGGAGACAAACCTACACCCAGTAGGAGACAAACCTACACTCAGTAGGAGACAAACCTACACTCAGTAGGAGACAAACCTACACCCCGTAGGAGACAAACCTGCACCCAGTAGGAGACAAACCTGCACGACAAACCTGCACCCAGTATGAGACAACACCTACACCCAGTAGGAGACAAAACTACACCCAGTAGGAGACAAACCTACACCCAGTAGGAGACAACCTACACCAAGTAGGAGACAAACCTACACCTAGTGGGAGACAAACCTGCACCCAGTAGATGACAAACCTACACCCAGTAGGAGACACCACCACTAACGTTCACAATCAGATGAAGCAGGGAGTCCACTGGGGGCGAGTTTTACAATCAAATAAAAGGCAATAATTGTCGATAACTTACAGATTCAAAACACACGAGAAGATGGTTTCCTCCATCATTAAGAAGAGACAGAAGCCCAAAAAACAAAAACAAAAACCAAATCGGAAAACCAAAAATATGCGGAATTTGATGAAAAAAGCCAGATTAGATTATTTGAAAAATTGAACGAAAAAATCTCGCCATGGAACAAGACAAGAAGATCTTGGAAGAAAGAAAAAGAACTCCTAAAGCAGGCCAGAGATTAAAAAAAAAAAATAATCAGACGAGGCAGCAGTCAGTTGTCATTCCTGAAATTGAACACCTGGTTAATCCAACGGTTCTCAACCTGTGGGTCGCGACCCCTTTGGGGGTCGAACGACCCTTTCCCAGCGGGTCGCATAACACCATCGGAAAACACATATACTTAACAGTTATGAAGTGGCAACGAAAGTAATTTTGCGGCTGGGGGGGTCGCAATACAACAAGAGGAACTGTATTAAGTGTCGCGGCATTAGAAAGGTTGAGAGCCACTGGGGTTGATATGAGGTGTACGCACACTAGCTGGCCGTTGCTAATATTGCAGACGTCGATCTTATTGGTAACGCAGGTCTAAGGCTATAGGTCAAAATACTGGCAGTGACAAGGACTTGCATGATGATACTCCAGCAACAGCAAACCCAAACAATGGAATTCTCTGCCACTGCATATCCGAAATATACCAAGCACCCAGACCTTCAAAACTGCACTCAAAACACATCTCTTTAAACTCTACTACCCCGACTGATTCTCCCCCACCACTGACCGATAAACGATGCTGCTGGCTGCCGTCCACGGCTTGGACGTGTAAAATTTCTGGAGTGGGTGGGGTGAATATGCATTTGTTTTTTTATTCTGTTTCGATACAGCTGTTCTTTATTACATAAATGTATTTTATTTTAGTGTCACGATTATGTCTCTTTTGCTAATATTTTTATGTACAGCGCGGTGAGCCCAGCCCGAGGCTGGGTTAACGCGCTATATAAGACAACTAAGAATAATAATAATAAAAACCCAGTACAGAATAAATATTTTAAGTTTAATGCAAAAACTTGCAAGATGTATCAATCAATTGTCCTCAACCAAACTCGAGGCAAAGAAAATGAAAAAAAAACCATAGGTTGAGACACAAATTTCAAACAAAGAAAAAGAGTGATAAGAAAGGAAACAAGGAAAAAAAAAAAAGCATAAATAAAGCATTTCATGAAATGAAAAAAAAAGATAATCTACCGATTATAATTTACATACTAAAAATAGGTTTTTTTTGTTGGGGGGGGGGGGGGGGGGGATACAAAAAAAGTCTTTCAAAAACTATTTTTAACGCACCAATAAGGATTACATTTACATAATTCAAAGTTTATTAAAAATCCTTGCAGGGCTTGGGCAAGAAACGCACAGCAATACATCTTTATTTATTTAAAAAAAAATAAATTAAATAATACTGTTTTCGTTTCACATCCTTAATTTAAAGTACGCTCCTACATGACCAGGGCTGGATTAACCTCTAGGCAAACAAGGCACGTGCCTTGGGCACCAAGCGTTAGGGGGCACCACAAGTCCTCAAGAATTTTTTTTTTTTGAACAAATTTAAGTCCAGAAACAACTGAAAATTGAACAAGTGCTATGAAAATGAAGAAATACATTATAATAAAAATTCACATTCAAGTTTGGTACAATCTTGAATGCTTAAAAATTAAACGCATAAAAAATAAAAAAAAACTCCTGGTAAATGGTAATGAGCAAAATGCGAACAATGAGGACTCACTCGGCTTGTAAATAAATAATGCGGTCGTATTCGAATTTTAAAAAATTTTGGGAAGTTTTATAAAAAAATTTCAACCATTTTTATATTTTCAATAAATAATATTAAAATAATAACATTAATTAATTAATTCGACCGGGAACAAAATGAGCATGTGAACTTGAAAACGTGTGCTGATTTGTATTCTTCACTAGCAGATCACTTGCATAAATCTAGGAATGAATTTGAAAGATTTGAAGAAGCTGCAAAAATAATATCACCAGGTGTAGAATGATGTAGACAAATTTCGTATATCTGCATTCTACGCCATTGTTGACAAACTTGAGACAGAAATGAGTAGACGAGGACACGTATATAATGATGTAGCAGTTCGATTTTCTTGTTTGGTCAATGTATCACTATCACAAACATCTCAGTGTTGTGAAGAACTAATAAATGCTTATCCTAAAGATCTGAACAATAATTTATGTACTGAACTACAACAGTTTCATTCATATATTCGCCACAAGTTTCCTGCATCAAAATCGGAAAACAACACGTTCAATCATGGAGAATTATACAAAGTAATAGTTAGAGACAACATCGAGTGTGCCTTTCCAAATGTTGAAATCGCCTTGCGCATATTTTTAACATTAATGGTTACTAACTGTTCAACTGAGCGCTCTTTTTCTCAGTTGAAATGTACAAAAAAATCCAAATAGATCAACAATGAAACAAGAAAGGCTTGATTCTTTATCTCTGCTTATGATCGAGGTAGATGTGTTGCGCAAAATTAACTTTGACGATATACTCAAAAACTTCGCTAGATGTAAATCTAGGAAACAAATCTTTAAAATGTAAATGACAAAATCTTTTTGATTATTTCATCTAATTAGAAAATAAAGTATTTTTGTCTTTTATTATTTCAAAATTTATTAACAATTAATTTTAATACAGAAATACTTTATATAAAAAAAACCTATTTGTTAACAATTGTTTTCTTTGAATAATATTGAACATACCAGCGGTCACGGTCAGTGAAAGATCAGGGGCCCCGGGCAGAAGGGGGCACCCATGTGGGTTTGTGCCTTGGGCACTAAATTGGCTTAATCCGGCCCTGTACATGACAGTGAAGTGTGGGCCACATACACCAGTCACGAGCGGAAACTTAACAGCTTCCATCAAATTTATCTGCGTCGCATTTTACGCATCCGATGGCAGGACAAGGTGCCTAACACCGAGATCTTGGAACGTGCCAAAACGTGTAGCATATTCTCCGCCCTTAGCAAGAAGCGCCTTCTCTGGTTAGGCCATGTAAGGAGAATGGAAGAAGGCCGTATTCCAAAGAAGCTGTTGTATGGAGAGTTGGCAGAAGGGACAAGACTTATTGGACGGCCTCGCCTGAGATTTATGGACGTTTGCAAAAGGAGCATGAGGGAAGCCAACGTAAAAGTCGACAAATAGGAGAATATTGCTGGCGAACAGCAGTATGCCAGGGAGTCAAAAAAGGCAGAAGATGTGCGAGGCGAAGCCCTCGCAACGAAAAGAACAGCACTGACACGGAAGGCCAAAATTAACCAGTAATCAATATTCTCCTGCGAGAAATGCAGTCGACATTGTCACTCAAGGATCTAGTGAGCCACTCGTCGAAGTGTAGGACTACATAGCTACTCCATCGTCTCGCGAAGACGGAAGGATGCCTTATATATATATAAGCCACGCGATATGGTAAACGGTGACCTCAATATTTACAACACACTGTCGGCTAAGGAAATGTTTGGGGGGGGGGGCGCAAAAAAGGACTTGATGGTATGTAACGGAACAAGATAGTATGTTTTTTAAAAAGGGGGTGGGGCGATTAAATGATTCTTGTTACCCTGGTGTCAAACACTCTAGCTACGCCTATGTCAGTGTAGTAGCAAGTGGGGCGGATGGGGTGGTCCTTATATTAAGGGGCGGGATTTTTGGACAACTGAATAGTTTGTATCGGAAAGGAAGTGGGCCAAAAGTCTTGGTCCGCCCTTGGCGACAAAATACTAGCTCCGCCATTAGGCAATGTATCTATGGACATCGCTATCGTCATTGTCGGGAAGTAGGCCAGAAATCGAGGGCAACTATGGCGAAAGAGGGGGTCAAAATCAAAGGATGAATTTTTGGATTGTTCATTGAAATCGGATTTTCAATTCGACTTTTTGATACGTGTAACGAATTTTGTAAGCAACAGGGGAGGCATTATCAGTGTATACTCAATACTCATTTGGCAAAAGTTTAGATTAAATCACATACTGTCACATTGATCAGCGTGGGGAAGAAAAAAAAGGGAGGGGGTTTGCAGAAATTGAGGATGTCGAAAACTGTCGGGCATATTCAAATTGAAAAGATAAATGAAGACCTGGGCTATGTGTCCATAATGAAAGTCGACCGCGAATAAGCCGTGAGAAACCTGATACGCATCAACACTGAACTTGACTCAAGTTTACCAATCTAACATTAACATTTTCACCCTTCAAGAAGGGCTTGAAAAATAGTCTTTTAGACTCATTAATTTGCTCCTCTCCACGGAAATCTTTAGTAAAAGGCGAAAGATTTAATCGTTGTGAAGAGAAACCAGAGTACAAAACAGTGTATAAAAAAAATGGTCTCTACTTTACGCAAGCTCACTAAAATGTTAGTTCCAATGTTCTTTTTATTACAATAAATATAAGAGTTAAGAAATAGATACTTCAAACAAAAATATAAAATTTGAAAACGTTATTTAGCTTTATTTTAATTATTAAAAAATTATAAGAAAATATAGTGATTTATCGAATTCGCTTTAAAAATATTTTAATAAAAATAAAAATTATTAAATGGCCTAAGCTAGTTCTCTTAAAAGTGGAATGCGTCCGAGTTATAGCCATTTACTTTTTTTACAAAGATTTTTAACAAAATGCGGTGTAAAGATTACATTACAAAAGTGGTTCTAACAAGAGGCAGTGGAATCACTTGTATTTATGTCACCCAGTGTTGTAAACTCATGTTTTCAGCCCCTCCAGACTACCGAAATTGATCTCTTACGATTCTACCTGCTCTGGTGACACACTACTATGGTGTCAAACCTCTCTGGTGAACACTTGTTCTGGAGGCAAACCTTCTCTGATGAGACCCTGGGGTTGAATTTAACACAGATTCGTTATCATATCCTTTTGAGTTAATTCCAATTAAGTGTTAATATTTTATTTTTATTTATGGTGTTGCAGTTTTCAAATCAAGATAATCAGAGTTCAGAAGAAAATGTTTTATTACGGAAATCACTTAAGAAGAAAAAATTAAAACCCTTACTTTGATAGGGTTTTTTGTTTAGTGTCCCCGATAAAAAGATTATTAGCCGTGATCTTCTTAAGCAGATATTACAATCTGACTGAAGCTCTTTAACGTCGCTTTTATTCGTGTGTTTCTTTCTTCCATTTTGCGGGCTAAATCTTCGGAATGATAGCTCGCCCACTTCTCGTTATCCTATCGAGCTGAAACTTAGTACATAGACTCGTTGCTGATGACACGAAATTCGTTCAAATTTTTAACCCAACCGCGAACCCCCAAAGTGACATGTCTTGTGTGTGTTTCTTTTTGTCGCGAAATCTTCGGAAGACTACCTCACCCACTTTCCGTCATCCTATTGAGCTGAAACTTTGCACATAGACTCGTTGCCGATGACAACAAATTCGTTCAAATTTTTATTCTCTACCCCAAAAGTCTGCCTTTCCTGTTTTTCAAGGTAAAGATGCAGGGAATATGATTAATTTGTTACCTGCGTGCGTTTTTTTGCGGTTGAGCTTAAGTAAGTAACACTGCTATGTGCTTTGTATTTGTGACGTATTTGGGTAAGCGGTATTTAAGCGGTAAAAATGAAATGTTTTGTTTTTTCAGGTGAAGATGAGGGGAAAATGAAACGTGTTATCGCCAGAAGTTTACCCATCTACGTTACCGCTTCTTAATGAATGATAAATAATGTACAATTAGATAAATGAAGTTCAACTCTGGAGCAGTCGAAACCTGCGCTCTCCCCCTCCTCCTCAACACATAACTCGCCTGAGCTTGCCCCAGGAGCGTTCGCGCACTCTATATAGGATTCACCACAATCACTACTAAATTCATCAACATATTTATCAACATATCTGTCTTGCACGAAATTTACAACTTGTACATTTTCACAAGCAACAACTTGTGCTCCATCAAAATGAATGTCCTGTTCAAAATTACAAAACTTATTTTTATCACGAAAAGCTACATCAGAAGCATTATCCTATTCATCAAAATTAATATCTGGCACATTATCAAGGTTGTCATATACATTTACAAAATCTTTATCTGCTATGTGCTCCATTAGATTTACCTCAGCCCTACCAGCCAAAAAAAAACTCAGTGTCCATACCTTCAGTAACAATAGCCTGACATTCCTCGGGATAACTCATCTCTTCCACATTCTCGTTAATATCCCCATTAACCTCAATTTCCCTTGCTGAAAAAATAATGTTATTCCAGTCCACTTCAACCACCACTCTCCCAGATTCTTTGATTAATTCCCCAGTTTCCGTACTACTCTCTACAGTTTCTAACTGATCCACGTTTGCTTTTGCCGACTGAACAATTCTTGCCTAAATGTACTTTTATCATCAAAATAATCATCCCTTATCCCTAACTGAACAAAATCCGCTTTATATGCACATTCTTCAAAATAATCATCCCTATACCTAAAAATTCCCATTCGTCGTTTCGCCTACTATCGTTGTTCCCTTTTCTAGTTTGATTTTTAGTATCGGATAACTTTATCCATGACTTGCTCTCTCTGCACCATATGAGTTCATTCCCCTTACTTTCCCCTAGTGACCTCTCTGTTTCTTTTTCATCCTCATCGATATTTTCCCAAATCTTCTTGTTATAGTTCCACCTAAGTTGATTTTTTTCAGTTTCCCCTTCTGCCATGTAATCATTATTTTCCTCCCCGACCAATCACTATAGCTATCGTAAGGATTAATGCAATTAATACTGACTATCCCGTCTATTCTCCCTTCTACTCTACTACTAAACCAACCTTCTTCTGTTTCCTCCTCTGACCAATCACGATAATAATTATTGTAAGGATTAAAACAATTATCGTTAACTCTACCGTCTACTCTACTATTACACGTCCATAATCCCCCCCCTCCCACTCACTATAGTCACTGTCATAATACTCCTGATTTCTGCTTTCCTCTGCCTCTAAATATTCCTGATCACTATTTCCCTGTGCCTCAATGTATTCCCTTAATTTTGCATCCATGAATCTCTTTACTTCTAATGCTATTCTCTCCTTTTCACGCCTTGCTGCAATTTGTTCATTTGACTCTTCATCTAATTTCTCTTGATCAGCGGGACTTTCTGCTGCCTCTATTGTTATTCTTTCTAAGGCTATTTTTTCATTTTCATATTTTTCTCTCATTTGCTCATATTCTCTATCTAATTTTTCTTTATAAGCTTGTTCTTCTTTATCTAATTTTTCTTTATAAGCTTGTTCTTCTTTATCTAATTTTTCTTAATGAGCTTGTTCTTCTTTATCTAATTTTTCTTTATGAGCTTGTTCTTCTTTATCTAATTTTTCTTTATGAGCTTGGATTTCTCTATCTTATTTTTCTTTATGAGCTTGTTCTTCTTTATCTAATTTTTCTTTATGAGCTTGGATTTCTCTATCTAATTTTTCTTTATGAGCTTGTTCTTCTTTATCTAATTTTTCTTTATGAGCTTGTTCTTCTTTATCTAATTTTTCTTTATGAGCTTGGATTTCTCTATCTAATTTTTCTTTATAAGCTTGTTCTTCTTTATCTAATTTTTCTTAATGAGCTTGGATTTCTCTATCTAATTTTTCTTTATGAGCTTGTTCTTCTTTATCTAATTTTTCTTTATGAGCTTGTTCTTCTTTATCTAATTTTTCTTTATGAGCTTGTTCTTCTTTATCTAATTTTTCTTTATGAGCTTGGATTTCTCTATCTAATTTTTCTTTATAAGCTTGTTCTTCTTTATCTAATTTTTCTTAATGAGCTTGGATTTCTCTATCTAATTTTTCTTTATGAGCTTGTTCTTCTTTATCTAATTTTTCTTTATGAGCTTGGATTTCTCTATCTAATTTTTCTTTATAAGCTTGTTCTTCTTTATCTAATTTTTCTTAATGAGCTTGGATTTCTCTATCTAATTTTTCTTTATGAGCTTGTTCTTCTTTATCTAATTTTTCTTTATGAGCTTGTTCTTCTTTATCTAATTTTTCTTTATGAGCTTGTTCTTCTTTATCTAATTTTTCTTTATGAGCTTGGATTTCTCTATCTAATTTTTCTTTATAAGCTTGTTCTTCTTTATCTAATTTTTCTTAATGAGCTTGGATTTCTCTATCTAATTTTTCTTTATGAGCTTGTTCTTCTTTATCTAATTTTTCTTTATGAGCTTGTTCTTCTTTATCTAATTTTTCTTTATGAGCTTGGACTTCTCTATCTAATTTTTCTTTATGAGCTTGGATTTCTCTATCTAATTTTTCTTTATAAGCTTGTTCTTCTTTATCTAATTTTTCTTAATGAGCTTGGATTTCTCTATCTAATTTTTCTTTATGAGCTTGTTCTTCTTTATCTAATTTTTCTTTATGAGCTTGTTCTTCTTTATCTAATTTTTCTTTATGAGCTTGTTCTTCTTTATCTAATTTTTCTTTATGAGCTTGGATTTCTCTATCTAATTTTTCTTTATAAGCTTGTTCTTCTTTATCTAATTTTTCTTAATGAGCTTGGATTTCTCTATCTAATTTTTCTTTATGAGCTTGTTCTTCTTTATCTAATTTTTCTTTATGAGCTTGTTCTTCTTTATCTAATTTTTCTTTATGAGCTTGGACTTCTCTATCTAATTTTTCTTTATGAGCTTGGATTTCTCTATCTAATTTTTCTTTATAAGCTTGTTCTTCTTTATCTAATTTTTCTTAATGAGCTTGGATTTCTCTATCTAATTTTTCTTTATGAGCTTGTTCTTCTTTATCTAATTTTTCTTTATGAGCTTGTTCTTCTTTATCTAATTTTTCTTTATGAGCTTGTTCTTCTTTATCTAATTTTTCTTTATGAGCTTGGATTTCTCTATCTAATTTTTCTTTATAAGCTTGTTCTTCTTTATCTAATTTTTCTTTATGAGCTTGGATTTCTCTATCTAATTTTTCTTTATAAGCTTGTTCTTCTTTATCTAATTTTTCTTTATGAGCTTGTTCTTCTTTATCTAATTTTTCTTTATGAGTTGGGGGCTATCCATTAATTATGTCAACAAATTTTTGGCGCTTTTTACCCCCCCCCTTTCCCCCTTAACAACTTGTCAAACTTCCAGAGACCCCCCCCCCTATAAAATTACGTCAACATTTGATTACCCCCCCCCCCCAAATAAAGATAAAATGGGTAAAAAACAACAATATTTTAAATAGACTAGTTTACAACTACAACAAGAAAGTGAATAAAAGTAAAATGTTTAGAAAAAAAAGTTTAATAAATTTTAAATTATGAAATTAAATTTATTTTAAAAAAGTAACATTGTTGACGTAAACTTTTCTTGACCTCCCCCCTCCCCCTTGTCAACAATTGTCAAAAATTTTCAGACCCCCCCTCCCCCCTATTTTGTTGACATAATTAATGGACAGCCCCTTGGACTTCTCTATCTAAATTTTCTTTATGAACTTGGACTTCTCTTTCTTCCCCTTCTAAATAGTCCCTTTCTTCCTTTTCTAATCTATCTAATTTGTCCCTTTCTTCCCTTTCTAATCTTTCTAATTTGGCCATGGCATATTCACTAACTTCTTCCCCTTCTAATCCTAACTCTATTGCTTGCTGCATAAGTTCTTCTAGAGTTTTCATTCTCGTTACAGGTTATACGGTCTTACTTTAAAAAAAAAATTCTACTATAGAACAGCAAATTTAATTTTGTTTATCCGAAAAATTCTAACTTGACAATTTCAAAATATCCTCAATTCTTTGGGAAAAATTCGAACGGGTTAACAATAGCGTAATATATTACACAATATTTCAAATTAATTTTAATTACCCGTCTTTGACTTGCTTCATGCGACAGCAAAAACAGTAGTAGTGGTGTCCAAAAAACAGCGACCCAGCAACAGGTAACACCTCAGCAATGGGTACAATGTCAGAAACAGCAGCATACGGCAGCGTACAGCAACAGCTGGACGAAGCAGCAGCGATGTCAAGCGATTACAGGAAACAGCAGGTCCAGGTACAGCGAGTAAGGAAACCTCAGGTACAGGAACAGCGGTTACAGGAACAGCGGTTACAGGAACAACGGGTACAGGAACAACGGGTATAGGATCGGTTACAGGAAACAGGTACCGGAATCATCAGGTACAGGAACAGCAGGTACAGAAACAGCAGGTAAAGGGAACATCAGGAGCAGCGGCAGCAACGGGATAAATGATCAGCGGGTCACAGCAGCGAGGTACAGGCACTCACAAGTTTTGGACGGGTCCCCATGTCAAATATTCTTTGGTCCGTAAGAATATACTCGTTGTCTAGGTCTAGTTGGTGCATGCTATTACTTCACAATAATTGTCTCCCTCTCTCTGACACGAAGAGACAAGACAGTTCAGAGTACTATAATACTATATTAGATAATCACGAATCCACTTGACATTGATGAATGCATACATGTATAATTCACCGTATAAAGAACTCGTTATTCACTTCAGCTATCAAAACGTCCATCCAGTTTAGCGAGCGACCTAATATACATCAACCCTCGAATCAATATCTCTCTCTCTCAGTCACGATTGTTCACCCTCCAGGTTCGTGAACATAATTATCTCTCTCCCTACGTAACAGTTAACCCCCCTTTTATACTTTAAACATCTCACAAGTCATTCACCCGTCCGTGACATGACAATCGTTCACCTCGCTCACATACCTCATTTCTCCAAAATCAACCCACACACTCTGCCACTGATTCCATGACCTTGACACTGGGCTATGTGTCCATTATGAAAATCGACCGTGAACAACACTTAACTTGACTCAAGTTAACCAATCATAACACTAACATTTTTACCCTTCAAGAAGGGCTACAATTTTGAGAGGGGAGTTTCAGACTTTCGGGTAAGAAGCGTCATAATATGACAAAGGACACCTCTAACTCCGCCCTAGCCCAACATAAACTAACTTCATTCCAGTTTTGGCACCATTGGGGGCAAGCTTTTTCTCCTAGCTTACTCTCGCCCCTTAAATCTTTATAGTCCCAGAAAATTGTTGATACATTCAAAACGCAAAAATGCATTTTAGCACCTACCTGATTTTTTTCCCCTCAACATTTCTACAATTAATTTGAGAGCGATGGAAGAGACGCTAGTTTTACATTTAGTTGACACTTAAACTTAGAGCCATCGTGTGGGTCCAGCAACCCCTAGGGTTGCGCGTGGACTCGGATGTCTTAGGGGTTTAAAGTTGTGATGTAAGAACTATTTTTGGGCTTAATTTTAACTGTACACAAATAATAAATGAAAATATATATATTTTTTAGAAAGTTCTATACAATTTTTCTGGGCTTTCAAAAGAGGTCCTTTTTTATCAATCGTGTATGAACGGCATAATTATATTGAGAAGATATGAGATGTTCACAATGACGTCATATTCTTCTTCTTTAAAAAAAAAATATATTAATGAGTGATTTATCTGAAGTAAATTGTATAAAGTTCTCGAAATTCATTTGATTTTAATTATTATTTGGAATTTCAAAGGAATATAACTTTCTTCGATATAATTAACACATTTTTTAAATAGAATTTATTTATTTAATTACAACTTGAGGAGGAAGAAGGAAATATAAAATTGGTAAAAGATGGATTTGGCACAGTAATCAAAACGTTTTCTTCTAGCTTTCTAACGGATTCTAAAAAAATTTTTAAAAGTGCGTGAAAATATGGGAGTGCGGTGGTTTGGGGGGGGGGGGGGGGCTGATTGTTTATTATTGTGATAATATTATAATATTTTCATTTAGCACCTACCAGATTTTTTTTCACTCAACATTTCAAAATTTAGTTGATTCTTAAAATTAGAGCCATCGTCTGGGTCTAGCAACCTCTAGGGTTGCAATGTGGCCTCCTATGTTTTAGGGGTTTAAAGTTGTGATAGGCCAAATATTTATTTTAAAGAAAATAACCTCTTCTATTCAAGAAATGTTGTTACAAAAGTAGCACGACATTCAATTAAAGAAAACGCAAATGCTTTCGATATAATAATCGATGAAACGTGCATTATTTTTAATGCTCACGTTAAATTCTTAATTTCTATACCAATGTTGTTTTTTTAAAAAATGTTATTTAAAAAAAAGAAGTTTTCATTTTTGTCTAGTTCAACGTACATGAAGTCGAGTACATTTAAAATTATGCCAATACCGTAATAACTTGTCCCCACATGATATGAATGTCATGTCTCTATTCACTGTTTGAACCTAGCTCCGCCCCTCCACGTCACGACCTATCGCAGTGGACTTACTTCTCCTCTTTTCTTTCCCTCTTCCCTATTTAAACCTTTCTCCCACTTACTTTCTGTCACTAATCTTTTGCTGCCCTCTTGGGTACTACTTCTGAGCTAAGTGCTACATTATATTTTTTGATAAATGTTTTTAATTTTATTCGTTTTTTCTGTTTGTTCGCTGATGAAGGCTTCCTGCCGACAAGATCGTTGTTTTGTTGCGTTCCTTTTATCAGGTTTAACCTTACTGTGGTTTTACTAATTTCCTACCGTAATAACTATATTTTCGAAAGCACGAGACAATCCAACAATGTATAATTAACATAACATCCCTTCTTTAAAAGTCATGCTTTTATGATGAAATAAATTTTGAAAAGAGATTGCACATAGTTTGTACTTAGTGAGAATTGTATTAAAATTGTATACCTTGATATTGATGTAAAAGAAATTTTAATAACGTGCTTAAAGTCTTTAAACTTGTAAAGTTGCAAACAATAATTAAATAAAAACTACAATATTTGCGAACGACTGTCGGCTCATAATCGGGGCGGCAAATTTTAGGAATAATACGATATTTATAATCGAACAGTGTAAGCCTATAAATATACGGATCGTCAAATATATCCACCCATCCATCGCTGGGGTGCAACAGCCCATGTAGGGCTTTGGCCTCCCTCGCTACTTCCTTCCACCCAGACCCAACTAATGCTTTTCTTTTCCATGCTTGGATTCCCACTTGTTGTAGATCTCTTCCCACATCACCCATCCATCTAAGCCTAGGTCTGTGACGAGATGTAGATCTTGCTGTCTTGTGCTCATCTACCCTTTGAAGTCAGATGCTTACTTGTGGGACAGTATAGTCTCTCACTTCTTCACACGGACTAGTGCGACTGATATCATTACACCAAATACTGAATATCTTGATATAAGTTATAACTCTATAAGTTTATTATGTCAAAACCTGATGGTATAATGTATGCCGCACTAACAATTCAGTTCGTAAACAAATCAACGTTCTCCCTTAACGATACATCAAGCCAAAATCCTCAACACACAAAACAAGCTACGCCGTGGATGTCCTACAACGGCCACCAATCCACTATAACAACAAAACTAACACGTCATTCCCCCCTCCACCCAAATACGTCCCAATTATCTCATCTTTTCCATACCAAACATAACAACAGTGATTCTCATACCCTTGACAGTCTGCCTTTGAGCCACTTTCGTCTGGAGTTTTGGAGATGCACCATCTTCACTCCTCTTTCATTTAGTGTCCTGCCCAGCGTAGCCTGCCCTTTTTTAAATTTCTGCTACTGTCGTGGGATCCTGATATAGACCGTACAATTCATGGTTGGTTCGTATTCTCCATCCATATTCATCCTTTGTTGGTCCATATATTTCCCTGAGAACTTTCCACTCCCATGTGTTTAATAGTTTTCTGCCGTGTTTTTAAGGGTCCAAGTTTCACTTGTTACAACTGGTCTGATAACAGTTTCATAAACAGTGTTCTTATATATCCAGCGTAGCGATATTTCATAGATTCCACTAGTTGTAATCGGTTAATGGCACCAGTTTCTAGCTTTTAAAATTGTTTTAAAAATTACAGTTTTAATCAAATAGTTTACGTTTTATTATTTTGTTTACTTTGCACCGGGGTGAGGGGGGAGACTAAACTTTCCCCGGGTGGCAGTGTCCTCCCTCCACGATAGATGCCGTAAAGAAACAATAGAGACAGAAAAAGCGAGGAATACGTTGTCTTTAAACAATCTAAAAGATTCAAAAAAATACATTAAAATTCTTATTGGTTTCAAGGGAAATAAGAACATTGTCATTTAGTACAGTAAAAGTAAAGGATTGACTCCCTTAAAATGAAACAAGGGCACGTTTTTTTTACGTTTTTAATACTATGTTGTAATTTGAAAAAAAAATTAAAACATATTTAAAAAAAAAAAAAAAAAAATATTTGACTTCTTTTCACTAAATTGAAAGTGGAATTGTTCACAAAATGATCGTACATATTTAATTTGATTTAACTTTCATTACAATGTTTCTCTCATTAAAAAATTAATCTTCCGTATCATTGTATATTAATATTAACTCTGTGTTTCTAATAAATATAATAATAATAATAAACATTATAAAATTATAGTGAAATACTGATATCAACAAACATAATTCTCTATGTAACAATGTCCATTACTAAAACAAAGTCTCAATAGCGCGGAAATTGAAATACCCGATAACTGCGCTAAATGAGATTCTTAAAAATACTGCAAATAACGTAGTGTCTCCCAAAGTGTGGTACCTGGGGGTACGGTAAGAAGTACATGCCTTTTTATTTAACGAGGGGTACACAGTGTTACGACAATTATAGACAGCGGTACAGCCCAGGCTCTAGTCGAAATGTCCGTCCCAAAATGGCATGTCTACTAGAGCCAAAAACCCCTTGAAACGTTACCCGTGGTACAGGATCACCGTGTAGGGGACCTGCGCTGAAAGGCAAAGGTAACGCACGAAAACTGCGTTAGAAAGAGCACGGCTGCCTGGTTTCCTACCAAGAGCAGTTGAAAATAAGGTAGAAACAGGTCGGGACATGATTATTTCCCCTATGGATATGAGGTGAGGAAACGTGGCGACCTCACCGATGATTCTATATGTATATAGTCTCTGAGGGTACTGCTCCTAGGCAACCTCTTTTCTCTCCCAGTCACACCGCAGAAAACCACATAAACCCTATTAGAGGGCGTCTGTAAAACACCTGCATGTCTCCCCGGGATGGGAAAAGGGGGGGGGGCATTAGAGACGTAAAATTTATCCACCCCAGCACCAGAAAGTCCGGCCCGGTTGCTGTGTGACAGCAACACCCCGGCCGGCCAGGCATTCCTTCTCTGATGCCGCCTCACTCGCATAGTCAATCGAGTGGAAGGGCGGGTGAGGCTGTCTCAGGGGCGGAAAGCCCCCGCGTGCCGCTTCGCGGCCTGACTGAAATAGAGACCATTGGGGAAGTAGTTGAATGCCGGTTGGGAGTGGCGGGGGGGGGGTGCGCTGGGGAAGACGTCATGAGCTTCGGCTCGATAGTTTGCTGATTTTCTAAAGTAGATTAGACAGGGGTACACAGATGTCTAAAGTTTGGGAAACACTGGTTTAACGTATTAACTAACCCCCCCCCCCCCGGTGGCCTGAAAAAACAATATGTAGAGTTGCAGCTTTAAACATTGACCGCTTGTTGTTATGAAGCCTGGGGCAGTCGTGTCGAACCCATGTTTCTTATCTCACCCCACCCCACACACACACACACACAATCTCCCCGCTCGCACCTTGACACTTAACATTAGAGTTGACAATCCAACCAGAACGCCTTTGATTACCCCGCCTCCCACCGCCCTCTCCTTGATGATTCTACACCGTTGGTCTACATTGCAACCAGTCAGTTCGGAAAGGTATGTTACGCTGTTCCACAAATTAAAAAAGAAAATTGTAATCGGGCGTTTGAGCTGGGATATTGTTATCTTTACAAGGTATGTGCAGGATATTATTCACCAGTTTGTTTTTGGCTGCACCTATTGGTACACGGGTACCAGAATTGAGAGGTTGGGATTAAAAAACGGTTTAACATATTGTTGGGTTTGTAAGACAACATGAGGTATCAAATGAAAGATAATTGAATGAACCATACGTTTGTAAACTTAATTCTTCATTTTAACTTAAAATAAACTGCTACAAATGACATCCGAATAGCATTAGTCAAAATGGACCCGGACACGCAGCGCCACCATTCGCACTTGGGTACCATTAGGCTCAATGCTATTCGGATGTCATTTGTGGTACTTTATTTTAGTAAAACTGAAGAATTAAGATTTCAAACGTATAGTACATTCAATTATCTTTCATTTGATACCTCATTTGGTCTTACAAGCCCAACAATAATATTTTAAATCGTTTTTTAATCCCAACCTCTCAATTCTGGTACCATTGTACCAATAGCCACTTTGTTTGTTTTTTTAAGACACCCCCCCCCCCCCGGTGCATATACACTGTTTACAATTTACGTGAAAGATTATTTACTTCGTGTTTATTGCAACGTGTAACTCGAACGAACGTCTTCAAAAAGTGCACTTTTATTGTTGCTTCAACTTTTTTGAACTGTTGAGTTGTTTTTTTCCCCCTCCTTTTTTTTTTCCTTTTTCTTCTCGGTTCCAGTTTGTTGATGGAATTTTGCATCTGGGTTGGTTTAAATACAACAAGGGGGTCGGCAACCTACGGCGTGCCGGCCCCAACCCCCTTGACTACGGGTTTAAATGGCTCGCGATGTCATTCAGGATCATGACGGAGTTACAGAAAAACTTATAAGCGTCTGTGCAAGGTGCAATTTTATGCATGTCACGCCAGGGGTGGGCATTTTCAAAGAGACAAATCCATTCCTCTGAACAAATTGAAACGAACATAAAAAAAAAAAAAAAATTTAAAATTACTTCACAGCGTTATCTATTAAAAAGCGTTTGTTGTTCTAGCCTATGGTTCTTCCTTGTGGTATCCATGAGCAACATTATATTTCGCCATGTCATCTGTGAACTTTTATTTGCAACACCCTTCCCCCCCCCCCCCCAAAAAAAAAGTGTCTCAGTCATCGTCATTTTCGCCATTCTGGTGGAATTAAAAGGGGAATATCCCCATTAGAACCGTACCACGCTGTCGTGAGGTGGCGTACTGGAAAGATCAACAAGGCTTAAGAGCACCAAGTAACGGACTCCAGCTTATCTAACTCTTAGTTAAATGATTGCATTGGTTGAGTTGACGTTTTTTTAAAATAAAAAAAATAATTGTATATTGCATAGCAATATTATCCTTGATTAAAACGTTCTATCAAATTTAGCACAAAAGACGCACTCAGATAGGCTGGATAGCTGAAATCGCTTAAGTCAAGGCGTTCTCATATTTGTTCCGGCCACCGCATCCCCCGCTGGTAAATTTAGTTCACCGATCAGATCTAGATCTCTTTTATTTCACCATCAAGATCTAGATCTCTTTTATTTCACCATTCAGATCCAGATCTCTTTTATTTCACCATTCAGATCCAGATCCCTTTAAGTTCACCGATCAGATCCAGATCCCTTTAAGTTCACCGATCAGATCCAGATCCTTTTAAGTTCACCGATCAGATCCGGATCCCTTTAAGTTCACCGATCAGATCCGGATCCCTTTAAGTTCACCGATCAGATACAGATCCCTTTAAGTTCACCGATCAGATCCAGATCCCTTTAAGTTCACCGATCAGATCCAGATCTCTTTTAGTTCATTCTCCACTGAGTTTAGTGAACATTTCTGATAAATACACAGTTTTGTGTCTAGCGTACCTATGGTATAAGCTTTCAAAAACAACAACAACAAACAAAAAAAAACAACAGTTATGTGTTACAAACTGTATCCTATAGCCCGTAAAAGTGTCTGAAACAACAAGACTTTAAAGGCCAACTTACATTAAAGCAGCGAAATATAAAAATCGCCCCCCACACCCCCCACCCCCAGTTTCTGGAACAGTCGATCATCGGAATAGTGGGGTCTTAGTTTTACTTTCAGTAATAGTACCGGTGTTAAATTAATTGAGCGTGTGATTACTGAGGTGTATAATAGCAATAGGATGCTGGGGACCCGGGGGGTGGGGGTGGGGGGCGATACAACAAATTAAAAGAATAAGCCATCTTTAAAAAAAAAATAAATTAAAAACACTGTCAACCTATTTTTGGTGTGACAATTGGGTTAACTGACCTGGTTGGCAATAAAATTGCTAAACGTAATATTTCCTTTTTATGGCTTTTTGTATTTAATTCTGTTTTTAATGTTGTTTGTTCGTTGATGAAGGCTTCTTGCCGATACGTTCTTTGTTTTGTTGCGTTTTATTTTCCTGGTTCCCCCATACTTTTTTTTCGCTCATTTCGATTTTTCTAACTTGATTGCAATCTCACCACCCCCCCATTTTATCGTAATCTTTCCACCTGTTTGTCTAATGATGACCATCACTTATATAACTTTTAAAATAAATATTTTCTGTTTGGAAAACCGAACGTTGATAACAATGAATGTTATTTGTAACGTCATTAGACGAGCGTATGTAGCTGCGTCCAGTGAATGTGTTTTAACAAATCTTTCGGTCACTACTCTCTTTTAAGAGCGTTAGAATGAGTCTGTTCATTCCACCTTGCTAAGTAATATATATATATATATATATATATATGTATATATATATGTGTGTGTGTATAGTTGGTGAGAGTCAATCATAGATGTATTGAAGACCAAAGAGCTGTCCTTGTGTTGTTGGTTGTTGACACTGTTCCACCCTGCCCGCAGGACACAAAAAAAAAACAACTATAGCTCAGCGGTGAGTGGCAGTTAAAAAATTCAAATATATTTAGATTATAAAACTCAAGTAATACAGGTGTTGAGAACTGTGGACTTTAATTGATTCATAAGGTGTTGTATAAAAAGGTGTTGTATAAAAAGGTGTTGTATAAAAAGGTGTGGTAGAAAGAAAAAAAAAAGGTACTTCAATTTTAATTCAGCGCAAAAAGTATCCATAACTGAGTTTACTGCTATTCTAATCTATGCAGCTGTATCCGGTTTCTGATAAATACACAGTTTTGTGTCTAGCGTACCTATGGTATAAGCTTTCAAAAACAACAACAACAAAAAAACAAAAAAAACAACAGTTATGTGTTACAAACCATGAATTTTTGACAATTTCAGCATTAGTTCACGATCAAGCCAGTGGTATCTTGTTTCTACAACAACACGGTGTTATGCATGCTGTCAGACGGTGTGCCAACTTCTACAACAACACGGTATTATACATGCTGTCAGACCGTGTGCCAACTTCTACAACACGATATTATACATGCTGTCAGACGGTGTGCCAACTTCTACAACAACACGGTATTATACATGCTGTCAGACGGTGTGCCAACTTCTACAACAACACGGTATTATACATGCTGTCAGACGGTGTGCCAACTTCTACAACAACACGGTATTATACATGCTGTCAGACGGTGTGCCAACTTCTACAACACGATATTATACATGCTGTCAGACGGTGTGCCAACTTCTACAACAACACGGTATTATACATGCTGTCAGACGTGTGCCAACTTCTACAACAACACGGTATTATACATGCTGTCAGACGGTGTGCCAACTTCTACAACAACACGGTATTATACATGCTGTCAGACGGTGTGCCAACTTCTACAACAACACGGTATTATACATGCTGTCAGACGGTGTGCCAACTTCTACAACACGATATTATACATGCTGTCAGACGGTGTGCCAACTTCTACAACAACACGGTATTATACATGCTGTCAGACGGTGTGCCAACTTCTACAACAACACGGTATTATACATGCTGTCAGACGTGTGCCAACTTCTACAACAACACGGTATTATACATGATGTCAGACGGTGTGCCAACTTCTACAACAACACGATATCATACATGCTGTCAGAAGATGTGCTAACTTCTACAACAACACGGTATCATACATGCTGTCAGACGATGTGCTAACTTCTACAACAACACGGTATCATACATGCTGTCAGACGGTGTGCCAACTTCTACAACAACACGGTATTATACATGCTGTCAGACGGTGTGCCAACTTCTACAACAACACGATATTATACATGCTGTCAGACGGTGTGCTAACAATAATTTTTGCGGTGAATTAAAATCAAAGTATCGTAACATAATTTCATCCTTCAATAAGCGACATGATCGTTGGAGATGCCACCACACATTAAATTGAAATGTGAAATAATGTATAATAATTTTTGCGTGGATTTAAAAGTTTTTATTCAAAAGAACATTTTTTTTATTGGAAGTGTGAATAATAAAAATTTAATAATAATAATTTTTGCGGTGAATTAAAATCGAAGTACCGAAAAAAATCCTAAGAGAAAGTTCCAAGACAAAGAATCTGAAGAAAAAGAGACTAACTTTTGAATTACACAACTGATGCGTAAACGTCATGTGAAACAACTCTGTAAGTACATGTTATGACAAAATATACTTAACCAACAATACAGATGCTTGATGACCACGTAGTACATGTTATACTAATGGAAATTGAAATTCTTGTAAAACTCTGTAATTGTAATTGTGACATAAATCATAAGGCAGTGTAGCACGCACAGAATCAGTGTGAGATCTGAGGGCCAACGTACGTGTCTAGAAGTTATGATTGTGCTGTCGTCCACGTGTGGTGTCTGTGTGAAATAAACCCATAGCAGGTCAGTTACAACAATGTTATAAAGTAGAGCAACCGTTGGTTCGATACTAGTTGTATCAATCAATCGCTGTCCCTTTGAGACAGCCGCACATTGCAGAATGTTTATACTTATAATAATACAGCTGTTAATGTTAATATTATCTGAGCACATGCACCGTTTCTTATATGAGACTTTAGCATATGGCAGGGCAGTAACTACAAATGGTTTACGTATAGGCTCTGGTTGGAGACTCTTGTATCAATAGAGACCCGTTTGCCCCCCTGGGTTAGTGTCAGCGTAGTTTTCATCTCTCAAAAACTTAGTTTCAAGCTCCAAATAGTGGTTTGTCAATGGGGTGTGGGGGTGGGGTGGGGGGATTGTTTTCAATCACTATACAAGCTGTGTAAGGAAGTCCTCTCTGCTGCTTGTGTAAATTAACACAAATAAATAAACTGTACTGTGTATATAGTCCTGCAATGTGTTCCTTAAGGATGAGAAAAGATCTTAGGAAAGCACATTGGCAGTTAAGTATTAACAACGCAACTCTCTAAAATATAATATTCTGTTTGGTTTATTGACATCGAGACAGCAAAGGCCAATCACAGTTAGTCTGGTTTATTGACATCGAGACAGCCAAGGCCAATCACAGTTAGTCTGGTTTATTGACATCGAGACAGCCAAGGCCAATCGCAGTTAGTCTGGTTTATTGACATCGAGACAGCCAAGGCCAATCACAGTTAGTCTAGTTTATTGACATCGAGACAGCCAAGGCCAATCACAGTTAGTCTGGTTTATTGACACCGAGACAGCCAAGGCCAATCACAGTTAGTCTGGTTTATTGACATCGACATAGCAAAGGCCAATCACAGTTATTCTTAATCGATTGCTTACCGTGTTAACACAAAAATACGGTAATATTTGCTGATTTTTGAAAAGACACCAATTATTAAAAAATAATAATTAAAATTAAACAATATATTAGAAAAAACTCCAGAAAACGTAGTTTTTTTAAAAAAAAAGGCTTGTCGTATTGCCATAGTCTTAGGTTTAAAAACGTAGTTACTACGGCAAAGGCGTAGGGGTAAACCGGTCTGTCAATAGCTTATAAGCACATTGCCGAATGTATATAAGTCTAACCATATCGATACAACGATTATTATTATGTTCAAGGACACACTGGTATCTCAGTCCTTGTAAATATTTAGTGTACGGCTGTATGTTCAACCATCACAATATCATCATGGTCACAAGTCAATTCAGTGTACGGCTGTATGTTCAACCATCATAATATCACGGTCACAAGTCAAATTGACGAATCCTTTCTTTCACCTGCTCATTAGTGATGTGTTCTCTATAGTTGTTTTAAGTCATCATGCATTATATATATATCAATTTTTTTTTCAATCTAGATTGTAAGAGAAGTATTTAAAAAAAATATTTTTTTTTGCTCAAAAAATGTTAAGCATCCATCGCGCCCCCCCCCCCCCCCAAACAAACCAAGCATTACCCCGCTTCTGGGCCTTGATACCGCCCCATGGCCATCATACCATCCCTGGGCCATCATACCGTCCACAAGGGGCGGGGGAGATAACCCCCAATTTTGACACCTAATGGTTTAAGTTATCAGAACAATGATAAGCTATTGTACCATTCAGCGCAAGAAAGGGAATACATTTTTGAATGTCTCTGCCAGAGATGCATAATATGCCATAATGTAACATAATAAACTAGACAGGGTGTTTCGCTGCCCCTACGCCTAGGCCACCCCTTCGAGTGAGATCATCATCATATCTCTTTCCCGGTGTCGGAAAAAAAAATGACAGTTACAACGTTTGAAATAATTTACCTGTTTAATTTCAAGGTGTCAAAATGTAACATAATGACATTTATAAAGCCAAAGCTGGTGACGCTATATCTGATTGTTAATATTCTCGAGTCCAGTGCAGGCCTTAGAAAGTTCTGTGCTATAGGCAAGAACAAAGAAAATACCGCCCCTTAATCATGGATGCTGATCATGCAAACTATGTTTTTGGTTAGTTTTCAGTTTTCCAAGATATTACATTTTCGACATCATTTTCTATTACATTTCTATTACATTTCTATTACATTTACTACATCATTTTCTATTACATGTTCTGTTAAATATTCGATTACATTTTAATGTAAATCCAAAAGATGAAAATGGTAATTAATATTTTAGTTTTAGAAAGCCCTAAAATCCATTTCTTCAATAGTGAAATTAGAAAGGCTGTAACTGTAACTGCATTGTGAGTTGATTTCAAGAGAAATATTATGGTACTTGCTTTTGCAGATTATTTTAAAAAAAAAAACGAATGCTCGCGAAATAAATAAAAAATCTGCAACGGAAATTTGATTTAAGTTTTATGTGTATCTAATCATTAAAAGTTTATTCCACCCCCCCCCCCCCACCCCAACACCTTTAAAAAAAATGCTCTTCTTGCTATTTGCAGAAGCAAAATTCTGAATTATTTCAGACATTCATCTCCTTTGTAACGATAATCGTTCTTTCTACCCCTACTTTAGGCTTAAGTTTAGCTAAGCCAACAAAAATGACCTTGAGCAGATTAATAAGACACAATTTGTGTAAATATAACAATCTATTTTTTTTATTAAGCCTTAGTTATGGTTACTCAAAATACAAATTTAAAATGTTCGGTCCATGTCTTCATCAGTACAAAAAAAAACAACAACAAAAAAACATTCTTATAATATATCCTACCTATACCTAAAAATCAAGAGGGCATCAAGAGGGCATTAGGTCCACATACCTCAAAAATAGCACCGCTCAAGTTCAAGACTTGTCAAATTATTCAGAACCCAAAACGAACAACTCCGGCGTTGGGTTGAGCATTATCTTGAGCTATACGCAACAGTGAATGTAGTCACTGAGACCGCTCTGAATAACATTCTAGCCTTGACAATAATGGAAGAACTAGATGAAGAGTCAACAATGCAGGAGCTCGAAAAAGCAATAGATTACCTTGCTGTTGGGAAGGCACCAGGGATTGACGGCATTCCCCCGGAAGTCCTCAAAAATGGAAAAACAATACTAATTCAGCCCTTACATGAGCTCCTATGTATGTGTTGGGAAAAATGTTACATTCCCCAGGACATGAGAGACGCTAACATCGTAACATTGTACAAAAAAAAGGGGGACCGAAGTGACCGAGGAATTTCTCTCCTTGGTTTAGTTGGAAAGACCTTTGCTCGTGTTGCCTTAAAACGATTGCAGAGTCTGGCTAACCGCATCTATCCAGAGTCCCAGTGTGGCTTCCGGAGTGGGCGCTCAACTATAGACATGATATTCTCGTTACGCCAAATGCAAGAGAAGTGTCGTGAACAGCATATGCCTCTTTATATCGCTTTTATAGATCTGACAAAGGCATTCGACTTGGTAAGTCGGAATGGCCTGTTCAGTATCTTACAAAGAATAGGTTGTCCCCCACGACGGCTCACAATCATACAATCATTTCACAAAAACATGCACAGCACAGTCACATTCAATGGCGCTGTCTCTGAGGCATTCCCAGTCAGCAGTGGAGTAAAACAGGGTTGTGTACTGGCACCAACTCTCTTCTCCATTTTCTTCTCGATGCTCCTTCAATTTGCTTTCAAGGACTGTGAAGATGAAGTGTACATACATACCAGATCTGACGGTAGGCTGTTCAATATCGCTCGCCTTCGTGCAAAGACTAAAGTAAAAAGGGTACTAATTCGTGAACTACTGTTCGCTGACGATGCCGCCTTAACATCTCACACAGAAGAAGGTCTTCAGCGGCTAGTTGACCGTCTATCACACGCTTGTAAAGAGTTTGGATTGTTAATTAGTCTACAGAAAACTCATGTCATGATGCAAGAAGCGCCGTCCCCTCCAATTATAACTATTGAGGTCCATAATCTGTCGGTTGTTGAGCATTTCACATACCTTGGATCCAATATACCTAGTTCTCTCTCCATTGATGAAGAGATAAACATCAGGATCGCAAAAGCAGTAGCAACTATGGCTAAACTGAATAAGCGGGTGTGGAATAATCTCAATCTAACTGAAAAAACAAAGCTAAGTGTCTATCAGGCATGCGTGCATAGTACGCTCCTATATGGCAGTGAAGTGTGGACCACATATACCAGTCTCGAGCGGAAACTCAACAGCTTCCATCAACGATGTCTGCGTCGCATTCTACGCATCCGATGGCAGGACAAGGTGACTAACACAGAGGTCTTGGAACGTTCCAAAATGTGTAGTATATTCTCCGCTCTTAGCAAGAAGCGCCTTCGCTGGTTAGGCCATGTAAGGAGAATGGAGGAAAGCCGTATTCCAAAGATGCTGTTGTATGGAGAGTTGGCAGAAGGGACAAGACTTATTGGACGGCCTCACCTGTGATATATGGGCGTTTGCAAAAAGAGCATGAAGGAAGCGAACATTGAAGTCAACAAATGGGAGATCATTGCCGAACAACGTTCCAGCTGGCGAACGGCAGTGTACGAATGAGTGAAAAAGGCAGAAGATGTGCGGAACGAAGCCCTTGCAAGAAAAAGAACAGCACGGAAGGCCAAAATTAACCAGGAATCATCATTCTCCTGCGTGAAATGCAGACGAGATTGTCATTCCAGGATTGGCCTAGTGAGACACTCGTCGAGGTGTAGGACTACAATGCCATACATACCTAAAAATGAAAGATAAGAAAAGAAAAAGATTGGGCACAAGGCCCAACAGAAAACATAGTTCGGAAGAACGGAAATAAAGTGGGCGGAAGTTCAAGTTTGAAAGTCAAACAGGAAATAGATATGGCAGCAAAGTAAAATTGTGAACTTGGTTTTTACCCTATCGAGTCAACGTACCAAATCTTTTTCATTAATTTATTTTCCATATAAATTCTATCAGGGGTAAAACTCGCATAAAATATATAAGTAACTGCTATGTCTAATATTCCATCAGACATGATTTTTATGAGTTTGAACTTTCAAAAGTTTCTTTCAGCACCCACAAGAGCTGTTGGGAGCATTTGCAAAACTGGCATTGCCACACACAGTATATAATACATCATAGTTGATATACGCCCACCATGCGGTGGGGTTAGGGGACATCTCTGTTCTGGTTCTGGTGGGGTACATTGCTGCCTCCATATACTGGCATATGGGCAACGGTTATATTAAGTTGTTAAAAACAGAACAAATATTTACATCCACCTCCCGATTTCACCCGTAGATTTTTGAAACCTGACCCCTGTGCGTACGTGTAAAAAAGCCCCCCCCCCCCACCTTTTTTTTATAAAAAACACCACCAAATACGCAACACCACCAACAACAACAACACCATCAACAACACGCCTGTTTCAATTAGTGAATTGGTTCTAGGTCGTGACCATTATGACGTAACCGGAAATTAAACGAGGTCATCTTAACCAAGGTTACGTGATCAATTTTTCCAGCGCCACACCCCTTAAAGATTTCAGAAAAGTTCCCGCTGACCACCACCCCCCCCCCCACCCCCACAAACTGGATAAAAAGTATTGTAATAAAATTAATGAATATGTCATAATCCAGTTATGGCATTCTCCCTTCTTTAATTAACTTGTTAGAATTGTTTGATAAAGCGCTTCAGTGCAACTAATGCACACAAAACAAACTCACCACAAAAATGATCTGGTGCATCCGGGACGTCATTTCGGTTTTTGGTCAAAAGGGTGGGGAGTCAAAACCAAAGCTTGGCCGGCTAGTTGAGTTGCTTATTACTGGAGGTGCCACAATACGTTGGAATGTAAATAAAACCTGCATATTCAATGGGGGGGGGGGGCGAGGGGCAAATGCCCCACCCTACCCCAATGACGTCACTGGGGCATCCCGGGTTAAAATTCTTACTTAAGAACCCCTGCGTCAAATTTAGATTAATAAGACAGAAAGAATTTGTGCAGACAAAGCAGTACAGGGAGGCTATGTGTAGTTTAAGGTAAACTACACATTTAAGAAGTTTCACCAGTTAAACACGCAACACATGGCATGAAAGTAGGTCATAACACACTGGTTTTCACCCCTATAGTCTGTCTAAATTATTGCGTCACAACTTACGTCACACTCACCGATAGGCGTACCGGTCGACTTCATCGTAAGGCCCGACCAGTCCCGAGGCTAAATAGTTATGTTGTGAAACTAATCAGAAATCACCGATTTGACAGATTTTTAGGTGACCTTTGCTTTTGCTAGAGCCATAAACAGAATTTCAGGATACTTTATGCAGAATGTGGGCATACATTCAATGGCGTGGCCAAAGTAGGTGCCACCCGGGGGCACGCAAAAATGTTTGCGACCCCTTCCACGACAAAAAAATCCAAAACAACAACAACAGCTCTGCAGTTGTCCGAAAATGTCGCCCCTGGATACATGACCCAAAAAAAAAAGGTCCCACCTTAGGCGTACTGCCCCCTCCGCCCTTGCCTTCCAACGCATGCTCGTGGTGTACGTGGCCGTCATTTGTATAAACTATTTATGTGGTCAACGCAACGTACCAGCTGTCACTATGAACATGTCTACAGGTGCACTAATTTACTTTCCTAAATGGATGAAATTATGGAAGCGAGGGGTGTCATACAAAAAAAAAATTTTTTTTGGGGGGGGGGGGGGGAGGGTTTCAATGTGGGGCCATCCATAAATGACGTCTAGGGGGGAGGGGGGTCAGATTTTTGTGACGATGTGTGACGAGGGGGAGGGGGGGACTCTCAAGCAATGTGACGTCACATGAAAATTAGAATATTGTAGTAAAGAATTGCACTTAATAACCCTAAATTATTGACATTTTTATCATATTCTTTTATACAAAAATCATTATTTTATTTTTAAACTACTATCACTGAGACTGAGAGAATCAGTTCTGGTATGTGAGGTCCCAATAATGGGTCAGATCAGGTTACAAGACACCATGGAGGAGGGAACTGGGGGTGTGGTTGCCATGCCAGTTGTGAGAATTTATGGCTAAATGTGGACACAGGAGTCATCCAGAGGAAGTGAAATTGAAAGAATACAATGGTTGACCTTGGGGTTGGTGGGTGGACGTAAATGCTCTAGGGCAGGGGCCGGGGGGTATCTTAGTACATGCTCTAGAGCAGGGATTCTTAACATTTTTGCAGCCCTGCTGGCCCACTCCGTTTTAAACACCACCCCCCCCCAAAAAAAAACAAAAAAACAACAACATATAAATTATATTGTAATAAAATTAAAAATAAATCAACAATTTAGTCATCGCAGTTTAATTTCTTTCATTAACTTTATGAGCAAGGGAAAAAAAATACAAATAAAAGCAATGCGCCAAACAAAATTCACAAGAAAGACTGTCACTGCTGCTAATCAAAATGGAAACAAACTATTTTTTTTTTTAAAAGCAGCAACAGCTAGCAATGGCAGCAATTACAATCAGTGGCGTAGCTAGGGTTGGTGTCACCCGGTCCAGTAAGCTAGTGGTGTCAACCCTCGACTTCCACGATGTAATTCTTCTTGTTAAACTTAGTCCACAGTATTGAAGGTCAGGAGGTAAATGTATTTAAGAACTGTGACATGTACTTAGAATCGCTTATTGTTATTAGAATGTTATCAAAGGATAGTTTTACTTCTCAGATTTTAGATAATTATAGCTTCCTGTCACATACAAAAGTATCCAAACACTTCATTCGGCGTTGAAACATGGTCTAAACGGTGTGTTTCTGACCTAATAATAAGGTAACCTAACTGCTGACGCATCACCTTTGAAATTTTAATAAAAAACGAATCTTGTTTGGTTACATGGGTGGAAAATGTACGTGCCATCTGTTATCCTTTTATGAATTTCGGTTAGACCGAGCATTGTGTGCTCTGTAAATACGCAATTTTTCAATTTGATGTCACCCCCCTGAGATGGTGTCACCCCTGTGCGGTCCGCACCCCTCTGGCTACGCCACTGAATGCACTTTTCTAGTCTTCCGCACCTCAGGGCTGGGGAGGTACTTTTACCACTGGATAAGAACCACTGTTCTAGTGAAGTGTTTCTGACACAGGTGCAGTAATTTGATATCCACGGGAGGTGACTTTCTTAAGGACTTGTAAAGGACAGTAGTGGACACGGAGGGGGGGGGGGGTAAAAAGGGGGAAGGGAAGTGTTTCAAATGAACAGAGACTTAAGCTTCAATAACCAAAAAGAGACACACAAAAAATAAAATGGAATTTTCAACTGAAAGCATCTCTCTCTCTCTCACTATCTCTCTCACTATCTCTCACTATCTCTCTCTCACTATTCTCTCACTTTCTCTCTCTCTCACTATCTCTCTCTCTCACTATCTCTCTCACTATCTCTCTCACTATCTCTCTCTCACTCACTATATCTCTCTCACTATCTCTCTTACTATCTCTCTCTCACTATCTCTCTCTCACTATCTCTCTCTCACTATCTCACTATCTCCCTCTATCTCTCTCACTCTTTCCCGGCCTCCCAATAAAATACCGCACTGACACAGTCTGCCACACACATATATGTTCGTGGTACACAGGATATTGCTAAAGCTTGCCCCTGGGATTCACAAAGTCTGTTTACTTCACTCGTGACACGGACATGATTTCAGGGGGAACGAGAAGCAACGGGTTAAGTTCTAATCTCTGCTCAACGGTAAAATCCAGTTATCATCTCTGCACATCTTCACAAAGGAGTCGATGCGTCTCGGATTTCAATCAGTGCGACCCAGTCCAGATCTCAATCCCTTTGAGGTAAGTGGGAGCCATTGTTGATTTCTTTCTCGACGTTAACCAGGGAAACAAGACCACCATTGCGTGCCCCGCTGCGACAGACAAGGGCATGCATGGTACCTTCCGGAAACATACAGCTCCTACAGGGCTGCCAGCTGTGATATTTCACAAATGGAAGTAAGGCAGAGACAGGGTAGCAGGGTAGGGATCATGATTACAAGTTGCCGTTAAGGGATATGAGGCGAGAGATTGTGGTGGAAGTCTCTGGCCGATGATTCTAGATACGCAGCCCTGAGAAAGTGCTCCTAGGCAACCATTTCGTCCCGGCTATTTTGCAAATTAGTTGCGAGGTGGAAACCCACTGTAGAATCCCTCTTAGAGGGCGTCCGATGCTTCCCCGGGACGGGTTGGGGGCGGAGATATTAGGACGTTAATGTACCGTCCCCTGGGAGAGTGGGCTGCGAACGCTTTAAACGCAGCGTTTTCGGTTGACCGGACGTCGCCTAGCTTGTGTGGTGAAGCTCCAGGGAGGGCATAGGGAGCTTGGGCTCGGCGGCCCGCTGACGCCATTTGTCAATGAGATATATTTCAGGCGATGCCAAGCCCCTTATCTGTAGTTCTATTCATAAGTCAGGTGGTCATGCTTCAATCTATCGGTGTGTGATGGTGTCGGTGTGTGATGGTGTCGGCGCGTGCTGGTGGCGGTGCGTGCTGGTGTTTTTTCGTGATGGTGTCGGTGCGTGATGGCGTTGGTGCATGATGGTGTTGTTGTGCTATATTCGCCACGTGCCAGTGTCTCCGTGTGCCAGTGTCGCCGTGTACCAGTGTCGCCGTGTGCCAGTGTCGCCGTGTGCTAGTGTCGGGGTCATCTTATCCGTGATGGGATAGTTAGGGTCAGTCATCTCACAGGTGAACGAGTAGGTCAGTACTGTCCAACATTTCTGACATTGGGGACCAATTTTTTTCCTATTTTCCGGGAACCCGAGGGCCGCAAATGACATCTCAAAAGAAATTTATTCGTGTTATTGCAGTCCCAAAGAGAACTGCGATCACTTTAGGATCCTTTTCAATTTTAAGTGATCAAGCTTTGACACTGGTGAATAATTTTTAAAAGGGCAATCCTTTATAATGTTTGATTAGACTTTAAATCGTGGTTTTTAACTAGGCCCAGATCGAATATTCAGTGGAACAAAATTTTTACAAAAGTTATTGTACGTGTTTATTTTTAAAATGTAGAATGCTTTTTTTTCTTATATTTTTTTCCCAAATGCAATCCCCGGGAAATGTCGGGTATATTGGCTAGTACAAAATGATTTGATAAACTGTTGAATAACATTACCCCTAGTCCCATGTTTTTTTATTTACAGAATCTAAATTAATAGATCTCGCAAAATTCCCGTCGTATGCTAAATCAAACAACTTAAACTGAAAAAAAAAAGATTAATCAAAGACAATAGCTTTGCGCTTACCTCTGAATTTGATGTTTCAATTGGATGGTGTAAGCAAACATAGAATATATCAAGTAAGTGACCGTTTATTTCAAAATTTCGAATTTAAAACCAGGACATTTAAAATAGTTTCTCGTTGTTGTTGTTGTTTTTGTTGTTTGTTTTGTGTGTGTGTGTGTGTTGTTGTTGTTCAATTCAAAGGCCTTCAAAGAATGTTTAATTTTTAAAATAATCTTTTTATAATCCTTTTATGGACATCCTTAAGCGTTTACGGTCAAATATTTTCTATATCGAATTTGTACATGCTGTTTGTAACTTAAAGGCCTGTTTGCAATGATCTGCTGAGCATGAACACATCTCGGAGGCCGCGTTACACATCAGTGACTTGACACACAGCTCTAATGTACGATTTTTAATCTTTTTTTTTTTTTGGATGGGGGGGGGGGGGGTGTGGGGTGGATTTACAAATGCATATATTTTCAGATACCGGAACGGTTTCTTTTATGTAGACATAAGTTCATGAATTGAATACATAGCTGCCGATCAGTGGCGTAGTGAGGGGGGGCAAGGGGGGCACCATGCCCCGGGCGCTACTCACAAAGGGGCGCCAAATGGTATATTTTACATATAATATTGTATTGTTTTCGAATGGGGGGGCGCTAAAAAGGTATTGTGCCCCGGGCGCGAGTTAAGCTCGCTACGCCACTGCTGCCGATCCATCAAATTATTCCCCCCTCTCTCTCTCTCTCGCTCTCCCCTCTCTCTCTTGGTGATCTATCAGGTTTCCCTTACTCTTTATGTTATATTGAATATTGCTACAACCTGTACGCAGCCCCCCACCCCCACCCAAAAAAAAATAAAACTTTTTATGCAAAAAAAGGTGATGTCTAACCAATACACGAGATGTTCGGTGACGTCACTTCACTCGTGACGAAGAAGAAAGAATATACCACTCAGCTCTCCTCACTCCACTGATTTAAGCATCAAACAGTTCCGCAAGGTCTCACATCCACCCATCCATCCATCCCTGTGGCGCTACAGCCCATGTATAGCTTTGGTCTGCCTCTCTACTTCCTTCCACTCAGACCTAACTTTCGCTTTTCTTCATGTTTGGAATCACAGCTGTTGTAGATCTTTTTCCACATCATCCATCCATCTAAGTCTGCCTTTGAGTCGTTTTCCACTGGCGTTCTTGGTGATGCACCATCTTCACTCCGCTGTGATTTGGCATTCTCTATAAGTGCCCTGCGTAGCCGGCCCTTTTTTTCTGCTTCTATCGCGGGATCCTGATATGATGGCATCCTTCTGTCACAAGGTGACGATGGTGTGGAATTCGCAGGACGAAATCCACAAGGCCTGGGATTATCCTTCTAGGATTATAAGCTGGTTCCCAATAGCAAATCGCCTCTCCCGACGCCGCTTGACGTGGTTGATACAGCTTGGCACCAGTGGCGTCGCAGGAGTTGCCGGAATGTTTCATTTTATCAATGTTATATGCCTTTCGGGACTCCATCTCCGGGTTTGAATTCAGAGTTTCCTTCTCTTAGATGAGTTGCCGTCCAAGGGTTAACGAGTCCCATCCACCCATCTTGATATAGAATGTACAATTCCTGGTTGGTTCATATTCTCACAAGGTCTCACATATTTATTTGAAGGATTTGAAAAGAAAATCTCTAAAGTAGATCAAAATAGGAGCCATAAGGATCAATGCATTGATCGCGGGTTATCAAAATATAGAAGAAGATAGAAGAATATAACATTCAATCACTTAATGGTTAATGTGTAGGTCGAATCTGAACCTTCCCTGGAAAGATACAAGTAACAACGATGGGTGCCTAAATATCATTATTTTTCATGCAAAATACTTTACATACATTTTTACATATGCAGGTCTTTCCTTAGAGTGGCTCCGCAGAAGTACCACGAAACCGATTTCTTATTTAATCTGGATTAAAACCAGATACCGATAGTTAATTCACTAATTCCGGAACTTAATGTATATATATATATATGAAGATGCCCTATATAAAGATATATAAAGATATATCATATATAATTTTGCTTCTGGTGTGTCCTGATTCCCCCTTCAAAACTCGCTCCTCCAAATCCACATGTTTTATATTAATAGCGTTGAGTGAGAAAAAAAGGCTGTCACGCAGCGAGCTTCATGCGTGACGTCTGAACTCATGTAAATAATTTTTTTTTCTTTAGAAATATTTGTTTTCACATCTTTGTTCTGGGGCTGCACACCACACAGAACTGGCTCAGTGGCCGTCCTTTCACTTCGGGCATACATGCGCTTATGAGTCTTGTCCGTAGCCTGATACAAGGAAGGTATTGTTATTTTCCTTATAATGCGACTGTTGGTTGTTTCGTTCGTATTTGTTACAAGATGAACGACAGTATCTTCTATGTCGACGGGTTTTTGTATAACGTCAGCTCAACGGCCTCTTCCTATCAGTAGGTTATTTCTTGACACAAGCGGTTGACGAAGGCAATGCGCTCTCACTACGACATTTGACAGTATATTTCGTTGCATATTATAGAAAATGAGAAGTTAACTTTTTTTTTGGGTGGGGAGGGGGCGGGGGGACACTTGGACCCACCGAGGAGTAGAAAGTCTTTAGGAATCACTCCGACTCCAGTGCGAAAAACGACCGCAAATAAAGGAGCAAATGACCTCAATAAAATATTCGCTTCTAAATTAGGAGATGGCCTGAATTATGATGCCAAAAATTACATCATCTAAAACTATCTTTATTCACAATGATTATTTGGCAGTTACGATCAACATTTTCTCTCCGTGATAGCAAAGCCTCGCTTGTTCTGCTGAGTCTCAGAAACTCGCAGGTTTACAACCACCGAGTTCATTGCGCTTTCTGTACAGGTGCTCAAAAAATCGATCACGCTAACAGGCGATCCCGTGCAGGAACAAATATCGATACACATCTTGAAAATATCCGATTCCACTTGCAGCACTGAAAGAATGGCCTTTCTGTACGAGTTTGGAAAGCTGACGTTGAAAACCATGAATGTATTGATTTGAGGAGGTTAAGTTAAAGTTCGATTTGAGATAAGACACATTACTTTGCTTAGATATAAGTTCATAAGTTGTCCCATAGTGGACAAAATAGAAAGGTGTGCTTGATAGATAGCCCCATAAAATCCAATGGAGGTTACGAAAATAAAAAATAATAATACATTTTAAAAATTAATGGCTTTAAAATATGCATCATTTTAAATGATGTATATTTTAAAACAATTTAAAAAAAAAATATATTTAAATAAACGAAGCAATATTTTTACAGGCTGCGACTATTCGTACCCCTGGTATCAGAAGTGAGAGGTTGGGATTATAAAACTATTAAAAATATTATTGTTGGGTTTGTAAGACTAAATGAGCTAACAAATGAAAGATAATTCAATGTACTATACGTTTGTAATCTTAATTCTTCAGTTTTACTGAAATAAACTACCACAAATGACATTCAAACAGCATTTAGTCAAAATGAACCCGGACACGCAGCGCCCCCATTCGAACCCGGATCCCATTAGACTCAATAATATTCTCAATAGTTTTTTTTTAATACCAACCTCTCACTTCTGGTACCCGGGTACGATTAGCCGCCTTGATTTTTATAAGAACTTTTTTTTTGACAGATCGGGGTGCCATATAAATAAGTTCAGGTGCCCCCCCCCCCCACACCAGCCTTTTCCATTCCTTAAGTCTGAGTTTCTCAACCTGTGGGTCGCGACCCCTTTGGGGGTCGAATGAACCTTGCACTGGGTCACCTAGGACAATCGGAAAACGCATATACTCTACAGGTATGACATATCAATGAACATAATTTTGTTGTTGGGACGGGGGGGTCGCCGCAAAATGAGGAACTGATTTAAAGGTTCGCGGCATCGGGAAGATTGAGAACCACTGCACTAAGTGTTTCATAAACTGAAACAGCAAGCACAGACCACCACTACCTGACTACCTCTACCAGAAGGGCGATAATAAGTAGTCACCACAAGAACAATTCTTTACTAAACAAAAGCCTACCAAGGCAACGATCGACCCGTCTCAAACCCTACTCGAAGTAGCTCCTATTTCTATACTCCATCCGCTATATCACAGGTTCTCACCATGTTTTAAGTCACGGCCCCATTTTATAGCTGCCATGTGACACGGTACATTAAAAGGTTTTTTTAATAATAAGGTTAAAAAGCAGAACACACCGAAAATAGATTAGCCAGTATATTGTAATTCATTGCTATTTTAACTACAAGACATATTTCACGCGACGATGCCAGTCGCAACCCAATTAAACCTAAGCTTTAAAAAATTGTTCGAGTTTTCGTTCATGCCAACCTCACGTTGTACGTGGTTCATTACAGTTTATATTTTTTTATTTTTTTCCCCACCATCTTTGTTAGTCAGGTCACATGACGCGCATGATCAGTGCACACTATTGATCGTGGAGCCGACGTCACCTTCCACACCGCCAGTGGCGTGCGTTTGAATGACACAAAAGGGGTTTTTGAATGCCCCGCAAGTCTAGCGGGTTCTTCTGATTTCGCATATAACAGTTCGAAATAAATGCCAAACATTAATAAAACTGTCTATGTCTGTGTGTGTGTGTGTGTGTGTGTGTGTGTGTGTTGTTTTTTTTAAGGGAGGAACCCCCACCACAATCGTCCATCTTAAATATCTATTAGCAGCGTTTTTGCTTACCCCCCCCCCCCCCCCATCTGTGTGTCGCAAGATGTGTGTTTAGAAATGAAGTGAAAATAATGACTCGGAAAATGAAACAAGTCTTTAATTTAAAAAAAAAAAATGAACAACCTATGTTCAGTGCACGGCAATGAACTGTGATGTATATTAGGACATCTAAACATACAATTTGCTTTGACGCGTCCCTTTTCACCTGTCCGATTCTGTCCCTGTCTGATTCTGTCACCAGGTCTGTCACTGATTTCGTTACTGTATGATTCTGTCACTGACTGATTCTATCATTATTTTATCTTATCTTATCTTATCTTATCTGACTGTCTCTCGCTTTTTCAAATGTCTTGACTGGTTCTGTCTCTTGCGTGTATCTTCCTATTACCTGGTTTTTGCCTATTGCCTTTATCCGCCTCTGACCTGGTTCTGTCTATTGCCTAAATTCTGTCTTTTATCAGGTTCTGTCTCTTGCCTCGTTCTGAACCTTGTCTGACTTTGGGCACGGAGTTCTCAGTCTATCATATATTGACCACCCAGTCTTCCACACAAAAAACCCCCAACGTTTTCTATAGAGTCTATCCTTCACTTAGTTGCTAGTCTTTCCCCGCAAGTGCTAAATTGATAACAGTGAATCTACCACGGTCATATCGTGTGATTATAGTTTCTGTGTTTGTTTTGATGAGGTTAAGAGAGCGCTTGTGGGTTTTCCTGTATACCCCATGAGTTTTTCCTCAGTCGTGTATGACCGTCTTGGTGTGTCGTGTATGACCGTCTTGTTGTGTCGTGTATGACCGTCTTGGTGTGTCGTGTATGACCGTCTTGTTGTGTCGTGTATGACCGTCTTGTTGTGTCGTGTATGACCGTCTTGGTGTGTCGTGTATGACCGTCTTGGTGTGTCGTGTATGACCGTCTTGGTGTGTCGTGTATGACCGTCTTGGTGTGTCGTGTATGACCGTCTTGGTGTGTCGTGTATGACCGTCGTGGTGTGTCGTGTATGACCGTCTTGGTGTGTCGGGGGTGGGGGAGACACGTGAGGAGGGGTGTGTGAAAAATAAGGAGAGTTGAGTGTTGAGCGAGACAGTGACGAGTGGAGTCGAATAGACTGTGTGGTTTTTTTCGTTTTGAGCAGTAGAAGTGGTGTTTTAATGTGGATATACGTATTTTGTGGTTTCTGATGATTTTCAACACAACTGCATCAAAAAGAATTAAATATAGGTAAATTTCGAGAGATGGGTCCGCGTTTTTTACCATCTTGGTTGACACCACCCGTAAAATTAAGAATAAAACGTTTAAAAATAATGAAAAAACTCCTAAATGTATCCCTCACCCTAACCTGAACCCTAAATCTATCCCTCACCCTAACCTGAATCCTAAATCTATCCCTAAACCTAACCTGAACCCTAAAGTCATCAGCAACATTACAAAACACGCAAATGACGCCATGGCTCCATAACTAGACATTAGCCTAAATATATTTTGATGAACGTTCCACTACTTTGTGGGTTTTCTTTTTCCATTCAACACATCGGCTCTTTAGTAGCTAGAAGAATTACACCATATCAGACTCTGAAATATTGTCTGTGGCTATAGCGCAGGGGACCAAACCCTCCATCCCACCCCACCCCCACACACACAAACGCACACCAACACACAGTACTGCTAATGCTGCTTTTATAGTTTTAAAAAAATCGCTTAAACAATATTGATCAGCCAGAGAGTCTCTTCACCGACCGACATTCTCTGTCCCACAGATCTCATCGTCAAAGGTAGGGAGCAGTTTTACCGCGACGCTGTTACACTTCAGCAGTTCTACCACGGCTGTCTTACACGTCAGCATATCTTACCGTTGTGCTGTTACACGGTAGGTAATTTGCTTCATTGGACCGTTGATGTACTGGATTGCTTTATTCGACCACTGATGTACTGAATTGCTTTATTCGACCACTGATGTACTGAATTGCTTTATTCGACCAATGATGTAACCGTGGTGGAACCGTGGTGACCTTAATTGGACAATAACCATTTGAGAAAAATTGATCGCCCCCCCCCCCCTTTTTTTTGTGTGTTTGTTTTTCTATTTTGGGTACTCATTGCGTCTCTTCCAACAGACTATTTTATAAAAATTAACATTTCTGTACCCGAAACAAAACCATGAATGATAAAATGTGTTGTGAAAATTTTACGTAATTCAAGTTTTGTGATTGAAAAAAAAAAAAGAATTGTTTCACTTATTTCGTGGTAGGATTTTTGTAAATCCTACTTAAAAAGTGACATTCGTTAAAGCCACCGGCTGGAATTTATGTTATGGGAAATGTAATTTAAAAGCAAGAAATTGCTATTTGCAAGGCGCTACACCTAAGAGAGACTCGTTTCTCACAGTGATTGAAGTTTGATACAGGAAGTCTTAAGACTTATGATCACAGGAGCCAGAATGATCAATAAATTGATCGTGGGCCCTTAATACATAGAAGAAGAAGAAGGTCAAGGATAAAGCACTAACCACGTTTTTTTGTTTTTTTTTGGGGGGGAGGGGGTTGTTGTTGCTATAATCTTATATAATATATTGTGCAATTTGGTAAAGAAAAGCAAATATCTATAATATCTATTTAATTTCAGCCCTTTTAGAGATCTAGATTGAAATCTTATTTAAATTTATGTTTACAGATGGCTTAATTAATTTCTTTTTGAAACAAGTTAATAAATAAATAGATAATTTAGAAAAAATACTCTTTTCAATATATATATATAATTCAAAGTGTCAAACACTGACGTTTATTATTTTCAATTTAAGACACTTATGTTTTTGATTTTGTTTTGGTGTTTTAAGAAAATCACCTTCCTTTTCCCATGCTCAAAACATCTCTTCATAATTTGAAATGTACGTAATATCAGTGGTAAATTGATTTTCTAATAGGAAGAACAACAAAGTGCATACCTGGTCGAAAGCCAGGTTAATAATCTAGTTTTTAAATAAGTAAAATAAAAAATGAAATGGAAAAATAAATTAATCAAATATATTGCAAGATATTAATTTTTTGTTCTTTTACTTAACAGTTGATGATTAAATAAGGATCATATACATTTTCACTAAATACAGAATAAAAATAGCTATGATTTATAAAAAAATAATAATTTAAGTTTTGACTTATGTTATAATTGTATTCAGATGACATGTTTAGATTGAAGATATTTCATTGAAACCTTTCAGCCCGACATGGGGATCGCGCAATTCATACCAAATTTTCGTTACTTGATGGTGATCCTGGTTCTGTTGGTGCTGTCGTATCTTTCAACGCAGATTTTCAGCAGGACCTGGGACATCCACATATCGGTGCCGGGATTTTCCAACGTGAACAGCCAAGTCAGCGTGGTGCTGAAGGACAACCAGACTGCAACAGCTCCGCCCGGACCCACGAAAACGCCCGTGTCAGTCGTAACGGGGGAGTCAAAAGCTGTAACAACATCGCCACCACTCACGATCGTGCCGGTTGCGTCGGTCACGCCGGTCACGACGAACACGTCGGTCATGCCTGTCACGACGAACCCGTCGGTCACGTCGGTCACGCCGGTCACGTCGGTGAACTCACAAACGAATGTCGTAACGGCAACGACGTCACCGAACAAAAATGTTACGGCAGGGGATGGCAGGGGTCAGTTCTACCTGGATAAAATTCTGGCCGGACACTGGTCACCGAGAAACCACACGGCGCGGGAGTTGGAGGAGGTTGAAGTGTTCATCCAGCGGACTCACACGTACCATAAGCTCCCGGCAGTCATGCAGCGCGAAGACAAAAAATGTGGTAAGTTGAATGTGATGACGCCATAATCAATTTTAAATGTAATCACACGTATCTTTAACGACATCATGATGCTTAATATTTTTAATTATGTGATTTATATTATAATATTATCTACACTTTAAAACAGCGGTTCTCAACCTGTGGGTTGCGAACCATTTGGGGATCGAACGACGCTCACATGAGTCGTCAAAGACCATTGGAAAAAATTATTTATGAAGTAGCAACGAAATTGATTTTATGGTTGGGGGTCACCACAACATGAGGAACTGTATTAAAGGGTCGCGGCATTAGGAAGGTTGAGAACCACTGCTTCAAAACATTAATAAAGAAACAATGTCAATTTGTACTCATAATATTTCATTATCTGGTTTAGGGTTTCCTTATCTTTTCTTAGTATGTGGACCCCCCTTGTCTATCACATGATACCACGGCCCCTCCCGCCTATCCCATGATACCCTGGGCCCCCTTGCCTATCCCATGATACCATGGGTCCCCTTGCCTATCACATGATACCACGGGCCCCCTTGCATATCCCATGATACCACGGGGCCCCTTGCCTATCACATGATACCACGGGGCCCCTTGCCTATCACATGATACCACGGGCCCCCTTGCCTATCACATGATACCTATCAGATGAAGGTGACTCACCCATTCTTCTAACAAATTATTTAAATTGAAATAAATTACAATGGAAGTGCCACTCACGGACCTCCCGACACCTTATCACAGCTCCGTGTACCGTATTTTAAGAATCCCTGTTCTAGTTGGATCGTAAAGAAAGAAAGAAATATTTCATAAAAAGCATCATGTTGCCTCTAACTCAACCCTCTCAAGAGGATGACTTACAACCGACAACAAATTGACTGTCCCGATGGCTGACGTTTGGTGACCACGGCCCGAGGGCCGAATCCTGTCAGGTGGCAGGTGTTTGTTGACCACGGCCCGAGGGCCGAATCCTGTCAGGTGGCATTTTTTTCCTTACAGCGTCCGAGCTCGAATTGGATTTGACAAGTTATGCAGTCTTAAAAACGTTACATTGCGTGCGATATTGAAACCATGCTTGGGGTTCTCTCAGGTTCAAATTGGCAAGTTTTTTTGTTTTCGTTTTTTGTGTGTGTGATTCTTCGTAGCTTTTCACAGCTGAGCGCATTGTTCATCGTGCGCTCCCGCTATCCCGGTCTTTCCGCATACCCTGATACTGGTTCACGAACCCACGTGTGGTGTTGGTTCCCATGGTTATAATAGCTCCTGCTCTATGATAAAAATCACCTGTCATCAGCCGGCTGCTAAACATTATGTTCTCTTTCCATTTTTCTTTTTAACCTCATGTATCAAGAGCGTGTATGCGACACGCAAATTCCACAAGTGAAATGGTAGAATCGGTATTTCCACACCTTTCTCCTGGTATAATAATGATAATAATAATAATAAAGTTCATTAAAAAACACGCTTTATCCCTAATTAAGGCTCGAAGCGCTATAAAATACAAAACGCAACGTTACAAAATCTACAAACAAGCCAATGGACAATACAAGCCAATGGACAATACAAGCCAATGGACAATACAAGCCAATGGACAATACAAGCCAATGGACAATACAAGCCAATGGACAATACAAGCCAATGGACAATACACGCCAATGGACAATACACGCCAATGGACAATACAAGCCAATGGACAATACAAGCCAATGGACAATACAAGCCAATTGACAATACAAGCCAATGGACAATACAAGCCAATGGACAATACAAGCCAATGGACAATACACGCCAATGGACAATACACGCCAATGGACAATACAAGCCAATGGACAATACAAGCCAATGGACAATACAAGCCAATGGACAATACAAGCCAATGGACAATACAAGCCAATGGACAATACAAGCCAATGGACAATTCAAGACCATGGACAATACAAGCCAATGGACAATACAAGCCAATGGACAATACAAGCCAATGGACAATACAAGCCAATGGACAATACAAGCCAATGGACAATACAAGCCAATGGACAATACAAGACAATGGACAATACAAGCCAATGGACAATACAAGCCAATGGACAATACAAGCCAATATACATAAAAAAAGATGTGTTTTCAACTTAGTTTTGAAAGACTGCAGTGTCTGTCTGTTTCTTTGAAAGACTGCAGTGTCTGGCTGTTTCTTTGAAAGTCTGCAGTGTCTGGCTATTTCTGAGAGCGACAGGATACTTGGGCCAACAAAAGCGAATGTGCGCCTTCTGTATGTCTCGAGGCGGACTCGCGGTATCCAGAGTTTGCCACTATCGGATGAACGTAGTGGTCTAGTGGGTATATCCTGCAGGCTTTAAACTGGCGAGCGGAAAAAAGTCACGGAAAAAAGCCACACATTTTGCTAGGACAAAAAGTCACAGGAACAAAAGAAGCTTGACCCATGTTTACAATGCATTCCAAATGGTTCCTTTGTACACATGTCAGATCGACATGATATTTCAACAGGTCGTAAGTGGTCAGTTACATTGGCGCCATTCATAGGCGTATTTAGAGGGGGCGGAATAGGCGGTTCGCCCTTGGAGACACTTATTTTGGGGCGGAATTTTCGGTCCACTTTATGAAGCCTACTTTAAATAGTTTTTTTTTTTTTAAATTATTTCTTTTTGTTGAAATGTGGATATTTCTTTACAGTGTAGTTTTCATTAATTGGAGTGGGTGGGGGCAGGGCAAAATAAGAGGGGGGGGGAGACTGCGATCCGACAAATCCGTTTATCGTTCAACATTCTTATTAGAAATCTGCAGAAAAAATTACATGTAGCCTCCATCAATGAAATGAGCTCATTAGAGTAACAATAAAATTAATGCAATCGGTTACACGCGATGGTGAATGTTCCAATACTGGTTATTGCTGGGTTAAATATCAAATGAGACGACGATCACCGAGCAAAACGACACACAATGACACGCACGTCCCAGCTTGAGAAGAACGATGGTGGACACTTTAGATCTGGTCACGCCGCAATGGTCTTTGCTCAGTCACGACCGACTGCTGCATGCTGGGGGAACGGGAGACCGTTGTGTTAACTCTCTGAGAGGGCGGACTAACATTTAAGCTAACTTGAAATGCTTCTTTCGCCTTTTCGTCCTCGAGGAACAGCAGCCGATCTTCATCGACGTCTGTGATTAGGACATAGGCCGCCTACAAGAGCCCTCCAGGCATCACGATCCTGAGCCAATCTCTCCAGCCTACCCCAAGTGTGGCCAAGTTTCTTGGTATCCGCCTCCACTTCACGGCGCCAAGTGTTCCTAGGCCTGCCTCTTTTCCGTTTTCCTTGAGGGTTCCAATTCAAGGCTTGTCTAGTTATGCTGGAGGCAGGTTTCCTGAGCGTATGGCCAACTTGAAATGCAGATGTTTCAAAACGATTGTCAAGGCTCCTGCTGTTGCTCCAAAGAAGCGGTTCTCAACCTGTGGGTCGCGAACCCTTTGAGGGGGGGGGGGGGTCGAAGGACCCTTTTACAGGGGTCACCCAAGACCATCGGAAAACACATATACTCTACAGTTATGAAGTGGTTACGAAAATAATTTTGTGGTGGGGGGTCGCCACGACATGAGAAACTGTATTAAAGGGTCGCGGCATTAGAAAGGTTGAGAACCACTGCTCTAAAGTCTAAATGTTTTGATTGTGGGGGGGGGCGGGTTGGCGACTAGTCAAATTACAAGAATTTGTGATTGTAAATCAAACTAGATTACGTTGGTTCATTTACGTTGTAAAAAAAAAAGAACATTGGTCTTGAATGTAGGGCCGGTAAGGGAGGGGGGAGGTAAGAAGAAGATAGCAGAACATTTCCGCGAGACATTTAAATAAGACGGCACCACTTATGAACACGGTTACAGTGTCTGGTGTAACTTGTAACTAAAAATGTACATTAGGAAATGGCATCAGCGAGCCAGAGAACTTAATGCCATCCCCAAAGGACCGTGGTAAGGACTTTTATATGTTTTGTGATGGCGTGTTAGTTCGGAGAGTATTTGGGTAGATGTTGCTATGATATGCTTTGTATTTTGTGACGTATTTTGCGTAAGGGGAAATGACGTATTATTGTGTAGTGTGTGGTTTGGTTTTATTTATGTTTTTATGGCAGCAGTATCGGGAATGTAGTTTTGTAACAGAGTTGTATAGTTAATAAAAGATACGTTTGATCTATGAATTCTATGGTTGGTTTAGTAAATGTTACAACCCCACCCCCACCCCCCAGACAACGAGGCTATCGACCTTTGTAATATCGGGCTCGAAACAAACCGCTCCAAAGCCCGAAAACTCCCCCAACTATGGGGCCCTCGCGGAGGCACTTCGGAGTTCTCCTCCTGCTTGGATAGCCCCACCGCCCGTAACTTCACTCGACTCATCAGCTTGTGGACGTCGATGGGATGTTCTCACAACACTAGCAATCGATTTCCACACGGGGGTCGGGATGGCACATTGAAATCCTAATATCCTCACCTGCCCAGATTATTATCATTATAAAGTGGTCTTTTATAGCTCGGCACCCCAGCCTAGAGCTGAGCTCACCACGCTGTACATAAAAATATTAGCAAAAGAGGCAAAATCGTTACATTAAAATAAAACAGCTGTATAGCAACAAAACAAAAACAAATGTATATTCACCCCCACCCACCCCAGAAATTTTACACGTCAAGCCACGGTTAGAGGGGGGGGGGGAATCAGTCGGGGTAGAGACTTTAAAGAAATGTGTTTTGAGTGCAGTTTTGAAGGCCTGAGTGCTTTTTATATTGCGGATGTGTAGTGGCAGAGAATTCCATTTGTTTTGTTTGTAATATTTGTCATGTTTTTTCTCATGGTATGACCTGTCACTGGTTGGTTTGTAATATTTGTCAAGTTTTTTCTCATGGTATGACCTATCACTGGTTGGTTTGTTATATTTGTCATGTTTTTTCTCATGGTATGACCTGTCACTGGTTGGTTTGTAATATTTGTCATATTTTTTCTCATGGTATGACCTATCACTGGTTGGTTTGTTATATTTGTCATGTTTTTTCTCATGGTATGACCTATCACTGCTTGTGTTTTCTCATGGTATGAAGTATCCATCTCCACCATATTGACATAACAGATACATAAAATACACCATAAACACCCTAAGAACAAATACACTGACCACCTGACGCGCACACACACACACAAAATATAATATGCGCCATAACCTATCGATCTTTCGTTATGTGACAAGCATAAATCAATCATTCGTCCACACGGTGATACATGTATGATCTTAGCTTTGTGTATTGGACACTATGATGGAAATACTGAGAGAAACCCCGAGGATGCATTACTTTATTTTCTTCTCTTTTCAAGATTTAGCACCAAATGTCATTCATGCCCGTGACAGGGATTCTCAAACTTTTTAAAAATAACATACCAACAACTTAACGTGCACGCGCCACCACGTGAACACGGTTTCTTGAGAATATGTAAACATTCTAGTTTGTTACTGTTATGAGGGATGACGTGTTTTGATCCCCGCATAGCACGCCTTCCACGTGCATGACCTCTTTCAAGTCGGTCCCGTGTTGGGGCAGCTAGAAAAATATCACTTTGTTGACATTTTAGTTTACTATCGTCCGTTTCTGTCGAACATGATAGAATGATCTAGAGAATGCGGGAAGCAGTAAGACTGCGTATTCCATTTTCCAGAATGATCATCTGAAACTGGGTATAAAAGGGATAAGAATAAATGACGGGGGAGAGATTTTTCCTTTCCTTTACCAACCACGAGATGTGCTGTGTCATACTTTGTTGTGTGTAGATTTTTCTATTTCCTCGTAATACAATTTTGTGCTCATTATATTTTGATATACAGTACCGGTACCAGAAAATCTGTAAGTTTATAATTTTAATCATATTTCTCTTGCTGTTATTATTTAAATGAAGTTCACAAATTAAAATGTTATTAATTGTAATTAGCTCTGGCCTTGATTGTCGTTTTATTTGTTATTATTTTTAAACCTTTGGTATCGTCCTTTATTATGGACTGTTTTTTTTTTTTTGAACGAGCCATAGACTAAAGATAAGAGATTAAATTCTCCATCTGTAAAGGTCCGTAATAGTTACACATCAATGCACCACCCGTAACAAGGGAGTGTACGCTCTAGTGGTGTGTGGACCACTGTTTTGAGAATCGTTACGAGCGTATGGCATCTAAGTCATTTACACTGAGACATGAACGAGATAACCAAAAAAAAATAAATAATAATAATAATTAAAAAGTGCATTGAAGCCACGGTGTTTTATCAGATGTAAATTGGAGCGCCGTAAGCACCTTAATCATATCATGGAAATGAGCGCTGTATAAGTACTCAAATCAATCAATCAAATAATTAAAATAACACTTTGTCGTAGGGCAATCCGCCAGACCACGTAAGTCATAGAGTGTCTTTCTGTCAGGTGTCATTTTGAAGCAGGTTTAGGAAGAATGAAACTGTGAGATCACCTTCAACTCCCCGCAGGAGGACTTTTAGGACCTACACAAAAGGTTGTTGCCCTCCCAAGTCTGTCATTTGGGTAGGGCCGAATTCAGTCGATAAGCAACCGTAGGGCCAAATTCAGTCGATAAGCGACCCTAGGGCCAAATTCAGTCGATAAGCGACCCTAGGGCCAAATTCAGTCGATAAGCGACCGTAGGGCCAAATTCAGTCGATAAGCGACCCTAGGGCCAAATTCAGTCGATAAGCAACCCTAGGGCCAAATGCAGTCGATAAGCGACCGTAGGGCTAAGTTGTCGGTGACGGCTCATGCGTGAGACCTTTCAAGAACAAAAAAACGCGTAACTGTGGGGCGCCATAGACAGTGTAAAGGAAAACAATGAATTAAAAAACACCCCTTATGACTAGTGACCCCCAATCCAAGGTTTGAGAACCACTTAATTTGTCAATAAACTTTTTCACAAATTTGTTATTAACTAAGTATACAACTCTATTACAACACTACATTGTCGACACCATTCCTGATAGTGCTGCCATTACCAGATTCAAGTAGGCCGTCTCAGTGGCACCTTGGGCTGTGTGACATACGGCTGCAGGGGAGATCGTCACGCGCACGCCAACGGGTGATTATCACTTGACACACTGTGCTTGGCAGGGGTAGGTCAGACAAGTTGACTGGATTACCTGTCACCTATGACACCAGAGGATGGCTTCGGTGTCAAGTGAACCGTTAATCATATAATTGCACTCTTCTTCCCTGCAGGAGGTTGAAGAAGGTCTTACATTTTTGTCCCTCCTAGACCCCCTTTCAAAATGATACCTGAAGAAAACATACTTTACTACTTACATACACACTGCAAACACCGACACACTACATACATACTTTAACCTCCAACAGACTACGTATACACTACAACCTCCAATAGACTACATACACAATGCAACCTCCAATAGACTACATACAAACTCCAACCTCCAATAAAATACAAACACACTCAAACCTCCAATAGACTACATACAAACTCCAACCTCCAATGGACCACATACACAATATAACCTTCAACAGGCCACATACACATTACAGCCTCCAAAACACTACACACACACTACAACCTCCTAGAGACTACATACAAACTACAACCTCGAACAATCTACATACACACTCCAACCTCCAACAGACTACACACACACTACCATCTCCAACAGACAACATACACACGACAACCCCCAAAACACTACATAGACACTACACGCTCTGACAGCCCGCATTGAAAGGAGGTCTTTACAAAAACGGGCAGCTATGCTCTGATGGTTCGCTGTCAAAAAGAAAAAAAAAATCACATTTTATTAAACCTTTATAAATATTTGGCAGCATTAAAGACTGCAGCTACCCATCATAGTTTGATTACCCCGGATTAAACTGCACTAGACGGTCTCACAAGACCCGATTGAGCTGGCTGTATAAAGTTTCACGTGGACTGCATAGGACGCAGCAGCCTAGTAGATCAAAAGGACATGGTCTGGAGAGCAGCTATACTGAAGAGCCGTATATAATCTAGGATCTTACCTTTCAATGATTTTTTTGTTAAACCCTCTAACCAAAATGGTTAGAACATTCTCAATGACGATCGGTTCCTTTTAACTGACATTTATTCAGTGGAACATTTGTGCTCCCACCCTTCCGTGTAAAAAGAATTCAATCTGTAGTTGGTCGAAAATTAACGCCCCCCTCCCCAACCCCCCTTTCTTTGACCGCCTTCCTACGCCACAGCACTCCCTGAAAAAATGCTGGCACCTATCATTAAAGGCTACTTTAAATACTTTCTGCCCCCCCCCCAACTAAGAGGCGTCTGTCCTCCCTGGGTGGTGGAATCCCCCCCCCCTCCCCAAATTGACCTTGATCAATTCTGCGGGTCATGGTATTGGTATTTAATTTGTGAGTTCACTATGATTATTAATATTAAGGGGAAAAATGCCTGTTAAAAACTTGTTATTGGGTGAGTGGCTGGATGGCTAAGTGCTAAAAAAAAAGGGATTAATTCCATGAATGTGGATTAGCATCCAATCCCAAGAGTAACCCAGAAAGGTTAAATTAATATTTTATTTTCTAAAATAAATTTTTTTTAAAAATAAAAAAATAGTTTTTTTAAAACTAAAAATTTAACAATTTAAAATGAAAACGAACGATTCCCATATTAATTTTAATGAATTGTTGTTCGTGGGACATCCATACAAAGCTGCTTCTCGAAATTGTAATTAAATTATCTTTGTTTAAAATATTTACCTTTTTTTGGATATCGCAAACTGTCACAAAATATTACTCCTGTCAGACGATGATAAAGTGGTTCAATTGATATCTGTTACACTCCGACGTGTCTGTCCCAGGCAACAATACCCTCGAGGGGCCCAATCTACAGTGGTACAGGGCGCTGTGCGACCAGAAGGGCGCCGCACCGTGCTGCATGGACAACGTGTGTGTCAACAAAACCACTCAAGAGTGTCGCTGTCCGGAGTGTTATGACCTGAGACAACAGATCCACGCGGAGCTGGCCACCTGGGTACCGGATGACCCCACAGTCAATGTCAGTGGTAAATGAAAGATAAAAAAAAAAGAACCCAAACATTAAATTAAAAAAATCGATTTTTTTTTAAAATTCTTGGAACTTAAAAACGCACAATAAAAAAATTGAGAAAGAAAAAGTCACATGGCCATGTCATAAATGAGTATTTACGTAAGTTGTTAAGAATACTTTTAAAAAAATATGTGGACTGTTCACGAAGATTTAAGTTCTACTTCTATGTTCTGAGGGGCGCACGATCAATGAATTGTTGCGACGTCCTTTCTAGATATATAAATAAATATATTTTTTAGAAATGTTTGGCTGAGGATACATCTGAATACTTTGGTCCTGGACTTTTGTATGTTTCTGGACTCTTTTTTGTTTCTGGACTCTGTTTGTTTCTGGACGCTGTTTCTGGACTCTTGTTTGTTTCTGGACTCTTGTATATTTCTGGACTCTGTTTGTTTCTGGACTCTGTTTGTTCTGGACTCTTGTTTGTTTCCGGACTCTTGTATATTTCTGGACTCTTTTTTGTTTCTGGACTCTGTTTGTTTCTGGATTCTTGTTTGTTTCTGGACTCTGTTTGTTTCTGGATTCTTGTTTGCTTCTGGACTCTGTTTGTTTCTGGACTCTTGTTTGTTTCGGCGCTTAGAATCTAGACAAATCTACAACGCCAATGCAACAGACTGGGTGGAAACAAGGAATGAGGCGCTGAAGAAATCCGAACTCCAACACGGCTTCTTGTCCATGGAGTTCAGAAATGTAGTTTTCACATCACACTTTGATATTTGTTTATTCTTTTTTTTTCTCTCTCTCTCTGGTGAAATCTTCTTGCGAGCATTTCCTTTGATTTATTTTGGTTTATACCCAAGCTTTTCCCTTGGTTATGCTTAATCTTCAATTAATTACAGTCTACCTCAGCACAAAATGATCTTAGGTGGCCTAGTAAGTGAATCTTCATGGCGATCTATCTCACCAAAATATCATAATAGGTGGCATAGTAAGTGAATCTTGATTGCAATCTATCTCACTATGAAATGATCCGATTGGTACGTCATTAAGGTTAAGACACATACAGCCTAATCATCACCAAAGATGACCAGAGGAACAAATGAACCACGGCACTCCCGGGGTTTCTCAAACATCGGAAGGTAGCTCTCTGGTCGTGACAGCCCCAGCAAGCCACCACTGCGATAGCCTCATCAAGCCATCACTCAAACAGCCCCAGGTAGCCGCCACTGAAACAGCCACATCAAGGCGCCACTCAAACAGCCCCAAGTAGCCGCCACTGAAACAGCCATATCAAGCCATCACTCAAACAGTCCCAGGTAGCCGCCACTGAAACAGCCATATCAAGCCACCACTCAAACAGCCCCAGGTAGCCGCCACTGAAACAGCCATATCAAGGCGCCACCCAAACAGCCCCAGGTAGCCGCCACTGAAACAGCCCAAGGTAGCCGCCAATGAAACAGCCATATCAAGGCGCCACTCAAACAGCCCCAGCAAGCCGCAACTCAAACAGCCCCAGCAAACCGCAACTCAAACAGCCCCAGCAAGGCGCCACTCAAACAGCCCCAGCAAGGCGCCACTCAAACAGCCCCAGCAAGGCGCCACTCAAACAGCCCCAGCAAGGCGCCACTCAAACAGCCCCAGCAAGGCGCCACTCAAACAGCCCCAGCAAACCGCAACTCAAACAGCCCCAGCAAGGCGCCACTCAAACAGCCCCAGCAAGCCGCAACTCAAACAGCCCCAGCAAACCGCAACTCAAACAGCCCCAGCAAGGCGCCACTCAAACAGCCCCAGCAAGGCGCCACTGAAACAGCCCCAGCAAGGCGCCACTCAAACAGCCCCAGCAAGGCGCCACTCAAACAGCCCCAGCAAGGCGCCACTCAAACAGCCCCAGCAAGGCGCCACTCAAACAGCCCCAGCAAGGCGCCACTGAAGTACGCAAGAAACCTAAAAGGATTTTTATTAAAAGATGTCTTGTACACTGTACAGCAGATCGCCATACGTACCTCTCAGCGACCCCCTTCCAGCACAAGCGAACAGAAAAATAAAAATCAGCAACATCACTAGTGGATAAGAAGCTTGCAAATTATCCTAAGAGATTTTTGTTACCTAAAACATTTTTTCCCCCCGAGATCTTAAATATGATGGCAATGACTGCGGCAAATTAGTTTCTGTTAATATTGCCTGGCAGATGACACAGATTATCAGAGGAAGTCGTCCGACGCTTGCTGTAGAACAAGACTACATATTCTTTCATGATCATTCTCTTGCAGATGACACAGATGATCAGAGGAAGTCGTCCGACGCTTGCTGTAGAAAAAGACTTCATATTCTTTCATGATCATTCTCTTGCAGATGACACAGATGATCAGAGGAAGTCGTCCGACGCTTGCTGTAGAAAAAGACTTCATATTCTTTCATGATCATTCTCTTGCAGATGACACAGATGATCACAGAGAATGAAGGATTTAGGTCGATGAAGAACAAGACTTTGCTTATTCCTTCATTACCATTTTTATTTTTTAGATGACACCGTTTACCGCAGAGACGGACGCATGCAGCTCGATGCATAAAAAAAAAGCTATGCATGATTCTTTCATTACTTTATTACTTTTATTGTTTTAACAGATGACGCAGTTCACCACAGAGACGGCCGTGTGCGGCTTGCTGCAGAACCAGACCATCTATTTTGTCGGCGACTCCTTCACGCGACAAATCTACACGTCCCTCTTGGCCATCCTACGAAAAGACAAACCACGACACGTCCTCAGTGAGAGCGTGTCTCAAGGTTGGTAAAGGGTTTTGGTCTGATGTGGTCAAAGACCATGATCTTGGGTGGGGGTGGGGGTGGGGGAAGACAACCCCTTTCAAATAAAAAGCCAAAACTCTTTTTAAAATTACAAATCCCTCTCAGGTTATTCATACCACAAAACCACCCCACGAATGTCTGGGCTGATACAGACTAATAGAAACAACGAAACACTCTAACAAGGCTTTTCACGGCTGAAAAAAATATATACAATGAATGAATAAAAATAAAAATCAATTTTTTTGGATACAAAAAAGGCCTTATCTTATCTAAATGTTCTACATTGGAAACAATCTGAAGCCAATTAATATCTTCCAGCCTTGGAAAATAGTGCATTATTTACATTTTTAAAATGTACTTCTGTAATGGAAAATATTAGAATAAGATTTAAATATTCTTAATTATGGACATTAAAAAAAAAACCAAAGAAACTTCAATAAATAAATCGGTGCTGTACATAAGATTGTTGGTTGATAGTTGCTGGCAAATGTCGATAACGGAAGTGGAGGGCGGGCAGCCATTGCTTTGGAGGGAAATCCCCTTCCATTAAAAAAAAATTTGAACAATTGTTTCCCTTTGCTGAGCCTCATAAGTTGGTTTCATTTTTGTATGCATAAGAAAGATCTAGTAAAGATCTTATCTGGGCATTATTTTGTTTTGCTACCAAACTTTAAGGAAGTTTCATATCGCATTATATTCCACAATTATTTATTTCTTTACCTATACATTAACACTATTTTGTAATAACACTTTTCTCTTTAGGCGCCAAAATTCAAAAAGTGAAAAAACATAAAATTTTAGCAAAAGAAAAAAAAAAAAAAAGTTGTGTCCTTGAAATGCATTGATGAGCTGTGGTATTGTGTGTGAACGCGTTGCGTATTTTCGTAACCCAAAGTATCGTTCGTTAACCGAAACCATTATTGTTCACGAAATTTTCTCTTTAAACGATTGGTTCGTTTAAGGCGACGTTTGTCATCCAAGGTTCGACCGTGCATGCGTACGTTTGTTTGTGTGTGCGTGTGTGAACTTTGATAGAACAAGGGAAACAAGGTGATAGAGAAATCAATTGTTGTAAAACGCACTTCTAAATGCAGGCCAGTTTGGGGGGGGGGGGTGGAAGGGGAGAGGGAACTCAGAATAATTCATTAACATTTCAATACCTTCACGTGTGCTTTTGTTATACACACCCGCACAAACACGCATACACATGCACTCATACACAGAGAATATGACTGCGTTTTAACCCTTCTTCTAAGTGTTGTATTCTACGCCCAAAAATATTTATGACAATGGTTTTGCACGCTCTAGCCCGGGCCGTCCGCGTAAAGTAGCCATTGACATGATACTTTGATACTTTTTAAAAGCATGAACGTTGTCTCCACAGAGAACTTTGCCAAGTGTGACAACTACTACCGTTACTTCGCCGACTGCAGAAACTACCTGCTCTTTAATACGAAAGAATGCAACGGAACGGTAAGGCTTGTTTCCGATCGCACACGGAGGATATCACTGTACAATTGTCCAGGGATCAATGTTTTGGGCACTTGCCTAAAGCGTAGGACACTAAAATGAACAAGACTGATCAATAATTTCTTTCGTGAATAGATTATTCGCCACAAAGACCCCCCCCCCCACACACATATACATCACTCTAAGCCATCCCCACACATGTAAAGCACTCTAACACCCCCCCCCCCCCTGTAAAACAAGAAGATGGCGATCACAGAAGACGTTCCACTAGAAATATTCGGCACGATGAAAATTTCCCACCCCATAAATAAATTTGTCCCTCACTGTGTGTGTTTGTGTGTGTGTATGTGTGTGTGTGTGTGCTACAAGTGCTTCATGCCTGTAAAACTGTAATGATGGTGTACTGACAGGCCAGACATTTACGACATACACATTTTGATATAAGGGGACATCGCAGTCCATGGAATTTAAACATTATGTTTCTATTTCTATGTCGATGTTTCGAGTAGGTTCATTGGCTTAATTGGTTTAACTGGGCGCCTCTATGTGTTCACTGGTTTAACTAAGCTCACTGGGCGCCTCTATGTGTTCATTGGTATAACTAAGCTCACAGGGCGCCTATATGTGTTCATTGGTTTAACTAAACTCACTGGGCGCCTCTATGTGTTCATTGGTATAACTAAGCTCACGGGGCACCTCTATGTGTTCATTGGTATGACTAAGCATTCGGGGTGCCTCTATGTGTTCATTGGTTTGACTGAGCTCACAGGGCGCCTCTATGTGTTCTTTGGTTTAACTGAGCACACGGGGCGCCTCTATGTGTTCATTGGTTTAACTGAGCTCTCGGGGCGCCTCTATGTGTTCATTGGTTTAACTGAGCACTCGGGGCGCCTCTATGTGTTCATTGGTTTAACTAAGCTCACTGGGCGCCTCTATGTGTTCTTTGGTTTGACTGAGCACTCGGGGCGCCTCTATGTGTTCATTGGTTTAACTGAGCTCTCGGGGCGCCTCTACGTGTTCATTGGTTTAACTAAGCTCACAGGGCGCCTCTATGTGTTCATTGGTATGACTAAGCTCACTGGGCGCCTCTACGTGTTCATTGGTATAACTAAGCTCACAGGGCGCCTATATGTGTTCATTGGTTTAACTAAACTCACTGGGCGCCTCTATGTGTTCATTGGTATAACTAAGCTCACGGGGCGCCTCTATGTGTTCATTGGTATGACTAAGCATTCGGGGTGCCTCTATGTGTTCATTGGTTTGACTGAGCACTCGGGGCGCCTCTATGTGTTCTTTGGTTCGACTGAGCACACGGGGCGCCTCTATGTGTTCATTGGTTTGACTGAGCACACGGGGCGCCTCTATGTGTTTCACACATAAAAAAATACATGTGTAAAATTAAGAAAAGCGTGTGTTTTTATTAGTTACTTTTGCTCTTGTTATTTTTGTTTTGTTTTTGCTTAGTTGCATTAATCAGAATTTCATATTATACTTTAGATTCTGTTGATAGAATCTGTAGATAGACTCTGTAGAGACACTCTGTAGACAGACTCTGTAAATAGACTGTAGATAAACACTGTAGATAGACTCTGTAGATAGACTCTGTAGATAGACTCTGTAGATAGACACTGTAGAAAGGCTCTCTAGATAGACTCTGTAGATAGACTCTGTAAATAGACTCTCTAGATAAACTCTCTAGATAGACTCTGTAGATAGACAATGTAGATAGACACCTCAGATAGACTCTGTAGATAGACTCTCTAGATAGACACTGCAGATAGACTCTGTAGATAGACACTGTAGATAGACTCTGTAGATAGACTCTCAAAATAGACTATGTAGTTAGACACTGTAGATAGACAATGCAGATAGACTCTCTAGATAGACTGTAGATAAACTCTGTAGATAGACTCTGTAGATAGACACTGTAGATAGACGCTGTAGATAGACACTGTAGATAGACACTGTAGATAGACTCTGTAGATAGACACTGTAGATAGACACTGTAGATAGACACTTTAGATAGACAGTGTAGATAGACACTGTAGATAGACACTGCAGATAGACTCTGTAGATAGACTCTCTAGATAGACTCTCTAGATAGACTCTGTAGATAGACTATGTAAATAGACACTGTAGATAGACTCTGTAGATAGACTCTTTAGATAGACTCTGTAGATAGACTCTTTGCAGATAGACTCTCTAGATAGACTCTGTAGATTGACTATGTAGATATACTATGTAGTTATACACTGTAGATAGACTGTAGATGAACTCTGTAGATAGACTCTGTAGATAGACACTGTAGATAGACACTGTAGATAGACTCTCTAGATAGACTCTGTAGATTGACTTTGTAGATAGACTGTGTAGATAGACACTGTAGATAGACTCTGTAGATAGACTCTGTAGATAGACTCTGTAGATAGACACTGTAGACTCTAATACTAAGTCAAAACTTTCATTCTACCTTTCAGTTGCAACTGAACATGGAGTACTTCTTTTTAGTGGGGCACCTGGGTACATTCATCAGACTTATAAGATATCTGCGCGGCATTCCCGACTCCTGGTTTTTAATCGGGATTGGCTACCACAACAAGCTGGACGCCGACCTGGTCATTCAGAATGTAAGTTAGTGTAAAATAGGTCAGAAACGAATTTTTTAAAAAGTAATTATGTTTTTATCCTGATCTACTACATGAAGTTTAGTGTAAATATGTTTGTTTGTAAATGGGTCTATCAATCACTAGAGAGCCATACAATAGATAGCAACCGAATTTGACATGGTCATTCTATTAACGTTAATGTTAAGTTATTTTAGGTGTTCTCATTTTAAAGAAATTCTACGCTCAGAACGGTGCACTTTCAAGCATCTCTTAAAGCAGTGGTTCTCAACCTTCCTAATGCCGCGACCCTGCAACACAGTTCTCATGTTGTGGCGACCCCCCAGCCACAAATTTATTTTCGTTGCTGCTTCATAACTGTTGAGCATATGTGTTTTCAGATGGTCTGAGGTGACCCCTGGGAAAAAGGTCGTGAGACCCCCCCCCCCAAAGGGGCCACGACCCCCACAGGTTGAGAACCGCTGTCTTAAAGGAAGGGTTTTCTTTGCGTTTTTGTTTATTGCGCGAATATTTATGGACATTTTAGTTTAGTTGGATACAAAGGCGTAGCTAGAGTGTTTGGCACACAGGGACAAGATTCATATTAAAGAGCCTCGCTTTCTTTTTTCAACTCTCAAACCCATTATTTTCATCAATAAAATAATATCAACGCACATTTTTGCGCCCCTAACTAGTCTGGAGCCCAGGGAATCTGCCCCCTTTGCCCCCCTTAGCCACGCATCTGGTTCGATAGATTACTATACTTTCTGTGGAATTTGCCTGTATCGGTGAATTTATCTTGTTTAAGTTTCTTGAAGTTTCTGCCTTGTTCTAGAACAGCGGTTCTCAACCTGTGGGTCGCGACCCTTTTGGGGGTCGGGGGTCGTGAGACCCTTTCTCGGGGGTCGCCAAGGACCATTGGAAAACACACATTTCCGATGATGATTTTCTTAGAAACCGATTGATTTGGTCCAACTTAAATTACCAGAAATGTCACCAATTTTCATTTGTTAGATATCCCCCTTTGAACTATTCACCCCATAATAAAGCTTAAACCTACAGTGAAAACAACTGCACAAATCGGCTCGTTTACGGGTAATCGCGGATTATAAATAGGGCATACAATAGACGAATCTGACAAGTCCAGTGAAAATGTAGATGAAAAAACTGAAAGTTACCTCCTTTAATATGAAGTGATGCGCTCAACCAATGGCAAGTAAAGAAAACGTAAATAAATAAAGAACATAGGTCAAATGTCAGATGCTGAAATTACACCGAACAATAAATGCTACTATTGTTATCTACGAAGAATTTAAAGTGAAAATGTAAAGGCAAAAGTAAATATCGGTTGAGGAAGCAGAGTCTTTCTAGTCATAAAACATGAGGTAAAGATAGTTACTGTTCAAGTCTCATGTGATTAGAATCAGTGTACTGAGAGGAAAATTTAGGATTAAGTTTAATCAGTTTCAGTAGCCCTCACCTGCAGTCAGTACTATTTTGCCCAAGTTCAAAATGCTGTCGCACTAAGTTTCGTCTCTGTTAAAAATCGCCCCTGATGAACGACGATTGCCTTATAAAGGCAAAAAATAAAAATAAAACGCAAAATAAAAAGTATGCTCGTCTACTGCTTCACGCCTTCTTTTGATTCTGACCATTGAGTGATGAGAGCATTACAAGGATTTAAAAAAAGTATTTGTCAATTATTTTAAACAATTGTATTTAGTCCCATCTGGTTAAACGCTGTTAAACACGTCATAAAATATCTCTATGTTTTCATTGTTATTGAAAATGCAGGCCATTATCTTTTACGTTATTAATGAAAGTCTTACAGTGAATTGAGTAATGACTGATGTGTATGTGCAAAATAGCATAACATAAGCCTATTCCATAAATTTCAGTACCAGTTCAAGGTCATAATGAGTCATATTACTTTAATGTCACTTATAATTTATAATAAGCTGAATGATAATGGCACTGTGAAAGTATAAACTTGATATAATTTATTCCATTATCATTGAGTCATTACACGGAAATTACACCACGTGTACAAGATCTCAGTGGCTTGTACACTGCTTCAGATTTTTAAAGAAAAAATCGATTTTTTGAGAAATAATTGTTTTTTATTTCGGCCACGATTTGTTTTCTTATTTAGAGAGGTCACTTAAGTTTAATAAGTGACGAATAAGAGATTTAATTGGCTTTTAAAAAAACATAAAATATAGTTAAATTAATAAATTTCAATTTTCAGTGGAAAGAGTTGACAAGTCACAATATTGAGTCAGTCTAATAATAAACTGAAAAAATATGTCACAAAATACCTAGTAACTGATCTATTTTGAAAGTAAAATGGTATCACTAAATAGAGGCAAATTATAGAATTGTATTTTTACTTGAGAATATGATGGATACTTTCAAACTTTAAAATCCCCTTTTCTCAAACTCTTCAACATGTTCCATGTCTATGTTTTACAGTGAGATCTTCGATATACCATCTTTTAGCAAACCATCCCATGACAATGAATCGTGTAGAGAAGAACGTTAAGAAAATAAAATACAGTGAGGATTATTTGCAGTATGGTTTTACCTCAATAATTACAACAGGGATTGAGAAACCGCAATGTGTTCTTTGTTGTGAAGTTCTATCAGCCGAATCTATGAAGCCGAACAAACTAAAAGCCATTTTGATAGCAAGCATCCAAGCTTTGCCGGCAAGGATACCAACTATTTTAGAAGTAAAACTGATGGACTCCAGAAAGTCAGACTTGAAACCGGAGGCAAGTACCAAAAACAAAACGTAGCATCCGTTGAAGCTTCATATTTGGAGGCACTCATAATCGCCAGAGCTATGAAACCTCACACCACTGCTGAAAATGTATTGCTGCAAGCGGCCAAAGACATTGTTCGCGTTATGATCGGAGATAAATTTGTTACGAAATTGAGTACAATATCCTTTATCCAACTACACTGTCCGCAGAAGAATAGATGACATGGTAATCAAGTCTAAATACAGAAGTAGAATTGTTGTGGAATATGATCTTCGTTGTGCGCTTGCAAAAACTGCCCCGATCATTTCTCATCTGGTAAAAAAGAAGCAATCTCAACCTTCGCACTGACGTTGGCTTTTTACGCATACTGTCGCAAAATGTAGAAATGTAGTTTACTGTAGTTATGTTAAGACTGTTACCCATGCTACACCATGCTTCAAGACAAAATCTCATTATTTGTTGTTAGAAATAAATAGTTCACAATTTATAATTATCTATTGTTTTTCTGTGATTAATCACCATGTTTGAATTATGTTCAATTTGTAACCATGGAAATAAATCCTGCATAATAGATATTTTCATTACTATACATAACAGAAGCAACATAACAGTTAAGAAGTAGCAACGAACATAAGTTTATGGTTGGGGGTCGCCACAACATGAAGAACTGCATTAAGGGGTCGCGGCATTAGAAAGGTTGAGAACCGCTGTTCTAGAACGTTTGATTTTTATAATGGTTTTAAATTATATACATTTCCCTTTTATGTTTCTGTAAGTCTCTATGATTTTCTTCAAATGCTATGAAAATAGATTGAAAGATACTTTTGAAGCTTCTAGAAAGTTCTCAATAATTGTAGGAGGCTCTGCAGTCTATTTTCAGTCTATATTAGACAAGTCAATGGGACACATACGAAGTCTTAGGTTACATCTTGGCCAAACTTGGTAATCAAACTGTTCGAAATCCGTTTAAGATAGAGATGGCTTTCAAAGTAATGGTAACCACATCTTCTCTTGTGCACGCGAGTCCAAACCTTATCTTAAAAAAAACCCTCATTCTTTGGTGTTTTTCAACCGATTTTAAAGATACCATTAAAAAAAATGTGTTCGTTATCCAACCTAACAAAATACAGACTGCTGTAAAATAAGAAATATTAAGTTCCTTTTGTGCCCCCCCCCCCCCCCCCGGGTGGGTCTATCAAATTTACGTGTACGCTGATAACGCCTAGAAGTTTTTTTGTTTACCCGCACACGAACCCGAGCGATGACGGGTATATTGGCTAGTCGTAAATAAAGTTTTAAAAAAATTAAAAGTAATGGAAAACAGTGTCCAAAACAAGAGTTGGTAACGCATCATCTTAAAGTGTCTATACATTTCCTGAGACATTAAACCCAGAACCCCCTGTTACGTTTTTTGTAAATTTAATCTGTTTCAATATTTGGCCCGTTAAATGAACCAATACATAACAAATTACTGAAAACCAGTATACAAAAAAAAACAACAAAAAACGACACAATAGCTAGTGATATTAAAAATGTTCCATTTTGTAATACTATTAAATTTATATAAAGAATACACAGTTCAAATAACAAAAAATAACAATTACTTCAACTTACAGCACAGCAAGTTAAAAATGTACAATCTTTGAAAGATACACATATTAATTAACACACATCCAAAAAGGTAGTATCTTGTAAGTATATTACGTCTCGTATATATCAAGGAAAAATAGAAGAAATCTATCTCTCTCTCGGTTGGAAAAACTGCCAACGTATGTATATAGTGAGTAAGTTGGAACCCTCCAGAAAAGAAATTCTAGAAATTCAGTCATCAGTTAGCATTCTTTATAACAAATTAGAACACAAACTAACGTGAACAACCTTTCCCCAATCAAGAGAGGGGTGGGTTGGTACAGCGCTATATGATATTTAGCGGTGGCGTCAATATAAAAATGGTGAGGGGGGGAGAGGTTTATGTGGTTGACACTTTAGCTCTACGTTGAAGTAAAAGTAGGTCAACACACGGCCTTATTACCCTCCCATCCAAGGATGTCCCAAAATTACTTAGACATTGCTGATTAATAACAAGAAATGAGATAATAAATTTTTTTAAAAGTATCTTTAATAAAAATCGAATAAGAATTATTCACCAGCGTGATTGTTTTTGGTGCATACAATTTGAACAGTTTTCCCACCTACAGTCTTGAATTTGTTGTAATCAAACTAGGGCCTCAAATGTCACGTGGCCCTGGGACTCTCTCCGAACTCTGAAATGAGACGCAAAAGTTAAAAAAAATAATTTCAAAAATTTAAATATCGTCCCAGGTTATTATTATTATTATCATTTCTTATTATTGTCATACATAACCAGCTACACAGTTTTTCCACTTCAGGTTGTCTTTCAATAAACGTATCAACTGACTTTGACATTGAAAATATAAATGATCCCATATATATATTTTGCTTCTAGTGTGTCCTGCTTCCTTTTTTTTTGAAACCGCCCTACCCCACTCGACATGTTTTATATTAATAGTTCTGAGTGAAAAAAAAGGCTGTGATGCGTGACGTGTGAACTCGGGTAATTTTTTGTTTCTTTATGGGGAAGCGACTGTTACATTAATCATTAAAGAGCCACAGCTATGATGTAGGACTGTCTGTAGGACTGTATGTAGGACTGTCTGTAGGACTGTCTGTAGGACTGTCTGTAGGACTGTCTGTAGGACTGTCTGTAGGACTGTATGTAGGACTGTCTGTAGGACTGTCTGTAGGACTGTCTGTAGGACTGTCTGTAGGACTGTCTGTAGGACTGTCTGTAGGACTGTATGTAGGACTGTCTGTAGGACTGTCTGTAGGACTGTCTGTAGGACTGTCTGTAGGACTGTCTGTAGGACTGGCTGTAGGACTGTCTGTAGGACTGTCTGTAGGACTGTCTGTAGGACTGTCTGTAGGACTGTCTGTAGGACTGTCTGTAGGACTGTCTGTAGGACTGTCTGTAGGACTGTCTGTAGGACTGTCTGTAGGACTGTCTGTAGGACTGTCTGTAGGACTGTATGTAGGAATATTGTTTAAAGGAAGGCAAGAAGGGTGTAGGACAGTAGGCCAATTGCTTAGAGGCTGGCATAAAATGAAAAAAAAATTAGAAGATCCATTTTTTTTAAAAATATATTTTTTTAAAACACTGGGACCCACCGTAATTTTTTTCAAAATACCAGGTGTAAAAAAACTGCACCCGGTTGACCCCCTAGTATATACTATAATTTTGTGATGGGAGCGCCCTGTTTACTTAACACAAACAGTGCCCCCGTGTGGCTTCATGGTGCATCTTCGAAAGACTGCAACACTCCCTTGTCAACGTCTTTTCCTAACATTTTAATTTGAGAACAGAAACTTTTAAAATGTTTTCTTCGTTTTGTTGTTTTCAATTTTCAAGAAATAAATGAGAGTTCATTAAAAACAAATTTCGAAAAAAATAAATACAAAAATCTTGACTTTGACCTCTGCTCCCTCCCCAGGTGTTCGAGCCATTATTCAAGGAGCTCTCCGCGTCGCCGTGGCCGAAAATGGTGTGGATGTCCATGCACTCCCCGGGTATACTCAAAACACCATTTCATCAGACGGAGCAGATCTCCAACGTGCTGATCTTCAACGCCAAGATGAAGACCGTGATGGACGCCAACGGAATTCCCGTCCTGAATTATGTCCAGCTGACGAACGGCACGATGAGCTACGACGGTTCTCATTACGGGAAAGGCATAAATGATGCCAAGCTTCAGATCATACTCAACTATATCAATTTTATACGTGAACGAGACAGCTCGACTAATACTAGTTAGGGTAAATCTGATGAAGTGTTATTTTGTAACTAGGTTTTTTTTTATTGAAAAAAATGAGTCGTTGCACTCTGCGCTTCAGTATGGACGACTGAAAGGTGTATTGGAAACACTACCTGCCTTTTCACTGAGCAAAGACCTGTCAATGGCCCTCAATCCCCATGCACAGGGATGATCGTTAGGCGACAGCTGATAAGTTAACTTGGAGTTTTAAAAAAAAATCAACTCCTATAAACAAAGTTTATCTTATAAACACTTTACACGCATTGTTTGTGTTTGTATTTATGTAATTTTATATGATTTATTCATTTATAAAAAAAAGTGGTTATGTGAATGAATAAACTTGTGGTGAAAACACGTTTTAGATTTCCTTCATTTTCCCCTTCAAAAATACATTTTATTTTTTATTACAATGGCTTCTGTTGAGGGATTAAAGCCATCAAAAAGCCATTATAAGGGTTAAACTCTATTATCTTTCTTCAATCTTTGGCACCAACAAGTATTTTGAAGAACAGGAAAATCTGAGTGTTCGGGGTTGGGGGGGGGGGGGTGGGGCTGATAATTTGAAAGAATGTTTTGTCACCATCAACCAGACTACATGCCAAGTTTCAGCTCGTTTTGTGAACATTGATTGTATATTAATTGATAGTGTACATTGATTTTTTTTTAGGTGTTCCACTGTTCATTTTTAAAGATTTTGCACTACTTGTTGCTTAGTATAAGACAAGATGGGATTTGATCACTAGAGTCGACGCTAATCATCAATTGCATTTTGGATGCAATAATTTAACTTACACTCACCCGAGATACAGATAGCCGGCGTGCAGAGAGAAATTGAGGATTTAAAATTAAAAGAGCAGGGAAGGAAGCAGGACAAAACAATTCAATCCTCAAGTACCAAGATAACAACCCTACCAGTAAGCGAACATTTATAGATTTCAAGTTTCAGCTCGATGGGTTGACGGGAAGTGGGTCAATTAGCCATCCGAATATGTTGGCGGGCGCCCCCCCCCCCCAACCCAAGCCAGAAAGAAACACACGGAAAAAAGCGAAGCTAATATAAAGGATTTTTTTTAAAAAAGATCACAAACAGTTGCTACTTCAGTTCTCAGAAGTACAATTCTACAAAATGACAGTCCCTTGGTTGGACACACGGGCATGTAGAACTATTGATAGGATAACTCATTTCTTTTGGCTGAGATTTGTAAATATATAAAGAACTATATAGGAATAAATTTAAGGCAACCTTAACCCAAAAAAATCCAATACATGGGAAGCACAAGGCACCTGTGCAGCCTACTGATAACATGGGCCGAAACTTTGGAATTGTAGCTACTGGCATCATAGGTCCTATCAACCACACCATCTAACAACAGACGTTGATTCATCCTTACCATAAGAGATATGTCTTCAGGATGGCCTGAGATGATCCCTCTCAAAACCGTATCATCTGAGACAATATACATGGCATTATATATTAGTGTGCACCAGGTATGGATTCCTAGGCAACATATTGTCGGATAAGGACAAACAACTTACATCAAGTTTAACTAGTGCCGTTACCAAAGTACTGCTTATAATACAAGTACACTCAACCATCTACGGACCACAAGGAAATGGAATGTAAAAGAGAGACGGAAGACAACGCTGACAACAATGTTGGCAAAATCTACAACAGACCATCCAAAAGAATGGAATTTATTCATACCCACTTTACTTTTTGCCGACAAGGAAAGTATCCAAGATACAACTGGTTATTCTTCCTCCCCCCAAATTTAAAAAAAAAAAATAATAATTTTCGGAACTAAGCCTTAAGGGTTAAGGACAACTAACCATATTCAAGCAAAACATTTTAGGACACAAAAATCTCATAAGAACAGTGGTTCTCAACCTTCCTAATACCGTGGCCCTTAAATACAGTTACCCATGTTGTGGCGACCCCCAACCACAAAATTATTTTAGTTGCTACTTCATACCTGTAAATTATAAATGTTTCCCGATGCCTTAAGCGACCCCCGTGAAAGGGTCGTTCGACCACCCAAAGGGGTCACCACCCACAGGCTGAGAACCGCTGCATTTGACATTATTACCAAAATCAGAGCAAGAATAGTGTATGGCATTGAGGCAGCCATATAGAGAATACAAATAGGGAAGCCGGAACACAAAGACATATAGAGAACTCAATAGATATTTGAGAAGGCTAAAAATTAATGATCAGGTGTTCGTGTGGCTGCCAAATGATAAAGGCGAGAAAGAAGAGGGGGGGGGGACCATATATCCCCCAGTGATATTTTTGCAATTGTAATACAATGACAGGACAATGATTGCAGCATCAAGAACTATAGAAATAAATGAAAATCCTCCATCGAATAATTTAAAAGATGTTGTGACTGACAAAATTGGAGATACAAACACACTAAGGCATAATGTTGTATTAACACATATGTTATTTCACGACAATACAGTTCAGGAGAGTGAACACAAATTAGTGCTGAGATGGTTTTAAAATTTTAAGGCGATATTTTTTTTCCCCCCGTTTTGCTCGAAATTCGATTTAAGGTCAAGGGATATTGTTACGACATTAAAACAGTTAATTTTCATGTAAATTAAAAGATAAGTAATTAAAAAGCACAAGACTGTTAAAGACGAAATACATTGGTTAAGAGATTTTAATTAGATATGAGAATTCTTAGCTTAACTATTTCAGATAACATAGTTCAGGCGTGAGGAAGAGATTGGGTTAATTTTCAACGAAGATACCAATATATTAATAACCTTTAATGTTACAGATATTTAAAATGGTACATACATATTTATTTTTTTAAAGCTAAGACATGTTCATATATTTTTTAAAAAAGTAATAACGTGTTTTCTTTTTTTAGTCAAAGGGCGGTAACAAGTGTTGGGTAGGCCTTCATTCTATAGGGGACTGCAATGGTCTGAAAAGAGATTAATTAATCTTTATGTTCTGAATTTGTGTCCCTTCTTTTCTCTAGATGTAACATCTTTCTCTTATATATATTATTACGCTTCTGGTGGGACGCGTCCACAGCTTCCATTTCCGGCTGCTTCCAAAAAATCGTGGCTGCTTCCGAAGAACCGAATTTGGTACTGAGAGTATATTACAAATAATTCTTTTTGTTTGAAAGAAAGTATGGTTCAATAACGAGTTCAATAGGGTGCAAATATAATTCCTGATAACTACACTCAATGGTATTTTTTTTTTAAAATAACGCAACTGCGTTTGGTGCGTAATATTTCTTTACGGAAAATGAAATCGTCTCAATTTTGAATATGGTGTAAAAAATGTATATTTGGTTTAAAAGTGATTGGGACATCAGAATGTTTAATATAGTTCATGGGCGTGAAATAAAAAGTGTGCAGTGGCGTAACATCGAGGGATGTGGTGTAGCCGAATTCGGGATTCTTAAATGTGCGTTACTTGAGTTCATGTTTTGTCAAGTAACTTTAGTAGATGGGAAATTCACGCATTGCTGTTGCCAATGTTTGGCGGGCTATATCTAGTAGTTTATACTTTTTTTTTTACTTTATAACTCTGCATATTTGTACAAATGAAGAAGTTGGGGAAATGAAACGAAACAAATCTCAAATTAATGACAAGCACTATTGGAGGAACTACGACGACTATCCAGGCTCTCCATGATTTACAAGATAAATAATGGGCTAGTCCACTGCTCTGGCATTAAACAAAAACTCGTCCCTCTCCCCCATAGACAGCGACGAGGCCATGACAGGCAGTTCCGGCTGATACCAGCGAGAAGCCAGTATAGGAACTGCTCATTCCTATCAAAGACAATCAGGGACTGGAACAATCTTTAAAAAGGAACATTTGAGGCAACAACACTTGACTCATTAGTGTCTATTGCCTCAACCCACAGTGCATGATACCTTCACACAGTTAATCTTGTAACAGTGAAATATCCTCATCGACACCAGGCACAGAAACATTGCCAATCCCATCTACATTCATAGGAGCCATAATGATCAATAAATGATGCCAAGCTCTGATTTTGGTATAGAAGAAGAAGAAGCAGAGCCGTAACAACGGCTTGGCATTGGGGCAGTTGCCAAGGGCGCCGGCCTGCGCCTGTTCAAAAGGGCGCCGCTAAATCTCTAATTTTTAAATTTTTATTATTTAAAAATAAATTAGCCAAGGGCGCCAAAAACCCAGTTACGCCTCTGAGAAGAAGAAGTAAGAAGAAATACAAAATCGGTTTTCACTATTTTAGTGAATAAATTAATGTTTCAACGGCAAAATAGCCTGTCAAAATTTTTTTAACACTCAAAACTCACTGACGAAATGTCAAAAATAAAAATAAGTAAACATCGATCTTGTGCAATTCGTATTTTGAAATGCTGAGAGGTTTACCAGAATACTATTATGTTAACTAATCCAATTTTTGTATTGTAAAAAAAAAGAAATAATAAAAATTAAATAAAATGAGCTTAGCGCTTCAACAGACGTGGAACACAAACACATCAACACGTCCGCAAAGGCTAAGACGGTTCGCTCCCTCGGGTCCATCCTTAGTCTGTCTATCTATCTTGTTGTTTTTTTTTGTTGTTTATTTTCGTTTTTGCATTTGTTTCTTTTATTATTTTTTTTCCATTTTAATTCCTTAAAGATTTTTGTAAACAAATTTTATTCAAATTTTTTTTTTTTTTTTTTGGTTAAAAGTTCGAAATTATCATTAAACTGTCTCCCCTTTCAAAATATGTTGTACCTTGCCTAAATGAAGCTGCCTAAGGGAAACTGCCTTAAGTCTTCCCGTCTAACGGACAATAAGAAAAAAAAAGTAGATTAATCAAGTTGTTCCCCTTGGAATAAATTCATTGACACCCGCATCTTTGTAATCTTTGATGATTAAATTATTGTAATCTTTGATGATTAAGTTTAAAAATTATTAATAAACCTTTTTTTACGGATTCATATTTCCACGATTTTAGTGCGACCTTCTCGCAGGTCACTAAATGAGTCTGTTACATTTAGCATTTTACAATCCTTGACATTGAATCTGAGGGAGAAATAGAGACGTGCCCAGAGTTCTCCGCACTTTTTAGGGATCCGGTGTGACTACATTGCTTTAAATTTTGATGTGGCCTTTTTGAGTACAGGCTATTGCGTGGTGTTCTTAAGTGGTGGACATCTCAAACATCGCCAATCTCAAACATCGTCAATCTCAAACATCGTCAATCTCAAACATCGTCAATCTCAAACATCGTCAATCTCAAACATCGTCAATCTCAAACATCGTCAATCTCAAACATCGTCAATCTCAAACATCGTCAATCTCAAACATCGTCAATCTCAAACATCGTCAATCTCAAACATCGTCAATCTCAAACATCGTCAATCTCAAACATCGTCAATCTCAAACATCGTCAATCTCAAACATCGTCAATCTCAAACATCGTCAATCTCAAACATCGTCAATCTCAAACATCGTCAATCTCAAACATCGTCAATCTCAAACATCGTCAATCTCAAACATCGTCAATCTCAAACATCGTCAATCTCAAACATCGTCAATCTCAAACATCGTCAATCTCAAACATCGTCAATCTCAAACATCGTCAATCTCAAACATCGTCAATCTCAAACATCGTCAATCTCAAACATCGTCAATCTCAAACATCGTCAATCTCAAACATAGTCAATCTCAAACATCACCAAAACAACACTTCTTAGAATTAATAGAAGAACAGGAGGATATAAGGGAAACATTGCTCATCAAAGTACGGCGTTTGATGGACGTAAGTCTTTTAATGAAAGGAAATTAAAGGTACAAGGAATGTGACAATTATGAAAAAGAGACAAGAAAAATCTACGATTTTTTAAAAATTTTATTGCTTCGGTTCCTTGAAAACGGATTCGATAAAAAAATAATTGAAAAAAAAAGGTTTTTTTCAAAAAATATTTTCTATTGAAATCTATATCAAACGTTGTGGATAAGTTGACTTCCTGTAAATTTTAATGGCTTAATGTAAATGGACTACGATGAGTCAATTGTTTTGTCACGTGATAAGCGTAAGTATGAGTAAGACTTCCGGGAGGCTGTCTGCAACATACTAGTCGCTCACAAATTTTTCTTCAAACAACTTTCTTCCTTTAATCATAACTGAATTATAATTATTGTCACATTTAATGAATGTCATTTAAAGAAACGCGTGTATTCAAGAATATTTTGAATAGTAAGATTTTTAATTAACATTGGGGAAGCGCTGATGGAGACAAACATTTTGCTTTAAAATCAATGATAATGGCTGATCAGCTGTTATGTGTTGTTATGTGTTGTTATGTGTAGCAGACAGCCTACCAATGGCTTGTTCATATCACGTGACAAAACAAGGAAGTGACTCATCGTAGTCCATTGGAGAGGTAGAATAGAAATAGAATGCCACGGATTGGTTACTGATCACACCGGAAGGGCTTCGACCGGTAACTTAGTTTCTACCCATCTTTATTTCAAAGTCAGATATTTGCGTGTTGCTTGGAAATGTGCAATCTTAAAAAGCGACGCGTGCTCGGGTGGAAAAACAAATGGTTGACTATACAGCACACTGACATTGAATTATGGGAACGAACTAAATTCCGGAAAGTCTTTTTGTGAAGAAAATCAACGAAGCCAGTGCTTTTCTCTAAATACTGTTTATGGGACGACAGGCGTTACTGACAGAGGCCAACTGACTGTAATTGTTAACGTACAATGTTTTGAAATTGAATTGAGAAGTCGCAAAATGGTTTGGAACTCTAACAGTTAACACCTCTTTTCGAAGCTGAAACAATTAACTGAGAAATGCAACATAAATGTGCATATACCTTAAAAATCAAATTTCATTTTTTTTTTTGTTGAAAGATCAAAATCAAATTTCAAATCATGCAGGAGTGCGCCTTTGATAAATTATTCTCTCATTTAAAGACGTCTAGAATTTACTCTCAATCACAAAGACGTCTAGAATTTACTCTCAATCACAAAGACGTCTAGAATTTACTCTAAATCACAAAGACATCTAGAGTTTACTCTAAAACACAAAGACGTCTAGAATTTACTCTCAATCACAAAGACGTCTAGAATTTACTCTCAATCACAAAGACGTCTAGAACTTACTCTCAATCACAAAGAAGTCTAGAATTTACTCTCAATCACAAAGATGTCTAGAGTTTACTATCAATCACAAAGACATCTAGAATTTACTCTCAATCACAAAGACGTCTAGAATTTACTCTCAATCACAAAGACGTCTAGAATTTACTCTCAATCACAAAGACGTCTAGAACTTACTCTCAATCACAAAGAAGTCTAGAATTTACTCTCAATCACAAAGACGTCTAGAATTTACTCTCAATCACAAAAACGTCTAGAATTTACTCTCAATCACAAAGACGTCTAGAGTTTACTCTCAATCACAAAGACGTCTAGAATTTACTCTCAATCACAAAGACGTCTAGAATTTACTCTCAATCACAAAGACGTCTAGAATTTACTCTCAATCACAAAGACGTACATAATTTACTCTCAATCACAAAGACGTCTAGAATTTACTCTCAATCACAAAGACGTCTAGAATTTACTCTCAATCACAAAGACGTCTAGAGTTTACTCTCAATCACAAAGACGTCTAGAACTTACTCTCAGTCACAAAGACGTCTAGAATTTACTCTCAATCACAAAGACGTCCAGAGTTTACTATCAATCACAAAGATATCTAGAATTTACTCTCAATCACAAAGACGTCTAGAATTTACTCTCAATCACAAAAACGTCTTGAATTTACTCTTAATTACAAAGACGTCTAGAATTTACTCTCAATCACAAAGACGTCTAGAATTTAGTCTCAATCACAAAGACGTCTAGCATTTACTCTCAATCACAAAGACGTCTTGAATTTACTCTCAATCACAAAGACATCTAGAATTTACTCTCAATCACAAAGACGTCTAGAATTTACTCTCAATCACAAAGACGTCTAGAATTTACTCTCAATCACAAAGACGTCTTGAATTTACACTTTTACTCTCAATGCTAAAGACGGATTGAAATTTACACTTTTTTTCTCAATCATAAAGACGTCTTGAATTTAGATTTTTACTCTCAGTCCCGAAGACGTTTTCAATTTACTCTTTTACTCTCTACGCAACTCATCACTCACAATGTCACGGACTTGCTCAAAGCTAAAGACGTAATGGCTCCCTACTCCAACAATGTACCAAGAGTCGTTGCGCCTTTGCAGATCTTTCAACAGCTTCATTTCCGCCCCTGAGAACTTCGACTTGTAGTGCATCTTGAGCATGAGCTGGAAGAAATCATCAATGGAAAACAGTAAATCCCTTCTTTTATCGGGTCGTTGTTGTTCTTGTTTTGTCTTATGTGAGTTTTACCTTTATTGAATGCTAATATGGTATTAATATGAAACACTAAGTTATGCAAAATATAACAGTAAACTATAAATAAATTTTTGAGATTGTAATGACTTCACTATATATATTTTTTGGGGTGGAGGGGTTGTTGAGCAAACCAATGCTTCCAGGTAAATGAATCAGCTAGCACAGTGGTCGGCAAACTCATCTGTCAAAGGAGCCAAAAATCAGCAGTAGGACGATTAAAAAAAATTTGAGAGCCAAATTTCTCGAAACAGTCAAGAACCACGTTTTTCTGAGTCAAAACCGATTTGCGGCTGACTGACCGAGCCGCACTCAGGTCGCTAAAGACGCGATTTGCCGACCACTGAGCTAGCATTATACCCAAAACGGGATTATGTAGAAAAAAAAGCTGTTTCTTCGACTGTACAATGAGTACGCTTTGAACTTTTGACGACGTTAAGAATTTGGGGGAAAAAAGTACTTTACTGTTCCGTTGCACTCCTGGGAGTTCCAGATCAGGTTGTACCTGCAGTCGGCAAAGTAACGGTAGTACTTGTCACATTTGTCGACATTAGCTGTGGAATGGTACCAGTATGATGTAACACTTGACTGTAGTGCCAGTATGACTTAACACTTTACGGCTGTACCGGTATGACTTAACACTTGACTGTTGTACCAGTATGACTTAAAACTTGACTGCTGTACCAGTATGACTTAACACGTGACCGCTGTACCAGTATGACTTAAAATTTTATTGTAGTGACAGTATTATTCGTGATTATGTCACTATACAGTTCAAATCTTTACTCGGTTTTATCTTACAAAAAAACCGGCAAAGTCAGAATACTTTAGGGGTGATATTTGTACACCGTACCTTGAATGTGCTGGTATAGCAAATAGACATTAGACAATACTGCACTCTATGTATATTTGAGCCATTTTGTTTTGTTTTTTTGTTCGTCTTGTTTTACGTCGACTAGTATTTTATTTTTTAAGGGTAATTTATTATTATGCTAAAGTTTAAATGGACTTAAAGTGCTTTGGGGGACCATGTATTGTGTCATATTTAGGGCTCTTAAACTCTGGAAATAAACATTTAATACCATTGTTTAGTGACTCGTACCACACATTCAAGATTCCTCCTAATCCACAACGGGTTCTGGAACCTAAACTCGCACATTTTAGAGGTATGACGGTGTATTACTGGTTAATTTGAGGTAAATGATGAATATATATATATATATTTTAAAGAATTAAGTCATGTAACAGATCTATTTTTTCGTTATCTTGATACGTTTATAACGCACTTTTGGTAGGGGAAAAAAGGTGTGGGTGGTGAGGGGGTAGATCCTTGACTTTGCTGCACATCGCTCACGAACCCTTAGCACACATGTCTGGTCCTCCCCTTCCATCCCCGTAACACCTCTTAGTTAGTCCGCTGATGTACTGTCCCGACCCTCCCCTCAGATCACATTCGCGCGACGATTATGAATTATTGCCGTGTGTTTTGATGACGTTGTTCAATTCGAAGACGTTAACTTGAGAGACGTCGTCTCTGAGGACGTGTACAGCTGACGTATGAAGGAGTCGCCGACGAAGTAGACGGTCTTGTTCGGAAGTACCCGACACACGTCCTCCTCACTTTTGAACTGTTCCAGCTGAGAGAGTTTGCGATCAAGGTCGTGGAAGAAGGCAGCAGCAAAAACAAAACAAAACAATAAACAAAAAATTTTTAAAAAAAAGAATTGGGAAAGGTTGATGTTGTCTTTAGCGCCATCTCGTGTGTTTTAGGCATAGGAAGTGCCTTGCCTTTTTTTTTGTATCATGAGTCGTAACCAAGAACAGAGTTTTCTGCGCTTCCCCTGATCAGTCAGCGTTTTCAATATGAACGCGCGGGAAAACAGAAACTCGATGAAGGGCAAAACATAGGCGACTGCCATGTAGTAATACTCGTTAAGGCCTACTGTCTTGGAAGCGACATTTGCACAAGAGAATGGCTGTAAAGCCTTCAGAGTCGAGATCACTGTTGCGTAATAAGGGTTCTTAAGATGTCAAGAGAACCCCGGGGCCAAATTATTTAGTTGAATCATCGCGCCACCCACCCACCCACTCACAATGTCGAGGACATGGGCGTAAACCCAACTCACCACCACCACCCCCCCCCCCCCCCAAACCACACCAACAGCTAGGGAATTAAGTGATAGACTTAATGTTTAATCTCATCACTTTATAGATTGAACTATTCCTCGCATTGAATTTTTCCCGTCCGTAGAGTCGGTCTGTATCGATCAAGTGGGATCGGTGCCCTTTATCTCGCTGGTTTTCTGACACGGTCTGTTTTTTCATTTCTAGTGATTCAATGTGAAACGTGTGAATTGTGTGAAACGTGTGAATTGTATGAAATGTGTGAATTCTGTTCACCTTTCAAGGTTCGGGTGAGTTGTTGGTTGTTGTTTTTTTTTCCTTTTCGCAAATCCTTTATCAAGTCTCGTTGCCATGACTTTGATTTTGCCAACGTGAGGCGTCTCAAGTATCAAGTCTCGTTGCCATGACTTTGATTTTGTCAACGTAAGGCGTCTTAAGTTCTGTAAATGACTCATTATTGTATACAAAAGGGACCTAGAAGAAGCTTGATGGGTTTCTCAACAATTATTTTAAAAACAAATATACTAAATTTAACATTTAAACTCCGACTCATTCACCCAGACTAACTGACAGACAGTCTGACAGACAGACAGACAAACTAACCTTGCAGGAAGAGTTGTTGGGTACCCATGTGGCGAATTCAGCATGAATTGCTTGTCTCATGTCATAGCATTCACGACATTGGCACGCCTGGACGGACTGGTTGCCACACGAGTTGTTCATACAGCAGGGGGTTGCCCCTTTAGGATTACATACTGCCCTGTGCCATCCGCTTTTGGGGAAATTTAGACTTCCTGAGGATTTGTTTTTAAAGGATATGGATGGGAATATTCCTGAATGTAATTCAATTTTTACAAAGTTACTGTAAATCGATTGAGGATACTGGTCCATAAATTAAAGAGGCTGGTCCATAAAGTAAAGATACTGGTCCGTAAAGTAAAGATAATGGTCCATAAAGTAAAGAGATTGGTCCATAAAGTAAAAATACTGGTCCATAAAGTACAGATACTGGTCCATAACGTAAAGATACTGGTCCATAAAGTAAAGATACTGGTCCGTAAAGTAAAGATACTGGTCCATAAAGTAAAGATACTGGTCCGTAAAGTAAAGATACTGGTCCATAAAGTAAAGAGACTGGTCAATAAAGTAAAGGTACTGGTCCATAAAGTAAAGAGACTGGTCCATAAAGTAAAGATACTGGTCCATAAAGTAGAGATACTGGTCCATAAAGTAAAGAGACTTGTCCATAAAGTAAAGATACTGGTCCGTAAGGTAAAGATACTGGTCCATAAAGTAAAGATACTGGTCCGTAAAGTAAAGATACTGGTCAATAAAGTAAAGAGACTGGTCCATAAAGTAAATGTAATGGTCCATAAAGTAAAGATACTGGTCCATAAAGTAAAGATACTTGTCCATAAAATAAAGATACTGGCCCATAAAGTAAAGAGACTGGTCAATAAAGTAAAGAGACTTGTCCATAAAGTAAATATATTGGTCCATAAAGTAAAGATACTGGTCCGTAAAGTAAAGATACTGGTCCATAAAGTAAAGATACTGGTCCATAAAGTAAAGATACTGGTCTGTAAAGTAAAGATACTGGTCCGTTAAGTAAAGATACTGGTCCATAAAGTAAAGATACTGGTCAGTAAAGTAAAGATACTGGTCCATAAAGTAAAGATACTGGTCAGTAAAGTAAAGATACTGGTCAGTAAAGTAAAGATACTGGTCCATAAAGTAAAGGTACTGGCTCATAACGTAGAGACTGGTCCATAAAGAAAAGATACTGGTCCATAAAGTTGATGTACTGGTCCATAAAGTAAAGAGACTGGTACATAAAGTAAAGATACTGGTCCATAAAGTAAAGATACTGGTCAGTAAAGTAAAGATACTAGATACTGGTCCATAAAGTAAAGATACTGGTCCGTAAAGTACAGATACTGGTCCGTAAAGTACATATTCTGGTCCATAAAGTAAAGATACTGGTCCGTAAAGTAAAGATAATGGTCCGTTAAGTAAAGATACTGGTCCATAAAGTAAAGATACTGGTCAGTAAAGTAAAAATACTGGTCCATAAAGTAAAGATACTGGTCAGTAAAGTAAAGATACTGGTCAGTAAAGTAAAGATACTGGTCCATAAAGTAAAGGTACTGGCTCATAACGTAGAGACTGGTCCATAAAGAAAAGATACTGATCCATAAAGTAGATGTACTGGTCCATAAAGTAAAGAGACTTGTACATAAAGTAAAGATACTGGTCCATAAAGTAAAGATAATGGTCAGTAAAGTAAAGATACTAGATACTGGTCCATAAAGTAAAGATACTGGTCCGTAAAGTACAGATACTGGTCCGTAAAGTACATATACTGGTCCATAAAGTAAAGATACTGGTCCGTAAAGTAAAGATAATGGTCCGTTAAGTAAAGATACTGGTCCATAAAGTAAAGATACTGGTCCGTAAAGTAAAGATACTGGTCCATAAAGTAGAGACTGTTCCGCAAAGTAAAGATACTGGTCCATAAAGTAAAGATACAGGTCCGTAAAGTAAAGATAATGGTCCATAAAGTAAAGAGAATGGTCCATAAAGTAAAGAGACTGGTCCATAAAGTAAAGATACTAGTGAGTTCCGTCATAGCTGACGGTTCCATTGGTCAGTTGGAAATAGTTCAAAATGGAAACCCCCCTTCCTTCCAGTACTGCTTTGACGTCCTCATTGAACGACAGCAAGGCTGTTGCCTTTTTCCAGTAACGTTTTCAGTGTCCCCGGGGCTTGTGCTGCCATCCATATCACCCTGGGCCACGGCAACAAACGGTTCAACAAACGGTTGAGGATCTGCAAAGACAAAGACATTGGATAACTTAATTGAAGCTTTTGTTTTCTAGCTTTTAGTTCTTCTTAAATGTAATGACAAATATCTCTAAAATTTCACTATTCTTAAATGTATTGGCACGGATCAATATAATGTCTCTATTCTTAAATGTATTGGCACGGATCAATATAATGTCTCTATTCTTAAATGTATTGGCACAGATCTCTATAATGTCCATAAAGTAAAGATACAGGTCCGTAAAGTAAAGATAATGGTCCATAAAGTAAAGAGACTGGTCCATAAAGTAAAGATACTGGTCCATAAAGTACAGATACTGGTCCATAAAGTAAAGATACTGGTCCGTAAAGTAAAGAGACTGGTCCATAAAATGCAACAGTTATCACTTAGAAGGGGCAGTTAAAATTTCAAAGTTGTATCATTACTTACTTTTTTAAAAACCAAATTGGGTAGATATTGCTTTTTTTTTTCATTTTTATATTAGTGCAAAATGAAAAATCCTTTTCCAAACTTATCTTTTTTTCTATATATCTTTAATGTGGCTTTAACCCATGCCTTTAAATAGTATCCATTTTCGTGTAAATGAATCTTATAACTGCGTCATGTGGATAAATACTCAAGGTAACATTTACATCGATTGAGAGCCCCTGTTGTTAAAAGTTGTAATACGATTGAAAGAACCCCGTTGTTAGAAGTTGCAAAAGTGTTGGACTATAGGATAAAGCTTTAAAATAGATTAATTAGACACGAACAATCTGCGTCAATATAACAAAGATTTAATAATAATTTTACATTATACATAAGTAGACGTTTCGGCACATGCCTTCATCAGTACAACAACAAGACATATTGTCTAGGAATGATTCTTCGATAATGTTACGCTCGATTACGCTCTGACGTCAGAGTAAATTAATACTCAACAAAGTTTTCTCGTAACGCCTTATGTGCCCACTAGACAACTCCGCTCATCCGATGGTGGCAAACTCTCGATACCGCGTGTTCGCCTTGAGACTTACGGAAGGCGCACTTTCGCATTTGCTGGCCCAACAATTTGGAACACCCTTCCTGTCGCTCCCCGAAACAGCCAGACACTGGAGTCCTTCAAAACCTATTAGAAAACTCGTCTATTTCGCAAACACCTACTGGGGGTGAAGTTGTCTACCATCTTTTCCAGCTAGTTATTATCTCCTAGATTTGATTTTGTACCGCGCTTCGAGCCTTTGGGGATGAAGCGTGATTTTTCAAATGAACTTTATTATTATTATTATTATTATGTAATGAGCAAAGCTGCGTCTTACGCAACGCGCACAGGAAAAACACAAACTCAAACGTGCCTAGTCGCAGCGCAAAATCCTAACATTTCTTTCACTTTTATAGCTCATTATTGGAAGAAAAAAATAAAAGAGATTTGGCACAACTGGGCCCATCTCAGATCGAAAGAAAAAATAAGTTTGATTCCAGCATAAAAGAGAGCATTTTCGCAAAATTGTAGCTTTCTAGGTCAGTGGTTTTTGAGTCTATAACTGTCAGACAATGCCAGAAACTCACAATGAGTTTTACCTGTCCATATATATATATATATATATATATATATATATATATATATATATATATATATATACATACATACATACATTTTTATACTACCACGTATATTATCTGTCACGTTTGTATATGTGTCGACAATATAATATTACTACCTCAATTACATCTTTTTATCCTCACCTACCAGTGACGCAGGAAGCAGGGGCAGAAGGGGGGGGGGGTGGGTAGTCCACACCGGGCGGCAAAAGTTTTCTTTACATGGTGGGGCGCTATTTTCGGCCAACTGCAGAGCATTTTCTTTTTTTTTTTTGCAGAATAAGAAGCGGCAAAAATATTGACCCACCCCGGAAGCTACCACCCTAGCTACGCCACTGTCACTTATCACATGTATATTACTTCCTAATTTAAATCGACAACACAATGCAAACCACCTACCACATTTATATAATATCTCATACCACTGATCCCCCCAGGCCCGCACCTGGGAAAGGTGGGGACAACAGGGCCCTTGTCAGGGGTCCGAGCTAGATATGGGCCCTTTTTAGAGTTTTTAAAATATACGCAAATGTTTGAAACACGAAAGGGGCCCGAACTCTGTCAGCTCTAGACGGGGGCCTGGATCACCTACCGCATTTATATATCACATACCACATTGATATAGCACTGATCACCTTTGTCCCGTTGTAATGTTGCCGGCAGTTTGTGATAATCCCGAGTCCGCCGTAAAAACGCATCCAGCTCCGCCATCTCCGCGGACGTGTGGCTCCCCACCACCCAGTGTCCGTCCAGCATCTGGTCAAGGCGGCACGGGTGTGGATTCGCGGGGGCCGCCTCGACGTGCCACAGTTCTAGGAACGAGGGGCCGATATCAAAGGGCTTTCCCAGCGTCATTCGACTGGCCAGGGTCGTGATCAGAACAAATGCCAGGAAGATCATGAAATAAACAACTTTTGAAGTTGACCGCGGCTTCAACTCATTTATCATCGTGTTAAGCTGCAAAGTTATAAGACAGAAAACGTTAATTTCGCCATTTGGTTTATCATCGGGTTGAGCTGCAAAGTTGATAAGACAGAAAACGTTAATTTCTCCATTTGGTTTATCACTGCAAAGTTGATAAGACAAAAAACGTTAATTTCGCCATTTGGTTTATCATCGTGTTGAGCTGCAAAGTTGATAAGACAGAAAACGTTAATTTCTCCATTTGGTTTATCACTGCAAAGTTGATAAGACAAAAAACGTTAATTTCGCCATTTGGTTTATCATCGTGTTGAGCTGCAAAGTTGATAAGACAGAAAACAGTAATTTCTCCATTTGGTTTATCAGTGCAAAGTTGATAAGACAGAAAACGTTAATTTCGCCATTTGGTTTATCATCGTGTTGAGCTGCAAAGTTGATAAGACAGAAAACGTTAATTTTGCCATTTCGTGTTATCAGGACGTGTTTTGATACACGCTTTACCCGCATTCCACGTGCATGACCTCTTTTCTGTCGATGCTCTTTTGGAGGTGGCTAGAAAAATATCACTTTGTTTACATTTAAGCTACTATCGTCCGTTCTAGTCGAACATGATAGAATGATCTCGATAATGCGGGAAGCAGTAAGACTGCGTATTATATTTCGAGAATGATCATCTGGAACAGGGTATAAAAGGGATAAGATTTAATGACGAGGAGAGATTTTCCTTTCCTTTATCACGAGATGTGCTGTGTGTCATTATTTAATACTTTGTTGTGTGTAGATTTTTCTATTTCCTCGTTGTGCAATTTAATGCTCATTGTATTTTTATACACTGTACCGGTACCTGCAAACTGTAAGTTAATGATTTTTAATAACATTCTTTTGCTGTTGTAATGTAATTGAAATTCACACATTAAAAACTTATCAATTGTAATTAGCTCTGGCTTTGTGTGTCGTATTATTTGTTATTATTTTTAAACTTTGGTATCGTCCTTTATTATGGACTGTTTTTAGAACGAGCCATAGACAAAAGATAAGAGATTAAATTCTCTATTTACAACGGTCCGTAATACTGTTGTAAAAAGTATCATTTAACTTCATGTTAACATGCAGGAACTGTACGTATGTTAAAATAAACGCATGATCGCCTCTTCTCTTAATGTTTAAATGAAATGTACCTTTCAAGGAATATTTTATTACTTTTATTTTTTTGATGAAAGTAATTTTTGGTTAAATTCAAGAAATCGTCTGCTCAAAGAAAATGGGGAGAAGAGGAGGGGTGAGAAGACCGCGATCAAGCTATAAAGGGAAATAATTAGGGGGGGGGGAGAAAGTAACAGATGAATAGAAAATAAATTGTTGGGGAAAAAAAATTAAATGATCTTAGTTCACAGGGCTGGAGACACAATATAGCCCGTAAGGGAACTATGAATTGAACAGGATCAAATTTAGAATGTTCATTTGTGTAAGAGTGCTGGGCCCTGATGACGTACCTTCAGTTGAAACTCGAGTTTTATTCGAAGACAACAAAACAGCAAAGTAATTGGAAATTAAATTTATCAGAAATGTGTTTTGTCCTCCACCAGCAAGCTACACAAACCAAAAAGAATCTACCGTCTACAACGAAATACGAGCTTGTGTTACAAATCTCGTGGAGCTTTCACGGCAGAGACTGTCATGGCTTGTATCATAACTGTCAGTTTGTTAGGCGGCGCAGGTAAGATCAATACGTGGAAATCTGAATTAATCGATTACCGACAAGAGAAATTAGTAAAACAATTTGCAGAAAAAATGAAATATTTAATAAAGTTTTTAAATGTTTTTTTTCATACTTTTTATTTTTTAAATCGGCGATGAAGAGAATGCCATTTGTTTTAAACTGCATAGAGTATCTCAAGTAAGAATGAGTTTTTTGAGGATATGGAATCAAGTTAAAAATATGGGAACAGGTGCATGTTCTAATCGTGCGCTTCATTGCGTACGCATAAAAAACACAAAAAGAAGACATTCGTTACCCACTGAGCTGTGTGCCGCGCTCTGTGCCGACTAGTGGTTGCTCTACTAGGCAATGGTGGATATTTTAAGGGCCACCTGGAAGAACCCCACCCATTTTCTTTTTCGTACTAGCGCTAGAGAACATTGTAAAATAAATTGAAAATTGTTTTTTTAATAATTTTTAAAAAAATCTGAAAACAAAGTTTTTCGTATAAATCTTTCATCTGAAATTTGTTTTACATTTAAGTAACTGTGCGTGATTTCTCACCCATGTGTTGTAGCAACTGGTATGGGAATGGTTTTAAATGATTTTTGGGAGGGTTGGGGTGGGCTGAAAATTTGATAGAATGTGTTGTCATCGGTACCGAGTCTTGATGACTAATCCCCTAGCTGACGGCTTGTTGTTGTTTTTTTTCAACGCGCTTCCTTCTTTCGACCCAATATTTGAATTCACTGCGATCAGAATTAGACTACTTACACTGTAAAGAATTTAGCCAATAAGAATTCCAATATCTCATGATAATGAGTAGTAAATGACTAAATTAGTCATGGATAGTAAAATTAAATTATGCCTTTCGTCTTTTGTGGTGAAAATGACGCCCGTCCACTGTATAAAGATAAAAAGGGCTTCCGGCTAAACGTCCACACTTCTTCCTATAAAATATAATAGCTATAAAAGTACATTTGAATTTATGGAGATGATTACCTTTATAGCTTCAACACTCTTAACATAGTTTTTTTCTTCCTTTAAAGTCTCCCACTCATTGTAAGACTTTGGCCTCATGGCAAAGGTGGTCCTATTAGTGTGGATAAAACTACATATTATACATGAATCGATCCACGGGTTATGGAAACCGCTTGTATTATTTCAATGGTGTCATTTTGACTAAATGCTACACAGTTTGTTGTCGGTGTGTTAAGCCAGTGGCGTACCCCGTGTTTTAAGCCAGTGGCGTATCCCGTGTGTTAAGCCAGTTGGCGTATTCAGTGTGTTACGAACGTTGGAGATCCTCGTCTACTAAGCCAGTGGCCTACCCCGTGTGGTTAAGCCAGTGGCATACCCCGGGTGTTAAACCAGTTGGCGTACCCAGTGTGTTACGAAAGTTGGCGTACCTCGTGTGTTGAGCCAGTGGCCTACCCGAAACGAATTCATCAGCCAACCAATCTAAACAATTATATATATATACTTTTTTAGATATATACATATATATTTAATATAAAGAGCGTTGCTCATTAGTGTAAATGGGAAGTATAGTCTGTGAGGAAGCTTCCAAGCAGGGTTTCTTTCAGGCATACCTCCAGGGGGGGGGGGGGGGCACTTCACCCCCGGAGCAAGTCAAGTGCCCCCCGGGGGAAATGTGTAAGAAAAAATAATTTTAAAAAAAATACTCTAAATTTAATTTTTATAACATTTTAAAAGTTATTGAAATGTGTGCCTTTCATCGATTACAATTAATGGAACAAATAAAATATCGCTTTGTTCAATATATATTGATGATCCATATCATTCAAGTTAATCTTGTTACATGCTCGCATAAATCGATTATAAATATCGTATTGTTTTGAAAATTGGCCGCTACTGATCTTAAGCTAAAATCTTACTTTTGCTTATTCGCAGATATCGGTATCTTTTATTTAATTACATTTTGCAGCTGCACAAGTTGAAAAACTCCTTAATAACACTGTATTAAACTACCTTTACATTGATATAAATGTCTATAAATTGAATATAGTTCTTACTAAAGAAATAAACATGTGTAATCTGTTTTTAAATTATAGTGTAAAATAGCATCATGCTTTAAAAAATAGTTTTTAGCAAACATTTTAATATAGTAGATTCCATAGATGTATACTGACATAGATAAAATGAAAATTTAAAAAAAGAATAATAATAATATAATTTTAAAACAAAAAATTAGGAATTTACCGGTTGCATACAAATAGGGGACATTTCATCAATAATTATTAAATCGAGTTCGTTTCTAATTTTTTAACACAGTTTCGGGAACAGAGTAAAATGATTTTTTAAAAAAAAATAGTCTTTATTTATTAAATCTGTTTTCTCTGTTAATATGATAATAATAAACAATCTTCCCCAGCTGTTTGAACTATTAAAAAAAATATTTTAAGATGATAATCCAGTAGAAAGAATATATATATTTAAACAACGAATAAAAAAAAATCGAGTATTTCTATTATCTTGTAAATGCCACTTTTGGTAGTAGTTAAAAAATATATATATATGGAATTGATAAAAAAAAATTGTATAATATCGAAGAGGCAAGTTGTATTGATATGAAGCAAATTATAGTAGCCTAAAAATCTTAATTAACATTTCAATCAACTGAATATTGAAAATTTAAACTTTAATTTTATACGAAAAAAAATTACACATTAATAAATATATGATGTCTTTTGTAAACAACTCATGACTTCTTAACAATTATGTCGGTTACATATGATTTATAAATACATAACAATTTTGAAAACCCATAAAGATTTAGTCTATAGCCTTTTGTACAGAAAAGCCTTTTTTTTTCTTTTTGACTTTGGTGAAACTTGGAAATATTTAGAAATAAACGTATGTTTTTGGTTTTTCTTTTTCGTTCAAAATGTAAAAGTATTTTAGCATTTCTTTTTTTTTTTGGGATGGATACCTTTTTTGAAAGGAATTCTTTTTTTTTTTAATTTTAAAAATATTTTGTAGTAAATTCATTATTTTTATGTAGTTGACCCCAAAAATATTTTAAAATAATAACTTTAAAAATATATTACTTTTCAATTTTAAAAAAAATTGTTGCATAACACACTTAGTCAAGCAGAGACGTCGCTTGACTTTTTATGGCACCCGTGCTACTTTTCGGTTTGTTATTCCCTACCTAGTAGTAAAAGTTTATAATTTAATGTAATTACAGCCCAACTTTAAGCCCCTAAAATATACGAGGCCCCATGCAGCTATACAGGTTGCAGACCTCACACGATGGCTCTTAGGTCAAATGACACATAAAATCTTAACTAAAATCTCTCCCGTTGCTCTCCAGTTAAGCGTATAATGATGCGAAACTAAATTTAACTATTAAATTTATCAAAAATTTTCCGGGGCCTATAAAGTTTTAAGGGGCGAATCTAAGCTATGGAGTATCTCTCGATAAAAAACATACCATAATGGCTCCCAATTGGACTGAATTTATATAATATTGTGCTGGTGGAAGAGTTAGTGATGTCCTGTTATTATCGTTCTTTCTAGCGCTTCCCACCCAAATGTCTGAAATGTTTACATCAGTGGCACTTCATCCCCTGTAGGGCTCTGGCCTGCTCCACCATATTCTTCCATTGGGATCGAACCATCGCTTTACACCTCCATGTGCGAAACACAACCTTTGTAAGCCCTTCTCTACATCGTCAATCCATCTCAGTCTTGGTCGACCGGTGAGCCGTCTGCCCCTAGATTTCAGACTTTAGATCGTTTTTGTTGCTCCAGAATCCGGCATACTTTCAATGTGTCCTGCCCAGGGCAGTCTGCCTTTTTTTTATATTGTTGTGACTATGGATGGGTATTTGTACAATTGATATAGCTCTTGGTTTGTACGGATTCCCAAAACAAAATTGTCTATCATCTGGTTATATATTTAGCAGGTTCTCTGCTTTTCTGGTAGGAAGCAAGTCTCACTTGCGTAAGTTACTACTGGTCTTGTGATAGTGGTGTATACTGCCTTCTTTGTTCCCTTAGCGAGGTGTTTGCTTTGAAGTAGCTTTTGTAAATTGAAATAAGAACGGTTGCATGCTGTTATTCTTTCTTGCACCTCCAAATGTATTTCCTCTTGCTTATTTATAGTCACCCCTAGATATTATAAAGTAGCTACCCTCTCAAAGGCGTAGATGTTCATATTGATGAAGTCATCAGTGCGTATTTCCTGACATTATCACATATATTGCCTTCGCTTTATTTACATCAAGACCAGCTGTGACCGTCACATCTTCAAGTTCCCTGAAAGTTTTAATTATATCATCATTGCTGTTTCTATCAAGTAGCGCTATATCGTCTGTGTAGGCCAGGTATTGCAGTGGCTGGCTTTATAAAGTTCCTTATGGTTGTTCTGTACCACCTCTCAGGTGCTCACACGTATGTTTCTAATGCTTTTTTCTAAAGTGATTTTGAAAAGGATACACGGATTTCCTTGTCTGAGGGCCAGATTGATTGGGAACTCCCTCAAGTACTCTCTCTGTACTTTGATTCTACTTTTGTAGTTATCCATCGTCATATGTATGTTTCGGGTAAGTTTGTTAAGGACTCTAAGTTCCAGCACAGCATCGTTCATGTATTTCCTGTCTATGCTATCATAAGCTGATTTGTAGTCCACATATAGTTGGTATATGTTGATGTATTCTTAGCATTTTTCTACGAGACATCTAACAGTAAATATATGAACGTTTGAAATGCTCCTTCACACATTGTCTTAAAGATAAATTGAATACAGTGCATGATACCCTCACTAGGTAACTCTTTAATTGTTACCAGTGAAATATCCGCATCAACACTAGGCACAGAAACATTGCAAATCCCATCTACATTCATAGGAGCCATAATGATCAATAAATTGATGGTGGGCCCTTAATATATAGATAAAGAAGAAGAAAAATTTGCACCACAGTGCATCACTGCATTTTGAATTTATTATTTTTAAATTAAGGTGACCCCTGCCCTCACTTTTGCTCAAACTCTTCGGATTCCTCAATTTCTGCTACCCCCCTCCCATTCCTTGACGTCGATCAATGTGACTAACGGGTTGAATCTAATCTTGTGTCAAATGATTTTCTTCGGCGCACCCCAACCAGAATGAATTTAGTTTATGTATGGCACTGAGCGCCATAATGCCTCCACTGACGCTTGAAAAATTATTTTCCATGATCAATGAAAGTCTTATCAAAAACATTCGAATCATGTATACTCCAAAATGCACCTCTTGATTGTTAAATAATCACACATTTTCTGCTGCCCTACTTCCCGTTAAAAATTACTTGCCATGTCAGAAAAAATTTGGTGCTGATATATACACTGCCCAGCGGCGTACCTAGTGTTAGCGCCACCCTAGGTGGGTTAACTTTTTTGCTACGCTACCTTTCTCGATAGAAACTCTGCAGATGTCCGAAAATCCCGCCGCTCTATCTAAAGAAAAAATGACACCTGGGAAGACCAAATGTTCACCCTCCCCCACTTCACTTCTCACTGACATGAGTCTTTGATGACAGGGGACAATATTCATTTTTACGCCCCCCCCCCCCGGCTAAACTCTGAAACCTATTATTTTCATCCAATAACACTATAGCCCATTAGATGCCCCCGCTAGTCTGGCGCCCGGGGACATATGTCCCATCTGCCACCCCTTAGCTACGCCTCTGGCCACTGACAACTGGCACTGTCCCCCCGAACATCAAAAGTGCCCCCCGGGGGAAAATTTCTGAAAGAAACACTGCTTCCAAGAAATATCAAATTTAAAAATGTCATGGGTCTTGAACACTTACTTTTATTAGAATCTCAAAGTTTTATTCCAAGAACAATCACTGAATGAAACACGCACACAATTAAATAATATTCACATAAATGAATCGAGATTTTGAAGAGTCTCATCACACGTACACACACAGCAGCCGATTCAATCAATCGCATTTCATTTGTTTTGGATTCTCCGTAACACCTCTGCACACTTAACGACAGTGCAGTAAAATTTAACAGCTCTTGTCACTTATCAAGTTTTCTTAAAAAGATTTGTGGCTCGGATGTTGTATAGTGGAAGAGTTTCATTTCTGTTATCAAACTATCATGACCGCATGCTGTGCTGCTGCACGGCCGGGGTTTGTCATCATGGATTTTCAATTAAACGGTTGATTGCTTGGTATAAGAGAGGTTTGGAATTAATTAGATTGGAATTATAACATAGCTCAGGGGCGTGCATAAATGTCAAAGCTAGGGATTTACCCCCCCCCCCTTTTTGAGGGTTGTATGCGCACCAAGGTTTGAGATATTGTCATTACCTTTGATACACATTAAGCCTAGACGAAAGTTCGGGTTTATTTGTCTTTTTATTCTAATTTATATATATATATATATATATATATATATTATATATATATAAATAATATATACATCTCTTTCTTTCGTACTACGTACATATACTCTCTACATACCTCTTTCTTACTACGTACAAATATTCTCTGCAATTCTTTATTTCTTAACATTTACTCTCTACATCTCTTTCTTTTTTTTCATCTCTCTCACTCTTTAAATTTCGTTTAAGTCAGAGTTTTTGCTTGTATTTTCTTTTAAATATTTGAATGTATTCTTTAAGGTCGTAATTATGTTTTTAAAAAAAAAGTATTTTTTTTGTTTTGTTTGTTTGTCTTGATTGTTTGTGATAAAATGCACATTTCGATATAAATGTTTTTTTTTAATCGAGTCAATAATTAAATTGTCTCCCCTTTCAAATAATTTAGTAGAACTTGAAGTTTGGCGTCATTAACTCCCTTTCCGTAGTGAGTTCCGTCATAGCGGACGGTGCCATTGGTAAGTTGGAAATAGTTCAAAATGGAAACCCCCCTTCCTTCCAGTACTGCTTTGACGTTCTCGTTGAATGACAGCAAGGCTGGAGTCTGTTGCCTTTTTTCCAGTGGCGTCTTCAGTGTCCCCGGGGCCTGTGCTGCCATCCATATCACTCTGGGCCACGGCGACAAACGGTTCAACAAACGGTTTAGGATCTGCAAAGACAAAGACATTGGATAGCTTAATTGAAGATTTTGTTTATCTAGCGTTTAGTTATTCTTAAATGTAATGACAAATATCTCTAAAATGTCACTATTCTTAAATGTATTGGCACAGATCTATATAAAGTCTATATTCTTAAATGTATTGGCACATATCTCTGTAATGTCTCTATTCTTAAATGTATTGGCACAGATCTCTATAATGTCGCGTGGAACAGCCTACAACATTTGTTTCTCCAACGCATTGACTTTTTGCTGGTCGAACTTCGGCTTGAGATTTACAAGCGGCTAATGATATCTCTTGTCACAACTATAGTGGAATCAATGGCATGTTCTTTAATCATAGTTTGCAGTAAACATTTTTATGCACTATAGCTTCACGGTGTTCAAATTGAATGCCATTCTTTCCCCCTTCCAGCTATTCAATAGTTTGTCCAAGAAATATGAAGTTGTTCTCTTAGACGTCGATAGTTTGTGACGTAAGGAAACCAAGCTGGGATATTGCCAAGAGGCAGGCCAAGGAACACTTGGCGCCGTGAAGTGGAAGCAGATACCAAGGAACTTGGGGGAAGCTGGAGCGATTGGCTCAGGATCGCGATGCCTGGAGGACTCTTGAGGAAGCATCACAGACATCGATGAAGATCGGCTGCTATTCCTCGAGGATGAAGAGGCGAAAGAAAAGAAAGACTGGTACTTCACCAGGGGTGCATGGGGGAGACCCAGTAAAGCAGGTTTATTACCATTTTTGTAAGCACTTTAAAAACTAGAACGTGTGGACGTCACATTGTGACGACGGTGTAGACGTCACAATGTGACGACTGCGTATATTTCGCAGGACGAAATCAAAGGGCCTGGGATTTGATTTCTCTTCTATGAGGGAATGAGCTGTTTCCGTAGACAGAAAATCACGTCTCACCAATCAGCATCTGTATAACGCAAGGGAACATCATGTATGGATGATACATTCTGGAACCAGCTCATTTGCGGGATTTTTTTTTCTCTATAAATTCGCTAACACGCCTGTAAAATCCTCATTTTTATTTCTCTTCCAATCTCAACGAATTAAACACACACAAAAATTAAATGCAACCAAATGAATTGAATACGCAGCAAAATAATTCTGAAGATATTATACTTTTTTTTTTACAATATTGATAATTTGACAATATGTATGTATTAAGCCCATTCCAAATCCCTATTCCCTATTCGAAGCCGTAATCCCAAACCCCATTCACAATCCCCATTTCCAATCCATATTCGAATCCCATTCCGAATCCAAATTCCCATTCCCTATTCCTAATCCTCATTCCAATTGCAGTTCCCTATTCGAATCCCATTCCCAATCCATATTCCCAATCCAAATTCTAAATCAAAATGCACAATCCAAATTCCCAAATCCAAATTAAAATCCCTTTTACAATTACCATTCCCATTCCTCATTCCAAATCCTCATTCCCAATTCGCATCCCAAATATTTTAGTTGTTAACTCTGTTTTTTTTTTTAAATTTCAGTTCATTATAAAATGCTTTCGCCACAAAAAAGGTTTTTTTAAACGTGTGTTTTAGATTAAATGTCTTTTCTATATTCTGAGCTGTATATTAGTTTATAAATCTTAAACAGAAAAACAAATTCAACTTCGAAACAGCAAAACTTAAATTAGACTGTCAGAGACCATATCTGTAATCACACTGTCACAGACTATTTAATCACACTGTCACAGGCTAACTCTTTAACTAAACTGTCACAGACTAACTCTTTAATCACACTGTCAGAGACTAACTCTGTGTTATGAAGATGACGTGTTAAAGCACGTCTTCCTCGCTTTCCACGTGCATGACCTCTTACAGTCGAGGCCGTGTTGGGGTGTGGCTAGCTAAACTTTCCCCTTGTTTACAAAAGCTTAGTTAGTCAGAACCTTATAGAAGTATCTGGATAAAACGAGAAAGCAAAATAATGCGTTAGACGGTTCGCGAGACATTAGTAGGAAATGCCTATAAAAAAGGCTGAACGATTGAATGGGCGGAGGGATTCCTTTCCTTTATCAGGAGACGTGCAGTGTCTCGTTATTCAAAACTAGACAGTGCTTTGTTGTGTGTAGATCTACTTTCATTGTACAACTTGACCTCATTGTATTTTTACATACAGTAGCGGTACCAGCCATACTGTACGTTAATAATTTTAATCATATTCTTTTACTTTTGTAATTCATTGAAATTCACACATTAAAAACTTGTTAATTGTAATTAGCCCTGACTTTGTGTATCGTTCAATTTGTTATTGTTTTAAAACTTTGGTGTCGTCCTTTATTATGGACTGTTTTGAAACGAGCCAACAGACTATAGTAAAAGAAAAAAATTCTCCATTTATAGCAGTCCGCAATACTCTGTAATCACACTGTCAGAGACTTACTCTGTAATCACACTGTCAGAGATTAACTCTGTAATCACACTGTCACAGACTAACCCTTTAATCACTCTGTCACAGGCTAACTCTGTAATCCCACTATCGCAGTATTCTGCTACTAACACTAAACTCACGTTGTCACGGACGCGCTCAAAGTTGAAGAAGTCGTGACTGCCTAGTCCAATAATAAACCAAGAGCCGTTTTTCCCGCGCAAATCTTCCATGAGTCTTATTAATGAGTTTTGATATCGCGAGATGTATTCCATCTTCAGCGTCACCTAAAAAAAATAAAAAAATAAACACAATTTTCAATTCATTCTTTTGCTTAATGAATTCATCGATTGTAATTTTATTTTTTAAAATTATAATTAAATATGATTTTGTTTCACAATGCTAGCGCTTTTGCAATCAAAGTAACGTGTCTTTTAGATAGTTTTTTGTTGTTTTATTTATTTAAGCCTGATTAGCAGATCTCAAACAGTTTTACAATACGTCTTTTCTTTTTTTTTTTTAAAGAACTAGCGTAACAGTGCAACTCCCCCCTCGCTCCCTCCTTCCACGCACATCCTTTCTTTCAATGTTATGAACAAGGGGTTTCATTGAGGCCCTTACCGTTCCCTGGCATTCCTGCGTGTCCCATATCAGATTACTTCTGCAGTCGGCAAAATAACGGTAGTACTTGTCACACTTGGTGACCTCCGCTGTGGAATGGTGAAAGTCAGAGACACTTGGTCAGTACAGTAAAACACGAGTCACGGTTAGAGATATTTGGATAGTACAGCGAAACCCGATAGCCAAATAGCATCCATTGATGTACGTATCACTCATCCAAATAAGAAAGAACCATATGAAATGCAAAAACTGTTTTGTTGCGTACGTAGGGGCGACGATCCCGTGGAGGATTTTATTAATTTTTATTTAAATCGGGTGGGGGGGGGTGACTTTCAATTTGCCAAGGCAGCACACGATACGCCTCAGAATAAAGGAATGCATTTTGGTAAATAATAAACCTTCTTTAGTATATATATATATATATATATCGGGGGTAGGAAATAGGATAGTTTTACTTTGATGACAATATCTTTAAATGCAATGATGTTACATTTGTGGAAAAAGATGTTACATGCTTATTTTACAAATAAACATATTTTTACCAAGTAAGAAAATTAATGGCGTCAACAAAACGTGGGTACATTTACATAAGTTTACTCATTCATATCAAAACCTAATCATTTTACACGCGTAAAAATGTAATTTTGAAAAATGGAGATGGGGTTAAGATTTTCGTTCAAAAATTGAACATGTATTTTTGTTTTTACGTTGCGAAAAGTAAAGTCGGGTGTATATTCTTATGAGATTAATAACATTAACAATTTTGTAAAAAAAGAAAAAAAGACGCACAAGGCTGTTACAGACGTGAAAAACGGCCAAGAGATTCTTTTTTAGATAAAATAATGTTTTGTTTTTCGATTTTCCGATAATATAATAGAAAACAAAGGAAAACGTTTAGTTACATTTTAAATATGGAGATATCAGTACATCAAACCCGTCAATGTAAAATAGTATATAGAGTTTTTGTTATAAATTTAATATTACGTTTTCACAATTTTTAGAGAAAAGAAAATTTAGTTTAGGGGCACGAAATAGGCCGTCAATGGACTCCTTTAATGAAAACCCGGTCACATTTGTTACAAGTGAAGTGACATGTGGAGAAGATAACGCCACACTCACCAGTTCAGCTTCATGCAGTGGCGTAGTTAGGGTTAGGGCCACTGGGGAAGGGCCACCACTTTTGCCGACCCCTTCAACGACAACCACGCAGTTAGCCTAAAATGTCACCCCCGCTATAAAAAGAAGGAAAAAGAAGCCGCTATGTGTGTTAATTTCTTCAATTTTCCGCCCTGGGGTGAACTGTGCCTCAACAAAGCGATGTTTTGTTGGAAAAACCCGCTGTTTAAACAATATTTTCATGTTAGTAAACCATATAAATAATATATCCGTTCTACTAAAAAAATAAACATTCCTAAAGTAACTTTGGCTCTGATTATTTTGAATCGATGTGGCGGAATGTGCAAACGTTAATGGAGTCTAATGTGTCCCGGGTCCGAAAGGGGGCGCTGCGTGTCCGGGTCCATTTTGACTAATGCTATTCGGATGTCATTTGTGGTAGTTTATTTTAGTTAAAATTAAGAATTAAGTTTACAAACGTATAGTAAATTCAATTATCTCTCATTTGATACCAAATTTTGTTTTACAAACCCAACAAAAATATTTTAAATCGTTCTTTAATCCCAACCTCTCAATTCTGGTACCCGTGTACCAATAGTTGCAGCCTATTCAGATATACCGCTTCCTGGGCTTGGCTCCAAAAATTTCCCAGATTCATTTGCGCATTTAAAAAAAAAAAAATAACACTTGAAATAAAAACAATATTTAAAATATGACTAAAATTATTTTTTTTTATGGGATCATTAATTAATTTATATCTGGTGTGATCGTGGCGCGGTTCCTGAAACTCGAAATTGATAAACATCAAACAAACCAAAGCTGGCAACATGATTTGGCTCGGCCTTGCGGCGTTATTAGACGGAGCCACTTCTGATTAGGATCAATAATAGCTTTCTAAGCTGTTAAAAAAATGTCTAGCGCCATTCACACGGAATCCGGCGAGACTACGGTGTATGTGTACGTGGGTAGGCGGCATCTCGGACGCTTTGGGACGCATTAGTAGCATGAAGGGGGCAGATGGCATACAATTATTTTTAAAAAACCACTTAATTCCCCGATCCCATTTTATGGACAACCCCCCCCCCCCCCCCACATTATAGCGTTTAGGCGGATTTCCCGCGGTGATTTTATTTTCCCTTCCGATTCCAGATTGTTACCTTCGGATACGTCATTCCTGAGGACATGTCGAGGTTTCTTATCCCGCAGTACGGCGAGCAGGGACGTGTACAGCTGACGCATGAAGGAGTCGCCGATGAAGTACAGGGTCTTGTTCTGAAGTACGCGACATGCGTCCTCTTCTGCCATGAACTGTTCAAGCTTAAAGTTGTGGGAGGTGGACATTGATACTATGGTACAAAAACGTAGTTTTTAAGATTTGGTTATTTTTTTTTAATTAGTGAAAATATATATCAATTTTATAAACGTTAATTTTACAAGCACTGGGTCTAGCGAAAATTGTAAGTTATTGAACATAAAGGATTAATTAATTCAATTTCAGAAAAGTGTTTGTCGAATTTCTTCGATAGATGTAAAACTGCTATTAACGCGTGTAAAGGTTCTTGCATCTGTTTTTAAAAAAAAAAAAAAAAAAAAAAAAAAGTGTTTGTCGAATTTCTTCGATAGATGTAAAACTGCTATTAACGCGTGTAAAGGTTCTTGCATCTGTTTTTAAAAAAAAAAAAAAAAAAAAAAAAAGTGTTTGTCGAATTTCTTCGATAGATGTAAAACTGCTATTAACGCGTGTAAAGGTTCTTGCATCTGTTTTTAAAAAAAAAAAAAAAAAAAAAAAAAAAAAAGTGTTTGTCGAATTTCTTCGATAGATGTAAAACTGCTATTAACGCGTGTAAAGGTTCTTGCATCTGTTTTTAAAAAAAAAAAAAAAAAAAAAAAAAGTGTTTGTCGAATTTCTTCGATAGATGTAAAACTGCTATTAACGCGTGTAAAGGTTCTTGCATCTGTTTTTAAAAAAAAAAAAAAAAAAAAAAAAAAAAAGTGTTTGTCGAATTTCTTCGATAGATGTAAAACTGCTATTAACGCGTGTAAAGGTTCTTGCATCTGTTTTTTTAAAAAAAAAAAAAAAAAAAAAAAAAGTGTTTGTCGAATTTCTTCGATAGATGTAAAACTGCTATTAACGCGTGTAAAGGTTCTTGCATCTGTTTTTAAAAAAAAAAAAAAAAAAAAAAAAAAAAAAGTGTTTGTCGAATTTCTTCGATAGATGTAAAACTGCTATTAACGCGTGTAAAGGTTCTTGCATCTGTTTTTAAAAAAAAAAAAAAAAAAAAAAAAAAGTGTTTGTCGAATTTCTTCGATAGATGTAAAACTGCTATTAACGCGTGTAAAGGTTCTTGCATCTGTTTTTAAAAAAAAAAAAAAAAAAAAAAAAAAAAGTGTTTGTCGAATTTCTTCGATAGATGTAAAACTGCTATTAACGCGTGTAAAGGTTCTTGCATCTGTTTTTTTAAAAAAAAAAAAAAAAAAAAAAAAAGTGTTTGTCGAATTTCTTCGATAGATGTAAAACTGCTATTAACGCGTGTAAAGGTTCTTGCATCTGTTTTTAAAAAAAGCAGTACTAATTATTAAAAACAAAGTCAAAGAAAATTGTTTATAAAAAAAAAAAAAAAAGGAATAGGAATAGATTCAATGTGACGATGGAATCAGTTTTTTTGCCTCTTTTAGGCAATATAATTAATTACATTATCATGAACTTCGATAAAGTAGAATTTAGATTTATTTTTGGTAAAATTCAGATCCATTTGGGGTAAAATTCACCGTTTCTAATCAAATAATTTTTAAAAGAAATTAAAATGCGAATTTTTAATTGTAACCGAACGTGCGACTCACCTTGCAGGTAGAATGTTCAGGTATCCAGGTGGCAAACTCAACGCGCGACTCACCTTGCAGGTAGAATGTTCAGGTATCCAGGTGGCAAACTCAACGCGCGTCTCACCTTGCAGGTAGAATGTTCAGGTATCCAGGTGGCAAACTCAACGCGCGACTCACCTTGCAGGTAGAATGTTCAGGTATCCAGGTGGCAAACTCAACGCGCGACTCACCTTGCAGGTAGAATGTTCAGGTATCCAGGTGGCAAACTCAACGCGCGTCTCACCTTGCAGGTAGAATGTTCAGGTATCCAGGTGGCAAACTCAACGCGCGACTCACCTTGCAGGTAGAATGTTCAGGTATCCAGGTGGCAAACTCAACGCGCGACTCACCTTGCAGGTAGAATGTTCAGGTATCCAGGTGGCAATCTCAACGCGTGTCTCACCTTGCAGGTAGAATGTTCAGGTATCCAGGTGGCAAACTCAACGCGCGACTCACCTTGCAGGTAGAATGTTCAGGTATCCAGCTGGCAAGCTCAACGCGCGTCTCACCTTGCAGGTAGAATGTTCAGGTATCCAGGTGGCAAACTCAACGCGCGACTCACCTTGCAGGTAGAATGTTCAGGTATCCAGGTGGCAAACTCAACGCGCGACTCACCTTGCAGGTAGAATGTTCAGGTATCCAGGTGGCAAACTCAACGCGCGACTCACCTTGCAGGTAGAATGTTCAGGTATCCAGGTGGCAAACTCAACGCGCGACTCACCTTGCAGGTAGAATGTTCAGGTATCCAGGTGGCAAACTCAACGCGCGATTCACCTTGCAGGTAGAATGTTCAGGTATCCAGGTGGCAAACTCAACGCGCGACTCACCTTGCAGGTAGAATGTTCAGGTATCCAGGTGGCAAACTCAACGTGAACGGATTGCCTCATGTCATAACATTCAGGACAGACACAGTCCTCTACCGTTTTATTCACACAAACATTGTCCATGCAGCACGGAGTGACGCCTTTAGGATTGCATACTGCTCTATGCCATTGGTGATCGGGGAAGTTAACGTTTCCTGGATATTAATTATAATGATGTGAATTGGGACGATTAAAATGCATTGGGATAATTAGATACGCCGATTTGATCCAATCTTATCTGATCCAGAATGTACAATGTCACAATCTCAGCAAATCCCCGGTTCTAGTTAAAATAAGTAAAATTAATTTAAAAAATTATGCCATAGTGTCAGTGTCACTTGTCAAGATGTCACTTGTACCAAATTCTTCAAAATATAAAATCTCATATTGCATGGCGAAACCAAGTCTGTCTTCGTTGTGTACACTTACGGTGAAGGCATTTCAGAATTTTTTATTTTTTTTGGTTGATATTCCTAGTTGGTTCACAAAGTTCCTAGTTCGTTCACTAATGTTCTATGCCATAAAAAGCCCAATACCTCCCAAGTTTGTACAATGAGTTTTCAATATCTGAGGGGCAGTTGCCGGACCATTTTCTCGACATGTTTGCCAGGGCAACAAAACTGAGAAGCTTCCAAAACGCATGCGATTGTGTTGTTGATGGGATGCCAGTTGGTTGTGTTGTTGATGGGATGCCATTTGGTTGTGTTGTTGGTGGGATGCCAGTTGGTTGTGTTGTTGGTGGGATGCCATTTGGTTGTGTTGTTGGTGGGATGCCAGTTGGTTGTGTTGTTGGTGGGATGCCATTTGGTTGTGTTGTTGGTGGGATGCCAGTTGGTTGTGTTGTTGGTGGGATGCCAGTTGGTTGTGTTGTTGGTGGGATGCCAGTTTGGTTGTGTTGTTGGTGGGATGCCATTTGGTTGTGTTGTTGGTGGGATGCCAGTTTGTTTGTGTTGTTGGTGGGATGCCATTTGGTTGTGTGGTTGGTGGGATGCCAGTTTGGTTGTGTTGTTGGTGGGATGCCATTTGGTTGTGTTGTTGATGGGATGCCAGTTGGTTGTGTTGTTCGTGAAATAACAGCAGATTGTGCTGTTGATGAAGTGTCAGTTGGTTGTTTCTGGTGGTGAAATTGTTGGCTAAAGAAGATATTTTCAAAACAAAACATGTGAAATATATTTACAGATCAGCCTTACCTGGTGAAAATAGTTTTCATAATAGAGAGCACTAAATTTTAGCCTCAACAAAATGCCAGCATGTCAGATAAGCGCTAGCTTCGTGTTTCTCACTGATGTCGAAAAAAAATACTATTTTGGAATTTAAATGCTTTTCTCAGTGTTTAAATGAATGTAATCAAGGTCAGTCGGGAAAGCAACAATTTCTTTCCTCATATTACATTTCGACGTGGGAATAAAAACGTGTCTTACATTCTATACTTCTATGAGACATTATGGTCAAAGCTGTCGGCCAACTTGATTTTGAGACGAGTCTAGTCGGCCCCCCTCCCCGAGTCCTTCATTTATTATAGCTCTTTTTACCGGCCCCAAGTAAAAATAAAGTTTGGCAACCCCCGAATTAGATCGATCAATAATTCAGCTACCGATATCTAGCTGTTTGAATTGAAGGGAACTTCAAAAACAATATTTTGGCATTTCTGGTTCTGTTTTTTCTTGGTTTAGGTCGTTCCTCTCCGATAGAACGCAGACGGTCTCTATCGATGACTGTCTCTCCGACAGTGCTGATTTGGTGTGCGGAGTGCCACAGGGGTCAGTTTTGGGCCCGGTTCTATTCACATTGTATACCAGGCCACTGCTCCTCTTGCTTGGGAGGCATGCTGTTGAGAGCCAGTCATTCGCAGATGACACGCAGCTATACAAGCATACCCATCCCTCTCTTGTGGATTCCGCTGTCCAGAATTTGCGGGAGTGCATTGATGATGTCAAGTCACGGATGACACTCAGCAAGTTCAAGCTTAATGATGACGAAACGGAAGCACTCCTCATTCAAAATCACAAATCATCCTCTACCTCAACTCTCCCCATCTCATTTCAAGTAGGTAACGCCGACATACAGTTTACATCCTCTGCTAGGAATCTTGGTTATATTCTTTCTGACAACATGTCTCATGATAAACATATCTCTTGTATCTGTCGTTGTGCATACACTGCTATCTGTCAGATCAGCTCCATCCGCCACTACCTTACAGTTAGCGCAACAAAAACACTAGTCTGTGCTCTTGTTCTCTCTCGTCTTGACTATTGCAACTCTCTTCTGTCAGGTTCACCAAAACACTTCATAGAAAAACTACAAAAGGTTCAAAATTCAGCTGCTAGGCTAGTTCTAAAGGCAAAAAAACGTGATCATGTCACTCCACTACTCCACTCACTTCATTGGCTTCCTATAAAGGCACGCATTGAGTACAAACTGTCTGTTCTATGTCATAACTTCTTCTCAGATTCCTGCCCTTCCTATCTAAACGAACTTCTTTCTGTCTATTCACCCCTTCGACAGCTTCGCTCCTCTGCAGACACGCGTATTCTGTCCGTTGCTAAGACACGTACTAAAACATACGGTGAACGATCTTTCTCTTTCTGCGCCCCCAAACAATGGAATTCTCTTCCACTACACATTCGCAATATAACAACCACACAGGCCTTCAAAACTGCACTCAAAACACATCTCTTTAAACTCTATTACCCTGACTGATTCCTCAAATCTGACCGATAAACGATGCCGCTGGCCGTTTTACATGGCTTCACGTGTAAAAGTTCTGGGGTGGGTTGGGTGAATATGCATTTGTTTTTGTTTTGTCTCTATACAGCTGTTCTTTATTACATAAATGTATTTTGTTTTATTGTCACGATGATGTCTCTTTTTCTAATATTTTTATGTACAGCGCGGTGAGCCCAGCCCTTGGCTGGGGTACCGCGCTATATAAGACAACTAATAATAATAATAATAACTTTCTGTAAAGAACCTTGACATGTGGCATTTGGTTTAGTTTAGCTTTGAAGCAAAATGTGCCACCCGGGGTGTACTTTGAATTCGCTGCACCCCCTCCCCCCCACGAAACATTACACAACAATATATATATATATATATATATATATATATATTGTACTGTTTGGAACAGTAAGACCATAGAAAAGGCCAACATTCGGAATAGCGATCTCCTTATCATACACACTAAATCCCACCGGAACGGAAACAGGGGGGATGGAGAAGGAAGTCAAGGACAGGGGGGGGGGGGGGGGTTGGGATGGGTGGGGCTCATTGAGCACACTCCCAGAAAATTTTTGTTAAATTCAAAAAAAACCAATGATTCGTTAAATGCACGCATTTATAAATTATTTTTATGCTAATTAATCTACATACAGAGGTGCTATGATTTGTCTGGAAACGTGTTACTAAATAATAATGTGGTTTAATTATATTGAATATTTTATATTTAATTAAACCATTATAAAACAATGAAACTAATTTATTTGTTTAAACTTTACTATTATTATTTTTTCAAAGGTGTTGATCAGTGGCGTAGCGAGCTTAACTCGCGCCCGGGGCACAATACCTTTTTAGCGCCCCCCCCCAAAACCTTTTAAGCCCCCCCCCCCTATTCGAAAACCATACAATATTATAGTAAAATATACCATTTGGCGCCCCTTTGTGAGTAGCGCCCGGGGCATGATGCCCCCCCCCCTCACTACGCCACTGGTGTCGATGCGTTTACCGTCACACACAAAAAAAGAATTTAATATACTATATATATAAGCCCACTGCCGCGCGGGTGCGTCCATAAGCCTACTGCCGCCCGGGTGCGTCCATAAGCCTACTGCCGCCCGGGTGCGTCCATAAGCCCACTGCCGCGCGGGTGCGTCCATAAGCCCACTGCCGCGCGGGTGCGTCCATAAGCCCACTGCCGCCCGGGTGCGTCCATAAGCCCACTGCCGCCCGGGTGCGTCCATAAGCCCACTTCCGCCCGGGTGCGTCCATAAGCCTACTGCCGCCCGGGTGCGTCCATAAGCCCACTGCCGCGCGGGTGCGTCCATAAGCCCACTGCCGCCCGGGTGCGGCGAGTGAGTTGGGGCGCTGAGTTATATTAGGATCAAGGTCGGATGACTAAAGCAGCAGTTTGTCAATTCTGATTTTTTTTTTTTTTTTAATTAAAGAAAGAAAAAAAGGTGAAGTAGTATTCGGTTCTACGTTTTAATTCGTCTTCTTTATTATTGTCGTCGTTCTATATGTTCAATCCTTTTATCACACGGGCCTCAAGCCCCCCCCCCCCCCCACCCAGCCCGGGCGTACTACAATCACTATCTATGGGCAATGAATACACCGCTATGCGTTCCTACGTTGACTGTACCCAGTGCCTCGAACGCCTTAATCCGACCATGCATCACACCAAGGAAAAATTAAGGTGCTTGAACATGGTCATGTTCAGAGTCATCATAGCAGGGGTGTTCTTACAACAGGGTCATAGATCCCACAGGGCGACTTTAAAGAAAATCATTGACTATGATACTTAAGATATTAGAGAGATTGATTGAACCTAGACTAATAATAAACTGTGCTTAAAGTTGTATGCACACACTCGCTGGTTAAAGTTGTATGCACACGCTCGCTGGTTAAAAGTTGTATGCACACTTACGCGGGTTAAAGTTGTATGCACACATTCGCTGGTTAAAAGTTGTATGCACACTTACGCGGGTTAAAGTTGTATGCACACATTCGCTGGTTAAAGTTGTATGCACACTCACTTAGGTTAAAGTTGTATGCACACTCACGCAGGTTAAAGTTGTATGCACACTCACGCAGGTTAAAGTTGATTTGATGACATTGATGCTTCTCCTGGGTCCTAATTTTAAACGCTAAGAGGAATTCTTTTTTTTTTTTTAATGTAGTCCTAAACTATTCCAGTTGTCACTTAGGCAAGCATTTAGATTTCTCATTTTAAGCCATTCTGTGTCATCAAAAGAAACTAGCTCTCAAATTTCGTCCTTTGACAACTATTCCCTATATGTTGGCCGCTTTTATTTTCTTTACCACTTTTTTCGACACAATTTTTCATTTTAACTGGGTCAGAATAAAAAAAAATTAACACAGTGTGTAGAATGTAGCCAATCAGAGTTCAAATATCTAACAATAATGAGTTGTTATTGATATTAATAAGTAACATTAAATTATGCTTTGTATCTTTTGCGTCAAAAATCCGGCCCACCCCTACACATAGGGGAAAAAAAGGTTCCGCCAGGGGTGGGGCCCCTCCCCCCTTCTACGCCACTGAATTTGTACCACATTCTGTTCACTGTCAGTCCTTAGCTTCTGTGAACCGTGACTAGATCACGCAAAGCTTTCTTCAGTTGACAGTTTTGAGAGGTGACGGTAAACCCACCCCCCCCCCTTTTCCCCAATCCCCATACCCCTTTGTATCAAGACCATCACACTGCAAACTGTAACACTGGGCCAAAGGCAAACAGTGGAATTCATTCTAGCGTTCAAACGCCAGCTTGGAAATAAGAAAAAAAATAACCATGGGTGAATGCGTACAGTGTAAGGTATTGGTTTGTTGGTGTTATGTACTTGTTTCTGGCCCTTTGTCCTGGTGGATTAATCTTTAACAAAAAATTGTTGGTGTTATGTACTTGTTTCTGGCCCTTTGTCCTGGTGGATTAATCTTTAACAAAAAATTGTTGGTGTTATGTACTTGTTTCTGGCCCTTTGTCCTGGTGGATTAATCTTTAACAAAAAATTATTGAATCTGCTTCATTGGTGGCCACTCCCAAAAAGGTGTGCAGGTGAATATCTGAATGTTTTGATTTACAAATAATTTATTTTTTAAAAACCTTTTTAGAAAGAACTTTCTTTAGAAGACGAGTTTAAGCGAACAAAAAAGTAGGAAATAAGTTTCTTTAAATTTCTTAAAATTCACTATGCAAAGACTGTATGTGAAGAAGGATAGAGAAAGGCATTCTATTTTTTTGCTAAAAATAATTTATAGACATTTCTTTATCAACTACCATATTTATATGTCACCTACAACATTTATATGTCACCTACAACATTACCAAATTTATAAACATGTCACATACCATATTTATATATAAATCACCTACAACATTTATATATCACCTACCATATGTATATATGTTAGCTACCACACACACATATATATATATATAACCAACCACATTCACATGTCACCTACCACATTTGTTATCGTCCCGTTGTAATGTTGCAGGCAGTTTGTGATAATCCCGAGTGCGCCGTATGAACGCCTCCACCTCCTCCATCTCCAGTGAAGTGTAGTTACCGACCACCCAATGTCCTTCCAGCATCTGGTCAAGACTGCACCGGTGGCGCCCGATGTGCCGTTGTACATAGGTCGAGGGCTGCACCAGCCCCAGGTCGTCGAGCACGCTGCCGATATCAAAAGTTTCCATCGCCATTCGACCGGCGAGCGTTGTTATCACTGCGATGGCCAGGAATGTCAGCAAGCAGAACCATCTGATCGACAGACATCTCATTAGTCTATTCCTCATCGCGGAAAGTAAGAGGGAATCGGGGCAACTTTATCTTGAGAACTCGATTATTTTTAAACATATTATTGTGTAGGCAAGAAGATATATAAAATATGGTTTTGGGTGGAAAATTTGAAGGAAGACAAATCAAAATTGGTTATTGCTTAAGGCTGATGGCAGCCCGCTCCATGTTGAACTGACGCGTGAAAACGTGTCCCGGCGTCTCGACCTGTTTGAATTTGTGTCTCAGTTTTTATGAATCTGTCTGGTCTATGTTGAATAGTCTCGTACACATTGTTCAAGCACAAGTTGCTTTCACACTCCACAACTAATGTAACAAAGCTAAACAATTCTAGGTATAAATAAAAGTCTGAGGTTGCAGTATGCACAGAGTAGTCACGTGGACTCTGCAAAAAAAAAAAAAAAAAAAAAAACGCATCGTGCGTCAGTAAAATGAATAATTTTGATTTCGCTGAGTAATATCTATTCTAGCGACGTCTCATAAACATTTTCATTATCAACTGTCGTGAAAATTAATTAACTTAAAATACAAACCGACAAACTCTGATCCGAACAGGTATGACGTTACTAGTAAAACTACACACCAATACAAGATCTACGTGAACTCGAGTAAATTTTCAGTCCGAAAACCCGCACGAACATTAGAGTTTAGAGATTATAAATTCATACCAACGTGAACTCACAAGGCACATCCTGCCGGAACCATCTCCGCACGTTCTTTGATCTGAGGCCAACACGCTCACGTTCAACATATTGATTTCGATCACGTTTTTACTCGTTATAGATTCCAGTGGCGTCAAAACGCGGGTGAAAATTAGCCTCTATCTGAGACACAGCGCGCGGTTTCTGTACACACCGGTTTCTGTACACACCGCAAGCCAACGCTGGTTTAATCCAAATGTCAGGCTCCCAAAGAGGACGGGTTGTTCTTTTCAGTTTATAAATACTGATTTTGATTCGCTAATGATATAGAACCCATCAGTTGTTTGTTTTTTTATAAGTACCGTAGACGCGGTAGTCACACAATGGTTTCCCACTACACTCACAATAGTAGTCGTTCATTGATTGGCTGCGCGGTCCATGAAGTCCGGGTGTGTGTGTGGCTGCAAAGCCATGGCCGTCTGACTCTGGGTGACAGACCGTATCGCGGCATAGCGAACGTGTTCTGCCTCGACATGTGATCAGGTAGTCTGCGACGCTACGGTTTCACTACGTACACTGATTCCATATTAATCTATTTCTACCGGTCTATTTACCGTACACTACTAGGTTTAATTGAACGCAATTTAAGATGGAATTTTTTTTATGTATGACCTATTCCTTGGCCTAGACATGGCCTAGACATGGCCCTCTGGATCTTGGCCTAGACACAGCCCTCTGGATCTTAGCCTAGACAAAGCCCTCTGGATCTTGGCCTAGACACAGCCCTCTGGATCTTGGCCTAGACACAGCCCTCTGGATCTTGGCCTAGACATGGCCCTCTGGATCTTGGCCTTGACATGGCCCTGTAGATCTTAGCCTAGACATGGCCCTCTGGCCTGAGCACACTTGTGACATCCCAATCATGCCCAATACATCATAAAACATACATTCACGCCTTTACATACATACCAAAATGACGAAATGTTCATACTTTTAATTCCATTTAAACAATATTATTAAACATTCAATAAAATGTACGAAGTGGCTATTGGTACACAGATACCAGAATTGATAGGTTGGGATTAAAAAACGATTTAAAATAATTTAGGATTTGTAAGACCAAATGAGGTATCAAATGAAAGATAATTGAATGTACTATACGTTTGAAATCTTAATGCACATTAAATAATCATGAATATTGATCGATTATTTTAAAATGCACATTAAATAATCATGAATGTTGATTCAGTATTTTATATATAGTAATACAAGACACGGGTAAGTTGTAGTAATACAAGACACGGGTAAGTTGTAGTAATAAAAGACACGGGTAAGTTGTAGTAATACAAGACACGGGTAAGTTGTAGTAATACAAGACACGGGTAAGTTGTAGTAATACAAGACACGGGTAAGTTGTAGTAATACAAGACACGGGTAAGTTATAGCAATACAAAACACGGGTGAGTTGTAGTAATACAAGACACGGGTAAGTTGTAGTAATACAAGTAACGGGTAAGTTGTAGTAATACAAGACACGGGTAAGTTGTCGTAATTCAAGACACGGGTAAGTTGTAGTAATACAAGACACGGGTAGATAATACAAGTCCCTTTTCTAACAGCATTGTAAACTGTACTCCAGAAACATATCTATCAGGCTGTACAATGCATCTAACACGTGCATAGAACAGCTCGCTATAAATAGAAGGATAAAGTACAACCTTCTTCCACAATGTTCTCACGCCAACTGCCAGACGAGTAGCACGACATACGCCAAAGACAGACTCCAGACACCACTACGTCACAGCTATTTTTAAAAAATACGTCACCAAACCAATTAGGCGGAAGCGTTCATTGGCTAAGCCAACACAACGGGACACACCACGCACAATAAAACGCAGCACTCGGTGCGCAACAACTATCAGTGAATACCCTTACTTGGCAAGTAGCATGCAAATTTCCAAGAGCCCCGAATTAACGCGAACGCCACTTTTTACGTTCTCATTTACAGACCCCCTGACTTTCGAGTTTCGAGTTATGGCGCTGTTTCATTGTTCACGTAATATGAGCGCACTATTTTGTGCGTGGTTTCTTTTTTTTTTTTTTTGGGGGGGTGTGGGGGGGGGTGTGGGGGGGATTTTGATCAAATAGTAATTTGAAAGTTGCGACAAGGCTTCTTACACGAATTGCATCAAATGCTTGAAGGAAAATTTGGTCGAGAACTCGACAGCATTGATAACGTATATGAACATTCCCGTCCTGCACACCTAGAGAAGCCACGGAAAGCGGCACCAGGTGTCAAATTTAACTGTAGGGCGATTGAGAAACCAATCAAGGAAATAAACTCCACCTTTAAAATAACTTTATTTTATAATAATAATACATTTTTTAAAAAAGCGATCGGACTATTATATATTTTTACAAAAAGATGATGAATTTTAATTTGCTGAAGCCACGTGACAGACTGTTAGGGGTCGTTCGCTACTTAAGTCACGCAAAAAAGACCTTTTTAGACCACCCCCTTCCTCCCTGTCACGAAGTGTCTCACATTCTTTACCCCCGCGTCACGTCACACCTTAAAAAAATCAAAACATACAAACAATTTTCATAACTAAACTAAGATTTGATTTTATGTTTAACATTTTTCCAAAATGATAATGGAGTAACATGTAGTTTTATTAGAAATCTGTGACGCGAAACAACGAAGTCATCCCCGCGCTGAATGTAAAAGGGCCTCAATAGTTTTTGCGCAAAATTGTTTCGCGACTGAGATTCATGTAACCTTTAATACCTGAGGCAATTTCGACCTCAAATTAATGTTTTTGAAATTAAGTGAATAAAGATTTTTCAAAATTAGAAAATGAAAGATAAAAATAAAAAATAATACAAATTGTGACGTCACAAAATTTTTGATACCCCACACCCGCCTCCACCCCCTCCCCCTTCATCCCCCCGCCCCCCCAAATTGAGCGTGGCGTAATTTGCGAACGACCCTTTAGGAACTTACTTGCCATAATGATCGTCAGTGGCGTAGCGAGGGGGGCAAGGGGGGCATCATGCCCCGGGCGCTACTCACAAAGGGGCGCCAAATGGTATATTTTACATATAATATTGTATGGTTTTCGAATGGGGGGGGGGGCGCTAAAAGGTATTGTACCCTGGGTGCGAGTTAAGCTCGCTACGCCACTGATGATCGTATCCTTTGATCTCTAAAACAAAGAGCGTGAATGTCGGTCAGTAGCGCAGCTAAGGTTTGTGTCACCCGGTGAGGTTTGTGTCACCCGGTGAGGTTTGTGTCACCCGGTGAGGTTTGTGTCACCCGGTGAGGTTTGTGTCACCCGGTGAGGTTTGTGTCACCCGGTGAGGTTTGTGTCACCCGGTGAGGTTTGTGTCACCCGGTGAGGTTTGTGTCACCCGGTGAGGTTTGTGTCACCCGGTGAGGTTTGTGTCACCCGGTGAGGTTTGTGTCACCCGGTGAGGTTTGTGTCACCCGGTGAGGTTTGTGTCACCCGGTGAGGTTTGTGTCACCCGGTGAGGTTTGTGTCACCCGGTGAGGTTTGTGTCACCCGGTGAGGTTTGTGTCACCCGGTGCGGTAAACTCACGGTGTCACTCTCCTCTTCCCCCCCCCCTCTACCCCCCCCCCTGGTTTTCTATGGTGGATTTCTGTATGTTAAATTAAGAGTGTAACAATGACAAGAACCAAAAAAAAAAAAACAATTTAATTGAAGATCGTTAGGTAAATGTGTTAGAAGAACTGTCCCAAGTAATTAGAATCGCCCATTGGTATCAATTGTAAGCTTCATCTCTCAGAATTGACATACATATAGCATCGTGTCCATTACGAGAGTTACCTTTATAGCACTTCAGTCCGCGTTGAATCATGGTCTAAGCGGTGGTTTTTATGACCTAATTATAGGTAATTATAGGGGCACCTCATGTCTGATCCATCAAAACTGAACTGTTAATAAAGCATGGTTAGATGTGGAAAATTTACGTGTGATCGGTTCTCCTTTCATGAAATTCGGTTAGACCGGGCAGTGTGTGTGCTATGTAATTATGCAATTTTTCAGTTTGGCGTCACCACCCTCAGATGGTGTCACCCGGTTACCGCACGCGCACACACACACATACACACATACATACACACACACACACACACACACAAACAAACACACAAACAAACAAACACAAAAACAAACACACACACACACACACGCGCGCACACACACACATACACACACACATACACACACACACACAAACAAACAAACAAACAAACAAACACACACACACACACACACACAAACAAACAAACAAACAAACAAACACACACACACACATACACACACACACACAAACAAACAAACAAACACACACACACACACACACAAAGGATAAATGGTTTTGGAAACTTTCAATTATAATCGATTTGATCCTTTGAGATAAGCTTTTCATTATTTTTTAAAATGTTATAATTTTTATTTTCTACAGTCCGAACACGGGGCATATTTTGAATGTATCGAAATCTAGATGAATGCAATTAAATAGCTGATAACGGGCTTGTCAAACATGGAGTACGATAACGTTATTAAAATGACTGCAACTGGGACAAGGGATCTCGGCTTTTCAATGATGTCCTTTGTGGAAATAATTAATTCTACTAGTGCGATAAATTATTTTTTTTTAAAATACTAGTGTTGAAAATAAAACAGTCCAACCAAGTACCCGGATTGTTTTGTTTATTTTTTTTTAAAAACTATATTTTTTTTAAAGTGGAAAACAAAAAATGTGAAATAAATATTTAACAAATGGTTTCTCTGTTTCTTACGGGATGCTAACGAACTGTCCCCCAATGATCTAGGATTTAATGTACAACGCATTTTAATCGGCATACCCAATGCTATATACGGAATAGTCTTAAGGGATGAATTACCGTATTTCATTGTATAATACGTGATAAGAATTTTGGTGTGAGCCTGGCTCAACATTTAACCGCCGCAGCCCACACATAAAAATATGAGGACCGCTGTTTCGGGGATGAAAGCAAGTTCTGGAGGAGCCACAGGTCGATATTAGCAAACAACAATATATCCTGCAGCACTTACATATTTGTACATAACGGCTGCTTGGGCAATTGGTTTGCTGCAGCGTCAGTCATCAGCATGAGCCGCTGCAGAGTGTTGCTGCCCGTGAAAGATTTGTTTCCCTCTAGAATGTGAGTCTTTAAGGTGATTAGTCGCCTGTGTCGTATACATGTACAAAAACGAATGCCGTAAAAAATTAGAACAACTAATACCGTAAAAAATGTAAAAACTAGTGCCGTAAAATATATAACAACAAGACCCATTAAGAGTGTTAAGAGTTAAACAATTAGTTTTTAAAAAGTAGGGTAGTAAAAATTTCCAATTAAAAAAAAACATGTTTGAGACTTTCCCCATGGACCTCATTGAGTGTACCTGATCTGGTGACACCCTGGTCCGGTGGCACCCTGGTCCGGTTACACCCTGGTCTGGTGACAACCTGGTTCGGTGAAACCACGGTCTGATGATACCCTGGTCCGGTTGACACCCTCGTCCGGTGACACCGTGATCTGGTGGCACCCTGGTCCGTTGACCCCTGGGTACTGTGACTCCCTGGTCTGATGACACCCTGGTCCAGTGACACCCTGGTCCGATGACAGTTCATTGTAGTAGGCCCGGTTCGTAGCTAGTGATAGTTCATTGTAGTAGGCTTGGTCCATAGTTAGTGATAGTTCATTGTAGTAGGCTTGGTCCATAGTTAGTGAAGTTCATTGTAGTAGGCTTGGTCCATAGCTAGTGATAGTTCATTGTAGTAGGTCCGTCCAATAGACAATGGTTCATTGTAGTAAGCCCAGTCCATAGCTAATGATAGTTCATTGTAGTAGGCTTGGTCCATAGTGATAGTTCATTGTGGTAGGTCCGTCCAATAGACAATTGTTCATTGTAGTAAGCCCGGTCCATAGCTAATGATAGTTCATTGTAGTAGGCCTGGTCCATAGTTAGTGATAGTTCATTGTAGTAGGATTGGTCCATAGCTAGTGATAGTTCATTGTAGTAGGCTTGGTCCATAGTTAGTGATAGTTCATTGTAGTAGGCTTGGTCCATAGTTAGTGAAGTTCACTGTAGTAGGCTTGGTCCATAGTTAGTGATAGTTCATTGTAATAGGCTTGGTCCATAGTTAGTGATAGTTCAATGTAGTAGGCCCAGCAGAAACCCCAATCGAGCGAACTCGGGTGGGGGCCGTCCTGGCAAAGGGACATCTCAACGTGTCGCTACGCGGCCCGATTCTTGGGCTTAAGTGGTGCTTTGGGGAGGGCATAAGGAGCAATAGTTCGACGGCCCGCTGACGCCATTTCCTAATGTGACATTTCTAGGCCCCGGTCCATAGATAGTGATAGTTCATTATAGTGGATGAAAGAAAACCATTTTAATTATTATAAAGCAGCGATATTTCCTTTTTTTTTTTAAAATCCCGATATTGGTACATTTAACGAAAAAAAAAAAAGAAAATGGGGAGGGGTGCAGAAATTGAGGGCGCCGAATGCTCTCGAGTAAAAGTGAAGGAGACGTTTTGGGAGGGGGCTACACAGAAAAATCGTTGATAAGTTGCAAATAAATGAATGCATTTTGGAGCATAGCTAAATTTGGTTCTGCATCAATCTACACCTAATCGGGGAGCAACAGAACAGATGCTAGGGGACATGTAGGCGTCTTTTAAGCTGGTTGCATTAATACCAATCCTTTATTTCAAGTTGTTACTTCATAGTTTGTATTTTTTTTTAAAATATTTTTTTGTTGAATTATTTCATTAAAGCATGTACACTCTTTCAGTCCGAATAGGTGGGGGTACGCAGGAATTATTATTATTTTAACAGACGATTTAAAAAAAAACAACACAAAAATAAGAAGAAGTATTGCCTCAAACTAGAATTTAAAAAAAAAATTAATGGAATAGATTTTAAAATCGAAAAAACCTGTTCACAAAAATATCTACTCTAGAGATGTTCATTTTGTTCTTTTTTTTCAATGCTTCCAATAGGTGGGACATATTGTTAACTTTTTTTTCTGATATTAAAAATAGAAACACATTTTTTTTTGCATTTTAACATAGACATTTTAAATATGGTTATAAAATTATTATTTAAAAAAAAAAATTTTTTTTAACTTTTCTGTCATCCAGAAAATTATGTCACCAAAAAGAAACAAATTAAAAGCAACTACAAATAACCTTGATGTGATAATAATTTATGAGTAGTTGAAACGTAGACAACTGGTAAGCGAAAAATAAATTATTAATTTGTGAATTTATGTTTCGATTTTTTAGCTTGTTCATTTATATCGACATTTAAAAGAATCGAAAACATTGAAAACGATAATATGTTTTCGAGCATGTTGACCGTATGCAGTTAATAATTAACACACTGTCCTACCTTTAAACAAAAATTGTATCTGATTGTATGAAGAAATAACATTATAAAGAAAGATTGCTAATGTCTGGTACTTTGCAAAGATCATTTCAGATCATTGAAACAAGGTAGTAGAGAATTTCTGCAAACAACAGACAAGATATGGTTTTACTGGCATCATAAACAAAAATAATTTAGCTACATTATACACAACCAGTTTCTATTTAGAGGCGGTTAAGAGAGAAATTTGTTTTTAGATTAGAGAACCCCCAAAAACAAAAGTTTTGTCGTGAACAATCTCATCCTTTACAATCTCATCCTTTACAATCTCATCCTTTACAATCTCATCCTTTACAATCTCATCCTTTACAATCTCATCCCTACGAATCTCATCCTTTACAATCTCATCCCTACGAATCTCATCCTTTACAATCTCATCCTTTACAATCTCATCCCTACGAATCTCATCCTTTACAATCTCATCCCTACGAATCTCATCCTTTACAATCTCATCCTTTACAATCTCATCCTTTACAATCTCATCCCTACGAATCTCATCCTTTACAATCTCATCCCTACGAATCTCATCCTTTACAATCTCATCCTTTACAATCTCATCCTTTACAATCTCATCCTATACAATCTCATCCTATACAATCTCATCCTTTACAATCTCATCCCTACGAATCTCATCCCTACGAATCTCATCCTTTACAATCTCATCCTTTACAATCTCATCCTTTACAATCTCATCCCTACGAATCTCATCCTTTACAATCTCATCCTATACAATCTCATCCTATACAATCTCATCCCTACGAATCTCATCCTTTACAATCTCATCCTATACAATCTCATCCTATACAATCTCATCCCTACGAATCTCATCCTTTACAATCTCATCCTATACAATCTCATCCTATACAATCTCATCCCTACGAATCTCATCCTTTACAATCTCATCCTATACAATCTCATCCTATACAATCTCATCCTATACAATCTCATCCCTACGAATCTCATCCTTTACAATCTCATCCTATACAATCTCATCCTATACAATCTCATCCCTACGAATCTCATCCTTTACAATCTCATCCTATACAATGTCATCCTATACAATCTCATCCCTACGAATCTCATCCTTTACAATCTCATCCTATACAATCTCATCCCTACGAATCTCATCCTTTACAATCTCATCCTATACAATCTCATCCCTACGAATCTCATCCTTTACAATCTCATCCTTTACAATCTCATCCCTACGAATCTCATCCTTTACAATCTCATCCTATACAATCTCATCCCTACGAATCTCATCCTTTACAATCTCATCCTTTACAATCTCATCCCTACGAATCTCATCCTTTACAATTTCATCCTTTATAATCTCATCCATACGAATCTCATCCTTTACAATCTCATCCTTTACAATCTCATCCTTTACAATCTCATCCTTTACAATCTCATCCCTACGAATCTCATCCTTTACAATCTCATCCTTTACAATCTCATCCTTTACAATCTCATCCTTTACAATCTCATCCCTACGAATCTCATCCTTTACAATTTCATCCTTTATAATCTCATCCCTACGAATCTCATCCTTTACAATCTCATCCTTTACAATCTCATCCTTTACAATCTCATCCTTTACAATCTCATCCTTTACAATCTCATCCCTACGAATCTCATCCTTTACAATCTCATCCTTTATAATCTCATCCCTACGAATCTCATCCTTTACAATTTCATCCTTTATAATCTCATCCCTACGAATCTCATCCTTTACAATCTCATCCTTTACAATCTCATCCCTACGAATCTCATCCTTTACAATCTCATCCTTTATAATCTCATCCTTTACAATCTCATCCTTTACAATCTCATCCTTTACAATCTCATCCTTTACAATCTCATCCCTACGAATCTCATCCTTTACAATTTCATCCTTTATAATCTCATCCCTACGAATCTCATCCTTTACAATATCATCCTTTACAATCTCATCCCTACGAATCTCATCCTTTACAATTTCATCCTTTATAATCTCATCCCTACGAATCTCATCCTTTACAATCTCATCCTTTACAATCTCATCCCTACGAATCTCATCCTTTACAATCTCATCCTTTATAATCTCATCCTTAACAATCTCATCCTTTACAATCTCATCCTTTACAATCTCATCCTTTACAATCTCATCCTTTACAATCTCATCATTTACAATCTCATCCTTTATAATCTCATCCCTACGAATCTCATCCTTTACAATCTCATCCTTTACAATCTCATCCTTTACAATCTCATCCTTTACAATCTCATCCTTTACAATCTCATCCTTTACAATCTCATCCCTACGAATCTCATCCTTTACAATCTCATCCCTACGAATCTCATCCTTTACAATCTCATCCTTTACAATCTCATCCTTTACAATCTCATCCTATACAATCTCATCCTATACAATCTCATCCTTTACAATCTCATCCCTACGAATCTCATCCCTACGAATCTCATCCTTTACAATCTCATCCTTTACAATCTCATCCTTTACAATCTCATCCCTACGAATCTCATCCTTTACAATCTCATCCTATACAATCTCATCCTATACAATCTCATCCCTACGAATCTCATCCTTTACAATCTCATCCTATACAATCTCATCCTATACAATCTCATCCCTACGAATCTCATCCTTTACAATCTCATCCTATACAATCTCATCCTATACAATCTCATCCCTACGAATCTCATCCTTTACAATCTCATCCTTTACAATCTCATCCCTACGAATCTCATCCTTTACAATCTCATCCTTTATAATCTCATCCCTACGAATCTCATCCTTTACATCTCATCCTTTATAATCTCATCCCTACGAATCTCATCCTTTACAATCTCATCCTTTACAATCTCATCCCTACGAATCTCATCCTTTACAATCTCATCCTTTACAATCTCATCCCTACGAATCTCATCCTTTACAATTTCATCCTTTATAATCTCATCCCTACGAATCTCATCCTTTACAATCTCATCCTTTACAATCTCATCCTTTACAATCTTATCCTTTACAATCTCATCCTTTACAATCTTATCCTTTACAATCTCATCCTTTACAATCTCATCCTTTACAATCTCATCCTTTACAATCTTATCCTTTACAATCTCATCCTTTACAATCTCATCCTTTACAATCTCATCCTTTACAATCTTATCCTTTACAATCTCCTCCTTTACAATCTCATCCTTTACAATCTCATCCTTTACAATCTCATCCTTTACAATCTCATCCTTTACAATCTCATCCTTTACAATTTCATCCTTTACAATTTCATCCTTTACAATTTCATCCTTTATCAAATTTAATAACGAGTAATGGCGGGTAGGGCTGAAATTTGACAAAACAGGCAAGCAAGTAAATTTTTTTGAAAAAAACTCTGGTCACAGAAAGACACAAGATACCCGGCCTGCTTCATCTGCAGTTTTACACAGAGATAGATGTCAAATAGGGAGCCCAAGTTAAGTCAGAACTCGATCAAAAAGAAACAACAAACGTAACAAAAAACGTAGCAATCGAAAGCTTTATTCAAAGAACAGCAATTGAAAAACAAGCTAACATATTTATCTTATTTTATATATATATATATGTATGTATATATTATATTTATATAATACTTCATACAGGTAGGAAACAGTGACTCATACATTTATTCGTTAGTTGATTTTTTTTTTACTTGCAAGAGTATTCAGGCCACATGAACAGTTTAGTTTCCGCCCCCACTTTTTGTGCCACCCTTGACATTTCCATTGACCCTTTTTACAGAATTAATATAATCTTTGTATATTTATTGCCACAAAGATAGGATTTTGCCCCCACCACCCCAACCCCTCTTTAATTTATTTCTCTATCTGTTACGCACACAGCATTGAGGATAGACGGATTTTGAAATTTAGAAAAAAAGTAAATTTCAATTATATAGATTTAAGCGTTTGAGATAAGCTTTTAAATTTATATTGTTTTAAGCAGTACTTTATATTATGGGCCATCTCGGATAAATTGTAGAGGCAATCTGAGATAAGTTGTAGAGGCAATCTGAAATACGTTGTAGCCGCAATCTGAAATACGTTGCAGCGGCAATCTGGGATAAGCAGTAGAGGCAGTCTGAGATAAGTTGTAGAGGCAATCTGAAATAAATTGTAGCGGCAATCTGAGATAAGCTGTAGAGACAGTCTGAGATAAGTTGTAGAGGCAATCTGAAATACATTGTAGCGGCAATCTGAGATAAGCTGTAGAGACAGTCTGAGATAAGTTGTAGAGGCAATCTGAAATACATTGTAGCGGCAATCTGGGATAAGTTTTAGAGTACTGGTGTGTTGAAAATTTCACAGTAAACCCGTGTCCTCGGAAATTTTGCCATTGGTCAAGAATAATTTTACAAAATGAGATTTTAAAAAATGAGGCAGAATTTATTTTACTACTTTGTATGATCGGTTCACCACCAAATACTATTTACTGAAGACACTTACAGGGTGCATCATTCCGGAGCCAGTGTCTTGTAAGGTATAAGGTGTGCAATAAGATTTAGAATTGACGCTTTTTCGGGAAAAGGACTTTTTAAAACGTATTATTTTGTTTAGTTAGAATAACACATTTTATAAAGAACTTATGTTGCAGATAAGCTAAAGGAAGAGCACGTTGTTTGACGTGATGTATGTCTACGTTTTGGTTTTTATACGGACTCGAAATCTTCAAAGAGCTTGAATACCTAGTTTGTATCTATTAAAGGAAGTTGGAGAGTTAACAGCGAGCGTCCTCCTAAGAGAGTGAAGTCAACCAACGCTAGGGGGTCATGATTTCGAAAAATGGCACCCGATTCCTCTTCCTAAACTTACGCCCCGTTTTCGCGGTTCTCACCCTGTTTGGGATATATGCCTTTGTGAGTCACTGGCTTATTTTAAAAAACGAAAGAACCGATGGCTACCACCAAAGTGGACGACAGAATAACTGGGCTCAACGCTGGCTTGATAGAGTGTCGACTGGACGTTGGGTGGCGAGGAATTATACAGCACAGGAGATGGGCGAGCTGGAAACATTCATTAAAAGAGTCTGGAGCTATTACAAGATACCCCATACCTTACAACGTGAGGATAGCAAATGTGGTAAGTGATGAGTGTAGGGATATTCGATAAATGTGGTAATTAATAAAGGATAAATTTGGTGATTGATAAATGTTGCTGGTGGTAGATGAGAACTTTTGGAAATTAAAATAGATGATAAAAAACAAAGTTATAGGAGATAAATGTGATGATGGGAGATAAATATGGGATAGTTTTGATGATAGAGGATAAATGTAGTGATATGTGATAAATGTCGTGGCATATAATAAATGTCGGAATATATGATAAATGTAGTGATACATGATACATTTTGGGATATATGATACATTTTTAATGCATGATAAATATGGTCAAAGATGATAAATGTTGTGATGTATGATAAATGTGGTGATATATATGATAAATGTAATGATATATAAGATAAATGTGGTGATATATAAGATAAATGCAGTGATATATAAGATAAACGTGGTGATATATTTTGGGATATATATGATAAATGTGGTGGTAGATGATGGGAATGATGATATAAAGTAATATATTTTTTCAGTGATAACTATCACTCCGATGATTCAACAACCAGTGGCGTAACAACGGCTTGGCATTGGGGCAGTTGCCAAGGGCGCCGACCTGCCTCAGTTTAAAAGGGCGCCGCTAAATCTCTAATTTTTTAATTTTTATTATTTAAAAAATAAATTAGCCAAGGGCGTCACAAACCTAGCTACGCCTCTGTCAACAACACCTCTTTCCCCTTCAAAACCGTATAAATATTTGGAACCCTGCTTCGGGCTCGTGGCGACTTGGTGATAAACTATTGCGACGCATTCAGCCATTTTGAAAAACTAGAATTGTCTGCCCCTTGTTTGCTTGAACTCGAATTCCTCCTTGGAGCCGACGAGCATCGGTTTAAAATTGTATACACCCCACCCCCACACACACCCTCTTATCTCTGAGATCATCTGGATTCGGTTAAAGGTTCAAGGTCATAATAGAATTTAGGTGGGTTTTTTTCGTTTGTTTGTTGTTGGTTGTTTTTTTTTTTTTTTAAAGGGGGGGGGGATTTGACGTAAGTCATAATTGATGTAAATAAAAGTCATCTAAAGTGTATAAACAGTAAACTGGTAAATAGGATAATACAGTTTCCGAGTCAGATTTACATCGTTTTTTTCCGATGTCATTCTCCCATCCCCCCCCCCCCCCCCCCATTTACAAACTTCACATCCATGAAGTAATTTGACTCACTAGGAATAAACATCTTACAGCACAGGTATTCTTAACTTTATTTTTGATGTAGTGCCGCACCCCCATCTCTCCACCCTCCCCCTCTTGCACCTCCGCAGTGAAAAGTGCTAATACAAATAATCCCCGATTTTGCTGGACCTTCCCACACCCCCGGGGTGGGGGGGGGTTAAGAGCCCCCGATATACCCGTAAACGCGCCACACAAAGTTGAGAATTAAATGCGCACCAAAGTTACGCGGACAATTAGTTGTTAATCTCTTTATCGAAAAGATGTGCATTAGATTTATTGATGTCTGTGTGAAACAGAAGATCTTTGACATTTTTTTGAATAACAAAAATAACTCTAAATAAACACCAATATTTATTTTTTTTGAATTGGGAAAACCAAGGATCTGTCAAATTTGTATAAATAAATAGGTCAACGAGACAAAAGTGCCTATAAAATTGGTCTTGATTTCGAAAAAAAAAAAGCTATTTAAAAAAAAAACAAAAAAAACGTTTTTCGTACAAATCCGTTGTATGGATTTTTTATTATTTAATTTTATATTAATATTCTAATGACTCACCCTCTTTTACAATGCAGATTTACTTCACCAACTATTCCAGAAAACAAAAGAAAATATTACGCACCAAACGCTTGCGATATTTAAAAAAAAAAAAAAAAAAAGAATCTCATTTAGCGCAGTTATTGGGAATTTATATCGTGAAATCAGTTGCATCATATTTCCGTCAAGGTCCCCTTTGTAAAACAGAACAAACTAATTTTTTGCGGGGATGGGGTTGAGGGTGAAAATTTGAAAGAATGTGTTGTCATCGGCAACGGGTTTATGTGCCAAGTTTCAGCTGGATATGTTGACGGGAAGTGGGTCAATAAGTCGTGCGAAGATTTTGCCCTTAGCACACAAAAGATAAGTCAGATAATATAAAAGGATTTTAAAAATGCTTTAAAGGTGAAACCGGGAAAATGCACCTGACAAAAAGAGCGAAAGAAGTTTATTAAAAAATTGTGGTGCTGCTTATCTTTCCGATTCCATATGAGCTTCTTCTTCTGTTCTCCGTCTCTTTCGCATAAGAAAGGCAACAATTACTGCTAAACACAAATTTATACTTAGAGCCACTGATGTAGGAAGGGTGGGGCGTTTTTTTTTTAAGGGGGGGCGCGGTCGATCCCGGGTGGAGTTTTTTTTGATATGTATTTAAGGGATGCACTTTTCGGCCAACTGCGGGGTTTATCTTGTGGGAGGGGGACACCAAAATGCTTGTACCGCCCCGGGTGGCACTAACCCTTGCTTCGCCACTGCTGAGAATTATCCATTCTGTTCTATTTCACGAAATATCAACTTCTCCAAATCTGCGCGCTTTATTATATTTATAGGCAATTTGACGTTTCCGGGTCTTGGCTGGTTCCGGGCACTTTGTGATCCTAAAGGGGCCACCCCCTGCTGTATGAACAACTCGTGTGTCAACAAATCTGTCCAAGAATGTCAGTGTCCTGAATGTTATGACATGAGACAACGGGTCCATGCGGAACTCGCCACATGGGAACCGTATGATACCACTATCAAGGTAAGTGGAAATAGTTCACGAAGTCTAACTACACACTGTGAACCCAACTACCTCCGCTAAAATACTAGTCCACTAAGTGGCGTAGCTAGGGTTGGGGTCGCTCGGGGTGCGTCAGGATATTTGCCACCCTCTTCCAAGAAGAGATTCTGTTATTTGGCTGAAAATGCCGCCCCTTCGTATCTAGAAATAAAGTACCGTCCTCTCAGCCCCATCTTCCTACGCCACTCAGTCCACTTAAACGAAACTCTATTTTTTATCCTTTCTTCAAGTTTGGTCTCTGTTGTCTATATGGTATCTGTTGTCTATGTGGTCTCTGTTGTCCATGTTGTCTCTGTTGTCTATGTGGTCTCTGTTGTCTATGTGGTATCTGTTGTCTATGTGGTCTCTGTTGTCCATGTGGTCTCTGTTGTCCATGTGGTCTCTGTTGTCTATGTGGTCTCGGTTGTCCAAATGGTCTCTGTTGTCTATGTGGTCTCAGTTGTCCAAATGGTATCTGTTGTCTATGTGGTCTCTGTTGTCCAAATGGTCTCTGTTGTCTATGTGGTCTCTGTTGTCTATGTGGTCTCGGTTGTCCAAATGGTCTCTGTTGTCTATGTGGTCTCAGTTGTCCAAATGGTCTCTGTTGTCTATGTGGTCTCTGTTGTCCAAATGGTCTCTGTTGTCTATGTGGTCTCTGTTGTCTATGTGGTCTCTGTTGTCTATGTGGTATCTGTTGTCTATGTGGTCTCTGTTGTCCATGTGGTCTCTGTTGTCCATGTGGCCTTTGTTGTCTATGTGGTCTCTGATGTCTACGTGGTCTCTATTGTGCGATGTGGCACGTGATATTAATTTTGTGCCTGTTCCCAGCTGACACATTTCACCAGTGAGAAGGACGTGTGTCGCGTCCTTCAGAACAAGACCGTCTACTTCATAGGTGACTCCTTCATGCGTCAGCTGTACACATCTGTGCTGGCCATGTTACGAGACGCTAAACCCCGGCACGTGATAAGGGATGATGTACCACTAGGTCAGCATTGGCTTCTAGTTTTACTATTGAAATTTTACTGCAGGAAAAAATGGTCGCTTTTTTGTTGTTGTTGTTTTTTTAAAGGCACACATCAAAATTATCCTACTAAGCACCAATAGGAAATTAGTAAAACACAGTAAGGTTAAACCTGATAAAAGGAACGCAACAAAACAACGAACGTGTCGGCAGGAAGCCTTCATCAGCGAACAAACAGAAAAACGAATAAAATTAACAAATGCGTCAATTACCACAAATCTTTTGCTGCCCTCTTGGACAATACTTCTAAGCTTAGTGCTACATTATAATTTTTTTATACATTTTTAAATTGTATTCGACTTTCTGTTTGTTCGATGATGAAGGCGTCCTGCCGACACGTTCGTTGTTTTGTTGCGTTCCTTTTATCAGATTTAACCTTACTGTGTTTTACTAATTTCCCATTGTGCTAACCTGATTGCAGTCTCTCCCATTATTACCCTAAGCACCAAGAGCTCAAGCAGGCTCGGAAAGATTCAATAAATTAAGCAAACCCTTAAGCACAAAATTTTTCCAACAAATCCTTTATATGGATTTTTCTTTAAAATTTCATTTTCTAATGTCCCACCCGCTCTTACACAGCAGATTTATTTCCACAACTATTTCAGACAAACGGAAGAAAATATCAATCAGCACATTAACTTGCGATATATATTTTTTTTTAAAGAATCTCATTTAGCGCAGTTATCGGGAATTTTATTTTTTATCTCCCCCTTGAAAATCAGGAAAAACTTATTTGGGGGGATTGGGAGTGAGATCGAAATTTGATAGAGTGTGTTGTCATCAGCGACTAGTCTATGAACCAATGAAGCACATTACCGACTAGTCTCTATGAACAAAAAAATAAAATAAATCTAAATTTTGTTTTGAGCCTTCCGTGACTCCTTCCAGTCAAACGTTGATTTAAAAAAAAAAGATATTACTGCTGCATATTTTTTCATCAACTTCGATAAAGTGCAAATAATATTTGCAAAGTAGGGACGACATTCTTAATAAATTATTGAAAAGTTAGATTGTGCATGGTCATTTAACTTACAAATTTATTTTAAAAACCTGTGTGTGTGTGTATATATAAGTGGCAAAAATTTTCCATTATCAAAGCTTAATAATTAATTATTTTATGTCAAAAGCCCCCCCCCCCCACACACACACACTTTTCCTGAAATGGTCATGAACACATAATATTGAGCCTAGTGGGGATGCCAAGAATCAAAACATATTCACTGACTGAGATCAATTAACCACTTCTCACCAGTTAACGTGACAAACTGCGACAAGTATTACCGATTCATCGCCGACTGCAGAAGTTACATAATACAGAACACCCAGGAATGCACTGGAACTGTAAGTTTTGTTTTTTTCGCCAGTGGTCAGTGCCAAACTGACCGTATCTACTAGATTGGCCGATTCGTCAGGCTCTTTCGCTGGCTGTAATGCGTCCTACCAGCACTGAGTCCTTTTTAACAATAAATACAACTCAACTATGTAATGTAACTTCACAGACTGTATACACACATGTATAGCTCAGCTCGCTATCAGACAGAAATAAAACACAACATCCTTTCAGAAAGGTCCTTGTACGAATGCGCCATGACTAAAACGTACGTCACATAACAGACTAGATAATACGTCATAATAAGCATAAAAATACGTCACCAAGTACAGCGAGGGAAGAGCATTCACGAAAGGGGTCGCAACCCATAGGTTGAGAATTGCTGCTTTATAGCATCTCTTTGTCAAACGTTGCGTTGATTTTTTTTTTTAAGTGAATGCTCTCCCAAGTGGCAATGTGTATTTTTATAATAAACGGAGATATCATTTATATAATTACTTTTTAAATGCTTGACATATCAAATTAAACAGTTGAAAGAAATATAAATAGTATATAAAACATATCAAACCATATTATTAAAAGGTTCTAACATCATCATATTCTGAACAATCTTTAAGAAGCCCATATTCCTGAATTTAAGAATTAGAGACAATAACACATGTTCAAACTTAATTTTATTAGCAACTCAGCGGCTTTTCTTGAAAATTGTATATATTTTTATTTTTAAAAAAAAAATGATTTCACGGTTAACCCGATGATGCCCATCTTGCAGACAACACTGAGGATGAAAACCGTGTATCAGGTGACCGGTGCCGACGTTGTCCTCAACTCTGTACGAGAACTGAACGGGACGGTCGACTCCTGGCTGGTCGTGGGTCTGGGGGCTCACGACTATTACAACATGACGGCGCTCCGGCAACGTGTGAGTGTACAGAGATGTTGGTCCTGGGTTGACAGTAGCAGTTCTGACCTTTTCGGTGCCGCGACCCCTTGGTAACAAATTTTGGCGACCCCTTGGTAACAAATTGTGGAGACCCCTTGGTAACAAATGGTGGCGACCCCCTTAGTAACGAATTGTGGAGACCCCTTGGTAACAAATTGTGGCGACCCCCTTGGTAACAAATTGTGGCGACCCCCTTGGTAAAAAATAGTGGCGACCCCCTTGGTAACGAATTGTGGAGACCCCTTGGTAACGAATTGCGGAGACCATTGGTAAGAAATTGTGGCGACCCCTTGGTAACAAATTGTGGCGACTTCCTGTAACAAATTGTGGCGACCCCCTTGGTAACAAATTGTGGCGATCCCTTGGTAACAAATTGTGGCGACCCCTTGGTAACAAATTGTGGCCACCCCTTGGTAACAAATTGTGGAGACCCCTTGGTAACAAATTGTGGAGACCCCTTGGTAACAAATTGTGGAGACCCCTTGGTAACAAATTGTGGCGACCCCTTGGTAACACATTGTGGCGACCACTTGTAACAAATTGTGGCGATCCCTTGGTAAACAAATTGTGGCGACCCCTTGGTAACAAATTGTGGCGACCCCTTGGTAACAAATTGGGTGACCCCTTGGTAACAAATTGTGGCGACCCCCTTGGTAACGAATTGTGGCGACCCCCTAGATAACAAATTGGGGCGACCCCTTGGTAACAAATTGTGGAGACCCCTTGTTAACAAATTGTGGCGACCCCTTGGTAACAAATTGTGGAGACCCCTTGGTAACAAATTGTGGAGACCCCTTGGTAACAAATTGTGGCGACCCCTTGGTAACAAATTGTGGTGACCCCTTTGTAACAAACTATGGCGAACCCTTGGTAACAAATTGTGGAGACCCCTTGGTAACAAATTGTGGCGACCCCTTGGTAACGAATTGTGGAGACCCCTTGGTAACAAATTGTGGCGACCTCTTGGTAACAAATTATGGTGACCCCCTTGGTAACAAATTGTGGCAACCCCTTGGTAACAAATTGTGGCGACCCCCTTGGTAACAAATTTTGGCGATCCCCTTGGTAACGAATTGTGTAGACCCTTGGTAAGAAATTGTGGCGACCCCTTGGTAACAAATTGTGGCGAGCAAAAAACAGGCACCTTTTGAAAAGGTGGGGTGGGGGGGATGAAGAATGCACCATCCCCGGGGGCCATCTTCAAAGGGAGTTAAAATGTTCCCTTTTCAAATACAAATGTGTATATTTATAAGTAATACATTTTGGGGAAGAGGGGAAGTAAATATAGGCTTTGCCTCGTTCGAAGCTTTCGCCTGCCCACAACCAGGGTTAATTCCTTTAACTTGAGAAACGTGTTTGAGAAGTTATGTACTGACCATCATACCCAAGTCCGATCACCATAAATAAATTATACATTTTAAACTCTAAGGTTGTACGAAAAACTAAAAAATGCTTTTTTTTTTTTTTTAAAAACTCAAATTTCTTAAGCTCTCTGGCAAACTCTGGTGACCTGTCCAGTATGGGTAATCACAGGTACTTGCTGCGCACCGAAAAATCGTGTTTTATTGTGCGCGGTGTGTCTTGTGTGTTAGTTTAGTTAACGAACGCTTTAAGCGCCATTAGGCATGCGAGTATGAAATATTTTTATTGAAGCAGTGACGTAGTGTCTATAGTCTTTGGTGTACGCGCTATTCGTTTGGCACTTGGCGTGAGAGCATTGTGGACGAAGGCTGTACCATATTCTTCTACTTGGGTTGGACGGGCCTGCCATAGTCCATCTCCGATACCGACACCACTCAGTCAAAGAGATTGAAGAGTTTGTTCCTGCACCAGCGCCCCCAATTCGTGCACGGAGTATGTTGTTTGTCACCAATGCTGACCTTGTCGGTTGCCCGGGGGTTCATCATCAAGTCCCTTAGTCCTTGGACCGTTGGGGCGCCACAGCTGACATGAAAACTATCCTTCTCCATTCCTCTATGTCTGTAGTGGCTGTTGCAATCGATTGGCGTGCTTTCTGGTGCTACAGATTTCTTACTAAGTTTTAAATAAAGAAATGCATGTTTTTTTTTTTTATTTGTACTGCATTTGCGACGGTGTCCTTTAAAAAAAAAAGATAAATAATTGGATGAAAGTTGAATCATACATACACATCTATGTGATCTAATTTAGAGCGAGTTTTTTTATTTTATTTTTTTTAATTTTATTTTTGGTTTCGTTTTTTGTACAGCTGATTGATCCCATTTTAGAGATGTTAAAGAACTCCAAGTGGCCAAAGTTAATTTGGATGGCAGCACATTCCGTGGGACTGCTCAAGGCCGGAACTGAAAAAAGACAACAGACACAGGCACTACTGGATTACAATGAAAAGCTCGCATCTATTTTTAGTTTTCGGGAAATCCCCGTTTTGAACTTTTTCCAGCTCACCAAAGGGATGTTCAGTTTCGACGGCGCTCACTACGGCAAGGGGATAAACGATGCCAAAGTAAACATTCTGCTCAATTTTCTACAACGAGAAAGTACGACATGAGATTCGGCAATGAGACTTAAGATCTCAAAAGAAAATGTGTTGCTGAAATTTTATTTCTAGTACTTTAATACATTTTTATTTTAAATTTTTTGTTTTGATTTCATTTGGGTTATTACAATGGGATCACAACTGAGCATCATATTATTATTATTATTATTTGAACAGGGCACACTGATTACTGCACGTACAGCGAGTACTGTAAATATTGCAATTACTGCAAGTAATTTAAGCACAACAAATATTTTAAGTACCCCAAGTATTGTAAGTACTGCAACTATTGTGATTACTTCCCCCCTTTGAAAAGATAAGCCTCTAAAACGTTGGTACTCGTTCCTCTGAACTAGTCTAAGTTTGGTCCCAAAGTACCCAGTGGCAAACAAATTGCAATAAAGTGTGGGGCGTGGGGGGGGGGGGGGCTTGGCTGACTGCGCTTTGAGGTCACTGAGGTATAAAGTTTACGACGGTTCTAAACTCGACGTGCGCGTGATCCCTTGTTAGCTCTGCTTGCTGTATGATTATTTTCCGACCGGGGGGTGGGGGGGATAAATGTTGGACTCATTAAAGTAAGTTACCTGACGTGTTGTTAATTCCCGCGCTAAATGGTCAACTCGTACGACACACAAGAATAGAATGCAAACTTATAAAGAATGCATCACTCGTCTGCTACTGTAAATTTCGGGGGAGGTTTGACATTTCATTCTTTATTAATTTGTTTCGGTTTTCTAAATGGCTGCACCTATTGGTACCCGGGTACCCGAAGTGAATGGGATGGGAGTAAAAAACTATTTCAAATGTTATTGTTGGGTTTGTAAGACAAAATGAGGTATCAAATGAAAGATAATTGAATGGACTATACGTTTGTACCACAAATGACATCCGAATCGCATTGAGTCTAATGGTACCCGGGTGCGAATGGTGGCGCTGCGTGTCCGGGTCCATTTTTGACTAATGCTACTCGGATGTCATTTGTGAAAAAAACGTAAACGATGACGCTTGAGATTACTAATAATTTCTACTAATTTCCTATTGTCATTTGTGGTAGTTTATTTTAGTTAAATTGAAGAATTAAGTTTACAAACGTAGAGTCCATTCAATTATCTTTCATTCGATACTCATTTTGTCTTACAAACCCAACAATAATATTTTAAATAGGTTTTTTTAATCCCAACCTCTCACTTCTAGTACCCGGGTACCAATAGCCACTTCGTTTCTAAATTGGAATACATCTCATCTATCGATCTCAAGCGTCATCATTTACCTTTTTTTTTAGGTGCAATTTTAGAACCGTGACCCCCATATGTTCAATAAAACACACACCCAGACTCTACACTACACCCTGCTCCTGACAAAGACATCTGGGTGTGTTGAATGAGTTCTCCGTGTATGTGGTCGCCGTAATTCAACGATCGGGGCGTTTCTCTGATAATTTCCTTACTCAAAATCGGATATTAATTGAAGGACTGGTTTCAAGCTGCGTAAATGAAATAGTAAAACAAGGTATGTTGAAGCTTGAATTGACAGGCTAGACAACAAGGTATGAACGTTTCGGCTTAGAGCCTTCTTCGGCGAATGAAAATACAACAAGAAACAGAGAACGGTTAAAAAAAAATCGGAATAACTCAAATAAAGTTTGTGATGTCTGTTGTAAGACATTCTAAGACCTCAAAAGATATATATATATATATATATATATATATATATATATATATATATTACAATCACGCGTGGTTCCCAAACCAACGGGCCGCAAACCCCAACAGGGGTTCCGTGGGGTTTTCTTCGGGGTCGCCGTCTGAAACAGTTATCGGAAGAAGAATCATGTAGCAATACATAAAGTGTTCATACTTTTTGTATGTTAACTAATTATTGCTGTAATATGATGATACTTATGATGGACTAGCGAGAACCCGGCATGCGTTGCACGCCACTCAATGAAAAAAGTGTTTATGTTTTAATTAAGTTTCAAAGTAATTTTTAAAATAGAAAATATTTATTGTTTTTTCCGTCTCCTGTGTACACAAATAAAATAGACGTTTTTCCGACGCGTGAGCAGGCAACCTACAGCTGTCCACGTGAGAAGCATGTATTTTGAAAATGTAGTCCACACATTTGTAGCGATTGATCCAGCCACGCAGTAGCTCTGTTTTAAATTATATTTAGATAGCTCAAATATTTATTATTTTTAAAATAAGGCCCCTGGCCCCAAACGCAAAATTTTAAAATGGTTGTATTTATGTCACACACAAACTGAAATGTCGTTTGTATTTGATTGATTTCTAGCCACCCATGCAATAGCACTGATTGAAATTATATTTGTATAGCTCATATAAGAAAAAAATAATTTAGGGCTCCGGCCCGAAAAGGAATATTTCAAAATGGACAATTAGACTCAATGCTATTCGGATATCATATGTGGTAGTTTATTTAGTTAAGCTGAAGAATTAAGTTTACAAACAAATAGTACATTCAATTATCTTTCATTTGATATCTCATTTTGTCTTACAAACCCAACAATAATATTTTAAATAGTTTTTTTAAATCCCAACCTCTCGCTTCGGGTACCCGGGTACCAATAGGTGCAGCCTTAAATTATACTGAAAAATCTATTCACGGTGTGTGTGTGTGTTTTAATGCTATTAAAAATCCACGTGTCACTTGGCTTCTATGCAATGGGATCGTGTCTCCAAATAAGGTTAGGAATATTTGAACAAGAAATTCCAGCAGACGTGTTGCCTTGCTGTTATAAGCCACTGGTCGTACCACTCTGTTATAAGCCACGGATCATACTACTAAATAACGTCACATCTTTGAGTGTGAATAAATGAAATATCCATGTTACCTAACTAGGAAAGCGTGAATGTTTTGGTTCGGTTGTTATCCGCGAGTCTGTGATCAGAATAGCATATCACTTTGGTAAAGAAAGAATTAAAAGCTCTCCTGGTGTTGGGAAACACACGTTATGAACTGATGGAAATTTTGCACTTAATGTGCTTGACGTATCGTAGATTTCAAGAAACATTCCTTTATATACAAGAAATGAAGACTTTGAATTTGTAACATTGGAAACTCGTTACGATAGCCTTCAATGTCACATTAAATATTGGTATTCTGATACGTTTCAACCTAACATTAAATTTTGATATTTTGATATCCTTAAACTTGACATTAAATAATAGTATTATGATATCCTTCAACCTAACATTAACTATTGGTATTCAGATATCCTTCAACCTAACATTAACTATTGGTATTCAGATATCCTTCAACCTAACATTAACTATTGGTATTCAGATATCCTTTAACCTTACATTAACTATTGGTATTCAGATATCCTTCAACCTTACATTAACTATTGGTATTCAGATATCCTTCAACCTAACATTAACTATTGGTATTCTGATTTATTTAAACCTAACTTTAAATATTGGTATTCTGATATCCTTTAACCTAAACATAACTCTTGGTATTCTGATAACCTTAAACCTAAAATTAAATATTGGTATTATGCTATCGTTCAAACAAACAGTAATAATGGGTATTCAGATATCCTTCAACGTAACATTAAATATTAACTCCGCCAAGGCCGGTCCCATGTCCGGGGCAAAAGGAAGAGGGTTGGTGTGAGGCCAGCTATCTCACCCGTAAAAACAAATTGCTACAGAATCGTCAACAAGAAAAAACCAACAAATTTCATCGCTGAGAAGAGAGGGCTCTTCTTCCCCAAGAAGAGATATGAAGCCTTGTGGCAAAACCCAGGTTATACTGGAAACCTAAAAGACGAAGACCCTCCCTACTAAGGAAACAAACATAAGCACGTGGAACGTCCGAAACATGTATGATACAGGGAAAGCAGCACAGGTGGCGACAGAAATGAGAACTTACAAACTTGCACTGCTTGGCATCTAGGAAACAAGATGGTTACAAGCTGGACAGATAACTTTGGCCTCTGGAGAAATGCTAATGTACTCGGGGTATGAGGAGGAAATTGCTCCGCACACGCAAGGAGTCGCTCTAATGTTGTCAAGGATGGCACAGGATGCACTGATTGGATGGGAAGCCCTTGGCACAGGATGCACTGATTGGATGGGAAGCCCTTGGCACAGGATGCACTGATTGGATGGGAAGCCCATGGCACAGGATGCACTGATTGGATGGGAAGCCCATGGCACAGGATGCACTGATTGGATGGGAAGTCCATGGCACAGGATGCACTGATTGGATGGGAAGCCAATGGCACAGGATGCATTGATTGGATGGGAAGCCCATGGACCAAGAATAATAACAGCAACTTTCAGAACCAGGAAAAAGAAAATAAAGATGAACATAATACAGTGTTACGCACCCACCAAAGAAGATGATAAAGAAACATACTACAATAGACAACAAAAAAGAATAGAAAAATTCCCAAGTAGAGACCTAAACATCTTAACCCTTTCACTACCGCTGGGTTTTTTTTTTTTTGGGGGGGGGGGGGAAGAGAGAGAGAGAGAGAGAGACAACGATTTTTGCTGACTCAGCAATAAAAAACTTTTTATAATAAAAAATAAAAAAGGAGAAAAAATCCGGTAATTTCATTCTCTATCCAATTCTCTTTTTAACTCCCCTATAGATAAACGAATAAAGAAATATATAGCATTGACATATGACGTCGACGTGACGTCCTTGGTATTTCGGAGAAGTTCGGTGCCTTTTTGTTATTGGAGACCTAAACGCCAAGATTGGAAAAGAAAACAGTGGGTATGAGGAAATTGAGAGAGGAATGAGAACGGTGAAAGGCTAGCAGACTTCTGTGCAACAAATGAGCTTGTTATTGGAGGCAGCGAATTCCAACAAAAAAACATCCACAAGATAACATGGGTATCCCCGGACAACAAAACGCAAAACCAAATAGATCACAAATGTATTAACAAAAAAATTAGAAAGTCTCTACACGATGAAAGAACAAAAAGAGGAGCCGATGTCGCGTCAGATCATCAAATTGTTTGGGCATGACTTAAGTTAAAACTGAAGAAAACGAACAACATTCAACGTAGTAGTATTGGCAAATGAGCAGAAATGAGAAGAATTCAATGCCACCTTGAGAAATAAGTTCCAAGCCTTGGAAGACCAAACAGAAGATGACAATGTAGAACACAAATGGCAAAATATAAAGATGTCTGTAACATCCACTTGTCAAGAGGTTTTGGGACCAGTGAAACAGAAACACAAAGACTGGCTCTCACTCAAAACACTGCATAAATAATAAAAGAGAGAAAAGAAATGAAACGTGTAGCTAACAGCAGTCGCACCAGGGCGGTGAAACGACAGCGGAAGAGAAATAGAAAGAAGCAAACCAAAAGGTAAAAAAACCAGCATTAAAAAGATAAAAATGCTTACATAGATGGGCTAGCATCAACAGCAGAAGCAGCAGCCAGGAAGGGCAACCTGAAAGAGCTATACGGCATAACAAGAAAGCTGTCAGGAAGATACAAAAGGCCGGAGAGACCTGTCAAAGATAAAGAAGGTAGATCAATAACGGAACGAAAATAACAAAAAGAAAGATGGGTGGAATACTTTAACGGACTATTAAACAGACCCCCACCCACAGACACACCAGTCATACAACCAGCAAATAAAGACTTACAAATAGAAGAAAGTGCACCAAATAAGGGAGAAATAGCTCTGGCCATCAAGCAGCTCAAATTAGAAAAAGCGCCGGGACCGGACAACATCACAGCAGAGATGATGAGAGCTGATATAAATACAATAGTCAACATGCTACACCCTCTGTTTGAAAAGATATGGGAAGAAGAGAGAGTTCCAAAACATTGGAAAGAAGGATACCGTATCAAGATACCAAAGAAAGGGGATCTCAGCAATTGTGCAAACCACAGAGGAAGCACACTGCTGTCTGTACCAGGTAAGGTCTTTAACAGAATTATTTTGAATAGAATGAACGACCAGGTAGACATGCAGCTACGAGATCAACAGGCTGGCTTCGGCTGAAGCAGATCATGCACAGATCAAATTGCAACACTAAGAATCATTGTAGAACAGTCCATCGAATGGAACTCCCCCTATATATAAATTGTAAAGACTACACGAAAAGGCCTTTGATAGCCTGGACCGACAAACCTTGTGGAAACTTTTTCGGCACTATGGAGTAACAGGGAAACTAGTCAGGATCAGTCAGAGCTCTTATGAAGAAAGGACTTGCAAGGTGGTACACGAAGGTAGACTCACAGATGACATTCAGGGTGGTACATGAAGGTAGACTCGCAGATGACATGCAGGGTGGTCCACGAAGGTAGACTCGCAGATGACATTCAGGGTGGTCCACGAAGGTAGACTCACAGATGACATTCAGGGTGGTACACGAAGGTAGACTCACAGATGACATTCAGGATGGTACACGAAGGTAGACTCGCAGATGACTTTAAAATAGAAACGTGAGTCAGACAATGATGTCTCTTGTCCCCCTTCCTATTCATCCTCACCATTGATTGGATAATGAAACAATCCACAGAAAAAAAGAGGAACAGGATACAGTGGACACTTTGGGAACAACTGAATGACCTAGACTTTGCAGACGACATTGCACTTCTGTCCCACAACCAGCAACAAATGAAGGAAAAGACAAAAGACGTAGCCACCATTTCAGCACAGCTCGGACTCAATATAAGTAAAAGCAAGACAAACATTTTGAAGATAAACTCAGCCAAACAAGAGCATATCTCTCTGGCAGGAAAGGCACTGGAAGAAGAGGAGTCCTTTGCATACTTAGGCAACGCCATCGATATACATGGCGGATCCGAGGCGGATGTAAGGGCTAGAATTGGAAAAGCTAGATCAGCATTTGTGCTATTAAAGAAAATATAGTAATCGAAGGATTAAAGCTGCAAACCAAAGTCAGAATCTTTAACACTAATGTCAAAACAGTTCTACTATATGGAGCAGAAACTTGGAAAACAATGGTGAGCATTACGCAGAAACTACAGACCTTAATAAACAAATGCCTTAGAAAGACTCTGAACATCAAATGGCCAAATACAATCACTAACAAAGATCTACTAAAAAGGACATACCAGGTGCCCATTGATAAAGAGATCATAAAGAAAAGATGGAGGTGGATTGGGCATACTCTCCGAAAACCCCCAGATAGTATCACCAGTCAATCCCTAACTTGGAATCCACAAGGAAAAAAAAGAGGGGAAGGCCAAAGAATACATGGAGACGCAAGCTAGAGGCAGAGGCAAAATTTGGGATACACCTGGAAGCAACTGGAAAGGAAAGCACAAGACCGGGATGAGTGGAAAATTCTTGTAAACAGACTATGCCTCAAAAGGGATAAAAATGCATAAAAAGAAGAACATTAAATATTGGTATTATGATATCCTTCAAACCTAACATTAACTATTAGTATTCTGATATCCTTAAATTCAACATTTAATTTTTGGTATAACATCCTTCAACCTAAATTTAACTATTGGTATTATGATATCCTTCAAACGTAACATTAACCATTAGTATTCTGATATCCTTAAATTCAACATTAAATATTGGTATAACATCCTTCAACCTAAATTTAACTATTGGTTTTCTGATATCCTTCAAACATAATATTAACTATTTGTATTACCCTAACTTGTTTACTCGCAGTAGCCCTTCAGTGGAATCGAATACCGATGATGTGGCAAGGCACAGCACATACTGTTGGTGTCAATTGAAGAAGGGCACAAAATCGGTGACCCGGACGAAGAATTTTGTATACTTTTTTTTTTAATCGTTTATCCTTGATAAGAAAACGAATTTCTCATGTGTACATTCATTGGCTTGATTTTATTGTTCTGTTCTAAATCTCAAAAGCGGCAGGGGCGCAATTTTAGCTCTTCTCGCGGGCGCCACATGTCCTCGGTAAGCTATGTAGCGTCCAAGTATTTGTTGAAGTTTTTTCTTGTTTCAAGACAGTAGGCTTGGGGGATTAAGATTAGCTGATCAGAACCACCTGTTTTTGTAAAAAAGAAAAAAACGGCTGCTGTTACTGGTGTTTTTGTTTTACTCCATATACTATACACTATTAGCATAAACAACACCCAAAACAGAGTTGTTCGTATAAATCCCTTATAAAATGTAATATCCAGCAATTAGGGGTAATAGGGATGGGGATAAAATTTGACAAAACATTCATACAAGTAACGCACTTTATCAGAATCCCAATTAGTGCCCCCCCCCCCCGCACCTTTTCCCCAAGGCTCGCAACAGCACATATTTTTCACGCCCCTGACCTATATTAATATTTTCAAGACCAACTCCTTTTGTACCGCAGATTTATTTCGCCAACTTTTTCAGAAATACAAAAGAAAATATTATGCATCAAATTTTAACGCACTTACGAGATATTTTTTTAAACGAATCTCATTCAGCGCAGGCATGGGGAATTTTACACCATGAATCTAGTGTCATCATATTTCCATCATCTTGAAAAACAAGACAAACATATTTTTGGGGGTGTGTACTGAAAATTTGATATAATGTGCTGTCATCGGAAGCGAGTCTATGTGCCAAATTTCGGATCGATAGGTTGACGGGAAGTGGATCAATCAGCCGTCCGATGATTTTGCCTTAAACACACACAAAAGCGAAGTTAGTATAAAGGATTTTAAAATGAAACAAACTTAACTGAGAAATCAGTCGCCAAGTAAATTATGTGAAAGCGTAGCTTCAAAGGACGCCCTAGCCATGTATGTCAAAGGACGCCCTAGCCATGTATGTCAAGGGTCGCCCTAGCCATGTATGTCAGAGTACGCCCTAGCCATGTATGTCAATGGACGCCCTAGCCATATATGTCAAGTGACGCCCTAGCCATGTATGTCAAAGGACGCCCTAGCCATGTATGTCAAGGGTCGCCCTGGCCATGTATGTCAAAGGATGCCCTAGCTATGTAGCTCAAGGGACGGCCTAGCCATGTATGTCAATGGACGCCCTAGCCATATATGTCAAGTGACGCCCTAGCCATGTATGTCAAGAGACGCCCTAGCCATGTATGTCAAAGGACGCCCTAGCCATGTATGTCAAGGGTCGCCCTGGCCATGTATGTCAAAGGATGCCCTAGCTTGTAGCTCAAGGGACGGCCTAGCCATGTATGTCAAAGGACGCCCTAGCCATGAATGTCAGTTGACGCCCTAGCCATGTATGTCAAAGGACGCCCTAGCCATGTATGTCAAGGGTCGTCCTAGCCATGTATGTCAAAGGACGCAATAGCCATGTATGTCAAGGGACGCCCTAGCCGTGTATGTCAAGCATATGTCAGGAAAATATTAATTTTATCTTCACACTCATATCGTGGTTTACTGATCTATTTTATTTTTGTTATTTTTTAAAATACATTCCGTTTTTACAATGACTCATCTACGTATATTATTTTTCGAATACGAAAAAATCCACACCATAATGTCAGAACCATAGCCATTTTTCATTTCGTTTCGACAGAGGGGCCCACATAGTCCGCATAGTAAGGTCGGAACTTTCATATTTAATAATATCTTGATATAATCCATTGTATATAGTTTGTTTATTTCTGAACTCTATGCAGCGTGCAGGATAGTTTGACCCGCGATGAAATTAAGTACTTTATGACCTACACTGGATGTTTACTGTTTAAATCCTTTAAAAAAAATTATTTTCATTCATTTATTCTTCTTTTATTGTTTTTAAATTTTTTTTTAAAACTAATCCGAAAACTGTGTCATTGTTTAACATCCCTTACTTTCATCACTATCTTTAAATAAAACAAATTTAAAATAATTTTTACAAATTTTTTACAAAAATATTAAAAAAAAAAAAAAAAATTCACAGAAATGATGTCACACACAAGGCAGCTATGCAGGGCCATCAAGGTGCGGCACATGATAACATTATTAGCAATAATCACACTAGTCACCCTCGCTGATTACTTGGTAACATCGACCCGTAGTGACATCTCAGTTGTGGTGCACTCGTACTTGTCTAGCTTCGCGTTACTAAAACACGTTACTAAAACGGACACAGCCCCTCAAGACCATCAGCACCTGTCCAGTGGCGCGACCGTCTCTCCAAACGTTGTGCCCGGTCAAAAAACCGTTGGCAATGTAGTGGGAAACGTGGCGGCCATTAACGACTCGACTTTTTCTCAGTCGTCGATTGGAGACCAAAAGTTCCTGGACCAAATGCTTGCCGGCCACTGGTCACTCAGGAATTACACTACGCAAGAGCTGGAGGATATAGAGACTTTCATCAACCGGTCACGCGCATACCTCAAACTACCCACAAGCCTGCAGCGGTCGGACAAGACATGTGGTAAGTGAAAATAGCGTCATTAATCAATATGTTAAAGAAAATATTCTCTATTTTAATATAATACATTAAAACCTCACATGAGTGAATCTAGTTGAAAGAAATTTAACGTTGTTTTCCCTCGATGCTGTGCTGATTTTGGACTTCTGATCCAAAATAGTTGATGAAAATTTATGTTTTAAAAAAACACATTATAATGAGGTGTGAACAAACAAAGCTTTACAGCACCGATCATCTTACAGGAAACGTGAACTTCCCCGGCCATCAGTGGTACAGAGCTGTTTGTAACCCTAAGGGCGCCACCCCGTGCTGTATGAACAGCTCCTGCGTCGACAAAACTGTCCAGGGGTGCCGATGTCCTCAATGCTATGACATGAGACAGCAGATTCACGCAGAGCTGGCCACGTGGGTGCCTGATAGTCTTACAGTTAAGTTTTTTTTTTTTTTTTTTTTAAAGTGGTCTTTTAATCTTTTCAGGGTAAGATCGATTTTTTTTTTCATCTAGTTTTCAAGAAAATATGTGCCGTGAAATGTCGATTCTTTCGGTAGAAAAATATGGCGTAAAACATTTCCGTTTAAACATAGTGTTTAACAATAGTACAGCCGTGTGTATAGGGTCAGTAGTTTGGTCTTATGTAAGATCCCTTATCTTATGTTTGGATCTACAGCCGAAAGGTCAGCAAGTCATGTCTGACCACACCCGTAATAGATTGTGATATTTTTTTGACATAAATGATAAGACGACATAGAAAATATTGTCTGCCATGATGATATAATATTTAATTGAAATAATCGGAAGCAGACGTGTTTATTATTATCTGCTATTATTTATTCTAGATGTCCCATTTCACCGATGAGACCGACGTGTGTCCTCTCCTCCGAAACAAGACCATCTACTTTATTGGCGACTCGTACGTGCGCCAGCTGTACACAGCTCTGCTCGCGATGTTACGAGATAAAAACCCTCGACATGTGCTCAAGGAGGATTTATCTGAAGGTAACGTGACTGTACTTTCATACTTCTTCCGGAAAGGGATACCACATCTTTTTGTTTCATGGGATACATTTGTTAAAGTTCCCAAAGTTTTTTGGCGAAGGTTAGGCCTGTAAAACAGTATTTCTCTAAGTGCGGCATACGCTACGCGGCAGATTTTTTTAAAAAAGTTTGTAGTTTCGGGGGGGGGGGGGGGGCGGCGGGGATATTCTATGGCCCCCTAAAAAAAACATTTACGTTTTTGAAATGGGTTTTGGGGTGGGGCAAGGGAACATTTAGACAGGTATTCGGTACACTAAAAAAAACAACCTCAATCGCTGTTATTGTTAGCAATTTAGTTTTGCTTTTTTTTTTTTCCAATTCAAATAATTTTCACCTGAGTGTAACTCGCGAGACCCAGACAGACTGCGAAGCTAATGGCTCTTATATATACATATATATATATATTGATTTTTGTTTGCACCCGGTTAAGCCCTAGTGTTCAATATTTTCTTAACGCAGGATTGTGGAAAAAGGGGGGGGGGGCGGCGAAGTCTCTTTTAACTTTAATTAAAAGCTATTAATCTTACACAAGGAGACAATTCTTTTTTTTTTAAACTTGTCACCATTGTTGACTATTTCGTTTGAAGTTGTTGTAAGAAAAAAAAAAGAAGAAAAAAAGAGGGGGGGGGGGGGGGTAAATGGATTTTGGGAAGGGTGGTAATGACATTATGGTGAGAGGCTTCCAGATGGGGGAATATTGGTGTGATAGATAACTGATTTTTTGGGGTAATGTCATGATCAGAGTATTAGTAATCTTTATTGATTCTGCCAGACTTTGTGCATTAATCAAACTCTAAGTCTTAGTCGTCTGCTTTTCATTAATGAACTAGAGATAACCCGCCAAACAATGGCGGTGGCAATACGTGAACGTTACTTGACAAGACGTGCATTCAGGTAACGCAGAATCACAATTAGTGCTAACACCTGGACACTTTATCTTGCGCGCCAATCGTACGCAGCGTTACAGCCATGCCTAGAGCTTTTATTTATAATTTTTATTCATTTATTTATTTTGTATGATTTGACGTAAGAAAATAATACTGAAACAACGGAAAAAAACAAACAATTTGAGATTTTAGTTTTCGTGATCATCGTGACGAGTTGGAGTGGGGGGGGGGGGGGCACCCTCCTAATTATCATGAGCCACAAGAATTTGTGTGCTGAAGAATTGAAGAAGAGTTAAATTTACACGATACCAAGCATTGGATCATACGGTGGCACAACGGCACTTGGAGGGCGCTGGCTGTTGTGAACATGATTTGTTAGTGTGATATCTTGGTATGAAAGGTTGTCCATACATGGTGAGAGTTTGAATGTGAGAATCATTGTTATTAGTGTGAACACTTTTTGGGTGCATGAGTTGTGTTATGAAGTGTGTTATTGTGGCTGAATGGTCATTGGTTGAAAGGGAATTATGAATAAACAAGTGCGTGTATAAAAGGACAGTGTGTTAGTTTGTCGATAGAGAGACCGGGAGATTGGTATAGAGAGATCGAGAGATCGAGAGATTGCTAGAGAGGACAAGAGATTTTAGAGATCGTGAGTTTTATTCCATACGAGTTGTTGAGGACTTGATGTGTGTGTAGTGACCCTGGATGGGACGACGTTTTGTATATAGTGAATAAAGTACTGACTTATGAAACTATGAGGAATTATTGTGGACTTAGTAGTGTAATTGTGTCATTGTGTGGACCTCATGAGACTCATAGAGAAAGACCCTAGACAACGAGAGTAAGAGGCCGTATGAAATGAAGTCGTAACACTGGCCTGCATCACACAGTGGCACAAAAGCGATTGGAGGGCTCTGGCTGGCATCACACAGTGGCACAAAAGCGATTGGAGGGCTCTGGCCGGCATCACCCGGTGGCACAAAAGCGATTGGAGGGCTCTGGCTGGCATCACCCGGTGGCACAAAAGCGATTGGAGGGCTCTGGCCGGCATCATCCGGTGGCACAAAAGCGATTGGAGGGCTCTGGCCGGCATCACCCGGTGGCACAAAAGCACTCGGAGGGCTCTGGCCTGCATCATCCGATTCCTTCTACTTGTAGCTATCGATGGCTGTAAACCCGTCTCAAAATTATATATCCATCTCCGTCTCACGCCTGCTCGTTCGTTTCTGCCTTTGAACACATTAGAGTACACATAATTCCAATATATATTTTATTTTATTTAATCCACAGCGGACGCTGCAAAATGTGACAAATATTACAGGTACTTCGCTGACTGCAGATACAACATCATCTTTAACACAGACGAGTGCAATGCAACTGTAGGATTTAGTAATTTTTCTTTGCTTAATTTTTTTTTATATAGTTTAAATCGTTGGTGTTGTTTAGTGTAAAATGATTGTTTATTTACGACATTTTTGACCAACGTTTAAATGATTTTGGTTTACAATTTATCGATTTAAAAAATCCATATTCAGAGTTTTTTGTTTAATGGGGGAGACAATAATTAAACAACGCTAAAAAGAAAGCTTTTTTTTTGTTATAAACCCTTTAGGGGTCGTTCGCAAATTACGTCACGCTCGGGCACAAAAAAGAAGGTGGGGGGGGGGGGGTCGAGAATTTGTGACGTTACAATTTATTATTATTATTATTATTTTAATCTAACATTTTCTAATTTGAAAAATCTTTATTCAATTAATTTTAAAAACATTAATTTGAGGCCGAAATTTCCTCAGGTATTATATAGGTACCGTGAAACTCACTTTTGCGCAAAAACTGTTGCGGCCATTTTACATTCTGCGCGGGGACGACTCCGCTGTTTCGCGTCACAGATTTCTAATAATACTGCATCTTAATCCATTATCAGTATGGGAAAATGTTAAAGAATAAAATCAAATCTTAGTTTAGTTATGAAAATTTCATGTATGTTTTGATTTTTTTAGGTGTGACGTGACACTAAAAAGGGGGGGGGGGTGTGTGGGCGCCTGATAATGGTATCAAATGTGTTTTCCTCGGCAACGAGTCTATGTGCCAAGTTTCAGCTCGATGGGATGACGGGGAGTGGGTCAATTTGCCTTCCGAAAACTTTGCTGCCACAGAGAAAGAAAGAAGTCTGCCAACAAAAGAGAAGTCAGTTATAAAAGATCTAAAGAGGGAGAGTAAGGGGTCGCTCCTCCTTCGCTTCATTACTTGCAGCGCTCACCTAGGCTATGCGTCATCGTGGATTTGATAACGATATCACTTAAATGAAACGGAAGAAAAAAAAAGAGACCACAAAAAACTGGGTGCCATCCCCGAGCAGTAATGACAATAATCGGGACGTGTCCCATACGTTGAATAGTAACTTGAAGGCGTATTGGAACAGCACAAGTGCCGGTGTGTCGACCTCAATGCAGTGAGAGCGCTGGGGAAAGCGGGGTTCATAATAGGCTCCATGACTGTTATAGGAGACCAACATTGTATGCATTTTTTTTGGATCAACTTTCTGTTAAATTTGGGCAGGGGTCTGCAATCTTTTTTTTATTTTTAAATTTTTTTAAACTGTGGAGCCATTTATATATATTAAATCTATTAAAATGCTATTTCAATGACGCATGGCATAATAGATAGGGGGAGACGACCGCTTCATGTCATGATAGATACGTTTTTTTTTTGGGGGGGGGGGGGACAGCTTCATGTCATGATAGGTTCGTTAAAAAAAAAATAGCCCTATGTCATTATAGATTACGCTTTATTTTTTTTAAAAATCACAGAGTTGGGGGGGGGGGGGGCGCATGCTGCTCTGGGTTCGCTGGGTGCCGTGGGGAAATTAAACCCATTAAATATTTTCGAAGCCACATCGTTTCATTAATTAGTCAACAAATTTGTACCACCTTTTTTAAAAGTTCTTTTAATAACTGTCATGAAAATATATCCAATTAAAAAAAACTAAAATGTGGCCACGATTTGGGAATTAGTTAATCTTGAAATTTAAAAAAAGTGTTTTGATTTCCTTTTCCAAATAAGTAAAATGTGTTTGTCCACGTCAAAAGACTAGCTTACCGGTTAATATAACGTCAGCACAAGCCTTTGCTGCACTTTGCACACAAAAAAGAATATTCTTAGCCTTTAATTTAATATATATATATATATATATATATATATATATATATATATATATATATATATATATATATATATATATATCGATTTTTTATTGCAGCATCATTTTTTTTTCTTTAATAATTTTTTTTTTTTAATTTACAGGTTAAACTCAAGATGGACATGTCACAAAAGATTTCCCAGGCAGGCACAATATTCCGTCTGGTGAAGGAGCTGAGAGGGAAACATAACTCTTGGGTCTTATTAGGGATCGGATTTCACGATCATTTGGATTTCGAAAGTCTGAGAAATCGCGTAAGCGATTATTTATAACTTTTTTTACTAATATTTTCAATGAATTGTGTCCCTCGGGATATCACTCTATTGGTGACGTTACTAAGAGGAGTCGAAGGAGATGCTTTCCCTTGCGACACTATTATTAGTATTTGTACCAACATTGTATAAAATATTTTGTTTTTTAAAGATAGAATGTGGGGGCGAAATTTTGTGAGTTTGCTCCGAGCTGTTTTAGTCGAGGTAGACCGCTGTAAACTGTTGGTGCTAGAATATAGTGTAGCATGTTTTGGTATCAATTGTAAGTTGTAAGTTGTTGTTTTCTTTTGTGTGTGTGTGTGTTTTTGTTTTTTTAGTAGAAGTTCCAGAATGTATGATGCGCTCTATTGGAACGTTGTCGTCATGATACGTATTAATTATTTGTGCATGATGAAGTATTAGTTGTTAACGCAGTGTGTGTGTGTGTGTGTGTGTGTGTGTGTGTGTGTGTGTGTGTGTGTGTGTGTGTGTGTGTGTCATTTGCGACCTTAGATTAGTCCCAGGCAGTGGCGTGTGGAGTTAGTATGTTCTGAATGTTTGTATAGTTACTCCGTGGAGAGCAGTTAGCACATTAGCATAGTATATTATGTAGCTTACTTACTTACTAGTACTAAGTACGTTATTTTGTTTTATCAATAAAATGTTCGCAATTTGTAGGTTTCTATTGAGGGCAGGGGTGAGATACGTAAGGGTGACTCTGTTGTGAACTCTTTTGAATATCACCATTCATCATGCAAGGCAGGAAAGATTGAATTTATTTTTAAAAATGGGTCGTCTATTTAAATACTTTTTAAAATATTTTTTTTTTTTTAAGTTTGATGCTGTGGTCATTAAAATGTTCAACGGAGGCTTTTCGAATATTTTCACAGGTTCTCAATCCATTGATAACACTGGTATCCAACTCGTCGTGGCCAAAAGTAATTTGGTTGCCTATTCATTCCCCCGGCCTGCTGAAAACACCATTGGTCGAGACGCAGACGGCCCGTGCCATTCTGGCGTTCAACGCCATGGTCAAGGCCCATCTGGACGCGCAGCCAATCACCTTGCTCGACTTCACCGAGCTGACCAACGGCACGATGAGCTACGACGGCAGCCATTACGGAAGGGGCGTCAATGAAGTGAAAATTCAAGTTTTACTGAACTACTTCAAACATATACAATAGTAAGAAGACATTGCCGTGATAATTTAGTTAATTGCCGTGTTTTACACAAAAAATATCACCAGTATAGATGTTGCACAATGCTCAAAATAGGGCTTCCTTGAAGATCTGAATGAACAATACAATTATTTTAATGACTCGACAATTATTGTATGCAGGGCCGGCCTTAGGCCACTGCAACCTATGCGGCCGCAGTGGGCCCCGCACTTATTTTCTTATACAAAATCTTAATTTTCACTTATTATCCTTATCCCTACCCAGACTGGGCCCCGCGCAATCCGTTTCGCATATTGCCCCGCAATTGTTAGGGCCGGCCCTGATTGTATACTGTTGAAAAATGCTCGTATTCGGTTATATTGATCTATGTATTTGGAATATATTTATGAGATCAAAAGTTTGTCTTCTTCTCTGCCTATTGGTTGCAAGCGATGAATAATGTGCCTTTAAAAAAAAAATTAAATAATGATAATTATATTTTTTTTAAAAAAACGCTTTACAATTATCTCTGATTTGATTTATTGTTATTCAACCCCATTCTCCTACTTGCCTTTCTCTCACTCACTCTGTCGAGGTCCCTCTTTCTTCTTCTTATGATTATTATTAGTTGCCCTCCTCCGTGAGTTTCGTGGTGTTTCTGTCATTCTATTGCCCATAGGCCAAAATGACTGCATGTGTAGCGGCCTATTACAACAAAGTCATGTCTCAAGTCACAGTGTGTATCTCCAACTATCCTGTTGGCTATTCAAGGATAAAATCATGTTACGATTGTTAGCACATCGTCTGACAGCATGTATAATACCGTGTTGTTGTAGAAGTTAGCACATCGTCTGACAGCATGTATAATACCGTGTTGTTGTAGAAGTTAGCACATCATCTGACATCATGTATAATACCGTGTTGTTGTAGAAGTTAGCACATCATCAGACAGCATGTATAATACGGTGTTGTTGTAGAAGTTAGCACATCATCTGACAGCATGTATAATACCGTGTTGTTGTAGAAGTTAGCACATCATCTGACAGCATGTATAACACCGTGTTGGTGTAGAAGTTGGCACATCATCTGACAGCATGTATAACACCGTGTTGTTGTAGAAGTTAGCACATCGTCTGACAGCATGTATAACACCGTGTTGTTGTAGAAGTTAGCACATCATCTGACAGCATGTATAACACCGTGTTGTTGTAGAAGTTAGCACATTATCTGACAGCAGGTATAATACCGTGTTGTTGTAGAAGTTAGCACATCATCTGACAGCATGTATAATACCGTGATGTTGTAGAAGTTAGCACATCGTCTGACAGCATGTATAATACCGTGTTGAAAAGCAAATGAAAACATTCTTCAGCCATTGGTGGATTTCTTTGAAGATACTTTGGATTGGTCATTCCGTTGGTGGAAACCGGTGTGGATCACCAGCGTTTCAATTTGTTATGAGGAGTCAGTTTGAAGGTGCAATTGAAGGTCTTCCAAAAAACAAATAATTACATTAAATGATGGCACAAGGCACAAGCATTCAATACAATCTCAGAATCTCAGAATATTTAAGAATTGGCCATCACTCAAGTAACTGGTGGGAAATAAATCTTTCTTTGACGAATGAAATATCGCAACACAATTGATGGAACTATTTAAATCGTAAAAAAAGTGTTTGGTTCAAATGGCCTTGGTTGTATTTTGTGGTCGGAGCCGTAATTTCGATGTACACAAATACATAATTTAATTGCATCACTTTTAAGTTTATTGAATGGAATCGTTATTGTTTAACGATTTTAAAAATGAATCTGCCAGATGATACAAGTAAATGCTAACTTTGATTAATCTGTATTGTCACTTAAGTGACTATGTCGATGGGCTGTCTGTCGATAAATTTTCCATGCCAATGTTCTGTCTGCCGGTGCAGTGCCCAATTCGACGCACTGTTCGTTTTATTTTCTGTCTATGAAAATTTGTTGGTGAAGTGTCTGTCGACGAAGCGTGTGTCGATGAAGTGTCTTTCGAAGGAGTGTCTGTCAAAAAAGTTTCTGTCAATGAAGTGTCTAGCGATGAATGAAGTGTCTGGCGATGAAGAGTCTGTCAAAGAAGTCTCTGTCAATGAAGTGTCTGTCGATGAAGTGTATGTCAATGAAGTGCCCGTCGATGAAGTGTCAGTCGATGAAGCTTCTGTCGATGAAGTGTCTGTCAGTGAAGTGTCTATCAATGAAGTGTCTGTCAATGAAGTGTCTGTCGATGAAGTGTCTGTCAAAGAAGTCTCTGTCAATGAAGTGTCTGTCGATGAAGTGTATGTCAATGAAGTGCCCGTCGATGAAGTGTCAGCCGATGAAGCTTCTGTCGATGAAGTGTCTGTCAGTGAAGTGTCTATCAATGAAGTGTCTGTAGATGAAGTGTCTGTCAATGAAGTGTTTGTCGATGAAGTGTCTGTCGATGAAGTGTCTGTCAATAAAGTGTCTTTTGATGAAGTGTCTGTAGATGAAGTGTCTGTCAATGAAGTGTCTGTCGATTAAATGTCTGTCGATGAAGTGTCTGTCAATAACGTTTCTTTTGATGAAGTGTCTGTAGATGAAGTGTATGTTAATGAAGTGTCTGTAAATGAAGTGTATGTTAATGAAATGTCTGTCAATAAAGTGTCTGTCGATGACGTGTATGCCGATGAACTGTCTGTCAATGAAGTGTCTGTCTGTGAAAGTGTCTGTCGATGAAGTGTCTGTCAATGAAATGAAGTGTATGTTATTAAAGCATATTTGTTAATGAACTGACCTGCTACCATATTAAATATTATATTTCTTGTTCTTTTTTTTTTTAAATAATACATTTCTATTGCCTGAAACAGCTGCAAAGAATAAAGTTGTTAAGTGGCACGTGCTTTGCATGTGATCGTTGAGGCAAAATTTTGGTGAATCATTTAACTGTCAAGACGTTTGGATTTTTCATTTCTATGCTGAAGAAATAAGGAAAACTTGGTAGGTTATTACTTTTTAAAAAAACAACTCCAACCCCCCCCCCCCCTAAAAAAAAAACAAAAAACAACAAAGATTGTGTCAGCCAAAAGCCCTCTTCGGCTAACAACAAAAGATGACAAGAGTAAAGGGGAAAGAACACCCAAGAGACCAAGAAAATTGACATTAGCTCAAAGTGTAGAAATTGTCTCCTCTTAGTATGAAAACAAACTCAGAACTCAATAGTTAACAAAGGACTGTGCTTAAATAAGGAAACACGTTATTATACAAGTTAAACTCTATCTATAATAATAAACCAATGTAAGTGGTAGCATTGTCCCAAAATGAACCTTTTTTTTTTTTGGTAAGTTTCAGTTTGACATAAAGAATACCCTATGACATATCTAAGCGTTTAGACAACAGGCATTCAATGATATTTCCTTTTAGCTTTGATCAGAAGACGTTAAATGTGTCTATGAAAGACATATGCACAAGACTACATAATTTATTATTTAACAATGAACACTTTTTTAAACACTCTTTTTGAGTTAAACAAAATAATAATCCCCAACTATTTCAACTGAAAAGCTGGTCCTGTCCTGTCCTACTTACTTAACCGTCACCTTCACCACATCCTGTGAGTTTCCCGCCTGAGAGTAGTACCCCCTTTGTGTGGAATCCATTTCTGGGAAAATTATAATATAATATAGCTCTGCATTTTCAAAAAACTCATTTAGAACCTTCTGTTGACTCAGTATTTTCAATATAATAAGCATATCTGTAAAGAGCAGCGGTTCTCAACCTGTGGGTCGCGACCCTTTTGGGGGTCGAACCGCCCTTTCCCAGTGGTCTCCTAGACATCAGAAAACACATGTACTCTACAGTTATAAAGTAGCAACGAACATAATTTTGTGGCTGTGGGTCGCCACAACATGAGGAACTGTATTAAGGGGTCGCAGCATTAGAAAGGTTGAGAACCACTGCTATAGAGTCTGGCTTGTACGGTGAAACCTGTAAATAGCGCAAGACCTTGGGAGCGAAGCCGAAATTGGTGCCATTAGCGAGGGGTGGTGCTCTTCGCAAGCTGATCCAAAAGGGTGATTATTTTGCCAAATAATTTGAAAGAATCAGTTTACGGGGGTTCTATTACATTAACGTATAGGCTACATGTTCAGCGTTTTACAATTTTGTTGTAGAGGACTGTCGCCATTTTATTCGTCTTGCTTTCACTATGCAAAAGTTATTAACTTTACACACGATTGACATGGTCCATTCACAACGCTCAGTCTCGTAGCAAATCGTTTGATGGCACGCTGGAAATAATTCGCACAAGATAAGGGAAAACCTGGGCGGAAAAGACAAAAACGAAGAAACGGATGTGTTGGCAACAAGTCTTTTTCCGGAAAAAATAAGAGTACAAAGGGAAAACAACATAAAATAAAGTAAAATTACTTATCTGATGCTGGGGAGTGTTCGAGAAAAATCTATATAAAATTCTTTGACTCTCAATTAAATGAATGCGGCCTTCCAACATGAAAAGCTTCCACGCCCCTGGCGCTACTCACAAAGGGGTGCCAAATGGTATATTTTACATATAATATTGTATGGTTTTCGAATAGGGGGGGGGGCGCTAAAAATGTATTGTGCCCCGGGCGCGAGTTAAGCTCGCTACGTCACTGCTAGGCCCTTATCTTAATGCTTCCTGCCATCCGATTTAGCGTAGAATTTTGGGGATAGCCATTCTGAATCAGCGATTGGTGACGGTAATTTATTTTTCTCAATTAAAATTTAACTTTTTGAGCATAGCAAAGACTTGGGGTGTTAGGTAAGATTTGAATGTAGGGCTATGCATTTGCTTTGCATCATCATGGTGATTTCGTCTTCTTTTCTGAACATTTCGATTGTCATATGTTGCACTGGTATATTACTGATCGTAATTAATAATTATTAAACATGTATATTTTAATTTCAGGTTATATTGCAGGCTTGACACTTGTGTGTTTTACTAATACTTTTATACTAGTAATTTACGAGACAATATAAACAACGTGGACAGAGCCATTAGTTTTTTTAATGAGGTAGACACTGTTGTACGGAGTATCTGAGAGAGTGATGATCTTCTGTGTTAAAAGTTTTTTTAGGGTAATACATTATAAACAACAATGGCGGGAGTTATCATTGATGACCTATCACAAGAAGTAGAAACTGGCGTAGAAGCTAACCCAGAGTATTCTAATGATAACCTCATTCCAATTGAAGAAACTGACATAGAAATTCAGTCTACTGAAATTAACGTGGGTACTGAAACTCATGAGAAGTTAATAAAACTACCACTGTCTCGAATCAGAGGTATTATCAAGACAGACACAGATGTAAAAATTGCTAGCCACGAAGCAGTAGTAACCCTCGCTAAAGCGGCTGTAAGTATAATAAGTAGTGAAAAAAGAATATTAAGCTATTTTATTTGTAGGCTTGATGTTTTCTAACTATTTCACATTACAGCGGACAGTAAATTTTATGCTATCTGCACCACTCATATTTACTACAATTTACACCACTTACTTATATCCCAAGGTGAAAGGCTGATATCTCCCATCACGGGTCATGGCAACCTAGACAACAGCCGTATTAAGCAAAAGTGGGGTAAATTTTGGGTTAACATTATTGGTTATGCCAAGAGTTGTCTCACACTAAGCGCAGTGAAGTCACTTTGGGGAATGCCAACACTGGACTTGGGGTGAATAGACCTATTAATTGTAGGGCCCGAACGATGTGTGTGATAACATACCTGTTCTTTTACTGAGCATTACTTGCGGGATAAATGATACGGTTAATATGAAGTATATTTTATTAAAATTAATTTTTCCATTAATTTGTATTAAAATTCAACGTACACGTTTCAAAAGAAAGGAAAAAGAAACAAATTCTTGCTGATGCCCCAAGACCCATCACCAGTGAAAAAAGACGCACGTCAAAGGTGCTGTGTTGAAAATCAAAATACCAATAAGTTAAAACTTCGTAAACAAAAGGGAGACTGCTTCTTAAATTGCATTTGGAATGCTCTTCTTGGGACTAGGCAAGGAAGACCCCTCCCCCCACTTTAAATACCAAAATAAGAAACCCCATTTCTAAAATATAATATAAGAAAACAATTAAGTGCATTAAGTGAAAACAAATTTTGAAATCTTTTAAGTACGACGATGTAGGCGGAAGTTTACAAGGGGAAACCTCAGTGACTTATATAGCGCGGAACACATCGCCGGCCTTACCACTAACCCAAAATCAGCCCAAAAGTATTTAAAGACACATCTGCTAAAAAGGGGAAGGGACAGAGAAGAGAATGTGGTGTTTTAGCTAATTTAGTAAAAAAAAATGGGAATAAAATATTAAAATTTAATTAAATAATTTCAGCCGGAGAATTTCGTGGTGAACGTAGCAACTTTATTGTATCCTTCTAGATCTGCGGCAAGTAGTGTCAATGACCCCATTCCTGGTGTACTTTTGGCCTGTACATTAATTTCGTGCTGATCGTAGCCTAGTGTGAATCCTAATACCATGTGTTCGTGTGATACAGTTACTCAGTTACACACTGTATTGTAATGAGAAAATAGTAAATTTAAATAAAAAGGTAAAATTATTTTTTAAATATAAAAAAAGAACGAAAACCCAACTTACACTTACAGTTTCATACAATACACTTTTACGCATTTTATTGCAGGTTTCACGAAAAATAAAATCCAAAAAGTGACAGAAAAGGCAAAATACATTTTCCAAAAGCAGGCAAACAGCCACTAACCATATCCTCGTTTTTTAAATATAATTGACTACCCTATAAAATATTAATTTGAAAATCCATCAATCAAAAACATTCCAATCTGCATATTAACATTAAAAAAAAAGATAACTCCCCACGAATAAGAGAATACTACACTGAAACTCAAAGTGGCACCGATTGTGTAAATTAACCCAGATTACAATTTAATGTAACCTCAGAATTTTTTTTTTAAAATAATAAATGGCTCGTGTTGGATAGAGCAGCTAACGGTAAATGTGTACTAAAAATGACTAATGGTATAATTGGTTTCCCAAGAGTTGTCTCAACCTCAGCACAGTGACGTTACTTTGGGAAATCCCAACACTCGACTTAGGGTGACGAAATCAACAGTTGAACCTAATTTATTCAAATTAAACATATGAAGTTCAGAAGAAATTGATGAAATAAACTCATCCTTTCTGATACCCTTGCTGATACACCTTTCTAAAAGCTCAATGCTTCCTGCTTCACATTGATTGACCTGAGACTAAGCATCATTCGGGATGGACATAGCCACTTTATTAGCCACTTTATGTATTTTACAGACGTTTTAGCCCACCTAAGACCTGGGCTCATCCTCTTCCTTTACCTAGTCTCAGTTTTAGATTTTACATACAAGGCACCGAAAATTATAGATAAAGTTGCAATATGATAATTGTCTGCAAAAGGGCAGTGTTATAGCTGTAAGTTGACTTAGTAGTTATTCATCACAAACAGAGGCATTCTCATTCAACCTTACCTCCCCTTTTTTTTGTTTTGATATTGAATAAATGTCAATCCTTTTTACTCACCCCTCTTTGATTGGAAAAAGGTTTTGCTACATTCAAATATGTTCTATTTGTTAAAGAATGCTATTATGAGGTGAAGCATTTTCCTTTCTGGAGGGTTCCAACTTTCTCCCTATAAATAAGGCAGCAGCTTTCTTAGCTGGAAGAAAGATATTTTTGCAAATTTTCCTTGCAAGACATATTTAAAGAAACCTTCGAAAGTGTGCTCTTTGTGTGTATATAAATATATTAATATTTGTATCATTCAAAGATTATACTTTTTTCACTTGCTGTAAGTTATTATAGTTTTTATATAAATTTAATAGTAAAATAAAATTGAATATTGTTGATATCACCAGCTTTGGTATCATTTTTCTTTGTATACTGGTTTTCAGTTATGCATTCAATGGGCCAAATCTTAAAACAAATTAAATTTTTGAAACCATACAATGGTATGTAACAATACTACCGACTCTGTAAAGAGTATTGGCACGTATATTTCACTCCACCATGTTACAGCCTTCAGTCTTCATTGTCTAGAGCCCAATGAATTGATTTATTTTTAACAAAATTTTAAATAATCTGCTAGGAAACAAAAGTTTCAACATTTGTTTTAGTAAGAAAGGTGAACTTGTTGCATTTTTTAAAAAAAAATCTTAATATCCTACTTCTACCTTTTGACTTTTAAAATTTATATTTTATCAAACATATCTACAGGAACTTTTCATTCAGAGCTTAGCTAAAGAGGCTGCAATGCGCACAGTTCGAGACAAAAGGAAAATAGTTTTACGTAAACACTTGGGTATGACTTCCTTTTCTACTAAAACATTTTTTCATGATATTATTTTGATAACATATTTTCACAAATGTTAGTGCATTTTTGGTCAACTGTGTGTCACTTGATATCCCTTGAACTGTTTTACAGATTTGCTAATCAGTTTTTTTGTTTTTTTTAGATTCTGTGTTTGAAACAAAAGATTGCTATTCATTTTTAGAAGGTAAGTTTGGAATAAAATGTTTAACATATTCTTTCACCTAGGTGCTGGTAATATTTTTTAAAAGTAAATCAATGAAACAGTTGTCACAAAATACTTAAATTAAAGTTGAAACATTAAAAGGAAAACAAAGAAAACTATTTATACAACTTTAATCAGACCAGTTGTAACATACGCAAGTGAAACTTGGACCCTAACAAAGATGGCAGAAAACCTATTAACACATGGGAGAGAAAAGTTCTCTGGAAAATATATGGACCAACAAAGGATGAATATGGATGGAGAGTACGAGCCAACCAGGATTTGTTATCTACATAATGATCCCACACAAGTAGCAGAAATTTAAAAAAAAAGGTTAGGCTAGGCTGGACAATAAGAAAGAATGCCACATGACATGTGTGAAGAGGGTACATCACCAAAACCCAAGAGGAAACTCCTACATGGGTTGTAGCACCACAGGGATGGATGGAAGGAAGTGGTGAGGCAGGTCAAAGCCCTACATGGGTTGTAGCGCCATAGGGATGGATGGACGGACCAGTAATATTAATAATATTTTAAGTGTTACCGGTATATATGATTTATATTTGTTTAAATCTCTCTCTCTCCCCCCCCCCCTTTTTTTTATAAAAATTTTTAAAATGATAGTTTAAGTTTTCCTACATGTACTAGTGCAGAACTAGAAAATTACAAGTACTTGTATTGAATCATTTAATACATATCCTTAGTTCTTTCATTTTCATCTCATTTTTTCTAACAGGTGTCTTAGAAAGCTTTGAAGATCAAGAATAACAGGTGTTATTAAAGATCATCACCATATTTTTCCCATTAAAGTCAAACATTTCATGTCTATAATTATTATGAAATTCTTACCATTGTGTAAAATAATCATTATAAATACATTAAAATATATACATAAGATAATAGTTGTTTGTTTTGAAAGGAGAGAAGGATTATTTTAACTTTATTGGTTAGTGGGCTAACCTTTTTTTAAAGATGTGGGTCCACTGTTGAAATATTGCAATAATTTTTTCATTAGATTATTGCATTTAAACTGATTATATTCATTTGAAGTTGACTTGTGAGCCATGGTTCACAATATTTACTAATAACTTAGTCTGTGTAGACTACACCAGGAAGACATCAGGTCTTGTTAGACTGACACATAGACATACTATTTGTAACAAATGTATTCACCCTATAGATTAGTATAAACCACCATATTTTATAACATAAGTATGGTGGGGCCTAAACTTAACTTTCAACTCTTTATACCAGTATTACTGCACATTATTTTTCTTCATCCATCTGAAGTTACATGTCAAGTTTGAAATGGTGAAGAAGTCAGTTTTAGTTCCACAATTTGCTATTATTTTATCATAACACTGCTTGTTTAATCACACAATTTTTGTCTTTAAATAAACTACCGTACTGGTAATAAAGTTTAATTGAAACATTGGTTTAAATCAACTACCGTACTGGTAATAAAGTTTAATTTAAACATTGGTTTAAATCAACTACCGTACTGGTAATAAAGTTTAATTTAAACATTGGTTTAAATCAACTACCGTACTGGTAATAAAGTTTAATTTAAACATTGGTTTAAATCAACTACCGTACTGGTAATAAAGTTTAATTGAAACATTGGTTTAAATCAACTACCGTACTGGTAATAAAGTTTAATTTAAACATTGGTTTAAATCAACTACCGTACTGGTAATAAAGTTTAATTTAAACATTGGTTTAAATCAACCGTACTGGTAATAAAGTTTAATTTAAACATTGGTTTAAATCAACTACCGTACTGGTAATAAAGTTTAATTTAAACATTGGTTTAAATAAACTACCGTACTGGTAATAAAGTTTAATTTAAACATTGGTTTAAATAAACTACCGTACTGGTAATAAAGTTTAATTGAAACATTGGTTTAAATAAACTACCGTACTGGTAATAAAGTTTAATTGAAACATTGGTTTAAATAAACTACCGTACTGGTAATAAAGTTTAATTGAAACATTGGTTTAAATAAACTACCGTACTGGTAATAAAGTTTAATTTAAACATTGGTTTAAATCAACTACCGTACTGGTAATAAAGTTTAATTGAAACATTGGTTTAAATAAACTACCGTACTGGTAATAAAGTTTAATTTAAACATTGGTTTAAATCAACTACGTACTGGTAATAAAGTTTAACTTAAACATTGGTAAAAATTTGTGAAATAAAAACAGAATAAAAAAGCATGTAATTAAAAGTTCTGGACAATAATTTTTTGGCATTCTACAAGTTCACCCAGTTGAATGTGGAAATCTACTATTATGAGTTTAGTGTAATATGTATAATGGATTGTTTTAAAGCAAGCAACACTTGATCAGTATATTGCATATATTTTCAAAACAGCTAGTAGTAAAAGTAGGCAATAAACTAAAAACAAACATATTATAAATTCTCTTTATTGGGTTAATAAACAATAAAAGTAAGATTAAAAAATAGTAGGCAAAGTCTTTTAAAAGGGTGAATGTTGACTTATATGATCTTTAACGACCCGTACTTACAAATAGTAACATTAATTTAAAACGATTTTCATAATAACTCATGATCACAGGGGATTTTCCCAGCACTTCTCTATGTACCTGTTTTTAATGTACTGTAATATTAATATTCTTAAAAATTATTGTTTTTATGATGACATGAGATTTAATTCACAACGCTACAGATAAATGTTTAAACTAACTTTGTTTCACAGTCAACAAATAACATAACATATAAATAAAAATGGGTAAGACATAATTGTTTTAATTCTACATTAAAGCTGACCAAGATCAACTTCAAAATAAGGTGGAGCCACCAATGATGCCACTGCTCCCAGCCCAGCCAGCTCCTGCACGTGCTGGTGTCCAACAAGTCCCACCCATCAAGGGTTTGGGGTCTTGTTATCATCAGTCTGTCTGGGAGACAGTTTAATACATTGACACTTGCTTTACACCTTAAATGGAGGTCTCTTTTTGGTATATGCAAAGTTTACATTAATAATAAAACTTATATCAATTTTTCTTTAAATTATTCCCCTGCGGTATTATTGTACCGGTAGTAATAGTTATAAAATTTAACAAGAAATTATTAAATTATTATTGTTTTGGAAACGGTATCAATTTTTGAAAATCTGTCATTTTGTTTTTTGGTCAAATGATTAAGAATGAATTAACTAACACAAGAATTGCCAAAATTTTAAAAATCTACACAACTTTCTGTATCTTCATGAGCAGCCTGTTTGGCCTGTTCTCTGGTGTAAAACACTCAAAGGTTAAAGTAGTTCTTCGATGTCCTTCTCAAATGCCTAAGGAAATAACAAGAAAACATAAACACAGAATTTGTAAATTTCTTTCCTGTCCACACTAATCTAAATTTATTCTACAAGTTCTTTGTTTGGTTTATATTTAGCACTATGAAGAGCTGAAATTATTTTTGAAAAAGCAGAATGTTTTTTTTTGACCATGGTGTTATCAGCTGTTGGTAACAAAGAAATTTAAAAAATGCCACTTAGGTTTTATTATACTACCATATGCAATTATACATTAGATTTTTAAAACGAGAATTATACACATTTTAAAAAAACCGTTTGCCATGGTTCATTGATATTTTGTTTTAGTTATAGATGGCGCTACAGATTTTTATATATATATATATATATACTCAGAATCTGATAACACTTCTTGCACATTGTTAAGATACTTATAAAAGCATCAAGTTAAAGGGCCAGGAAACATGCACAGAGATTATTAATTCAATACTTTCAGTAATTATTCTCATTGACTAAGTTGAAACTTACAAAAGGTTCCACATTTGGGGCATAGCGCTTGACTGGTATACCTTCTCGGTTGATTAGAAACTTGGAAAAATTCCATTTGATGAAGCTAGAAGTAGAAATAATAAAATAAAACTTGTTTTCGTACAATTAAAAAAGTAATATACAAAGAAATGTGCTTTTAAAATAATGGAAAAACTAAAGGAATAAAGTAGAAAATTAAAAATGAAGGAAAAATCTTGAAGACTGTGCAAATATAGTTTCGATTTATTTGCCTCACAACTTTAAATGAATTTAAACAGAAACGTTGAACTTACTTTCCTAAAGTTCCCTTTTGCACATGCTTGAGATACTCATACAGAGGGTGTGCATTTTTACCATTGACATCTATCTTACTGAACATATCAAACTCAACATTAAAACCCTCTTTGGCAAACTTTTTTATCTCCTCGTTAGTTCCTGGTTCCTAACAAGTAAACAAAATAATCAATGTTAATAATTTTAGAATTTTTTTGTTTTTAAATTAACAGTGCAGCAGGCACATTATGTATAACACTGACTATTGGAACATTCTTTGGGTTTCCCAAGTAAAAACACAGGTTTTGAATTTATATTTGATTTTTCTCTTATCTTACATGCAATTAATTTCAATTACAGATGAAATTTTAAAACTGGGGTCGTAACAAATAACCGGAATGTTTTGAATTTATAAGTGCTGTGTTTGTTCATTAAATTGCGCAGGAAATAAATTATAATGTGACTAAATAGAATGTTTATGGAACTGACCTGACTCCCAAACTGATTACAGGGGAATCCAAGGATGGCCAAACCTTTCTCAGCATGCTTGGCGTGCAGGGCCTGCAGCTGAGTATAATTTTTGCTGGTGAAACCTCATTTAGACGCAACATTGACGATGAGACAAACTTTTCCTCTACAAGCAAGATATAAAGAATTCGGCTTTAATTTAAAAAAACATGTGCATAACTGCAGTAATATTTTCTTTTCAATCAACATTTGTTTTTTTCACTAAATGATGACGTCAAATGAACATGATAAGACTTAGTTAAATCATAATACTAGTACCTATATTTCTCTAATGACACATTGTTGCCATCTATATCTAGTGCACTAAATTCATATATTGATTTAGCTTTTTTCCAGTTGTCACCACCAGCAGCCTGAAACAAGAATTTTAAAAAATAAAGATTATTGCAGACTTTTACAAGACCAAAGTGACTTTAGAAGGACAGGCATTGCTGCAATTGTGTACTAAATAAACATACAGATGCTAGACATATAAACATTTTATCAACTACATGCTCACATATATCCTAAATACAAAAAAATTCTCCAAATATTCAACTTCCTGCCTCATTTAACTCTAATTTATTTCCTTTTTCGTGATAATTTCTTTTATTTAATAACTTTTTTTTCCAATCTGCAACATGTCCCGAATTTTTACAATTGGATTGATATTATCGAGGATTCAAGGCTTTTTGTTGCAGCCTTCCCTCAAGCTCCAGACAAAAGATTTGATGAATGAGTTAATTGAGAATTAATAAAAGGTACTTTTTAGCACCAAGTACAACAAATGTAACATTCTTCATTTAACAATATTTTCACAAACCACTAATGAATGGAACCTAAACTGCAAAACCCTACCTGTCAAGTGGCACTTTGGTATATGCTTACAGTTATACTATCTAAAAAATAGATCTGAGCTCACCCATTCACTCAACCACGAAGCAGACACAGACAGACAACCACAATAATGTGATCGAAAGTGTCAACACGCTTCTATCGACCGTTCTTTTCCAGCCATTCACCCGGTGAACACAGCAGGAGAAAGACACAATCTTAAAATGTCACGTGTGTAAAAAAAATAAAAAATAACGGTCCACAAGATTGAAATGATAACACTACTGGTACAGAAGATGGAAATGCGAGTAGAGAAAAAGACTTTAAAAAGCAATACTAAAAGTAAATGACCAGCGGCACAAACAAAATACTATTCCAACTACAGTAAAAGTGCAGTAGTGTTACAACCTACACTTTTCTAAAAGTTAATAAAATCACAATATTTCATGTCCCAATTTGTAGTTATGTATGAAATAATTTAACACAGAGTCTTAAATTATAACTCCAAAGGATATCTAAAGCTGAAAAACAATTGATAATTTTATTGTAGACATCAGAATTCAGAAATAGAATTAAGAGTTTTAGTTTTAAATGTGTCTTTTTCAACATTCACAAACTGTGTCATTGTTTTAAACAGAAAGTCATGGAGAGTAAACAAAATTACAAACGACTCTTACTTTTCACAGGAAGTCAGTTATGTTACTGCTTCCAATGTTTAAACTAAATTCCCAGCCCTAAATCATCAACAATTTAAAAAAATAATCCTTGGTGCACCTTTATAAAACAATAGAGGCTTGAAATTACCTATCTACTAACTGCATACCGGATACGTGAAGTACCAACTTTAAAAGAAAGATAAACGTAAAAAACAAATGAATTTTAAAAAAACTGTTGATATAATATCAATAGAAACTGAACAAATTTGAGCAACACAAATGGAGATAAAGAGAACTTTGTGAGATAATTTTTTTATTTCTCTAACTTGCAACTAATTTGTTCAGCTGTTATCAAACAATCACTCTTAAATTCAATATTGTCACTTTAGGAGTGAGGTTTTTATGGTATGATTACGATGGCTGATTTTTTGCACATGAGAAATACACTGTAACCTTGCTAATTATTATTAGTCCAGGTTAACTATTTAGTACATCCCATTGACCACTTGTGAAATGAAATTCTAAGTCTGGTCGTCACAAACATAACTTTATTATTTCAATTAATTATTATTAATTCATATAATACTATACTAATAGACTATACTTAAATAAATGCTCCGATTCACAGGATCAATGTAAAATAAACTAATGAATAAATAATATGATTATGAATGTTTAATTACTCAAATTATATAAGTGTCCTCAGACAACAGATTCATCCGACTTTCTTTTTTAAACATTCAAACAACAGGCCTAATTAATACTTATGTAAATTGTAAATGATTTCCTTCTTAATACAGTAGGCCTATTTTCTTGTAAGTTACATTAATTTTTAACTACGCTAACATTTATTCTCAGGTTTTGAAATGAATTATTTTATTTCCATTACATGAAAATGCTTGGGCTCTTTTGGAATAATGTAAACATTTTATAGTTATTATACTATAAAATATAATTACAGGGGCTATCAGAAATTACAGCATTGGCTACTAGGCTAACTAATAATCCTAATATTTTGTAACATTAGGCTTTAAATAAGTCATAACAAATAACAAAAAGAATTAACCCTTTCGCTACCGATGCTATTGACGCAATGTCACGATCATCCACTTTCAATTACCAAGGACGTCACAAAGTCGTCATAACAAAAAGGCAAAGAACTTTTCTGAAATACCAAGGAGGTCACGTCGATGTCATATTTCAATGCTATATATTTCTTTAATCTATAGAGTATAGAGAAGTTAAAAAGCGAATCGGATAGAGAATGAAAATACAGGAAATTGCTTTCTTTCTTTTTTTTAAATTTATTTTTAAAAAAATTTATTGCTGAGTCAGCAAAAATCGAAGCCAAAACCAGCAGTAATGAAAGGGTAAAAAAATTGAATTTGTTAGCCTAGCGCCTCGATTAAATAATAGGCCTAAATCATAAAATTAAAACTATTTCTATCTATTCATGGTGTAGCTTATACGCCTATTCTTAAAAATACTAAATAAATATCTTATCTATTAATTAACAATTAGCCTACATATCATTTGGTTTTTGGTTGGTTTTTTGTTGTTCAATTTTACAAAACAGTTTGGGGGGGGGGGGGGGGGGGTGTTTATAATGAAGTTTAAGATTTTTACCCAGATGCAAATATCTTTAATTTTTTTTATCATGACCCAGGTAACAAGTGATAAGAGTCATCATAAGGCAAGGGTCAATTATTTTATAAGATCACACGAGACTTACTAATATACTATACGGATCCCTATGTATACTATATATTTGATGTTTTAACTTTAATTTGCATTCTACTACATCATACATGCTTATCACTAGAGTTCATTACTTATCATTACTATGACATTACTATACTATTTTTATTACTAGTTACTATTAATACTATTACTATTCTATTACTGTTACTAACCTAAAATTATGATTACTAAATTAGGTCTCCTGCCTAGTACTACCGTTTCGTTTGCTAGTGCTACTATTACTACTTACTGTACTTAAATTAGTAAATCCCCAGTGACCACTGGTCTCCAGCTAAGCCCATGCCGTTTCTTTTGACTACTATACAGTAAATAGTTAATTTATATTTAATATGAACTTTCTGTCAATCATAAAATTATAAGAATATAAAAATAAATATAATAAATAGGAATAGGCCTTTGCCTTTACTCGCTTACCATATTTGAAATGCTTGCGCAAGAACCTATGTTTTTTAATTTAACAAAGCTGTACTTTACTTTCTGGAAGGAGAATTCAATCGGGTTGAGCAGGTAAAGTATGGACGAGAACCTAGAACTCGATGTCTTCATGAATGTATGAATGTAGTCCAAGGCACCGTCGCAAATAATATATTATAAATAGTAACGGATCGATAGGATGATCAAAGGTCATAACAGAGTAAATACAGCAATCGATTATGTCCAAAAATAGTGTTGAGTATCTTGAGAAAATAGTATAATCGATTACAAACAAATATATTTTTCGCCTAAAAACGAGAACTCTTGATTGTCATAAACGACATATATAGAACTTGCAAAATATCTAATTATCTAGAAGATGAAAGATACTATTTAAAGACCTCTATCAATTGATGGATCTTGACCAAACTTGGTACATACATACATCATTATCCATAGTCAAATACTGGGGGGGGGGTGAACTTAATCAAATATTAATTTCGGGACCGGGGTGGGGGCCTCTAATTAATTTTTTTACTTACACTTACATTATGAGCTATATAAAAAAAATTACCAACAAATACTACATAAATGGATGGATTTTGACCAAACTTAGTACACACACTTATGCAGTTCAGGGTAACAAAAAGGGTAGGGTTGGTGAATATTATATAGAAATTAAATATTTCTCATAACTAAATGATCTAAGTGTCTTAGAAAAGTAAACATCATTACATATATTCTTCTATTTTTTAAAAAGGAATTCTTATGAGTTTTCGCGATAGCAGGTAGAAGATATCACAAAATGCCTGCCATTATTATCGCGGTAACATGGGTTCATCGGTTTAGTGTGGAATAAACTAATACTATTAGTAATAGGAATTCAAATGTCATAAATGATTAAATCTCTGGACTCTATCCGAATCGATACTATTTAAAGAAGGATAACTCTTATTTGGAAGTAGAACAACCGGTAACGAGAGATCACTCTAGTTGGTTTATCTAAAACAGAGTGGATCCCTCTTTCTGTAGTGTAAAACGATTTTGATTGTGTTGTCTTTCGAATAAGAAATGGATGATCAACAAGAAACTTATAAATTATGGAGGATAAGAAAAACTGTTATGCAAGTATGTTTAATGTTTTTATGGATATACTAGGTACTTTGACACAAAATTTAAATATGGTCCGATTGTCATGAATGATATATCATTTTAAAGGGATAGCTATAAGCTTTATAACAACACCAATTTCATCTTTCTATCTTTTATAGAACAGGAGTTATGATTTTTTTGTCGAATTTTTTTTGCCCCTTATATAAGCTATATATTTGACCCAAAAAACTTGTGACCGACTTTTGAAATTTTTTCACTTTTAGACCCATAACTTTTTTATTTTCAAAGATAATGGTACCAAATTTTCAGTAGATATACTCAATGCAATATACAACACAATGAATAACAAAAGTTTCACATTATATAATAAATATTTATTTTGAAAAATGTTTTTGCAGAGAAAGTGAAAAAAAAAAATAGTTAAACAATTTTTTTTTGGTACAATGTATATTTTTTTTACATCAAAAACAAACAAATTGCAGGTCTATTCCATTTTAAATTAACAACAACATCAAATAAAATTTATATTTTAATTATAGTCATTTCATGTCCTGTAGGGAATTTAAAAATACCTGAAAAGAAAAATAATTTTAATTTGATTGTTTTTTTTTAAATTAAAGGTCCTACAATAAACTAATTACATGAAATAAATCAGTGCTACTACTTAATTGAAAGGATACTGAAAACGTCCTGAAAAGAAATATAGAATTTTTATTAATACACTATTCAAATATAACGTCCTGAAAAGAATTATTAATTAATTATTCAATTATAGTCAAAACAGATAACAAAAATAAATGTTTCATAGTTAAATTACAGACAATAAAACTAATACTAATAATATTAACATTTACCTGTATAAGATGAAGAATTTGAAATATTCTGAAAATGAAAAAAGGGGAAAAATAATTTTTTTAAATGTATGCCAAATGAAAAATTCAGAGGTTCATACATTTAAAGTAATGATACCCAACAAATATTTAATCAACGCTGTTTTAAATATAATTAATACCAGTAATATAATATGAAATTTAATGGTTACCATCTAACTCGAGTTGATCTACATGTGAAACAGAACTGTACTGCGGAGAAACCTGTGTAACTAAACTGTTCTGCTGCTCATCTACCTGTGGAAAAAATCTATTATGCTGCTCAGCTACCTGTGGAAGTAAACATTCATTTAGCATGCCTGTCTCTGGAGTTGTAACATCAGAACTGACCAACTTTTTCTTCTTGTTGATTGTTGGATTAAATGGCTGCAACAAAAAATTCTGAATATTTTTCCAGTTAAATGTTAATTGCTTTTTAAGACTTTGGAGCTTCTTTTCCAATAACATCAAATTGGAGCGTACAGAATTCTTGTTTGACTGGTAGCTACTATCAACCTGCTGGAAACATTCATCAAGCAAAGTTACAGCAGCTTTCATGCCTACCTTCTTATTGGTGCTGCTGCTATAAAGAAATACAGCATAACCATTCCTATACACTTTTGTCACTGCATCTAGAGCAAAGCTCTGCACCAAGTTGTCAAAATCAGAAATGCTCACCTTGGGCTGGTCAGACATGGTAGTTACCAACTGAGAATAAGTTTAAAAATTAGAAAATTAATTATTCTAATTCTATTGCTTATACTGGTAATTAAAATTATTAACATATAATATTATTATTACTATTTATATAGGCATTAGCAAACTCGTTATGCCACGAATAGGACAGTATCAAAATAAAATAAAAATGTATCTACTAACTACTACTGATACTGACTTAGAACCTAGAGAACTATGCCTATATTTTTTTATAGTTATAAGTTATAGCCTATATATAGAATATTATAGTATATTATTTTTGTAATAATAAGTTTAGCTCAAATCATATTGATATTATTCTCTTATGAGTATGATAATATGAATATTAGTCTAATGAGAATAATTATTAATGCTATGATTACTTGTATGAAACAATAAAACAAACGCTAAATTTAAAATGTGTAAACCTACACTTGCAAAAGTTTTAACGTAATTAAAACTAATGACAACCCTCTGATTCCCAAATAAAAACTTTTCAAGTTCAATAAAAATGTTATATTTAATTTGTTTAATTATTCATTTGAAACTACTTAAGTATTATTCGGATGTTAGGGGATTCAACAATTACTAATCAATTCATAATGGACAGTGATAATACTTAATAATAGCCATTTCCGGCATCTCGATCGCAAAATAATTAACTTTTAATTATTTAATATGGCGACATTTTCATCCCCACCCCATGCCGCTTTAGGGGCAGCATAACTTTTTTGGGACTTGTTGAAGTATAATAACATAAGAATGTTTAAACTTGCTAATTGAATGTAGTTTAACTTTATGTAGATCCCATTAACCTTTTTTCACTAACTGAGGAGTATATTATTATATATGCTTACCGAGTCGCTATGATAATCCTGTCAGTGACACAAAAAATTCCTCGTTGCGTAAATTTCCCAGAATCACCGGAACACAAAAACTGATACGTCACTGATGAGGAAAGCAATTATTTAACAAACAATGGTGACGTAGGATGCATTTTTCCAAAGATACCGTGTAGCCGTACGCCATATTGTAGAACAAGTTTTTTCGACATTTTTGGTATGCGCAGACTGCATGCGCAAGTGGACCTTTGAAATACCTAGATATACGAATATAAATTCACTAATAATAGCCCAAAAGTTCAAAAGCCTTAACTAACTTAGACTTGGTACATGATTTCAATTGCAATGGCAATGGTGACTAATAGACTAAATTAAAAATTATAATAAATGTCAGGCATTTTGTTTTTTGAGCGCATTATTAAATTATTGGCATTAAAAAATTGACACTTGATTGGTCATTGTCATTTGACTTTGGCAATGGATTGTGCGATTGATTGATAATTGGGTTGGCGTGTTGGGTTTGTTCAAATTGTAAATCATCATCATCATCAGGTCCCGTAGTTCTTCGACCGTTGGGGCGCCACAGATGACATGTACACTATTCTTCTCCATTCCTCTCGGTTTTCTGCCCTACGCATAGCATCGCCTAGTTGTAATCCAGTCCATTCTTTGATATTATCTTCCCATCTTTTTCTTCTCCTCTAGTAGTGCCCTGCAAGATCTCTTTGGCGAGCCCTTGTTTTCTGGTCACGTGGCCATACCACTCAAGTTTGCGCTTTTTAACAGATGTCAGGAGGTCATCGTATTGCCCAATTGCCTGACGTATCCTTTCTTTTATTTGCTCACTGGTGATGTGGTCTCTATAGCAGATGCCAAGAATGCCTCTGTAACATCTCATCTCCATCGCCTTTATTTTCCTTTCAAGTTCTGCTGTTAATGTCCAGGACTCACAGGCATATAAGAAAATGGAGAGGATTAATGAGCGCATCAGCCTGATTTTGGTGCTGGGGGCTATATTTTTGTCGTTCCATATTTTCTTGAGCCTCTTTAGTGCTGTCGTGGTCTGCGCAATCCTGGCCATTAATTCGAGCCTGGAGCCTTGTTCCGATACTATTGCTCCGAGGTATTTGAAGCTGCCAACTGTCTCTAATCTTTCCTCTCCGACCTTGAAGTTAAATATTTAAAATTTAATCAAATAGGCCCCAATCTGAAAACGTTGCTGAAACTAATTTTCCTCCATACGACCATACTCATACAATTGCCAAAAATCGTATAGTTCTGACTATGAAAAAGTAAGCATATCAATCATTTATAAATCTGATCATGTAAGTGTAAGAAAAATTAAATTTTATGTCTCTAGATCAGGAGTAGGAGTAGAAGCCACAAGAAAATATCCCAGCACTATCAAAACAGTGAAGTGTCTGTGTAGATTTATGGAGATGGCAGAGTCTATAAATTAAAAAAACTGTCCTTGGTCACTTAAACTTAAAGAAAGCCACTTACATTATTAACTTGGACATGATAAATTTTATCGTAAAGTCAATAATCAGAAAATCTAATGTCTTTTGTGATATCATTCAAATCCTTCCATCTTTCATGATTGTGTAGCTTCTGTATTATTAGCACTTTCTTGGTGGCTTTTGAGGCAAATCTTGGAGTGGCAGTCTCGCTACACTATTCACAGGAGAACCTGGAGTGCAAGTTTTTAAAGGCCTTACATATTGCTGTAAGGGATTTGTTTTGCGAGAACCTCTACCTAAATTCACTGCTTTGCCAGGTAGAATTGTGTTCAGTGATACTCTGCAATTCACCAATTTTGATGTTGGCTTCCCTCATGTTTCTTTAATTGATGTTTTTATATAGCAGCCATATAGTCTTTCCCCTCTGCCAATTCTCCATAAAGCAAGACCTTAAGAAATATGGCCTTTCTCCATTATCTTTACATAGCCTCATACTAAGGTTGGAAAATATGCTACAACTTTTGGTGCACTCCAGAACCCCTATGTTAGGCACCTTGTCCTGCCATCTAATACGCCACAGACATCTTAGGTGGAAGCTGTTGAGTTTCTGTTTATGTATGTGCTCCATATATGACTGCCATAGAGGAGCGTACTAAGCATGCATGTCTGGTAGACATTTAGTTTTGTGCTTTCAGTGAGTTTAGAATTGTTCCATACACCCCTTATTTAATCTGGCCAAAATTTAGTGGTTCAAGAAGCATGAATATAAAAAGAACAGGCCACAGAAAAAAAAAATTAGGCAAACACTGGCCTCCATATTAATCTACTTTGTGATTATACTGTCTTCTAATTGAAGGGCCGAGTAGAAAAAGTACTTAAGTGTATTTTTGAAGTTTTGAGAAAATTGAGTTTAAAATTTTTAAATTCTTATTTAGATACATTAAATTCTGCTCGAGGTAACTCTAAATCAAACACTTATGAAATTTTTCATGAATTTTATTTACAGGAATGATTCAGGGGAAGTACTCAAATATAATGCCTGTCTTAACTAATTTTTGAAAAATTGTAACTTAAGTACTTTTTCTACTCAGCCCTTCAATTATTCATAATTGCAACATGTGCTAACACCATTCTCATTCTACTATGGAATTTCCAAATTAATCATAAATCACTGGGTTTCATTGATAAACACGTTTTTTTCTGTACAGGGTTTCATAGATTTTCATTGTCAGGTGAAATGACTTTGCCATAAATCATGCATATTCATTTTTGAACCAGTCATGGCAGTTATGCCATTGTTAATAAATATTACTTTAAAACATAAGAAATTAACAAAAAGTACAGTAGAATGTCCAAAATCCGAACCAATTGATAAGGGGGGGGGGGGGGGTTGGGAATAGAATAACCTTTTTTTCAGTTAGATAACAAAATAATTCCTATGAAAAGGCTGTGTTAAAGAAGTTGAAGAGTTTTAGGCTATAATATTATTACATTATACATGTTGGTGATTTCTTTTACAATGTGTTGTGTGCAGTAATCATCAATTTGTTTTCCATTGTTTGTAGATCAATGCTCCATGCCATATGCATATGATTGGGTACATTAATAATAAAAAAAAGTTCGCATAACGACATTTGTGACTATAAATTTTTACAGTAACACTTTTATTGACATTGGAGTTGGAGTGGTTATCATGGATGTTAAGGAGGTCACAATAAATTTTTTTCCTTGTGTACAACAATGAAACCAATTTAATTTATGTAAAGCCAAAGATGCTTGCTAGAGTCAGGGGTAATTTTGTTGAAATTATACACTTATTTTCTAGGTGATGTATCCAGTAAGATTGACTCTGTTGATGAAGTTTTTGTTTCCTGGAGAGAATATCTCTTTACCTAAATGACAGGAAAATTTAGCTACTACCAATACCAGACATTACATAACTTTTTTTTTTACATTATGCCACTCTGAACTTGCATTCTTTAAACTGAACTATTGATGTTTTTTTTTTATTACTAGCTATGTCATGACCGTGGCTACCTTGTAACACAAGAGGAGTTGGACCAAACCCTGGATGGTTTCAAAGCACAATTTGGTGACAAACCCAGGTATGGGAATATATGATTATGGCATATTTAATCTTAATATAAAGGTGTACATGAGTGGTGTTTGTTCTCGTAACATCTGATGCCTAGAGTATATTATGAGAATTACCTTTTTTTTGCGGCAGACTATCAAGTTTGAGAGACTTAGACACTAAACTAATAAAATAACCTATTAGCCACAGGAATAGTATCTTGGCTGAGAAAAACTTATATTCCAACCCTACATTTTACCACTTATAGAATTAAGAATGCTTTTATTAATCTTATTATTTTATTTCTACAGTGAAAGAAAACCGAGTCGCAGTGATTTGATTGTACTAGTAGCACACAATGATGACCCAACTGGTAGGAAAATATAACATCCTTTGCTTACTCTGATCGTTCTTTGAAATTGCATATTTTCCCCTTCAATAATTGTACAAATAGAATCAAATAAACACTCTCCTTGAGTACCAGTAATATTTTATGCTGTGATGTTATTAAGAATATTATTTTTACATGTGCCAAGGGCATAACTTTGAATACATTTGAATTTTTGCATCAACAGATCAGATGTTCGTGTTTTTCCCAGATGAGAGCAAAGTGGGCATTAAAACAATCAAGACCTACTGCCAACGAATGCAGGAAGAAAACATTATGAGAGCCATTATTGTTGTACAGACAGGCATGACACCATCTGCTAAACAGGTAAAAAGCTATTAATACTTTTTATAATATTTGGGGTGGGGGGGGGGGGGGGAGATTTTATTTCCCCAGAATAAATTAAGAGCTAGGTTTATTTCTAGTCATTTCTCTGTTTTTGGACTTATAGCTGTCTGTCCAAGGCTGAAGTTTGCAAGCTTTATTTAGGTGAATTTTACATTTTCCTGTGTTTTTACTGAAACTTTTTTTTTCCCCTTGAATATTTGCAGTTGTTGGACTCAAAAACATTTAATTAAGTTTTAAAATATATTTTAAGCCTCATTTTCTGTTACACATTGAAGCTGCCAACTGTTATTTTCAGGCTCTGGTTGAAATGGCTCCAAAATATATCTTGGAGCAGTTTATTGAATCTGAGTTGCTCATCAACATAACAGAGCATATGGTGAGAGATTTTCCATTCTATTAGTATCAATCTCATGATGGCAGTTGTCAGCTCTTAACCTCCCAGATGCCACAGTTATTTAAGATGGAGATATTGCAGTTTTTAACAGGCTTAAAAATACACAGTACTTATTTCCTTTAAGCTGATTTTTAAAAGATAATATGTCACATGCTGTCACGCTTAATCAACCAAGCAGAATTTTCTTTCCAGTAAGTAAATGAAGCAGCTTGGCACTCAACAAATATTACTCTCATGATTATTTCAGCTAGTACCAGAGCACAAGGTGATGACACCAGAAGAGAAAGTGGAACTGTTGAACAGATAGTATCCTTTTATCAAAACTTGGCATGGCGGGAGGGGGTGATGGATATCACTTGGGAATGAATAAGATGCAAACTGGTTTTCTGGCTTATCTCTTGATATCACATAAAAACATGAAGGTAAAATCTATTACATAGAAATTTGAGGAAAGAATCGATTTCATACAAATTTGAGGAAAGAATCGATTTCATACAAATTTGAGGAAAGAATCGATTTCATACAAATTTGAAGGTAAAATCTATTGCCCACAAATTTGAAGGTAAAATCTATTTCATAAAAATTTGAAGGTATAATCTATTCACATTAGCATGTACTTGGATGTTTCCACTTTAACTGTAACCAGTAAATTAAAAGAATCACAGTTACCTAGGATACAACAAGGTGATCCCGTCGCTCGTTACTTTGGTCTTAAAAGAGGACAGGTGTGTAGATATTTCTCATATTTTTATTTCGACCTTATACTTATGGGTACAATATGCAAACAAAAAAAATTAGAGAAAATAATTTAAAATTTCCAACAAGCGTTTAGTCTTTAAATATTAGTGCAATGGAAGAGGCTTAAGATTTATGACCAGCATTATATTTCACCACTTCCATTCCACTGCATTACTCATGTAAATAATGTTCATGGAAAATAAATGGAAGTTTTTAAAAGGTCCTAAATACAGATAAAAGATATTTCAGCTTAAAACATAAAATTTTTAAACTCTAACTCAAAACAGACGAAATGAACATCTTTTTAAACAAATCAATATCTGTCTCTAATTTTGCAGGTTGTCAAAATTATCCGGCCGAGTGAAACTGCGGGCCGTTATGTCAGTTACAGATTAGTTGTCTAGTATCAAGCGTGATGAGTTGCATAAGTGAGAGTGGATTGACTGAATAGTTGTATGACCTGTCCTGATATTTCAATGTATTTTAATTTGTTGATATATAAAAAAAACAAACTTAAAAAAACATTAATAAATTTGTTTTAAATTTTTAAAAATTCTTCTGTCTTTTTTCTTTTTAATTTTTTTCTTCTTTTTACAATCATTTATATTTATGTGCAATGATTCAACATCTATCCTTATGGCAATGAACTTGTTTATGTGGCTAAGTTATACTATGTAAATTAAAAACAAATTGCATGTTGCTAATGTATTATCAGTTCATCATCAATTAGTGGATTGTCATTCAACAACACATCAGCCTGCGCCTTCCCTACACTGCCCCTTTTAAATTGCGATGCAATGAATTGAGTCAGGCAATTCTACCAACATATGAAACATGTCAATTTGATTTAATCTACGTACAGCTGTGAGAATGGAAGAATTGTATTAACTTTAAGTACATCCAGCTCTGTGGAGACTACATTGTGTAATAATAATATATTGTTGGTTTTCCTTATTAATTTAAATATTGGTTGGGGGGGAAGGCGGGGTAAAAAGTGCATTTATTTATTTGTCAAGAAGAATTTAAATGCCCATTTTCTTGTCTGTAATTCTGTAAGGTATTGAGATGTGGGTAAATTCACAAACCTTGAACTTCTCTTTGGGTCAGGAATTTATAGAGAGGAACAAACAACTACAATAGTAACTGTGGGGTACCTACCTCATAAGATAATGTAGGTTACATAGCAAAATTTAGTTTTTGAGATATATGTATCCTTTTTTCTATTTATCTCCCATCCCCTTTTTCATTCCAAATGACCTGTATGTTCAGAATTAGGTACACACATATGAGCTTAATATTTTTTTTTTTTTCATAAAAACCAAAATCATATCTTGTAACATTATTGGGTTTGTAGATACCGGTATTTGTTAACTTCAAACTCCCTTTGGAAAATTCTTCTGAAATTTTTATTGGGTTCCTAAGGGCCATCCATAAAGTACTTCATGCTCAGGAGGTGGGAAGGAGGGTCCTAAGAAAGTATGACACTGAAAAGGGGGGGGGGGGGGGGGGGAGATACATTTTAATAATTTTGTTGTATCAGTATCATGCATAGAAAGCCTAAAATGGACAGTGATGTTGAACTTTAGTTGTGATGGATGTATTCTGACAGAAGATGACGTCACTTTTATTTACGGTATTTAATTGTTAAATAGCAAGTGTGGTTTAGATTAAAATTTAAATAGTTTTTTTTTTTTTTCCTTTCAATTTTTAATTTCGAAAGTGTGGACGTACTTGTGTGGGGGGGGGGGGGGGGGTGCGCTGAATTCTGTGACTCGAAAAAAAAGGGGTGTGTGTGGGGGGGGGTGAATTGTCAACAAAATAAACGTGGCGTACTTTATCGACGGTCCTTTACAGACTTTTGTGACGCTATCCCCCGCCCACAAAGAAACTGTGCTATTGGGCCGAAAATTCGGACCCTCAATGTATAGTAAAAACATTGCATCCCGGGGAGAACCCCTTTCCGCCCCACTCCTCTTTTTATTTTATTTTTTTAATTGTTCCATTTGGTTGTCATTAAATCTTGCTGTTGGCTTAGCCAAGGTTAGTGCCGCCTGGGGCTGGCCACGTTTAGTGCCGCCCGGGGCGGGCCAAGTTTAGTGCCGTCCGGGGGTGGGCCAAGTTTAGTGCCGCCGGGGCGGGCCAAATTTAGTGCCGCCCGGGGTGGGTCAAGTTTAGTGCCACCCGGAGCGGGACAAATTTAGTGCTGCCCGGGGTTGGGCCAAGTTTAGTGCTGCCCGGGGCGGGGATAATTTAGTGCAGCCCGGGGGTGGGCCAAGTTTAGTGCTGCCCAGGTCGGGCCAAATTTAGTGCCGCCCGGGGTGGGCCAAGTTTAGTGCCGCCCGGGGCGGGCCAAATTTAGTGCCACCCCGGGTGGGCCAAATTTAGTGCCGCCCTGTGTGGGCCAAGTTTAGTGCCACCCGGAGCGGGACAAATTTAGTGCAGCCCGGGGTGGGTCAAGTTTAGTGCCACCCGGAGCGGGACAAATTTAGTGCTGCCCGGGGTTGGGCCAAGTTTAGTGCTGCCCGGGGCGGGGATAATTTAGTGCAGCCCGGGGGTGGGCCAAGTTTAGTGCTGCCCAGGTCGGGCCAAATTTAGTGCCGCCCCGGGTGGGCCAAATTTAGTGCCGCCCTGTGTGGGCCAAGTTTAGTGCCACCCGGAGCGGGACAAATTTAGTGCAGCCCGGGGGTGGGCCAAGTTTAGTGCCGCCCGGGGCGGGTCAAATTTAGTGCCGCCCGGGGCGGGTCAAATTTAGTGCCGCCCGGGGTGGGCCAAGTTTAGTGCCACCCGGAGCGGGACAAATTTAGTGCCACCCGGAGCAGGACAAATTTAGTGCCACCCAGGGTGGGCCAAATTTAGTGCCACCCGGAGCGGGAAAAATTTAGTGCAGCCCGGGGGTGGGCCAAGTTTAGTGCCGCCGGGGCGGGTCAAATTTAGTGCCGCCCGGGGTGGGCAAAGTTTAATGCCACCTGGAGCGGGACAAATTTAGTGCCACCCAGGGTGGGCCAAGTTTAGTGCCACCCGGGGTGGACCAAGTTTAGTCTACCCTCCCACCAAAAAAAAGAGCAAAAAACGAAACCACTCCGAAGTTGCCGTTCATCCAAATAAATAAAAAAAGATCCGCCCTGGGGGACCCTCCCCATTCGCATCACTTCCTATGCCACTGGATTGGCGATGATGCAAAATCCACGGTAGCCGAAACATCATTATTGTTTTGGATTAACTCGGCAGATTTTTTACGTCAACATCTAGGAAAAGTTTTGAAAAAAAAAAACAAAAACATTTAGCTTATAGAAACTAACGGTAAAATCCTTTTCTGATTCTCACTTCGAATCAAGAATTGAATGTATTTTTACCTATTTGTTATCATCTTGGCGAGGTTTATCATGCAATGTTTGCCATTGCAGAAACAACAAAGGATCCTTTGGTGATTATAGTGCTATGAAGCAATACCACTAGCCAATTCATTGAAGGATTTCAAATTCATTTCTTCTTTTTTTTTTTAATGAACTTACAGGATTACAAACATTTTCTCGTAGGGAATTTTAGAAAAATGTGATAGATTTACAAAATGTGCTAACAAATGTGAGTATCTCAGACATTGGTGAATTTAAATTATGTGAAGAAATACTCTCTATTGTCATACATGATGCGATGCAAGAAATCACAACTGAATGCTCTTAAATGCGCAGTCATGTCAGTGGCTGGAGTTGTCACGTGGGACCTGCAACCGCTGTTATCGCAAAAGGGAGGGGGGGGGGTGGTGCGCTAGGATATTTAAGATGTGTAAAGTTTGAGATGTAATAGGAGGGGGAGGAGATAATGAAAAGCCGTTGTAAATTCTAACAGTTTACCTTTTAGTTTTGCTGTATAAAATCTATATGATAATTATGTTTTATTGTTTATAATTTAGTTGGCTGAATAAGATGGCTGCTTTAATTAGGACTCTTCTCTTCCGTAATATCCAGCAGCACCTTTTTCAATTATTAATTTTTAATATTTATCAACCTGAAATTTTTTGGAGGAAGAGGCGCCAAAATTTTGAACAGCTTGGTGCACGAAAGTTGCCAAGGCCAGCCCTACCCTACGGATAAAATACGATTTTGGCACCCCATGTATTTGCGCCAGGGAGGCCGCACCCTTCGCATGGCCATATAACGTAGTATTAACATGCTTTATTAACTACTTATCTATTATATAATAAGCATTGGCGTAGCTATGGTTAGCGTCATCCGCAAAGCTGTTTGCAAGGAAAAAGTTTCCACCCGGGGAGGGTCATCCCTCCCGCATCTCCTCATTACGCCACTGATGTTAAGTTAGTTTAGATATTAACGGTAGTTATTAGTAGGACATATATCGTGTGCGCAACTATTTTAATGTGTGCACTAATTTAATACATTATTTGGGCGACCAGGCCTATGCGCACAAGACAAACGCGCACACATTGAAAGATCCAAAAATACGTAGCTGCGCACAAGAAAAATGCGCACACCGAAAATTGCACACACCGACAAATATTTGCCAAATAAAAATTTAACTTTTGCTTCAATATATCTAATGTTACCTATTTAACTACTTATATTATTATTTTATTTGTTAATGGTTTTACAAATCAGAAAAGAGATTACCCATTTAAATAGAAAATAATTATTTTAAAAAATGATTAGGCCTATTCCTAATCCTAGCTTCTTATAATTGCCAACTTTTCTTTTTCGCTGATAACCAACTCCAACACATTTACCTCTTTTATGAATTTACAATTAACATTTTAAAATTTCATTGTGTGCAATTGTATATGTTCGGTATTGTCAGTGTTCACCATTGTCTGTGTGCGCAATTTCCCGTGTGCGCTTTTGTCGACGTACGCAATTTTCTGAGTGCGCTATTGTCGATATGCGCAGTTTTCGTGTGTGCAATTATGTCTTAGCGGAGTTTTCCGTGCGCGCTTATCGTGTGCGCGTTTGTATGTGCGCGTTTTTCACGGAGCCATTATTGTGAAACTCTTTAGTTTTTGAATCATGAAAGTTCCGTTCCATCTATTTGCAATAAATTGCATGTAAATAGTAACTACGATAGAGTCGAGCAAACGAATAAAAAAATGGGGGACCAAAATCATTAGCGGCGGCGGGTTTTGCGTTGTTACATTTTAATTTAGTATGCTTTCTATCCTTAAGTGTTACAAGCATTTCAAACACTTAACAAAATAATGATGAGATTTAAACCGATTGCAGACATTTATTGGCCAAACTTACTGGCACAAGTCTGTTTGGCTTGTTTGTTTTACAACACCGGAGTGTTTGCTTGTGGGGGCGTTACCCACATTGAAATAAGTACGTTTCAAAGTGTACTAATTTAAATTGCCAATTATTGCATTTCATGTAGCATTTAGTCTAAAGGCTTAAGGGACCCAGGTCTGAATAGCAGCTATTCGGACCGGATCACTTTAGACCAGGGTGTCAAACTCAGATCACACACGTAAGTTTGCTGGCCGAACAGTATAATATGAGTATAAACATTCAATAAGAGATAAAGAGGAAAATAAAACCTTTTTTAAACATTAAAATAAATTAAAACAGAAAGCGTTGGAATAATTAAAAATCATTGGCATACCCATTTTCGCTCTTATGCCAATTTGTCAGAGCTGGATGTTTGGCATCTTTTCTTGGCTACAAGTTCACTTATTTTGGGATTAACTGTCTGTGTCATTGAGATTCTCATGATGAACTGCAAGTGTTTATCAGTGAGATGAATCCTGTGTGATGTTTTGTGAATCTTCATCACAGAAAACCGCTGCTCACAAAAATATGTGCTACCCAACATGCTCAAGGTTAGAGTCGCCTGTAGACTAAGCTGTGTAATTTCTTCAGGAATAAGTGAACTGTGCATGCCCCACAGTTTCGTAGTTTGCCTCTAGTGTCCCATTACGCTGCAGCTCTAATAGCTCCATCTGCAAATTTACAGCAGAAGTTTTTCAGCAAAGTGTGCATTGGGAAATACCATAGCGTTGACTTGGTTCAACATTGCATGGCAACAAGAAAAGTGAGACAGGTAGCACTGGTGCATTTGTGTCTCCCATAAGAGCAGCTTCACTTGAAATGCCTTCACTGCATCATGCATATCACTGATCAAATGGTCCCATCCCTGGAGCAGCAGGCTCAAGTCGTTGAGATGAGTGATTATGTCAGACAGAAACGCCAACTCACATTTCCACTTTTTATCCCGAAAAACTGTGGAGTCTTTTCCTTTGCTGTCCATGAATTGACAGATTTCCTCGATCAGCTGTAAAAATCTACTAAAACCTTTTCCCCGAATTAGCCACTGCTCCTCTGTATGATAAGGCATGTTGCAGAATTTTCAGTCTATTTCCTGCAAAAAAGACTGAAATTGGCTGGGATTTTAATATTTGGCTCTGATAAAGTTGACGGTTTGTGTTATAGTGCTCATTACACCTTCCATGTTTAGGACTTAACCACACAACGATCCTTGGTGTATGATGCAGTGATATGCTATCATTTCACCAGTACAGTTACCTTGCATCTTTAACCGCATCCTTCCCACTAATCCATTTTTTCGCCGCACATTGCCGGTGCTCCATATGTTGTAAGTCCAACAAGTTTGTTACAAGGCAGGTTCATGTTGGTGCTCCATATGTTGTAACTCCAACAAGTTTGTCCCAAGGCAGGTTCATGTTGGTGCTCCATCTGTTGTAAGTCCAACAAGATTGTCCCAATGCAGGTTCATGTTGGTGCTCCATCTGTTGTAAGTCCAACAAGATTGTCCCAAGGCAGGTTCATGTTGGTTAAACTTTTACATACGTTGTCAAAAATGTTTTTTCCTGTCATTGTCCCCTGCATGGATTTCATGCTACAAATTTTCCTCTGTAACATTCAAACTGGAGTCCACTCAAATGATGAAGATGGAGAGTTGTGCAGTGTCAGTCGTGTCATTACTTTCATCGACAGCAAGTGAGAAAGCAACAAAGTCTTTGCCTTTTTCAATCAGCTGTGTTTTCACATCAGTGGCCATCTCACAAAGCCGATCAGCAAACATATTTCTGCTAAGGCTTACATTTGCAACACAAGTCGTCACACACTTTCATCATGCAGCCCTTCAGAAAGTCTCCTTCTGTAAATTGGCCAGCCTAATTTTGCAATCTCCTCAGCCACAATACAACTTGCTTTCACTGCATCCTCAGTTTGTAATTATGCTTTGGTGAAAAACGTCTGCTGTGATGTTAGATTCATCTTCAATTCTTCTACCTACTGAAGCTTCTTCACTGCATTCAATTCAGGCTTTTTAACTCGTCTCAATGTTTAGTCTCGTAGTGCCATCACAGCCACATTATCTCCACAAATTAGACACACAGGTCTACCGCCAATATCAGTAAACACATAGTTAGCCTCCCAGGTTCTGTTTTCAGAATCAACTTTTCTCCTGGCCACATTAAGGCTAGCTTTGATTTGAAAATTAAAAAAAAACACGTGCATCTACAGACAGGCACTTGATTGATATGATGTTAGCCCTGCATCTACAGACAGGCACTTGATTGATATGATGTTAGCCCTGCATCTACAGACAGGCACTTGATTGATATGATGTTAGCCCTGCATCTACAGACAGGCACTTGATTGATATGATGTTAGCCCTGCATCTACAGACAGGCACTTGATTGATATGATGTTAGCCCTGCATCTACAGACAGGCACTTGATTGATATGATGTTAGCCCTGCATCTACAGACAGGCACTTGATTGATATGATGTTAGCCCTGCATCTACAGACAGGCACTTGATTGATATGATGTTAGCCCTAACGGGAAAAGGTGATGTAATATCCAGCACTACACTACTTTCATTTCTTATGGGCCAATCCAAAATGAGCAACTGAAAGTTGCTATGTTATTGTAACAACAAACATCCACTCACTTCACAACTTTTATTTTCACTTATTCTGATAGAAGCAAGAACACTCTCAGGTAGCCCATCGCTCGACAAGGCTGCTAATTAGGGAATTTGATTTGCACTTTATATCGCAGGACCATTAAATAATATTTTTGCCTGAAATTATCTCTCGGGCCTGATATAATTGTATGGTGGGCTGGATGTGGCCCTCGGGCCTTGATTTTGACACATATGCTTTAGACTAAATGTCTATTCAGATGTCATTTGTGGTAGTTTATTTTAGTTAAACTGAAGAAGTAGGCCTAAGTTTATAAACATATATTCCATAAAATTATCTTTCATTATTTGATACCAAATTTTGTCTTACAAACCCAATTTAATATTTTAAATAATTTTTAATAAACCCAACCTCTCACTCTTTTCCGGGTCAGAATAGCCACGACTTGATTAAATTAAAGCTAAGACAATGTAGCAAACCCATTGTTAAAACAAATTGACATCATAATCTGATTATATTTATCATTAATCATCAATTCAATCATTGAGGGTTTGTCATAGTCATACTCTTTACTCTTTATTATATTAATGTGTTCGGTCAACATTTTTTCCCTAGGTTACAGGGCACTCAGTGGATATCGTGACACATACGGTCTTTTAAGTTATGATACTGTAAGTGTGATTGTGATATACTTTTCTCTAAAATAATAAATAAGAATATGCAATATCTTATACTAGTCACAATAAGCACTTACTAACTTTTAAGTCTCCACAGTTATAATATATAATATGCAGATCTTCTTATCAGCATTGAATACTGCATATGATATTAATGCCTGCTTTGCAAATGGGGGGGGGAGGGGTTGCTAGGAGCCAGGTTGTGCTCACCTTATGTGCCCTTTGCACCTTTACATAAACACAGTTTTGTTATCTGTATGGTTGCAGAAAAAATAGCAGTTAGAACTAATTATTTACTTAAATTAGTTAAAAGCAGACTGTGTTACAAAATAAATGATCTATTCTTAACATCATCATCATCATCATCATGTCCCTTAGTCCTTGCACCGTTGGGGCGCCACAGAAAACATGAAAACTATCCTCTCTGTCTTCTGCACTACGCACAGCATCGCCTAGTTTTAATCCTGTCCACTCTTTGATGTTATCTTCCCATCTTTTTCTCTGTCTGCCTCTTCTTCTCCCTCCTCTAGTTGTGCCCTGCCTTATTTCTTTGGCTAGCCCTTGTTTTCTTCTTACCTGGCCAAACCATTCAAGTTTGCACTTTTTTACCTACACCAGGAGGTCATCTTACTGCCCAATTGCTTTACGAATCCTTCCTTTCACTTTTTCATTGGTGATATGGTCTCTATATCAGATGCCAAGAATGCTTCTGAAACATCTCATCTCCGTCGCCTTTATTTTCCTTTCGAGTTCTGCTGTTAATGTCCAGGACTCACAGGCATACAAGAAAATGGAGAGGACTAGTGAGCGCATCAGCCTGATTTTGGTGCTGGGGACTATATTTTTGTCGTTCCATATTTTCTTGAGCCTCTTTAGTGCTGTTGTGGTCTGTGCAATCCTGGCCATCAATTCGGGCTTGGAGCCTTCTTCCGAAACAATTGTTCCTAGGTATTTGAAACTGCCAACTGTCTCTAGTCTTTCCTCCCCGACCTTAATTTCAGTGGCGATGCCAGTGGTGCTATTTGTCATCATTTTTGTCTTTTCTGCACTGATTTGCATGCCAAAGGACGATGAAGTCTTGTCGAGACGCTTTACAAGGTTGGCTAGCTCTTCTTCGCTTCTGGCCAGTTCGTCTATATCATCCGCAAAGCGTAGGTTGGTGATTGTTCTGCCACCAATGCTGACTGTCCCTGCATGCGTTTCCAGTGCATCTGACATAATTCTCTCTAAGAAGATGTTGAACAGGGTGGGGCAGAGCATGCAGCCTTGTCGTACTCCAACCGTGGTCCTGAACCATTCTCTGATGTTGTTGTTGACGTACCATTCTTCAAATACTAAGCAAACTTATGTAGACATTTTTTAAATAAATGTTAAAGAATGTTCAAAGTAATGAAGTAAACTATAATATAGAGTTATATAAATTTTCGAAGCATCAATTACATTGCTTATTTTTTCTTTTACAATAAAGAGTTATGAAAAAATATAATTCTTTAGTGATTATTTTTTTGCATTTTTTAAATGTTAATTTTAAGTACTTACACAAAATTTTAAGTTTCTTTTCTTTAAAAGTTTGGTATTACTACATCATATCTTATAGATTGCCCGTGAGAACCAAGATGCATTGGAAGCAGGCAGTGTATTTCCTGATGCATTTTATTCCAACTTCTGTTTTGACGGTTGGCTTAAGTATTGTTGTGATTTATTCTCTTTTAGTTTTGGCAATATCAGCTTTATGGTGAATAAAGACTTGAATGAAATAATTATGAAATCACAAACACAAAAAAATGACATATCAAAAATAATGTAGGCTTACGGATAATATTTATTATAATTTACTGATCCTGCATTAATTCTTTTTTACATTTCTTTTGTGTGTCTCACTGCAGGGAAATTCCATGATGTATCAGAGGACACACATTGGACACCTTACATTAATGCTAGCATAAATTACATTATAAAAAATTACCCAAAGCCATGGGATCAGGTTAGTTCAACAGCAAAGCAATTTACAATTGTTTTCCACTTATAGATGACCATTAGAGCATAACCTTAGATGAGGACATTAAGGATTGACAATGGACTTGAAAGATTATTTCCAGAGCTTTTATTTTCATCTTTGAATTGGCAAACAAATTATTTTTAGAAAAAGAAGAAAATAAATAATTGTTTTTTTTCTGAAAAAGACCAATTAAGGACTTAATCAAGAAAAATTAAAAGCTGATATTACAAGGTTGAATTATTTAATTTATTCATTATATTTGAGATTTTTGTATACATTCTGCTTTACAGAAGACCTTGAAGCTTGTGGCATTCATAATGGGAATCATGTCCCATCAGGTGGCTGATGTATCCTGGCATGCTCTTGGCATAGATCAAGGGTTTTTGGTAGCGATGGCAGGGGTAGGTTTCTCATTGTTGTGTAAAAATCAGATTTCTAAAGCCTGCTCTGCAACCGGGAACAGAACATTGTTAGTGAGACATAAATGTACAGATGTTGATTTATAAAGAAAAACATATTTGGAAAAGCTTTATTTTAGAAATTCCAAATTTATAAAAGCAAAAGCATAGAATTCATATTTCTAGTATTAACATATTTGGATTTACAACAGTTACTCATGTCCAAATACTTAATAGTATTCTGCGGTATAAAATTGCTCAATTTTTCCTTTAATATTTTTATAATACAATGGTTTTTGCGCTATCATCAACTTTTGTGAAAAATGTTAGCTACATTTTTGTTCATAATGTACAATGGCATGCATCTTTACTTTTTTGAGGAATTGAATTATTCAAGTCATCTCATTCTGATAAAAATTCTTTGAATCAGCTCCCTTGAACTTCTTATAATCCTCCATTTTTTAAAGATTGATATTCTTAGATTTTTCTGTTGATTTTCCTATGAAGATTTTGCTATACAAAAAATTAATTAAATCAAATCCCAAAATAATTTTAAAATGAAAATCACAATCATTTTCATTGAACTTTTTTTCCCTAAGACAAACTACCATGGGGATTTCCCATCTGCACATTCAGATGGTGATCTGGGTAAGCAACATGAACAGATTCTGTTAGGCTCAAGCAGAACATTTGGACTATCTGTAATATTTACTGTTTACACTTTTTGAAGTCAGTGCCGACATTAGGTTATAAAAAAGTATAAACTCTATTCATTAAGTATAATACAAATTATTTGTATAGCTTTGATAATAAATTAAACACTAATACACAGAGACTTACTAAATGAAATAAATTGAAGAACCAAATGGATGGGAAAAAATTAAACTCAGGCGTACTATTCAGAAAAGAAAAAAAAATTATCTACAATTTTAACATAGTATCTCACAATTTCTTGTCTTTATACATATATTTGTTATAGAAAATAGAAATTTGAGACACTTTCATTAATAGCTTAAATTTTTATCTTCTATTTTTTTTTTTCACTTACTAAACCATAATTGACAAATTGTTATATTTAAAATCAGGAATCAATAGAATGCAAACAAATATGCATTACATAACTCAAATATATATTTATATATTATTATATTCTTTTAATAGGTGGGGATGTCTTAAACCTATTTCAACTCAATCTTAACTACAGTGATATCATTGGAGAATGGTGAGTAATTATAACCATTCGCTATATATTTTGTAAATTTTCACAGAATTTTATTTTGGTCTCTGATATTTCTCATACAATTCTACAGCTACTATTACTGAATACCTTTACACAACCCTCTCTCTGAAATGATTTAACAGTATACTGACAACAATTATTTTTTTAAAAGGCATTTTAAAAATGTCCAATTTAACTTTGATACCGTACAATGTTATTAATATTCTTTGAAATTTAAACTTTTAGTTACAATGGTTATTTTTACATGAACTAAACAATTTGTAGAAAAATAAATACATAACCACACTGTACATGTATTTCTTGTCATGCATGGTCACATTTATACTGTGTAAACTGGGTTTGGCATAAGGTATGTTCCAGTGGGAGATGTACTCAACATCTACCAGGATTACTATGGGAAAGAAGCCATCAATGAGACTGTGGTTGTGACATGCACAAAGCTGATGTACTTGGTCAAGTAGGTGGAGAGTGAAATTATATTTTGAGCATTCTATTTTTCTAGTACATTGGTCACACAATAAACAATATCTTTAATCAGGAAAGCCTACTTTTGGCATCAATAAAGTAAAATTATTAGCAAATTTGTATTCAATATATATTTTTTTTTAAAATAATAACAAAAATTGAGAAAAATTAAGCCAGAAAAAAGTAAGTCGGCTGAGGAAAATAGGGTTGAGTAAGCTGGAAAAAAGCGCAATCTACAATCTGAACCTATCTCACTTCAAGGTAGCCATTTTTGCTGCTTACTTTTGTGTTTTTGACTTAAAAAAAAATGTTTTATTATTAAAGCATGATAAAATGAACTTAATGTAATAATAGATACTAGTATAAATGCCCTGATGTTATCTCGATAAGAATGGTAGGCACTTTGCAATAATTTCTACCTGCTATTGTGAAAACTCATCACAATTCATTATTTTAAAAAGAAGCATCTATGTTTTGATGTTTACATTTCTAACATGATTAAGTTTTGAGAAGTATTTTTCTGCTATATATTATACACCTAACCTACCCTTTTTGCGACCCAAATCTACAATTTTTTGCTCTAAACGATGTCCTTAAATTAACAAATCTAAATGATCACAAATTAAATCATTATTGTCACTAAAGGCGTTCATTGATGGCTGATTTCTCTGCTAGAGAAATACTTTGGATGTCCTGTGTTTTTAAATTGTAAAATGTTCGGCCTACCCTACCCCTTTTTGTGCCCCTGAACTACATTTTTTTCTCTCTAAAGATTGTGAAAAAATAATCTTTAATTAACAAAAAAAACTCATATTATTTTAAATCTATTTTATATTAATGGAATTTGATATTTTGATATCTTCATTAAAATTTAACCACTTGTTTTTCTACTATACTATTGTAAAACAAAGAATTCTTTTATCTTAAGAAGAATCTCTTAACCGTTTTTAACGCTGTAGCAGCTTTTAGTGTCTTTTTTAAAGAAATGTTATTTATCTCATAAAATATACACCCACTTTACTTTTCGCAAAGTAAAAACAAAAATATATTTTCATCTTTTGAAAGAAAATCTTATCCCATCTTTGTTCACGCCCATCATCTGTAAATAAAAAAGAATATGGCTCTATATTTAAAAGTAAATGTTCATGTGTGTACAATTATTGAGTTTTAATATCCGTGGGTATATTTATGTCAATGTATTCACGTTTTGGCCACACCATTGATTTTCTTAATTGGTAAACATATTTTTAATTGTAAAAAGAGAATGTAACATCTCTTTTCCACGACTGTAATATCATTGGATTTAAAGATAATGTCCACTTAAAAATGTACACACCCTATTTCCTACTGCCGAAAAATATGTAACTAAGAAGGTTGATTATTTATTAAATTCACTCTTTTATTCTGAGGCATATCTTGTGATGCCTGGGACGAAATAAAAGTATTGAATGTAATAAAAATTAATGAAATCCTCCATGGGATGGTGGTAACCCCCTAAGTCGGCAACTACACATTTTTATAACGTCCCTGAACTTAATTAAGTTTCTTAAGTTCCAGATTCCTTTTGACACACATTGTTTGATATTTAAAAAAACAAATATATAATTCTTACATAATTGCGGATATTGAAATATTAAGGTTATTTATTTTAAAATTAAAAACTTTACCAAAATTCAAATCTGTCACATAATTGGGTCTTTAGATATCGATATCAAAATGAACCGGTTCCAACTTCATATGGTTTGTTCTTATTTGAATGAAATGATAAGTAAATTAGTGAATGCTATTATTAACAATTTAAAAAGCAATCAATTATATTTATTAACTTTACTTTTAAAAATGGGAAAATACATTATCAGTTTTGTCACACGCAGTTATTAAATCAAAGAGACTTAAAGCTTTTTATTTGCAAGTTTAAATTTTGCCCTTTTGAAATTACTATAATTTTTCTTTATTTGAGTTAAATCGAAAATTATTTTTTGATATTGTTTGAAGATATTTAGTTAAAATTAATTTTTATTTAATTTCACAATATAAACAACACACTAAAAAACCTCACACTAAAACAACAGTTATTTGAGTTTTCTTGATAAATGTGATTATGAGTTAATAAAAATAATTCTGAGAGCTTAATTCATTGTAAAAAAAAAAAATCATAACTTTCAAATTCGGATAAAATGCATAAATGGTTCTTTAATTTTTGTAATATATATTTGTAATCTAAAATAATAATACTTAAACATATGCTAAAATATTTATTTATATGTCCGTAAAATAATAGAAACTCACTGTCATTGTTTTTAAGAATCCTATTGTATCTAAATTAATTTGTTTCACTAGCCTTATATGGATACTCATTCTTATATATATGTACATGCATATACAAGTTGTCCCTTTTAAACACAGATTAAATGCAAGAATACATCTTTTTTTTTTCTAAATAGAATTGCTGAAAGAGTACTTGTAAAAAAGGTAAGATGGTTTTTATTTTATTATTTTTTTAAAAAGAAATTCAAATTGAAATACCAAACTTAAATAAAAATACAAAACTTAAATTACTTAATAAAATATTTACTAAGGAAAATTTTAAAAGACAGCTTGCATTTTTTAGTTTAGCTCCTTATGCATTTTGGTTTCTTTTTATTATTTTTTTCCCCTGATCTTATGACTTTAAATATTTATTCCAATTGTTACAGCTGCAATAATAATCAGGAAAGTAAAAAAAAAAAATTCTATTGTATCTTAAACCATATTATTCATTGCCTTAAAATTTATTATTGACCTGTGTTTTATTTCAGTATTTTCCCATCACAGCCAAAAAGAGTCCTTTTATTGTAAATGAGCTTTACCGCTACTTCCTGGGGGGTATCACTGATATGGCAGCATGGACACAGAGAATATGGAAGCACCTGACATATGCTTTGGAATTTGGACCTACGTTAGTTTGTTTTCTGCATTCTTTATTTTGTTAATGCTATATAAATTTTACAACCTAAATAAACAAAATTAAACGTATTTAAAATATTTTTTTATTTAAATATCTTTTTTCTTTATTTAGAGAAAAAAATTCATTGCTTATTATATGCCTTTACAAAAAATATAAACTGTTCTTATAGAGCAGTGATTCCAAAAGTGTTCCATATCGACCCCCAGGGGTTGACGACAACTTGCAAGGGGTCCATATCAGCGAGAAAAAAATTGGGGTTCCATGAAATGAAAATATGGGTCAACGATAGTGGATCTCATGTAAGCAGGTCGTGACTTCTATTTTGGCATTCCATGAATGGAATAATCCACATACACAGAAAGTACCTATTTACTTGCATAATATTACCTTATAAGATAAAGACATATATCTTCCTACATAAATAATAAAAGTACATATGAAGTAAAAATGTTAAAAACATAAAACTGTTTAAGAATTATTATAAACTAGCAGGTAATATTAGGTAAGCAGGGGTCTTTACAAAACCAAAAAACAGGGCAAGGGGTCTACGATACAAAAAAAGTTCGGGGACCTCTGCTATAGAGTATAATGTGATGATAATGATAGTAAAATAACATTTTCTTAATTTAAATCTGTAACATTTATATAAGAATAAAAAAAAACATCCTCTCTAACTTTATACATTTGTTTTTGATCATATTGTTTATCCATTTAAAAAAAAAGGATATCTCTTAACCATAAGTATTCTTATCAACTTGATAATATATCACTTAGCTAGAATCTAATTGAAAATCTTCAAAATTAAATGGTCTGCATGAAACAGAGAGAGTTATTTTGTGAATTATCAAATAAATTTCATTTCTAAATTTTAGCCTTACTCATTTGCTGCAGTCACGAATTGTCCACTACAATTCATTCTGTTTGTGTCTACTTCAATAAGTAGCTGAAAATTTCTTTTTTCAATCCACAGGGATTGCAACATGGACCACAATCCATTATTTTTCCGATGCAATCACACCAAACTGACATCACTAAGTAGAATGAAGAGAACATTCCGAGACAACATAGTTTACAATAGCGCAAAGACAATTGGCCTTAGTCTGAACGATGTTGTTGTTGATGTACACAGCAGAGGCATGCATCTTAAACCTGCCAGTAGTTTGAAGGTACCTTACCTTGTGTTCAGTCATTCATTATTTCTCTCTGGTACTGATGTTAGCTTTGTCAATTTTGACTAGCTTTTTTTTAAAGTTTTCCATTTACCTTGGCTCAACATATGCATGCTGGGAAGTAAAAGAATTCATAAAGGAAAATTAGATATAAAGTTGAACTCGTGTTCTTACAGGTTTTTACTATTTAAGTGATCGGTAAACATTTTATTCACTTATATATATACTTTCATCTCTTTAATTTTTTTAAAAAAAATTTTAAAAGAAGAAAAAAAAACACCCTTTTCTTTTCCTTTCAGAAAAAGTTACAAATGTTTGCAGATGAGACTTTGGAAAATAAAAAATATTTGTACACAAAAACATCTGAAGCCTCTGGAGTGGAGTATCCAACAGCTGTGTATACAATTGGTATAGAGTATGCTGGACTTGGTTGGTAAGTCAGATAAAATGAAAGCTCTTGACAGAGTAAAGCAGAATTTCACCAAAATGTTACCTCCTGTTCAAATAAAGTGATTCTTTTTTTTTTTAAACATTCATTTTGTTATTAGCTATTAAACAATGAAACTCTTGAATAGTTTATCTCCCCTCCCAAAGGGCTTATGCTGTGGCTGATCTAAACAAGGACGGTAATGAGGATGTGGTCATCGGATGTCCGGGTTTTATGGATCCAACAAGCCAGCAGCAAACAGGGATGGTCTTTATATTGTTTGGTAAGCAAAGGTTAATTGATTGATATTGGTTGAAAAGTAATTCTATGCAAATTATTTCAAGGGGAAAAAAAATCTGTTATCCAATAACAGCAGTTGTCATAATCCTGGCTTCCATTAACTTGACTTTTTACAACTTTCAAACATTAATGATGTGACGTTGGAACAGTTTTATCCACTTGAATTAATGAATAATAAAATGTTGGCTATTAAATAAGTAAAACCAAAGAGTCCTTGCCGTTCATGTTAATTATTGATTAAAAAATTATTTGTTTTGGATCTATTCCTTTCTCTTAACCAATGCAGGTACTGACACTGGCCTCAACACATCCATAACTGACATCACAAAAGCTGCTGATATACAAATACAAGGCCCATCGGATTCATTTTCTGTATGTAGCCCCAACAGTGTCTCTTATGAACATCTCAGCCACCTGCAAAACATCTTTTAAGTTGGTAGAATAGTGGAGTAGATGTGATGCCACCCTTAAATGGATATAAATAGCTCTCTTTTAAATTTATATCTCCTTTCGGTACAATTCCTTGATGAAACTGATTTTTGTTTTTAGGCTATATTAAACCTTTGTAAACTAAATGTGTAATTTCACTGGTGTACAAAACTAAACGGCAGAGTTTATGAAAATTTAAACTTTTAAATCCTTTAGAGCAGCTCAAGGTTTGGTTCGTCTGTTGCAATCTTCGACATGGATCAAGATGGGAAACTAGATATAGCCATTGGTGCACCAAGTTTCGGCTCCTCAAATCTGACCTATAACGTAAGTTTATATGTTCTTAAAACAATTTTTTTTAAACTTTAAATTTTTGTAAATAATTTTCTGAAATAGGAAACTCTTCTGAGTTGAATATTCTTGAATATTTCTTCTTCCTCTTTGCCTTTTCTTAACTCCCAGTGGAACATGTGACCTTAACAATATAGTCCCACACTTTATGGTCTCATGCAATCTTCTCTAACTCTTTCCCATCTTAAGTACATCCCTCTCTCTACCTCTCTATGCCAGGGATTTTTTGGGTCTTTTTGGTTAAATTTACCAAAATAATGAAGTATGGGCTTTTTATAATCTCTCTCTCTATATATATGCATCTATATTTCAGGGCAAAGTTTTTGTCTATGCCCCTGTTGATTCAAAATCATATTCTCTTAAAGCTTTTATGGATTGCCCGGTATGTACAAAAATCAAATCAGTGAATTAAATCAGTTTTCATATGTGAACATTTTTTCATTGTATCATGTAGAGTATAAATATCAGTCTTTTTGTTTCAGTGAGCAGGATATCATTGCTGAAGAAATGAAATTTTAAATTAGAGCATTGTTCAATTTTTTTTAACAAAACTAACTATTAATAACTTAGATGTATCATTTTTTTCTTTTTTCTTTTTTTTTATCTAGTGATTCACTCTGAGCTCTAAATGTTTTTTATCATTAACAAAATCCATGGAAGTTTTTAATTTTTTCACTATTGACATCTTGTTGAATGGTAAACAGGATGTCTACTGTACCCTGGGCACAACTCTCAGTTCAGAAGATTTAAACTCTGATAACCACAGTGATCTTCTTATAAGCTCCCCTTATGCTCCAGGGGGCGGTGTGCAGCGGGGAATGGTTACAGCAGTGCTCTCAGACAGAAAATATGCAGGTGATTCCAGTTATAGTTAAGAAAGTGAAAAGATGTGCAGAAATTAAAATATACCCTAACAATCAGGGGTAACCGAATTGCAATTGATATTTTACCAAATCGCTACTTATATTTTACCCAGTCATTGGGTAGGTAGTTAAATTGATACAATTATTTTTTCTCATATGTAACTCATATATGTACTTATTTCTCTGTAGGGAAAATGGATTTGCATTTAACAATGTCAACTACAATTCTGCATGGCACCCAGGTAAATCAGCATTAACTGTTGTTTTTAAAATCTAAGAAATAAAGCTTTCTTAATATGGTCCTACCAAAAACTGTTTGGTCTAGGAAATAAAAGCATCATATCTGACTTTATGTACTCTGTGTACTCCTAATTTATCATTTACTAAGTTCTATTCTGATAATAATTATTAATTCCTTAATGGAGTTTTAGATCTATTTGTAAACATTATTTGTTATTTTCCATGAACTGTTTAAGCTTATATATTGATTTCTAATATGCTTGTGCTGGGCTTATCAATACATTCAGTACAATATTCTAAATGTCAAATGATTTTTATTAAGCACATGTTTTCTAGTTCTAAAAAAAAATTTATCTTCTATTCTGGTATATCAAGTCTCAAAAATATACTTTCTCTTAAGTTGTTTATTATATTACAGAATTATAGTTGGTTTGGTTATAGTTTGGCCATCAAAAAGATTTCTGACAGAAATGAAACATACTTTGCCATAGGAGAACCAAACTTAAGGAAGTGTGCCAGGTAAAGGCTGACTTTTAAATTTAAAAAATGTGTGTGCCATTTGCATTGTATTTACTTAAATTGAATACAACTAAAATAAAGTAGAGCAACAGAGGATATTTATTGTGATTAAATATTATCCAGCACCTTATTTTGTCAGAATTTAACTTAAGTTATCTAGGTGCATATTTTTTTAATTTAAAAAATGTGAGTTCTGGCACCTTTTTTCTTTACAATAAAAAGCTCAGCAAATAGGCATCTGCATTTACTTATAAAGCTGGAAAAGGTGTTAAGTAATGTTTTAACTGATTTAATTCTTTAATAATTGCATGAATAAGATAATAAAAAAAAATTCTCTTCACTTGTTTGTAATATTTTTAAAAGTTTTTATCATATGGGGAAGTTAATTCAGTGTCTTAATATTTTCATTCCTGAAATATCAGAACCAATTGCTCTTTTGACCCAAATGATGTTCAGGCGATAGGCCAAGTTCACATAAATTCAGTCAGGGGATCCGACATCATACCAGGTCCTCTTATCTTGGGTCAGCAGCAGTTCCAGATGTTGGGTGATCAGCTTGATATTGGAAGACCTTTTGACCAGGCAACTGATGTTATTGCAGTAGCTTCAACAGGTCAAGGTGGGTAATAATGATATACATCAGAGATAGAGTCTTTGAAGCAATGTAAAATTGAGTGCAATCTAATGTGTACTGTTTAAAATTTACAGATTATAGTTACACCATTATATTAATTGATTATAAGCAGTGGGAACAATATTATTAAAAATATTTATTTATGTGGAAAGAATTGATAAGGAGGTGACAGGAAATTGTGGGTGGCTTGTGGAGGCCTTAGTGGGATCTTTGCTGACCCAAAAGTGGGTAATTAAAAAAAAACTCTGAATGATTATATATTATGAGAAATTAGTTCAATGAGGCCCCCCCCCCGGGCGACATTGATAAGATTTTCTTTGATGAGTTTAGAGTACGATCTCACCTTCCACTTTCATAAATATTCTGAAATGATAGAAAATTTATTTATAAGTAAGAGAAAATAACACAAGGTAAAAGAGGCAGTTATGTATAAATTAAAGATGAAAATGATGCATCCTAAAAAAAAAAAAAAAACAAGGGTTTTCTAGCATGAAATAACTTAAAGAACCTTGTTTGGTAATGTTTTTTATAATATCCAGGATTAAATCACTTGTGGCTAATATTGCAACATTATTTTTATCCACATATTTCCAGATGTTAAAGGAAGTGTCTCTGGTGTTCCTCTTGATCTTGAACAGGCTGGGTCATTGTACCTTTATAACCTTAGTGACCCCCAGCAACCAATCACGATATTTAATGGAGACAGAAAATTTGCCAGATTTGGTGCCACAGTCAAAGTAAGGTGGCATTCTTCACAAATTTAATTTGAGTTTCTTCACAATGGCTGCATTGGCCAAGTGTGACAACACGCTCTTAAAATATAATATAGTTGCAAACTTCTTTTGACAGTTCATAACTTATGAACAGGTTCTTATTTAAAATAAATTCATGATCAGTTCACAGACACAAACAGAGATGGTGTTGATGATTTGATCATTGGAGCTCCACTCCGAACAGATGACATCACTGAGGAGCTTAATGGAGGTGTTGCAATTTTTTTAAATAACGTGTGAATCATTGCGTTCAGGCTTGTGGTCTGTGTTAGGCCTCATGAAATAGCTAGTTATAAATGAAGTATATAATACAACATCATAGCATTTATTTTGTAACATGAAATCAGGAAAACATGATTATCAATTTACTATGATAAAGGAACAAAAGAAAACTGAAGAGAATTTTGTAAATAATTTACAATTATCTCTTCTCAGCCCAACAGGGTCGAGTTTATGTGTGGTTAGGAGGACCCAGTTTTCCACGTGGGGATGCTACATCAAAATGTGGACCATTTTATTCCCTTGAGCCTTGTCCTGGTTTAAAGGTCAGTCGCCAGACATATAATTTACTACATAATATGACACGAGGCATCTCACCATATTAAAGTTTTGAGAAATAAATTCTATGCTTGCTCCACTTATACATTTATATTGTTAGATATAAACTTTACCATGTAGTATGACACCAACCATCTCCCGAAATTAAAGTTTTGAGTAATAATATTCTATACTTCCTACTCTTATGCATCAGTTATTATTTTTAAAGGAAGAAAAAAAGCTCAGTTTCTTCTTAGTTTAAATAATTAAAACTAAGAAGAATGGTGAGTGATAATTTATTCTTATAGCTTTCCAACTATTAATAAATTCAAGTTATAAAGTGTTTAAGAAATCAATTGCTACATTTTCTATTATCGAAAGGCGTCTCGAGAACTGGGCTTCAAAGAAGATTTGGCAAGGTTTGGCTCTCAATTTGCAGTGGTCAGATTTAGAAAAACGGTAAATAAAATCTTTCTTTGGGTACAAAGCATCCATAAATGTTTAATTCACAAGTAGGCTTCTCCACCCATAGTGTTTGACAAAACAGACCAGATAAAGCATCACAAATGTGTGAAGCACTTGTCAATTATACCATTCTTGAACATGTAAAAAAAATCTTGTTAGTGGCTTCTTTTAATGCCATGCCATGAAAATGACTTATTAATCTATACCTTAAATTTGTATTAGACCTATTGGTTATAGCCCCCCAAACAACAGTGGCGGCAATGCGTTAGCTTACCATTTACTAAAGTTACTTTATTCAAGTAACACACTTAATATGACTCCCAATTAGTCTTGACCCCTCCCCCCCACCTCCACGTACGCCACCACACACTTTTTCCACGCCTCTGAACTATATTGATTTTCTAATGTCCCACCACTTTTTACACCACAGATTTATTACGTCATATTTAAATATAGTTAAAGAATTTCAATCAGCAGTTATCTGCAATTCTATATTGCACACCATCACACCATACTTTCTTTCATAGCAAGAAAATTAAAGTTATTAATGTTAGGCTTTATAAAAATATATCCCTACGCCAGTAATATAACGCAAACAAAACTAACTTTGCTTGTGAAGAGTTATTTACATCTCACCCTCTTCATCACAGTTACTTAAAATCAGATCGATCAGGGCGAATTCTTTTCCTCACAGTTAAAACACAAAGATTTACAAATTTATGTGTTTCCCTATCTGTGAGAATATTTCCAGCATGCTTCCTGGCTTTGAAAAAATCTAAATAATAACCCTTAAAGTCAATATTGTCTTCGCTGGAGTGAAGTTCTGAGTTATGGGCTTGAGAAAAACTTAAGATGATTTGTGTTTAAATTTTCTTGTTTATCTATGCGCTGAAAATGAATATGTACATCCTAATAGCATTTAAATTTACTTTTATAAAAAAAAAAAGAATCATCTTTTGTCTTATTAAAATTAATTGTATTTTCATTTTCTTCAGACCCAACTTCTGGTCACAGCTGAACACAGTTCTTTAAAAGCCAGACTTGCAGGGGCTATTGGTGTCTTTGAATTATGATGGAAACAAGTTTTTATGCTTGCTAACTTCTCTGTTGTTGAACAAATACAAATTCTGTGATTGATTTAAATTTAAATTTTGATTTACCTGGTGATAATTTTTATTTATTGATAAAAGTAAAACTTTTGTCATTTTTTTTTTTACAATGAAATTTGGATTGTTGTTCATTTTAATTATGATGAAGGAATATGTTCATAAAAAATGTTACAATAATAATAAAAATGTATAGGCTATTTATTGATCCGTCTCATCAAAATTGTCTTCGTGGGAGTAAAGGCTTATCCTGAATGTCTTTTTCTGCCATCTGATGTAGAGCTTTTGTGTAATAATCTTTAAAAAATTGCTGTTTAATTATTTTATAATATTTAACAAAAAATAATTATTAGTGTAAGACACTTTGCATGAAATCGAATATTTTTTTTAAAAAAAAGTTTTTTTATACACAGTTAAAGAATTGTATTCAGCTTATGGTGAGGATTTAAGTCTTACACATTTAACAAAAATAAAAACACTGGATTCTCTAAAATACTCTGCTTTATGCACAGTTAAGCTTTTAAGTTAGGTTCTTTATTCTTGTGTACGTTTTGGCTTTGCCTCATACAATTCTGCCACCATGTATATGTCATTGCTATAATTATTTTGCCTCACGAACTAAAAATTTCCGTAAATTAAAAATTAAACTAATGAGATTAGTTTTTGCTTGCATAACCAAAGAAGTAAAATCATCTAGCTCGATGGGATGAGGATGTCTGCACAGCCAAAGATGTTAAATCATCTAGTTTGACGGGATGAGGATGTTTGCTTGATTGCTCACTGACATGCACACAGATCAGGGCTGTTAACTGTTTTAATCTGTCATTGCCGCATACAAGTCAATCTCTGTTATGTCACATCACTCAGGATTCATTTGCCCTTGCATATTAAAAAAAAAGACTAACTACTGACATCACAGTTGACGTCTTCGAGTTTTATGTAAGTTGTCATTCCAGTTAGCTTGTAATTGCACTTATATACCAAATTATATTTGGAGTTCTGTAACTATTATTTATGTGCAAAAAATAAAATCTGAAATATTTTGTAAAATTACATGCCAAAATATTTTTAGTGCTACGTATCTATATTTTAAAATTAATCAAACAGCATAATTTTGCAATGCCTTATTTAAAATTATGCATCTGTTTGAGTACAGTGGTATCTGTTTTCTTTTACTCAATTTATTCCTTAAATTACATATTCAATAATTTTGGTCTGTTGATAGACAGATATGTATCAAGTGCTGACATTTTTAAACCTGTTATTGTTCTTTCCAACTCAGGGCTATATATTCCACTGTATATTCACAAAATAATATCAAGTTAAACTAATTGTACCAATCATGAATCCTCTTGTTTATGTGATCATGTATGAACCTTTTTTTTTTTTTAAGAATAAAATAAATTTCAATGTTCATGTGATTGTCTTCATTTATTTTAAAACAAGGAAACAGGTGATGAGAAAGAAAATGTATTCATTATCTAACTAACTATGGGTGAACTTTCCATATACTAAAGTTACTTTACAAAACATGCAATCACATAACACACTTTAATTTCCAATTAATGCTACCTCCCCACCAAACTTTATAAATTATTCTAATGTCTTTCACTACAGATTTATTGAACCATTTCCGTCTTACACACACACAAAAATAAAAATTCCCCACCAAACGCAATTGCAGTAATTTTAAGAATCTAATTCAGCGCAGTTATATGGAATTTTAATTTAGTGAAATCGGCGCCATCTGGAAGTGTTAGTGTCATTGTTACAAAGAACTATGTATTTTTGAAATTTAAAGTAAACTCTATGACCTAGTTCCCCAACCAATACCCCATATTGCATGAAGCCCCACGAACACTTAAATGTGGTGCTCATTGGAAGTTAAGCGATATCCTACTCCCTGAATACAGAATGAATCATTAACATTTCAGTATAATACATTCATACAAAATGGATGGAGACCTCTGCATCACTAGAATAGATAGATAACCTAGTAATAATTAAGGGACTTACATTTTTAAATTATTTTTTTTCCCTTCTATTTTCAATCACTTTAAGTTGATATTTTTAATGTTATTTTAAATATGAAAAATACCACATTAGAAAGAATATTTAACAGATTTTTCTCGCAATAATAAAATATAGTAAATGACCTTGTCACCAAACTATAAGATCAATCATGAAATAATTCACAGAGAGGAATTTAGTGTCGATATATCATTTAACAACACCAAATTGTAAGAAAAAAAAGTAAAATTTAATCTCTATTTTGACCCGTCAGGAACTATTAAAATGGGTATAAACAAATACATCATAAAACTTATTAAAACATATTTATGTCATCGACAGAACATTCTTAAAAATTATGTAAAAACAGGAAATTTATAAATTATATCAAATGTTTGGCTTGTAAATCTTAAACTTTGTACAAAAGTATCACACACAAAAGATAATAAGGAATGTAAAGTGAAACATATAAAAAACAAATCAACATTTATAACAATTTATTTGATACAAATGTATCAATTTCCAGATTTTGTAATGAATTTATTTTTCTTAAATAGCTTCATATTTAAGTCTGCATGTTACAAAAAGATCAGCAAATACTTTGAAATGCTTCATCTTTGGCTTGTAAATATGCTTTTTATATTATAACAAAATAACATCAATTTCTTTCTCATATTGAAAGACTTAATTTTAATTTAATCTTGTTTATATAGTAAAAATATATGTACAGTCTTTATTGTGTTTGACTTTCATTTAGGGTAATTCCCCAATTTCCATTTTTTTATTAATTTTTTTTTTTTACATGTTCACATGCATGACACAGAATTAGTATAACTGACACCTAAACGACCCAATCAAATGAGAAATGTCGAAAGCTTACTGGTATCGATTGAAATGACCTAGGTGGTTAGATATCACTTTACTTTAAGGAAACTTAAAATTATCTCTAAAGCTCTTCCATTAAAGGCTGTACTTCTTACGACTACAACGATTATTAATGGCGCTGTTCAATAGTGCTTCACATGAATGGATTCCTGGTTTGGGCCTTAAATCACTTTAATATTTCAAACTTTTACTGACTGTAGGAGTGAAATGACATTTTTTTGGGAATACAAAGTTCTGACAGAGCAACAAAGATCCAGCATGGCTATCAAAAAAAAAGTCACACTGTCTTGCTGCCCGTGTTAAATTGATCACAGTTTGCCTAATCCTGGCCGAGTACCAGAGTAAATCCTAATCTAAAGGCTGTTTAAACTTAAGTAAGCACCAAAATTTAAAAAAAACTATAGCCATCTTGACATAGTTTACACAGTCCATTGTTTAAAAAGTTCTTCATCTGCTTTACTATCGAATCTGGGTTTAAAATCAATTTTCACTATTCCACCAGTGAAACCCTCTGACGTCTGAGGTTCCTCAAAATTCTTCTTGAACATGTTGTACCCTACATCCGGAATCCTACGAACTTCTCCATTAGTTTGATTCTGTCTGAACAGGTTGAGGTGATGTGCAAGCTCCAGTGGAGTTTGTAACCAGAAACACCGACAGGGCACACCTTACAAATAAAAATGTTTGTAAAGTGAGTTACCAGCAACAAACAGGAATTTGAATATGAAAAAATCATACGGTAGAAAAATTGACACTTTTAACAAAATTTAATTTCCATAACGTAACATTGCATTTGAATTGCTAACTAATATAACGCTGTCAAAGTCACTTCACATATTCACTTTTCTTTTCAATTTAACTTTTTTTGTATTATTATCAAAATCTGTTTTAAAAATTATAGACCTACCCTTTTCTTTAGCCAGTTTTATAAACTTTGCTCTGGCATCAACAGAAGGATTTGTGTTATCAGCAACGACACTCTTCCCTGCAGTCAATGCCTCCTTTGCAACCTTCAATTATATGCATGGTACATTTTTTTAGAACAGTATAGATAATACATTGTTTATCTTTAATGTGAAAAAAGTGTATGCTTTAAAAAATTCACTTTCCACTAATACATTATATACTTTTTCAAACATAAAATGATAAAATTGATTAAATAATATTCATTTATTTGTTTAATTAAATTCACACTTACAAGGATAATCAGTTTTAAAAAAACTACATTTTTTAAAAATACATTTTAAGCCAAATTACTTTTAGACATTTTTCAACAGTTCCCATGGTGTCTCTGTTTACAGCCAGGTAGCCATGTGGTTCCAAATAGCGCTTTCGAAATGTGCTCTTTCCTGATGCCGGTGCACCAACCATAATAACAACTTCCTGTTTCTGAGGTAATGAAAATAGACCATAATAAATAGGACATCAATCAAAAGAGTGAATTCATAAGTCATGAGATGCCAACATCAATTATTCTATTTATTATTTGTTTCATTAAAAGAGAAAATATTTATTCTTGAGTTCACCACAAAGAAACTTTTTTTTTATACTCTGCAGCTCAGGTCACAACATAGTGACTCCTCCCCCAAAAACTACTAAATTTCCTGTATCTGTTAAAACCCAAAAGCAATCTCTGCTCTTACCCCCAAGATGAACTGCAATCAAATGGACATCTCTGTTGCGTTTTGTCTCTGTCACACTAACTATTAAACAAAAAGCTAATTTGGAGTTGCATTTAACAGTGAACACTGTTACCATCATAACGCAGGTTCTGTGCCTTTTTGTTTCTTAGAAAGCTCTACTTGATGATACAAACATCAACCCCAGAAAGTCTGAAACGCATACCTTGATAGCATATGTAGACTTGTCCTTGTCTTTTGGGATAGGGGTGTTGGCTTGAAGGAAAGAACAGGGATCAAGGGATCTCCATTCAAATGGAGCCAGAGGCTCATTCAAGAAAAACTCCTCTGGTGTTGAAAACTCTGCAGAGAAGACAGTATCATATTTTGGGCTACATTAAGATTTATGAGATGATTAACAATTATCATATCATATATATATATAAAAGTGAAAATCTGTTTGTTTGTTTGTCTGTTCCACAAAGGCTTTTAAACGGATTGATGGATCTTGACCAAACTTGGCACATATATCCATCATTATCCAGAAGGAACTCTTAAGGGGTCGAGAACTTTTAATAACATTTCGTGTGGGGCCGGGGGCCCCGAATTCGTTTTTTTCTTATATAAGCAATATAAAAAAATTACAAACAAATACTCCTATGTGAATGGATGGATATCGATCAAACTTAGTACACGTACACTTGATTATCCATATTCAAATACCGAAGGGTACTGAACTCATAATATCCATTCTTCTGGGGCCGGGGGCCCCATTTCATTTTTCCTTATATGAGCTATATAAATAGCGATAGGCTTAATACTTACTACATGAGTTGATGGATTTTGACCGAACTTAGTTCACATACACTTGATTATCCATACTCAAATACTAAAGGGTACCGAATTCATAATATCCATTCCTCTGGGGCCGGGGGCCCCATTTAATTTTTCCTTATATAAGCTATATTAATACCAATAGACTTAGACAACACTATAGGTTCTATGTGAATTGATGGATATAGGCTTAGCTTTGTTGCAATACACTTCTTAGTCCACTTTACGATAGGAAATAACTGGTGGTGGACAGATGGCAGACCTGCTCACCTTAAACCTTCTAATGCATTCTCTAGTTTTCTCCATTTCTGCACTCGTCTCAATTCAACCGAACACAGCACCGAAGCAAACAAGTGCGAGGATTGACTAAAATTTCACTGGGGTGACTACGCTAATAGTACTGTTGCCCTGTCTAGCTAGATCATTATGAAAGCAAAGCAACAATTGGACCATCACTACTATGATTAAGAAAATGAGGCGGAATTATTTTATAGATTTATATATTTTACCCCCCCCCCCCCCCCCCGGCACCGTACACAAAATCTTCTAAATCAACACCCCCCCCCCCCCCAATTCCCCTCTCAGAGCAACGTAGTATAATTATAGATGGTCTCCAACGAATAGTATTTATCATTAACTGAGTGATGTAGAATGCAAGTTAAAACAACTCCTGACAATGTACTTTTAATATTTTTTAAAAGCGGAAAAACTACCGGAATGTACATATTTTCAACTCTGACTCTTAAAATCATAGTTCTGACAGGTCATGGTGTACAATCATAAAAGACATCACAAAATCGTTCATTGTGAGCCAAAATGGTAAGAGTAAACAGGGCTTTGATGGTATTAAGCTCTTTTGCAGAATATCAAACCAACATTTGTTAAGTTCTCTTGTGCTCAAAAGAGCTCTGCGCGTAACTTATTGACCATTAGGATGAACAGACAATGCAGAATGCAAACGTCATTTAAGGAGGAATTCAGAACTGTAGCCACTTATACCAAGCAAACAGGGAGATGGAAACAGATCAGTGCAAGTGTCTCTAAAAAATCATGTTAAAATAAAAATAAATGTTTACAACACTTACTGACTCCGATGTTAGCAGCAAACATTCTATCACTGCAGGAAAAATCTTTGGGCTTATCTTTTGCCCAACCTTTCTTCCTGCCAGCTGCATCACCAACATATATACTTTCTGATTTGTCAACCTGTAAGATAGATTAAATAAAAAATAACTTTGCTTTTAAAAATGTAAGAAATCGTTTAACTGGTTTTATTAAAATTATTTTTTTATAGAGTGGAATTTTATAAAAAATGCAGGCAAAATGACTTTTATTAAATTTTATTAAAAAAAAAAGTCTAAAAACGTGAAATTGAATTTCTTTTTAATGTAAGTTAATTTGTTTAAACAAGGGAAAAAATTAGATAATTTCTAAGATTACCTTCACTCCACCATTGTAGTTATCCAAAAAATGATCCCACATTCCAGTATAAGGCTTTCTATAGTTGTTGGTTCCTGTGCTTGCAAATACCTGTTTGTTTGTTTTTTAATAACATGCAACATGAAAAATTAATAAAAAATTGTACTTTTTAAATTATTATTTCATGTAGTCAACAACTTCATGCATGGACAACCATTAAAGTATCTCTCCTGCTATTCTCTGTAATTTATACAAGTGGAATCCTTTTAAATAAAAAAAATAATTAAAACATCCTGAAATTTCTTAATGTGACTGAATTATTTTGTTTTAAGATTTCCAATAAGTCAATTACTGGACGCTATACATAAAAGAACTATAACTCACAAGCACTGGTATTTCCAGTTTTTTAATTATATCCTCAATTTTGTCTTTGAAACTCTGTGGAGTGAATTTTTTCTTCTCTATACCCGCCTGGTTTGTGAAGAATACAACTCTGTAACCATCTTTGTGCAGCTCTTTCAGTCTTCCAGGCACTTTGTCATTCCAAAACACCCAGTCATTAGGGCCTTGATGAAAGGAAAAATAAGGCAAAACAGATACTAAATTACATTTATATTTCTTAAATTTTATTCCATGAATATTCCATGCATATATCAATTATTTGGATCACAGATCTATATTTATAGATATATAGTGGAAAGGGTGGGGGAGGGGTGAGGCTAAGACATGAGTGCTAAAATTGGGTGCAGGGTAGTCAAATTGTCATTTTTATGCAAAATATATTTATACATATACAATGGTGGTTGGGGTCCTTACACAGCTTTTACTTTGAAAGATCCTGATTTAAATCATCTAAATCACTTATTTTCAGAATATGCCTTTACACTTACTAATCTACTTAAGAAAATCAGCAAACTATCGATCCGAAGCTCATGAAATCTTCCCCAGCGCAGCCCGCCACTCCCAACGGGCATTCAACCACTCCCCCAGTGGTCTCTATTCCAGTCAGGCCGCGAAGTGGCATGCCGGGGGCTTTCCGCCCCTAAGCAAGCCTCACCCACCCTTCCACTCGATCGACTATGCGAGTGAGGCAGCACCAGAGAAGGAACGCCTGGCCAGCCGGGGTGCTGCTTTCACACAGCAACCGGATTAGACTTTCTTGGGCTGGAGTAGATATATTTTTTAAAATTTTTTTGTTTTTGGGCGTGAACAAAGATGGGTTAAGATTCTTGTTTGTGCTTTGCGAAAAGTAAAGTGGGTTTATACTTTTATGATATTAATAACATTTCTTTAAAAACGCCACTCAGGCTGCTATAGAAATGAAAAACAGTTAAGAGATTCTGCTTTAAAGAAAAGAATTCTTTGTTTTACGATAACATAGTAGAAAAACAAGGCAAAATTCTGGTTACATTTTTAATGAAGATATCAATATATCAGAGTCTGTTAATATATATATTTAAAGCCGTCAATGAACTACTTGAGTGGCAATAATGATTAAATTAGTGATCTTTTAGATTTGGCTTGGTAATTTAAGGTCACGTTTAGAGAAAAAATTGTTTAGGGGCACAAACATGGTGTGGGGTAGATATAATGTATTTATATAGCAGAAAAAAACAACTTAAATGATGATAATCAAGACATAATCACATATAGTATAGTATATAATATATAGACTTTATAGACTAGATCACTATTTGTCCAAGAAATTAGTATTAATTTTAAAATATATATAACTGGAAAAAACTAATCCAATTCAAGGAAATATGTAGTAGGCAGGCAGTAGGGACTATATTTCTATAAATTTAATAATAATGTATTTAGATAGATTGATCATTTATTCATTTAAGATTCATTATAATAAAGTTATAAATTATAAATTATAATGATCACACTATACTTTAAAATAAATATTTTATAAATTATTATAATAACAATGTTATGACTTTGACGGATAGTAGTGATAGTGATACCGAAACACGCCCCTGCCCTACATTATTAATAACATTTGTATACAAAATAGGCAGATATGGTACCATGACCATGAAATATATTATTTTATTAATATTATTAATATTATTGGCAGCAATCAATTTTATGCTGACTGAGACTGTTTAATATTAAATATTAATATTAATAGTAATAGTGTTTAGACTTAGGCCTTAGGCTTACCTGTTGCAAATGTGCGACCGCTTGCTGTTTTTATTACTGTAAAATCTATGTCGAAACCGGCGATTTTTGAACTTCCATCGAGAGTTTCTGTTATTAATGCGATAACTGGACTGTTTTCGTCGCCACCGCTCCTCCCGTTATTTTCTTCTATGTTGACCCAACGAAGTCCATCGGTCAGATCTGTTTCCCCTCGCAACTTCTTTGCTCTCACTTCAGTGTCTGTCACTGCTTTTCGCTTTGGTCTACCACTCATCGTGACATACGATTTCAATCCAGTAAATTGATTAACAGTAGATTACCAATCATTATCCCTAGAAACTCTGTTCCACTATTTATACTTAAGTAACTTGTTGTCCTGACGAGTCCAAACACGAGAGCTGTGACGTCATATGTAAACACCGTTCTCCGCGAAGCTAAGGGCAACACCCCCCTCCCTGATTACGTCTGTTGATGACCTCTATCAAGGACGCCACCTGGTGACCAGCGACTTATTATATTTTTGGGAGATGAAACACTCTTAAAAGAAGCTTTTACATCTAGTGGGCATATTTCCTAATATTGCAATAACATGTTAGTCGTAATATCTTCTATAATCCATTAATATTAAACAACATTGAAAATGAAGAAAACTTAGCGGACAATATATTTCTTTTTTCTCAACTTTAATTTTAAAAATCCGTTATAACCCATCCTGGTTGTTTCCACACTAATTAAGTTTTAACAAGACTTACACAAAGTCTGAAATTAAATAAAGAATGTTCATAGGAGTGATTCAGACTCCCTTTTATGCGAAGAAATAAAATTAAGGTTTATTTTTATTATATCGAACTCAAAAGAAAAGTTGACACAATTAGAAGGAAGCATAATATAACAGCTAAATAGGTGTTTGTTTTATTTATTTCGAATAAAGATACATAAAGCGTTCAAATATTCCATAATAATTTATATAATCAAACTTATTTGCTGTTAATTATTGATATTTAATATCATAAAAAACGCATAACAAATTCGATAGTCGGTCAAATCGCGCGTCCTCAATACTCTGGCCTCACTCCCTCCCAGAATTCTGTCGGCTATTGCGCATGCGTTTTGGAACCATTGCAAATGGCGGCACTTGTTATTGTTCCATGGCGTTTGTGATACATGGGAATTTATAACAATTTTTGGACACCTACATAGGTAAAAGGTTCACCCTCTAAGTGCAGTATAATGAATACGTTGATTATTTTTCAATACTTCTTAAATTAATTGCAAGAAATTTTAAAAATCCACAATTCAAGTCGCGCCTTAGTGAGCCTTTTCCGGCCATGACTGCAAATTTGCCAGCAAGGCCGACCCGTGAGATAAAACCTTATTTCAGTCTAGTTCTTGTTGAATGAAAGTTTTATTTCTCTCTTAATCACATATTTTAATTTCTGGCTGTTTTAGAGCATCTGATTAATATCAAATAATTAATATAACAATACTATTTGGTTAGAATATTTTTTCTGAAACATTCATATCTTGTGTTTTACTGCTATGTATGAAAAATGACCAGGTCCAACATCAATTTTCTTGAATATTAGATACAGTATATAGGACTACTAAATATGAGTAGGCTATGGTTACAATTATTTATGCAAAAGCAGTGTGACATAAACTTTTCTTTTAAAAAGTGATTTTAGGAAGAAGTGAAAACCAGTATTATTATTTTATCAGTATCAGTGCTCAACTCTAATGATAATGACAATGACTAGTGTAGAGGTAAGTCTCTACCTGCCAGAGTTAGGCTTCTACTTTTTATTAGTTTTAAAATTAAGTCAGATATCTAACTGTGGTAATTGGAGACTAAGTCTAAGGCCTAAGGGATCGTATAGTCAGTTTTGTGCATAGCATATGTCATATGTGCTCTCCTGACACACTCCTTACTTACAAGTTAAAAATGTTTTGAAATAAAATATGAGTGGAGACTCAAAATTAATATTTTTGAAAGTTTAATAATCAATTCATTGGCCCGCCCCTTAACAATCATAATGATGATTAGTATCCAGTAGCCATTGTTTAGAAGTAGGCCTAGATAAAAAGAAATCAAGTAAGCCATTGCATGATCATCATAGATTAATAAGGCATAAGGACTGCAATTTAAAACATTTGGAACTTTTCCCCATCGTATGGGTAACTGGAAAGATAGGGGGGACATAGATTATCTAGACTAAAAGCCTAGATGAACTCCGTGCCTGTTACTTATGGATTAAGTTTAAGAGAGAGTAGTGAAGTGTAATGTCATTGATATGAAATATATTTTTTAATGCAAATATAACCCTATAAGTCTATAATGGGTAAATTTTTATGGATATACCAGTATAAATAATTATTAAGAAAAGGCTGTTGAAAAGACAACGAAGGCTTTTTATTATTTATGGGTTAATTTATTATTTTTAAATTAGTGCTCTCAAATCTTTATTTTTGGAACTTACCCTTAGTTGTAAAATTATTACTTAGGCATATCACCAGGCTTGTGTCTTAAATATGTGCTGCCTAATCTAACATTGGACAAAGGCCTATGTTATATATATTTTTTTAAAGTTTGCCTATTAGGCTACGGCTCTTGTTCTTTTGGGTAATTTAAATTGATTTTATATGTTAATAAATACATTTTTTATCAAGACATAAGAACCTTTAGTATTATACCGTAATCATAATTATTGGTCCGTCATCTCTTTAAAATCAGACTCAGTATCAGTATTTAAATATACAGCTGCATTTATTTCTTTTTTATTTATTCCATGTCATTATGTTTTCATATTTAAAGATTATAATTATACTTCTGATAAATCTTGAGTAACTGAGACTTATTTACTTATATTAGATATTCAAAATAGACATTTTTATATCCTTACTCCAGAGAATGGTTTATGAATAATACCACATCACATCAACATTGTTTTAAAAATAAGTGAAATCATCTTTGTATTAACTCTTTTACAAAATATTCAAAAAACAAGATTATAAGATATTCCAGTGTCTGCCATGCAAAGGAAATAAACAGTAATCTACTTTAGAGTTGCCATGGTTAAAGATGATAACATATATTGAATCTAAGTCCTGTTCAGTGTTAAGTTCTTCATTCTGTAATCAATATCCCTCTGTCTGACAGTCTTCACGCCACACTCTTTCCTCTCAAACCCTCATGCATTCTAACCCTAATGGATCCCCTCTTACCCCTCACTATATCTTTCTATATCCCTCCTCCCTAATTTACTTCCCCTAGTCAAGCATTGTACGACCCCTCCCTTTTAATGCGCTTTCCCCTTACCATGCCAAGCATCTTTGCAGTCACCACCCCTAACCTAAGTTAGTTGGATAACAGTTTTCTAAAAATTGGTTAATCCATACTAAAGAATATCTTAAAACACTACACTTAATATTTTTAAAAAATCATTTGCAAGCCTGTCACTTTAATCCATAGTAGTCATGGACGCTGTGATTCAAAATACTGGTTATAGTCATTAGATACATATTTTGTCTTTAGCATGGCCTCCATGCTATTAATTAATCTATTTTTGGCAAATTTTGATGTACTTATCTTAAAATTTAAGTAATTTGCAGATGTTTTTACTTTCTACTTTTTAATTTTTGTTCAGTGACGAAAAAATGTTTTAATAATTTTTTTTCTTATTTCATGGAATTCACATGGATTATTAGAATTAACTTGACTCTTCTGCCTATTTTGACATATGTGAATCTATCAATTTTAGAATGTCATTTCTAAAATTAAATAGCAAAACAAATGCTAGTTCATGTCACTTTGGTTTTCTTGTAAGCTGCATCTTAAATAAAATTATGTAAATGAAACCATTGTAAGTTTAAGTCACAATAGCTTAATAGCAACACTTGGCCCCTGTTAATCTATATTATTCTATGCAATTACCTTTTTAAGCCATTCAATAACTTTGATTTTTCTTTTAAATGAAAGTGTTTTTTTTTGTGTGTGTAAAGGTATTACCTATAAATGATTACTTTGTTTTGTAGGTGTGCGTCTCATGGATGGCGCGATGGGTCAGGAGGAGGATGTCGTGGAAGCAGTGCTGACATGTGAGGGCGACTTCCACGACCCAGAATTATACAGCAGAATAGAAAAGTTCAGACTTTGTCTGAAGGATTTGCTTCTAACTGGTAAAAATATTGATCTCTGTGAACTTAAAGTTGTATTAAATAATAAATTACTTGACTAATATATATATATTTATTTTTTTAAACATCACAATTTATTATTAAATTAAAGATTTTTTTAGTCACTACGCAAAATTATTATCGGAATTGAAGAAATTTAAATAAAAACTAAGGTTGTAAAAGATAATTAATCGAATATAGTATATCTAAAACATAATTTTCAATTTCCTGGTGATGTCTAATATTTTGCACCATTCATAAGTCAAAGTCTCTGTTGCCGATATTAAAAAGTATATGGGGAAATACTGCAAGTGTGGTAACTAGATTTGTATCAATTTTTAGATCTTTCTTTTAAAATGTTTTATTGTTTTTCTCATATGTGCTTATATGGTAACTTCATAGTGTCAGATTTAGTTGGTTTTTTTTTGTTTGTTGTTTTTTTTAAAATTAATTTTACTTAAAATTCATTCTACATTCCAGAGAAGCACAAGTTGCTGGTGAAGAAAGTGGAACCATGGAATAGTGTTAAAGTGACTTTAACTATTCCTAGAGAGGCAGCCAGCAGACTCAGGCAACTAGCTCATAATGGAAATGATTCCTTGCGGCAGATGGGAATCCTGTCTGTCCAAATTCAAGGAGATACACAAATTTCTCTTACCTTGGCTGGCCGAAACAATGAACCTACTGAGTTTGTTTTACGCACCCCGTCAGCTTTACCCATTAGCACTGTGAGTTCAGAACCTGGTTTTTCGATTCCAGATGAACTCAGTTCCTCTCCAGGTCCTAATGCGGATGAAGTGACAAGGAAAAACATTGTTGACTATTTGAGGCAGGGATCCGCATTGCGACCGAATGCTTCACTTTTTGATTCAATTTTGGGAGTGGGGTCTTCATCGTCCACAGGGCTTGGCATAGGTCTGGGGATTTCCCCACACTCGACAGGGTTCCCAGGCCCTCCAGTACACACCTCCTCATTCAGACCTAATAACATTTCTAACATTGCAGTGCAGAGTTCAGGTCTTAGGGGGTCTTCATTAAGCTTTCCTTTCAACAAATCTACTGGGGCTTTTCATCCTCCAATCCCCCGCCTTCCTGTTTCAGCAGGTCAGTCGAATTTAGTCCCCAAGCTCACACAGCAAGGGAACAGACCTGTGGGGCAACCGGGTGCCTTGGGTTTTCAAGTAAGCCATACTGTTAATGCAACCAGCCAACAGTCCTTACCACCTAGTGTCCATAGCTTCAGCCCTGTTGGGCCATTGAGACATCCAGCATCTTTAAGTCCTAATTTCCATTCCCAAAATTCTCTTATACCACCAACCCTTTCAGCCTCCCCTACATCGAACATGATGATTGACCTCCCCCCACCTCCTCCATATCCTCATAACAATAGTTCTAGGCCCGGAAAGCCAGTAACAGCTTCCAGTCCCCTCTTGGTTAATTTGCTACAGACTGATCCTTTAGTAGTAGCCGCTGGAATGGCAAGTGGCAACCCTAATAAACCCATATCAGTTGGAGACTCTGGACCCCCTCCCAAAAAGAAAAAGCGTTCTAAGAAATCAAAAGATGGACATGTTAAACCCTTTTCTGTGACTGACAACATGGCCAGCAGCAAGCCTGTTTTTTCTCATGTGCTCTCCAACTCGGGTACAGACTTAAATCGGGTCATCAGGGTGCCTGATGACAGTGGAACACTTAATTTGCCCACTTCATTTAACATGAAAGACTCATCTGTTGAACTAGTACAATCCAGGGCAGGATCACAACCTGCTAGTCATATACCAGATTCCTTTATACCCAGTTTTCGCCCTGACAGTAAACCTTCATTTTCAGCCGACCGTCCTTTCAGTGAAAGTCACAAGGATAATCTTTCTTTTAACAAATTTCAGCTGGAAACCAACAGTAGAAGTGCAATAGGAACTGGCAATATGAGCTCTAAACTTTCAGATTCAAATGGGAGTGATCAGTTACCAAAGGATTTGAAAGATTTGGACCCTTTTACAGTGGAAAATGCAGCAGGGAAGATTGTCAATCCTTACACTGGAAAGCTCGAACCGAGAGACAGTAGTGTTGAAACTGGTCAGGTTCGAGCTAAAGACCAACCTGGCCATTCTCAGGGTGATAATTTCGCTACTCAAATCCTTGCAAGGAAGGCAAAAGAAATTGAGGATTTGAACAAAACTAGTGTGCCTGGTAGTTCATCCCAAATGTCAGATGTTCACGTCAGAACAGTCAGTCCTACTCCTCATCCCTTTTCCAATTCTACTGCTGGTTTTGTGCGCTCAGGTGGATCTTTTCAAGTTTCGAATGAGAGGCTAACGTCATCAATTCCTATTCATCGTCGCAATTTAATAAGTGATGGTTCTATTCACAATATGAAAAGTTCAGCTCAGTCTAGTATCTATGCAGTGACTTCAAGGCAGGAAATATTTGGTAATATAGCAGAACCATCATTCTCGCATTCTATGGTAAATACATCGCTGAAAGTTGCATCTGGTAAAAGTGCAGTTGTTCAAAAAGACTTACCTTCAACACCTTCCCCTGTAAATGGACCGGTGTTGACTGGGAATGTGTTACGGCACAATGTGATTCTGTCACAGAATGAGCTTATTGATACTTCTTCATTGACTTGTGGATTGCCCTCTGCTCCTTCAGGATCTGTGATTTACTCTTCAAGTTCTTCTGTTTCACTTCAGATTTCACAAGTTAGTTTTTCTCAACCTCAAATTCATCAGGCTGTGTCCATTTCTCCAGCCAGTGAATCAGCATCACCTGCATTATCGAGAAGTCGACCCACACCCTCGTATCCATTGCTACACTCTAAATCATTTTCTTCACCATCTTCGGCTATGGCTCATGCAACATCAGACAGGACAGCATCATTGTCTTACACACAGCATCAGGCAGCAAGTTCTGATACGATTGGTAGCCCTCATGCCACCAAATTCAGCTCTTCTCATTTGCTCAATTCTATTTCTGAAAAACATATGGACTCTCAGAGTAGCACAGAAAGTCCACATGAAAAGGTCTCTTCAGAAGGAGACGAGAACTCCAATCATAGTGGCCTAGCTACTGACTCTCTACCAGAACATTCAGGCACTGCTGCATTATTAGAACATGCCGGAGTGAAAATTGAAAATCATGACTCTGGTATTGGAAGTTCATCAGAAAGATCAGATGATACTCCGTCAGAACCTGGGGATGAATTTCGTTCTGGCCATGCAGGAACAGAAAATGATGAATCAAACATCAAAGCCCAGTCCACAAAATCAGCAAACTGCAAGCTGGATTCAAAATTGACTCCCAACACTATCACAGTAGGTTACATGATAAATCCAGGGGACAATGCATCTCATCCCAAAATGTCCTTGCCTAAATATAACAGTCATGTAAATAAGAAGACAGTAACAACCCCATCCCGCATTGCATCAACATCTGATATTTCACAATTTTTGGACACTCAAAACAAGACCTTGGACCACCATAGTGGTCAACAAACGTCTGCATCTGTCAGTTGGGTAACGGATAGTAAAATTCCCTTTAACAGCAGCTCGTCGGGAAAGGCAAAGGAGAATGGCCCTACACCTGAAGACATGGTATGTTTTTGATAACAGTCTGATGAATATAGCATTTGAAATTATTAAATATAAGTAATTTTATTGTTTCATTAATAGGCATGTAAAAAGTCTATTGCTTATAAATATAGTTGACTTATTTTGAAATAAAAAGTTTTTGAGTTATAAAAATTGTATTACTTCATTAATTTAAAGCTTGAATTATCAAAACTTTACAATAAAGGCCTCCACGGGAGAGAAAATGGTAACACAAACTATTTAGTTACTCAGTTCTAGGGCCAAATAATACATTTATGATTTACATGTTTCAATTAAAAATTGTTATATTTTAAATCAATATTACTTTTAATGTTGTATACTTATGCCAATGTCTGTAAAGTTTTCATTTAATATATTTTGCTGAAATAAGTTAATAAATCCATCCAACCAACGCCTAAATAATCATTAAGGGTACGTTCACACTGCACATTTGTTGCAGCCACAAAGCTCAGGGGTGAATCCATGTTGAGACTCCATGACCCAGATATCACACATTGGTGTTCACATTGAGCAGGCACAACTATGGCAACCGATGCATAACTTTTGTTTATAGTTATACATTTTAAATTCATGATATAGATTGGTTTTAGCGGTATTAACATATTTGTTTTGATGGTTTATGAATCTTTTCAAGTTAAAATGAAATCTCTTGACATAATATATTAAAATGTATGTGTTTAATAAATTTAATTACATTTGTCATTTTCATTTGCAAGGTGAACATTTTATTTCAATTTTTAATACTGAGTCAAAACTCTAATAGGTGTAGAATTAAATTAAATTTTCAATAAATTGGTCCAAGATCATTTCTTAAAATAAGTTTCAACTTTTTAATGAAGTTGTATTAATTTTCTTAGATGCTTTTTCCTTTCACCATTTTAATAATTATAGCTTAAAAAACACACCAAAAACTGAGCTTATATTCTTAAGTGTATAATATGAAAAATGCTAATGTAGGGTTAATATTTTATTTCTTGAACCTCATCAGGACAACTTTCACACACAGAAATTGAATGGTCCTTTAGCAGCAGGCAATATTGATAAAATGACGATTAGTGTCAATGAATCCCAGCAAAAGAAGTTCAGAAGCTCGCCAAAGCAGCTTATTAAGAAAGGTATTTCTTATTTTAAATGTCTTTATATCTTTATAGGGTTTGGACTTCTTAAGAAATAAACAACAACAAAAAAACAATCTACAGTAGAACCCGGTTATGTCGACGGCCTCAGGGTATGCCAAAAAGCGTCGAGATAACAGAGGATCGAGATAAACGAAAACCAATATGGCGGCAATATATTAACATGTGCTTGAAATTTCTTTATGTACATGATGTGCGTTAATAAATGAGAATGTACATGCACGTTTTTTTGGAAGTTTTTTTCACACAACAGCGTTTTTAACAGAATTAATACACCAAAATCATAACTTTAGCTGTTGTAGTTTTAAAGTTATGAATTTTTAAAGTACGACTTCGTTTGTCCTTTTTTAACATGGACCGCATCGCCACATTCTGTGACCCAATTCCGCTGTTCGCGTCACGAGCTAAATAACTCTCGCTTTAATGATAATTTTATACAACTTTTATTTGCAGAACTAATGCTGTATTAAAAATAATATTATACAATTATATATAAATTATAATTTATATAACTATGCACTAAGTATACCAGTAAATTTAATATAATGTATTAATATAAGGCTTTTCTGTTTACCAAATCTGCGGCTACCATTATACCGGTATATGCTATATAATCTATATGGCAACGCATCCCCTTATTACTAAAATACTTTTCGGGAACTACTTATTTTGAACTTTCAACTTTGGCGCATGACTAATTAATTAAAGCTTTCCCTGACCTAGTTTTAATAGTTTTTGCACACGGCAACCTTTTATGAATGAGATAGTAGTACGGTATAGCCATTATGCAAGTGACTGTGAATGGCTGCCCATGTGCATGGCCATGACACTTTGCACACGGCAAATGATGACCCATTATAATATGGACTCTACCGGGTTTTTTAACCTCAAATTAAAATATTATACTGATTGATTCCAATGCGTTTGTGGTTTCCTTTCGTGGCATCGATAACTAACATTTTCAAAAGCTGGCCATTGGTCATGGGGATCGAGATAACCAACGTTAAGTGGCAAATTTGGCCCTCTTTTGTGCTCGAGATATTAGGGTTCGGCGACATAAAAGAATCGACATAACCGATGAGAAAATGCTAAGACAAAGAGAGACTTTGGAGGTTCCACGCCAAAGACGTCGACTTAACAGGGTTGGCCAGTTAACCGAGGTCGAAATAAGCGGGTTTGACTGTACTGTATTAGGATATTAACTGTATTTTACTAGGGGAAAAAGTAGGTTCAGATCTAATATGTATTATGTTCTATTTGTTTTTTATAAGTCAAATTTGTAAAGTAACCAATGCCTTACAATTAGAATATTTATTTTGATCTCATTTGTTATGTAAATGAAACTTACTGTTTTAAAGGATCCACATAGACATGTTGTTAAAAACATTTTCACCACTAACTGTGTGTCTTAAGTGTCATTTCTAGTTACTAAATCATTTTTTAAAATAAAAATGCCTAATTGGAAAGTGTCATCACCCAGTGAAATATATTTTCAATAATTTAAAAAAAAAAACAATTTTTCATTCTTTTTAAAATATAAGATATTTAATTTTTACAATTTACAGAATGCTACTGATATAAGATCAACTAATTTTCTATCATCTTTTAAATGCAGATATTTCTACTGAGCATATGAAACTTCAAGCTGAGGTCTTGGAGAAAATGAGTAAACTCCATCAGTTTGCAGAGTCCACCAAAATTACTGCTGAGATTGGCATAAAAGTGAACAGTTTAGATAAAGCAGATTCACCGGATTCACTGTCACGAACAGGTGGTCCAGAGGAGCGAGTAGACAGCCTCTTTTTTGACATGGAAGAATTGGTTAACGGGAAAACAACTCTAGGCAATGGAGGAGTTGGAGGAAACAATATCACTTCCATCTATTCAAAAAGATCCTCCCCGGTCAATGTCAACATGCTTAACCACATTTATGCTCCAGGCTTACCTCTTCCCCGCCGCCTCACAGAGTCTGTGCAGAGGCTCGTGAAACCTCTGCCAGCTTCTGAGTCATCTGTGACTATTCCTCATGTGCGGACATGCAAGTCTCCTGCTGCTGGAACTCCTCCTAGGGCATCATCTGGAACCAATGGTCCCACCACATCACGTATGTCTCTTCAAAGTGGCACTCGTTCACCGGGGGCAAGTATGCCAAAGCTGGTACCCAGTGATAAACACTCTCTCTTGTCTGGTGGATTAGACCTTGCGGGACTCTCTGCCCTTCAGTACACATCTGGCCATAGTGGTGATGGTGTCCTTGTCAATTGTAAGTCTGGGGTCCCTATTCTCGCAGCAGATGTGCTTCTAAAAGATTCACTCTCCGCACCAAACCCTCATTCGCCCCCTAGACTTGCCTTAGATTCAAAAACATACAGTGGCAAAATGTTGTCTAAGAGCTATCCTCCACACAAGGCTCGAGAAATATCCTCTAACAGCAGTCATTTTCATCATGACTTCAGAGATCAAAGTAATACAGCACAAAATAGTCAGTCCACTTTGTTTTCCTCTAAGTCAAAGTTTGAAACACCCAACCTTTCTTCTCAAGACTCCAGAGTTTCTCAGTGTAACATTAAGAGCCAGGAGCATAAGGTGTCTGCTGCACCCAAAGTTATTCAGCTTGAGATGGGGAGCAATCATGTCACAGCAACTGTCTCAGACAATAGTTCAGTCCTTTCGAGACTGGCAGCGCAGCCCCTTGCTGCCTCTGATAATGCCCATTCCAGTCATGACAATAGTGGTGCAGGTGCTGCCGCAAGCACTCTCACCAGCCATTCCAATGCATCTTCCCCAATTATGCCCATCTTGCAACAGGGGCAGGGGCCAGTAGTGAACCCAGCCATTGGTGTACCCAGCATTTCTAGTCATTCTCCCTCCATCAGCTCACCTCAAGAGATCTCACAGGCTTGTATTGGCAGCAGCATACCTTCCACCTCTAGTGCAGCAGTGTCAGCACTTTATGTGCCTTACCCCAGTAGCACATTGAGCACCACAGACAGTGCCACAGCAACTAAATTAACTTCTTGTAGTTCCCCTGGACCATTACCAACATTGTATCCCATGTCAGCCGCAAGCACTGTTGCTGCTGGAAAGCATGAAACAACTTTGGTCGCAACCCAGTCTTGTCTACCAACATTGAAAGCCTCCTCAGATTTGTCATCTCCTCCAAAGCTGACTAAAGTATCACTGCCTTTAAACCCCTTTCCCTTATCACCAAGGACAGGCTCCCAGTTTAATAATAGAAACTTATTTGAAAGCGTTTCTGGGGCTCTTGTATGTGACAATATTCAAAGTGGGCCACTAACATCTCATTTGAACCAATCTTCCGTTATGTCCGCTAGCCTAACGAAGGCCACAGAATCCACTTCAGAGTGGATATCAAGGACGATGAGGCAAAAGCTTTCTGAGACAGAAGGTAGCACTCCGTCACCGGGCTCCTCTCAGGCCAACAAAGCAGATGTATCCAAGAGTGTGAGTTCTGTTAAAACAACTAATTCCTCAAGTGAATTAACTAATTCGGCTGCAATAGTGTGTAGTAAAACAAAGGTTTCTCTGGCCTCAGTTCAAAGCTCTGACACCACAGTGGTGTCTAAGTCAACTAATAATTCAAAGGAGGATACCTCTGTGGATGAGTCCAACACACAAGATTCCCAGGAGTCTTCATGCCCTCAGACAGGTCCAACAACTACCTCATGCAAACCTTGTCCTGAAATTACCACTCAAAACTGTGCAGATAATGTAGCTGAAACAATTGCTTCAGTTGCAGCAGGAACTGAGAAGAATACACCCAAGGGGCCAACATCTATGTCTACAGTTAAAGATCCTATTTTGGAAACATTTGCTTCAACTTTGGGGTCACAGTCCTCACCTTACACAAAATCTGTCACTTTGTCATTAGGGGAAAATAAGATTTCCTTGCCTGTTGACAAGGCTGAGGAGAAACCAATGGGAGAAAAATATGCGGTTAGTGATTGTACAATGGTAACGGTTGAGAGTAGTCCTTCAAAGTCACTTGACAGCAGTGTTAAGTCCCTCACCAATCTGGATCCACAAATATCTGATGCCAGCAGTTTAGAAGCTTCCATCAAGAGAGTAACAAGGAAAAGGAAGTCGACCAACAGTGAGGGAGATGGTGAAAGTGAAACATCTTCTAGTGAATCTACTCCTACCAAACAGCCTGCTAGTGCAAGTCATGTAAAAACCCTAAAGAAAACAATCTCAGCTGGTCCAGGTTCTCACTCTAAATTAGAATCTGCAAGCAAGCCTTTTAAAGATGTAAGCACTTTGAAGACATATTCTAAAGCTGCCAATTTTGGTAATGGTGATCTACAGAACAAAGTTCTTAAAATGTCATCTGGACATTCTCAGGAAGATAAGGACAGTGCACGACCCACCAAACCTCGCAGGGCATCTCTTTCGGAAGATAAAGAGAAAACTGGTGCCAGAGAAGGAAGAAGATCCGGCACATCCTGTTCTTCAGACGAAGGTAGATCTAATCGATCTTCTTCCAATGAAAGTAAAGAGTCCACAAACAAGGAAAGTCGAACTAATCATAACACAACTGACGGTGAAGTTCGGACACATAAGACCGCAGAGGATAAAGAAATGCGTGCACATCGGGCATCATCCAGTGATTTCAAAGAAAGCCTTCATAAAGAGAATAGATCCCATGACAAGGAGGATCAGAAAGAAGGACGTTCGCAGCGTGCAGCATCTGCTGATGACATTAAAGCAAAATCTGGACCTGTGAAGGAATTATTAGATAAGTCTGCTGCACAAGACAAAGTGGGTGAAGATGGCCAGAAGAAGACTCATCGTATCAGAAGACAGTTCTATGCCTATGTCCCTGAGAAATCAATTGATCAGAGTAAGTATATCTCATCTCCAGATTTCATATTTAACTATTTCAATGTTAAAAATTCATATTTTAGACATGATATAATTTTTCTTCTTTGAGGAATTCTAACCTAATTGATATCCTGAAAACATTCTCAATAGTTTATCTGCATATATTTATCTAAAGTATTAGTGTAAACTGGCCCTTTCAAAATATCTCTTTTTGACAAACAATATAGTTGGTCAAATTAAACTGAATGAAAGTCAACAAAATATTTCATGATTATGACTGTAGTAGGCTTCTATAAAAAAGCAGCGCTGCATTTTCTAAAACATACATTGCTAATCTTTGCACATATTTTAAGTTTTGTTACCGTTGTAGACAAACATTTTTTCTTCCTTAGAATATGTAAATCATATTGTAGAAAATGCATTCAACAATGATTTTTAAAATATATCAGTAATGTATTTTTTTAAAAAAAATATTTTTTTTGTAATCTTGACAAATTTCAGTGAATGTATTATTTTGAATATTAATCACTTTTTCTTTCCTATGTTTCTCTTTAGCTTATTTTGACACCCCAATTTTGAGTGGACGAACACGTAGCAAAAACAAACCCACAGACACCCAAGACACGCAAGATGGCTCTTCTAACAATGAACCCAATCATTTGGAACCTAATCAGTTACCAGCACCAGGAAAATCAGAGGGAAACCCCGATAGTGCCGGGGCAAAACGACCAACTCGATCAGTTAGAACTAAAGGTGTGTGCTTTTATTCACAATAAATAGGTTTGATTAACCAAATCTTCTTTTCAAATTACACCTTACAACCTTGTGCAATCTCAATAATTGATGCTGGCTTTAAATAATTAAGTTTAGCTGTAACATGCTTTCTGGACAAAATTTTGACATTATCCTGTGTGTAGATCATCTTACATGTTAGCAGTTTCATTGAAGTTTTAGCCCTGTTTACTCTTACGATTTTGGTGTGCAATGTATGATTTTGAGATGTCTTTTACAATTTTACGCAGAGACCCATCAGAATTACGATTTTAATAGACAAGGTTGAAAATATATACATTCCGGTGGTCTTTTCCGATTAAACAAAATTTAATTAAAAAGTATATCTTCAGATGTTAGTTTTAACTTGAATTTGCAGTCAGCATCCAGCAGTGAATGCATCGAGAAATACGATTGGTTGGGGACCAATCTATAATTTTATTCCGTTTGCCCTGAGAGGGGAATGGAGTGATGTTGATTTAGAAGATTTTGTGTAAAAGAGGGGAAGTGTGGGAGGGGGGTCTACATATTTATGTATATAACATTAACACCGTCACATTTTCGTATGTTAATGTGGGGTAGGGATCTTGATGGAAAGTATGCACATTATTAAAAACGTCTACAATGTTCATCCTGAAAGACTGAAAATAGCATATTTATGGCAATGTTTTGTAGGATTTATTGCCATGTATTTTCACAAATGAGCTTGCTAGATACATTCAGATAGAACTCAGTAGTAGAGGTATTAAAGTAATATTTAGTCCACCATTTGTTCATTTCTAACAAGTACACTTCAAAATAGCGCTTGCATAAACAAAATGAAATAAAGGATTGGGGGAGAATAAATATAACACGTGTGTATGTCTCTGAACGTCATCTAGTAACTGCAAACATTAGTTACTCAAGTGTGTTACTGTTTGCACCACGCCCGAAAGATGTCAAATGGACATAAAATAATGAAAATAATTTAATATTTTGCAACACCCCTGTGAGAAAGCAGCAGCATCCTATACTGAAAGATAAGACCACCCCCCCCCCCCCCCCCCCCCCCGTGGCACACAAGTTAAAGTACTATTTTTAGCGCTCCTTGTCTTTGTGAAGTAAATGGGGATTTTATAGTTTCATTTACTATAAGGGTCCTTTCTAAAGATGATTTTGGTGCCTGTTGCTCTTCATCCCATTCTCATGGCCCAGCTTGTGCTGTAAGACATAATTTTGTGACAATTATTTCTTACGGCTGAATCGAGGCCTGGCGAGTGCAGAAACAGAGAAAACTAGTGAATGCATTCTCAGCTATTTAGCACGGAAATATTAGATTTTGACATAATTTTTGTAGGATCTGAGAGGGCCTTTGAAATCTATTTTAGATCACACTTAACAGCTGTACGATTTTTAATACCTCCTCTTCCTTTTATCCATTTACAGCTTGTAGTAGTTATCAAACAGTAATATTTTAACAGGAATTAGGCATATTGGATATTGATTTTGATTTTTTTTTTTTTTAATTCCCTAAAAAATAAATCTCAAGTTACCTTTTAGGTTTTATTTTTAAATGACGCCCTAATTTGTTAATTAATTCTTATCTTAATTATAAAAAAAAAATTATGCTGATCTGACTTTGAGTTTGAACCATGTTAAATTTCACCAGTAACTTTATTTTACCAGTGACAGACTGGGATAATGTGATCTGCATGTTCACCTAAATATTAATTGATATAGCAGATATACGCCAGCAAAACAAAGTGACAGCAGATTCCAATATAAACATCAGTCATGTACCTTTAGAAGCAGTCATGTACTTTTAGACGTAACTTTTTTTTGACGCCAGCTTAACTCGATCCCAATAGACAGGCGATGCGAGTAGTTATTGTATACAATGTATGTTAATTTATTTACTGTATTGTACCATTTTAGAAGATATTGTACCATTTTAGAAGATACTGTATGATTTTTGGGCATGTAGGTCTCTGGTTGAAAACCCACATAATTATTGCTTGTTACAATAATATCCTTCAAGTTCAATCTTACTTTTTATGATTATTGTTTTTTATATATATATATATATATTCTTTGTTCCAGATAACTCTCAGGATCAAAGTGCAAGTAAACGCCGCAAAATGCAGCAACATAGATAGCATCATGTTGGGAGTCCTATGTTGAATGTTACAAATAACACTGAAAGCAGAGGTGGCTATTAATTGTGCCATAGCAACAAATGGGCCCAGCTTCTTATTTATTGAAAGTGTGACTGATTGAAGTATGAACTTAGGGCTGATCAGTTGATTTATATAGAATTTATTTATATGGAATTGCTGATCTTATTTGCAATGCTATCTAGTTGCTAGAAATCTGTGCGCTTGTGGACAAGTTTGGTTTGGGTTTTTGTCACTGGTGTGATCTCGAGGGGTAAACGGCAACCGGTCATATTCTTTAATTGTCCAAGCCGATGATCTTTATTATACGATTGCTGTGAAATTTCTTGATCCCATCTGGCAATAAGAAATTGCCCTAATCTGTGAGCTATTGATTGTCCCCATGTTCCATCTGTCTAATTGTTCATAACTAGCTACAAAGAAATAGAACAATAATCATTTTAAGAAATCTTAAACCTGCTCTTGTTTGGTTTTTTTTTTTTTAAATCCAACAATATTACAACAGAGCGACAGTAAATGGGAGCAATAGATATTTGCTCTTAGGATCAGTACCTGTGAAATTTAATTTCATGTTCTTTTTTTTATTATTATTTATAAATCAGCATTCATGCTAGGATGTTATTTTACAGCCATATGTTTGCGATATTCACAGTACTCATTTGTGTGTCTGGTACCTATAACATTATAGCTTCGGTCTTGTCTTTCCCCGATTTGATCTACTCTTAAATTTAAAATGGAAGGGTTATGTCCTCAGTAAGAGGCAGTGGAGGTTTTTATAAAATCTTTTGTTTTGAGGGATATCACTTAATTATTCAGCATCTTGTAAAAGTGAATGTGGTCAACTATAATCATAACAGTTTAAAAAAAAATAGTACTTAGATATGTCATGGACAGTAGTAACTTAATTTTAATCAAATGTCTTTTGTTGTAGAAAACAAACTTCTTGCATCAGGAAAAGCATTTGAATAAGAAGCCTGTTATTGAAACGTCAATGGATTCGAGAATAGTGAATTAAAAAAGTTGTGAAAATTATTTAAAAATTTTTTTCATTGTGATCATAAGTTTAAACAAGTAACACCAAAATCAGAGAAATAGACGTATCAGTTTTAACAACTTCCAAAAAATTGAACTTTTTGTTAGTTCAAATGAAAATTATGCATGGTGTTGTTTGTTTTTCCCATAAGCCTTGGAATGCAAATAATAACCAAATTCTTATAACCAAAAACTTAAAAGGGGGTCAGAATCAGTGAGTGTTGAGGATTTAACCAGGCTGACTGTTTCTGGCCCCTCCAGGCATACATCTACAAGAGATATTGCCCGATAAATGATTTCCATTAAGTGAATGTTCATTGTGTGTATGCTCTGTTTGTGTGGGGGTTAGAATCATACTAGTTATTTGACCTGCTCTTCATAACTTTATTTATGTACACATAGGAAAAAAATCATTTCTATTTTCATACTAAAATGTACATAATTTTTGTTCATGCTTATAGACTCTTAAATTAACAGGTTTGGTTCAATGTTTTTTGTCCTGTGCATTCAAACTGTATTTGCACATGTATAAATCTACGCAGATGACTCCTATGAAAAGAATATCAATTTTCAGATGTCATGTGACTTGTGATAGTTAATCTTCCTCACTTTTCAACTAACTTGTTTGAATTGCCAAATTTTTTTGTTTTAATTATGTTTCTTGCATAATCATCATGAACCGTATGTTTGGATGTGCTCTACAAAGCTAGGCTGGCATGGAATACCAGAATGGGGCTCGGGGGCTTGTTTAGCTACAGGTGACCTCAGCCTGTTTCCTCTAGCTGTTTCTATATTGTTAATACTTTTTGCCATCTTAATTAAATTTTTACTATGTGTGCTCTCCAACAGCTAGTGAATAATTCAGGCTGAGTGTCAAACAGGAGATTGTTTTTTTTTTTAAAATTTATATTTTGCTGAAGTTTTAAAAATATGTCTTGTTTCTGAACACATCCAATGACCTGTGGTTGAACAAACGGTAAACCTTAGGTCATCAATACCTTTGAGTGAGTCCACATAAAGTTGATCATTGTCTTCACATGTTAGCCTTTCCATTGAACAATGTTAGTGTATATATATTTTTTTTCTCCATGATTTAATATTATGATTAGCATATAGAGCAATTGTATACATCAACAGTTGTGAGTCAGTGCATATGTAAAAAAAAAATAATTGATGTTGGTTTTGGTAGTTGTAAGTGCCTACGTGTCAACATATTGGACTTTGGCACAGTACATGATGAATTAATGATTTTTAATTTTTTTTTTATTATTTATGTAGCATGACAGAACTTCTGTCTAGGATTTCTAATTTGTACAAATTCTTGTAGCAATTGTAAAATAATCAGTCAACTGGTAGCCTAGCCAATGAAATTTGTGTAATATCAAGTTAATTGTTAACATTTTTGCCATTATAAAATAATTTATCAACACAAGACATACGCCCCCGCCCCTCCCTCGCTATTAGAAAACATAAATAATTAAACGAGAAACCTAATGGATTGGTGATTATTGTACAGCATTGAATATTCCCCCCCCCCCCCCCCCCCCCCCCCCCACTTTTTTTTTTTTTCTTCCACTCCTTCTCAGATATTGAAAAAGTCAGCTATCAGATTGACTTTGATTATGTTATGATATTTTATCAGAACAGCAGCATCTAAAAAAAGATATTAATGCTGCTAATCTCATGTTTTTCTGTTAGATCACAGCCATTCACTTGTACAATTATCTCATTCAACTTTTTTTATGTCATGTTATTCTAAGTAATAGATTTTACCTAATTTTATTGACTTTAAGTCCTGAAATGGGCGGGAATGTACAATATATATATTATATATATTATAACATGTCCAGACATAGGTTGAATGCGGCCAATATACCAATGTTCATATTTTCAAATTTTTTTTTTTTTTTAAAACCCTTCAAAGCCACACATGTTAGAAACATGTCGGGGCCTGGTACACAGATTGGCTAATGTAATGTAAAAGTGGTGACCACCATGTGTTAGATGTGCCTGCATTGGGGCCTCTGGCTGTAGTGAGGCAGGTGCAGCTATTGTAGCATACTGTATATAGCCATCATCAAGTTCATCTCATCTTTCAGATACTTTCATCATTTTCACTTGTGCACATCTTTAGAAATAACAAAATAACTAAAATATGACAAATATTTGCCTCTGGTGTCAGTTTCCTTATTTGTCATTTGTGTCTGTGGTGTACATGTTTATTGTATTTTTATAAGTATAGAGTTGTGGGGTATTTCACTCTTCTTTTTAGCTTGTAAATTGATACTTTTATGTAGTGTCCTGTTTTAACTGATCTCATTTATCTTTTAAAAACAATGTACCTTATAAAATTGTCATTAATGCAGGGGCTTTACACAATCATTGTGCATGTCAAAATAACTGCAGTTACAGAATTTAGCTCACTCAAAAGAATAGTGGTAAACTAAAGTAACAAATAATTTGAAGAATTTTTTTTTTTAAATTAAGAAAGTAAAAAAAATATTTGAGTGGAATAAACATAAGATATTTGACTTTTATTTTGATAGCAGCGCTGGTGAAATTTTAATGCGGTAATGCATTTAAAACAAAGGATGTAAGGCCTCAAATGAATCACTGTTAAAAACAAAAACAGCTATTTTCTAACCACAATACTACTACTGATGTAAAAATACATTCAATGTTTAATACCAGTACACAAGTCACAAGAGGGTATAAGTATTGTAAGATTAAGACCTTTTTTTTTCTTTCTTTTTTTTTCTTCTTCAGGCAACCCACACCCCTATTATAAAAATATTTTTATATGTGCTTTAAACTTATATATATATTTTTTTTTTTAAAGTCTAGTAAAGAAATATTTGAATAGTTGTTACTTCAAGTAGCTTGTTTAAAGAAAACTGAAAGTGGACCACAAATATTTATTATTGAACAGAATTCTTTAAACAATTGAACATAGCAAAAGTTGTTTGTAGGAGACAAATTGTAGCATCAATTTGGAGACAAATTGTAGCATCAATTTGGAGACAAATTGTAGCATCAATTTGGAGACAAATTGTAGCATCAATTTGGAGACAAATTGTAGCATCAATTTGGATGTGGAGAGAGAAGAAAAAAGAACATCACAGGAATGGAACACTAAAATAATACCACAGAATTATCAATACACGTTTTGTCACATCAAGAAGTTGACAGCTTTTTTTTTTTTTAAAAAATGACAAAAGTGTTTAAATGACTGGTTGAGCACTTCGTTTCCTCTGCAGTCCCAAATTAGATTAGTCCTGCAATTTGACTAGTGCAATGAGGATTTTCTTGTAATCTCCACCACATTCGCTTTCAATGGCTGAGATCAGGCTGGTGCCATATTTGGCCTTGTAGGCGTGCTCTATTTCTTCCATGTCAATCTAAGAAAAACAAACAAGCAAGGCACTGTTTTATTATTAATATTAATCATGCATATCCCAGAGCTCCCCCAAACTGAATAAAACACTGAAGAAGCAACCCCGTTCTAATAAAAGTAAGAATAAGTAGTGAAAGTATTGATATAAAGATTAAGTTAGCAAAATCATTCTGTGCTCTTAGTTGCTGACATGATTGTAAAGGTATAAAATTATCTTATAAAAACTGGAGCACAAAGACGAAACCAGTGAAGAATGAGATGGTCCTACCAATTGTTAATCTATAGAACAGTTAAAAAGCGAATCGGAAAGAGAATGAAAAATACCGGAATTTTAAAAAACAATTTTAACATAAATATAAGTCTTTTATTACTGAGTCTAGCGTTAATCAAAGGGTTAACCTCATTCGCTTTGTAGTTACCAAGGTGAGTTGTGCAATGAAAACTGAGCAATCCTGATGATCAGTTTTTTTTACAAAATGTATTCAGTTTTGTAAAACTTTCAAGTATTGTACAGTTCAAAGTATAATTATTTTTAAATGAATAACGGTCTTTCAATAAAAGTAATATTCTGCTGAGCTATGTACTCTTCATCATGAGCTATTACTAATTTTCTGCTAAGGTCACAAAATAATTCATATTATCTCCCATTTCTTGAGTTGTCTGTTAATCAATTAGCTCCCTTACAGGGCCCTCCATCAATTACCTCAGCTCTTGAGACAATTATCCTAATCAAGTCTCTGTCATTGGTGCCCAGACCCTGGAAGCACTCTTTAAGTCTCCTGGCAAAATAGCCTGGTGTATCTTTTGTGCTTTCCACTGAAATTTATGGTAATGAAAAGCTTTACGAACCAAAGAATTAGCTTAAGGCAAATTCAAGTTAAAACAAAGAAAAACAATTTCAAAGGAATGGTAAAAAAAATTAATGTTTGTATTGGGCTTTCAGCTTCAGTATTGTTGAGGTATAATAAAACTTCAAACACAGAAGATAGAATCTAGTGTAGCATTAATCACCTTTAAAAATTGTTAAAAATATAAACACTGTGGACGTTAATGATTGTAGTTTTTTTGCATCTCGACACATTTCTTAAACTGATTAATCTTGAAAAGTTAGACAGTATGCTAATATAAAAAACACTTGACTGACCGATGGACAGGTACCCTTCTTGTAAGGAGCCACTGCACTCGGATTTAATGGAATCCTCGATGCTCTTCCCGGCAATTTTAGCAAACTCTTTGAAAGTTTCCCGCAGCTGAGAGTGGCTCCTGAGACATAAGATGGCGTTGAGTTCAGCTTCCTCTGTCCCCCACAGTTTCTCTCCTGCCTACAAGGTTATGATTCAGACAGTGTTAGGGCAGTTATTACATTCCTATAGTTAAATTAGGTATTTAAAATCAATAAATTAAAATACACAACCAAAAAAAAGCGATTTTCTGATCTCAACTATTACTCAGAGCATTTTGAAAAATTCAATGAAACGAATCATCTTAACGCATTTTTTTTGTATATGTGCAAAGTCTATCAAGCGTCAAACTTCAGTACACATATTTCAAGAGGATATGGAAATTTATATTTTTCATCTCCACAGATTCAAATAATATTAGAAAGTTATATGTACCTTCTTGATATATGTGTGGTACATATGAATCTATTTAAAAAAAAAAATTGTTATAATTTTCTCACATCAAAAAATTTCTGAGCATCATGTTTGGCCTTGTCCTTGTCAACGGAACCTTCAGCCTCTCTGCCTGATGCCATCAGTGACACCATCAGACGTCTGAAGTAGCCTGATGTGTCCGAGCACAAGTCGTCTTCAAGATTTGACCCATACTCTGGAATATAATATGAACAAAAGATCAACTTAAAGTGAAGTCCTGGGTGTCAGCAGTGCTAAGTGCTCTATTACGGCTTTAGTTCATCATCCATTGATACTCAACTTTGATAGGAATACTCCAGACCCAACATAATATTCTCAACAACAACAAAAATAATAATACAATAATAACAACCAACATATGGCACGCAATGTCTGGCTAGTATCCCCGTTTTACTCTTTAGGACATAAATATCATAAAACCACATAACATTCTTTTGGCACTCTGACAAAGGAAACCCACACAGAGGTGTAGGAAGTGGGGTGTGTAGGAAGCAGGGTGTGTAGGAAGTGGGATGTGTAGGAAGAGGGGTGTGTAGGAAGTCGGGCGTATAGGAAGTGGGGTGTGTAGGAAGTGGGGTGTGTAGGAAGTGGGGTGCGGAGGAGCTGTCTGCCCCGTGCAGCACATTTTTTCTTTATATGGAAGGGCGGCATTTTCAACTAACTGCAGAGTTTTTCTTTGTGGTAGGGGCGGCTCAAGTGTATGTCCTGTAACACCAGGGGTGGGTAAAATTTTTGTGCGGAGGACCACATTGACAAATGTAAAACTATTGGAAGCCGCATGTATATTATTTTTAATTTTTACATGTCAATAAACATTTCTCTATATTAAAATCGGTAAATTTGCATTTTAGCATTAGATGACAAAAGTTAAGAACTGTTTAAAAAAAAGAGAAAATTGGAAAGAAAGTTGAACAAAAATGTTTAGAAAATCATAACGGTACATGAAATTCTGTAAAATTCAACAAAATAACTGAAAAACAAAATAATTTCTTTTATTTCTAAACGCCTTCGAGGGCCGCATAATATCAGTTGCCAGGCCGCATGGGCCCACGGGCCGTAGTTTGCCCACCCCTGTGCTACACTAAAGATGCAAGTAATATTAATATTAGAGTAACAAAAGTACTTTATTTCATCACCTGTTTTGTAAATAGCTTTGATTTCTTCAATTTCCTTGTTCGTCTTGGTGCACAAGATTTCAACAACGCTCGTCTCATCTGTTCCAGCTCCCTGGTCACCAATGAAGAAAAGAAAAAGCCATGCATCATTTATGCTTTGTCATTTAGCACCAAATTAAAAAGAAGGGATGGATATTTCAATATATGCTAGGCATAAGTGCTCTACTGGGTCATAATAATAGGAAAGATGTTAAGGATTTTTCCCCGTCTGACATTAACATGGGGCATTATAACTCTATTCAACATGGGGCATTACAACTATATTTAAAATGGGGCATTACAACTGATTGTTTTTTTTTTTTTTTTTTTTTTTTTTTTTTTTTTTTTGGGTTTTTTTTTTTTTTTTTTTTTTAAAAACAATCAGTTGTAATGCCCCATTTTAAATATAGTTGTAATGGGGCATTACAACTATATTTAAAATGGGGCATTATAACTGATTTTTTTTTAAAAGTTAAAAATTAAAATAGGAATGAAAAGAATGAATAATTTTCTTACCTGTACTCCCAGTTGTTGTGACCAAAATGGGTCACAATACTAAAAGTACTCAAAATTAACGATCTGAGTGTCTAATACATTTAATACCATATGGTAACGTGAGACAAAGGGACAGACCATAAATGGCAAGACATGTCAAGACAGGTGTTACACTTACAGAGATGGCGGTGTTACACTTACAGAGATGGCGGTGTGCAGTTGCTGGACGTCCAGTTTTCTCAGGGGGGTCAGCAGTGCAAGGCAGGCCTCTTCAAAATCTCCAGTCAGTTCTGACTTGATTTCCTTCAGTAGATCCTGAAGTATAGATAAAACATTGTAAGACTGTCATGTCTTGTACTTTTATGTCTATATGTCAGTGATGTAACATCTATAAGACTGTCATGTCTTGTACTTCTATGTCTATATGTCAGAGATGTAACATCTATAAGACTGGTATGTCTTGTACTTTTATATCTATATGTCAGAGATGTAACATCTATAAGACTGGTATGCCTTGTACTTCTATGTCTATATGTCAGAGATGTAACATCTATAAGACTGTCATGTCTTGTACTTTTATGTCTATATGTCAGAGATGTAACATCTATAAGACTGTCATGTCTTGTACTTCTATGTCTATATGTCAGAGATGTAACATCTATAAGACTGTCATGTCTTGTACTTATATGTCTATATGTCAGAGGGATGTAACACCTATAAGACTGTCATGTCTAGTACTTTCATGTCTATATGTCAGTGATGTAACATCTATAAGACTGTCATGTCTTGTACTTCTATATCTATATGTCAGAGATGTAACATCTATAAGACTGTCATGTCTTGTACTTTCATGTCTATATGTCAGAGCTGTAACATCTATAAGACTGTCATGTCTTGTACTTTTATGTCTACATGTCAGAGATGTAACATCTATAAGACTATCATGTCTTGTACTTCTATGTCTATATGTCAGAGATGTAACATCTATAAGACTGTCATGTCTTGTACTTCTATGTCTATATGTCAAAGATGTAACATCTATAAGACTGTCATGTCTTGTATTTTTATGTCTATATGGCAGAGGGATGTAACACCTATAAGACTGTCATGTCTTCTACTTTTATGTCTATATGTCAGAGATGTAACATCTATAAGACTGGTATGTCTTGTACTTTTATATCTATATGTCAGAGATGTAACATCTATAAGACTGTCATGTCTTGTACTTTTATGTCTATATGTCAGAGATGTAACATCTATAAAACTGTCATGTCTTGTACTTCTATGTCTGTATGTCAGAGATGTAACATCTATAAGACTGTCATGTCTTGTACTTCTATGTCTATATGTCAGAGATGTAACTATCTATAAGACTGTCATGTCTTGTACTTTTATGTCTACATGTCAGAGATGTAACATCTATAAGACTATCATGTCTTGTACTTCTATGTCTATATGTCAGAGATGTAACATCTATAAGACTGTCATGTCTTGTACTTCTATGTCTATATGTCAAAGATGTAACATCTATAAGACTGTCATGTCTTGTATTTTTATGTCTATATGGCAGAGGGATGTAACACCTATAAGAATGTCATGTCTTCTACTTTTATGTCTATATGTCAGAGATGTAACATCTATAAGACTGTCATGTCTTGTACTTTTATGTCTATATGTCAGAGATGTAACATCTATAAGACTGGTATGTCTTGTACTTTTATGTCTATATGTCAGAGATGTAACATCTATAAGACTATCATGTCTTGTACTTCTATGTCTATATGTCAGAGATGTAACATCTATAAGACTGTCATGTCTTGTACTTCTATGTCTATATGTCAAAGATGTAACATCTATAAGACTGTCATGTCTTGTACTTTTATGTCTATGTGTCAGAGATGTAACATCTATAAGACTGGTATGTCTTGTACTTTTATGTCTATATGTCAGAGATGTAACATCTATAAGACTGTCATGTCTTGTACTTTTATGTCTATATGGCAGAGATGTACCATCTATAAGACTGTCATGTCTTGTACTTTTATGTCTATATGTCAGAGATGTAACATCTATAAGACTGTCATGTCTTGTACTTTTATGTCTATGTGTCAGAGATGTAACATCTATAAGACTGGTATGTCTTGTACTTTTATGTCTATATGTCAGAGATGTAACATCTATAAGACTGTCATGTCTTGTACTTTTATGTCTATATGGCAGAGATGTACCATCTATAAGACTGTCATGTCTTCTACTTTTATGTCTATATGTCAGAGATGTAACATCTATAAGACTGTCATGTCTTGTACTTTTATGTCTATGTGTCAGAGATGTAACATCTATAAGACTGGTATGTCTTGTACTTTTATGTCTATATGTCAGAGATGTAACATCAATAAGACTGTCATGTCTTGTACTTTTATGTCTATATGTCAGAGATGTACCATCTATAAGACTGGTATGTCTTGTACTTTCATGTCTATATGTCAGAGATGTAACATCTATAAGACTGTCATGTCTTGTACTTTTATGTCTATATGTCAGAGATGTAACATCTATAAGACTGTCATGTCTTGTACTTTTATGTCTATATGTCAGAGATGTAACATCTATAAGACTGTCATGTCTTGTACTTTTATGTCTATATGTCAGAGATGTAACATCTATAAGACTGTCATGTCTTGTACTTTTATGTCTATATGTCAGAGATGTAACATCTATAAGACTGTCATGTCTTATGTTATTATTATTCTTCACACTTCCAATAAAACAAATGTTCTTTTGAATAAAAACTTTTAATTCAACGCAAAAATATTAAAACATATACATTATACATTATTTCAAATTTCCATTAAAACAGTTAGTGGTGGCATCTTCAACGATCTTGTCGGTTATTCAAGGATAAAATCCTGTTATAGTTGTTAGCACATCGTCTGACGGCATGTATGATACCGTGTCGTTGTAGAAACAAGATAATACCGGCTTTATCGTGAAATAATGCAGAAATTGTCAAAAAAATTAATGTGATGTGCAGAAGCAGTTGTATTTATTAAACCGGATATTTAAAGCTGCATAGATTAGAAGCAGTAATGATAATTTTTGCGGTGAATTAAAATTGAAGTACATTTCTTTATCGTACTTTCACGAGATCACCCTGGGTGTGCATTCGGCAATTCATTTAAAAAAAATAAATAACAAGTTCACTTGTACAAATCTATAATTCAACCTAACGTCGTGTGGTCAGTGCATCATCTCCTATGCGCGGGAGCTCACCTTGCCGTAGGCGGTCTTGAAGGCTTTAGCGATTTCTATCCTCTGGTCTGATGTGTGGTTCCCCAAAATGTCGATGACGGCGGCTTCATCGGTTCCTGTCAAAACAGGTGGTCATGGTTTAGTTTAGTAATAGTTGATACTCATTTTGAACCCGTTTAGTATAAACTCATTTTCAACCCGTTTAGTAAAAACTCATTTTCAACCCGTTTAGTAAAAACTCATTTTCAACCCGTTTAGTAAAAACTCATTTTCAACCCGTTTAGTAAAAACTCATTTTCAACACGTTTAGTAAAATCTCATTTTCAACCCGTTTAGTAAAATACTAATTTTCAACCCGTTTAGTAGATACACATTTTCAACCAGTTTAGTAGATTATTATTATTATTACTAGTAGTTTTATATAGCGTGGTACCCCAGCGCTCACCGCGCTGTACATACAATTTAACATACATAATCATGAACTTAAAAACTAACATACATTAATTATTTTTTTTTAAATGCGTATTCACTCCAACCATTCCATAACTTTTTACATGTCAAGCCATGGATGGCACCCAACAGCATCGTTTATCGGTCAGATGTGGGGAATCAGTCGGGGTAGTAGAGTTTAAAGAGATGTGTTTTGAGTGCAGTTTTGAAGGCCTGTATGGTTTGTATATTGCGGATGTTTAGTGGAAGAGATTTCGCTTGTTTGGGGGCACAGAAAGAGAAAGATCATTTTCAACCAGTTTAGTAGCTACTCATTTTCAACCCGTTTAGTAGCTACGCATTTTCAACCCGTTTAGTAGCTACTCATTTTCAACCCGTTCACTCTGATTGTGTCTGGGCCCGACTCCCATGTGATGCAAGCTCAAGTTTGTGTTTCACGTGTGGCTAATGCATAACCTTCATCGGCGGAGCTCCCACCTTCAAACGGGGACAATTAAAGAAGTATTGGTACATTGGCCACAAAGTTAGCACGAGTAGGCCTAACGGCTCATTACATATTGTTTACAAATACTACCTTGTTTGGGCGGGTGGAGTAAATAATATCACCTTTTTTTTTACTATAATTCTCAAATCTGCATTTTATGTAAAGGGTGAAAAGACAGAGGCGTAGCTAGGATTGGTGCCGCCCGGGCAAGCCTCTCTCACACCCACACACGCATGAAAAATGTAGTTCTTCCATTTATAGTAAAACAGTTTATGGTCTCAAAACTAGCATTCGACCTCACTACAAAAAAAAACGCGCGAGGACGAAGAATGACAATGTTTTGCTTGTACATTTATATGGTTTCTTTTTTTAAATAAATAGCAGATGAAGAGGAAAAATGAAACGCGAGTCTGTTAAATTAAGTTATTTTTCTCTGTATTTGTGATAACCAAGAGGATTTAGTGAAAAGTAAGGTTTTGTTTTGTTTTTCTTTTTTTTAATTTTTTTTTGTGTGTGGGTGGGATGTGTTTCTTAAACTGCAGGTGGCCGAAACTGCGAGGGAAAGGGAAAATCTACCTTACCCAACAAAATTACTCGTCGGCATTACTTAAAATGTTCACCACACTATGGTCCACACAAAGAAAAAATGTCTCTTAACTGTTGTTTGCTTTCCTATTATGATAAGAATAAAACCAGTCATCTCATTGTTACGTGGGCATATCTGGGAAAATAACAGTTTACGAGGTGGCCCCCGTATTTTATGAGATCAGTTTTTACACTGTCCAGTTTTGCCGTGCGCCACAGATGATTTCCAATGATGCTATTGGGGCATGTTAACTCCACAGTTACATCTGGGAACATTGGCTGATCCAAGGCAAATTTACAAACTTAACGCATGGGACGACCTCGGCACTGCCTACAATGTTAGAGAGGAATCGAGGGCCTCCAGCATTACTTTACCCGAGGAACCCCCATCGTTATAAAGACGGCACTGTCGATGCCTATTCAATTTGATCAGGGCACAATGTTCCCTTGGTATCTGGGCATTTAAAAAAAAATAAAGATTATTATTAAAAAGCAAATGGAGTTGGCAGCGCATCTGGAGGGTCGGTTCACACGATCAAATTTTCCTTCAAGCAGTGGCGTAGCGAGCTTAACTCGCGCCCGGGGCACAATACCTTTTTAGCGCCCCCCCTATTCGAAAACCATACAATATTATATGTAAAATATACCATTTGGCGCCCCTTTGTGAGTAGCGCCCGGGGCATGATGCCCCCCTTGCCCCCCTCGCTACGCCACTGCCTTCAAGCATTTGATGCAATTAGTGTATGAAGCCATGTCACAACTTTCAAATTACTATTCGATCGAATTCCCCCCAAAAAAGAAACCACGCACAAAATAGTGCGTTCATACAACAGTTTGACGCGAAATTTGATCGTGTGAACCGACGCTTTGCCCGCATCTGTCCATGATAAATTAAACATGGGCATTGATCCCCAAGCACGATTTTTTCGGTGAGATCAATTTGAATGGTCGATGGTTGCTAATGTAACCCCGTGACAATAACATTAATGAAGCCATATTTACCAAAGCCGGCCATCGCTTTTCGGAGTTTCTCCGCGGCAGCGCCAGCGTTGAAGTCGTGTCGGTGCTTGACAGATCCCTGGTGGACACAAAACAAACGAAGCATGAGCACAGGAGGTAATCAGTGTAAACACAATAAACACATGGTAAACACAATAATTGACCAAGATAAGGTGATCGGAAATTTGTTTGAAAGAAATTTTGTCGACGGAAATTTGATCGAACGGAAATTTGGTCGAATCTGTTTTTTTTCAGTTCACGTTAAAATTTTCGTCAAATTTCTTTTTGAACTCACTATACTATATATTAAAGCAAAATAATGCGTTCAAAAAGAATTTTGACGCAAAATTTTAACGTGTGAACTGAAAAAAGTTTCCATCAAATTTCCGTCGATCAATTTTCCGTCGGCGAAATTTCTTTCAAACAAATTTACCGCTACGGGATAATGTCATAGATATGTTTTTTTTAATCCCTTAAAACCCCCCCCCCCTTTTTTTTTTTACGTCTGTACATGGATCAGGGTTTGTGGATTCTACTAATGAGTTATTGTTTTTTTGGTTGGGAGGTGATTAAAAAAAAAGGGGTGTGGGGGGGGGGGGTCTTTTGTTTTTATAAGGGCATAATTAGATAAACTTTGCAATGGTGGCCATCGTGCCACCCCCACCCACACTTTTGTCTGTGTTTTGTAGAAGTGTCGTGTTGCTTCTATTGTCGTGGTTTCAATGAATCTGCTACCGAGTGGCAGTGTTCACGCAACCAGCGAACAAATCGTGCTTTATAACACCAGCTTAAGAGCTCCAGTGGCCCTGAGCGATGACGATACATAAAATCAAATTTCATACGATTTCCAAAGATGGATTAGACAGAAACCTGATTTGAGGTCCATATTTTCTCAATGAACTCGTGCACGTGGTGCGGGATTGCGTTTTCAGTTTATACTTCATGGAATTGATAAAGACGTGTTGCCACGTGTTGCTGTTTACTTCGTCTTCTTCTTTGCCTTTTCAACTCCCAGAGGAGCATATGCTTCTAACAACTTCTTTCAACTCCCAGATGAGTGTGATGTGGTCCGCTTCCACGCTTCCATAAATTTTGGCGAACTGGCGACATTTCAGAGGTCTCATCTTCATATAATGAACAATTTTCACCACCCTATCCAGCATAGACTCTAACTCGGCTCCAACGGTTTTAGCCATTAGTGCTTCGATGTGGATGAAACAGTGCGTTACCGTGACAGCTGGATTCATCTGTCACACCAGCGAGACGAAACCTTTGACATTTCCCGTCATAGCAGGGGCGCCGTCCCATCGCAGTATGTACAGTTCTAGTCACAGGACAGCAATTATGAATTGACAACGTCAAATATGTCTTGTCCTTTTGTTGTTTATTGTAATTCCCATACAGCAGAAAGCAAATCTTCAACATAAGGTTCATTGTTAATCAAACGTATATTTGTTTTGTTTTATTTAATTAATGTATGTTAATTTATTTTTAAGTTCATGATTATGTTTGTTAAATTGGGTATGTACAGCGTAGTGAGCCCAGCCCTAGGTTGGGGTACTACGCTTTAAAAACCTTCTTATAATAATAATAATAATAAACATAAGCTGTGATTAACCTTCGACATCGGTGCTTTCAATGTCGCTGAACATGTCTGAAATACGTCTGCTTATCGTATTGTCTGCGTGCAATATCATTGATGTAAGATAGGTCACTCTGGCGATACATAATTTTCACAATTTCTCCACATGCTGGTAAGATTACGGTGTAGGCGAGGGTATTCGATTCCATATTCTTTGAAACGATCTCTGTGACAATATACCTTGCTTCTTGATGTGACAGCATAACTTGCTTCTAGATCTCCGTGACAATATAACTTGCTTCTTGATCTCCGTGACAGCATAACTTGCTTCTTGATCTCCGTGACAATATAACTTGCTTCTTGATCCTCGTGACAGCATAACTTGCTTCTCGATCTCCGCGACAGCATAACTTGCTTCTCGATCTCCGCGACAGCATAACTTGCTTCTCGATCTCCGCGACAGCATAACTTGCTTCTCGATCTCCGCGACAGCATAACTTGCTTCTCGATCTCCGCGACAGCATAACTTCCTTCTTGATCTACGTGACAGCATAACTTGCTTCTCGACCTCTGTGATAGCATAACTTGCTTCTCGATCTCCGCGAAAGCATAACTTGCTTCTCGATCTCCGTGACAGCATAACTTGCTTCTCGATCTCCGTGACAGCATAACTTGCTTCTCGATCTCCGTGACAATATAACTTGCTTCTTGATCTACGTGACAGCATAACTTGCTTCTCGACCTCTGTGATAGCATAACTTGCTTCTCGATCTCCGTGACAATATAACTTGCTTCTTGATCTACGTGACAGCATAACTTGCTTCTCGACCTCTGTGATAGCATAACTTGCTTCTCGATCTCCGTGACAATATAACTTGCTTCTTGATCTACGTGACAGCATAACTTGCTTCTCGATCTCCGTGACAGCATAACTTGCTTCTCGATCTCCGTGACAATATAACTTGCTTCTTGATCTATACGTGACAGCATAACTTGCTTCTCGATCTCCGCGAAAGCATAACTTGCTTCTCGATCTCCGTGACAGCATAACTTGCTTCTCGATCTCCGTGACAGCATAACTTGCTTCTCGATCTCCGTGACAATATAACATGCTTCTTGATCTACGTGACAGCATAACTTGCTTCTCGACCTCTGTCCATTAACTTGAACTTTTTCTCGAATGTAGTGGTTTGTTTTATTCGAGCTTTAGCTAGTGTCCTCCATAGCAGCATGCCTATTTTCTCGTGCGCTCTATCTGTATGTTCAGCTTTTTAAGTGTTGCTTCAATTTAGCTGTTGCACTATTTGTAAGCTTTTCCCCCGCATACAACACTGAGATGTAAAGGGGAGTCTGGGTCTCCTGCCCAAGGGAACCACGCAGCAGAAGTAACTTGTCACTGTACTGATGAACTTTAAGATTCCAATTGACAAAAAAAATTTGGGCACATTCGGCTCCCATGACGCGGCACATAAGCTATTATAGCTTAAGTCGACTGCTTCTGAGTTTTAGTTTTGTCGTCAGCTGTGGCATCGTCTGATTTTTTCTCTTCTTAATAAACCGGTCCATGGTCGGGCAAAAAACAACAGTGTTGTGAAAATTAATTCAAACCCTAAACGCCCAACAAAGGAATCAGTTATTAAGTGGATTAAACAACGACTAATTACCGCACAGTGGCAGTACTACTAAACGTAGCCTCTGGCGATTTCGGCCGTTATTTTTTTTGGTTACTGTCCACCGCGGCGAACCCGGGCTGGCGCTACGGAACCCCGGTTGAAAAAAAAACGCCGTTCTAACACATCCACCCATACTTGTGTTTGGCATTCAGCTGGGGCGCAAAAGTTATGATATTACAAGTAGCGGCAACACCTCTTGGGATGCCCTTGGCCCCACATTTTTTGGCGTCTCATATGAACAGCCACATTAGAGATTTTTATGGAAAACACCGTATCAGTGCATTGTGCAGTGACGCACAAATAACTCTACAAATCCAGGGCCTAGAATTTCCTCACGTCCTGCTGGGACTGGTCTTTGTTCTGATTGGTTTGCCTCAGTTCCATTGGACACAATCAATAGATGGACTGTGTGTCATGTCATGAAGAAAAATATTATAATCGATTGAACACGATACTTCTAAAAGAAATCCATGCAGCCATGATTGGTTTTCAAATACAGTAAAAAATGATTTAAAGTAATCAGGGGGGGTTGGGGGGAAAATGGTTGGGGTTAGAAGCCCCGTAATAGGTGATGGATAAACTACGTGATTGAAATAAAGGGCATTGAAATGATGTCTGGGAGCGTATCCGGAAATTTGATTGAAAGAAATTTCGTCGACGGAAATTTGATCGAACGGAAATTTTGTCGAATCTTTCTTTTTAGTTTACATGTTAAAATTTTGCGCAAAAATTCCCTTTCGTCTGCTTACCATGCGCCTAGAGGTCTTCCCGAGATTCATCTCGAAGGGATAGTATGGGAGCGAGACTGACCTTCAGACCATTTGACTATATCTAATAACTCCGAATATTGTGTTGACTGGATTAGGAACTATTAGTAGGCTTAGGTATATTATAAACATACTACGGCAACACGCGGGGCGGTCACCCACTTCGCCACCCCCCTAGCGCCGGCCCTGAATGTCAGTGAGTTCGATTCGACCCCACTGTACGATCCTAGTTCTATTAAATCGGAGATATAAACAAACTAAGCTTATCACATAAACGTAATCATTTTTTTTTTCATCTTTTCCATATATTATTGAGAAACATCAAATAGGTAGGAAATACTGGATATTGAATCCGACCAAGGGCCACAATCGTGGCTGACTCACCAGTGTGTGCTGGTTAATGTGTTGTTGTTTTTTTTTTGATCAACGTGTTTATTTAACCACCCCCAAACACTGACGTGAAAACGTTTTACCTTGGCGATGGCGATATGAAATTAAAATCATATAATAAATGGAAAAAAGGGGGGGTGGGGTAGGCGAGGGTTTGCACACAAGCAACAGCTTCTTCGCCCGCCACGTCCCGACGGTGTGGGTCGGGGGGGGGGGGGGGGGGTCTGGTGTGTTCTTGAGATGCATGACCATTAAGTGCACAAACGGATTCACTGAGAACTTGCTGTTCCTGTCGATTGTAAATACTTAACGTGTGTATCAGGGGGGTCGGAAACCTTTTTTTGTGCGCAGAAGGACGCATGAACGTATTTTCTTTCAGGTGTCCTTATGATTTGTTTAATGTTAATTTGTAATAAACGACCTTAATTCAGGGACGACATTTGGGTAGGGCAGAGGGGCATTTGCCCCCCCCCCACACCCCGAATTTTCAGGTTTTATTTAAATAGCTATGTACCGTGGCGCCCCCAGTAATAAAGAACTTAACATGCCAACTAAGTTTTGCTTTTGCCCCCTGAAAAAAAAATCTGAAATGACGCCCCTGCCTTGGAGGTGAGCTCAAAAATCACTCCAAGAGCCAAAATAAGCAGTTCAATAATTAATTTTCTTTTCTGTTATTGTTATTATAATTACAGTTTGGACGTTTTTTCAATGTGGTTATTATTTTTCTAAGGCTCATGCCTCACTTACTATTTTACATTTGAAGAAAACGTTGATCACGCTCTCGGAAGGTCTTGCCGGCTGCCGCAGTTCACGGTACGGCGGGCCGCACGTGGCCCGCTGTACGGCGGGCAGCATGTGGCCCGCTGATCTTCGGTTGTCCAAGTCCAACCCTGGTCACTGGGTGTGCATTAATGTGTGTCCCCAGCCGTTGCGCGTGTGAGTGACTATGTGTGTGTGACTATGCGTGTGTTTAACTATATGTATGTGTATGTGTGTGTGTGTGTATATTGATTTGAGGGCGGCATTTCCGGGAAACTTCTTGCACTATGCAATGACATCGTCTTCTGTATATGATTTGTGGATTTCATTACTATGGGCAGGGCGGATGAGTCAAGTACCGCCCCAAGCTTTGACTACCGTACTCCACTCCGTGTGCGTGTGAGCATGTGTTTGAGTATGTGAATGTGTGTGAATATGTTATGGAATGTGTGTGTGTGTGAGTGTGTGTTCCACTCAAACCTTTTCAGGATCCGCCAATGAACTCAAGCATTCCTTTAGTATACGCCTTGCAAAATGATGCCATGGAAATGATCTGTTGCCACAAATCAAACACGACAATCAACATGTCGAGAAATCGATATTCTAAAATCGATATCCTAAAGTTGCGTAATTAAATGGGGGGTCATTTTCCGCAGCCCCTTCTTCCACCAGCAGCCAGGGGCTCATCCCATTTACCGTTGGAGAACCTTTAAACTCGGATAGCGTTTTTGAGGAAGAATGCTCACTCTGGTGGGCAGTGAGAGACGCGTCTTACAAAGGATGCTACAATGATGATCGCCTGTCTCAATCTAAAATGTCGTGGTTACGTCACCGCCGACGACCCGTGCAGACCGTTTCGACCCGTGCACAATCTTATCAGCTGTTTACTTGTACCAAAATAAAACTGGTTCTCAAATGCAACAAGATATGATGTTGAATAAAAACAACTACTCAAGCGTGTCAGCACACAGTACAAGAATTCTATAGGAACCGCGCAAATCCCACGGCCACGGTAAGAGAAGGAACACACCGAGACACCCGCTATAGAAACTCACTAAACAATTACAACGATCCCTGACGATGAACTAATATGCAAAATTTAAATTTGCAGGGGGGATGCAGGTCTCAGGGCCGACCAGTTAATAAAGTATTGTACAGTAACAAATGTGAATGTCTAATAATGAGTGATACTATACAATCAAACATCATTGGTAAAAAAAAAAATAACGAAAGAAGTGCCAGCAACGAATCACACAAACACAGCGTGAGTAGCCTATACCCAAATACACAAGAGCCGAGTAATTAATTATAACAGACCCCACCCCCTCTCAACTCCTTCCTCCAGATGTGTAACGTACTGCAGGGAAATTTCAATGGCGTATTACTGGTCATGTCATCTAAAAGACTTCAGCCCTCCCCCCCCCCCCCTCACATGGCTCTTCCAGACACAGTTTTGGGTCTCCAATCTTTTCCGATACTTAGGCAGTACCTTTAAATCAAGCTGAATCGAATATTTACATTCGCATGTTAGTTGTATCTGCCCAGGGTAGTTTATCTGACCTGGAAGATTGTATCTTCCCAGAGAAAATGTATCTCCCCTGGGAAGTGGTATGTGCCAAGCGAAACAAACTTTTAAAAAAACATTTAAAGATCAAATCTTATGTATCCAAAGCTCCTCTTTCCAATGGGGCCAGAAGATGATATCACAATGGGTTGCTTAAAATACGCGAATTCTTTCATGTTTGCTGTATAAGGAAACTAATAAAACAAACCTATAAGCACACGCTATATTTGAGAGAGAGAGAGAGAGAGGGGGAGGGAGGGGGGAGAGAAAGAGAGTAAAGTATGCGGAAGAAAGTAAAGGGACGTGCTATCTGGGCTAAATGTATGTCGCAAGGTTATGGTGCACCGCCATGCTCCGAGATGTGTAGCACGCTATCGTTATGGCGTGACAGCTTGGGGAATATACAGGCCTACGGCTAAAATACTGTTTGGTTTGCACGGAGACATTTTTTTTTTGACTGATGGCTAATGACAAACACACATCCAGAGGTGAAGGGACCTGTGATGTGCATTTTGGTTCATTTGAAAAATTAGCCCCCGCTATGTCTTAACCCAAGTAGATGGAAAACGATCACCGAAGCCCATCATTAAACAAGTCGGAGCAACGTGTTAACCTGAAAGAAATTTTTGTTGTTGAAATGTTCCAATAACTATAATTCGTTAATATACATGTCTATCTGAAGGTTTGATTATGCTGATTGACTTGGATCGCTTCTATAATTTTTGGCCTTCACCCAACCATTTTTTTTCTTTCGTTTAAGTGGTCATTTCTAGTCGCGCACACAAAAAAACGACGATTTCACCCGAGCGGAAGCTGTAGCCAAGAGTGGCAACTGGAATGGCTTGATGTTGATAGGCGTATCCGGAAATTTGATCGATGGAAAATTGATCGACGGAAATTTGATCGAACGGAAATTTGGTCGAATCGTTTTTTAAAATGTATACGTTAAAATATTGCGTCAAATTTCTTTTTGAACGCATTATTATGTTTTACGATATAGTATAGTGCGTTCAAAAAGAAATTTGACGAAAATTTAACGTCTGGACTGAAAAAAAGATTCGACCAAATTTCCGTTCGATCAAATTACCGTCGATCAATTTTCCGTCGACGAAATTTCTTTCGATCGAATTTCCGGTAACCGTTAATAGGGGGTCAGTCGTCTTGCAGCACTGTGGCAGTGTTAGGTTCCCGTGATAACATAATCTCTAATCCGATTAGATCGACACAATAACTTCTAAAAGAAACAGGCATGCATTGCAGCACAACTCAGCTAGGCCTCCACGGCTTGACAAGTTGTGAATTTATAGTTTGGTTTCATTACGTCTTTTTTTTAAAAAGCATCAAGTCCATGAATGGTCACAATTTTGCGCCAAGAAGAATCACGACACAAAAATAAACTGTAGAAAACTTTATAAATAATGTGATTTGTTTTTAACTTTTGTATATTTGCTCTGACATAGAGAAAAATAAAATGAGGTCTTAGTCTCGCCCCCCCCCCCCCTTCCCCTTTTTCAACCACATACACTTTTGCAAGCCTATTGAAATATTATTTTTAAGTTGCACAATTTATTTTTTTTAAAGTTAAAATTTAAAAAATAAAAATAAACTCCATTTAAAATCTTCATGTTTTGTGGATGCTTCACAACAAAGCTTTAAACTGCCCCCCAATCGTGCAGGCCTATACTATAGACTATGGTGCCACCTCTGTAGAAATGTTAGCCGGTACACAGTATAGACTTTCCAGAAACGAAATATGTTGTCAAAACGGAAAATTAGTAAAACAAACATGGACCGCTTGATTTTTAAGAACAAAAAACTGTTAAAGGTCAAACTTCAAATCAAACACTACTCACTGGTCAAACTTCAAAACAAACATGACTCATTGGTCAAACTTCAAAACAAACACGACTCGTTGGTCAAACTTCAAAACAAACACGACTCGTTGGTCAAACTTCAAAACAAACACGACTCATTGGTCAAACTTCAAAACAAACACGACTCGTTGGTCAAACTTCAAAACAAACACGACTCATTGGTCAAACTTCAAAACAAACATGACTCATTGGTCAAACTTCAAAACAAACACGACTCGTTGGTCAAACTTCAAAACAAACACGACTCATTGGTCAAACTTCAAAACAAACACGACTCGTTGGACGAACTTCACAACAAAGATGATTGATTGGTCAATCCGGTAATTTTTCTGAGCTATTGACTACACTAGCGTTTGCAACTAGTAATCTAATTGTGCTTTGTAATGTGGCCGGATGCCAAGTAAATTCCACGGTTAAGATTTTTTGACCTACTGAAGCGTGAGTAAAGAGAGAGGGAAAAAAAAGGAAAGTGTTTTGCTTGGCTCGCACCTTCAGCAGGAAAGGGGATGGGCATTTTGCTAACATAAAACTACTGCCGTTCACGAATATTGGCCTCCAGTCACAGACGGAACCCGATTTGAAAAAAAAAATATATATGGTCATGTGTGGAAACACACACAGTACGCACAAAGAAGATACATTGTGATGGAAACTGTTAATTTCTTTTTTACAAATATAATGTATTATCAGATATTTATTTTAAAAGACAGGATCAGCACATGCTCATGTGGCCCTGGCTTCGTACCCCTAAACTGCCCAATATTTATTTACAACTACAACTTCCCACCCGTAATAGTGCGATTGCTACAATGTTATAAAAATATAGATCTTGCCAGCTGGGAAAAAAAATTCAATAATGAAAAATTGAAAGAGCAATATCTGTTTTCAAATGCTTTATTTTTTTTACCAACACGTAGCTGCCCTCTATTGGTATCAAAACTTGCCCGTTCTGTATTTATAAAGTATTTGTGTGGATGTGACTGTTTGTACATATCATTAATTTTATTGTTGTTAAAAAGATAGTAAGGGGGGCAAAGCTAGAAGATCAAATTGAGAATATTACCACAATTTGCTTTGGATATTATTCATATTACTTAAGATCTTAAGGCCAGAGTGTGGGCAAAATGGGCACCATTGCACCCCCACAGGACAGATCATTGAGGTGTAAATTTGTTTTCGAACGTTGTAGTAACACACAATAAAACTTTTACGCCAAAGAGTTCTGGAGTTTGGGAGTCATCCAGTGCTTCTCAAAGTCATAGTACGCAAGGTCCAAACCGACGGTCGACGAACTCTAAGTCACCGGTACGCAAAGTATAAAACTTAAAGTAGATTTTTTTAAAAAGGATAGCAGTAATAAGTAAAATGGGCACCAGAACCTGCTAGATCAGTGGTTCTCAATCTTCCTAATACCGGGACCCTTTAATACAGTTCCTCAAATTGTGGCGACCCTTAACACAAAATTATTTTCGTTAGTGCCGTCCGGGGAGGGTAAAGATTTTTGCCACCAGACCCCCTGCCGAAAAAAAAGCTCTGCTGTTTGTCGATAAGGTCGCCCCTCAATATCTAGAAAGAAGTACCACCCGGGGCTGACCCCCACCCTCCCTTTTACGCCTACGCCCACACCATTTCTACGCTAGATTACTGATCTAGTCCACGGCCCAGTTCGACACATGTATTTTTAGTACGAGACTGGAAGAAGCAAACCGTGTGTATTGATCTCAGACGCGCGGGTCTGAGAAAGACCGATTACTTACCTAATCTACTTCAATCCCTAAATAGTAATACCTTTTAATGATACGGTATCCTCCGCATAGATCAGTAACGAAATGTATTGTGATTGCAAAGTTAAATATTCTTATTACTTACCGGCATAATTGGGTAGAGTTCGGTTCGTTGCGTTCAGCCTTGGGGAAAAAAAAACCTTTCAATTTGTATGCAATGAATCTCCTCTCGTTCTCTCTCAATCACCACTGCAACCGTCGACAGGTACCAACCGGCCAAACGCATGAACATAAATTTAGCATCCCTCCGCCGGGTAAGTGAACCAGCCCAGTCACATGACTAAGAGTCTCTTACTGAGGTCTTCGTGGTGGGCGATACCACAAAATGGGTTGGGCTGAACGGGGGCGTTAACACTCATTAGTGTGAAGAAATTACATTGAGGGAGAGAAAAAAAAGGTGGGGGTTGGGGGGGGGGGGGGTGGATATACTTAGTCTTTAAAAAGAAAAAAAAAGCATTTTGATCAATCTTTTCAGTTAGTCAATCAGATGAAAATATTTAGAGGTTATGTTCGTATATGCAGGTGTGTCAAGGCCCTGTAGACAGCAAGCACTTAAGTGCAGTAATTTAGTAGTTAACATTTACTACTTGTAGTAGCATAGGCCTAGGTGATGGGGGAGTGAGTGGGATAAATGCCACTGACTGCCTTCACAATTTCTCTCTCTCTCTCTCTCTCTCTCTCACTCTTCTTCGTTGTTTTCATGTCTTATTTTTTAACACCCCCATCCCCATTATTTCCCCATCATTTCCTCTTTTTTTAAACAGGAAATACACTGCCAGCAACAACGAGTAGGTGATTCACACGTTTAGTTTTAGCATCTAGAAATGAAAGAAATGAAACGTGTAAAACGTTTTTCTCTATTTATCAAGTCCCGTAATTTGGTTATACATTCAAATGCACAATTACTTTAATGCTTTCTTTCTTTCTGATTCTGCTGTAGCGCGTGGAGTACTCAGTAAAACTAACTGCAATTTTTAAAAAAAAAATATTATAAAAAAATAAAAAAACTACAAAAAAAAAAAAAAAAAAAAAAAAAAAAAGAAAAAAAAAAAAAACTGACAGGCCCATTGCCACTAAATATTTATCTTTATCTCCCTTTTTTAAACCCTAATTTTCATGGCAAAATATGTGTACTAACATCAGAGGCGTAACTGGGTTTTTTGGCGCCCCTTGGCAAATTTATTTTTTAAATAATAATAATTTAAAAATTAGAGATTTAGCGGCGCCCTTTTGAACAGGCGTAGGCCGGCGCTCTTGGCAACTGCCCCGATGCCAAGCCGTTCCTATGCCTCTGACTAACATATACTTTGGGGAGGGGGGAAAGGGAAGAGGGCGCCTAAATCAAGACTTTGTCCTGGGTGCAGCGTATCGTGCCACGACCCTGGGTGCTGTTTTATAACTGATCACTTACAATTAAGTGCCACATGATGAGCAGTGGCGTATGGCGAGACATTGCGGACGCACTCGTGGACTTTGACTTTGAACCCCCCCCCCCCAACCCACCCAAAAAAAAAAAAAACTACGCATAAATATATAGTGCTTTTTGGCACAGCGAAACCTGGGAATGACGAAACTTGGAATAGCACTGCCCCTGTCATATGCACTAAATAACCCCGAAACGGAAACGATGTGGGTGTGGTGATGGCAGGAAATCAGGGGCACCAAAGGCCAAATTGGGGGGAATTGGGCTGGAGTGGGGCCTCTCACAGAAAATATTATTAAATTAAATATAAAGGTCTCATGTTTGGTCATGACTGTATTTAAGTATATAATCAAACCGAGTGTATATCTATGTATATAGTGACGATGGTGCGGAGTTCGCAGGACGAAATCCACAAGGCCTGGGATTATTCTTCTTGGCTTATAAGCTGGTTCCCCAACAGCCAGTGGCGTAGCTAGAGTGTTTGGCGCCCGGGGACAAGATTCATTTTAAAGCGCTCCCTTTTATTTCAACTCTCAAACCCATTATTTTCATCAATAAAATAATACCAAAGCACATTTTTGCGCCCCTAACTAGCTGGCGCCCGGGTACATCTGTACCCCCCTGCCCCCCCACGCTACGCCTTTGCCAACAGCAAATCGCCCCTCTCCACTTTTTAATTCGTCTTCTTTATTATTGTCATCGTTCTACATTTTCAATTTCTTTATCCCCAATGGGCCTCAAGGGGCCCTATCACGGGCATACTGCACTCACCATCTTTGGACAATGAATAGACTGATCAGTGTCCGTACCTTGGAGCAGTGCGTTAAAAGCATGATTGATCCATCTTAAGTATAATCTGAAGGAAAATTTAGAGTTGAGAGTGCAAAACGCGTGATAATGTTCTAAGATAAACGCAATGTTGGGTTGACTACAATTCCAAGCGAAACCACTTTATCTGTGTAACAAATCCCGAGAGGCGGTTCACAATCAAATCATCCATATTATCATTAAAATATTATAGAGAGATTTATTCAACTTAGACTAATAATAAACTGTTTTTACAATTATATACATAAAATCAGAGGCGAAGTTAAGTATTTTGCGCCCGGGGGACAAGATTCATTGTAATGAGCCTCCATTTCTTTTTTGAATTCTCAAACAAACACATTATTTTCATCAATAAAATAATATCAAAGCACATTTGGCACCCCTTTCTAGTCTGGCGCCTAGGGACATCTGCGCCCCTTGCCACCCATTAGCTACGCCTATGCATACAATCAAAATGGCTGAATTTAAAGACAATTTTATCTCAAATTTCGTCCTTTAAATGACGACCTGATTTTATTTAAAAATATTTTGTTTATTTCGTTCCTTTTTTCGACCTATTATTTCAATTTTTACAAGGGTCAGAATAAAGGATCGATTACGCTGTAAAGAGTTTAGCCAATTAGATTTCCAATATCTCATGATAATGAGTAGTACTTGTTAGTAAAATTAAATCACGCTTAGCGTCTCTTGCGCCGAAATTGTCACACACTCCTATATATAAAAAAAGTACCACCAGGGACATTACACATTATTATAAAATGTCTTACACATTATTATAAATAAATATTACTCATTATTTTAAAATATCACACGCCTACACATTATTATAAAACGCCCTACGCATTATTATAAAATAAATTCACGGTAAAAAGTTTTCTCTTGTCTGTCGGACAAAGTATACTCTTGTCTGTCATGACAAAGTATACTCTTGTCTTTCATGACAAAGTATACTATTCTCTGTCATGACAAAGTATACTCTTGTCTGTCATGACAAAGTATACTCTTGTCTGTCATTACAAAGTATACTCTTGTCTGCCATGATTTTTTCTTCTTTTGTTTGTTTCTGTGCGATGTTTTAAGCGAGCCTATAATGAATAATGACTATTAAATTTTCAAAGGCGTAGCTAGAGTTTTTGGTGCCCGGGGTCAAGATTCATTTGAATTCTCGCCCCACCCCCACACTTTCAACGGTGAAACCTGTTATTTCCATCAATAAAATACCACCAAAGCCGATTTTGGCACCCCCACAAGTCTGGAGCTCTGGGAAATATACCCCCCTCTTCCGTCTCCCTTAGTCCAACCTCTGTAAATGATATTTAGACTTTTAGCAGCTAAGGGTAAGGAATGAATGCAGGAGATGGGGCATTTGTTAGGATAGAGGTCAGCAACCTGTTGGTTCAGTCCCGCATGCAGCTCTTTAGTTTTGTAATACTAATCTATAACGTTACTTAAACATTCCATTCTGTCAGTGGCTCCCCAAATATTTTCCAACAGATATAATGTATACAATGGCAAAGGGATGCTGAACCCCCTGGTTTTGTAAGGGATAAAACAGTTGTCCACAAACTTTTTAAAGGGGCCGCCCATAAAAAAACATCAGCCTCCAGGGAGTGGGGGGTCTAAGAAAGTGTGACAATTTGTGATTGGGTGGAGGTGATCTTGTGTGACGTCACACATTATATTTTATTTCATACAAATAAACCTAAAACTGACAGTGACTTAAAACTTTATGTTGTGATAGATGCATTCTGACTGGATATTTCACTTTTATACCTATAATAGTTTAATTGAGTGTTTTATAATTAAAATGTATTTCAGTAAGTAAGTATTTCAAAACAAAAATAGCGCGACGGACTATATGGACGACCCCAAACTGAGGGGCCGGTTCACTGTCCCTCAGACACCTTTGGGGCCTCAATGTAGTTTGAAAAAAAAACTAATAAATTCATATTCATACTTCTCACACAAAAATAATGCAAAAAATAATTAAATGAAGAAAAATGTTATCAACCAAAACTTATTAGTACTTCAGTTATAAGAATTGAAATGGTTTTTGATAATGATATGGTCAAAGCCCGATTCCATATTTTTGTACTGTTACGCGGGTAGGAGATTTTAGGACTTGGATTTCTCCTTTTATTCTAAACCGAGAGACTAGGTTTTGCATCACAAGGTATCCTTGCCCAGCAGACCACCCAGAGTGCAAGTGCGCTAGATTCTTGTTGGATTCGACTACGGGGTGGCCGATGTGCTTACAGGTCAAATTGCACCACGTAGAGGCCAGAAAATAGTAACAGGCGGCCAGAATCTTTTGGGGCTTTGTAATTGATCTTCTATATATTCCAGTGGTATCCACCTGAAAACATTTTCAAAACACTGAATGGGTTTAATTTTCTCAATGCCATGGGCCTTCATAGGCCTATGTAAAATAGTTTTATCCGTCCTGCAGTCATATTCCTGTCTATTCAGCCTTACTTCTGTCCACTCAGCCTTACTTCTGTCCACTCAGCCTTACTTCTGTCCACTCAGCCTTACTTCTGTCCACTCAGCCTTACATCTGTCCCCTCAGCCTCACTTCTGTCCACTCAGTCTTACTTCTGTCCACTCAGCCTTACTTCTGTCCATTCAGCCTTACTTCTGTCCACTCAGCCTTACTTCTGTCCACTCAGCCTTACTTCTGTCCACTCAGCCTTACTTCCGTCCACTCAGCCTTGCGTATGTCCACTCAGCCTTACTTCCGTCCACTCAGCCTCACTTCTGTCTACCCAGCCTCACTTCTGTCCACACAGCCTTATTTCCGTCCACTCAGCCTTACTTCTGTCCACTCAGCCTTACTTCTGTCCACTCAGCCTTACTTCTGTCCACTCAGCCTTGCGTATGTCCACTCAGCCTTACTTCTGTCCACTCAGCCTCACTTCTGTCCACCCAGCCTCACTTCTGTCCACACAGCCTTACTTCCGTCCACTCAGCCTTACTTCTGTCCACTCAGCCTTACTTCTGTCCACTCAGCCTTACTTCCGTCCACTCAGCCTTGCGTATGTCCACTCAGCCTTACTTCTGTCCACTCAGCCTCACTTCTGTCCACCCAGCCCCACTTCTGTCCATTCAGCCTTACTTCTGTCCACTCAGCCTTACTTCTGTCCACTCAGCCTTACTTCTGTCCACTCAGCCTTACTTCCGTCCACTCAGCCTTGCGTATGTCCACTCAGCCTTACTTCTGTCCACTCAGCCTTACTTCTGTCCATTCAATCTTACTTTTGTCCATTCAGCTTTACTTCTGTCCATTGAGACTTATTTAAAGACACAGAATAAATCAAAGTCAAACCCTCCCATAGAGAGATCAGAAGAAAGTGCCAATTACATCATTGGTGCCAAGCTGCATCATCCACGTGATGGTCCCCTGGGTTATCCAGCGGCGTGGAGAGAGACGATTTTGCTGTGCAAGGAGCCAGCTCAAGTCCCCCAAAAAAGAATAATCTAATGCCTTGTGGATTTCCCCCATTCAGCCTTACATTTGACCATGCAGCTTTACTTTCCATTCAGCCTTACTTCTGTATATATATATATATATATATATATATATATATATATATATATATATATATATATATATATATATATATATATTTCATCGTTCGCATATATATATATAATTACATTTCTTTACGGGATTTTTTACATTTTCTACCAAGTAAGACTTAAAAATTATGATATTTAATTATTTTAAACAAATAAATAATGAATTCATTTTATATGTAGCCTAAATATAAACAACAATCAACTGTAAAAGTAAAATATTACTTTCAATAAATAAGACCATTCCAAATAGAAAAAAGTCAATACCCATTTCAATTATTGAATTGTCAATATTGTCAACAAAGGTAACCCGTAATCTTGTGATTGATCACATTATATTAATTAATACTTTGTTTTATAAAAAAGAGGATTTCAATTTTAAAATACAACAAACTTTATGTAATTTAAAGACTGGTGCTATTATTTTGTTTGTACCCCTTCTTATTATTTAGTTTAAAGAATTGTAGTCCTAAGACTTAAATATGTTATTGGTATTTATCATATTTAAATTTATGCAAAAATAATAGTCAATATTTATATAGGCATAGGCTAGTAAAAAATTCAAATTGGATGGTAATGAAAATAGAGACATCTTTATTGGATAAATCAATGATCAATTTAAAATATATACTGTCAAACAATTTCAAATAAATAATTATTCAACTTCGAACATCGAGGCCTTGATATAAATAAAATGTGAACAAGTACATTTGATTAGTACTCGAATACGCCCAGAATCGCACAACATAAACAGAGGGGATAAGCGTACAAGCGCCAGGATGAGGCTCAAAACAGAGGTATTATTAAGATATACAACGTTTTTAAATACTATTGTGAACGCTCTTCTCATAAAAAATGATTATTTTCTAAATATTTCAGGCCCTTCGTAAGCGCTGTAAGGGACCCCTTCACCTAATTAAATTCTTGGACCTGTCTGGATTAGAATTAGGTATGTTTTGTATATTCCGGATATAGTTTGAACTTGAAACGAGAGACGCCGTTGCCATGGTCTAAACATTTATTTCCGTTTTCGAAATGCATAAATTAAATATGAAATAAGACATTATTGTGAAAATATTTAGATGAATGTACAAGCGCAGTTAGACTCATTATTTTTGTAAAAACACTGTTGCGTGCCAAACAGCATTTGTATAGTGAGGCAAAACAAAAAATAGGGCTAATTAAGATAGATCGTACCTCATTTCATTAGGTTAGGTTTAGGGATAGTTTTGTTTTAAGTTTTAGGGTTCAGGCCAGGTTAAGTCGGTTAAGTTTAGGGATATTTTTAGGGTTCAGGTTAGGTTTAGGGATAGATTTCATTTAGGGTTCGGGTTAGGTTTAGGGATACAGTTATGACATTTTTTCATTACTTTTTAACGTTTTATTCTTAATTTTACGGGTAACGGCAATCAAGTTGGCGGCTATGGTAAAAAAATGCGGTACGATCTATTCAAATTTACCGAAAATAGCCCTACTCATTAAAACTCAAAGAATACTAATACGACTTACTTACTTAAGTCTTAATGCTAGAGTTAGGGGCAGGGCCATCCATAACTGACTGGTGTAGGCTGCTGCACTACTGGTATTAGTATTACTTATTACTGGTAATATAACAAATCCATTATCCACCCCCCCCCTCCCAAAATCTTTCATCACAAGAAAGTTGGGGTCCCCCACTGAGCCCACTCAAATATAATGTCTCAAACTTTTACACCCCGCCAACCCTTATAAAAAGAACGAAGTGGCCATTCGCAGCTGTGTACCAGAAGTGAGAGGTTGGGATTAAAAAAAACTATTTAAAATATTATTGTTGGGTTAGTAAGACAAAAATAGAATGGACTATAGACTATATGTAATGTTTGTAAACTTAATTCTTCAGTTTAACTAAAATAAACTACCACAAATGACATTCGAATAGCATTTAGCCTAAATGGACCTGGTCACGCAGCGCCACCATTCGCACCCGTGTCCCAATAATATTTTAAATAGTTTAAGTAAGTTTAAAAACGTATAGTCCATTCAATTATCTTTCATTTGTTTCCAAATTTTGTCCTACAAACCCAACAATAATATTTTAATAGTTTTTTAATCCAAACCTCTCTCTTCTGGTAGCCAGGTGCGAATAGTCGCAGCCTAAAAAAACCCCTCTGCCTACTGTCATGGTCCTTTACTTTACTTTAAAAACAAGCACTTAAATTTTTAAAAATCACCATCATTGATTTACTGCACTAGTGTTAGAGAAATCTCCCTAGAATCTAGAACAATGGTCAGTGGTTCTTAATCAGGGATGAAAGCATCATATTTACTTTGTGCCATTGCTAGTTGTTGCTATTTATTAGCAGCAGTAAGTATTTTTCTGGGGGAATTTTGTTTGGGCATTGCTTGTATTTGTAATTTTGTATAGGTACATTATTTTCTTGTTTCTAGAAAGTTAATAGTGATATAAAACTACAATAACTTAATTATTTTCATTTATGTTGTAGAAAATTTAAAAATCCCATAAAGAAATGTAATTATATATATGTGAAGGATGAAATATATATTTCATATACTAAGACCCCCCCCCCCCTCCCCCTTTCCCTGCCCCTGCCAACCATCTACTGTCTCCACATTTCAACATAAATTCTCATGACTGTCAATGTCACTACATCCCAATATTCCTCCTCTGTACGGCCTGTAACTTGACTAAAGGCCACTTTTGGACCTCACATAAATTTACTGATTCTCTTGGTTATTGTAATTTAAACATAAATAATAATTATAATTGTGTTACAAAAGAATGATTTAAAATGTCTATAATTTAATGTAATTTAGAGCAATTTTTAAAATCATGTTCCACTTTTACTTTTAATGTGACGTCACATAGCTGAAACTCCCCCCCCCCCCCCCCCCCTTTACTCATTACACAAGGTCACAAATATGTGACACACCACCCCTCCACTCCCCACTAGATGGTGACTTTGTTTATGGATGGCCCCTTAGTTTTAGAAAACTGAAACTAGTAAAACTCCTACTTCAGTAAAAATCTTTTAGATTTAGCTATTGTTTATAAGAAATACTCATATTTCATATGCTATAAATTAATCTTTGTGTGCATTGCATGGCCATCTGATCTTGCAATTTCGCACTGAAAAAGATCACAGTCACATGTCACATTGACATTGCAGTCTTTCACAGCATAATTTTTTTCTTGTGCTAATCTGAGCACAGGTTATAATAAAGATTAATGATTTTTATTGTTAAAAAACGATTTTCATTTGAGTTTAATTTTGATTATCAGTTAAGTTAGATCACTTGGAGCAATTTGAAAATCTTCACTGGTTGACTGTACGCAACAACAATTTAGAAGGGGATGATGGTTTAGAAAATCTGAAGCAGCTTTGGTACCTAGATTTGAGCAACAATAATGTAAGTTTATAATAGGTGATATTTAAATAATAAATTTTGATTAAATGCAGCATTTAAAAATTATATATACATATCACTGAGATATGTCTTTTTTTTTGTTGAGAACTGTTACTTCTTTCAATTGTTTTTTTTTTTTTTAAATTTAAAACTATTTATTTTCTTAATAAAAAAAAACGGATACAAATGTTAGTTATTGTATCTTATTTTATTAGTGAGTCTGTCACTATGATGGTAATATCCTTTTCATTAAAACATTTAAGATTTCTCTGCTGAACGCTCTGTCTCGCTACCTCGCGCTTGGTACCCTTATACTCTCTAACAACAACCTGAAATGGATTGACCTTGAAAAAATACGGCATGCACATTTTCTTAGTATCAGTTTGCATGGCAACCCATGTCTTGATTCTGATCCTTACTGTAAGTAATAAATATATCTGATGTTGGTTCTGTATATATTATATTAAATATAGTGTTTAGATCTTTTATTCCTCTTTAACTAACTTATCTTTACAAAAGAGTTTCAAAACATTTTTTATATGCTCATTATGATGATTATTGACTAACCTAAAATAAAATTAAAGAGATTATTTCTATACCTTACTATTTCAGTGGCGTAGTGAGGGGGGCAGGGGGTTTTCGAATAGGGGGGGGGGGCGCTAAAAAGGTATTGTGCCCCGGGCGCGAGTTAAGCTTGCTACGCCACTGTACTGTTTGCAACAAATCTGAATTAAAAAAGAAATTTTGGGTTTCTTTTTAAAAATTGAACAGTTACAAAAGCAGGGCAAGAGAGAATTATATTTCCGAGTTAATTCATATTTTATTAATGTGCATTTTGACAGATTGATTTCCCAGTTAATTCATATTTTATTAATGTGCATTTTGACAGATTGATTTTTAGGGAAATACAAAAAAATTTAGATGGAAAGCTTTGAAGAATTTCTATTATGAATATTGTCTTCATTTTCTTTTCTTGAAATGCCTAAGGGCCTATAGTTTAAAACTGGATATTAAATTTCTTTTTTTTTTTAAATTTAAAAAGTAATTAGCCTCTTATTAAAAATATTGTGTCATTGATTAATTTTATCCAACCATATCATTAGATAGAATTCATGTTATTGACTGCTTGCCTCTGATCTGGGAATTGGACGGTCGTCTAGTCACAGGTATGCATTGTTTTGTTTTACTTCTTAAATTTGATGAGTCATAAAAGAATTAATTTATTTTTCAATTAAGAGGTGGCTTATTTAGTTATCATTTTCATTCTACTTTTATTATACTTATTATTAATAAAACAAACTGGGATCTCTATTAAGTCCCTCTTAGAATTTTCAGCTGTAGGAGAACTGAGGAATATGATTTCAGGTATTTAATCTAATATTTCTGCTGAAAATATCCTTTTTATTTTTATTACAGTGACTGAGAGGTTGCATGTTAAACAGTTTTTTATTGATACAGCGCTAACAGCACATCCAATTGTAAGTGAGCTTTAATATGATATTTTTTATGTGTTGATGATTACCATGTATTAAATGTACACTTGTGTCACACAGTCAGTATTTCCTGTTTTGTAAAATAGCTTTTTAAAAGTCTGTAAGAGATAAGAAACTCTTTAAAAGACAATTTACCAAAATCAAAAAAATAAAAATAAATACAGTTATTTAGCCAGCTAACTGTTAAATATATTTAGAATATTTTGTTAATAAAGAAAATTATTTTATACTAGGCGCTTGCGCTCTACACTGTATTGAATTAATTTTTTAATTTGACAGCGCCACAAGATGGGCCGCACTTTCAGAACAACAGCTGTAAAGAACATTGGCACCATGGGAGTAGTGAGCAAACAGGTATTAGTTGTTAGTTAGTCAGTACAGAGTTGGTGCGAACGGAAGGCATAATACTCATGCTGGTACCAACGTGGAACTAAGATGTTAATTAATGGTCAGGTTTGTAATAAAAGGGAGAGAGTTAGTGATTTTTATTAGATTTAAGAAATTTTGAGCTCTGTTAAAAGCTGACATTCTGTAGCAATATTACATTATTATTAAGTGATAATATTTCTATTTAGTTTTTACATTGCATAATTTTGTGTTTGTTTTTCTGTTTGCAGTGTAAATATATCTATTCAAAATTTCCAATGTCAGAAACACATACAAAACGTAAGATGTGTTCATTTTTACTTATAATAATTACAGTTTTAAAAAGAATAGAGGCAATAAAAATTAAATAACTTTTTGGAAAGTGTTTTTTTTAATTACTCACATATCATTTATTATTGCAAAAATAATTGTCACATAAAAATTCACACACAAATGATTAAAAACATGAATAAAAAAAAATAAAATCCAATGAAGGCAAATCAGTTTATAAAAAAGTCAGATGATTTTTGGTCACAAATCATCTCTTTTATCAAGTACCAATATAATGTTTCAGACACAGACGAGCGCAGATTACGTTATCTCACCACGATGCTGCAGCAGGATATCCTGCAATGGGTTTCAGACCTGGAAAAAAAGTTTGTGTTTTTTCTTAAAAATGCTATTCTTAGATTATCTTTGTTAAGAATGATCTCTTAAAGTGATTTAGTTTGCTATTTTCACATATTCTTGGATTATCTCTGTTAAGAATGATCTCTTAAAAGTGATTTAGTTTGCTATTTCCACATATTCTTGGATTATCTCTGTTAAGAATGATCTCTTAAAGTGATTTAGTTTGCTATTTTCACATATTCTTGGATTATCTCTTTTAAGAATGATCTCTTAAAATGATTTAGTTTGCTATTTCCACATATTCTTGGATTATCTCTGTTAAGAATGATCTCTTATAGTGATTTAGTTTGCTATTTTCACATATTCTTGGATTATCTCTGTTAAGAATGATCTCTTAAAGTGATTTAGTTTGCTATTTCCACATATTCTTGGATTATCTCTGGAATGATCTCTTAAAGTGATTTAGTTTGCTATTTTCACATATTCTTGGATTATCTCTGTTAAGAATGATCTCTTAAAGTGATTTAGTTACTATTTCCACATATTCTTGGATTATCTCTGTTAAGAATGATCTCTTATAGTGATTTAGTTTGCTATTTTCACATATTCTTGGATTATCTCTGTTAAGAATGATCTCTTAAAGTAATTTAGTTTGCTATTTCCACATATTCTTGGATTATCTCTGTTAAGAAGGATCTCTTATAGTGATTTAGCTTGCTATTTCCACATATTCTTGGATTATCTCTGTTAAGAAGGATCTCTTATAGTGATTTAGCTTGCTATTTCAACATTAATTTGGATTGTTGTTTGGATACATGGGACAGAGCCTCTCGCTTAGAGTGGAGAACATGCTGCACCTGTTAGTCTTGTTCCAGGAGCTCGGTCTTGGGAAACTTTTTATTACAGTGGAAAGCACAGAATATGCCACAGACAACTCTAGTGGAAGCTACCAAGTTTCCATTTGTGGCTTGCATGGGTGGTTGACACCCCTCTGCCATATAAAATCATACATGACCAATAGACAAAGTTTGGTCCTCACTGTAAGGGTTGGCATTCTTCTACTAAAGTTATCCCATCTTCATACCAGGACTCTTAGGAGCCAACATTTCAGAAGACAAACATTTATCCAATCTTCATACCTGGACTCTTAGGAGCCAACATTTCAGAAGACAAACTCTTCAAGATATTTCCAACTTAAATATTTAAAAAAAAATATCACATTTAGGGAGACATGGGAACCTGAGTTCCATGGATTTTATCGGCGTCTAAATATTGGCTTATTTCTAGTCACGGAACCAACCAAAATACTCTAGCCCCGTGTCATGCTGCCCCCCCCCCCACCCGACTCAGTTATGTTTTTATTTCTCACCACTTTGATGACATTGACCCAGTGGTTCTCAACAACCAACTGCCAAATTTCTGAGCTATGAGATGCTAATGTACATCTCATCACTAGAAACCCCATGTAGACCCACTATTGAAAGGGAAGTGTCATTACTTATGAAGCCCTTTAGATGGGATATTGAACACTATTATTTGCATGTAAATCCCCATTGTTGTAGTGAAATCGCATTGAGACATTTAAAAATGTTACTGGTGTTAAAACAACAACTATCTCTCTGTGTGAAATGGAAGTGTTCTAATGAACATGTGCACATACTTAAAAAAAATAAGTGTAGGAACTATATTATGTAGATCTAGGTTATTATGTTTCAATTTTAAATTGCAAGAGTATAAATTATGGGCATTACAATCACTGTTCTTGTTTGGTGAATAAATTATAGGTTTAACACGACTATAGTTTTATCTAACTGGGCTCTCTCTATTGAACTGTCACCACCAAAATTAATATTTTTTTACTTTGCAGAGATTCTGCCATTTCTCAAGTAACTGGAAATTTTCTGGAGCACTTCCTGGAACAGAGACACCATGATGTAGAAAGATGTAATATGATCCTGCTTCTATTAGTGGTATGACCTTTTGGGTTAAATGGGAGGCAATGAGTTTGAGTACAATTGTGTTTGAGGCCCATTGGCAAAGATTTAAGCCCCTTTCATTTACTGTATGGTGCAACAGTACACAATGTCATAATTTTAAAATAATGTCCAAATTTTTACTCAACATTATATTTCTAAGCTTTTTTATTTTTTTTATTTTATTCAGCCTCTGTTACAGGAATTAAAGAAAATAATACAAGTTTAATGTTAACCTCTGCCCTTACGTTCTCTAAGACCTATTAATAAAAACTTATTTTTTAAACTCAGATATCATTGGAATATGAGCTGCCAAAATCTTTGATAAAATCTACACTATTTGGAAGCCATCTGAACACCATAGGGTAATTGATCTGAATCTTTACTTTTACTTTACCTGATCTGAATCTTTACTTTTACTTTACAAGAATGAAAGAACATTGTTTTTCCTTTGAGTGAAATTAGCTTCACTGGTATTATATAAAACTATCAGCTGTTGATAAAACTTTGTGCACAAATAAGCATCTAGTTGTACATATTTCATTAAATCAAGCAGCTGTGTAAAAAAAAAAAAATCATCATGTTTAGATGCATGCAGACGTAAGCTTTGATTAACATGTGTATGTATCATATTTTTTTCCAGAACAGCGAACATAATTCCATATTTTCTGCTCCCACCATCTTATCGAACACGTGTGGTCTGCATCCTCCTCAATGCCGCGAAAGTCGACAGAGATAACAACGTGGTGAGCTTTTATGATGTTCCATATTATGCCAAGATCAGTGATAACAAACCTTTTAGAGACGAGTTCCCCCAGACTGCACCCCACCTCCCACAGAAAAAAATGACCAAAAAAACCAACTCTTATTTTCTCCAAAGTGCCATCACTGCAGTCATACCTGAATACTGAGCATCTAGTTTAGAAAAAAAAAACAGCTCACGAATTAACGTCTGTTGTCTTAAAAAGGAAAAAAAACCCTCAATGACAGGAAAATCTTCAGTTAATAGAAACAGCTTTCTATTAAAAGGTCAAAAATTTGCATTGGGCACTTTTGTACAATTGTTGTGTTCTCCTCTGTTGTACGCACGCTGATAATGTGTCAAACCTTGGTCGGGGCTATCTGGCTCATTTCCTGACAGAGAGGGCTCTGGATCATTCATGCCATAGTTCGGCCACCATTGCTCTTGAATCACTGAATTCAAGGGCTACTCTCCAACACAATCAGTAACTGGGTTTAATATTTTTAACTTCTCTTCCTCCTATTATGACGCAACAAGCAACAGAATGTTCCATTGTGATGTCCATGTCATGGTAACTCCATACTTTGAAGGAGGCAGTGCTACAGTTTACATTCAGTCAGATCACTATAATTAGCTCATGTGAGAGTATTTTTGGACACAATTGTGCCTCATCTGGTTCATCTGTTCTTTCTGTGTAATAACTCCCATTGGAACACAGGCCGTTAACAATATCTTCCACTCCTTCAAGTCTCTTGCAATCCTTTCCAACATATTACAACTTTTTCTGATCCTAAGCAAATCCTTGTCTACCTCTCTAAGCCAGTGGTTCTCAACCTTCCTAATGCCGTGACCCTTTAATACAGTTCCTCATGTTATGGCGACCCCATAAGCTACAATTATTTTAGTTGCTCTTCATAACTGTAGAGTGTATGTTTTCCCCGATGGTCTTAGGCGACCCCTTGGAAAGTGTCGTTCGACCCCCAAAGGGGTCGCGACCCACAGGTTGAGAACCGCTGCTCTATGCGAAGTATTTTTGTGTCTCCCCCATACCAGTGCATGTCTAGTTATACTTAGGTTTTTACCCTGCAGGAGCACAACGGTGGACTTTATCCTCAATTGTTCATGAGCCTTTACTACGCTGTGGCACAACTGACCCGAATCAGTCAGACATCAGAGGCCAATATGCACAAGATCAAAGCCACAGCACCGTGAGTTGTAATACCAAGGGAGACTTATTTAACACACACTCTATTTCACACGGTATTGTTAAACATACACTTTATTGCACACTGTATTTTCTGCAAACACAAAGGAAAAACAAAACACCAACACTTATAGTGAGAAAGGCAGATTTCAGAGACCAACTTGCACAAGATTAAAACCATGCCATGGCTTAGCTGTACTACCATGGGTACTTATTTAATTATACACCTTATTGGGTACTTCAGAACCCTACATCTTATACAAACATCCCCTGCTGCTCCTTCACCAGAAAAAAACACTAAGACTTTTAATGACTTGTATCTGGCTCTATGCCCGAATTGATGGCCAGGATTGCGCAGACCACAGCAGCACTAAAGAGGCTAAAGAAAATATGGAACGACAAAAATAAAGCACCCAGCACCAAAATAAGGCTGATGCGCTCATTAGTCCTCTCCATTTTCTTATATGCCTGTGAGTCCTGGACATTAACAGCAGAACTTGAAAGGGAAATAAAGGCGATGGAGATGTTTCAGAAGCATTCTTGGCATCTGATATAGAGACCGTATCACCAATGAACACTTGAAAGAAAGGATTCGTCAAGCAGTTGGGCAGTACGATGACCTGCTGGTGTCTGTAAAAAAGCGCAAACTTGAGTGGCATGGCCACATGACCAGAAAACAAAGGCTCGCCAAAGAAATCATGCAGGGCACAAATAGAGGAGGGAGTAGAAGAGGAAGACATAGAAAAAGATGGGAAGATGACATCAAAGAGTTGACGAGATTAAAACTAGGCGATGCTATGCGTATTGCAGGAGACCGAGAGGAATGGAGAAGGATAGTTTTCATGTCATCTGTGGCACCCCAACGGTCCAAGGACTAAGGGACATGATGATGATGATGATGATATGGCTCTTGGGTTATTTAATGTAATTTCATTAGACTTAGTTGCCCTATAATCAAAACTGTTTTGAATTTTATAAAATAAAAAAAAAAATTAATGGTTCCATAAATGTTGAACAAAATTAATTATAACTTTTCATTATAAGGAAACATTCTATTGACGTCAGAAAATGCGTATTCGTTTGAATTAATATTGAATATCCTGTAAATATGCAATCAGAGATAAAGTGAATACTTGAAGCAGATGTCGACATCTAGGCCCTGAATAACCTCAAAGAATTATTTCAGTGATTCAGATTACAAAGCCTTGATGGCAGGTGAGGTTGTGTCTCTGATGTTACAAGTTCCCAAGTTCCTGAACTGTTTTGCTGACCCAGGTAGATTTTTATCATAAGTTTACTGGTAGTGTTTTTAAGTTTTATTCTATTATACTGCCCCCAGCTGTGTTACACTGAGCACATTTCATCAAACAAAACTTGAAGAAAAAGATCACCATTTAGGAAAAAGCATCTTGTACAAATTGTAAAGAAATGTTTGAAATTATTTTATTTATTTCTGTTGTGTTTGAGTTGCTTTAAAAGATAACGTGCGCCCCCCCCCCATTGTTTTATTTTAAAATCATTTATATTAACTTTGCTTTAGTTTATAGCTGGCTGGCAAAAACTTCGTTTGGCTAAATGACCCTTTTCCCATCAACCTCTCCAGCTGAAAGGTGACACATAGACTCATTGCCGATGGCAACACATTCTTTCAAATTTTCAGTCCAACCTCCAAAAATCATTTTTTCCTGTTTTTCAATGGGAAGGTGACACTGATTTCACGAAATAAAATTCCCAATAACTGCGCTAAATGAGATTCTTTACAAAAATAATATGACAAGTGCGTTTGGTGCATAATATTTTCTTTTATTCTTCTGAGATAGTTAGTGAAATAAATCTGCGGGTGTAAAAGCCGGTGGGTCATTAGAATATTAATATAGCTCAAGGGCGTGAAAAAAATGTGTAGTTGGGAGCCTTGGGTGGGGGGAGCGCTAATTGGAATTTTTATAAACCTGTTAAAAAAAATGATGAAGGATTTTCAAAAGAAAAAAGGTGTTACAGGTGGAAAGAGGCATTTAAGCAGGATTAAGAAATTTTTGTTGTTGATATAAAACAGTTGACTTCTATCATCTATGGTCTCCCAGGTGTGGCTAGTCTGACTCTGTGTGCCACTGGGAACCAAGCTCTGATCAATGAATCCAAAGTGATGCTGCTACAGGCTGAAGATATATTTGTAAGTCATTCTTCCTGTAAATCACACAGGATCAGCATGAAGAAGAATATGTGCATGTCTAGGCTGGGGTTTGAACTCCAGTTCACAAGCTTGTGTTTGACTTAGTTTTAACCTCTCGGTCACCAATATTTATTTTATGTTCAGTAAATAAGAAGAAACTGAAAAATTATAATGAACTTCCTCGTAAATATGACCTATGTAGCATACACTGATCTAAACCAATATTTATTTTATGTTCAGTAAATAAGAAGAAACTGAAAAATTATAATGAACTTCCTCGTAAATATGACCTATGTAGCATACACTGATCTAAACCAATATTTATTTTATGTTCAGTAAATAAGAAGAAACTGAAAAATTATAATGAACTTCCTCGTAAATATGACCTATGTAGCATACACTGATCTAAACCAATATTTATTTTATGTTCAGTAAATAAGATGAAACTAAAAAATTATAATGAACTTCCTCGTAAATATGACCTATATAGCATACACTGATCTAAACCAATATGGGCAAAAGATGGTATTATATTTAAGCCCTGTTGTTTGTTCCAGGGCGATATTACCATGAGACAGGCCCACAAGAAAGTCACAGATGATATCCTCAATGCTGTACATAGAAGACTGGACTCTATCAACATCAAGATGGTTGACATTCCTGTTGGGGACAGATACCTAGCTGTGAGTTGTTCCTTATAGTTTCTTTAAATAGTTTCAAATATATGTAGATGAAATAAAAAATGAGTTAAACCCCCTAAAAACAAAGTTTTTCATGTAAATCCTTTATATAAATTTTTGTATGCATTTATGTAACTGTACGTGATTTATAATTTATGTGATTGTGGCAACCGATTTATGCTAAGGGAATGGTTTATATCAAACTTAGTGAATGTGAAACCTAATAGACTAAAGTTATACTTAAACCCAAATATATCACAAATTTAAATAAAAAGCACATAGCAACAGCTACACAGTTAATCTACATAACAAAACACGCACCCATTGAACAAGGCATTAACAATCCTACCCCCTACAGGAAATACTGATTTTCGGGTGTGGAGCTGAAAATTTGACAGAATCTGCTGTGTTTGACAACGAGTCTACGAACCTTAGTTTCAGCTCGATAGCATGATGCGAAGTTGGTCAATTAACCTTTCGAAGATTTCACTACACACCCAGAAATACACAAAACAAAAGTGAAGTTATTGTATAGGATTTAAAAGCTGTTTGAGGAATAGACAAGATCTGGAAATTTCAGTTCATAATTTTGTGTTTGCTTTCAGCTGTCCGACTCCCTACCCATCAAACCGTTGCACTCTGTCATTTGGGCATCCCAGTATCTGACCAATGGTCAGCGGATACCAAAACTAGAGCCGCCAATTCTGAATCCTGCCAGAGAAGCTGCCAAGGAAAAGCCCCAAGAACCGAGTGAGTGATTTAAAAAAATAATTTTTTTTTTAGTTGTTTAAAAACAACACTTAGATGAAATATGGAATTATTTGCACCCCGTGAAGGAGAATGAACAGAACGATAAATACTTAAATGAAACATCAAAAGTAATTTAACATTTTATGATTTAAATTTTTTGTAAAAACACACCTTTCACTTGGGCTATTTCGTAAAGCACATCTTTCACAAGGGCTATTGCATATAGCACATCTTTCACTAGGGATATTGTGTACAGCACATCTTTCACTAGGGATATTGTGTATAGCACATCTTTCACTAGGGATATTGTGTATAGCACATCTTTTACTAGGGATATTTTGTATAGCACATCTTTCACTAGGGATATTGTGTACAGCTCATCTTTGACTAGAGCTTTCGTGTGCAGGACATCTTTTACTAGAGCTATTGTGTACAGCACATTTTTTCTTTGAACTTAAAATAATTATGTGTTAAATTATAGTCAATTAAAGAAAATAAAGGTTCTAGTGTCATTTCTCATCCATAAAAAATATATAATGTACTATGGCATTACATATATAAGGGGAAGGGGGATACAAATATAAGGGGAAAGGGGAATACAGATATAAAAGGAAGGGGGATACAGATATAAGTGGAAGGGTGGTACAGATATAAGTTAATCCCCAGGGAAAGTTTTTTTTACAAATAGAGGTCCTTCTATTTATAGTACTTAGCAAGTTTTTGTATTCATGAGTTTGTGTGTTTTTCTTCTTCAGAAATAGGAGACAAAGTTTTATTAGGACCACAGGTGGGTAGAGCATTGTGAATATACTTGATGGTAACATAACTACATTGAGTGGTACACACACTCAGCTCAAGGAAAGCTTATAGGATTTCTAGTTTGGATCAAAGTCGTTACTGAACACCTATATTTATGGACACATCTTACAATCATTGTTCATGTAAAATTATTATTATTTTTTTAAAAATAACAAGATTCTGATGGTCATGGCATTCTAAACATGATATTAGAATGTAAATTTCTATATCAGGTCATTTGAACTCATTTAAAACTCTCTTGTTTGTCTTAATATTTTTATGAAATAATTATCAGACATGAGAACAGGCAATAGTATTTTTGGGGTTGTATGAAGAAACTTAATAGAACCAGCTACAACTTTTTAAATTTATGTATTGTTTTTGTTTCCATCACCTTTGATAAATTTTAACGTCCTACTTAAACATGGCAGGATTAAAAAAAAATTTACTTTTTTCCCCCTTCTTTTAAATTAGGTTGTAGGGGAGATCCACCTGCTTTTAAAGGGTGACATTGCCCTGGCCAAGATTGATGGTGTACCAGGTTTGTACACAAGTGATGCACATCGATAGTTATAGTTCTTATATCAATTGAATTTTATGGCACACAGTTTAGTGAAGTAACGCATGAAGTGACACATGATGTAACACGTGAAGTGACACGTGATGTAACACATGAAGTAACACATGAAGTAACATATGATGTAACACATGACACAACACATGAAGTAAATTTAAAAAAAAGCCAAATGCTGACTGTAAATCTAGTAATTGAAGACTCATGCTAAAAGTACCTTGAATTAACACATGAAGTAACACATGTCGTAACACATAAAGTAAATTTTTAAAAAAGCCAAATGCTGACTGTAAATCTAGTAATTGAAGACTCTCATGCTAAAAGTACCTAAGTCACATTTTTTTGTCAAAATCAATCTATATTGTGACTTTTTCTTATCCGGTTTAGTCCTTTATTAAACAAAATATGAATATGATCACATTTTATAGACGAAAAGAATATTTGAACATGATTATCTCAAAATGTGTATTTTATGACTTAAGTACCATTAGCACTAAGGTCTTCAATTATTTAATGAAGAAAAATGAATAAATTACCAAACTTATTTGAAGGAAAAACCCAAGATGAAACATAAAAAAAAGTGAAAAACTTTAAGTAAACGATCTTGATTCCTGTCGTGACGTCATGGCACAATATTTTCATCACACCAAATGTCCATCGCTCAAAATTAAAGTCCATAAGTTTAAGGTACAATGGCAATGCAAAACGGATGTGTAACTGCAAGATGACACAACTTGGGGCACTGCTGGTTTAAGATAAAGAAATAAAAAAGGATTTTAAATTTTTCTTTAACTCAATAGTTCTTTCACATTATCAGTCTCCACTGGAGGCATCGTCAGCAAGGTCAAGGACAGCGAGGCACATTACACATACATAGATCTGAAGGCCATGTGCTATGCCAGAGACATAGGCATGTGGCGATCAATCAAAACAGCTGGCGACAAGTAAGTGTTGTAAAAGAAAATAATAATTTCAATTCAATTTAATTTTTTTTTAAAGAGTCGGCGGCACAATATTTAATATTTATAACAACCATAGCTGCGTAAACTGTTGCATGTGTAAGATACCGGAAGAGATGCATAATCTATGAAAATTGTGCACTTGATCATGCATGCATCAAAAGCAACGAAAAGAACACATTCATTCCCGCCAGTGATGTGTGCTGACTTGTCATTTCTCTACTAAGCATTTAAGCAATTTTTAAAAAAATATTTTTTTTTACCATTTTTATATTAATTTTGAGTATAAGACGCCCGCCCTCTCCCCCCCCCAACGGTATTGCTATTATAGTAAATTGCAAAATAAAAAAATAAAGGATATATTGTTTTCAAAATTGAAATTATATGTCATTTTTTGCTGCAATACACCACTAAATCAATACAAGTTGTCAATTACTCATGTTCATATATAACGGAACCCCTTTGGTGAGTTCTCTAACCCTCTCATGTATTTTTAATATTGTTTGATGTTTTAAGGAATTAACTTTCTCTACAATGATTCACAAGTTTGAACTGATGTTAGCTCATTTTATTGTTGCAACCATCATGTTACCAGGGCTGCCAACCATCCATAAAAATAACGGACCATCCGTAAAATACTACCCAACAATGCTTTTCCATGAAAGTCCTTAAAAACTGCAGAATGTTCATACAAAAAATGAGACGTAAACTATTTTAGTTTTGAAGTGGATCAAAACGGAATATCTCAAATTTTGTGACTTGTCCCCGCTTGCTGTAGTCTGGAGTAGTTCAACACTGCTGAGAATGCCATACATTAAACTAATGTTATAAAATTGGCTTATGATACAGAGTCATGATACAGAGTCATGATACAGAGTCATGATAGAGAGTCAAACAGTCATAACCACATTGATGTAAGGATGTTATAGATAAAAAAAAATAGCTCTGTGAAGTTTATTTAAAAATCTGACTTTTTTTGTTTGTTTTGCCAGTGAATGTGAGGAGAAATGTTAGACTATTTGCCCATAATAATTTTTTGTTGAGTTGGCAACCCTGCCCCTCAACCTTTTGTAAAATAAATTGATAAAGCCACTTTGTAGTCTTGAGCTCTGATCATAGTAGCATTTTATTGGACACCCTAAAAGCATTGGGCTAATGACTATATAAACAATCAACTTCCCACAAATTTGTAACAGGTCCCTCCCTCTCTCCCCCCCCCCCCCTTTTTTTTTTCCTCTCTCTCTGAAACTGGCGCCCCCCCCCCCTTTTTTTTTCTCCCCTCTCTCTGAAACTGGCGCCCCCCCCCCCTTTTTTTTCTCCTCTCTCTCTGAAACTGGCGCCCCCCCCCCCCCCCTTTTTTTCTCCTCTCTCTCTGAAACTGGCGCCGGCATAAATAAAAAAAACGTAAGTGGCAATCTGAATTCAATTATAATTCATCATGACCTCCCCTCCTCAAAATTTAAAAAAAAAAAAAAAGAGAAAAAATAACCAAACTGTATACTTTTTTTCCAAGATGATAAGAAAGTAATGAAAAAATAATCAAACTGTATACTTTTTTTCCAAGATGATAAGAAAGTAATGAAAAAATAAGTTATACGTTTTTTTTTATGTGAGCAGGACACAGATATTCATTCATATGGAATCTCTGTGTCTTTGGTGGTACATTCTTTCAAGTTTTGCATTTCAAAGTGAATCTTTTTTTTTGTTCCACTTGTTCCACAGGTACAACCTGCACTCAGTGGGAACAAAGCCTATGGCTCAGACAGGACAAAGATTCAAAGGGTTTGGATCTATAACAGAATCAGCAAAGGTAATTCTCAAACTAGTAATGTTTGCTGCAGTTCACCACATTCTCTTTTAATGCTTGGAAGTGCAGAGCATAAGGCGACCTTCCCTAAGATTTTCAGATGCTATAGTGCATGATCTCCCCCCCCCCCCCCCCCCCAAACCAAGGTAAAAATAATGACCTTGTGTAAATCAGCATTACTATAAATGGTATAATTTTAAAGTCTTAAGCTCACGATTGTGTTTGTTAAATTGTATGTACAGCGTGGTGAGCCCAGCCCTAGGCTGGGGGTTACCACGCTATATAAAACTACCAATAATAATAATAATGGTAATAATAATGGATGTCTTTACTTTGAATGTTCTTTAATTTTTTTTGTTGGAATAGTGGTTAAAAAATAAAAATTTCACATTTGAAGTTATGTCTGATCAACCCCACTCACTGGAAAACACAATCTTTTCTTCTACATCTTTTTAAAGCTAAATCACCCCCCCCCCCCCCCCAAACGCCTTTCCTGCTCAATGATTACGATGTGGGCAACCTTCAGCACAATTTAATCAACAATGTGCGTTGACACTGATTGCTTTGTTAAAAATTATTCTGTATCTAGTTAATGCAAAAATATTCCTGTACAGCAGAACCATTATGACACCATTCTTTAGTTTATTTTTCATAAACGTCTTTTTAAAAAAAAAAAAAATCAAAGCAAAAATTGTTTTAGTCCTTTGATTCTTTAATGAAACATGTTGAAGGGACATAACTCTGTTTTAGTTCTTTTTCTCAGAAACTACGCTGGCTGGATAGCATGAAGCAGATGTAACAGAGGACAGATTAAATTTAAAAAAGAAATAAATCCTTTCCAGCTTAATCAATGTCATGCCTTTTAATAATTGATTTCTTTCTAACCTACTAAGGCAGTGGTTCTCAACCTTCCTATGGCCGCGACCCTTTAATACAGTTCATCGTGTTGTGGCGACCCCCGCCATAACATTATTTTTCTGTTATACTTCATAGCTATAAAGCATATGTGTTTTCAGATGGTCTTAGGCGACCCCCCCGAGAAAGGGTTGTGCGGCCCACAAAGGGGGTCGCGACCCACAGGTTGAGAACCGCTGTACTGAGGGATAGACTTGAATGACAAGTACGATGCTGGTTGACCAATGAAATGCCACTATGATTGGAATTTTGTTAACTAACAAATTACCTTTAATCCTTTTGGTTTTTTCCTTCCCAGGACCTGTCTAAAAAGTATTCAGCGCAACAGCGCGCCTACTCTTCAGTAGATGCCAGTGAGGTAGACACAAATTTAGACAGTTGCTTACATAGTAGAGATGGGTGATAATTTAGGACACTGAGGAGGGTGCAGCTGGGGGCTGGAGGGTGCAGCTTGGGCTGGAGGGCGCAGCTGGGGGCTGGAGGGTGCAGCTGGGGGCTGGAGGGTGCAGCTGGGGCTGGAGGGTGCAGCTGGGGCTGGAGGGCGCAGCTGGGGGCTGGAGGGCGCAGCTGGGGCTGGAGGGCGCAGCTGGGGTGGAGGGCGCAGCTGGGGCTGGAGGGCGCAGCTGGGGCTGGAGGGCGCAGCTGGGGCTGGAGGGCGCAGCTGGGGGCTGGAGGATGCCGCTGGGTCTGGAGGGCGCAGCTGGGGGCTGGAGGGTGCAGCTGGGGCTGGAGGGCGCAGCTGGGGCTGGAGGGTGCAGCTGGGGCTGGAGGGTGCAGCTGGGGGCTGGAGGGCGCAGCTGGGGGCTGGAGGATGCCGCTGGGTCTGGAGGGCGCAGCTGGGGGCTGGAGGGTGCAGCTGGGGCTGGAGGGCGCAGCTGGGGCTGGAGGGTGCAGCTGGGGCTGGAGGGTGCAGCTGGGGGCTGGAGGGCGCAGCTGGGGCTGGAGGGCGCAGCTGGGGCTGGAAGGCGCAGCTGGGGCTGGAGGGCGCAGCTGGGGCTGGAGGGCGCAGCTGGGGCTGGAGGGTGCAGCTGGGGCTGGAGGGTGCAGCTGGGGCTGGAGGGTGCAGCTGGGGCTGGAGGGTGCAGCTGGGGGATGGAGGGTGCAGCTGGGGGCTGGAGGGTGTAGCTGGGGGCAGGAGGGTGCAGCTGGGGCTGGAGGGTGCAGCTGTGGCTGGAGGGTGCAGCTGGGGCTGGAGGGTGCAGCTGGGGCTGGAGGGCGCAGCTGGGGCTGGAGGGTGCAGCTGGGGCTGGAGGGTGCAGCTGGGGCTGGAGGGTGCAGCTGGGGCTGGAGGGTGCAGCTGGGGCTGGAGGGTGCAGCTGGGGCTGGAATGTGTAGCTGGGGGCTGGAGGGTGCAGCTGGGGCTGGAGGGCGCAGCTGGGGCTGGTGGGTGCAGCTGGGGCTGGAGGGCGCAGCTGGGGCTGGAGGGCGCAGCTGGGGCTGGAGGGTGCAGCTGGGGCTGGAGGGTGCAGCTGGGGCTTGAGGGTGTAGCTGGGGGCTGGAGGGTGCAGCTGGGGCTGGAGGGTGCAGCTGGGACTGGAGGGTGTAGCTGAAGGCTGGAGGGTGCAGCTGGGGGCTGGAGGGTGCAGCTGGGGCTGGAGGGTGTAGCTGGGGCTGGAGTGTGTAGCTGGGATAGTAGGGTATAGCTTGGGCTGGAGGGTGTGGCTGGGTGTGGGGTTTACTCTAATATTGTCTTATGAGGTTTGTCCTTGAAGAAAATGTCTACCGGATCAGTATGGCAGTTACTTTACTGCCTGACCTGAAAACAAAAAAAAACAATGTTTCTGCCTCCTTCACAGTTCTGTTATTTATCATTTCTAGTGTTTTCCTTGGTTCTCTTTGCACGCACCAAGTAAATTCTGATTTCTTTATTCTTCCATTTATCATCTATCACAATGAGTTATCACCAATCACAATGAGTTATCAACTGTCACAATGTCCTATTCTAACTTCTGTGAGCCATGCTCCGAGTTACGCCCCTACATTTAATTTCAAGGCAGCTTTCAATCATTCATGATGATTGTTCACCAATTAGAGGGAAGCTATTCAACTCTGTATTTACCTTGGATACCATAAGCCCTCAGACAGCAAGGGTTAGGAGTACGCTGTAGCATATGAAGGATGCACAAGGTGGGAGCTGGGCCAACCCTATGAGGGATGCACATGGTGGGGGCTGGGCCAACCCTATGAGGGATGCACAAGGCGGGGGCTGGGGCAACCCTATGAGGGATGCACAAGGTGGGGGCTGGGGCAACCCTTTGAGGGATATATTTTGAACAGCTAAGCATATTTCAAGACTCATTAGTTAAGTATACAGCCAAACAATGACATGCCACAACAACATTCTAAAGGGTAAAATCACCCAGACATCTCTCCAATAGATTTGTTACACATATACTTTTATTGGTAATAGGTGAATTCAAGATGGCCATGAAAATAAACTGTGTAGTTGAAACCCCAATTTGATTGTAGTTGATTCCAGGTAAAGGAAATGTGCAAGTTAAATCTTCAGTCACAATGTAAGTTTCTGTGGGAAAATATAAAAATCTGTGATGTACAGCATGGGTCGGCAACTTTCACGCAGCTGAGCTGATTCCAAATTACTTGAAATACATCCATGTGTTAAGTGTAGAGCATTTGTTTACATTGCATAGGAGCACATTTTTTCTTACTCCTGTCCTGTCCCAAGAAAGGTTGCCGACCTCTGTTGTAAAAAAGATTTAAGGTGGGACCTGTCAGAGTTGATCATGTGGTTTTGGGTTATGTGTACTGGGGTGTTGAGTCAGGGGTGTTGGGCCAGGGGTCTTGTGTCAGGGGTCTTGTGTCGGGTGTCTTGTGTCAGGGGTCTTGTGTCAGGGGTCTTGTGTCAGGGGTCTTGTGTCAGGGGTGTTGTGTGTCAGAGTTATTATGGCATGTTGTGTAGAATATATATTTTAACTGTAGTCAGGGAATTTTGTGTACTTTTGAAAAGTATGTCTAAAAAAGCTAGGATATGTGTACATTTTATGTGCAAAGCAAGATGAGGCAGGGTATATGTTTAAATTTGATGTACTTCATATGACCGGGGGGGGGGGGGGCAGCCCATAAAGTTTCATGGGCCACTTTGTAAGTGAGTAAAACATTTCTAGGCCATATGTATTCACACTTAAAATTAAAATAAACATCCACTAAATGGTTATAGAATGTCCAGTCTCTACTTAATGCGCGTAATGAAATGCTAAATAACAAAACGGAATAAAACTCAACAAATGTGACGTCATTTTATCTTTACTGTCACTTATATCTTTAAAAATCAATTTCTTCGTCAAGTGAAAGAAATACAAATAAGTTGATTTGTGTAAAATCAAGCATCCGCGGGCCGCAATATCTCCAGCTCAGAAGGGCAATGTCATCAGTAATTAGGCATTATAATATTCTACATTCTTATATACCACTTCTTTCTATCCAGTTTATCGTAACAGTTCATTAGTAGTTAATGGGGGGAGAAATTATTGTGCCACCATTGTAATAAAATAGACAAACTTAATTTGTATGTAGAATAAATTTTATTTGTTTAGAGAAGGTCAAGCCTCAAGATAACATGGGGAAATGATTACAACCACAATTACTCACAAAGTGAGGGTGAAGGTTTTGACAAGCAACTGGCCATCAGGGACAGCTCAAGCAAGGAAAGTGCAAGGTCTGGTGTCGATGTTCCTAAAAAGTCAAAAAGGCACACCAGGTCTGCACCCAGTCGCTCCAGATCAGTGGTGAGTTCAAGTCTGTAGCATTTTACCGCATGTTTCATAAATAACCCTACATAACTTAACACTAAACCCTATTTGACATGTTAGGGCTACACGTCACGAGGGATTCATTCTTTGTAACAGGAAATATAAAACATAGACAAGGGAAGAAAGTGAAACAAAAAAATGAATGCTTTGGCAGAAAAGCTGTCGCCAAGTGAACAATTATCATATCCGGAAATTTGATAGAAAGAAATTTCGTCGACGGAAAATTGATAGAACGGAAATTTGGTCGAATCTTTTTTTTATTTTACATGTTAAAATTGTGCGTCAAATTTCTTTTTGAAAGCATTATTTCGTTTTACTATTTAGTATAGTGCGTTCAAAAAGAAATTTGACGAAAATATTAACGTGTGAACTGAAAAAAAGATTCGACCAAATTTCCGTTCGATCAAATTTCCGTCAATCAATTTTCTGTCGACCAAATTTCTTTCCATCAAATTTCCAGTAACCAACAATTATAGTACAAATAAGGAAAATGAATTTTGAAAATGTTAAGACAGTGATGTGTCTGAGAGAAAACTGCAAAGGGAAGTGATTCATAAGTCCATACTACCGATCAGATTTGTTTGCAGTCCATCCCTCTCTATGATAGGTATGTCCAGACATTAGATACTGTAGTGTCTCATATTCCAGACATTACATACGACAGTGTCTCATATTCAGATAAGTTTTCTGATTTTTGAAGAAAAAAAAAAACGTCTCCAAATCGTGTTTGTTCTTTTCATTAACATTTCAACTTTAATATCACATTTCAGTGGGCAGTTTTTGTGGAACAGTAGCACTAACCCATTCGCAAGTTCAGAATTGTTAGATGAAGAGTTGATGTTTGAGATTTTTCTTTTCTCTGTTTCTACCATTTATCAAAATGACAGACAGAATTTGTCCTTTTATGTTCCTGCACAAGTTTCTAAACTTGACTTGATCAATCTAACCAAGCTGATATATGAAATTAACACTAGATGGTAACACAAAAAAATCCTGCACAAGTTTCTACCTGACTTGATCAATCTAACCAAGCTGATCTATGAAATTAACACTAGATGGTAACACAAAAAAATCCTGCACAAGTTTCTACCTGACTTGATCAATCTAACCAAGCTGATCTATGAAATTAACACTAGATGGTAACACAAAAAAATCCTGCACAAGTTTCTACCTGACTTGATCAATCTAACCAAGCTGATCTATGAAATTAACACTAGATGGTAACACAAAAAAATCCTGCACAAGTTTGTACCTGACTTGATCAATCTAACCAAGCTGATCTATGAAATTAACACTAGATGGTAACACAAAAAAAATCTTAACATTTGTTCTGGATTAAATTACCTAGTGACAACTATAATATAAATGGCTTAAAATTGTGCCTGATACACTGCTGATGATATTATGTAAAATCTTAAGCCTTATCTTGGTCACTCTGTCATTTCGTGCACTGCTTTACTTGCTATTAAACAATGTGAATCAATTGAAATATTTGTTTTGTTTTTCAAAAATTAGGATTACCTCCAAGCAGTCAAAAACTGGCCAATCAAAGGCCAGATGTATTCTTAGTTTATATAAATACATTTTATGTGTGTTGAATGTCCCTGTTGCTAAGTTATAAAAATGTGCGGTCTCACTGAAAAGCAAATAATGAGGTTGATTGAATAATTTCTTAATAATATAACTAACATTTTGTTGTAAAAATTTTTTTAAACAAAAATATTTACTTATTTTGCCCCCTTGAACAAGCTATTTCAACATCTCTATATTCCTTTCCTGGCTTTGAAACGTTTACACCAAAAGAAATGAAAAAAAAACAAAAACATAAAAAGAATAAAGGTGCTTTATGAACATAAACTGATTTAGCGTCATTTATATAACTTTATGCTTTCAGATTTGATTTCTTTTACATATTTTTTCTTCTACAAATTTTTTTATTACATCTTTCTTGGTAATTTCTAAAAAAAAAGTTGGATTTTGTTTTTCTTATTGAGGAACATATTATATAACTGTATTATATTCTTTTTTTACTTTATGTAGTCTAGATAATTTAAATCTACAGTCTACCCGCACCTGAAACAGAATTTGCCCTGGTGTTTCTTCATCTTCATCAGAAGTGAAAATATTCATAATGCCCTAATGATGTAGTCATAGGCAATAACATTACTCAGTTTAACATTAATCAGTTTAACATTAATCAGTTTAACATTAATCAGTTACAAAATTAGTATTACAAGTATTATTTTTACATTCCATTCATGGGTCAGGCGCCTCACTATAATTGTTGATGCAGCAGTTCCCAAACTATAAGCCAAATTCAAAATGCTGGCAATAATCAACTTACTCTAATTCTGTTTTAGCATGATCCAAGTTTAGAGACAGAGCGCAGATTGCTAGTGCCTGTTGTGATGACTCAAGATGCTGACAACATCCAGGATTTCGATGATGTTTTTAGAAGGTAAACAATCTTAAACCCAGACTTTCGTATTGGCGACATATCAAATAAATTTAAAATGTTATTGCTTTTTAAAAGTTTAATTATTTTTTTTTTAGTGTCAAAAAAATTTGAGTTCAAATTAAGTTAAGCATATTAAATATTTATTTACATGGGAGTTTTGAAATGGCAATCCTCAAACTCTTGTCTAGTTATTAAGTCACAGTAATATCACTCAGCCTCTATTCTAGTTATTAAGACACAATAACATTAAGCAGACCGTCCTGAGTTCAAATAACAGCAACATCACCTGTCCTAACCCACAATTTTATAAACTGGTTCACTATCACTTTGGCACAAAAAAAGGATTTCTTCATTGGAGGTTGCCAAAGAAAATGCTTCTCCTTGATCTGCACTTAAGAAAGAGCCCTTGACAATGAATCCCATTTTAAATTTTAGCCCTGAAGTCTCCCCAGACTCCCAGAAAAAGCCACCACTCACTCCTGAACCATCAAGTGTCAGGGAAGAATTGCCTGTACATGAAACCAAAAGTGATCCAACCCCAGACCTTGGCAATGAAGGAGGCAGGTTAGAAAACTCCTTTGGGCCAGACGTCCTGGCTGAAGATGAAAGTCGCCCCGAGGCACTGGAAACTAACAGTACTTTCCTCACCAGTATGTAGTAAAGTTATTGAAAGAAAATAATTTAACTATTGGAGCACATTTAATCGTCACAAATGAATTTTAAAAAACCATTTCAGTGTTCAGTGATACGAATATATTCTTAAAAAGTAGTATTTGAAATGACTTTATTTGTTATACACAACAAAAATCACTTCGTTTATGGCCAATTCTTTTCATGCTCTTAGATTCATGTGCTAAGATTCTTTTGTCAATTCACTGAATTTTGCCTAGGTTCTATTATGGTTTTATATCTGCTTAGATGTGACTGATCAGGAGGAAGGACTGGAGGTGAACAGTCCAGTGAGCACTGCTAGCGTCCGTCACGCAGAGTCTACTGGGCAATTGAAGAAGAACCATCTGGATACCAATGATAACTTGAGTCAAGAGTAAGTGATGATACTTTATTCCATCTGTTTACCAATGATAACTTGAGTCAAGGGTAAGTGGTGATACTTTATTCCATCTGTTTACCAATGATAACTTGAGTCAAGGGTAAGTGGTGATACTCTATTCCATCTGTTTACCAATGATAACTTGAGTCAAGGGTAAGTGGTGATACTTTATTCTAATGAAAAGAAAATGTACGCCTCAAAACAATTGAAACAGATTATCAACAATGTATAGGATGTTTACGATAAATTGACAGTCGCCATTCATTGCTTGCTATAATGTGACAGTTCTTATTCATTGCTTGCTATAACGTGACAGTTCTTATTCCTTGATTGCGTTTTGTTGTTAACTCATTTTTGTTTTCTAATGAATCTGACATATTTTATACATAAAATGACGATAAATGTTAACAGCTTTAAAAAAGAAAAATTACCTAGCCAGTGTCTAAGCCTTGTTGTGTTCATTTAGCATCTTAAAGTTTTAAACTTCTTTATTTAAAGTTGAACCCCAAAGCAAAATAAATATTTGAAATATTACATAATATATTATTGAACTTGATCTCAACAATGATAACAGTACTATTCAAAGGTGATAAGAATAAATCAATAAAACTAAATTAATTTTTTTGAACACTGATATGCCTAACAGTCTTCAGTCATTTGTAATCTTATAATGTTTATGACTGATCATAAAGTTAATCAGTTGTCGAAGACTGACTTGGGAAAAGATGTTTGAAATCACCTCTACTGCGCCGTGACAGTTTTCGTGATGTTATTTCCACTCCTAGTGGGAGCTCACCTGACGGAATGAGTAAAACATCAGCCTCACCGTCTGATGATGTGAACAGACGTCCCGATTCCCAGATGAAAGTTAATGGTCAACAGATGACCCCCAGACACCATAAGTCTCGACCTTCTACAGCTGCTACTCCAAAGACAAGTGAGTACCAAGGTGGCACTTTGAATGAGATGATCCATGTTAAAAATTAGTTCAAATAATCCAAATGGATATTTTTTAAATCTGTTTTCTACTATTATTTTTGAATATTTGTATTTTTTCCCCTTCTTTCTACATTTTTTGGGTTAGATTAAATTAAGAAGTAGATAATTAATGTAAATAAAAAAAGCTAATGTCAGTTTATCTAAAAAATAATTAATTAATTATTTGTTTTATAGATTTTCTTGTCAAAAGTTCTAAATTTAAAAAATTCTATTAAAACTTCCTCTGTTATTGTATAATACTTCCATGTGGACCTTCTGTGGCAGGTTTTCAGTTCCCACCCCCGCAGCGCCCCACGTCGCCCACCACGGTCAGGCAGACGAAAAGCCCCAGTCTGAGGGTGGCCCAGGCTGAAAAGTGGCTGGCAGGGGGGAGAGACCTGTACTGGGAGGAGGTCAGGAACAGGCCCAGGTCAGGTCACACACCTGGCTGGAAGGAAGGACTTCCTGCCAGCATGCATAAGCCCCGCCCCAAGTCAGCCTTCACCTCCTCGATGTTGGTCTACCCGCAGGAGTAAGTTTTGGTTGATCAATTCCTTGTTAATTAATCTCAAAAACCATACATGTTGAGAATAGCTGTGAAATGATTCAAGCGAAGGGCTAGTCGCATTTTGTCATCGTCCCACGATTGGTAGCTAGAAACACATTGGTTGCTGGATGTACGCTTTGAAAATGAAACCAACATTTTAACCTGGCCAGGGGGAATGAACTGAAGACATGTTGGCGACTGATGAATCACGGGAAACACTTGATCTCAAATTGTATTAGTTAAAGGATAGCAGAAATTATTATTACTCTCTCTCACTTTTTTTCTCACTCTGACCATGGACCCACAAAAAGTATTTAGAGACTAGTTTTTGAACCCGTGAATTTATGCATTCATAATTTAAATGGGTGTTATGAAATAGAACCAAAATCTTTTTCATTTTCAAAAAACATGATTTTTTTTTATCAAGAAATCTAAAATTTTACACATAAACCTTTATTCCTGTTGAGAATTTCAATGTTAAAATATTGATTTGAAGCGCTGGATAATTTGGCTTGGACCATCTGATTGGATGCTATTTTCAAGCTATAATAAATGATATATTTTTGGCAGGGCCTCGCAGGGCAGGGTCACCTACCTTTTATCCTGCTCCAATTGTCAGAGTGTTGTCCCGACACATCACTTGAACCACTTTGGTGAAGTAGATGACCTTGATGTGACCTATGTGCCCTTGAGTAACCTTGAGGACTCCCAGGTGACATCTCAGCATGACGACAGGTGAGAAGAAAGCATTCGGTGTGGTTGGTGTGACATACACCGGTGCTGTTGGTGGGACATACACCGGTGCGGTTGGTTTGACATACACCGGTGCGGTTGGTGTTACATACACCGGTGTAGTTGGTGTGACATACACTGGTGTGGTTGGTGTGACATACACTGTGTCCTTAAAAAAAAAGAATACCCCCACTCTTGGCAGTTGATAAGTCAATGTAGAGTGCGTCTTGAAGTCTATGTTGAAACTAATGGTGGAAACTTCAAACAAAAACTATATTTTGACAACATTTAACTTAACGTTAGAGTTAAAATTTGAGTATTAGAATTAAAAGAAGCGATAAATATTTACCAATTAGTTTTCACCATTATAAAAAGGGTTCCCTTTTTATCCCTCCCTGACATGATAATGTTAATGCATGTTGTGCAGTGTTGAAAGCTTTTGTGTGTTATTGGCCAACAACACCAGCTAAGAGTTGGAAACAGGCTTTTCGTGCACACGATTATCGTAACAGAAGGAGCTCTGCAACCACCACTTGAGGCACACAGTCATGTTACAGAGTGTGAAATGATCAAGGCATTGTGTTGGAAGAGCCTTTTGATGATATGCAGTGTGGGAGGCATTGTGCTGGAAGAGCCTGTTGATGATGTGAAGTGTGGGAGGCATTGTGTTGGAAGTGCCTGTTGACGATATGCAATGTGGGAGGCATTGTGTTGGAAGTGCCTGTTGATGATATGCAATGTGGGAGGCATTGTGTTGGAAGAGCCAGTTGATATGCAATGTGGGAGGCATTGTGTTGGAAGAGCCTGTTGATGATATGCAATGTGGGAGGCATTGTGTTGGAAGAGCCTGTTGATGATATGCAATGTGGGAGGCATTGTCTTGGAAGAGCCTGTTGATGATATGCAATGTGGGAGGCATTGTGTTGGAAGAGCCAGTTGATGATATGCAATGTGGGAGGCATTGTGTTGGAAGAGCCAGTTGATTATATGCAATGTGGGAGGCATTGTCTTGGAAGAGCCTGTTGATGATATGCAATGTGGGAGGCATTGTGTTGGAAGAGCCAGTTGATGATATGCAATGTGGGAGGCATTGTCTTGGAAGAGCCTGTTGATGATATGCAATGTGGGAGGCATTGTGTTGGAAGAGCCTGTTGATGATATGCAATGTGGGGGGCATTGTGTTGGAAGAGCCTGTTGATGATATGCAATGTGGGGGGCATTGTGTTGGAAGAGCCAGTTGATGATATGCAATGTGGGGGGCATTGTGTTGGAAGAGCCAGTTGATGATATGCAATGTGAGAGGCATTGTGTTGGAAGAGCCTGTTGATGATATGCAATGTGGGAGGCATTGTGTTGGAAGAGCCAGTTGATGATATGCAATGTGGGAGGCATTGTGTTGGAAGAGCCTGTTGATGATATGCAATGTGGGAGGTATTGTGTTGGAAGAGCCAGTTGATGATATGCAATGTGGGAGGCATTGTGTTGGAAGAGCCTGTTGATGATATGCAATGTGGGAGGCATTGTGTTGGAAGAGCCAGTTGATGATATGCAATGTGGGAGGCATTGTGTTGGAAGAGCCAGTTGATGATATGCAATGTGGGAGGCATTGTCTTGGAAGAGCCTGTTGATGATATGCAATGTGGGGGGCATTGTGTTGGAAGAGCCAGTTGATGATATGCAATGTGGGGGGCATTGTGTTGGAAGAGCCAGTTGATGATATGCAATGTGAGAGGCATTGTGTTGGAAGAGCCTGTTGATGATATGCAATGTGGGAGGCATTGTGTTGGAAGAGCCAGTTGATGATATGCAATGTGGGAGGCATTGTGTTGGAAGAGCCTGTTGATGATATGCAATGTGGGAGGTATTGTGTTGGAAGAGCCAGTTGATGATATGCAATGTGGGAGGCATTGTGTTGGAAGAGCCTGTTGATGATATGCAATGTGGGAGGCATTGTGTTGGAAGAGCCAGTTGATGATATGCAATGTGGGAGGCATTGTGTTGGAAGAGCCAGTTGATGATATGCAATGTGGGAGGCATTGTCTTGGAAGAGCCTGTTGATGATATGCAATGTGGGGGGCATTGTGTTGGAAGAGCCAGTTGATGATATGCAATGTGGGGGGCATTGTGTTGGAAGAGCCAGTTGATGATATGCAATGTGAGAGGCATTGTGTTGGAAGAGCCTGTTGATGATATGCAATGTGGGAGGCATTGTGTTGGAAGAGCCAGTTGATGATATGCAATGTGGGAGGCATTGTGTTGGAAGAGCCTGTTGATGATATGCAATGTGGGAGGTATTGTGTTGGAAGAGCCAGTTGATGATATGCAATGTGGGAGGCATTGTGTTGGAAGAGCCTGTTGATGATATGCAATGTGGGAGGCATTGTGTTGGAAGAGCCAGTTGATGATATGCAATGTGGGAGGCATTGTGTTGGAAGAGCCAGTTGATGATATGCAATGTGGGAGGCATTGTCTTGGAAGAGCCTGTTGATGATATGCAATGTGGGAAACTTGCCAACCAAATACATAGTGTTGTTGAGGCCTTTTAACAATCCGTTTTACTTTTAGCTAGATTTTGTTCTCTCTCTTCAAAATCAAGTTATGTTGAGTCCATATTTTATATGTTCATGCTGCTGGCAGGAATGATTCCTTGGTGAATTTTAAAATTCCTTAATCTTGGTAAGTATCTGATGGGATTTTTACAATATTGTTATAAGTTACCATTTAGTTTAATTTGTGACATTGTTTTTGTGTACCCCCTCAGAAAGTATTGGAAACAAAACTATTTTTTCTCCATTTATAACAGAATATCATTTTTCAAATGTGTTTTGATTTGAAAGCATTGTTTCATATCTGTTTACATGAAATTTGCTGTTTCTGTAAAAATAAAAATTACTGTCTTTTGTTTGTAGAATATTTATTTATTATTGTGGTTATCCCCAATATTTTAAAAAGAAAAAAATATAGACGCATGTAATGATTTTGTATCTCTTATAAAAAGCCTTGCCTTTTTGTTTGTATGGAAGACCTAATTATTTTCTGTTAGTGCTAGTTTTAGATACTGTAATGGTATCTGTCACTTTAAAAAAAAAACAAAAATTATTTTATGATGAGAACTAGGTCTCTGGTCTAAAACACATTTGGCAGACATCTCCAAATAGTCCCAATAAACACATTTGGCAGACATCCCCAAATAGTCCAAATAAACACATTTGGCAGACATCTCCAAATGTCCCAATAAACACATTTGGCAGACATCTCCAAACGTCCCAATAAACACATTTGGCACATCTCCAAATGTCCTAATAAACACATTTGGCAGACTTCTCCAAACGTCCCAATAAACACATTTGGCAGACATCTCCAAATGTCCCAAATAAGCACATTTGGCAGACATCTCCAAACGTCCCAATAAATACATTTAGCAGACATCTCCAAATGTCCCAATAAACACATTTGGCAGACATCTCCAAACGTCCCAATAAACACATTTGGCAGACATCTCCAAACGTCCAAATAAACACATTTGGGAGATATCTCCAAATGTCCCAATAAACACATTTGGCAGACATCTCCAAATAGTCCGAATAAACACATTTGGCAGACATCTTCAAATGTCCCAATAAACACATTTGGCAGACATCTCCAAATAGTCCAAATAAACACATTTGGCAGACATCTCCAAATGTCCCAATAAACACATTTGGCAGACATCTCCAAACGTCCCAATAAACACATTTGGCAGACATCTCCAAACGTCCAAATAAACACATTTGGGAGACATCTCCAAATTTCCCAATAAACACATTTGGCAGACATCTCAAAATTTCCCAATAAACACATTTGGCAGACATCTCCAAATAGTCCGAATAAACACATTTGGCAGACATCTCCAAATGTCCCAATAAACACATTTGGCAGACATCTCCAAACGTCCCAATAAACACATATGGCAGACATCTTCAAATAGTCCCAATAAACACATTTGGCAGACATCTCCCAATGTCCCAATAAACACATTTGGCAGACATCTCCAAATAGTCCGAATAAACACATTTGGCAGACATCTTAGAATGTCCCAATAAACACATTTGGCAGACATCTCCAAATAGTCCAAATAAACACATTTGGCAGACATCTCCAAATGTCCCAATAAACACATTTGGCAGACATCTTCAAATAGTCCCAATAAACACATTTGGCAGACATCTCCAAACGTCCCAATAAACACATTTGGCACATCTCCAAATGTCCTAATAAACACATTTGGCAGACTTCTCCAAACGTCCCAATAAACACATTTGGCAGACATCTCCAAATGTCCCAAATAAGCACATTTGGCAGACATCTCCAAACGTCCCAATAAATACATTTAGCAGAAATCTCCAAATGTCCCAATAAACACATTTGGCAGACATCTCCAAACGTCCCAATAAACACATTTGGCAGACATCTCCAAACGTCCAAATAAACACATTTGGGAGATATCTCCAAATGTCCCAATAAACACATTTGGCAGACATCTCCAAATAGTCCGAATAAACACATTTGGCAGACATCTTCAAATGTCCCAATAAACACATTTGGCAGACATCTCCAAATAGTCCAAATAAACACATTTGGCAGACATCTCCAAATGTCCCAATAAACACATTTGGCAGACATCCTCCAAACGTCCCAATAAACACATTTGGCAGACATCTCCAAACGTCCAAATAAACACATTTGGGAGACATCTCCAAATGTCCCAATAAACACATTTGGCAGACATCTCAAAATTTCCCAATAAACACATTTGGCAGACATCTCCAAACGTCCCAATAAACACATTTGGCAGACATCTCCAAATGTCCCAATAAACACATTTGGCAGACATCTCCAAACGTCCCAATAAACACATATGGCAGACATCTTCAAATAGTCCCAATAAACACATTTGGCAGACATCTCCCAATGTCCCAATAAACACATTTGGCAGACATCTCCAAATAGTCCGAATAAACACATTTGGCAGACATCTTCAAATGTCCCAATAAACACATTTGGCAGACATCTCCAAATAGTCCAAATAAACACATTTGGCAGACATCTCCAAATGTCCCAATAAACACATTTGGCAGACATCTTCAAATAGTCCCAATAAACACATTTGGCAGACATCTCCAAATGTCCCAATAAACAAATTTGGCAGACATCTTTAAATAGTCCAAATAAACACATTTGGCAGACATCTCCAAATAGTCCCAATAAACACATTTGGCAGACATCTCCAAATGTTCCAATAAACACATTTGGCAGACATCTCCAAACGTCCCAACAAACACATTTGGCAGACATCTCCAAACGTCCCAATAAACACATTTGGCAGACATCCCCAAATGTCCCAATAAACACATTTAGCAGACATCTACAAATAGTCCCAATAAACACATTTGGCAGACATCTCCAAACGCCCCAATAAACACATTTGGCAGACATCTTCACATAGTCCCAATAAACAAATTTGGCAGACATCTCCAAATAGTCCAAATAAACACATTTGGCAGACATCTTCAAATAGTCCCAATAAACACATTTGGCAGACATCTCCAAACGTCCTAATAAACACATTTGGCAGACATCTCCAAATGTCCCAATAAACACATTTGGCAGACATCTCCAAATAGTCCAAATAAACACATTTGGCAGACATCTTCAAATAGTCCCAATAAACACATTTGGCAGACATCTCCCAATGTCCCAATAAACACATTTGGCAGACATCTCCAAACGTCCCAATAAACACATAACACAGACATCCAACCCTGGCTTCACACCTTCACCATTGCATTAAGAACAGCCGTAACAATGGATAAAGAATCAAATCAAATATCAATTTATTCCCATTGATCTTTGATACAACACTATTGACTATGGGCCATCCATAAATGGCATTGCGCATATTTAGCCAATCTTTTTATCCACATTTACTATGGGCCATCCATAAATGGCATTGCGCATATTTAGCCAATCTTTTTATCCACATTTACTATGGGCCATCCATAAATGGCATTGCGCATATTTAGCCAATCTTTTTATCCACATTTACTATGGGCCATCCATAAATGGCATTGCGCATATTTAGCCAATCTTTTTATCCACATTTACTATGGGCCATCCATAAATGGCATTGCGCATATTTAGCCAATCTTTTTATCCACATTTACTATGGGCCATCCATAAATGGCATTGCGCATATTTAGCCAATATTTTTATCCACATTTACTATGGGCCATCCATAAATGGCATTGCGCATATTTAGCCAATCTTTTTATCCACATTTACTATGGGCCATCCATAAATGGCATTGCGCATATTTAGCCAATCTTTTTATCCACATTTACTATGGGCCATCCATAAATGGCATTACGCATATTTAGCCAATTTTTTATCCACATTTACTATGGGCCATCCATAAATGGCATTACGCATATTTAGCCAATCTTTTTATCCACATTTACTATGGGCCATCCATAAATGGCATTACGCATATTTAGCCAATTTTTTTATCCACATTTACTATGGGCCATCCATAAATGGCATTACGCATATTTAGCCAATCTTTGTATCCACATTGTCACAAATCGTCACAAAAAGTTAGACCCCGCACCCTTCAAAAATTTCTACCCTCACCTACTACTACTGTCCTCTACAAACCATAAACAAAATCATATCCCATTTTATACGCAATTACTCACTGCACATGTGTCAGAAATATTTCCAGAGAACAGGGGTTCTTAACCAGGTTTGAAAGAAGCCCCCCCCCCCCCCCCCTGTGGTGTGTAAGATCCAGAAAATTTTATTTGCTGGCATAACTAGTTGTTCCTGGTTAAAAATAGATCAGTTGGTAGTGGGGTGGTAGATGGGGTGGTAGGTGGGGTAAAGGTGGTAGGTGGGATGGAGGTCGTAGGTGGGGTGGAGGTTGTAGGTGGGATGGAGGTTGTAGGTGGGATGGAGGTGGAAGGTGGGATGGAGGTTGTAGGTGGGATGGAGGTTATAGGTGGGATGGAGGTTGTAGGTGGGATTGTGTTGGTAGGTGGGATTGTGTTGGTAGGTGGGATTGTGTTGGTAGGTGGGATGGGTTGTAGGTGGGATGGGGTAAGAGGTTTTTGACAAATAAGTACAAAAAATTTGCTGCAAGTGCATTATGATTGTTCATCGCTTTGCATTTTTATTCGGCTTACATTTAATTTCGCACTAATCGCTACTCAGTTTTTCCTATTTCATTTATTTAATTCTGGTAAAATGTACACAAAATGATGTTCTATGCACGCACTTTTCATTTCTCCCAGTTAGATGGAACACATTTTGAAAATGAGAAGATGGATCTTTTCTTTTAAACATCGAGACCCGATTTTTTTGTTTTACCTGGTCAGGTGATGTGCCAGGTGTTCTAACACGGGGCACATATGGGTACCCGCGTCAGCAGCTGGCTCAAGCCCTATTAAGAAGCTCCCCTTTGTGTTTTTAATATTTTTTTTTTTTGGTTGGTAATGATTTAAGTTTGTAGTTTTAACATTCTCCTGGCGAAGAAACTCCAGATTTCTGACCAAGTGTCCTGGTCAGCTACCTTAAACCAGATATTGTAAAACTGATACTTCTTCATTAAGCTCGTCCTAAGCATGAAGAATATTTTACCAGGTGGAAAAGTTAGTTATTATTACTCTAATTGCAATACAGAAAGCTTCTTGTGGAGTAATTATCCAACTTAAAAAATCAGAGGAATCACTGGGGTCAAGTTAAACAGTTTTATTTCTGAATTGAAGTAGAACGCTACATATTTGTGTTTTAACATTTCTATCATTTGTAACACTTTTACATTTTATTGAGTTAATTTTCTTAATGGCTGTGCAAAATACTATCATGAGTAATGTGCGCAGCAGGGTCAGTCAGGGGGGTGATATGGATGAGGTTGTGGCATGAAGGGGCCATTGGCCGGAAAAAAAGTTTGAGAGCCACTGTTCTAACCTTCGACTCAATGCCATCCTATTCCTTCAGGCAAAGTCATTTATTCTGAAAGTCATTTATTCTGAAAGTCATTTATTCTTAAAGTCATTTATTCTCAAAGTCATTTATTCTTAAAGTCATTTATTCTTAAAGTCATTTATTCTTAAAGTCATTTATTCTTAAAGTCTATTTAATATGTTTTCTTATAACCTCACTTTGATGGTCCCACCCATTTGACAAATTTTTAACTGTAAATTCTTGATTTATTCCTTACCAGGTCTGATTTAATGGTCCAGGGTTTCAGAGTCGCCAGAAAGGGTCAATCCTCATCTCAGTCTGATTACAACATAGAGGGCTTCCTTGACTTGTCCAGAGGTCAACAACTGGTCTTGGCATCATCGAGCTGTGGTCAAATTTCTCCAGTCTCCACCAGACATCATAACACTTATCGTTCGCCTTCAGCCAGTCCGCACAGGCCACAAAAACTCTTAATGAGAAGAGCCATTTCAGCAGGGGGAGTAACCCTGAACTTATATGAACAATCGTCTTCTGAATTACCTATCATGTTTCTGCCTGGAAGAAATATGATTAACCAGATCACCGATGGAGCATTCAACTCACCACCAGACACTGAAGAGCCTCTTGCCATAGAGAGTCCCGATGTGAAGGAACCAGCTTCCAAAACCGTTGGGACCAATGCTGCCGCCTACAGACCCAGGAGCCAGCAGGAATCCCAGAGAAAGCAGAACCAGCTCAGCAGTTCCGATCGTGTTCCCAGAGCAGCAGGAAATGAGGTGATACAGGTTTATATCGAAGAGCGAGCGGAGAGCAGACTCGACTGAAGAGCTTATGAAATCGCTAACATATCTTGTTAGGAAACTGACCATTCCATACAATAACTGACCATTCCATACAATAACTGACCATTCCATACAATAACTGACCATTCCATACAATAACTGACCATTCCATACAATAACTGACCATTCCATGCAATAACTGACCATTCCAAACAATAACTGACCAATACTTTCACCCCTGTGGCCACATTGTCTTTTACGTTTTGATAGAAAGCTGTTACAATGATCATACATTTAACAACTGTTAAATCCATCATTTCCCAGACTTTGCTCTCAGCAATCTTAGCACACTTGCTGCACTTCTTGCTTTAGAGCTAAGCTCTTAATCATGGTTTTATTACATACTAGTTTGAATCCAGTTTTGCTCTCCAGCATTGTACCTGAAATATTAAACAAATTTATGTGCGTGTGTGGTTAAATGAAAAATTGTGAAACTTATTCATAGTTAACGGCACCTACCTGTTTGAATGGACAGTTTGGACAACTCAGTGGAAGTGAAACTTTTCACATGAAAATATTGAGCATGCCTGCAACGAGGCCAATGTTTGTAATTTTAATGTAATTTTAATTTGAATGAATGCATATAAATATAACCTTTCCACGTATTTAGGTGAACCTCATCTGTAAGACTATATGAAGTCTTAGTTATGAAAGTTACTGTATTATTAAGCACTCCTTAGGTCATTGCTGCTCTAGTATAGTTGACCAGGACAGGTGAATTGAGGCTATTGCAGAGGGTGCCTGTGGTATAAGGTGCCTAAACCACACATGCACATAACACACCATGATGATACCATGTTGTTGAGCTAATTAGGAGTGATTTTCGCCCCTTCAAAATTTTTTGGACCATAAAAACATCAAGGTTTTCTCCCCTTACCTTCGTCACCTTAGTGGTAACAGGTTCTTATGTCAATGTAATGAACACAACCTTAGTGGCAACAGGTTCTTATGTCAATGTAATGAGCACAAACTTAGTGGCAACAGGTTCTTATGTCAATGTAATGAACACAACCTTAGTGGCAACAGGTTCTTATGTCAATGTAATGAGCACAACCTTAGTGGCAACAGGTTCTTATGTCAATGTAATGAGCACAACCTTAGTGGCAACAGGTTCTTATGTCAATGTAATGAGCACAACCTTAGTGGCAACAGGTTCTTATGTCAATGTAATGAACACAACCTTAGTGGCAACAGGTTCTTATGTCAATGTAATGAGCACAACCTTAGTGGCAACAGGTTCTTATGTCAATGTAATGAACACAACCTTAGTGGCAACAGGTTCTTATGTCAATGTAATGAACACAAACTTAGTGGCAACAGGTTATGTCAATGTAATGAACACAACCTTAGTGGCAACAGGTTCTTATGTCAATGTAATGAACAAATCTTTCGCAAATACTTTGCAATTTACTTCTGTGATTGTGCGACTGTGATAGTACAACTCAATGATTGTGCGACTGTGATAGTACGACTATGATGTGATAGTATGACTGTGATAGCAGGACTGTGATAGTACGACTATGATTGTGCGACTGTGATAGTATGACTGTGATAGTATGACTGATTGTATGCCTGTGATAGTGCGACTGTGACAGTACGGCTGTGACAATACGCAATGATAGTACGACTGTGCTCAAATTTCTGAGGTTAAAGGCTAAAAGATTTTTGGGGAATAGGTTACGTATAAAAACATATCGTCTGAATGGATGAACATTGTGATAATTTTAGTATGTAGTAGTTTACTTTTTTTTCCCTTTGTTAGGATACCATTCACATATTATGTAACGCAAAGAGGGTAGCGGGCGATTTATCATTTTTTAAAATTGTTTTATATGGGGTTTGGGGGGAAGGGGGGTGGGTAAAAGTAGAGAGCATTGTTATTAAACCTAAAAATTATTTTTATTTATTATTTTTTAAAATAGTCTTATTTTTTGTAAAATATACGAAGAGCTGATTTTCAAAATGCTGTTTATCCATTCTGGGAGTTTTGAGATTATTCAACTTTTTACAAAACATTAATAATGCTTAGAGAATTAAATCATTTTTAGACACGAATAAAATAGGAATATAATGTGTTTTGTGCATAAAATTTGCCATGTCCTAAAGGAAACGGGTTTGCTCTACAAAAAGGTACGGTTTTTCATTTTTTTTTTAAAAATGGTGGGTACCGCTTTCCGAAAATAAGCTCTTCATACTCTCTTCAAATTTACGTAAGTAGCCCATATACATAAAAACTCAAATGCATTTTTTGCTTACAATCATTTTGAACATTTTTGAAACAAAAAAGTTCTGCAATTTTTCTTGTTTTTTTTTTTGTTAGTTCATTCGGTTTTAATTGGGTGGTGTGGGTGGGAAAGAGGGGTTTGGTTGCTAGAAATGTGACATAATATTAGGAGGGTTGTCCATCATCTATGCAAATGTTATATTACGTTTTAAAGGGTAAGGCTGGGTAAAACATTTCATATTTTCGTGTTGCGTAACATGTGCACGCCCCAAGTTTCACAAACACCTGCTCGGGGTGATGTCTACCATCTCCTAGATTTGATTTTGTACTTGTACCGCGCTTCGAGCCTTTGGGGATGAAGCGTGATTTTTCAAATAAACTTTATTTTTATTATTACTACTGACATCATTGTCTCACTCTGATCCAATAGAACCTCACGACTGTGTCATGATGGTCTTCTTGTAGATGATTAGTATAATGTGAGACTATATTTTTACATTATTCCTTGGCACCCTCGGAAACCTTATTTCTCTTTGAAATCCTTACATGTTATAATGGATGTACATGTGTTCTTAAAAAAAATCACTCCAAAACCAGATAAACAAAGTGTGTGACTTGAATCGGACCTTATCCAAAGTCCTCTAGATTAATTGCCTAACTTTTGAAGCCCCCCCCCCCCCCCCGCCCCTCTGCCAGTTTTCTATATTGTGCCCCTTGTATTCAAGGTAGATAACTTTTAAATTGTGTTCCACATAAAAAGGTTGTGCCCCTTAAATCTCCGGGCCCTACTCCCCCCCCCACCCCCCCCCAACCTCCCCCATTGCAGCTGTTGCAGGGTCCACGCAACGGCTCCGCGTCATCTCCCTATGATTTCATCTCGAACACACGAGTGAATAGGAACGTGAGTTAATCTGGTCCATCGGAAATGGTCGGCTAGTGGCACGCTAACAAAACCCCTTCTACGTACACCATGCTGGTATTATTTTTTGATAGTCTACCATCATTTATCAGCTTAACAAAAAATATCACGGGACAACGCATCGCCCATTTGATAACAAAAAAAAAAAAAATGTGGATAAAAAGAGGGAGATAACTGGTTGATCGTCTAAAATGGTGAATTACATGATTTTGTCCCTTTATTATGTATTGTTTGATATCTTTATTTTTTCCTTGAAAAAAAAAAGGCTGCGGCTATTCGGACCCGGTATCAGAAGTGAGAGGTTGGGTTTATTAAAAAATATTTAAAATATTATTCTTGGGTTTGTAAGACAAAATTTGGTATCAAATGAAAGATAATTGAATGGACTGTATGTTTGTGAACGTACTTCTTCAGTTTAACTAAAATTATCTACCACAAATGACACCCAAATAGCATTTAGTCTAAAGGGACCCGGGCCCGAATAGCGGCCAAGCGTGCCCTACACGTTTAAAGACTTGAATAACACTGCACGAGGTCTAAAATGTTAATAATAGTTCTTGCAATGCATCAAACGTGCACAATCAATTTTCAAATTATATCTCATCATGAGAGCATAACTTTTAAATTAGGGAGAGGGGGCTAATATAAGTTGCATAATGTCATTAGTCATTATCATTTTTTAAAAAGGCTGCACCTATTGGTACATTTGTAACAGAATTGAGAGGTTAGTATTAAAATACGATTTCAAATATTTCAGTTGGGTTGGTAAGACCAAGTGAGGTATCAAATGAAAGATAATTGAATGTACTATACGTTTGTAAACTTAATTTTTCATTTTAACTAAAATAAACTACCACAAATGACATCCGAATAGCATTAGTCAAAATGTACACGGACACGCAGCGCCCCCTTTCGGACCCGGGACACATTAGACTCAATGCTATTCAAATGTCATTTGTGGTATAGTTTATTTTAGTTAAAATGAAGAATTAAGATTTCACACGTATAGTACATTCAATTATCTTTCATTTGATACCTCACTCGGTCTTACAAACCCAACAATAATATTTTAAATAGTTTTTTAATCCCAACCTCTCAAATCTGGTACAAATGAACCAATAGCCACTTCGTTTTAAAAAATATTGTTATCAGCATTGCGATACATTTGATCGATACCATGTTGAGTTATTTAAACTGGAAACTTTAAAAAAAATGAGATATTTTTTAATTAAGGATTTAAAGGGCGCATACAATAATTGCACATCGCATCAATTATAAAAGTGCACATTGCATCAGTTATAAAAGTGCACATTGCATCAATTATAAAAGTGCACATTGCATCAATTATAAAAGTGCACATTGCATCAATTATAAAAGTGCACATTACATCAATTATAAAAGTGCACATTGCATCAATTATAAAAGTGCACATTGCATCAATTATAAAAGTGCACATTGCATCAATTATAAAAGTGTACATTGCATCAATTATAAAACTTGCACATCGCATCAATTATAAAAGTGCACATTGCATCAATTATAAAAGTGCGAATCGCATCAATTATAAAAGTGCACATTGCATCAATTATAAAAGTGCACATTGCATCAATTATAAAAGTGCACATCGCATCAATTATAAAAGTGCACATTGCATCAATTATAAAAGTGCACATTGCATCAATTATAAAAGTGCACATTGCATCAATTATAAAAGTGCACATTCATCAATTATATAAGTGCACATTGCATCAATTATAAAAGTGTACATTGCATCAATTATAAAAGTGCACATTGCATCAATTATAAAAGTGTACATTGCATCAATTATAAAAGTGCACATTGCATCAATTATAAAACTTGCACATTGCATCAATTATAAAAGTGCACATTGCATCAATTATAAAAGTGTACATTGCATCAATTATAAAAGTGCACATTGCATCAATTATAAAAGTGCACATTGCATCAATTATAAAAGTGCACATTGCATCAATTATAAAAGTGCACATTGCATCAATTATAAAAGTGCACATTGCATCAATTATAAAAGTGCACATTGCATCAATTATAAAACTTGCACATTGCATCAATTATAAAAGTGCACATTGCATCAATTATAAAAGTGCACATTGCATCAATTATAAAAGTGTACATTGCATCAATTATAAAAGTGCACATTGCATCAATTATAAAAGTGCACATTGCATCAATTATAAAAGTGCACATTGCATCAATTATAAAAGTGCACATTGCATCAATTATAAAAGTGTACATTGCATCAATTATAAAAGTGTAGATTGCATCAATTATAAAAGTGTACATTGCATCAATTATAAAAGTGCACATTGCATCAATTATAAAAGTGCACATTGCATCAATTATAAAAGTGCACATTACATCAATTATAAAAGTGCACATTGCATCAATTATAAAAGTGCACATTGCATCAATTATAAAAGTGCACATTCCATCAATTATAAAAGTGTACATTGCATCAATTATAAAACTTGCACATCGCATCAATTATAAAAGTGCACATTGCATCAATTATAAAAGTGCGAATCGCATCAATTATAAAAGTGCACATTGCATCAATTATAAAAGTGCACATTGCATCAATTATAAAAGTGCACATTGCATCAATTATAAAAGTGCACATCGCATCAATTATAAAAGTGCACATTGCATCAATTATAAAAGTGCACATTGCATCAATTATAAAAGTGCACATTGCATCAATTATAAAAGTGCACATTCATCAATTATATAAGTGCACATTGCATCAATTATAAAAGTGTACATTGCATCAATTATAAAAGTGCATATTGCATCAATTATAAAAGTGTACATTGCATCAATTATAAAAGTGCACATTCCATCAATTATAAAAGTGTACATTGCATCAATTATAAAACTTGCACATCGCATCAATTATAAAAGTGCACATTGCATCAATTATAAAAGTGCGAATCGCATCAATTATAAAAGTGCACATTGCATCAATTATAAAAGTGCACATTGCATCAATTATAAAAGTGCACATCGCATCAATTATAAAAGTGCACATTGCATCAATTATAAAAGTGCACATTGCATCAATTATAAAAGTGCACATTGCATCAATTATAAAAGTGCACATTCATCAATTATATAAGTGCACATTGCATCAATTATAAAAGTGTACATTGCATCAATTATAAAAGTGCATATTGCATCAATTATAAAAGTGTACATTGCATCAATTATAAAAGTGCACATTGCATCAATTATAAAACTTGCACATTGCATCAATTATAAAAGTGCACATTGCATCAATTATAAAAGTGCACATTGCATCAATTATAAAAGTGCACATTGCATCAATTATAAAACTTGCCCATTGCATCAATTATAAAAGTGCACATTGCATCAATTATAAAAGTGCACATTGCATCAATTATAAAAGTGTACATTGCATCAATTATAAAAGTGTACATTGCATCAATTATAAAAGTGCACATTGCATCAATTATAAAAGTGCACATTGCATCAATTATAAAAGTGCACATTGCATCAATTATAAAAGTGCACATTGCATCAATTATAAAAGTGTACATTGCATCAATTATAAAAGTGTACATTGCATCAATTATAAAAGTGTACATTGCATCAATTATAAAAGTGTACATTGCATCAATTATAAAAGTGCACATTGCATCAATTATAAAAGTGCACATTGCATCAATTATAAAAGTGTACATTGCATCAATTATAAAAGTGCACATTGCATCAATTATAAAAGTGCACATTGCATCAATTATAAAAGTGTACATTGCATCAATTATAAAAGTGTACATTGCATCAATTATAAAAGTGCACATTGCATAATTATTAAAGTGCACATTCATCAATTATATAAGTGCACATTGCATCAATTATAAAAGTGCACATTGCATCAATTATAAAAGTGCACATTGCATCAATTATAAAAGTGTACATTGCATCAATTATAAAAGTGCACATTGCATCAATTATAAAAGTGTACATTGCATCAATTATAAAAGTGTACATTGCATCAATTATAAAAGTGCACATTGCATCAATTATAAAAGTGTACATTGCATCAATTATAAAAGTGTACATTGCATCAATTATAAAAGTGTACATTGCATCAATTATAAAAGTGTACATTGCATCAATTATAAAAGTGTACATTGCATCAATTATAAAAGTGTACATTGCATCAATTATAAAAGTGCACATTGCATCAATTATAAAAGTGCACATTGCATCAATTGTAAAAGTGTACATTGCATCAATTATAAAAGTGCACATTGCATCAATTATAAAAGTGTACATTGCATCAATTATAAAAGTGTACATTGCATCAATTATAAAAGTGCACATTGCATCAATTATAAAGTGTACATTGCATCAATTATAAAAGTGTACATTGCATCAATTATAAAAGTGTACATTGCATCAATTATAAAAGTGTACATTGCATCAATTATAAAAGTGTACATTGCATCAATTATAAAAGTGTACATTGCATCAATTATAAAAGTGTACATTGCATCAATTATAAAAGTGCACATTGCATCAATTATAAAAGTGCACATTGCATCAATTATAAAAGTGTACATTGCATCAATTATAAAAGTGCACATTGCATCAATTATAAAACTTGCACATTGCATCAATTATAAAAGTGTACATTGCATCAATTATAAAAGTGTACATTGCATCAATTATAAAAGTGCACATCGCATCAATTATAAAAGTGCACATCGCATCTATTATAAAAGTGCACATTGCATCTATTATAAAAGTGCACATTACATCAATTATAAAAGTGCACATTGCATCAATTATAAAAGTGCACATTACATCAATTATAAAAGTGCACATTGCATCAATTATAAAAGTGCACATTGCATCAATTATAAAAGTGTACATTGCATCAATTATAAAAGTGCACATTGCATCAATTATAAAACTTGCACATTGCATCAATTATAAAAGTGTACATTGCATCAATTATAAAAGTGTACATTGCATCAATTATAAAAGTGCACATCGCATCAATTATAAAAGTGCACATCGCATCTATTATAAAAGTGCACATTGCATCTATTATAAAAGTGCACATTACATCAATTATAAAAGTGCACATTGCATCAATTATAAAAGTGCACATTACATCAATTATAAAAGTGCACATTGCATCTATTATAAAAGTGCACATTGCATCTATTATAAAAGTGCACCTTGCATCTATTATAAAAGTGCACATTATATCCAAAGCGTTAGTGCTTTCGGGTTAACTGTTCTACTTTTCTAACAAAATGGATGCATGACAACAGAGGTCTTCATTACAGAATAATGGCTTTCATACACACATTATGAAACTGTCCCGTTTTGAAAACCCATAAAAATATATAGACCTTTTTACTGAACAGTTGTCGTTTTCTTATTGACTCTGGTCAAACTTTGAAATATTTAGAAAAATGTAAAAATAATATTATTTTTTTGCTTAACTCAAGCACAGTCGCGGCTCAACTTGTCGGGGCCCTCCTTTGCCACTTTTTGGTTTAGTCCTCTCCCCCCCCCCCCCCCCCAATTACACACACATTGCATTAAAATATGATAAGTGAGAGGATATCCACTTTATGTCCTTGAAATATCCAAGGCCCACTGCAGTCGTAGGGGTTGCTGGCTCACTGCAGTCGTAGGGGTTGCTGTGCCGACTGCAGTCGTAAGGGTTGCTCGGCTCACGCGATGTTTCTATGGTTAAGTGACACCTAAATTTTTTTAAAAAAATGGCATCTCTTCCGTTGCTCTCCAATCAAGTGTAGAATGTTGCAAAACTAAAATTAAAATATTTACTAATATGCCTTCTTGTACTTTGAATTTATCAAAATTTTTCGGGGGACCATAAGACTTTAAGAGGCGATAAGAAGTTAGGGGGAAATGATTAACCTCAAGGGTGCCACGCGTGTAATCAATTCAGTTCATGTCCCCCCTGACGCAGCGTTAAAGAAGTCTTTATTGATTATTTTAGCGCTTCCCACACGAAAGTTTGAAAAAGTCACCTCAAAATTAGCTGAAAGTATTCACCGAATTCACGTATGCACCTTAAAATACCCTCCGAATAATGAATTTTGTGCGACCGTCTTCAGCACCCTCAATTTTTGCACCCCATTCCCTCACGCTAGTAAATGTTACAGTAAGAAATTGAACATAAGCTTCTGCCAAAAGATTACCCTGGGGGCAAGCCACAGCCGGGGCGAATCCAGTTTATGTATGGCACTGGCACCAACATGCCACCCCAGACCCTTAAAAATTTCTTTCCCTGATCAAAAAGAATAGAAACACTGAAATTGAATTCGACTATACTCCAAAAGGCACCTCTTGATTTTGAAATAATAGAACACATTTTGGGGAGAAGGCCCCCCAGTCCCCTCTACCGGTCAAGATTCATCTTACTTTCTTACTTATGCCTTTTAACCGTCTGGGGCATATGCCGTCTACAAGAATTTTCCATTCATCTCGGTTCCGTGCTTTCCTTTTCAGTTACTTCTAGGTGTATTACCTACTTTGTGTGTCTGCCTCTAGCTCGCGTCTCCGTGAATTTTTAGGGTTTCCTCTCTTTCTTTTTTCCTGTGGATTCCATGTTAGGGATTGTCTGGTGATGCTATCTGGGGGTTTGCAGAGAGTGTGCCCTATCCACATCCATCTTTTCCTTATGATGTCTTAACCAATAGGTATCTGGTTACGTATTTTCCAGTATGTCTTTTGTTGATGAGGATGTTTGGCCATTTGATTTTCAGGATCTTACCAAGGCAAGTGTTTATGAAGGTCTGTACTTTCTGTATAATGCTCGCTGTTGTTCTCCAAGTTGCGGCCACGCAGAACAGGCCTGCACCACTCAAAATTTAAGGCGGGCCGCAGTGGCTTAGCGAGCTTAACTCGCACCCGGGGCACAATACCTTTTTAGCGCCCCCCCCCTATTCTAAAACCATACAATATTATACGTAAAATATACCATTTGGCGCCCCTTTGTGAGTAGCGCCCGGGGCATGATGTCCCCCTTGCCCTTCCTCGCTACGCCACTGGCGGGCCGTAATACTTTATGGGCGGGCCGAGAGAAATAGGACAGGTGAGAAAGCTATTAAGAAAATAATAATAATAAAAAATAATATTTCGTTACTTGTGCAGGCCTGCCATAGAGTAGGGTAGGATTGTTTTGACATTTTAGTTGAGATTTCTGACTTTGATTTAAAGAGTCAGCTCCGTTGACTCCCATATTTTCGTTAATAGCACAAATGCTGACCCAACCATGTTTAATGCTAGCCTTTAAATCCGTATCGGATCCACCATTTAAGTCAATGCTGCTACTTAAGTATGTGAATGCCTCCACTTCTTCCAGTGCATTTCCTACCAGAGAGGTGTGCTCTTGTTTGGCTGTGTTTACCTTCGTGATATTTGTCTTGATTTTATTTATATAAATAAATGCAAGATTCATCTGCACACATCGATTTAAAGAAAAAGTGATACCTGAGTGAACAATCTCACCCCCCCCCTTTTCTACGCCACTGGCAGGGGCGTAACTAGAAGTGTTTAGCTTCAGGGGACATGATTTATTGTACGCCCCCCCCCCAACTCTGAAACTAATTATTTTCATTCATTTAATACCATCAAAGTACATTTTGATGCCCCCGCTAGTCTGCGCCCAGGGAGGTGTGCCCCATCAGCCACCCCTTAGCTTCGCCTTTGGACACTGTCCACTGTCAAATGGTTTCTCACCCCTCCCCCCCGGAAATAAAAATGCCCCCAGGGGAAAATGTCTGAAAGAAACACTGGTAGAGAAGAGTTGATCGTTCGACCCGTGACCATAGAATTGATTAAATGATCTACATTCTTAACAATTTAAAGTTCGTTATACAGTAAAACCGTGAATCAAAATAGATTATAGTGGGGCCTATTGCATTGTGCTTGGTGTGTCTGTGCTGCGACACCATATTTCGACTGTTTAGAACGAAACCCCAATGTCCAAAAAGCGACTCTCCTCAAAGTTGACGCCCATGCCTTCTTTAGCGTACAGCATGTCATTACTGTCAGGTACAGCATGTCATTACTGTCAGGTACAGCATGTCATTACTGTCAGTCTGGTTCAACAAACGGGGCTCCGATTTGTATGTTCTCACTTCTACACAAATAAAGGTCTTCTATTTTCTCTCATTTTTTTTAAAAAAGGCAATACCTGCTAGAAGTATCGGATACCCTCACACCAATACCCTCGCACCAGATACCCTCACAAAAGATACCTTCACACTCCACACTCGATACCCTCACACCATATACTCTCACACCATATACCCTCACACCAGATACCCCAACACCAGATGCCCTCACAACAAACACCCACACACCAGATACCCACACACCAGATGCCCTCACACCAGATGCCCTCACACCAGATGCCCTCACAACAAACACCCTCACACCAGATGACCACACACCAATACCCTCGCACCAGATACCCTCACAAAAGATACCTTCACACTCCACACTCGATACCTCACACCATATACTCACACACCAGATACCCTCACACCAGATACCCTCACACCAGATACCCCAACACCAGATGCCCTCACACCAGAAACCCCCACACCAAGATGCCCTCACAACAAACACCAGATGCCCTCACACCAGATGACTAATCTTCGAATACACAAGTACCAAGGTTATCTGGGGTCGATTTCATCAAGCGTTGCGTCCTGTCCCTACGATTTAAACACAGTTTTGTCATTGATAGTAAGGCATAATAACATTGTACTAGGAGAAAACGAAACCATAAAACCATTGTCACCCGCCACGTTATAATCACAGAGGGTAAGTCTCTAGGTATGTGTGCACAGCTGTAACACTGTGTTCAGTAGGCGTACAAAAGAAGTTAGGCGCGCAATATAAAATTCCCAGAAGTTGGCACTGATTGGGATTCTTATAATAAGAGCGTCTCTTGGTCGCATGGTTTTGTCACGCGACTTTAGTACCGCTGATGGGAAATTCACATATTGCCGCCGCCATTGTTTGGCGTTTTTTTTCTAGTACAAAACAATTCAGTGGGGGGAAAAATTCACAAATTGAGAAACTTTCAGCAACGGTGGTCGTCACGAAATGCGTCACTACCCAAGTTGCCTTAATCTCAACCGGAAGCACTAAAAGGTTACTTCCGCTGCCGGTTTCAAGAAAGATTTAAAAGAAAGACACCGCCACATGTTATATTTCCCCCACTATGTAATACATTTGTTTCATCTTTGACACTGTGTCGTTAGGGGTCGTTCGCAAGTTACGTCATGCAAAAAAAAGACCTTTTTCAGACCCCCCCCCCGGGGTCACGAAGCGTCACAAATTCTTTACCCCACCCCATTTTTAGTGTCACGTCACACCTAAAAAAAATCAAAACACACAAACAATTTTCATAACTAAAATAAGATGTTATTTTATTTTTAAAAATTTTCCCATAATGATAATGGATTAAGATGTAGTATTATTAGAAATCTGTGACCCGAAACAACGAAGTCATCCCCGCGCCGAATGTAAAACGGCCACAACGGTTTTTGCGCAAAGGGTGTGTCGCGACTGAGATTCAAGCTACTTACTATACTTAATACCTTATGCAATTTCGACCTCAAATTAATGTTTTTGAAATTAATTGAAGAAAGATTTTTTCAAAATTAGAAAATTTTAGATTAAAAACAAAACAAAAACTGACGTCACAAATTTTGCCCCCCCTAAAGTGTCACAAATTCTCGCGCCCCCCCCCCCCCTCTCTCTCTCTCTCTGAGCGTGACGTAATTTGCGAACGACCTCATACACTTTTTATGGGATACGTTCTAGAAAGGAAAACAACTATTTATATTTGGAGAGAAAATAGCACAATAGGGTGGTGAATATCATTTCCACTTTCACAGCACTTGTTGTTGTCATGGTTTGGTTAAGTGAACGTGGAAATGAAATTATTCAGAGTAAAAAGTATAACTTTTATTTTAAAAACGATATTATTTGTTATGTTTTCATCAACCCTACTTAACTTACTGGAATCGAGTTTAGAAACAACAAACATGAATTTTGGAACCAACCCAAAGTGGTAAAAAGTAGGCGGCAACCACGGGCAAGCTACACTTGTTTTACAAAAAATTTGAGCCCAGTTGTTCTCAACCTTCCTAATGCCGAGACCCTTTAATACAGTTCCTCGTGTTGTGGCGAAACCCCCCAACCGCAAAATTATTTCCTTTGCTGCTTCATAACTGTAGAGTATGGGTGTTTTCCAATGGTCTTAGGTGACCCTTCTGAAAGGGGTCGCGACCCACAGGTTGAGAACCACTGACTTAGCCCATCAGTTAAGTCAAATTTTTTGGCAACAAATAAAAACAAAAATCTGTGGCAGGGCTCAACAGCTTCGTTGGAACTTTGAGGTTTATCTGACGCGACCCCTTCACTACACAACACGCGGAAATGCATAGCGAATGAGATGTCTACTCAACAGTTCTCCGATAATCTTCGTGATAACACAATTAGCTACTCCCCCCCCCCCTTGTTAGTAAATAGACTCTATCATATTCATATGTTTGACAGGTAAACGAAAGTTAAAAAAGGGAATACATTTAAAAAAAATTATTTTAGAGTCCAAAAATTTGGACATTCTACCCAATACTACCTAATACATCCCCTAAAATGCCTTAGATAAAAGATAGATCTCCCTCTTCGACAATACGAAGGAGTCCAAATTAAAACTGACTGCAACTTAACATCTTTATGAATAAAAAAAACCCAACAACAACACAACTTTGACAGCCTACTAAAAAGAAAAAAAAAAAAAGACTAGACCAGTGGTTCTCAACCTTTCTAATGCAGCGACCCCTTAATACAGTTCCTCGTGTTGTGGCGACCCCAACCATAAAGTTATTTTCGCTGCTACTCCCTAACTGGAGAGTATATGTGTTTTTGCAGGTCCTAGGCGACCCCTGTGAAAGGGTCGTTCTACCCCCAAAGGGGTCGCGACCCACACGTTGAGAACCGCCGGACTAGACCAACCGCGGCTGAACATTCAGTCTGCCCTCATCTCACCTTTTTTCTTTTAAAGCTCGAGATCAACTGAGTTTATTAAAGACAAAATGGTACCAGAGCTGCTCCCCATCATACAAACATGCTGGACTAAGTGGCGTGGTAAGTATAGGCAGTGTGAGGGGGGGGGGGGAATGCGTTGAGCGGCACCTGGAGGGGTTGCATTTTCGGCCAATTGCAGTTGTTTTTTTGTTTTTTTTGGTACACGGGGAGGGGGGTGGGTTTTGCACGTACCCTAGTTACGCCATTGGTTAAAACCTAACAGAGAAGATACACTGACTACGTTTTCATAAAAAATGTCGTTGAAGCATTAACACAAGACGAGTTAAATTACTGCTATTTCAAAATATTTTTTTAAAACACATGTAGGGTTGCCAACGACCGTTAATTTACCAATATGCCGTAAAATTTTGGCGTAAAAACTTTTAGGATGTTTGTTTAAAAATTAAAAAAAAAAGGCCTTTTTTAAACAACATCGTCAAATGATTACCATGCATATAATTTGAGCTGTTTGCTAACACGAAGGACGAATATAAAAAAAAAATTTAGTAGGCACCGCAGGACTCGACACGGCTTAATGGCGGAAACATACATACACGACCGTAAGTTTGCCAACATTTCGTCCCCCCCCCCCCCCAACCCCATACACACACATTTCCGAGATCTGGCACCGTAAAATTACGGAAGGAAAGTGTGGGGAAAAAAAAAGGGAAACAACCCCTGGGATCAGAGAGAGAACAGAAGGCCTAGGGGCTTGTACTCACGCGCGGTGTTGTCTTACACAGGTAGAGGATAGAGTTAACTCCCTTTGATAGGCGTTCGACTACGGCTGGGTACTTGAGGGCTGCTCTCCCTTATGCTTCTAAGTGGGGACGTTACCCTGATCAGGAACAAACAAGACATCAGTGTTTCTCAACTTGTTGCGTATGCCCCCACATTGGAGGGGGGGGGGGCAATTTGAAGATACTGGTGTGGGTGTGTTTGAGGGGGGTGGGTCATTTAATATCTAGGAGAATTGTTTTTACATTTCAAATGTAAGGCCGGGCGTAGTGAGGGGGGGGGGGCATCATGCCCCGGGCGCTACTCCCAAAGGGGCGCCAAATGGTTTATTTTACTATAAAATTGTATGGTTTTCGAATGGGGGGGGGCGCTAAAAAGGTATTGGGGGCGTAAAAAGGTATTGTGCCCCCGGCGCGAGTTAAGCTCGCTACGCCACTGGCCGGGGCCGGGGGGTGTTAGACGTAGTGGGGCGGGGGAAGGGGGGCATTAAACATCTCTTAGGTCAGTGGTTCTCAACCTTCCTAATGCCGCGGCCCTTTAATACAGTGCCTCATGTTTTGGCGACCCCCCAACCACAAAAATATTTTCGTTGCCACTTCATAACTGTAGAGTATAGGTGTTTGCCCATTGTATTACGCAATCCCTGTGAAAAGGTCGTTCGACCAATAAAGGGGTCGCGACCCACAGGTTGAGAACCGCTGTCTTGGGTGATCAGGTGGTGAGCGGGGCAACAAAAAAAAAGTTCAGGAAACACTGTCTTACACAAGAGGACGGGTGTGATGTGGGTGAAAGGGAAGTGACGTCATCAGGAAGAATGCGCTCCTGGTGTTATGTTTGGAGTTATAATAAGAGCAACTCAAAATGATAAAATAACAATAATATTTTTAAAGAGTTGAAACAAAAAGAAAGATAATTCGGTTGAATAATGGAGGGATAGGGAGACGATTTGATGGTGGAGCCAGACACATTGAAAGTCATTGAGGGAAAACAAAGAAAGCATTTCACTTTGAAATGAGAGAGCTCTAGGAGGAGAGACCAGAAGTAAATTTTAAAAAAAACACTGTAAGGAAAACCATTGAAGGTCAGTAACTATTTCCTGGGCATTTCTATTCTGGGGGACACACAACGTAGCTGGGGACACATAAGGTAGCTGGGTTCACACAACGTAGCTGGGGACACACACGGTAGCTGAGGACACACAACGTAGGTGGGGACACACAACGTAGCTGGGGACACACAACGTAGCAGGGGATACACAACGTAGCTGTGGACACACAGCGTAGCTGGGGACACACAAGGTAGCTGAGGACACACAACGTAGCTGGGGACACACAAGGTAGCTGAGGACACACAACGTAGCTGGGGGACACACAAGGTAGCTAAGGACACACAACATAGCTGGGGACACACAACGTAGCAGGGGACACACACATGTAGCAGGGGACACATAACATAGCAGGGAGACAAACAACATAGAGCAAAAACATCATAGAATAGCAGGAAACACACAACAAAGCAGGGAACATACAACATAACAGGGGACACACAACTTAGCAGGGACACACAACATAGCTGGGGACATAACTGTATGTGGGCATGTAATATGACACATACATGTCAGATTGCACATACAAATATCAGAGGAAACACACTTGACAAGAGGACATTCATTAAATTTCATTAGAACACACAAAAATATTACAGGGCACAAATATGACAAAAGTGCGCAAATATGAGAAATCGGCACATACGTGACAAAAGGGCACATACGTGAAAAAAGGCCACAAATATGACAAAAGGGCACGAATATGATAAAAAGGGCACACATATGACAATAGGGCACAAATATGACAAAACGGCACACTTATGACAAAAGGTCGCACATGACAAAAAGGGACAAACATGACAAAGGGGCACAAACATGACAAAAGGGCACATATATGACAAAACGGCACATACATGACAAAACGGCACATACATTGATGATGAAACATGAATACAGAAACGGAAAGGGCGCTGTTAATCTTTTAAGATTCAGTTTCATTAACCATTACATCTTATTCCTCAAACCCCCCCCCCCCCCCCCATTTTTTCCAAATTAAAAAAAAAGAAGAAAAAACGATTTCGGCGCATCTGGGGTTATCCCAGACACTACCCCCCCTCCCATTAAGTATGCCTATATAATTAAGAGCTGAAATATGTGTTTCTGATCATCCACATTTCTTCAGATTAAAAAATTACGAATTATTTTTTTAACTCTAAAACTGAACATGCGCGCGTATGTCCTTAGACGTTTTTAAACATACAAGTCTCCTTGAATACGTAGGACAACTTGAAATGCGAAATGAGGTATGTGTGTTTGAGGGGAGGGGGGAATGAGTAAAGCAAGACGTCTCATATCTCCGATTCAAAACAACAAGAAAAGTCAAAGTTGAGTGATTTTGTCACGTACTGCCCAATTTTCTCTTACAGACCGAATCCCGTCAGTCGTTTCCCGAGATTATCGTGCAACGATAATATATTTTGATTTGCCCCTGTTTTTTGTTTTTTCAGGACTTCTGTAACGGTAGCTTAAAAATGGTTATCTGAGTCGTATATCAAGGAAACAATACGGATCTCCTAACCTTATTCCATTGACCGACGCAGTCCTCGCCGTAGTAAGAAATCTTAGGTTTCACTCCTCTTCTATTTAATGTGTTTGGCTTTAGTTTCGTATTTATGACGTTTCTTTTTAACCCTCAAACCTCCAAATCTTAGATTTTATGAGATTCTTTCGTAGTAACGACTTCCTGTTAGACTCATACGAAGCTAAACTGTGTGTCCCCCCCCCCTTGTTTTTCTCTATTCTCTGTGTTTTTTGTTTGTTTGTTGCTGTTAATGCTTTTAGCCCAGGGGGTGGGCAAACTGTGGCCCGTGGGCCGCCTGCAGCCCGGCAACTGATATCATGCGGCGCTCGAAGGCATTTAGAAATAAAAAAAAATTGCTTTTTAAAAAAGTTTTTTGGTTGAATTTTACAGAATTTCACGTACCGTTATGAATGTTTTAACATTTTTGATCAAATTTCATTGTAATTTTCTATTTTTTAAACAGTCTTTGACTTTTGTCATGTAATGCTAAAATGCGAATGTACCGATTTTAACATAGAGGAATGTTTATCGACATGTAAAAATTGGACATAATAAACATGTGTCCCCCCCCCCCCCAATAGCTTTACATTTGTCAATGTGCCCCCCCACCAAAAAAAAATAGTTTTACATTTGTCAATGTGGCCCCCCAATAACTTTACATTTGTCAATGTGGCCCTCAGCACAAAAAAGTTTGCCCACACCTGTTTTAGCCGAAGCGTCTGCAACTTTGTTTAATCTTTTTCTACAGTGTTTTCCCGTTGCCATATTAAAGATTTCAAAAGATTTCTGGACAATCTACAATCAACAATCTGCAATCAACAAACTACAATCAACAATCTACAATCAATGGTGCACTAAAAACTAGAACGTCGAAGTTTCAATAAATGAAAGTAACAAGAAAACAATTGTAAAATATATTATAGTGGAATGTTCTCTCCCCCCCCCCCCCCCCACACACACATGTTTGACCGGAGGCAGACATTTGAAAGGGGCATGAAAACAATACCACAATTCGTTCCTAAAATTAGCCTAGCAGGGAAATCAGGGTAAGTGATAGGTATAATAGAGATGTGGGAGAAAGGGGGGATGTGTGGGATAATCGTTGTGTGTGCGTGTGGGTGAGGGGGGGGGGAGTAGTCGTTGTGTGTTTCCTTCCTCTTTGATAATGAATGTTAATTGGTAGCTTTCTCTCACTGAAGAAAGTAGCTTTGGATCATTGAGATCTGTTGTCTCGGCGCCACGGGCAGGTAACGGCTATGTCGTCGTTTTTTCCCTGCGTTTCCCGAAAAGTGATGTTTGAGGTTAAGACCATTGATTGAGACCATTGATTGAGACCATTGATTGATACCTTTGATTGAGACCATTGATTGAGCCCATTGATTGAGACCATTGATTGAGACCATTGATTGACACCATTGACCGAGACCATTGACTGAGACCATTGATTGAGACCATTGACTGAGACCATTGACTGAGTCCTTTGACTGAGACCATTGATTGAGACCTTTGATTGAGACCATTGATTGAGACCATTGATTGACACCATTGACTGAGACCATTGACTGAGACCATTGATTGAGAACATTGATTGAGACCATTGATTGAGACCATTGATTGAGATTATTGATTGAGATCCTATTTGTCATTTGAAAAGTTTGTGAGAGTCGAGTTGGATGAAACTGTATGATGTGGCCATAATGTTGGGTTAGATTTTGGCATGTGGTTGTAATGTTGGAGGAGATTTCAGGATGTGGTTGTAGTGTTGAATGAAATCGCGGAATGTGGTTTTAATGTTGTATATGATTTTTAGGATGTGGTTGTAATGTTGGATGATATTGCAGGATGTGGTTGTAAAGTTTTTTTGTTGGTGCTAATGTGGTCCTGTGTCTATTGTAAATCTGTGCGAAATAGTCAAAATTTTATATTTTACCCCAAGGTGTAAATGTTGATTATGTGCTAAATGGTAAAAAAAAGGATAGGTCAGAGGTATATATCAGATGCCTGCTAAATGGTAAAAAAAAAAGGATAGGTCAGAGGTATATATCAGATGCCTGCTAAATGGTAAAAAAAAGGATAGGTCAGAGGTATATATCAGATGCCTGCTAAATGGTAAAAAAAAAAGGATAGGTCAGAGGTATATATCAGATGCCTGCTAAATGGTAAAAAAAAAAGGATAGGTCAGAGGTATATATCAGATGCCTGCTAAATGGTAAAAAAAAGGATAGGTCAGAGGTATATATCAGATGCCTGCTAAATGGTAAAAAAAAGGATAGGTCAGAGGTATATATCAGATGCCTGCTAAATGGTAAAAAAAAGGATAGGTCAGAGGTATATATCAGATGCCTGCTAAATGGTGTATTATGTAAAAATGAATAAATTTGCAATGATAATGTGTGCGATGTAAATGTCTTTTTAATGGCAAAATATATGCAGAAGTGTGTGATGTTACATTACAGTTAAATGTCAATATGCCAATATGGACATATGCAGACCTGTTTACTCTTACGATTTTGGCGTACAATGTACGATTTTGATGTGAATACATTATATATACTGAGTGTTTTTTTACTATTAAGATAACGTATTGAATGATTTTGTGATGAAATTGTACGATTTTAAGATTTTGAGGGTAAACAGGTCTGCATATGCGCTGATTTTGATGTAGCTGTAACGGAAGCACGCGTAGCGAGAACTGGCGGAGAGAACAGAGAGGGGCGATCCACCCAGGGGGGGGGGTGTTATTTTCTATTTGGGGGTGAGACATTTTCTGTCCGCTGCATATACTTTTGATGTGCTTTCTGTATTTTTTTATGGTATTCGTAAGTCCGGGGAAGCGAAGTTGCGGTCCAAACCTGATGTGACAAACTATAATTTGAGGGTGTCTTTATCAGTTACGTACTGTTATGGTTTTGACGATTTAATCTGTGTTACGATTTGTCTCGCCGAATAAACAATACGTAACAAAGGACAGAGCAAAAATGTGTGCAAAGACAACAGCACCAAAGCTAGTGATACTAGTACTATTTCATTTAGTTATACCAACACATTTTTCTATATAAATACACATTAGAGTTCCGAAGCAACAAAATAGACAGCGACGAGGGCCCGACCAGGCAGTTCCGGCTAATAAAAACAAGAGCTCCTTACAGGAGCTCCTCATTCCTGCCAAATACAATAAGGGACTGGAACCAGCTTCCAAAAGCAACAGTTGAGGCGACTACACTTGACACATTTGCGGCTATCGCCTCCTGTCTTCCAACCCCCAGTGCATAACACCATTACTGAGTAACCCTTGCAACCAGTGAAGTATCCCCTTCAAACCATGCACAGTAACATCGCGAACCCTGTGAAACATAGGGGCCAGAATGATCAATTCATTGATCGTGGGCCATCAAAATATAGAATAAAGAAGAAATAACAACAAAAAACAAAAAAACAACAACTATATCAACTCAAATTGTTAATCAGCACACACAGTTGTATAACGTCTCATATAGCAAAAATATCTCCCTCGATCTCTATATCTCTTTTTTTTTTAAATAGGGAAACTGGCAGCCTATTTATATTTATACAAACCAAATCAGAACGCTCTAGTACAGATACTCAATAAATTGTGCCAAGTGATGGTATTCTTTAGAAAAGATGGTGGATCGAATGTAAAAACCCTTTTCCCAGCCAAGAAAAGAGTGGGTGAGGAAGGAGAGAAAAGAGTGGGTGAGGAAGGAGAGAAAAGAGTGAGTGAGGAAGGAGTGACACAGCTTATCTACTCGAGAGAAAAGTGTTGTGGCAGAAAATAATTCTATGGTTAAGTAAACAAAAATAGGCAAAACCCTATTCTATACTTAAGGGGTGGGGAAAACTTTATGTGCTGAGGGCCACATTGACAAATCTAAAGCTGTTTGGGTGGGGGGGCATGTATATTTTATCCAATAACGGTACATGAAAGTCTGTAACATTCAATCAAATAACGTAAAAACAAAGTTTTTTTTTGGGTTACATTTCTAAATGCCTTTGGGGTCCGCATAATATGAGTTGCTGGGCCGCAGTTTGCCCACCCCCTGCTATACTAGATATAATATAACAATATCCCACGCTTGGAATGGGTGTAACTGTCTGCTCGAATATCTACGCAGACTTATGACAGACTTTACGCAATCACATATTGAAGTTGTTATGTGAGGAGCTTAATTAATTTCGTACCCCTGATGCTTAAGGGACTGGGCTACCCGGGGGGGGGGGGAGTGATCAGATCAAGTCTTACAATGAATGGCTTTGTTTGATGGTCTCGTTTCGGGAGCTGGGGTGGGGTGGGCGGGGAGGGGGAGCTGGTCCGGAATTCGGATGTCACAAGTGACAGTGAGCTTCGGGTGGAAGAAGGCCACACGGCAGGCCAGTGTGTCAGCACGCTGACAGTAATCAAAACAAAGCGGGGAGCGCTGACGCTTTGACCCGGCTCTGACGTAATCTCATCGCGGACGTGAGCAGAAACAGAGACAAGATGGGGGTTGGAGAAAAGGGGGGGGGGCAAACCAACATTGGGGCGATCGGGTACTAATAGGATATAAGGCAGTAGAAGACCTTTAGATGCGGGATGGGGTTGGGCCGGAGGGCTAGTTATTTAGTGATGTCCGACACCAGAAGCGGGGGCAGTTCTCCGTGACCCAGGACTCCTCCTCCACTTGGATTTTTTCCTAATATAGTAGAGTGGTGGCGCGTAGATTAGGTTAGCAAATATGTTCTGATGGCAATAGTTTCCTTATAAAAATATAGTTACTCGTCTACAAGGGTTTCTCGAACTTCAATTCAGATCTTTCATTGGCTATACCATGGTACATTAAACTACTAAACAATTGCAGCTAGGTCTTTTTTTTTTTGGTCTTAGTAGTCAGAAACTAAATTGTGATGTACCCTGAGCTATGGATATTCAATGATAAAATATAGCTATTGCATTGTATTTTCATAGCCTTACATAAATTTATTATATAACACCATAACTATTTCATTGTTAAGAGTAGGTCTAAATAACTCTTATTGCGACGTGGACTTTTTGCGAACGATGTTTATACAGTACTGTGATGTAGATGTGTCCACCCCCTCCCCCCCCCCCCCGGGCTTCTGTCTTACAATTAATTACGGTTTTGTGATGTTTTTTGAAAAAACCCAACATATCGCAGCACACTTCAAATAAAATGAGCGAAACAAAGTATGGGGAAAACCCGTAAAAGGGATACGTCTAAACATCGAACGTGTCGGAAAGAAGTCTCCTGCAGCGAAAAAGCAAAAATAAAAATATAAAATAAAAATAAACATTTAGCTGCAATATAGTATTCAAGAGGACAGCAAGGGGACAGTAAGAGGACAGCAAGGGGAATGTGTCCAAAAAAAAAAAAAGCTTGAAGCTTAAATATAATGTCCCAATACCGGGGATGATGAGAATGTACGTAACTAACACCAGCAGCGTAACACGGGTCTGGAACCTGAAGTTTCGAGGTCGCATTCTAGGTCTTACAGTGCGGCTTTTTGACGGGATCCAATTTTATTTTAACAAAACAAACAGATATTCTAATGCTTCCCTATCAAAAGCATACACAGCTCCGTCAAGTTTGGTTGACTTAAAATTTAAGTTTTGATTTCATCATCATCAGAGGCGTGAAGGGCCCTGGCCTGTTCCGCCTTTCCATGATCGGTCACCCAGTGGGTGTAAGACTTTCTCTTCATCGTCAACAACCCATCTCAGTCTTGGTCGACAGGTAAGCCTCTCCCCTCCCCCCCCCCCCCCTAGTTTTCTGTTTGTAGATCACGTTTGCTGCTTTACAATCTGACATCCTCTCAGTCCAGTTTCATGTCAGCCATTTTCATTCATTTACAAAATAATTTACATTCATTTTTATGTATATGTAATGGAATTTTATCTAATATGGCCTCATTTCATTTTTATAGATAAATTATTATTATTATTATTATTGGTAGTTTTCTATAGCGTGGTACCCCAACCTAGGGCTGGGTCAGGGCCGGATTAACCTCTAGGCAAACAAGGCACGTGCCTTGGGCACCAAGCGTTTGGGGGCACCACAAGTCCTCAAGAAATTTTTTTTGGAACAAATTTAAGCCCAGAAACAACTGAAAATTGAAAAAGTGCTATGAAAATGAAGAAATACATTATAATAAAAATTCACATTCAAGTTTTGTAAAATCTCGAATGCTTAAAAATTAAGCGCATAAAAATTAAAAAAAAAAACGCCTGGTAAATGGTAATGAACAAAATGCGGACCATGCGGACTCACTCGGCTTGTAAATAAATAATGCGGTCGTATTCGAATTTTAAAAATGTTTGGGAAGTTTTATAAAAAAATTTAAACCAATTTTATATTTTCAATATATAATATTAAAATAATAACATTAATTAATTAATTCGACCGGGAACCCCTTAGTAATAGACACAAAATGAGCATGTGAACTTGAAAACGTGTGCTGATTTGTATTCTTCACTAGCAGATCACTTGCATAAATCTAGGAATGAATTTGAAAGATTTGAAGAAGCTGCAAAAATAATACCACCAGGTGTAGATTATAAGTCAACTTTGACCCGTAATCGTAAACGAACGACAGTGGTCATTGATAGTGATGCCCCTGAGGTATCTCTGAATGCCATAGACAAATTTTATATTTCTGCATTCTACGCCATTGTTGACAAAATTGAGACAGAAATGAGTAGATGAGGACAGGTATATAATGATGTAGCAGTTCGATTTTCTTGTTTGGTCGATGTATCACTATCACAAACATCTTAGTGTTGTGAAGAACTAATAAATGCTTATCCTAAAGATCTGAACAATAATTTATGTACTGAACGACAACAGTTTCATTCATGTATTCGCCACAAGTTTCCTGCATCAAAATCGGAAAACAACACGTTCAATCATGGAGAATTATACAAAATAATAATTAGAGACAACATCGAGTGTGCCTTTCCAAATGTTGAAATCGCCTTGCGCATATTTTTAAAATTAATGGTTACTAACTGTTCAATGGAGCGCTCTTTTTCTCAGTTGAAACGTACAAAAAAATCCAAATAGATCAACAATGGAACAAGAAAGGCTCGATTCCTTATCTCTGCTTATGATCGAGGTAGATGTGTTGCGCAAAATTAACTTTGACGATATACTCTAAAACTTCGCTAGATGTAAATCTAGGAAAAAAAACTTTAAAATGTAAATGACAATATCTTTTTGATTTTTTCATCTAATAAAAAATAAAGTATTTTTGTCTATTATTATTTCAAAATTTAATAACTATTAATTTTAATACAGAAATACTTTATTGTAGGTTTTATAAGAGTGATAGTAGTACAAACTACAAACATATTTGTTAACTGTCTTTTTTGAATAATATTGAACAAACCAGCGGTCACGGTCAGTGAAAGATCAGGGGCCGAAGGGGGCACCCATGTGGGTTTGTGCCTTGGGCACTAAAATGGCTTAATCCGGCCCTGGGCTGGGCTCACCACGCTGTACATACAATTTAACAAACATAATCATGAACTTAAAAATTATAAATTAACTTACATTAATTTTTTTAAAAAAGTGTTCCACACTGACCTATGCCCTTTCAACTGTGGACTTATTTCTTTGCATTGCTCTTATTTCTTTCTGCTTCCTTCATACTCTCGACACCCCCCCCCCCCGCCCAGCTTACCCTGGTTGTCATTGGCGTGTATGTAACCGAAATAAATCAAATAGTTATAAGAATCCTTATTTTGAGAGTATGCAATGGAAACTGTTAATTAACATATACAGTGAGGCAAATCTAGCTGTTCTTCAAAGAAAAACAAAAACAAAACAAAAACAAAACTATGTTGCAAAATATTCTCAAAGTTCCGGCATGCATTTCGCAAAAATGTAGAGATTGATAAAAATCGTTACTAGTTTGAACCCCTCCCCCCAGCCCCAAATTAATTAAGGTCTAGGTAAAAAAAAAAAGGAAGAGATACTTGACTGTGTTTTTCGACGAACCAGCTGGAAGGTGCATAAAGTCAATTCAATATTATTGCGACGCGATTTCAAGTGGGAATCACTAATTGGATCCCTCCGCCAAGAACATCTTTATTTTTGACGATTCGCCTTATCTTGGACACTTCATCAAATAATTCCCCCCCCCCCCCCCTCCCCCAACCTAGAGTTTATTTTTCGGTTTCGCAATTTATAAGTCTTTGAAGGTATAGTTGTCATAATGTATTTGCGCCACTTTATAGAGACCAAAATGAAAGGGGTGTTGACTATACCAAGTACGATCGACCAACTGATTTTGTACCTATATATAGCCATGGAGGGCGCCGGAAGGATTTCATATTTTTTGACAGGTCGCGGGCCGGGAGACTTAGATTAGATGGATAATGGGAAATGTCATTAAAAACTAGAGGACCCACATGGCTACAATGTCTTAAAATGGTTTGGTGGTTACATAATTATGTATCACATTTGATTATATATTCACTTTTAGTTGCGTTTGTTTATTAATTTTTATCAATATCAATTTGTAATTTGTAATTTCAGGAGGATGGGGGATGGGGGGTGGGTCACATGAACCACCCTGACCTATGAACTTTTGTCTACTTCTATTGCACTGAACGAAAGTAGTGAGAATGCCGCCAAGGGGGCGAAGCGTACTTTACGCTTCACAATCTCTTATATATATATATATATATATATATATATATATATTGCTTGTGGTATGACTACTTCCATTTCCGGATAGTGCGCAAAATATAATTCGCGATTACTACGCTCAATGATAAAAAAAAAAAATAACGCAACTACGTTCGGTGCGTAATCTTTTCTTTTTTGGAAAATAAAATCGTCTCTATTTCAATATGGTGTAGTAACTATTCGGTTTAAATGTGGCTGGGACATCAAACCATTAATATAGTTCATGGGGGTAAAATAAAAAGTGTTCAGTGACGTATCACGTGGGAAAGGGGTGTAGCGAAATTTGGGATTCTTAAATGTGGGTTACTTGAGTTCATGTTTTGTCAAGTAGCTTTGGAAAATACGAAAGTTCACGCATTGCCGTCGCCAATGTTTGGTGGGCTGTCACTAGTTGAATAATATTTGAAATAACCCCCCCCCCATAAAAAAAACCAACAACCAACAACAACAACAAAACAACAAGAAGTGGGGATTGCATGTAGTTTACAATAAAATTTCGTTAATCGACACTTACGATCACTGCACCAGTCTTCCACCTGAATCCATCTTACGACCAGCACACAAGTATTAAGTCTTGTAAAGTTTTTTTAAAAATTTATCTGAAATTTTTTACGCAACCAATTTTTACGATAGCATGCTATTTAAATGGACGTTCATTCGAAAGAAAGTTTGTTCCACCGGAGGAAATGGTACCACGAACACACAAAAAAAACAAAACAAACAAACAAAAAAACCAACAAACCAACAAACATCTATTAACAAATTTACATTTGATCTATCCTTCAATCGCACAGACACCTTTAAAAATATTTTAAGAAACAAATACCCGTCGCGCTAAATTCATTTCGAACAAACTTCAGTTAACGAAATGTTCCGTTCCAACCTTCTTCCGTTCCAACCTTCTTCCGTTCCAACCGTCTTCCGTTCCAACCGTCTTCCATTCCAACCTTCTTCCGTTCCAACCTTCTTCCGTTCCAACCTTCTTCTGTTCCAACCGTCTTCCGTTCCAACCTTCTTCCATTCCAACCTTCTTCCATTCCAACCGTATTCCATTCCAACCTTCTTCCATTCCAACCTTCTTCCATTCTAACCGTCTTCCATTCTAACCGTCTTCCATTCCAACCTTCTTCCATTCCAACCTTCTTCCATTCCAACCTTCTTCCATTCGAACCTTCTTCCATTCCAACCTTCTTCCATTCCAACCTTCTTCCATTCCAACCTTCTTCCATTCGAACCTTCTTCCATTCGAACCTTCTTCCATTCGAACCTTCTTCCATTCAAACCTTCTACCATTCGAACCTTCTTCCATTCGAACCTTCTTCCATTCCAACCTTCTTCCATTCCAACCTTCTTCCATTCCAACCTTCTTCCATTCCAACCTTCTTCCATTCCAACCTTCTTCCATTCCAACCTTCTTCCATTCGAACTTTCTTCCATTCCAACCGTCTTCCATTCCAACCTTCTTCCATTCGAACCTTCTTCCATTCCAACCTTCTTCCATTCCAACCTTCTTCCATTCCAACCTTCTTCCATTCCAACCTTCTTCCATTCGAACTTTCTTCCATTCCAACCGTCTTCCATTCCAACCTTCTTCCATTCCAACCTTCTTACATTCTAACCTTCTTCCATTCCAACCGTCTTCCATTCCAACAACATTCCTTCGTTCTATTTGGCTAAGTGAAAACAACTAATTCCATTAACCTCCTTCCAAAAAATCAGAATACACCATTGTCCAATAAAACCAATAGCAACAATAAAACGCTCACACAATTTGAACGCGAAGCTAGAAAACGCAAGCAGTCGACGTAACTAGTTACAGCCAAACTTCGCCGTCAACCAAAACAACAACGACATCACGTTGACAGAGCTGCACCTTTTTTTATACAGCGGAGAAATAACAAATCTAACAAGAACTAACCCCCCCCCCCCCCACTTTGCAAAAAATAAAAATAAAATACAATAAAAAAATACAAAAAGAGACTGAAAATCTCAGGACAGCCAAAACATCTGCACAAAGATACTTGGCAACGCATGAAACTTAAACAAAGAAGGGAGACGGGAGATTTGACTCAACTCTGCTTGTTTTTGTTTTGGTCAAATGACAGGAAAGTCACGGGAACTGAAAGAAACCACCAAAAACATTCTGTCTTTATTTTTCTTATAATCGACTTGGGAACGCCCCAGCCATTTTTGTTGATAAACGAGGATGCGCACTGAACTATTGATTTAGCCATAAACTAAAACAAGCCAATTTCTATTTAGCTGTAAACCCATAATACTAAAACAAACAAATTTCTATTTAGCTGTAAACCCATAATACTAAAACAAGCCAATTTCTATTTAGCAGTAAACCCATAATACTAAAACAAGCCAATTTCTATTTAGCTGTAAACCCATAACACTAAAACAAGCCAATTTCTATTTCGCTGCGCACTGAACTATTGATTTATCCATAACACTAAAACAAGCCAATTTCTATTTCGCTGTAAACCCATAATACTAAAACAAGCCAATTTCTATTTCGCTGCGCACTGAACTATTGATTTAGCCATAACACGAAAACAAGCCAATTTTTCCTCGCAGCCGATGTTTGCTTTGGCTAGGGGAAAAAAAACCCTTAACAACCCTTGAAGTTTCCAAAAGCGCTTTGGGTAGTCAAAGTCCAGCACATGGCGCCCTAACTCCTCAATCGCACATGGCGCCCTAACTCCTCAGCCGCACATGGCGCCCTCAGTCCTCAATCACACGATCTAAAATTGACTAATCGTTCTGCAAAGCTTTGATGGACTTCATCAATGGTCTCATGCCCGATTGGATTAGAGCTAGACGCCGTCACGTCACAGTTACGCCCCCTTTTTTTGTCCCCCCCCCCACTCCCTCCCCACGCAGGATAGATGAATAGAATAAACAATGGAGACAAACAAATGGCGCCCCGGGGCGAAAGGGTGAAACAACAAAGTTCCCGACAGTGAACGTGGGATCTTGTTTGCTTTTGAGTGTGCGTCCCGTCACAAGTCTGTGTTATGTTAAAAGCTTCTTTTAAAAGATACAAAAAAAAAAAAGAAAGGGAAAAAAAAGATGGACAAAAACATCAACCTTAAACTACGTTATTTTGTGCACGTTATTTTTAGATCACTCTCTATACTGTTAAATTATAAGGCTAAATAAAATATGCCAAGTATAATTTTGAATAGGAAACATTTTAGTTAAAAGGCAGTACCTAGAACCCGTATGTGGGCTCAAACTAAAGATATCCTCCCATGGTGTTGTAATGCGTTGGCGAGGCTATTCAAGATGAAACGGATAAGTGACCGTGATGCCGTTGGGAAAAAAAATGACAAAATACCACATGGTGATTGCGCATTGTTTTGCACACCACATTTGTTTTGTGGTGTAGTGACGTCACGTCTTGTCGTGCTCCTTGTTAATGGTGCTCCGGGGGTGTTCTCAACCAAATACAACTTTTAACTAACCGCGATGGCTGCCTATGCTTGTTTGATTATCTTCCTTGTGAATTAAAGTAGCAATTTGATACATTTTCAACAGATACGATATGGTGTTAAACTATGTCGCTGTGACATCCTTTAAAAGGGCCTCAGGACTATCACGGGTCAGCCCCTCAGGCCTATCACGGGTCAGCACCTCAGGATAATCACGGGTTAGGACCTCAGGACTATCGCGGGTTAGCACCTCAGGACTATCGCGGGTTAGCACCTCAGGACTATCACGGGTTAGGACCTCAGGACTGTCGCGGGTTAGCACCTCAGGAATATCACGGGACGGCGCCTGTCCGCGGTATAGAGCTGACTTTCAGATGTGATCAAGTGCTTAGGTCTGCTGGCAGGAAGAAAAACAAAATCAAACATATTTGCGTAGTCTGTCTATATACAACATTGTAACAACCTGGGTTGATCCAACATTTTAAGAAAACATTTGTTGGTAATTTTAGTGTACAGACTCGGAGCTTACACGTGTTTAAAATTGGAGCCTACATGCGTAACGAATTGAAGATTCCAATTGAAGACCTTAGTGCTAAAAGTACTTAAGTCACAAAATGCACATTTTGAGATAATTAAGTTCAAATATTCTTTTCCTCTATAAAATGTGACTATTTTCATTTTTTGTCTTGTTTAATTAAGGGCCTAATGCACACTTTAATGTGTTCAAATTTCTGCAGTACACTTGGCTAAACTGGGTAAGAAAAGATCACAGTTTAGATTAATTTTGACAAAAATGTGACTTAAGTACTTTTAGCACTGAGGTCTTCAATTGTAAAATATTGGAGCTTGCAAGTGAATCAAATTGGAACTTCCAAGTGTATCAAATTGAAGCTCCCAGATGTATGTAACTCAACATCGATCAAAACTATTGCCCAAACCGTTTTGTATCGTTTTGCTTGTAGCCTACACTTCTTCTAAATACGTGTTTTGTTTGTACCCAATTTTGAAACGGAATACTCCAACATCTTAACATTATTGAACAAAAAAAATAATAAAATAAATTCGTCCATTGGTATCAAATAGATAATTGAGATCAAATAGATCATTGAGATCAAGCAGATCATTGAGATCAAATAGATCATTCCGATCAAGTAGATCATTGATATCAAATAGAGCGTTGAGATCAAATAGATCTTTAAGATCAAATAGATCATTGCGATCAAATAGGTCATTGATATCAAATAGAGCGTTGAGATCAAGTAGATCATTGATATCAAATAGAGCGTTGAGATCAAATAGGTCATTGAGATCAAATAGATCATTGATATCAAATAGAGCGTTGATATCAAGTAGATCATTGATATCAAATAGAGCGTTGAGATCAAATAGATCTTTGAGATCAAATAGATCATTGCGATCAAGTAGATCATTGATATCAAATAGAGCGTTGAGATCAAATAGATCGTTGAGATCAAATAGGTCATTGATATCAAATAGATCTTTGAGATCAAATAGGTCATTGAGATCAAATAGATCATTGCGATCAAGTAGATCATTGATATCAAATAGAGCGTTGAGATCAAATAGATCATTGAGATCAAATAGATCATTGCGATCAAGTAGATCATTGATATCAAATAGATCATTTAGATCAATTAGATCATTGCGATCAAGTAGATCATTGAGATCAAATAGATCATTGCGATCAAGTAGATCATTGATATCAAATAGATAGTTGAGATCAAATAGATAGTTGAGATCAAATAGATCTTTGAGATCAAATAGGTCATTGAGATCAAATATGTCATTGAGATCAAATAGATCTTTGAGATCAAATAGATCATTGCGATCAAGTAGATCATTGATATCAAATAGAGCGTTGAGATCAAATAGGTCATTGAGATCAAATAGATCATTGATATCAATAGAGCGTTGAGATCAAGTAGATCATTGATATCAAATAGAGCGTTGAGATCAAATAGATCTTTGAGATCAAGTAGATCATTGCGATCAAGTAGATCATTGATATCAAATAGGGCGTTGATATCAAATAGATCGTTGAGATCAAATAGGTCATTGAGATCAAATAGATCTTTGAGATCAAATAGGTCATTGAGATAAAATAGATCATTGCGATCAAGTAGATCATTGATATCAAATAGAGCGTTGAGATCAAATAGATCATTGCGATCAAGTAGATCATTGATATCAAATAGATCATTGATATCAAATAGATCATTTAGATCAAATAGATCATTGCGATCAAGTAGATCATTGAGATCAAATAGATCATTGCGATCAAGTAGATCATTGATATCAAATAGATCTTTGAGATCAAATAGATCGTTGAGATCAAATAGGTCATTGAGATCCAACATGCTCCATAGCACCAAAATTACGAAAAAAAACATTTGATCTTTAACCACCAATGTTAATCACATTACATATTCAGCATATAATATAAAAAATGGCAGTTTTGAAAAGTCAAAAACGGTGTTTTGAAAGAAAAAACACAACGTTTACTGCTTACGCGATAAATCTACGTAGCCTAGAAGACAACATTAGATTTGGCACTTAAGACGATCTTGCTCGCAGTGGACTCGGGGGGGGGGGGGGGGTTGTAATAAGGTAACACAATTTCTTACCATACATTTTATGGTAGGATCTTTTACGAGGGTCACCTTACACCCAAATATTTTACTCACTGACGTAACTCCAACACTCCGTGATTTATTTGGGGGGGGGGGGGGCAGGGCAAGAACTGTTGCCTGGGTTATTTAGTACACTAAGTAGCACCGGATTTCCCCCTAAAAGTTTTCAATATGTTCGTAAGTAGTATTTTATTATCGTCCACCCATAGGCCAATGCGCAAATTCAAATGGTAAGGGAAAAAAAGATAAAAAAACTACAGCCCTTTTTTTTTCAATCTTTACAACGATGCTTGTTATGATTTTAAAAAAACCCCAAAAAACCCAACAACTCGCTGAAGACATTAAACTCAAGCACCAAGGATCTGGCTTTATGAATGAATCTAGATTTTGTTCGTTTATTTGTGTTTTTACCCGAGTCTGATTATTTCCCGAAGATATAATCAGTCGCTATTTCAACATCATTTAATCTCTTCCACACGTCTTCCACTTCTCTTCCAGCCCTTCCATTATTTTTTTTTCTCTCGGAGTTCCATTTGGGCCTACCCCAAATTTCAATAGGCTTTGATTGAGTTAATCTCCTACCTTTAAAACATGTCAGGCCCCTGAACCACGGAGACGTGTCCGCTAACCCCCCACAACACCTCCCCCCACATCCTCTTCCCCTCCTTTACAACTTTTACGAGCTGCTCACGTTCGAAACGAGCGCCAAGGTTCTTCCTGATGTGCGTCTCATGACAGGATTCCCCGGCAAGAACTGACGGCTGACCTGTCAGTTCATTAACTGTGACAAGAAACATATATTTTTTTTTCTTCATCCCTACGTTGAGGGTAATGACCTGGTTGTCGTCCAAGTCAAGGAAACGGTTGTCTGCTTCCGTAATGCTTCACATGTGCGACGTTCTTTAACACAGGAAAGAAATTTTAAATATACATCAAGGTTCGTAAAGGACGATCAAACTTATAATGGCTGACAATACAATAACCAATTCAGACGTTTTTTACCGTAGCACGTGTAAGATCGTCTCTGTTAGACTGGGTGGTTCAGGAGCTGTTTACTTTGACATTCTTGACGTGCTAGGGAGCCACCATTGTTTTATAAATGACACACAAGACTGCTACTCAAGGACAGTGCCGCTAATCACTTGACCGGAAGTTCATTATCATTAGCTTTGGTTTATCCAATCATGAGTTTCCTTTTTAACCGCACGGACAAGGTCCCTATCTAGAGAGAAGGCTGTCGGTATTCCAGAATCCACCGTGGCGTACCTAGGGGTGGAGCGAAGGTGGCGATCGCCTCGGGCGTCGGTTTTGAGTTAAAATATTATTTATCACGGTATAAATAATGTAAGTGTGTTTGTTTGGGGGGGGGGGTGCACTTATGGGAGTTCACCCCTGTTTGCATCTAGCAGACATTCGCCAATGAATAATCTGAGTCCTGTAAATGCAGGACTGGGGTGAATGTTTGGGGCTTGGAGTGACGGATTAGGCACATGCCTAACTTTCGTGGCGTTAATCCCCATGCCCCCTCCACCAGACCAATATAACAAAAATATCTTTAGAATACGTTGTTTAAAAAAGTTGTAGAGATGCTGCGCTAAAAAAATAATATATCAAGCTGGTGGTGTTTAAATGTTGATAATTATGGGTGTGGGGGGGGGCGCTGGGTCAGAGGTGTCAACTCATATTGTTTCGTGCCATTCTTTTAAAATCTTTTCTCTGGTGCTTCGACGCTGAGACATATAACATTTTGCTCAAAAAAACACCAAACAATTATCTGTATACAACGTGTGTTTTATTTTCCGGACAGAATTCTGTGTTAAAGGCAAGAGTCCAGCCGTCGGTCAGAGGTTCAGGATAAAATATATGGTTCACTTTTTGGACGCAATTACATAATACGCGTACTTGTTCCGTTTGGACGGAAAACAGGAAAAAAAATATTTGAAACAAAATCCATGGCCATGACATCGATCCCGTAACCTAGATGCTGGATCAGTGGCTCTCAGCCTTCCTAACGCCGCGACCCTTTAATACAGTTCTTCATGTTGTGGCGACTCACCCCCCCCCCCCCAACCACAAACTTATTTTCGTCGCTACTTCACAACTACAGAGTATCTGTGTTTTCCGATGCTCTTAGGTGACCCCCGCGAAAAGGTCGTTCGACCCCCCCAAAGGGGTCTCGACCCACAGGTTGAGAACCGCTGCGCTAGATACCAATCATAATGATTACGCTCTTAGCGTCTTAGCCCATCCATTCCAACGTTACCACCGCCGTATGACCCACAAGGAAGCTGATCTTTTATATGCTGCCGTCATCCTTCACGTCCGCCATCGACTTCATTGATATTCTACGCTGGAGGGAAAAAGGCATATTTGTTAAAACAAACTTTAAATTTTTTATTAGATAAAAGAAAAAAAAAAATAAATCAAGTTAAAACAAACAAAATAACAACTGAATAAAAAAAAAATGATAATAATTTAAAAAAAAAACAACATTAAGCAAGTTAACTTTCGAAAGCGTTTATTTCATGGAACTGCGAAAAAAATAAATAAAAAAATAAAACTTGTTGATTAGCTGCAGTAGGAAAAAAAAGTGAATCACGCCCATAGACATGGATGTAGGGCGTGGCTATGGAACATGATCACAATTTGAAGGACCCTCCGATGGCTATCCTAACAGTTCGCCCTCCGTTGGCTATCCTAACAGCTCGCCCTCCGTTGGCTATCCTAACAGTTCGCCCTCCGTTGGCTATCCTAACAGTTCGCCCTCCGTTGGCTATCCTAACAGTTCGCCCTCCGTTGGCTATCCTAACAGTTCGCCCTCCGTTGGCTATCCTAACAGTTCGCCCTCCGTTGAATATCCTAACAGTTCGCCCTCCGTTGGCTATCCTAACAGTTCGCCCTCCGTTGGCTATCATAACAGTTCGCCCTCCGTTGGCTATCCTAAAGTTCGCCCTCCGTTGGCTATCCTAACAGTTCGCCCTCCGTTGGCTATCCTAACAGTTCGCCCTCCGTTGGCTATCCTAACAGTTCGCCCTCCGTTGGCTATCCTAACAGTTCGCCCTCCGTTGGCTATCCTAACAGTTCGCCTTCCGATGGCTATCCTAACATTTCGCCCTTCGAGTGCTATCTTAAACTGTAGGCCTTCTGATGGCTATCCCAACATTTCGCCCTTCGAGTGCTATCTTAAACTGTAGGCCTTCCGATGGCTATCCTAACATTTCGCCCTTCGAGTGCTATCTTAAACTGTAGGCCTTCCGATGGCTATCCTAACATTTCGCCCTTCGAGTGCTATCTTAAACTGTAGGCCTTCTGATGGCTATCATAGTAGCTGTCCCCATCATCATGGCAAGTGTTTCTTTCAGACAGTTTCCTCCTTATGTGGGTAGGGGTTGACCTTTTAGATTTTCGGGTGGGCATGGCCACTGGCGTAACGAGGGTGGGCGTAAAGGGCGGTCCACCCCAGGGGTCTTCTTTTTATTTTATGGTCTGCATTTTTGGCCTAATACATAGTTTTTACAGTATTTTCCGGCGTATATGACGACTTTTAAACCCATGGAAATTTTTTCAAAAGTCGGGGGTCGTCTTATATGCCAGGGGTCGTCTTATAAGCCGTTGTACGGCGTGCTGAAACTTCAGGGACAGGCGCCCTTTAGTTCCAGTTTGGTTGACCGCTTAGACAACAAACAGCATGGCAACTCCCATTGGTGTATTGTCTTATCCTTCCATTCATGGCAGCTCCCATGGGTGTATTATCTTATCCTTCCATTCATGGCAGCTCCCATGGGTGTATTGTCTTATACTTCCATTCATGGCGGCTCCCATGTGTGTATTGTATTATCCTTCCTTTCAGCTTCAGAATGAATTAGGAATTGTCTGGGGGACAAAAGATAATCGGGACCTTCCCAACGAAATTTAACATAAATTAAAAATGAAGTTCTGCATCTTGCGCATACCTAAGTTAAGTTTTGCATCATTATGAAGTTAATTGGAGAGCAGCAGAATTTAGATGTCTCTTGACTTTGTTGTGTTTGTAGATTTGTTTTATTTCATTAATGTCTGTTAATTTAATTTTATTTTTTTAAATTTCAGGATTATGTTTGTTAAATTGTATGTACAGAGTGATGAGCCCAGCCCTAGGCTTGGGTCGCACGCTATATAAAACTACTACTACTACTACTACTACTACTACTACAACTACTACTACTACTACTTCTACTACTACTACTACTACTACTACTACTACTACTACTTCTACTACTACTTCTACTACTACTACTTATTCTACTACTACTACTACTTCTACTACTTCTACTACTACTACTACTACTACTACTACTACTACTTCTACTACTACTACTACTACTACTACTACTTCTACTACTACTACTTCTACTACTACTACTTCTACTACTACTAATAATAATAATAATAAACACAAGAAGGACAAGATTCACTCAAAATGGAGGACAGTAGATTTTCCGAAACCGGGGATTCCTTCGAAATACTATATCTTAAGTCGTTACGAAATAGTATTGTTTATTAAGATTTTTTAAAATTTAAACTATATTCCGTTAATCTCCTTCATTAATAACTGAATTAAAATATACATATATATATATATGTATTTATATATATATTATATATTTCCATACAAAAAGGTGTCCATTGTGAAGAATATAAGAATCACTGTTGTTATTGTGAACGCTTTTTTGGTCAGTGAGTTGTGTCATGAGTTGTATTATTGAGGCTCAATGGCCGTTGGATGACAGAGCAAGCGTAGTTAACAAGTGTGTCAAGTCAAGGCGTGATATCGGGAGAATTTACGGTAGTTGATGACGGACAGTCTTCATGAAAAAGTGAATGAGATATAGAGGATGTTTTCGAATAGTGTTTTTCTGCTGAGGATATTTTGCAACCCGGTGGATATGTGTGACAGGTGGATCTGTGTGACAGGTAGATCTGTGTGACAGGTGGATCTGTGTGTCAGGTTGGTATGTGTGGCAGGTGGATCTGTGTGGCAGGTGGATCTGTGTGACAGGTGGGTCTGTGTGGCAGGTAGATCTGTGTGGCCAGGTGGATCTGTTAGACAGATACGCAGTATAAAGATGAAAAATTTTCTTTCATGAAGTGTTGGTTGTCTAGTTTTTGGTGTGCCTTGTTATTAGAGCATAATGTGGCAGTGTTACAGTTACAGTCTTAGTGCATAGGTTGGCAGTGTTACAGTTACAGTCTTATTGCATAGGTTGGCAGTGTTACAGTTACAGTCTTAGTGCATAGGTTGGCAGTGTTACAGTTAGTCTTATTGCATAGGTTGGCAGTGTTACAGTTACAGTCTTAGTGCATAGGTTGGCAGTGTTACAGTTACAGTCTTATTGCATAGGTTGGCAGTGTTACAGTGTACCCTAGACAACGTTGCCAGAAGTACTCGGAAACATCTCGACAAGAGCAAAAGAGTATTTTGACGCCGCCACAAACAGCAAGTATATTAAATTAACTTCTTAACTTTTTCCAAGTGATACCAGATACAATATAAGATGACGATGCTGTTTTACACACAATGTCTAAATGACAACTGTTATAAATTGTTTATAAGTGTCAAAAATTATACTGCTAATTATATTTTAAAATCATGATGATATTATATACAATTAACACCCTGCTCCAGTTTAAAAGTTGATCTTATATTGTAGAGTGCTACAAATTTAAAATATGGGTCTTCATAATTTATAGTGATGGGTGTCACGGTCTGATCGCGTGAGTATGTTATGTGTTTGTTAATTTTGTCAGTGATTGACAATGTTTTTCGTTTGGAAATTCCCCTTATTTCGCACCACCTTGACTCAGCCATAAATGCGCTATGACGCTTTTCCCATGACGTGGTGTGATATAATTGTTATGAACGACAAGGAAGACATTCTTCAAGGAGGTAGTGGGTGATTTTGCTTGAGCCGGGTACATTTTGGAAGATGGTTAGAGGTTTTTTCCTTTAATGGTGTGAACCGCCACTAATGTTGGTTTGTGTTGATTGTGTAAATAATTAAAGAATATTTGTGTGATCAAAACCACCCCGTGAAGCTAGAAAGAAACGGACTTTTGGACTCTGATACTGTTTTTCTGTGGCCGTTCGGAGGGGACCTACCCCGAGACGACATTTCGCCACATTGGGAAGTTGTCGTTTAATTCGGTATTGTTCAGAGTAGAGGCTGCATCTATCCACATAATGTAAGTCTTTAAACTGGGCATTTTGCAAAGAAATGATTAAATTCCGGTATACAAAATAACATGCTAAAGGTAACGAAAATTTTTAGTGTAGCTATGTCTCATAGGTTTCACGGCTATTTCATACAAGGAGTACCTTGAATTCATGTGCGTGTTTATAGCTTTAGGGATAGATTTAGGGTTCAGGTTAGGGTGAGGGATAGATTTAGGGTTCAGGTTAGGGTGAGGGATAGATTTAGGGTTCAGGTTAAGGTGAGGGATACATTTAGGTAGGTTTTTTTCATTATTTTCAAACGTTTTATTCTTAATTTTACGTCAAGATGGCAGCCATATTAAAATGCGAGGTACTTCTTGTGCGAATTTACCGGTTTCAGATTTCCCTCATTTTAATAGTTGAATGTAGGCCTAGATTTCATCATCATCATCATCATGTCCCTTAGTCCTCGGACCGTTGGGGCGCCACAGATGACATGTACACTATTCTTCTCCATTCCTCTCGGTCTTTTGCACTACGCATAGCATCGCCTAGTTTTAATCCCGTCCACTCTTTTATGTTATCTTCCCATCTTTTTTTCTGTCTTCCTCTTCTTCTTCCTCCTCTAGTAGTGCCCTGCAAGATTTCTTTGGCGAGCCCTTGTTTTCTGGTCACGTGGCCAAACCATTCAAGTTTGCGCTTTTTTACAGACGCCAGGAGGTCATCGTACTGCCCAGTTGCTTGACGAATCCTTTCTTTCACTTGTTCATTGGTGATATGGTCTCTATAGCAGATGCTAAGAATGCCCCTGAAACATCTCATCTCCATCGCCTTTATTTTCCTATGTTCTGCCTCGATTTACAGCTGTTTAAACAAAAATATTATATAAATGACAATGTCATTTTTCTTAAAAACTTTAAAAAAATAAATAAATTATATTTTTTTTTAATTTTTTTTAACATGTTTAATCTCCGGGGGTGGGCGGGAAGCCGACTTGCCCCCCACCCCAACCACCCTTCCCCAGTTGCCTGAAATGAACACTGGTAGCAAACAATAATAAATTTAAAAGATACCATTATCAGCGAACGACGGGAAGAAGTGATTCAAATAGGAAGCGCTCTATTTTTGGCACACTATTCCGATCTTTAGAGTCGAATACTGTAGTTATCTAGATTTTCCTTAAATATATAGGATCATCGCTTATATTAAGAGTTTCGATATTTCATTGATTTCAACTCTATTCCACTACTTTTATTAAAAGTTATAAGAAATGATTTTTTTTTAGTAGTTTTTGTTAATAGATTATAAATTATATGTCATCTCTTCAATGTTGTGCGCAGTTTTCTCCGGGCCACTTGACCTTTTCCCGGGCTGCACTGCAAACACCTCCAAACCCCTTCCGGTGAGATTCCCGAAACATCGCTAATGGCTATCCCAACAGGTGACGCTACGAGGGCTATACCAACAGTTGACACTGCGTGGGCCATCCCTGCAGTTGAAATTGTGTGGCTATCCCAACAGCTGAAAATTGTGATGGCTATCCCAACAGCTGAAATTGTGATGGCTATCCCAACAATTAAAATTGTGATGGCTATCCCAACAGCTGAAATTGTGATGGCTATCCCAACATTGAAATTGTGATGGCTATCCCAAAAGTTGAAATTGTGATGGCTATCCTAACAATTGACACTAAGAGGGCTATCCTAACAATATGCCCCCTGATAGTTATCTTAGGAGTTAGTTCTCTGATGGTTATCCTAATCGCCGTCTGGTGGCTATCTTGCTGACCATCTGGTGGCTATCCCGTTGGCCCTATGATGGCAATCATGTTGTCCATCTCGTAGCTATGCTGTTGACCCTATGCTGTCTATCCCCATGGCTCCTTGATGGTTTTCCTGGTGGCCCCCTGTGGGCCCCCTGATGACTCTCCTGTTGGCCGTCTTATGGCTATTCTATTGACCGTCTGATTGCTATCTTGTTGGCCATCTCGTGGCTATCCTGCCGGCCTTCTGATGGCTATACCGTTTGTCCTCGGAAGACTATACTGTTGGCCGTTTGATGACTATCCTGTTGGCGCTATGATGGCTATCCTTTTGGCCGCTGATGGTTATCCCGTTGACCGTCTGATGTCTATCCTGTTGGCCGTCTGATGGTCATCCTATTGGCCGTATGCTGGCTATTGCATTGGCCATCTGATGGCTATCCAAGCAGTTTCTTGTGATTTCTCCCTAAGAATATTTACGGTTGCCTACAGTGGCGTAGTGGGGGGGCATCTTGCCCCGGGCGCTACTCACAAAGGGGCGCCAAATGGTATATTTTACTATAATATTGTATGGTTTTGGAATAGGGGGGGCGCTAAAATGGTATTGAGGGGCGCTAAAAAGGTATTGTGCCCGGGCGCGAGTTAAGCTCGCTATGCCACTGGTTGCCTATATAAAAGGAGAAGATTTCGTGCGTCATTTTTAAAAATATAAAACACAATGTCTTTATCTTTTTGAGTAGGAAAATGTTGATCTATGTCCATCTTTATCTTTTTGAGTAGGAAAATGTTGACCTATGTCCATCTTTATCTTTTTGAGTAGAAAAATTTTGACCTATGTCCATCTTTATCTTTTTGAGTAGGAAAATGTTGACCTATGTCCATCTTTATCTTTTTGAGTAGGAAAATGTTGACCTATGTCCATCTTTATCTTTTTGAGTAGGAAAATGTTGACCTATGTCCAAAAACTAGGAACAATGGTTTCAAAATCGAAATGGCAATACATTGCGGTCTAGAATTATATCAATAATAAAACTTTGTATAATTTTGATGTAAATGTAGCAATTTCACAACAATCTCCATTATTATTATTATTATTAGTTGTCTTATAGAAATATATACCCCAGGAAATTTGTCTGCATCCCGTACGTCCGAAATCTGTACATCGTTACGGTATTGACCTCCTCGCCCGGCCATCAACATCAGCTCAGTTAACTAGATATTGACCTCACCGCTATCTCAAAATGACAGATTATTAGAGGAAAAATGTGATATAGATGGAGTAAAAAAGCGTGTGAGGGGTGATGATGAGCAGGAGGGGTGAGCAGCGGGAGTGGTTTAAGAGCGAGAGCCGGAATGCATAGGAGCGGGAGTGGTTAGGAATCGGAGTGCTTAGGAATCGGAGTAATTAGGAATCGGAGGGGGGGGGGGGGGTTAGGAATCGGAGTGCTTAGGAATCGGAGTGCTCAGGAATCGGAGTGCTCAGAAATCGGAGTGCTCAGGAATCGGAGTGCTCAGGAATCGGAGTGCTCAGGAATCGGAGTGCTCAGGAATCGGAGTGCTCAGGAATCGGAGTGCTCAGGAATCGGAGTGCTCAGGAATCGGAGTGCTCAGGAATCGGAGTGCTTAGGAATCGGAGTGCTTAGGAATCGGAGTGCTTAGGAATCGGAGTGCTCAGGAATCGGAGTGCTCAGGAATCGGAGTGCTTAAGAATCGGAGTGCTCAGGAATCGGAGTGCTTAGGAATCGGAGTGGAGTGGGGAGTGGTGAGGTTTGGTGCGGGGGATGGTTGAGGAGTTGCATTGCATAGGAGTCGTAGTGCTTAGGAGTCGTAGTGCTTTTCAATGGGAGTGGTCAGGAGCGGAGTTGGTGAGCAGCGGGAGGGGGGTTAAAATGTCGTGGTGATAAAAAACATAATATGAAAAGAAAAAACATTTTTATTGTTTTTTTTGGGGTGGGGGGATATTGTGTGTAGAGAGTGGAGTGATATCGTTTGATGAAAAAATTGAATCGAGAAGGGAATAACTAGAGGGATATAAAGTAGGGAGTAGATTATTGTCAGCAAACTATAGAGAGATAGAGAGAAATAGAGAGAAAGACAGAGAAAGTGAGAAAGAGAGTGAGAGTGATTGAGACAGACTGCGAAAGAGAAAGAGAGAAAGGAAGAAAAGTGAGGCAAATAGAGAGAACTGTAGAAGTGTCCGGCTCTAACACAAAAAACAGAAATCCTAACTGTTAACCTCGCGCCCATTTCATTGCCATTTTATTATTTTGATCAGTAGGCGAACACTTTTTATGTGAACATTCAAATTCAAGTTTTTTTTGAGACTTGACATTTTCCTGTGTTGTAAAAAAAAAAAAGTGGCCAAAAAAAAAAAAAAAAAAAAAAAAAAAGACGCAGGGCATCTCAAGCGCCCATCTGACAGCCCCGACCCTCCATTCACACACTGATTCGGTGTTATTAAGAATGAATGACATGGTTGGTTATACGTTATCAATTTCAACGTTTATTTGAAATGCATCAGTATCATACACAAGGCATTCGAGACAACCTAATTCTAAGCTATGAAAGATTTATAGTTATAACTTTTGGAGAAAATATGTGTATATAATTTACAAACTCGTGATCAAATACACGACCGCATTTCTGGCTTAATTAAAAGAAAATAAATTATCGTTACCGGTACCCCAGTCAAATCTCATTTCTTTCTTTCTGATGTAGCCTTACGATGTGACGCGCTGACTTTACGATGTGATGCGCTGAGTGACTTTTGATGTTAGATTTTAATGATGGTTTCTCCCAATTCAAAAGTGGCCCCACCACTTAACCAAATATGCTGACTGCGCCCCTGAGGAATGTGTCTCTGGCGATCCATTTTAGAGATCCGGCCAAAGCAGTCGGAGATTCTTCTCTAATCCAATCAGTTTCAGGGCATTGGTTTGTGAGAATGGACGTGCCAGGACCGGACGATGCCGGATATGGATTAACCTGTAAATTACACGGGGCGAAGACATAAATTCGGACGATGGGGAGGGGGGACCGGGGGGGGGGAGTGGCGGTGGGGGGGCGCGTGCACTTTGTCGTATTATTTAGAGTGGACTATAGGGCCCAAAGCCCCACCCCCGGTCTAACCCTGTGAGCATACGAGTTTTATGGCACGGATTCCTACCGACGGGATCATTGGAGTTACAAAAGGATGCGGTAAATGTTATGTCAACCAATTTTAAGAAATCCTAGGGTGCTTTTCATAATTTTTTGACAACCGGGTTAAGGTTAGGCGTTAGGGTTTTAGGGTTAGGTGTTTAACTCGCGCTCCATTTATTTTAATTAACAACTCACGTGAGTGTGAATAAGGAATTCCGATGTTAAGAAAATATTGAATGACGATTAAGCAATTAAGAGCATGCAGGATCGTGGATTTAAGGCTGATCAATGGCGTGGTTGTATGTACGTGTTGAGACATGAGATAGACATGCGATAGACATGCGATAGACATGCGATAGATATACTGTAAATTAGATTACCCCATGTACTGACATAGAGGTCACGGTTTTTTTTTTGGACCCAAAAACTTTCGATTTAAGTCGGGGGTACGACCGCTGTTCCCTCTAAGGTTTGCTGGTTCGTGTGCAAAATCATACAGTTGTGTGCACATTTTTACAGCATCAATTTTGTTTGTGCAAATGTTTACCGCCCAAAACACGCACACACACACACACACACGGAAATTACATAACTGAACTTTAGTGCAAAAACTTTTAGATAAATAAATAAAGGAACTATAATTTAATAATTATAATTAAAAAAATGTCACAATAGTTCCATCAAAACTATATTTATTTCTATTAATTTCCCGTCGTTGGGTCAAGCAACTAAATTCCAACACTCCCACTACCAATGGCCGCTAGTCGTTTGATTGACTCATTTCTTGAGGCACTTTGCTTGTCTTTTAGCGATCTATCTTTTATACACATCGTCAAGGTTGATCTGATGTCCATCATTCTGATAGGATTTAGTCCTTATTAGCATGTCTTAATGTAACTCTTCCAGCTTATTTCTAGATTTTATTTTAATACTTTTCATTTGGCTTAATCCATTTCACTATTGGGGCTTAATGCAAGAAATGTAGCACAAATATCCAACAGGATGCCAATGTCGCCGAATCGCTCCTCATTTATTACAATTCGAAACATCTCGTCAAAAGTCTGCATCAACCCACATTACAATTTCTCTGCAAGCACAAACCTTAAATTACGATACCGATCCTTAACTTTCGGCAGAATGTCATCATAGTTTTCCAGTAATGCCGCATATCTAGAAACCAGTGCTGCAAGTTCTTCTTGGCCAAAATTAAAATCCAAAGTTTCGATTAACGCTGATATCTTAAAGATTAGCCATTGCATCAACTCACTTTCAGGGAAACGAGAGTCCAGGTGCAAACATATACATTCAGTGAATTTTAGGATGGGACTCATGTTTATATCTTTGTCATTTGCAAGCAATTCAGCAACCTCTTAGGACTAGTGCACATTTTCACCAAGGTACTGGGCACGTAGCTTGGCAATGCAATCCTTGCATTTATAAACTGGTATGCCTCAATGGTCGTAAGAGTTGTTTTTTTGTAGCAGCCTGTATATTTCAGAAAATTCCCCAACTTCATCAGACAATCCGTGCAGTTCAAAACTGCGGATCCCTTAGTTTCTTCAAACAGTACTTATGAACTGAATATTATACATGCCCGCCCACTCCTCACTGTATTCTGTCAACACGTGTATGTTTCTCAGGATTGCTCTTACAGCAAAGTGCTGTCAAAGCCATCTGGTTTTATTCAATGGTTTAAAGGCTATGGAATCACATTCTAACACCTTAGCAATTTCGGTAAACTGGACTTTCCATACTGTCGACCTACTAAACAATGTGTACAATGTCATAAGGAATGTGTCAATGTCTGCTATTAAACTGATATGTTTGCAAGCATCATCAAGGCCCATATCAAAAGCGTAATTCTTACTGCACTAGCTATCTGGGACTGGGGCATACTTAACCATACGGTTGTGTATGTACTGAACCCCATTCATAGATGTGTTCATGTTGATAGCCAAGAGGTCAACATTTTAACCTGGTCTTCTTCAGCAATTTTACGTTGTGCTGCTTCTTGTCTCATGCCTCGATCGGCGAAACTTTCTGTAAGCATTCGCAGTACAGTATAGGGGACTGCAACTTCCTGAAAAAGCCTGCTTTTTTTTTTTGACCTTGTTAATCTTTTTCGCCTAGAAATTAGAAAAATGTCTCAGATACATACGTTTTTCCCCCCCACAAATTCGCAACGCTACACAGCCGCGTGCCCGACCTACAAGTTCTGCTTTATTTTCAGATACCCGATCTACAAGTTCTGCTTTATTTCCAGATACCGGCTGATGCAATTCCCGTAAATATTTCTAAATTTCTTCAACTCGCCAGGTCTCATTTGCTGTTTTCGCCATGTGAGCCGCCATCTTTGTAGGTTCTTTGTACTCCCCGGTATGAACGATAACTCTGGGTGACAGGGAAAGTTGCAGTCTCCTATAGAACGAAGTCTCTGTACAACATCTGTGTGTATTTTTTGCTTGACATGTCGTTTAAGATAATTCAAGGGGAAATCACTACCCGCATAAGCGTTGAAGCACTTTTCACAGACAACATGATCATCAATTCCACGATACTTAAACATATCACCCAGCCTGACTGTCCGCTCTGACGACGAATTTGGTAGTGCTGCATTGATAAATTCATTGAGCCATTCCGTTTTAAAATTTGATCTAAACTTTTTCTCAGCAAGCGATGACGCTGACAGTTCGCTTAACTGACGTTAAGACACAAAGGTTAAACATTATTGAAAACAATTAGCTACTACATTTATAATAAACTAGACATATGCGATTTATTACTCAATAGTAATACACATTCACTGCGCAATATGCACCACGAAATTTACATGAATGGCGGCGGTGATTAAGAACGAGGCTAGCTTGATCCGGTAAGCATCGCTAAGTATGTAAATCAATAGTTCTACGTAAAAGGACAAAAATATAGATCTGAATCAAATTAAAATCATAGATGTATAAGTTATAAAACTGTATAATTCCGGCTGCAGAGTGCAGCATATTTGTTCGAATTTATTGTATACAAATTTGCTGCGGGGATACTCTTATCTGCTTCGTGGCGTTTACGAGATAGCTGCGCGACCGCGCAGCCAGCTTAAAGGGAATATTGGGTACGACCTATCCACTTAACATCAAGTTCGCTTATTGTGGGGTTGACATTTAAATGAAAAGTCGGAGACTCGTCTCTCTCTTGCTTATATACGCTTATTCTCGAGCAGAGTGTATCCGTTTAGAAAAAAACAATGTTTATTAAAGAGCACATGGTTTACCCTTATTGATTTTCAGTTTTCAGGTTGTTATGGCACCAGGTCATGTGTTTAACAAATAAATTACTAGCAAATATTACTATTACCCGGCGTGTCTCGGGTTTAAGAAAATTACTTTTCTTGAACGTCCCAGATTTTTTGTAGAGCGGCATTGTCAAGCCATTATAACAATATTATTATAGCGCTATTCCCTACCGTTTACTACTTATTAATTACAGATTTTGGGAGGAAGGAATTTGACCTCACATTCTCGGAAATAAACTAAAAGTTCAGGAGGTATATGACCGTGTCGAATTTGGTTGTGATCCATTGTTTGCTTTTACTGTTGTGGTTTAAATGATTATTAAACATACATACAGACTCAGACAGACTCACACACACCACACCACACCACACCACACACACACAAACGCACATAAACAGACCGAAAAAAAACCACACAGCCAGAAACACACACACAACACACACGTACACACACATACATGCATACCTACATGCAATATATTTTTTAAAAAGGAATCTCATTTAGCGCCGTCATACGGAATTTTCCTTGCAAAGCAGGCATAAACTTATTGTTGGGGGTGGGGATGAAAATTTGAAAATGTGTCTATGTGCCAAGTTTCAGCTTGACATTTTGACGGAAAGTCGGTCAAAATACGAAAAAATGTTCAACCCAGCCAGCCACGAACAGAAACGAAGTCATAATAAAGGATTTGAAAAAAAAAATCTCGTAAGGAAGTTCATTGTATCGATAGTTACGATATTCTTTCTTATCACTGTCAAAATACTCGGGTTCTCTGGTCTAATCTCACTACAACACGGCCACACTTGGGCCACAGTTCACTACAATACGGCCACACTTGGTCCACACTTCACTACAACACGGCCACACTTGGTCCACAGTTCACTACAACACGGCCACACTTGGGCCACACTTCACTACAACACGGCCACACTTGGTTCACATTTCACTACAAAATGGCCAACCCTGGTCGACGCTTCACTACAACACGGCCACACATTGGTCCACATTTCACTACAAAATGGATACACTTGGGCCACACTTCACTACAACGCGGCCACACTTGGTCCACACCTCACTACAATACGGCCACACTTGGTCTAAATTTCACTACAAAATGGCCACACTTGGTCCACACTTCACTACAACACGGCCACACTTGGTTCACATTTCACTACAAAATGGCCAACCCTGGTCGACACTTCACTACAACACGGCCACACTTGGTCCACACCTCACTACAACAAGGCCACACTTTGTCCACACCTCACTACAACACGGCAACACTTGGTCCACACTTCACTATAACAACACGGCCATACAGTAAAAATTCTTCGTTGATTGGATCCTATCACAGCTGCTGGCAGTCCACAAAACGCCTACTCTAAAACCTTCAATACTCCGACACATACTGAGACGACCCTCCTCTCACGGACTGAAGAAGATGTGTGCCTATCACACTGCAACGATAACTCAACATACAGCACGAACTGAGCTCCACGAACTGAGCTCCACGAACTGATCTCCACGAACTGAGCTCCACGAACTTATTTCCACGAACTGAGCTCCACGAACGGAGCTCCACGAACGGAGCTCCACGAACTGAGCACCACGAACTGAGCTCCGGAAACTAACTCTCAAAACACGCCGTAACATCAAAACCTCCCACCAGCCCACGATCACCAACTTTCATGAACAATCAGAATCACTGAATGTAAACACCGAGTACCTCCTCCAACTCAAGGTGCCGCCTGTCTGCAACTAAACCCCACTTACTTACTTTGACAATTCCAAACTATGGATGCGACCTATCCGCTGGTGTAACAGATACGCGAGTATTTACAATATATGTTTTTGGATATTGAAAACTAATTAATAGACGCGATGAAATGAAATAGCTCCCTATATCGCCTTCATACTCATATCCAATCACTTCATAATCCTCCTACTGTTGTGCCAAACCAATGTATTGTGAGCGTGCAACAAGACCTGGTGGACAATGTGAAGACTGGACCTAGAGGACAATATGAAGACTTGACTTGGTGGACCATATAAAGACTGGACTTAATCATATTCAATCACTTCATAATCCTGCTACTATTGTGCCAAACCAATGTCTTGTGAGCGTGCAACAAGACCTGGTCGACAATGTGAAGACTGGACCCAGTGGACAATATGAAGACTGGACTTGGTGGACTATATGAAGACTGGACTTGGTGGACTATATGAAGACTGGACTTGGTGGACTATATGAAGACTGGACTTGGTGGACTATATGAAGACTGGAATTGGTGGACTATATGAAGACTGGACTTGGTGGACTATATGAAGACTGGACCCGATGGACCATATCCACACGTTTTTGTCTAACTTAACTATTTCCAGTCGTCTTGACAAAGTCTTGCAAATGCATCGAAATCGGCAATGAAGTGAGAGTGCTTGATAAACAGCGCAACTCTCCCTCACTTTCATCAAAATATAGCGCATGTCAGGTCTTTTACCCCCTAGGTGTCTGTCTACCTTTAAGATATGCACTGTGCAGAAATGGGATAACCCCAGCGTGGTCTGCAGACGGGCTGTATGCAAATTATTAGCGGGAAAATTAGAATCTATTTCTAGATGATGGAAAAAGATATGATATATTATGCGTTAATTATATAAGTATGACTTTTTCACTTTTTCCTATGTTTAATAATTTCAAAGCTTTTCGTAATCAACTTTTTCATTAACAACAAAGTACCCCCCCCCCCTTTTATTTTTCAAAATCCGACTTCATGAGCGAGCTAAACAAGACAGAAGTAACCGATACGACCGGAGATATAGCGGAGCCCATCGAAAAAATCGAGCGGCCCCGCTATGATTGTTATATAATTTGACGCAAGGTGAAGCAGCCATCAGCTCCATCATCCGGACTGGACTCGATCAGGCCAAGCTTCTGCTCTTTACGTAACTATAACTTAAGAATTTTGCTCCGGGAATATCATAACCATCCTTTTCAAAATGTTCATACATTCGCGTCACATTTTTTTTGTTAGAGCACTAACAAATGCATTTAAAAACACTATGCACAATCTTACTGGTAAAAAATTGGGCAGCTAGTGTGTATGCATATGTGTTATTTTTATGTAACGTTAACTTTCTTTCACGTATGTCTGCTTACTTTGACAACGTGGCGCAAACCTTTTGTGTCTACCATGTGATAAATCACTGACTTTTATTTGCTGTGGCGTGCCTGCAAAAACACAGAGTGTCTTGTTTTAAAAAAAGAGAGAGAAAAATAACATGAACACACGAAAAAAGAACTGCGCATGCACGCATCATAACATAAGTTTCTCTTACACTGTGCGTTTAGGTGCCAAGAGAACTGAAGTTGCAGAGATGACCTGGTAGCCATGGTAATCACTACCATAACTTTAAGGTGCTGGGTGGCCGAGTGGTCGAAACCTTAAGTTGATGGTCCATCCGCACCAAAACCCATCCAAGCAAAAACAGCACCCCGGGTGGATGGGACTCGCTAAACTTTGATGGTAAGCCATCTAAGACAAGGAAACTCTGAATTCAAACCCGGAGATGGAGTCCCGTAGGCGGATAACATTGGTACAATGAAACATTCCGACAACTTCTGTGACGCCACTGGTCATCCACATGATGTTCCCTTGGGCTATCCAGCGGCATGGAGAGAGGTGATTTGCTGTTGGGAACCAGCCTACCATCCTTAAAGAATAATCCTCTGGCCTTGTGGATTTCGTCCTGCGAAGTCTACACCATCGTCACATTGTGACGGACGGACGCGAGCAACTTTAGGATAGTATTTTATGACAAAGAATTACGGCGGAATTGTCTGAATTCTCTACATACGTAAATTTTTGTTTAAACCTCAGTAAAGTGGAGTAGCTAGAGTGTGTGAACCCCTGGTGGGTCCTGGACTTTGCCGTAACTTAATCATGAAAACAACATATTGCACACGATACACACACACAGCTCTTGAAAGTTTTTACCCCCCACAAAAAAAAAAAGAAAAGAAAACCCAACAAAGTAAATGAATGGGTGACCTCTGCCTACCTCGTTCTCCCTACGCCTGTGTCTAAGTTATCACAAAATATCTTAAAAATATTGGAAAAGCTAAAGAACATTGAATGAACCAACAAGTTAAGCCCTCAAGTAAATTACCGGTAATCTTGGTGTAGGATTATGCCACGAAACATCCCTTGTCCATTGCCCCTAACCCCCCCCCCCACCCCCCATTGAACAGACCATATTTATAAAGTAAAAGAAACAACAACAGCAACACAGCGCAACCAGCTCTTTATAACGTGAATACCGGGCTGAGACGAAGCACTTCAGCAGCAAGAGCTGCTCAGACGTACCGACAAACAGACTCGGCGACAAACTTCGGTGAGCAAAAGGTAAGCCCTACGCCTGTGGAAACATCCTTCTAAACGCCAGTGCGGCATGTGAGAACGGAGCTGTAAAATGGAGTATCTGGCAACTCCGTTAGAAATTTGAAACTTTTGACGACACACGCGGCAACGACAGGTAAACACCGTTGGTAACGAGCCAGATTTTTCCACAACTTCATTCTTTGTATTTCTTCCCCTTCTTCATCATGCCAGTTTGCCCCGTTGTTAACGTTTGTGGCCCCCGTTACTGTGATGTGCCGGGGAAACAAAGAGGTGGGGGGGGGGATGGACAAGGGATGAGCCAGAGAGTTCCATTACACGGAAGTTGGAATGTCTCTATAGCCAGCGATAACACTTACAGAACGGTGGTCCTCAAAATGAAAAAAAAACCAGGTAACTTTGTCGTTTAACAAAAAATGCGTGGGGGGCCCATGAAATACAGTGACGTGATATGATTTGACAAATGCAATGTTGGACACAGGTATACGTTTGCATTCCTGCAAGTAAGTGTCATGCGAAACTATCGTTGTGGTACAGATTGCTTAATCGTGGAAATACGAGATCTCACAACTGCCTTGTATTTCTGTTGTATGCTTCTATCAATACGAGTTCTTACAATTGCCTTGTATTACTTTTGTATCCTCCCATCACTATGAGTTCTTACAATTGCCTTGTATTACTGTTGTATCCTCCCATCAATGAGTTCTTACAACTGCCTTGTATTACTGTTGTATCCTCCCATCAATGAGTTCTTACAATTGCTTTGCATTACTGTTGTATCCTCCCATCAATGAGTTCTTACAATTGCCTTATATTTCTGTTGTATCCTCCCATCAATGAGTTCTTACAATTGCCTTGTATTACTGTTGTATCCTCGCATCAATGAGTTCTTACAACTGCTTTGCATTACTGTTGAATCCTCCCATTGTTCCTGATCTTGACAAATGGAATGAAATTCGCAATACCGCTGCGTACAACTACATGTCTAATCCTTTCTCTTGCAAGCTTCTTACCTTACTGTGATTTTGTAAAACATCTGGCTGTCTTTTTAAATTTTATGTTTCATGTATCACAGAAAGCCTGAGACATCAGCTATTGCCTGTCAATATAAACTATTTTTTGTTAGTTAAATGGAATATGATTTTAAAAAAAGAAATAAATCAGTTTTTGTAATCAACATGGCCGAAAAGATAGAAAAAAAAATTAAGATTAATTTGTGATTCATAACGATCCGATGTACGACACAAATAAGATATAACAGTTGATGTCTGCAGAACAGGGGCGTCATTTTAGGTTCTTTCAAAGGGGGGGGGGGTGGTAAGAAAACAACTTGGTCGGTTTGATAAGTTGTTTAAGAGGCGCCCAAGTAAGTTGCAAATTAAATTTTAAAAAACATGCATATGGGGGGGGGGGGGGGATGGCGCAATTACCCCCATCTTGTCTTACCCAAATGACGTCCCTGATTCAGAACACCCTTAAACTTTAAGCAACAGTTTTGTTTTATTTTTTTGTTTCTTTGTTCTTAGATATCTATAAATCTATTGAAAAATAATTAGACACTGTCTAAGACTGTCTAGGACTGTCTAAGACTGTCTAAGACCGTCTAAGACTATCTAGGACTGTTTAAGAATATGTAGGACTGTCTAAGACTGTCTAGGACTGTCTAAGACTGTCTAGGACTGTCTAGGACTGTTAAAGGACTGCCTAGGACAGTCTAAGACTATCTAGGACTGTCTAAGACTATGTAGGACTGTCTAAGACTGTCTAAGACTGTCTAAGACTGTCTAGGACTGTCTAGGACTGTCTAGGACTGTCTAAGACTGTCTAGGACTGTCTAGGACTGTCTAAGACTGTCTAGGACTGTCTAGGACTGACTAGGACTGTCTAAGACTATCTAGGACTGTCTAAGACTGTCTAGGACTGTCTAAGACTTTCTAAGACTGTCTAGGACTGTCTAGGACTGTCTAAGACTGTCTAGGACTGTCTAGGACTGTCTAAGACTATCTAGGACTGTCTAAGACTGTCTAGGACTGTCTAAGACTGTCTAAGACTGTCTAGGACTGTCTAAGACTCTAAATGACTGTCTAAGACAATCTAGGACTGTCTAAGACAATCTAGGACTGTCTATGACTGTCTATGACTGTCTGACTGTCTAAGACTGTCTATGACTGTCTAAGACTGTCTAGGACTGTCTATGACTGTCTAGGACTGTCTAGGACTGTCTAGGACTGTCTATGACTGTCTAGGACTGTCTATGACTGTCTAGGACTGTCTAAAACTATCTAGGATTGTTTATAACTGTCTTGGACTGTCTAGGACTGTCTATGACTGTCTAGGACCGTATAGGACTGTCTAGGAAAGTCTAGGAAAGTCTAGGAATGTCTATGATTGTCTAGGACTGTCTAGGATTGTCTATGACTGTATAGGACTGTCTAGGACAATCTTAATTTGAGATACTTAAGAAAGTCAATGTCTTAAAGTTTGTTCTTCATTCCTCAATAAACGGCTATGACGTCTATTTGTCGTGACGTCTATTTGTCGTGACGTCTATTTGTCGTGACGTCCAGTTGTCGTGACGTCCATTTGTCGTGACGTCCATTTGTCGAGACGTCCAATTGTCGTGACGTCCAATTGTCGTGACGTCCAATTGTCGTGATGTTCAATTGTCGCGAAGTCAATTTGTCGCAACGTCCATTTGTCGTGACGTCCAATTGCTGTGACGTCCATTTGTCGTGACGTCAATTTGTCGTGACGTCCATTTGTCGTGATCTTTATTTATCCATCACTAAGACAATACAAGAGCCACCAGCTAACGCTGAAATCATTTCGATGGATATCAAACTCTGAAATTGTTTTGAATAAAAATAGAAATGTATAGCAATGTATGAATCTGATTTATGAGGGCGAACGAGTCAAGAAAGCGCTTTATATTATATCTATATAAATATATTGTAGGCGTTCAATTGAAAATTTCATTTAGATTGGATGGATTTAAAATTTTTTTTTAAAAAGAATACACCCCCTTTATAAATCTTTTTATATATAGCCGTTATTATAGTCAATCAACATTGAACATCAAGCCTCATGTGTCGTCAACATAGCACACCACGTCATCAGATTTCCATCAACATAGCACACCACATTATCAGATTTCCATCAACATAGCACACCACGTCATCAGATTTCCATCAACATAGCACACCACGTCATCAGATTTCCATCAACATAGCGCACCACGTCATCAGATTTCCATCAACACAGCACACCACGTCAACAGATTTCCATCAAAATAGCACACCACGTCATCAGATTTCCATCAACACAGCACACCACGTCAACAGATTTCCATCAACATAGCACACCACGTCGTCAGATTTCCATCAACATAGCACACCACGTCCTCAGAGATCTTATTTATCTTGAAACTTCTGTATCCTCCAAAACAAGACACTCACAGGAAGCGATTTAAAACTTTTAATTTAAAAGCTGCCAAAACATTACAGAAACTTAAAATTCCTTGAATTGTTGTAGGTCTAGAGTTAAAGAGAGCGACAGGATACACAATTTTTTGGCCAACACCGAAACAATTTTTTTTTTTAAACTTTCTCCCCTGTTCTTTAGCACAACATAAAAATGAAACAGTTTAACATAAATTATAAAATTGCGAAAAAGAAGTAACATATCCCCATTAAAGAGGTAACATATCCCCATTTTCTGTTTCATGTCATACAAAATACAACATACCCTTACATTTTGTTTTACAATGCTGCACAAAGTTTTTAAAATATGAAAATACTCCCCCCCCAACACCTACCCCCGGAAAAAAACACCAAATTTACACCCGAGTGTTGTTTTAAAGGTAAAGTTATTTTAGTAACACTTGTTCTATCTTAGTAACACTTGTTCTATCTTAGTAACACTTATTTTATCTTAGTAACACTTATTTTATCTAAGTAACACTTATTTTATCTAAGTAGCACTTGTTTTATCTTAGTAGCACTTATTTTATCTTAGTAACACTTGTTTTATCTTAGTAACACTTATTTTATCTAAGTAACACTTATTTTATCTAAGTAGCACTTGTTTTATCTTAGTAACTAGTAACACTTATTTGATCTTAGTAACACTTCTTTTATTTTAGTAACAGTTATTTTATCTTAGTAACACTTGTTTTATCTTAGTAACTAGTAACACTTATTTGATCTTAGTAACACTTCTTTTATTTTAGTAACAGTTATTTTATCTTAGTAACACTTGTTTTATCTTAGTAACACTTGTTTTATCTTAGTAACAATTATTTTATCTTAGTAACACTTACTTTATTTTAGTAACACTTACTTTATCTTAGTAACACTTACTTTATCTTAGTAACACTTACTTTATCTTAGTAACACTTACTTTATCTTAGTAACACTTACTTTATCTTAGTAACACTTAGTTTATCTTAGTAACACTTACTTTATCTTAGTAACACTTACTTTATCTTAGTAACACTTCTATGACGTAAATAATTTTTTGAGTGGAAGTAATGAGATAAAAAAAATATTCCAGAATGGACCAACTTCCGTTAGTACTAGCCTGATAACCTATTGACTGTGCTACCAGGCCACCGCACTAATCAATATCTGTGGCTTAATTAAAATATGTAACTGTATGTGTATGTTGTTACTAACTTACTCAAATGTTTTGTCTCGTTTCTTGTTCTTGCCTATCGCCAGATGAAAATAAACAAGGGCATCCACACAGGTGGTTATGGGTAAAACTGGAGGGGGGGGGGGGAAGCTTATGCTTCCAAACTGAGTTGGGGCGGGGAGGGGAATTAAATACCAACCCCACCTTTTTTGGTTGTTGCTAGCTTTTGAATTTCTTCAGGTCAATAATTAAATATGGGAAAGTATAAACTACAAATGCTCGATATTTGGTGTGTGTGGGGGTTTGTGTGTGTTTGTGTGTGTGCGTGTGTATAAGTGTGAAAAAGAGGGAAGGGGGTATTTTTTTGCTAGGAGAACAAAAAAATTACAGTATTGTTAACATAAAACGTTACATATGTTGACCGCACAGCCATCTAGCAAAAGAATTAAAACTAAACTAAAAACATGATAGGCTTTCGATATTGTTATCTTTGGTTATCCGTGTTTTTTATTGAATAGTCAACATTTTTCTAACAATGTTTTGTAACTATACATTTTTGCATAGCTAATATCCTTAGTGAAACGCCTAACGCTTAAAAATCGTGGAACAGGGATACATGTTCGCACAACCAAATACTAGGCATAACAAATGTAACAAGATTTAACCATTTTTATTTATTTATTTATTTTTTTTAAAAAAAGAAGAGCTTTTCGATCTTCATTTCTTTAAACTGGGCACTGGTCACTGGTCACTGGGCACTGGTCACTAGGCACTGGTCACTGGTCACTGGTCACTGGTCACTGGGCACTGGGCACTGGTCACTGGGCACTGGTCACTGGGCACTGGTCAATGGTCACTGGGCACTGGGCACTGGTCACTGGTCACTGGATCAACTGTAGCTTATCCAGTGCCTTAGTTTTGTATATGCCTAGAGAGTTCGAGGGGGGCACACAAAAAACAACAAACACTAAAAACAACAAAAACACTATAAACAACAAAAAACCCAACAAAAAATACAACAATTAACAAAAAACACTAAAAAAAAAAAAAAAATACAACATTTAACAAAAACACTAAAAACAACAACAAAAAATACAACAATTTACAAAAACACTAAAAACAACAACAAAAAACAACAAACAACAAAAACACTAAAAAAAAAAACCCCAAAAAGCCAACAAACCTTTAGCCAAACATAATCAATGAAATATTTTCTTCGGTGATTAGTTCCGACATTTCACAATTCGCTGCTCTTAACTTAACAGCAAATGCTCATTCATTATCTCTGCGTTATACTGGCCGTAACGTTCGATGGCTATGATGATCACTATACAGCCTGCAACGAGGTATTCTTATCAAGTCCCACTTGGAATGGTTCACGTTGCCAAGGTTACGGTGTAGAGAAAACAAACAAACAAACTCATGAAGACAAATTATTAAAGATAGGCGACCAACAAATTTTGTGTGTGTGTGTTTGTTATGAGAGGTAAAATCTTGGCGTCTGGTGAAAACCGAAATAGTACAGAAATCAATGCAAAGAAACACCATACAACATAGAACCATACAGACCGGGGCAATGGCTAAGGGGTGGCGGGGCAGTTCCAGAGAGGGCTGGGTCGTGAAGTTATGACACCAATCATGGCTTATGTTCCCCGGGGCGCAATGACCAGATATTGACTTAAGCGTTAAAAACCTGGCCACATAAAAATACTGCGCTTGGAATGTTGTTAAGAATTTCTCTGAATTTTTTTTTTGGACTTCGATTATTGTAACAAAAAAAGTATATGTATGTATGTATGTGTGTACACCTTTCCTGTCGCTCTCAGTAACAGCCAGACACTGGAGTCCTTCAAAACCGATTTGAAAACTCATCTATTTCGCAAACACCTGCTGGGATGATGTTGTCTACCATCTTTTCCAGCTAGCTATTATCTGCTAGATTTGACTTTGTACCGCGCTTCGAGCCTTTGGGGATGAAGCGTGCTTTTTCAATTAAATTTTATTATTATTATTATTATTATGTATTTATGAATACATTTTTATATATATATATATATATATATATAAATATGTATATATATATATATATATATATGTGTATATGTATGTGATAATTTTTTTACACTAATCGCAGTAACAATATATATACATATAATGTTGATTGACATCTGATGAAAAGATGTTCGCAGTTAGTATGTCCCCTTATGCCATATCGGTAAATTTTGATTTTTTTTTAAAATTAGTACTTGATTTTAGGCATATTTATTATTTTAAACTATCGGTTCGCACGAACCTCACCGAACCGGCTCCAAACCACCGCTGAACTTACCGACTTTCTTGTTCAGCGTTAATGTAAACTTGCGTGTGGAAAAGTTTAACAGTGGAATAATCATCGTTAAATTCATATAAAGAAGCTCAGGTCAGTTTTAGTTTTTCGTCAGATTTAAAAGCAGAGGTTCTTAACCCTTTTTTTCTCTTCAAAGTAGCACCCCGTCTCATTTTCATAACATTGCCCTTACTCCTCTTCCGATAACAAGTAGTTGCTAGTTAAGTTAAATGTGAACACACGCACCCTTATGTATTTATGCGCGTGTGTCACCCCCTCATTAAATTGCCATGAATTTCATTGTAACAATGATATCCAAAGTTACATAAAGGAAATATAGTGAGGCTCTACTTTATTATTATAATTATTATTTTTTAATCTTCAATGGTTTTTCAAGTATTTTCGTGTGTGCGTTCTTCTAGTTCTGGTAGGGTACGTTGCTGCATCCATGCACTTGCATATGTGCAACGGTTGCGGGAAGCGATGCTGCCATCCTAACGGCTCCTAGCAGATGCCAGGGCAGCCTTGAAGCTTTCGATAGATGTTGAGTTCACGGCGGTATTTTCCAGGTGGTTCCAAGCGATCATTGTTTTTAAAAAAAAAATTATAGGTCTTCCCGCTCCCTTGATTAAGAAACCCTCTGTAAAGAGAGTTGAAAACGATTGCCTGGATTTGTTATTCGGCCCTGTTGAAATTAAATCACCATATCCTCGAAACTCATTAAAAAAATTATCCATATATCCCACCTTTTGGGGGCCTCTTAAGAATTCAGCTCTATCCTTTCAAGAAACTTAAGTACTACTCTGTTCCGCTACACACTTGGAAGTAACGTAATATTATATTTAACATCTCCTTGAGTCGAACCAGAAATGACATACAGCGTGCCGGAAGAGGGTGTTGTATTTATTTAAGGGTAAGATGTGTCCCGATGAAGAATTGTTTGATTGGGTTTGGTAAAAATAAAAAAAAAGGGGGGGGGGGTATTTCTCTGTTGCTATACCAACTTGGGTAGTTGTAACCGGATGAAACTCATAAAAGTAAAATAATTGTCAAGTCTCATTTCTCATAGTTTCCGTATCTCAGACCCAAGTCTCTTTCACGATCATTTTAAAAAAAAAAAGAGGAAAAAAAGAAGATATATTTCATACATTTTCAGTTTTTATACAGGAAATGTTTTTCAAAACTTCTAACCGCTTGTGCAAAGTTCTATTGTAGGCCAGATATTTTGTTGTTGGATTGTTCATTGGTATTTCTATGTTCACTAAAGTCATTTAAAAAGGGGAAACGCCTTACCTCCACAAACTAATGGTCACGACTTTTGTAACATTCAACCGAACGGGCAAGTCAGAAGTGTGGGCTGTACAAACTAATGGTCACGACTTTTGTAACATTCAACCGAACGGGCAAGTAGAAGTGTGGGCTGTTTTTGTAGGACTTTGTTTTTCCTGCGCAATAAAAAACAAAAACAAAACAAAAAATAAAAAATAAAAAATGTCCGTTTATTCAGTAGCTCGGACGTCACACAATGTAGTTATTCATCTGCTGTGGGTTCTTCAGAGTAGCGGTTCAAAACATTTTTAATTTCCTACCCGATTTATGAAAACAAAAAACAGCGACCTGCTTCCGGAAGGTTTCAATTATCACACAAAAATCACCCCGAGTAGACAAATTTTGATAGGGGACCACACGGTTCAATAAGTGGATGACAGACATACGGATTGTTTAGAACTTGCATGACTATACAGTTGACAAATATTAATATTCGTATAGAACTTGCATGCTTATTGTTATAGCATGTGTGTTGACCTAGTTTGTTCATTCACCATGTGTTGTGTGGAGCCGTGACATGCATCCCTGATCTCCCACTTTGTTTTTGTTAGTGACGTCACCAATTATCTACATGCTACCCACCCCCACCTTTTTTTTTCCCCACACTGACCTTGATTGGGAAAGTTTGTTTAAAATTTCCAAAGGTCTACATAGAGGTAGAAAACGCTCTCTTTCTAGACTTTCTGTTCTCCGTCACCAAAAAAATAAAAAAATACGACGGTCGACTATGACCGGCAAACTGACGAGACTTACCAGAGACACAAGACAAGAGACCTTACAAGACTTGCTACTTTTTTGTCCCGTGTTTGTGTGGATTAATATTTGTACATTTCTAGTATTAAACTTTTGCACTTGCTTTAATTTAATATAATTTTTATTTCTCGTAATTTCATTTTGAAATTTTATGTAAATTTAATATTATAATTCAAATGTTACGGCCTACTTTCGTGTTCTAGGGTCTATTGATGCATGTGAATACGTATATTATTACAACTATGTCCTGGTACGCCCTACTGAGCTGACAGCTATGAATGACCAATCACACACTTAAGTTCACGAATATCAGAAGTTTCATAATCGAATCCTTTATTCCTCAAATACCCATGCAGTACTAGCAAGAGTCACTAATCCTATTGGACCACATACTCAAATCCTCATCAAACAGGTATGAAATTAAACTCGCACTAGCACAGGTGTTCATCACGATCTTCTCCCAACTAAACTTGTCTCCCGCCTTCTATCCACTCACTTGTTTATTAGTATTTCCCTGTCACCCAATGACCATTCAGCCACAATAATACAATTCATGACATAACTCATGGACCAAAAAGTGTTCACACTAACAACAGTGATTCTCATACAAACTCTCACCATCCATGAACAGCTTTTCCATACCGAAACTTCACGCTACTAAATCTGGTTCACAACAATTGTTAACATCTCTAGCTTTGGTATCTTTTTTCCATTGTGTCGTGCTGTTCAGTTCTTTATTACGCATTGTTCATCTATCGAGGCAAAACTTAAAACTGATTAAATTAACAAACTGTACAGCTGATGGTAAAGATTCAGATACGTATAAAATGTGCATGATTATAAAAGAAAGAACAATGAAAAAAAAGGATTATTATAATCATAACAAATTAATATTAATGTTATTTTTGTTTTGTTTGGTGGGTTGGGGAAAAAAAGGGGGGGGGGTAATTTTGATTAAAAAATTATAACGCGTAATTATTAACCTTAGCTGCGCCTGGGATTATTTCAAGATAGCGAGACCTCAGCTGCGTAAAATGAAATTGGGAAGAAAACACAGATAAATGTATAGGGCGATGGTGAGGTTATAACCAATCTGAGGTCGACGTATGTTTTCATGTTCACCTATTTGAACTTTTATCCATCTCTACATAGATTTTATTTTTAGTTTTCAAAAAAAAAAAAAAAAAAGTTTTTGTTTTTTGTTTGTTTTGTTGTTTGAATTTTTTTTGGAGGCATTGGGTGTGGGGGTTGTGGGCTGTGATGGGGATCTCGGGGTGCGTCAAGTGCCCAGCTGTCGCCACCTGTCGTCGGCGGGTCAGAGAAGCGCGTTGTTGTGCGCGAACATTACCGAAGTGTTAAAACCAAACAAGAAGCTCTCCTGTGCGCCCAGTGATTATGTGTGCAGTATTTGTGCAGTGTGTGTGCAGTGTGTGTGTGCAGTGTGTGTGCAGTGTGTGTGCAGTATGTGTGCAGTATGTGTGCAGTGTGTGTGCAGTATGTGGCAATTTCTTTAGTTTACCCCACCGTCCAAGAAAAACAATACTCCCCAAAACGTGTCGAAACCATTGCACGAGTGCACTTTTTGTAACATTTTCCACGGATCAGTAGATTTGTGATGTAATCAGTGTGATTTGTGATGTGATCAGTGTGATTTGTGATGTAATCAGTGTGATTTGTTATGCAATCAGTGTGATTTGTTATGCAATCAGTATGATTTGTGATGCAATCAGTGTGATTTGTGATGTAATCAGTGTGATTTGTGGCGTAGTTAGACGGCTTGGTTGCCGAGTAAAGCAATTCGTTCTCATGGTTGTATCAAAATTGTGGCCAGCTTCTGCGTGGGGGGTTCACATCTCAGTATATTGTAGAGTAGATCCAGAGCGTATGTAACACAGGCTTGACCACAATCGTTGGCATCAATATGTACAATATTTAGTTATTATGTGTATAAAGTCAAGTGTCCGTGTTTTTTGTTGTTTGTTTTAAAAATCAGATATCGATCTAGTGAGTTGCCTAATTAAACTAAGCGTCTGCCTGTGCACTCTAGATCAGTGGTTCTCAACCTTCCTAGTGCCGCGACCCCTTAATACAATTTCATCATGTTGTGGTGATCACCAACCATAAAGTTGTTTTCGTTGCTACTTTATAAATATGTGTTTACCGATGGTCTTAAGAGACCCCTTTGTAAAGGTCGTTCGATGCCCTAAGGGGTCACGACCCACAAAATGAGAACCACTTCTCTAGATAGTCGGAGATAGAACAGAATAATTCCTCATCTTAACCCCCCCCCACTCAATTGATCCCTCAAAAGCAGGCACCACGCTATAAAATGTATCATTGACTTCTCGTGGTGAAAGAAACTAGAAGAAAATATAAATAAGGTCCAGCTGGTAGTTATAGGTCAGGTTGTTTAAGATCCCCTATCGAGGACACTGTATGATCTCAAGGAATCTAAATCTCGTTGTACCCAAACTGTAGCTTTCCCCCGTCTGCTGGCCGTAGTTTTCCCATCCCTTGTGATGGAATCAAAACCGAGACACTTCCTTCCGTGGATTCTTGCGTTTGGCTCTGACGTACTGCGACAAAAATAGATGACATTAAAGCGTGATAACCCAAAGATCACATTCAAAAAAAGTTTTGAGTTATCCCCCTCCCCCTGTTGTTTCCAGAGACTAATGGTCAATCAAAGAAGGATGACGCCGTAATGGTTGACGGAACCAGGGACTGAGACCAAGTACTCAATTTGTCTGAGCCAGTGAATCAAGCATTGAGTCTCGCTGTCTCTTTAAATTTAAAATCATTTATATTTACCTCGCTTTTGTGTGTTTAGGGCAAAATCTTCGGACGGCTAATTGACCCACTTGCCGATGACAGCACATTCAATCGCATTCAGTTTAAATCACGTCGTGGTTCTCGCTCCGGAGAATACAATTTTATTTTTCCCGAAGACAACACAATTCATGAACATTTAAAACATGAACACAAATTCGCTCGCGCTGACATTTTAGATTCAAGCTAAAAATTTATGCTGTTTTATAAAACAGAAAACACCTAACGAAACTATGAAGTAATATAACAAACCAGGACTTAACAAAGTAATATAACAAACCAGGACTTAACAAAGTAATATAACAAACTAGGACTTAACAAAGTAATATAACAAACTAGGACTTAACAAAGTAATATAACAAACCAGGACTAAACAATGTAATATAACAAACCAGGACTTAACAAAGTAATATAACAAACCAGGACTTAACGAAGTAATATAACAAGCCAGGGCTTAACAAAGTAATATTACAAACCAGGACTTAACGAAGCAATATAACAAGATAGGACTAAACCGGTAGCAGTTGGGTTTTTTTTTACACTGGGTCCGGGTATCTTGAGAAAATCCGGATTCTAATCCCCATGTTATGGCCGAACCCCACCAAAAAACATACGGATGGTGAGGGTAAAAAAAATAATTAAAATTGAAATAAACACGGCTACAAAAAAATGGAAACAAATGAATGTAACAAATGAATGTAACAAATGAATGTAACAAATGAATGTAACAAATGAATGCAACAAATGAATGCAACAAATGAATGCAACAAATGAATGCAACAAATGAATGCAACAAATGAATGCAACAAATGAATGCAACAAATGAATGCAACAAATGAATGCAACAAATGAATGCAACAAATGAATGCAACAAATGAATGCAACAAATGAATGCAACAAACGGCAAAGTTGTTAAATTGAGTTACCTTTTTTTATTTTTTTAAAGTTGAGCTATGTAAAATATAAATAAAAAATAAAAAAAAAAAACCAAAAAGATATGCCACTTTCATCCAATACATTTAAAAAAATTAAGGAACATCAATCTAAATGTCCTCCTTCCCCCTTGTTTTTGTTTGTTTGTTTCTGACATTGACACCAACAAAACACACGCCTTATTTGCAGATCCAGCTGGATGAGAGAGGAGATGATTGCTTAGGTTCGGATGAAGTAAGTCCAGCGCAGGTAAAATGTGATATTGACCGTACTCAAAAGTTGGCAAAAATTAAAAAAAACAACAAAAAAAAAAACAACAACTCAATATGAAAAGATGATCTATTACTTATTTCTCCAGCTTAACGACGGGTTTCTTCCAAAGATGTAAACATCCATAATGGTTACGCTCTAATGAAGCATATGTAATTCTTAATTATTTTCCATTTCAACCCCCCCCCTACCTTTTTTCAATAGACCACCCTCTCTTTTTTTTCCCCACTTCCTTCCGTACATCATATTCCAGGCCACTGTAAATGACGTTACATTTCGCAGTATTTCCTCCGTTTCCGTTAACATTGCTACACGTTATCTAACGCCCCCCCCCCCCGGTTTCCTTCAGTCGTATCGCCCTCACACGTAACGTGTACACACACGCATCAATAAACGTACAAACACCTCATTAAAAATTGAGACATTTTTCCGACTTAAGGGAATTAACCAGAGCCGCACTCTTCCGTCTTTACAGATCATGGCCGTCCATAGAGGTTGGGGTCGGGTGGGGGGGGGCGCTAAATTACTCCTTCGAGACCGTTCATCTCTTTTGAATTTAGTGAGTCAATCATGAATGTAAATATGAACTATAATTTATTATAAAATAAAATAAAATATTCATTAAATAGAACATAAGAGAGTATTTAAATGTTTGATATTTTAAAATAAAGTTTTATCGCTAGAAGTGTGGTTAACATTATCTGAAGGTGTGAGATAAAAATCTGTTTAAAATAATAAGTGTTATATATTTTTTCATTGCATAAAAAAATCAATCGATCAATCCAAATGATTCCACATCCAAATGAATTTAAATACGGCTCGTTAAACTGGTTTTGTAACTATCCTTTCAAACAGAAATCTGTGGCTCTGCCCATGAGTCAGACCTAACGGCCGTGGCACCATCTGTGGTGTAGAGATTAGCCCAGGGGGGGGGGTCGGTCGGTCTCTCCACGGAGGCAACCCTGGGCTGTGGCAGACCTGGAAGGGGGCGATAAACGTTGCTCCGTCTCCAAGGAGCCCCCCCCCCCCCCATAACGATGTTGTGTTACGGAGCTAATCGCTGGGAAACACAATAAACTAGTCGTTGTGTCGACTTGATTCCAAAAAAACATCAGCTGTTGTGTAAACTTCCATACCGGTGGAAATCTGGCTAGTTTTGTAATGTCTTCCTAGATCTTAAGGAGCTTTGGTAGGAGTTTGGGGGGGGGGGGCGGGGGTTGGGAATCTGGCTAGTTTACTAATGTCTTTCTAGGTCTTAGGGAGGTTTGGGAGGAGTTTGGGGGGGGGGGGCGGGGGTTGGGAATCTGGCTAGTTTACTAATGTCTTTCTAGGTCTTAGGGAGCTTTGGGAGGAGTTTGGGGGGGGGGGCGGGGGTTGGGAATATGGCTAGTTTACTAATGTCTTTCTAGGTCTTAGGGAGCTTTGGGAGGAGTTTGGGGGGGGGGCGGGGGTTGGGAATCTGGCTAGTTTACTAATGTCTTTCTAGGTCTTAGGGAGCTTTGGGAGGAGTTTGGGGGGGGGCGGGGGTTGGGAATCTGGCTAGTTTACTAATGTCTTTCTAGGTCTTAGGGAGCTTTGGGAGGAGTTTGGGGGGGGGGGCGGGGGTTGGGAATCTGGCTAGTTTACTAATGTCTTTCTAGGTCTTAGGGAGCTTTGGGAGGAGTTTGGGGGGGGGGGCGGGGGTTGGGAATCTGGCTAGTTTACTAATGTCTTTCTAGGTCTTAGGGAGCTTTGGGAGGAGTTTGGGGGGGGGGCGGGGGTTGGGAATCTGGCTAGTTTACTAATGTCTTTCTAGGTCTTAGGGAGCTTTGGGAGGAGTTTGGGGGGGGGGCGGGGGGTTAGGAATCTGGCTAGTTTACTAATGTCTTTCTAGGTCTTAGGGAGCTTTGGGAGGAGTTTGGGGGGGGGGCGGGGGTTGGGAATCTGGCTAGTTTACTAATGTCTTTCTAGGTCTTAGGGAGCTTTGGGAGGAGTTTGGGGGGGGGGCGGGGGTTGGGAATCTGGCTAGTTTACTAATGTCTTTCTAGGTCTTAGGGAGCTTTGGGAGGAGTTTTGGGGGGGGGGCGGGGGTTGGGAATCTGGCTAGTTTACTAATGTCTTTCTAGGTCTTAGGGAGCTTTGGGAGGAGTTTGGGGGGGGGGGCGGGGGTTGGGAATCTGGCTAGTTTACTAATGTCTTTCTAGGTCTTAGGGAGCTTTGGGAGGAGTTTGGGGGGGGGCGGGGGTTGGGAATCTGGCTAGTTTACTAATGTCTTTCTAGGTCTTAGGGAGCTTTGGGAGGAGTTTGGGGGGGGGGCGGGGGTTGGGAATCTGGCTAGTTTACTAATGTCTTTCTAGGTCTTAGGGAGCTTTGGGAGGAGTTTGGGGGGGGGGAGAATCTGGTTATTTTTCTAAAGAATCTTGCTGGTTTTGTAATAATGTCTGCATTGATCTGAGGTGGTTTTGAGAGGAGAGGGGTGGAAGGGATAATCTAGTTGCTTTTCTAATAATTTCTTCCTAGGTCTGAGGGGTTTAGGGGGGAGGGGAAGGAGGTAGAATCTTGCTGGCTATATAATAATTAGTCAAAGGTCGGAGAGAGGGGGTTTAAATTAGAGAGAAATGTCCAGAGATGACTTCTGGAACGGTTGGGTAGCCGAATCTGGACTAAAGACTCCATACTTCTCCCCCCCTTTCCCCAGCTACAAATTGAAGAGATATATGCACATATGCCAGTATATGGATGCAGCAACGTACCGAACCAGAACCAGATAAAATGGGTAACATAGCAACCGATTTGTATCACTGGAATGCATATGTTTCATTTTCATTCCACGTTCGCCAGCTGGTGGCTGGTGGCTGGTACTCTGTGTTATGTCTAGAGGTTGAGACAAAGGGGTGGGTACAATACGACCTAGACCAAGGTGCACTGGAGCCATGTTGTACCACACAGCAATGTCGGCCCACAGCCGTACCACAGACCAAGGTGCACTGGAGCCATGTTGTACCACACAGCAATGTCGGCCCACAGTCTTACCACAGACCAAGGTGCACTAGAGCCATGTTGTACCACACAGCAATGTCGGCACACAGCCGTACCACAGACCAAGGTGCACTGGACCCACGTTGTACCACACAGCAATGTCGGCCAACAGCCGTACCACACTTGGTGTTTGTTTGACATGATGATGGGAACGATGAGATACCATATAAATGTAACCCCATTCACATTCACCAGACTAATGAATGGCAGCGGCGTAGCTACCGGGGGTGGGGGGACACCATGCGCCTATCGCACCGGGTGGCACAAAGTGCGCCTCCGACTCCAACAATACAATAATAAGATTTTATGTTTTCTGCGGAAATGAATTAAAACTTAGACCGGGAGGATCACTACAGAAAAAAATTTAATTGACTCGATTTTGCAAACTATTACCTTACGTCAAACGTGTATCCAAGAAAAAACAAAAGATAAAAAGATGGTGATTAAGCCTCAAGACACGGCCGAAAAATATCCAAATTGCCTTAGGATGTGCGTTTGCCTAAATTTGGGGTCTCCAAACTACGGCCCGTGAGGCCAGTTTATCCGGCCCGCCCACGGTACTTGAATTTCCTTAATAAAACGTTTGTTTACCCACAGAGAAGTAAAACTTGTTGAATTTTACCGCTGCTAACCTGATATTGGGTTTCTGAGTCTGAAGAACTTTGCCACTGGTATGGCATCAGTGTTTGGAACAACTTATGTCTGTGAGCAAACATTTTTAAAAAAAATGAAGTATGCGAAATCAACACATGAAACGAGAGGGATTGGTGAACATTTGAAAACAATTCTCGTGATTGAATGCAGCAATTTGAAACCAAAAAATGGATGAAATCTTGACGGTCAAGCGCCAGTTTCATAAATATCACTAACATTTTTTGCTGCTTAGTTTGTTATATTCGAATATGTGCACACTACGTCTGATGTAACCGTCTCTTTGCTAACGTCGCCTTCTTTGCTAACGTCGCCTTCTTTGCTAACGTCGCCTTCTTTGCTAACGTCGCCTTCTTTGCTAACGTCGCCTTCTTTGCTAACGTCGCCTTCTTTGCTAACGTCGCCTTCTTTGCTAACGTCGCCTTCTTTGCTAACGTCGCCTTCTTTGCTAACGTTTTTAGTAAATAATTAATATTTTGGTTGTTGTTTTTTTGTACATTGCACGCCACTCACCCAGTGGCGTAGCGAGCTTAACTCGCGCCCGGGGCACAATACCTTTTTAGCGCCCCCCAATACCTTTTTAGCGCCCCCATTCGAAAACCATACAATATTATAGTAAAATATACAATTTGGCGCCCCTTTGTGAGTAGCGCCCGGGGCATGATGCCCCCCTTGCCCCCCCTCACTACGCCACTGCACTCACCCATGATTAACATGGAATACTAAACTAAGTTTTTCGTCTTTTTCCCAGAGCTTTCGTTCTGGCTTGCAAGTATTGCACAGAATGATTATCTGACTTGCACGTATTGCACAGAATGATTATCTGGCTTGCAAGTATTGTACTTGTACAGAATGATTATCTGGCTTGCACGTATTGTACAGAATGATTATCTGGCTTGCACGTATTGCACAGAATGATTATCTGACTTGCACGTATTGTACTTGTACAGAATGATTATCTGGCTTGCACGTATTGTACTTGTACAGAATGATTATCTGGCTTGCAAGTATTGCACAGAATGATTATCTGGCTTGCAAGTATTGTACTTGTACAGAATGATTATCTGGCTTGCAAGTATTGCACATAATGATTATCTGGCTTGCAAGTATTGCACAGAATGATTATCTGGCTTGCACGTATTGTACAGAATGATTATCTGGCTTGCAAGTATTGCACAGAATGATTATCTGGCTTGCACGTATTGTACATAATGATTATCTGGCTTGCAAGTATTGCACAGAATGATTATCTGACTTGCACGTATTGTACTTGTACAGAATGATTATCTGGCTTGCACGTATTGTACAGAATGATTATCTGGTTTGCAAGTATTGCACAGAATGATTATCTGACTTGCACGTATTTCACAGAATGATTATCTGGCTTGCAAGTATTGTACTTGTACAGAATGATTATCTGGCTTGCACGTATTGTACATAATGATTATCTGGCTTGCACGTATTGCACAGAATGATTAGCTGGCTTGCAAGCATTTTACTTGTACGGAATGATTATCTGGCTTGCACGTATTGCACAGAATGAATATCTGGCTTGCAAGTATTGCACAGAATGATTAGCTGGCTTGCAAGTATTGCACAGAATGATTATCTGGCTTGCGCGTATTGCACAGAATGATTAGCTGGCTTGCAAGTATTGCACAGAATGATTAGCTGGCTTGCAAGTATTGCACAGAATGATTATCTGGCTTGCACGTATTGCACATAATGATTATCTGGCTTGCACGTATTGCACAGAATATTTAGCTGGCTTGCAAGTATTGTACAGAATGATTATCCGGCCCGCGCTTGTAATTTTTTTCCGTTATCCGGCCCACCGTAAAAAAAGTTTGGAGACCCCTGGCCTAAATCATTATGATTGTGTAAAACCCATAAGCGAGTAGGTATATTCATATATCTCCTACAGAGAGGATGCGTTTTCTTACATACTAATTGGTCTTTGATTCGGTCCGTGAGTATTTGGCTGGTGATTATTACAAAATGATCTCTTGGTAGAGTATTACAAGTGATCAAACCAGTGGCGTGGGAATGGGGGGGGGGGGGGGTTTGTTCAGGGCGGCATTTTCGGCTTATCACACATTTTTTTCCGGGAAAAAAGGGGCGGCATAATTTTTGGCACTCCCAGGGGGCGTTACAAACAATTGCTAAGTCACTGAATTTGGCTGAAATATATTGCAAAGATTAGTTCATTAAAAAAGTGGTTTGCTGACAATGTTGTATTCCCTAAGATATTCTTGTTTCTTTGTATTTTTTCGAGTGAGTTGACCTCAAAGGGAAATAAATATAAATTAGAATAGGGATAATCTGAATATAGATATATTTTTAAAAAAAACTTCCCAAGTATTATTCTAGGAAAACCCAAGAAGAGCGGATGGAGCCCCCCAAAAATATTAAAGTAAGTATCGAACGTGAGTAGAAAAGTCCAATGTTTTGTAAACATGTACTCGCCACGCCGGAAGGGGGGGGGGCGAGGCAACTAGTGCTGATCAACACGGGCTCACCATTAACGCCTGCAACGTCGACACATGAAATTGATGTCAATTTTTGAAAGGGGGACACTTTATTTTCGTGTTGTGTGGCCAATTAGGGATGTTTGTCGAGGAAAATTGTGGAGTGCGGCGTTGGGCCGTTGGGTGAGAATCTGATTGGCTGATTGAATGCCAAACTCAATTTGTTATGCTCCGCCTACCTCCCGGGGGCATAAAAATAATGTTTCTTTTTTTGTTATCAATAATATCGGCAATATATTTTACTTTGGGCACTATGCAGGTTGAAGGGCAAATCATCCACATGTTCGACAGATTGGATGGGATGGGCACATGAGAGAAAGATAACACCCCCACCCCGGGCCGCAATACCAATCCCTAGACTAGTGGTTCTCAACCTTACTAATGCCCCGACCTCTTACTCTTAATACAGTTCCTCATGTTGTGGCGACCCCCAAACACAAAATTATTTTCGTTTCTTCTTCATAACTGTAGAGTATTTGTGTTTTAGATGATCTTAGGCGACCCCTGGGAGAGGGTCGTTGGAACCGCTGCCCTAGACTCTACATCAACAACATTCTTTCTCCACCCCGAAAGAAGTTCATACAACATTATTTTTCCATCGCCCTGAAATTGAGAGAACTTTCTGTATTCATCATACAGAATTTGAGACATCATTCTTTATCGATTACCTTACTTAGATTTGAGAACACAAATTCTGTATCCATTATCCAGAAGTTGAGACGACAAATTCTGTATCCTTCACCCAGAAGTTGAGACCACACATTCTGTATCCATCACCCAGAAGTTTGAGACCACTATTACGGACCGTTATTAAATTGAGAATTTAATCTCTTAATTTTAGACTATGGCTCGTTCTAGTTCTAGAAACAATCCATAATAAAGAACGATACCAAAGTTTAAAAAAAAAATAATAACAAATAAAACGACAATCAAGGCCAGAGCTAATTACAATTAATAACTTTTTAATTTGTGAACTTCAATTAAATAATAACAGCAAGAGAAATATGATTAAAAATTATAAACTTACAGATTTGCTGTTACCGGTACTGTATATAAAAATACAACGAGCACAAAATGGTACAACGAGGAAATAGAAAAATCTACACACAACAAAGTATTAAATGACACAGCTCATCTCGTGATCAAAAGAAAATCTCTCTCGCTCTCTATAGGTCAGCCCTTTTATAGGCATTTCCTACTAATGTCTAGAACCGTCTAATGCATTGTTTTGCTTTCCCGTTTTATCCAGATCCTTCTATAAGGTTCTGAATAACTAAGCTTTTTGTAAACAAGGGAAAGTTTTTGTAGCCGCACTTCCAAGGCGGTCACGAGAGTTCACGAGGGGTCATGCTCGTGGGACGCGAGATAGGCGTGCTTTAACACGTCATCCCTCATAACAAGATGTTATATTTGTTTAAATATATGTGATTTAAAATCCACCAAAAAGCTCCGTTATAAGAACCAGGTCCATGTATTACCGTGTGAGTGAATGCTGCCTAAACCGGCATGTTTCTTTGTAAGTGGAATGAGGGCGGAGTTTGTGTAGTCATTACTTACTTAATACCGTGTTGCCGCCTATGTCTATGCTCTGCACCCTTGTGTAATAAAGTCTTGCACCCTTGCTAATTAATTGCATTGAAAAGTAGATATATAGATAGAGGAGAGGACAGAGGAGGGGTAGCGAGGAGAGAACTGAGGAGGGGTAGAGAGGGGAGGACAGAGAAGGGGTAGAGAGGAGAGAACTGATGAGGGGTAGAGAGGGGAGGACAGAGAAAGGGTAGAGAGGAGAGAACTGATGAGGGGTAAAGATGAGAGGACAGAGGAGGGGTAGCGAAGACTGAACTGAGGAGGGGTAGAAAAGAGAGGAGATAACTGATGAGGGGTAGAGATGAAATGACAGAGGAGAGGTAGCGAGGAGAGAATTGAGGATGGGTTGAGAGGAGAAGACAGAGGAGGGGTAGACAGGAGAGAACTGAGGAAGGGCAGAGAGGAGAGGACAGCTGAGGGGTTGAGAGGAGAGAACTGAGGAGGGGTAGAGAGAAGAGGTCAGTGAAGGAGTGGAGAGAGCAGGACTGACGAGGGCTAGAGTGGATAGGACAGACGAGATGACAGATGAGGGGTAGAGGGGAGCGGTAAAGAGAAGGGGTACAGGGAAGTGGGAAAGAGGAGGGGGACAGACGAGGGGAGAAAGGAGAGAAGGGGAAAAGATGAA